>CM057827.1:105938782-107255377 GCA_030068075.1 Paguma larvata | reverse complement strand
AGTGATTTTCCAACTTGCCTAAGGAACAGCTGTGTTAAAAATGGACACGCAGACACGTATAGGTAGACATATGAAGAGAAAGGGTTTTACTAATATGGAAAGAATGGGCCGGACTCTTGGGTATGAAAAGTATGATTCCTTCTCCTACCAGAAATTCGGCCACTCCATTTCATTTTACTGAATACCTACCACTATATCGAGACCAAGAGGCACTGCCGTCGTCCCTGACTGCAGCCTCCCTCCTTACAGGTGACCTCAGGGCAGCCTCTGAGAGCTTTATGAGCATCAGCACAGGAGGAGTCAGAGTGTGCAGGCTTCCATCACCTCCCGTCACTGCTCTTACCGAGCCTTCAGAGGCTCTCGGCACTGCAAGCTGCTGCAGTCTGCCACAGTGCCCAAACATTCCGAGGGGTAAACAGAACCCATGTATATCCTCTTAAAGTGGACGGTAGGGAGAACACACACACACACAAAGGCCCAGGTGGTCAGGACTCACTTGGGTTGTGCGTGATGCTGATATCCGGGTCCCAGCTGAGATCCTGCTCTCATCTCCACAGCCACAGAACACTGAGGAAGATTACAGAAGAGGAAAGATCAGCTCCTCGCCGCAGTCTACAAAACAGTTCTGCTCAGGTGGGTTCAGCCAAGGTGACATCCCACATTGCTTTCTCGTGCAGCACAGACAGCTAGGTTAAAGTACCAGGTATTTGCAGTTTATTTGACTTAAGCCACAAAGATGGCGAGCTGGAAGCGTCTCTAGACATCATCTGGGTAATTTCCTCAGTTTACACAGGAAGAGGAGTCCTTAAAAAAGTCAGTGGCCAGGCCAGAACTCGGCCTCCTGACACCACCTGCCCTTCCCATGCTCTTTCCAGAGGAGCCTCTCGTCAGGAAAGACAGTTCCACCAATTTGATGTGAATTCTTGTTACTCCGCAGTGACGCTCCCTGACCTGATTCTCAGGCCCCGTCCCTCTACACTGAAAATAAGGATACTGAACCAAAGGGCTCCAGTAAGAGCCACCCTAAACAACCGTGGGTCCCTTGGCGGGTTTGCTAGGAACAGGCCTACAGGCTGCACTGGCAATGTGAGGTCAGACCTCAGATGCTTCCAAGAGCAGGAAGAGCAATAACCAGGGGGGTTAAAATAGGTCACCCCTACCCTTGTTTCTACATCGGTCCATTCAGACTCTGTACCGTCTGGTTGGGCAGGTGCCGCTGTGGAAGATCTCCGTTTCCGACTATAGAGAGAGGGGAGACACAGCGCGGTGAGCATTTTGTGTCTAAGAACAGGAACAGCATTAGAAGTAGGAAAATAATCGCTACACTGCTTCAGATAATTAATGATACGTTTCACGGGATGTGGTGGTCTGCAAGAGTAAGCAAGCTAAGAAAACAGCAGCCCTTGATGGTCACTCACCCGGTTGGCGATTCTTGTTTTAAAGTCTCAATATCGGTAAACTGAACAGATTGTCCACCGCCTCTTGTTTTATAAACATCGCCCTGAAGTCAAGAGAAAAGGTCACCATTACACTTTGATATCCCAAGTGATAAACATATATTTCAAACTGAACTTAAGATTCTCTATATAAGGCAGTAACGTCCCATCCACAAAACCAGATGGTCATCGGACTGCTGGGACTGAGCTATTAAAATACTTCAGAAATTATCTCTTACTAAACCAAAGTCCAATGCAATATCATCAGTAACATTCTTAAATTGCAAAACATAGTATTCGTTTTTGTTCTACAAAAACTTAACTACACCAAGGGTCAAGAAATCTACCAGAAATTTCTAAATATACTTTCCTCTGGGTATACCACACCCCTCATACTCAAATGACACACAGTACAGTCGTGTTTGTAACTCTGGTTAGACTAAGAACCATCATCTAAAATAAATTTGCTATGAAAAACTTTTTTTTCCTAGTTGTCTTTTACTTCCCCAATTATTCATGGACTCTGCGATCAAAGGAAAATTTTTCTACAGGAAGGGAAGGGAAAGGGCTATAAGAAATTTTGATAGTTCACATTTTAATGTGGGCTTTATCTAGAAATAACAAATGGTACAAGTTCTTTGGGTTTACTTTTAAAGTAGTGGTTGAAACTGTATTAATAGAGGATCCTGAGAATTTTAGCCTCATTCAACAGAGAGCAGCTAATTCAGTCCTAGTTTAGCAGATTCCTAGCAAACGAGCGAACAAACAACAAGGTTGTAACACCCATTTATCTTCGTTGACACTGCCTGTATGTCATCAAAGGAATAGGAGAGTAAGTGGGTTTTTGTGAAGTTGACTTTTTTATGTTTCTCGTCCTGTGTAAATTTGTTTTTACCTTGATGAGTTTAGTTTCAATCTCCCCATCGGAGGCTAGTTCCTGGTGGGTCAGCATGTACTTCTCACACTTAGCTAGTGCCTTTTCATTTGCAACAGACACTGTGATGGCATGAGGGACATGTGGCTGCATGACTGTTTCAGTTTGCACGTTAGAGGCAGGCTTATGATCTACCCATCTGTCTCCCGCAGAGCGCGATCGTCTGTGCCGGAGACGAATTGGTGGTGCGTTCTGATCAGGTTGAAACAGGAATCAAGAAACAAGCATAACCCAGAATTAATTTAAGGGTATTATTAGAAGTGCAGCAGGTTTGGCTACGTTAGTTGATGATTTCACCAAAACAAATGCACATTTTCAAAAGCTAAATATGTTACTCAGATAATTTAAATGTTTTGTATTTAAACACAAAACCAACGAACATCTTTTAAAACCAGCTTGTATGTCCTACATTCTGCCAGGGAGTTTCCCTTTCAACAAAACAAAATGGAAGGAAAAGTTCTGATAATGCCACGAGGCTTTCCTGTGCTGGTGGTGTTCGAGACCGTTCATTTTACATTCTTGATCACAGCCATTATTTGTGCCTGTCATTGTGAGGTAGTCTGTTAGATCCACAACTCAATTAAAGGCTCCAAATAAGGTTAGCAAAAGCCTTAAACATATGTCACAGGCCTCTATGCAAGAGAGAAAACACTCCTTATACAAAGATGGACAGTAAATAAAAGCTAATGGACTAGATGTACCAGATGCTAAAGAACATAATATATAATAAGGATTCTATGTATAAAAGTGATCAAGAGAATGTAAATGAACTACTGAGTACTTTCTGAGATTAAAAAATCTCAAATAGAACTTCATGAAAAGCTCAAACACAATGATGGCTAAAACATACCAACTATTGTTTCTCAAACATTTCGTAAAGGTACAAGAACCAAACTAAAAATATAGTATCAAATCAGTCTCTGTCAATCACACAATAAAAAACTAGTTGCTTCCACTCAACGATCATGTAAATTTGGGAAAGTTAAATTTAGCACATTCAGTCTAAGAAAAAGTATTTCACACACAAGACATAGTTCCAAAGATTACAAACATCTCCTGTTTATATAAATAAAGCAAATGAAACAGTCTGTTACAGGCCAAATCCTTCAAAGCTAGTCACCTATGAAGATCCCAGTTCTAAAATGCCTGTCTGGGGCACCTGGGTGACTCGGTCGGTTAAACGTCAGACTCTTGATTTTGGCTCAGGTCATGATCTCACAGTTTGTGAGATCGAGCCCCGCAGCGGGCCCTGCTCTGATAGTGGGGAACCTGCTTGGGATTCTCTCTCTCTCTCTCTCTCTCTCTCTCTCTCTCTCTCTCACACACACACACACACACACACACACACACACACACAAACATTTAAAAAAAAAAATGCCAGTCTGGAGAACTGAAGCATTCCCTCTAATGAGCACAAGCAACAGCAGAAGCACTGGCGGTGAGTCGTGCCGCGACACACGTGGGCAGTAGCGTTTGCCATGCAAAGATGCCCAAGCCTCAGAGCAACTAGGAAACCTTCCATTCTTAAAGCGGCCTGACTTGATGTTGAACAGGAAAAGTTAGGCTCACAATCTACCATTTAGCAAAGGTGATAGTTTTCTTGAACACATTTGGCAGTAAACATGAAACAAGCTTCAGAAAGATAGCTGTTAGAATCTACTATCACTTATGAAATCAAAGATATTTAAAAATTCTTCCTGACGAAAAGTGTAAATTCAGTCCATCTGACATAATCTTTGGCCAATAAACCTAGATGCATAGATACTAGCCTCAACTTTGCTGCACTTCTAAAGAGATTTGATTTCAAGTGAGAAGTTAAAGGAGCTCTAGTAAATCCTCTTAAATGTCTCAGAGCCGAATGAGATAGCCGACCAGGCACAAGCAGGCCTTGAATAGTGTTCAGTCTATAAACTTTCATGAAAAATAAAGGGGATTTATTAGAGTTGATCAGAAAGACCAGTCACCGTAATTTGCTTCCTAAAAAGGTTTAAAGCAAAGTCTGCAAAGTAGAGAACTCAGACTTTAGAAACATCCATGGTCTTGGCAAATACCTTGCAATTCATCACTACTCCTTACTACTCAGGAGTGCAAGTGGTCTGAATGAAGCTTATCTGTACCTAAACTATACAGGAAAAGCTAAAGCAAATAACTATTAATTTGTTACAAATTCTAAAAAAGCCATATTAAAATTTTACTAAGTATAAATTTACAGTATTAACTTGGTTCATTTATTCAGATTCAAAGTAAAAACTTTATCTTAATCCTTAAGAAAATTTAAACATGAATTACTTTAAACACCCTTGACTGAGGCCGAGCCCTTGTAAATTGAGATAAAGTTCTTCAGATTAAAAGCGATTTACTGGACATGCAAGCCGTCAGCAGTGACACTACAGGCCTGGACTGTTCAGAACCATTCAGTGTCATGAAAATAAAGAGAGAATAACCACTTGCAGGGCATTCACTTCGTTAGGATCATGGATTAAAAATAGAGGGTATTTATTCAATTAATGTGAACTTTCTTAGGTTCGATAAAGACTGTTTCTGCAGGACAGTGTCCTTATTAGGGATGAAGCACCACAAAGTGTGGGACTTACTTTCAAAAGTTCAAGGAAAAAAAGATTATATATCTATATAAATAATAATTGGTAACTCTAGGTAAGGGGAAAGGAGGACACTGTACCGTTCTTTCAGCCTTTGAGTTTGAAGTTTTTCAAACCAGAAGTTTGAGAGAACAATTTTAAAAATAAAAGTTCAAAAGTGGCAAAAAACTTGAGGAAAGAACACCAAAAGGAAAAAACAAATGGAAACTGCTCTGCGACACTGGCATTCCGGGATTTGGGGGCTGCTCAGGAGCCTGTGCGGGTGAAAACACGGACGGGTCCGGGACGGGCCCAATTGACCTGTGTTCCTTGGCGTGACTGCTGTTGCCAGATGTGTTAGAGACTTTTCAGAGTGAAGAGCTAGGCCTCAATTTCAGGGTGAGGTAACAGAAAAATCAGACATTGTTTATACTGGCGCTCACCCGTCGTTCCATTGAGCTTTCTGAATCAAGTCACTCAAAAAAAAAAAAACCAAACAAAACAAAATAATAAAAAAACCCACAGGCAAACCCCCCACGATCACAGTCTGTGGCTACAAGGCTTTGAGAGAACGCTGGCACTGACCCCGCAGCGTCGGTCCTCTTCTACTTCTACCTCACTTCTGAACGTGGGGACCACCTCCCTGCCTTCCGTCCAGTACAGCCCTCGCCTTCTGTCTGACACGACACAAGTTTTACTTTGTCCTGGCTCCTGCTGCCTACGCCTTGCAATAGATGTGACATTGAGAGGTGTGTGGTACGGAGGAATTTTCTGCTCCCACTCCGAAATACAGGAAGCTACAGAGATGCTGCTGCAGGAGTTAGAGCGCCTGCGGAGCTGCGGCTGGCTCAGGAGCTGCTGGCCGTGGGAAATCTGAGCGATATAGTTACTAGAGAGCTAAACAAACGGAAGAGAGATTAATGAGCAAGACTGAAAGACTGAGAGAAACAATTTACTGCTTTTCTATAATTTTAGCACATGAAGACAACTTTAGACTTAGTTTTACGGAGTTAAAAAAATTTTTATACTGAATTTGCGCTAAATTGGTATTTATGCTAAATTTAGAAATACTTATGCAGAGAAGTTTGCGAAACACAGTAAGTAATATAAAACAGTCACCTAATCTGAACTGATTTTCTCCAGTGCAAGGTACTCCACAACCACAGACAACTTACAGGCACTGGAGACGGAGAAACCGCTCTTTGAGTCACTTTCTCCCGGTCCCGCTCCCGAGAGGGTCTCTCTGGCTTTTCAGCTTTGGGCTCAGTGACAATAGCCTTCAGTTGTTTCAGTTTTTCATCTTTGACCCAGAGTTTATTTTGCATCTCCAGCTGCTTGGCTGCCACCCGACGCTCCTAGGTTGGTGACAGCCACACACATCGAATTCAGTGACACCAAACCAGCGCACCGGGGCACCCGGACACGTCGTTTGCCAAGAATGACAATCCTCCCGTTAACCCCGGGCTCCCACACCAGGTCACTCGTCAGGAGTTGTGAGGGTGGGAAAGGCAGTAGGGCGCACCGGGCAGTGGCCGCTGGGGCCGCCGCCATCCCTGCCAGACACCCCACCCTGAGGACGCGAGCGCAGAACGCCGGGGGCTGAACCAAACCACCGACGGAGCGACACTCACGCATTCCTTCTCCCACTTCATCGTCGTTTCTGTCACCATGCCTTGCAGCCTGGCTTCCAGTCTGCGTTTGTCAGAAAACTGCCGCTGAAGTTTCTGGTTCTGAGCTTCGAGTTCCTGCTGCAGAGTGCGCTTATCTTCCTCGTAGATGGTGGTGGTTTTCTCTAGAATCTCAATCTGGGGAAGCAGGCCGTGTGTTCAGTGTCTGGCACGTGGCCCTGCATGTAGCTGAGAACTAAGCTCTCGGAATTTGCTTATGTGGGCACAGTGTGGGAAGGAAAATCAGGGAGCAAGCAGCTTCCTTTAAACTTTCCCCTGAATTCCTACCTCCATTTCCAGAAGCGAGGACTTTTAAAGGAGTTTCTCACAGAAAAGGTGTTTTAACTGACTGTGTGTGAAAGTAAGTTTCCCATAAGTGTAAGACCTGATTTTTCTATTTTAGGCTGTTTTCAGACTAGAGAACGCTGTATTGGTTTAAGAGGGGCCTCTCTAAAACGAATGGGAACCCCTAAATGATACTCGGTTAATGAGAGAGCAAACATGTTTCACCAGAAGTTAACAAGCTACGACCAGAGCTGAACCCTAGAGAGCCCTCTGGAAAGCTCACTTGTTTGGTCCAAGAACATTGCCATCGATCGCTAAGTCTAACTCCTAAAGTTAGAGTAGATCATCCCTTGAACTCTTTTCATTCCCAGTCCCGTCTCGAAGAACGAGCAGGAACGCAGGGGTGAAGGCCCTGCAGCAGCGGTGAAGGCAGAGAGCAGTGCCGACCAGCACGCACGCACGCACGCACGCCTGTAAGTAATGCTGGCACAAACCTTGTATTCTAAAGTTTTGTTTTTCTTCTCCAGCCGTTCTATTTCCAACTTCTGTCCTGAGATCACCTTTTCTTTTTCATTCAGTTTTCCTTGAACGTAGTTTTCTTTATTTAGAACAGCGTGGTCAAATTCTTGCAGCAAGGCTTTAAAAGTAATAGCTGAAACGAAAGCATGCAGGTCATGTTTACTCCAGTTCCGAGATGACCAACGAAACCAACTTTTATCAGCCGGTACTTTGTAAAATGTAGCAGCCAGCCAATCACGAGGGTTGGTTCATAATCAGAAAACAAATTTTGAAGGGAATCAAGAGTTTGAGGGGCGCCTGGGTGGTTCAGTTAGTTTAAGCATCCAACTTTTGATTTCGACTCAGGTCATGATCCCAGCGTTGTGGGAATGAGTCCTGAGTCAGGTTCCACGCTGAGCATGGAGGCTGCTTAAGATTTTCTCTCTCTCCCTCTCTCTCTAAATTAAGAAAAAAAAAAAAAATCTATAAGAGTGACATTTCCTAAAAGCTGTTTTTCATTGGAAAACAGTGGGTCTTCCTTTCATTTTGCACCATGACATTCCCTTGTCAACCCTTATAGGTTAAGTGGTTTGCTTCAAAACAAGTGGAAAAACAGAATTAACAATGGATTTAGGATCAGTTAAATCCGAATTGGAATCCCTGGTACACTACTTAGTAGTTGAGTAACTTGGGCAAGTGACTTAATCTTTCTGAGCACATTTCCTCACTTCACGATGGGGATATAAATGCCACTCCTCCTCACACCTTTCTTACGAAGATTCAGATGAACCGATGAAGATAAACACTGTGGATCCATTTCCAAGCACTTAGCGACATACCAGGCCGTTCCCTGTTCTACATGATTTTCACACATCATCTCATCCCCACGATACCCTCTGAGGCAGGAACAGTTAAAATCCCCATTGTGCAGACAGGGAGACTAAGAAATAGATGATGGAGTAATTTGCCCAAACACGGCTGTTACGATGTAAATTATGTGGGGGGCCTGGATGGCTCAGTCGGTTCAGCATCCAACTTCGGTTCAGGTCATGATCTCAAGCCCCGTGTCGAGCTCTGTGCTGACAGCTCAGAGCCTGGAGCCTGCTTCGGATCCCTCTCTCTCTCTGCCCCTCCCCTGTTTGCACTGTCTCTCTCTCTCTCTCTCTTAAAAAAATTAATATTAAATAAAAGTATAAATAAAAAAAGATGTAATCTATGTGAAGTGCCTTGCAAATAAGTAACTAGTAGGAACCAAAAACAAAGTAGCTATTACTCCACTCCTTTGTGTCCATCACTGTACATTTTAAAAAGGGAGAGTATACACACCCATCTCTTCCTTTTGTTTTATGAGCTGCGGGAAGGTTCCGTGTCAGTCTAATTACACAGTGCCTGGAGCACTACGTGCAGAAATAACCCTGCCTTCACCACCTGCCTTCACCACCTGCCTTCACCACCTGCCCCTCCAGAGAGCTCCGGTTCGCTGCAGAGTTCTGGAGGGGAGACGAGCGCAGGCCGCTCTCGGCCCTTACATTGTTTGTGAAACTCCTCCACCATCATCTGCCGCAGGAGATGTCGTTTCTCCAGTGCCTCAACCAGCCGGGGCAGGGTCTGCTCGTCGTTGATATCCAGAAGTTCACAGGACGGCAGAGGTGGAAAGCTCTGGAGAACTACCTCTGTAACCAGTGGTTCTGGGTGGAATTATAAAAAATTACGAGAAGTTACACAGGAGAGAGAGAGCTTACTTAGACAAGTTTTTAGCTCTCCCAGTACAACTAACCATGTACTGTGAGTTGTCACATTCATACTTCCTTTAAAATGAATTACAAAAAGGAAAAGTGGAAGGAAAAGGTTACAGTATGTAACAAAAGAAATCTCATTTATACTTTGGTTCAGGATTTTTTTTTTTTTTGGCACTTGGTTCTTGGGAGGAAGGGAAGTTAACTGTTCTCTCATGTGAAATAGATTTTGAGAGAGAGTGACAAACGTCAGCGTGCACATGATGTAACACCAAATCATACCGTCTCCAACTGGTCCTCCCCGAGCCTGGTTTCTGTATCTCCTTCCAGGAGTTAACCCACAGATTGCCTTATCTATTGGTCTTGCCACTTCAACTTCTTGGGTCACTTCTGCAAATCTCATGACTTGCTAAGATACAAGAGAAATGGGAGGCTTTTTAAATTGTTTCTTTTGAATAAATAAGTATATCCAAGCCTTTCTTCAGAAATTACTTAATGAAACAATACATTGGTCATTAGTTCACTTCTGTAACTAATGGTTCTGTGTCAATTTTAAAATTATTTAAAATGTCATTCTTCACATCCAAATAGTTGTTTTCTCCACAGAAACTCTGAGACTTTATGGGATAAATACGTTAAAATTACCAAGCTTTCTTCATAATCTTCAGCCTTTGGGTTCACACACACGATCATGCGTACTTTACCTTCCCCATCGAAGTAGTTCTTGAACAGATGGGTCAACTTCGAATCTCTGTATGGAACCATCTGTAAATAAATTCAAGTCCAAATATGTAAGGCAAAAAAGTGCACACAAACGAAGCTACAGAAATGATGAAAGGCTGATGCTTACTTTGTTAGTTCCGTACATTTGGTTTTCTCTCAGGACTTCCATACATGTCCTTAGTGTCATTAATGACTGGTTAATGTTACCTGACAGAAAAATATAGACAGAAGACATTTAAAAACAATACAAAAGCTAGAGTGCGGTCTGTTTGCCTATAAAATCCCTACTTCATAGAAATATATGGAAGGGCACCTGGGTGGCTCAGTTGGCTGAGTGTCTGACTTCGGCTCAGGTCATGATCTCATGGTTCATGGGTTCGAGTCCATCATCGGGCTCTGTGCTGACAGCTTGGAGCCTAGAGCCTGCTTTGGATTCTGTGTCTCCTCTCTCTCTCTCCCCTCTCCTGCTCGTGCTCCATCTCTTCCCCGCTCCTCTCAAAAATAAACATTGGGGCCCCTAGGTGGCTCAGTTGGTTGAGTGTCCGACTTCGGCTCAGGTCATGATCTTGCAATCCTGGAGTTTAAGCCTCGCATCAGGATCTATGCTGACAGCTCAGAGCCTGGAACCTGTTTCACATTCTGTGTCTCCCTCTCTCTCTGCCCCTCCCCAGCTTGTGCTCCATCTTTCAAAAATAAACATTTTATAAAAAAATAAAAATAAACATTAAAAAAAATACTATACAGAAATTACAGGGGCGCCTGGGTGGCTCAGTCGGTTAAGCGGCCGACTTCAGCTCAGGTCATGATCTCGCAGTCCGTGAGTTCGAGCCCCGCATCGGGCTCTGTGCTGATGTCTCAGAGCCGGGAGCCTGTTTCGGATTCTGTGTCTCCCTCTCTCTCCCTGCCCTTCTCCCACTCATGCTCTGTCTCTATGTCTCTCAAAAATAAATAAAGGTAAAAAAAAAATTAAAAAAAAAAAAAAAGAAATTACAAATAGCAGGGTTTAGTGGCTCAATTTAAACAGCGTCCCCGCATGGCCTGGCAGTGTGTCAGGAGAGGTTAAATACCATCCTTCAAGAATTCTAGCAGAAGGACTGTCCATGGAATGCGACATTACACTTCACGGCCCATAAAGTTTCTTCCAGATCTTAACTTCTGTGAGAGAATGTATCAGATGCAGAGTTTAATATCCTCATATCAACGTGTACTCTCTGCAGCATGACCACTTCTGGCTACAGTTGGCTTCATCAGCACTGAAGTGTCCCCTGCACCTGGAGGGGCTCCTGTTTCTAACGATCATGGGTCTTAGGATCCAGCTGACTCTGTCCCTTTCGCATCCAGACAAGGATTCCTTGGGCAGCATAATTGTCACTTCTGACTGTTCTGTTTGGATTTCTGAGCCAAGACAAGTCTGACAGATGAATTAGGCCTCCCATAATGCAGAAGATCCCATTTGCAGAGACTTGCCCTCCGCAGATACGTAAGAATTTGTTCATTTTAGAACCTTGATTAAGGTCAGCTAACTCCCACCGTACTCTCATCCTTGGCCACCTCTCAAAACACAGCTCATCTGTGCCTCCATAAGGTCCCATGGTTCATAATTCCCCTTCCTTGACCCCAGCTCCCAGTGTCCTTCCTGCTTCCATTGTGTTCTCTGGAACCCAAGTTCCTGTTAACAGATTTCCCCACCTCCTCACACCTCGCATAGAGAGCTCCATCCATCTCTCCCTAATTGCCAGGGGGTCTGACCCCGGGGTCCATGTTGCCCATGGGTGCATCTGGGGGAGTCTGCATACTTGGGTGGGAAATAAATTACACCTTTATTTTTTACTGACTTCTGAAATTTAGCAGTTCCTTTCAATTATGAGCATCGGCCAAAAAGTTGTATTAGTGGTACCTGTGATTTTAATCAGTAGAAATCACAGGGAATTCTCCAGCCCATGACAGTTTATTGCTGATCTCAAGGTATTTATGTTCATTACTACTTTGAAATTACGTAGTTATTTTTTTTAAATTTTTTTTTAACGTTTATTTATTTTTGAGAGACATAGAGACAGAGTATGAGCAGGGGAAGGGCAGAGAGAGAGGGAGACACAGAATCCAAAGCAGGTTCCAGGCTCTGAGCTGTCAGCACAGAGCCCGACGCGGGGCTCGAACTCACAGACCACGAGATCATGACCTGAGCCGAAGTCGGCCGCCCAACCGACTGAGCCACCCAGGCGCCCCTGAAATTACGTAGTTATAAGGCCTCCTGGTGGATCTTTAATTTAGGCATTAAGAAGGAAGCTTGTAAATTAATGTAATGACAGATGCCTTAAGAATACTGTTA
Organism: Paguma larvata; assembly: GCA_030068075.1. Classification (NCBI taxonomy): domain Eukaryota; kingdom Metazoa; phylum Chordata; class Mammalia; order Carnivora; family Viverridae; genus Paguma; species Paguma larvata. The sequence goes on along the minus strand of CM057827.1, from coordinate 107,243,190 downwards.
AAAACACATTTCAGTCTAATCGGTTTCCTTTGTAATCCTGTGTATTTTATGATTCACTCAGAAATATTCTGTGAAGTGTCGATGGGCTTCACCCTGCAGCCTAAGTAAAAGTTGCTTGTTTTCTAAAGCCTGACGTTTTATAAGGATGGTGAGCAGAGGGAGATAGCAGTATTTTCCTAGTGCCTAGCTGCTACCGTCAGCGTTCCCCCTACGCGCCTGCTCCTGGGTCACTGCTAACGTGCTGCCAGAGGCCCCGCCTCCGCCGCTCATCCCTCTCTCTCTGGCACGGGAGCTGCACAGCTGTGCCCCGACCCTGAAACTTCTTCATTCAGAACTGCACCACCTCTAGAAACCCGTGCCCCACCACAATCTCCTGTTCTCCTCATGCTCACGGCCTAATTGTAGTGACACCTGTTTCTCCTCCTATTAACTCTGGTAGTCCTTTCTGGTTTTTTCCCTAAAGCATCAGAACCCTCAAGTTTCTGCTTTCTTCCATTGAGGTAAACCTCTTTTCTCATCAAGGTTAATCCTTTCTCTTGCGGCCTGGATTCCAGATTCTCTATCTTATATACACGCACATAATGTGGACTGTTTTTGTCCTCTCACCTGGCTACCACCTTCTCTCTCCTTCCAACCTCTTTAAATCCATCACCTCAAGTGAGGTGCCTCAAGGCCCTGCCCTTGACCTGTTCCCGTCTGTCCTCCAAGAATAATCTCTCCCCTACTGCTTCCATCATATTGGCAAACCTAAACCTATAAACCTCCGGTCAGCTCTCTCTCCTTCCAGATGTGCGCACCTCTACATCCAGGTACGAGGCACTTCCACTGGAATCAGCTACACGTATCCAACCCGAGCCCTAGCCACCCACACCTGCACCTCAAACGCCTTTCTCCTGAGTCACCATCTTGGATCTGCCCTCTCCTCTTCCTCCCCCTCCCCTCCACATCCAGGTGGACTTCCTAAGGGCTCTCACTTTTGTCTGACCATTGCCTCCAGGTCACATGATTGCACGTCAGAATTATTGCAAAAGGCTCCCAGCTGCTTTCCTTATCTCTCTTTCTAAAAGACTAACTCCTCACTGACTTACAGGAGGCTGTAGAACAGCAGAAAGACACGAGCTTTGAGGATTCAGCCAACCTGGTTTAAACCCAGGCTCCAGTCTTGGGAAAATTACTTAATCTCTCCCAACCCATTTCCTCATCTGAAAAATGGGTATGATACAGTCCTGAAAGGTCAGAATCAAGAAATCAGGTCCATGCACAGTAGATACTGTGATTTATACTAGTCATTTAATGATAGGTAGCCACCATTATTCATTATTCCTTCAGGACAAAATTCAGACTTTCTAGTATGACAAGGATTCTTGTGACCTTGCCTTGCTCTGCCACCCCAGTTGTCATGGGTCATCATCAACCCACACCTTCCATTTCAGTGACCTTGACTCTGCCCTTTCCCTCCTAAACTTCCCCTCATACACACCCCCAGACTGGGTAAGTGTTCAGATACCGGCACACAGTAGATAATCCATAATGCTATTATGTGTAAAATATAAAATGAATAGTTACACTAATGAAAGACTAAAAACAACAACAAAACAGATTCCCTTTCAATTTGCTTTTGTGTTCAAAGATTCTTCCCATCTCCAGAAGCCAGTTTTCACCAGAATGAATGTTGGAATAACTGTTAAATCACTTAACTTTAAGGGCCTGGTACTTATATTACTGGCAATAGATAAAAAATGAATATAACTTTGTTTTATATTTATTTTCCTCACTTCATTTTTTTTTAAAGTTTATTTACCTTGTGGGGGGGGCGGTGGAGAGAGAAAGTGCCAGGTGGGGAGGGGCAGAGAGAGGGAAGAGAAACCCAAGCAGGATCCACACTGTCAGCACAGAAACCCACCCGGGGCTCAGTCTCCCGAACCATAAGGTCACGACCTGAGCCACGATCAAGAGTTGGATGCTTAACCCACTGAGCCATCCTGGCACCCCATTTACCTTCATTCTTAAAACAAGTCAGCATATCGTAATATATTGATACCAAACCAGCATAACTAAAGAAACAGCACTGACCCCTAACTTTAGCCTTTAAACTCTCAAATCGAAGATGGTTATGTTTAAACCACCTATCAATAAACAGATGATAGACTGACATTACAAGTTCTGGGAAGTTGTAGCAATTACATGAGTACTGTGCTCTGCTCACCAGCTTCCCGTAGCCTGTTCCCTTCTGCTTTTGTCCGATTAGTTCTTTCACTTCCAGCAAGATCTACCAGGGACAACTGGCTTATCGTGATTTGTTCCTTTTCCTGAAGGGAAGATCATAATGCCAATTAATACAAGATATAACTGGTTTACAGTGTTCTTTAAACATATTCCAGTCAACAAATTATTAGTCTTATGAATATATCATTTGCAGAATACAAAATGGTAGGACCAAAGGATACATGTTTTGGGGGAAGAGTCTGCTAAAAGCATATGGGCTAAATGAATATACTCGTGATGGTGATGACGACTTGCCCCTTGTCTGGTTCCTGGATCATACCGTAAACCTCGCAAAAGCAGGGACTGCCTCTCAGCCAGTGCTGTTCTCTCCAGCGCCTTGCAGGGCGCCTGCACGCAGCAGGAGCTCAGTCTGTCTGCTGATTCTAGAATGGGCCTATCCTGACCAGATATTTAATGATTCTATAATCAAACAATTTCTTAATGCTCCAATTGTAGAATAAGAGATGGAAAGCAAGAGGCACCTAACTGATATTACAACATTATGTGACTCCAAGGAAAGCAGGTGTATATGAAGCTTGACTTACAAGCATTTTCTAACTAATGTTTATGAGTGCTGACTGTAAGTCATGTCCTGTAACCGACTGTAAGTCAGTTCTTAGGCACTGGCCTAAGAACTCTGTACGCACTACCTGCTTTAATCCTCACCACGTTATAAAGAGTTTAGCACAGGTCAGACAGCTAGTAAATTAATAGAAATCAGAATTCGAATCCTGGTGGTCTTCGGTACCCTGCTGTACTGTCTCCTCATGCCATGAGGAGACCTTCATGATCAGTTTTGAATGGAATTACACTTTAATAGCTTCAAGTTATTGAATGATTTCTATTCAGGACCAAATGCTTTTCCTAATTGATGTAAGCCTTGTAGTGTGACAGGCCCGGCAGTTAACGAGGGATCGGCAGACGGGAGCCCTACTGGCCTGTCAGCCAAGAGAAGAATAATTTAGACTTGTCATCTCCTGACTGTACCTACCCTGGGAAGCTAACTGCTGACATCTCAAAACCATTAACTGAATTCCCACATACAAACTGCATCTTCAGAGAGAAAGTAATCATTCGTACATACTTACTTTATCTCCTCTATGAAAGAGACTTACAAAGATGTGTAAACCTTTTTCACAGCAGAATCCGGGTTCTCAGATTCAATAGCCAGTTTCCCAAAACTACACTCTGTAGTGGAACAACTTTTAAATGTCATCACCTACCTGGTAATTCTAGAGCAGTCTTCACCGCGGTGCAACTTCCCTGACTTAACTCTAGTTCCAAAAACTACGGGTTCAGTGAAAACGAGAAAAACTCCACACACTACACGGTTACCTGTAAGACGTTGTCTCCATCTGCGTCCAAGGGAGCCTGCACTAATTTAATGTTGAACACGCTATGGGAACGGCTGGACTCACGATTCAAATGTGTGTTAGCAATACGTCTCTTTTTCTGGCCTGTGATGACAGAGACATCATTGATTAGACCTGAACTCAGTCATTACAGTACTAACAAGTACTGCTGTTAAATTATAGTAGCAACTCCCAGGATTATATTTATTGTTTCAGATTTTCTGAATTTTAGCTTGATTTCTGACCTCTCCAGAAAACTTCAAAAGCCTCCTCAGTAGATTTCACTTCTACTTCTGTGCATCCCGCAACATACATATTATGGTTCTTATCTTCACGAAGCAATTTAGATTGTGGTGGTCTATGAGAAAGGAGAGAACATTAGTCTCCTAAATCATTATATCTCCTAAAAAGGTCAGTTTAAAACTAGGACTAAAATGCCCGGGAACATTGCCATCGATTCTTATAAGGGAATAGGCCTAGATAAGAGCTTCGAAAAACATGAAACTTGGGTGAGTGTAAGGATACATAGTCAAGATTAGTTACATCACAGGAGAACAGGCACCTACACTGTTTCGGAAGCTTTGCTCTAATTTGTTCTAACAAAGCACACAAAACAACACTGACTAATAAACGTAGAGATCAAGGTAGTAGGACGGCAGCATCACATGCACAGTTAAGCACCAGAATCTAGCTAGCATTTCCCTAACTGTAAGACAGAGCTGGTTCTGACATCAGAGTCGCAGAAGACAAAATTCGGAAGAGTTTGGTTGATACCAGGCGTGGCAGTCCTTTCAAAGTGGCTGCTCGGGTTCTGGTCTGTACGGTAGGATAAGAACAGGAGGGGCGCTGCCCGCTCGCCTGCCTCTGGAACGGTGGGGCACAAACGTGTACCGGCCACCATTGCTCAGTGAGTGGCAGGTCTGCCGGGAAGCAGGGAAGGGCTTAGAGGTAGCAGCCAGCCCAGTGCCAAGGAAACACCAGCTCCGTGCAGACATGCCACAGATGCCAACCGCTAGTAGAACCGCACCCTTCTCCTTAAGAAAAGTCAGCATGGTCACATACACAAGCTCTGCGCTCCTCACGGGCGTGCTGCAGCTGTTCCACCTACCGAAGGAAGGAGGGCGTGAGCTACGGGACAGTCACAGGGGTCGGCTCTTAGACACCCTCCACTTGTAATAGTTCCTCATCGTATTGAAAAACACTTAAAAGTTAACCAGCTTGGAAGAGCAGGCTAAACACCGCCCTCACAAATTAAATCTGAATTCAGGGCCGAATACACACGCAGTGGGTTTGTTCGAGGAGTTACAAGAATGGTTGTTACAAGGCATGCGAGGCATAATTGTCAGCCTTCCTTTCGTAAAACTAAATAAAACCAAGATAGGCTTCTTTGAAAATAACCTCATTTAGAACACACCAAAAAAGAACCTTGGCACATGCGCAAAAATGAAAGGGATCGGAAGCAAAGAACGACATCACCAAGTTTAGGAAAATGGGTACACACAACGATACTCTGAAACATGTGGGAGGGTAGGTAGTACATTGTTTAACGTAATTTATTAAACTGTTCTCAGTCTGATGGTTTTCTAAACATCCAGCTGTTTCTCCAGTAATGCTCAATTAGACACACACGGTCTACATATTATTTGTGTTCTGAGAGGCCCTAACAAAGATAGCACTGAAGATAAACACTTAGCTTGAGAACAAAACCATCAACCCAAGACCAAGACACTAATGTCAAGGGAGACTCAACTCTGCTCTGGCACAGGTGCCAACTGTGAGGCCAGGCTGGAGGTGTTCTTCAGTCGGAGCAGGCCAAGACCCAAGCAAATCTAAGGAGTTGTCTTTTAACTCTGGCAGAGTGACAATACAGAGGTCACTTCATAGGAGTCAGTGAGGGAGGATCTGTATGGGTTGTAGAGACCACAGCTTTGGGCTCCTCTCTGTAGACGTCACTAGCCACAGATGGTTAATGTGGCTACAGACTGCCAACACGAAGTACTAGGTTCTTGAAAGGTAAACCCAGGTAACCCTCATCCGTAGAACACTTCCTTCTATGATTGCGATCCTTCTCAAAATACAGCCCCAAAGCCAAGAGTTTTCAAAAGTACTGTCTAAGATGAGTGTTCAGGTCTCTCTTCTTAAACACCTTAACCCGCTGGCGCCCTGATAGAGCTGCAGGTCTGGTTAAGAATAAAACTATGCACTGAACACCAACTGCACGATACACAAGTTACCTTCCATTCTAAAAACAAAAGCAAGTATTATTACTGTTTATCACTGAGGACACTAAGGCTCACTGAGGTCAAGTGGCTTCCCCGAGGTTAAGCAGCTAAGACGGGACTCTCCTCACTACTTACTTGGGCTTTATGGGATCAAACGGCACCTCTTCCAACAGATCATATATGTAATTGTTATATATTTCAATATAAGAGACAAATACACCATAGACACTGTCTTCATCGACCTCTTCTGCTTTGCAGAATTCTTGTACATTTATCATATCTGCAAACTCTGGGTCTATTTGTCGTCTGAAAAAAGAAAAGAGCCAAAAAATCTGCTCTTACTCACTGTGAGTCAGTATCAAAAGTAAAGGACCCCAAGAGGAAACTAAAAGGTAGAGTGTAAGTGGCCTGCCACCACAGGCGGCAGTGCATCGAGCAGTCTGTTTGCGCCCGTGGCAGCCGGCGGCACCCCGGTGCCCTCCCGCGAGCACAGGCTCTTACACCCTCCCCCACCCAGAGCGGCACCTTCTCTCAGTGGTCATTCAGGAACGCTGTGCTCAGAACCGACGAGAACAGCTGAGTAAATAAACTTAATTAGGGACATTCCTCAACTCTGAGCTCACTAAAGTCAGCTGTCAGACCAACCACCCTTCACACTGACCATCCCCTGCGCCTGAGGAAGCCACCAGACAGGGTTCCCCTCAGGCCAGTGTCCCACACAGATGGAATGACGTACTTGCTGGAGGGGGTCTTTGGGTTGGGCATGGCTTCCCTTTTCTGCCGTTCTAACAGGGCGTCGACCTCACACTGTATATCCATGCTGTTCCTGTCATTAGATTTAAAAACCTGAAGTGGGGGTAAAAATCAGACCGTGACTTTTAGAATTTGACTTAAATGGTAAGGGACCTATTTAAGAAATAAGAAACATTTACTATCTAAGGTTTCAAAGGTCTGCAGCGTATTAGGAGTTCTCCCTTACCACCACATCCACAGGCAGCTCAGTCCCGGTGCCCGCGGGCGAGAGAGTCACAATACGAGAGACTCACACTTACATATCGTTTAGCTTGAAATGTCCCTATGCTGTTAAAGATCATGTCCAAACACCGAGGAAGCAGACCTCCTTCCCCTGGAGAACCAGTCATTGTGTGAGTTTTTCCACTTCCTGTCACACCATATGTAAAAAGGAGACCTGTAATGTAGCAAGTCACACCGAGTTATATATTACAAGTCCTCTGCTTTTAATATTCCATAATATTAAAAAGCACTTAAAATTAACCAGCTCAAAAAAACAGGTTTTATACCACCCTAACAAATCAAATGTGAATTCAAGACCAAACATAATCAAATACATAAATATCAAAAGAGTTTTATGAGGGGGACAGAAAGGAAAATGCAGTGAAAACTCCAGGAACCATACCATTTTTGCCATGAATGAGGTCATCTACCAAGGGATTGGCCACAACATCAAACAGCTCCTTCTGGGTGGTGTGAGTGCCAAATACTTGCTTAAATGAATACTGAGTCTGTGGAGAAGGGGAAACAAAAGCTTATGAATGGAATTTCACTCCAAGCTAGAAATACAGCCGTTTCAATGTATTCAGATGTTTCTTTAAGATGTAGACACACAAAGAAAAAACATGAAGTCTTTTAAACTTGGAACCCTTAAAAAAGTCGTGACAGACCTCAGTTATACCACTTGTAAATGGACAAAGATCTGCAGTTACAACTACTGACGAGAATGTGGAAGTCTTAAGTCCACGCATGCTTCACAGACCGAGGCGGATTTTAGACAACAAAGAGCAAAGCTTCCCATGACTGGGCTAAACAGGCTTGTGAAAATCATCCAGCGTTATTACTCCAGACGCTCACTTCACACTCGCTCTTTTTTTTTTTTTAATTTTTTTTAACGTTTATTTATTTTTGAGAGAGACAGAGCAAAGCAGGGGAGGGGCAGAGAGAGAGGGGGAGACACAGAATCCGAAGCAGGCTCCAGGCCCTGAGCTGTCAGCACAGAGCCCGACGTGGGGCTCGAACTCGGGAACGGTGAGATCATGACCTGAGCCGAAGTTGGACGCTCAACCGACTGAGCCACCCAGGTGCCCCCACTTGCTCTTTTAAAATGACACAGCAGTCAGGGTGCCCACGGGTGGCTCGGTTGGTTAAGCGGACTTCATGACCTGAGCCAAAACCAGGAGTCGGACGCTTAACCACTGAACTATCCAGGTGCCCCCCCGCCCCCGCTACTTTAATCTGCAGGTGAAGTTGTGTGTGTGTGTGTGCACCTGTAGAGCCGCCTAGCACGGCCAGTCCACAGTGAACGATCCCTAACACATGCTCTGAAGAAACAACACCCAGCACAAGACATCCCCTTGTGAAAACAATCCGCTGCCTCAAGGACACCAAACCTGTGCCTGTCCACACTGTATCTGTGGCAGTCATTGGGACGTAAACGAGTTTTTCCAAAAAGTGGAAATGTGAATTTTGTTAAATGTAAAAACAATGGAAAAGCCCGTCAGGAAAAACCACATGGAGTAGTAATAGCTTGGGGCCAGTGGGAATTACCTCCTTATAGTCCCCATTGCGGTTGAGTCTGTAACCCTCGGGAGTGTGGAGCTGGACGGTGGTGCTGTTGATCACTTCCGTGCAGCACTCCTGATCGGGGAGGCTCGGCGGGCGCACCCGGCAGTACACCTGAAAGCACAGGAAGGCGCGGTAGGCACAAAGGGTGACTTTGCATTTAAGCTTCCCGTTTGTTCGTTCAACTGTTGGTCTCTCGACAGAAGAGATTTACATAAACTTAGAGCCGTGAAAACCAAAACTCACTATCGGAAATGGCCAGATGCAAGAGGTTTTAAGTACACGTACAGTTGAAACAAATTTGGACAACCAAAGCATCAAGTCACACAGCTTCTCTTGTGTTCTCTTGTGTTCTACTGGCACAAATTTAACAAAGTTATACTATTACTAATTTTAAAATCTCTAAAATAACATTACACAATGAGAATTATTTGAAAAGCTGTTAGAATTCATTGCAATTGGATCTCAAGCAAAACTTGACAGCTTCACAGTTACATATGTATATATAAATATACGTATAAAGCATAATGGTACACAAATAAGTAAGTGCAACATCCCAAACACATCTGCTTAGTCAGCAATAAGATTGAGGAAAAACCATTCAGCTGTGTGTGCAAAAAGCATCTGGTCCCTTCAACTTAGACCAAGAAACACATCCCGTGCCAGTGAAGAAGAGAGAGTATCCCGGAGCAAACCGACCTACTAGGATTTGCATTTGACCTTAAAAGCAAGGTCCCAAGCCTGAAACTAGTTTTGTGCGTGCAGTTCTGAGTAGTCACTAGACTGAATTAGCTGTTTTGCAGCGGAGTGTCTGTGAAGCCTGCCATCGGCTTCTCCTTTACGGTCCTGGAGATGGGAGAGGACCTCACTCAAGCAGAAATTCCTGCCCCAGTGGAGAGTAGGAAGAATTCTCTGGGACAGCTGAAGAGTATTTTTCATTATCTAATTTTGCAAATCATAATTAGAGGAGTTATGCAGTTGACAACCAAAGACTTCATCTTGCTGGACTAATGAGCCCTACATGGAAATAACAATTTCAAAGCTGAACCAGCCTTACCCATGGAACTAAATGATCTGACTCTGCTTTCGTGCCTCCGTCCCCCCAAGCACACACAGAAAAAGGACCGAAGAAAAAACAAACAAATTCACAGGGAGACCTTACCCCAACTGGGTCTTTAAGACTCGTTTGGGATCCTTTCTTCACTAGAAGTTTCCTGGGCGTCTTAGTCCTCCTGGTCATGGGTTAAAACAAAATTCTGTTCATACTAACGTACAAGAACCTCACCTATAATGCATACAGAGACAACTTTCCTCGGGCTTATAAAGTTATCCTTCGGCAGTTCCAAAACCTTACACCCCAAATAACACAAGAATATGCTGCATCAATAGAATGTTTGTGGCACGCATGATGCAGAAGTAAAACTGGGTTTAGGAGACATTTTCGGTTCTAGCGGTGTGTACTTAACCGTTTGAATAGTTCTACATTTTCAATAGTTCGCATATCTTCTTGAACGACAGTTTTACGGAAGCACGACAAAGTTGAAAACTCTACAGATTATTTATGACCACACTTCTCTTGAAGGCACTTATCGAATGCGACAAGCACACACACCGCTCTGACAGCCATTGCCAAGGCAGACTGACAAGCTACTGACTTCACCAAATTATAAGAATGCAGATGGAGGGGCCCCCCGGGTGCTCAGTCGGTTAGTCATCGGACTTCCGCTCAGGTCACGGATCTCACAGTTCTTGGTTCAAGCCCCGCTTCGGCTCTGTGCTGACAGCTCAGAGCCTGGAGCCTGCTTCCGATTCTGGGTCTCCCTCTCTCTCTGCCCCTCCCCAACTCTTGCCCTATCTCTCTCTCAAAAAGTAAGCGTTAAAAAAAACTTCTTTCATATAAAAATAAAAATGCAGACAGAGGAATCCACTTTTTCATCAAGATCTAGCTCTATACGTTTAAGGAACAACTGTTTATTGAATAGTTCCCCGGGCCATCACCCTTTGTCCCCAAACAACTGCAGTCCCCCAAACTGCAGTTTCTCTTGTTCTCAGAAACAAAAGAAAAGATATTTTGGACTTCAGTTCACCAATTTCTCTAGCATGCCCCTTTCCTCCACCAACCCTCACATATATCTATAGTGTAGATGAACATTCTTAACATCAAAATTAACTGAAATTACTGGCATGGGCTACAGATTATTAAAATATTTTCTCAACATCTTCCGAGGTGAAACAAGCAAATAAATTAGTGTACAAACTATTAGTTTGTACTTACAATACAAACTATTAGGGTTTACTTAAACGTGGCTTTTTTTTTTTTTTTAAGATAAAGGTTTTGACTCTGGTCTCAAGAAAACAGAGCTGCTGCTTGCAATGACAGCCCTCCCCTGGGCGCAGGGACTGCTTGTACCCCAAGCGGTCAGTGCGCGGGGCAGCGCGGCCACCGCGGGAGGAATGTGGCGTGGGCGCCCGTGGGCGGAGCGGGGCTGCCGGCCCCTCAGACCGCGACCCCAGGAACCGTCCCCGCCTCAAGGCCACCGCCTAGCCCAGAAGGAGCACGCCGCGCTCGCGGGTGCCAGGGCCCCCCCCAGGGACTGAGGCCGCCTGGTGCCCTCCACCCCGGGGCACGGCCCGGCGCGCGGGGAGACCCCCCGGCCCACACTACCGCGCGGCGTGCAGCCTGGGCTAGCGGGCGGGCCGGGCGAGAAAGGGCTGGGGGGGGCCGGGGCTAGGTGGATGGCACCCCGGCTGACGGGTCCAGACCTCCCCGCTTCCCCCCGACCGGGCCGACCTTCCCAGCCCATCGGGAGGCCGAGGCGGGCCGCCGGGCTCCGGGCCGCACAGGGCGGGGTGGGGGCTGGGAGGGCGCGCCGGGGCCGTGTCTCTGGCGCCCGGGCCTTCCCCCTGAGCGGCCCACGCGGGGGCTCCCACTTTGGGGGCAGCGGCCCGGGCCGCGAGGGGCTCCGTGCAGACCGCGCAGCGCGGCGGGCCGCTGCGACGTGAGGAGATGCCGGCCCCGGCCCGGTACTCACGCTGCTTCATAGCAGCGGGCTCCGTGCTGCCCGGAGTCGCGCGCGGGACGCCGGGCTCGATCAGGCGGGCTGGCGGAGGGGCTCGGGGTCGGAGGGACGGGCCACGGGAAGCGGGACTCCACGGCTCAGGCGCGGCGCTCCGAGAAGCCGGTCGACGCCGCCGCGAGGCCCAGGTGAGCTCGCGCCCGGCGCATTTCAAAACAGGCCAATCAGCGCCCGCCCGCGGGGAAGAGGCGGGGCCTCAGAGGAAGTGACTGCGCCGCCGGAAGTGGCGCTCGTCTCCTAGGCGACCGCGGGGCTGAGGCGCGGGCTGTCTGGGGCTGTCTGGGCTCAGATGTAATGAAATCCACCCCCTTCCATTTTCCCCATGAGGAAACCGAGGGCTTATTTTCCTACAAGCACAAGAAGTTCAACGGAAGGCCAGTCCAGCGTGGGAGGTTCCCGCACAGGAGTGTCCTACTGTGCGGTGCCCTGCACAGTCAAGACTGCCGCGTCCGGCCGCCGTATCACCACAATCATGTTGGCGTTCCCTCTCCTTAATCTGCCTGGGTTTCTCCCTTTCTGGTTCCTCCAGCTCTTTCTCATATATACATTCTTTTATCAAATTATTTTTTCTTTTATCAAATCCTTAACAGTGTTCGATCTTGAGCATTGTTAAAAAGAAAACCACCGGCCCAAGATGGAGTCCCTTATGCTAGGCCAGATCACCAAACAGGGGCTTAATATCTAACCTAAGTGTAGTTTCCTACCTCCCCCATAAACGTAGTCCGAACCGGTCAGTCAGGAACTTTCTGGTCTGCACCAATGAGATAATCCGTCACAGGGGCCTCACCATCTCCGCTTTCCCTCTGCCTCCCACCAAAGGAAGATGAGATGACCTTCCAAATAAGACTGCGCTCCCCCCTTAGACAAGGTGACCTGGCCTGAAACAATCCTATCTTTTACCAGGAACTTCCTTGCTCCACCCTCCTTCCTACAAAAGCCTTCCATTTTGTACAGCTCCTGGGAGCATCTCTCTGCTTGCTAGGTGGGATGCTGCCCCATTCATGAATCGCTTAATAAAACCAATTTGATCTTTAAATGACTCAGTTGAATTTTTGTTTGACAGCCTATAGAGATGAATAAAGCTTGGTCCTCACTCCTGAGGAGCAATGTCCATCCACTCTTTTCTAAGATGAACTAATTCTATCCCACTTCAACATTTGTCCCTAACCTCATGACTGGCCAAAGCTTCTTCTCCATCTGTGCTCTCATGGGACTCTTGTCCCAGCTCCTCAACCAAACACCAGTTCAATGGACAGCATTTATGCGACATAAAGATGGTTTTTCTAATGTTTTCATTGCTTTGTCTGTTGTCAAATGACAGGTTGGGAGCTGTATAATTGAGGAATTGGGCTTGGCTACTGCTGCTTCTTAGTTACCCTGCAGTCTGCTTCGGCCTCAGTCTCTGCATTGGAACTCAGTTCCAATGAGACCACCACCTCCTTGATGCTAAATCTAATAGACCCTTCCACCCCCTTATCTGACTTGGCCTCTCAACAGCTCTGAAAATATTTCTCATCCCTCTCTTGCTATTCCTTCATTTTTTCTCTCCTAGTTCTCTCAGCCCCTCTTTCGCAGAACCCATTTGTGAGTTCCTTTTGCGTGTGTGCTTAAATGCTGTAGCTTAGGGTTTTGACTGGTCACCACTAGCTGAGGCCTCTCCTCAGGCATCCCCAGCCACTCCCGCGGCTTTCCACACCAATCACATTTGTTCTTCTGAGCTCCAAGCATTCTCGAGACACTTGGTGTCCCACGGGCACCTCATACCTAACGCGGCCTAATCTCTTCCCCTGAACCTCGTCCCCTTCAGTGGATGGTATCGCCATGTGCCCAGCCACCCAAGCCAGAGTCCCAGGCACCGTCTTTGACTTTTGGCCTCTCCTTCTGTTCCAACATCCACTCACCACCTCTGACAGTCCTACCTACCAAAGAGCCTTCAGACCTCTCTATCCCCTTGGCTACTCCCACCTCTTGTCCGGATGACCGCAGCAGGACCTTAACAGGCTTCCCCGCTGCCGCCCTCCAAATCCGCACTCGTTCTCCAGCCCGCTCGCCTCTAAACCACAGATCTAGTCAGGTCACTCCCCTGCTGTAACACCGCGGGCTGTGCGGGCCACCCTCCACAGGGCCCTGGGGCGCTTTCTCTCCAGCCCGCCCTTTATCATTGTCTCCTGCGTGCGCGCGCGCGCATACACACACACACACACACACACACACACACACACACACACCAGCCACACTGACCTTCAGTGCCCCCAAGCTCACCTAACGGTCCCTCTGCTGCCAAGCCCTCCTCCCGCCTTCCTCTGACAATGCCTCCTTATTCTCAGTTCTCAGCAGACCTGCCAACGGCTTGCCACCGGATGCCAGACCCCTTATTCTATCTCCCCAGTCCCCTCCACCCTGCCAGCAACCTCTTGGTTTGCATCAGAACTCCCATCCCGGTTTGGTCACTGTTCCTCCACCAGCTTATCCCCACAGGCTCGCTAGGTGGCACTGTTGCACCCTCCGCGCCCCACCACGGAGCGCCCCCCCCCCCCCCTTGTAAATGTCGAGAGGCCAGTTACATCGAGCCCCACCCTAGCTTTTCTTCAGGCCCCTTTCTTCTTCCTCCCTCACCGCTATCCAGACTAACACTCTCTGGCTTGTCTTCTTTAAAATAGAAAATAAAATAAAAACGGTCGCCTCACACCTAACACATTCTTCTCTCTCCCCCGCCCGCCCCTCCCTGCCAAGGGTTCCCCATAGACAGTAAAAGATACGTATTTTCCCCTAGAATTAGAGATCCAGGCCACGGATAAGGGTAGGAGACAGGGAGCGAGTAGAACCGGGAGGCTTCTACCAAAGTCAGGGTTCTGGAGGTATAATTTATGTCCAGTAAAAACCCACCCCTCTTGGTTGTAGCGTGCATGGATTCGATAAACACCCCATCCTGTAAGCACCGGCACTATCACTGCAAAACTTTCTCCTGCTGCTTTTTTGTAGTCAACCCCCTCCCCCCACCCCCAGCCCTTGGCAACCCCTTTTCTGACTTCCTCCCTTAGAATTTTATCTGTTCCAGAATGTGCCTTCTTTAGCTGGGCAAATGCTTTGGAGAGTCAACGCTTTTGACTTGCACGTATTGGTACCATTTCCTTTTTAAGGCTACGTCCTAACCCCCTGTGTGAAGGCATGACAGTCTATCCATCCGCTAGCCTGTGGACGTTTCCGTCCTTTCCACCTTTTGGCGATCATGAATGAAACTGGTATAATTATTTGCATAAAGGTCTTTATGCAGATAGGGAATTTGCATTTCTCTTGGGCGCGATTGCCGGTCTTATCCTAAGTAGAACTTTATAAGAAACTGCCAAACTCAACCGGAGGGTCCTATGCAAATCACTGGAGAGAGGCTGACCCTACGGCTACCCGGCTACCCGCAAGAACAGCTGCGGGAGCTTTATAACCACCGGCGACCAGAAAGGGCCAAAGTCTAGCGCGTTTGAGGGAAGGCGGTAAAAATGGGGACGGGATGCCCGTGACACATCCCTGCTGTTCACACTCAATAGCTTAGGCAGCACTGTCTCCCATCCACAGGCCACGTGACTCTCCCCAGGCCATTTGAAACCAAATGACTGGATGTTAATGTTTTACATACTCAAAAGACAATAAAACCAGTAAGCTTGGGGGGGGGGGAGGGTTGTAAAATTGACACAAAAAGAAACAAACGATCTGAACCATATTTCAAATGAGTAACATACACAAAAAGGGGCCATAACTAACCCAAGTAATTTAGACTCTGGAGACTATAATGCCCTCAGGCTCCAGACAAAAAGAACTCGAAACATATATTGAATTCTAATTAGTAAGACTTTTTGCAGACATGGGTTAGCAATTCTGAAATGACATTCTGTACATTCTAAGACTGAGCAAAATATATTGTGGATAACAGGAGCCAAGTTTCTCCCTGTTAGAAATGAGAGTTCTATACATATCAGAAGGGGAAGGATGGAAAGTACTTGGGAATTCTTTTTGTGCTGTTTTTTAAGGTTTTATTTTTAAGTAATCTCTACACCCAACCTGGGCTTGAAACTACCACCCCGAGATGGAGAGTCATGTGCTCTACCAACTAAGCCAGCCAGACCCCCCAGGACCTGGGAATTCTTCATACTATTCCGCAGTGTTTTTCCAAATCTGAAAAAAAAAAAAAAAAAAAAGGCCGCCTTTTGCTTAACTGACTGAGGTGGCTCAGTCGGTTAAGCAGCCAACTTCAGCTCAGGTCATGATCTCACATTCCATGAGTTTGAGCCCCTTGTTAGGCTCTGTGCTGACAGCTCAGAGCCTGGAGCCTGTTTCGGATTTGGTGTCTCCCTCTCTCTCTGCCTCTCCCCTGCTCACACTCTGTCTCTCTCTCTTAAAAATAAACATTGGAAAAAAAAAAAAAGAATGGTTGTGTTTCTTAAACCACCTTATATTAAAAAGTACTTGGCAGGGGGGGTGCCTGGGTGGCTCAGTCGGCTTCTGATAAAAATGTAAAACTCCAAGACTACTTTCCCCTCCCGAGGTATTCCGCATCTGTCCATCTGGGCCTAACGATGTGCATTTTACATCATCAAACACATTTAAAATAGATTTATTTATTTATTTTGATAGAGCAAATGCAGGTGGGGAGGAGCAGAGAGAGGAGAGAGAGAGAGAGAGAGAGAGAATCCCAAGCAGGCTCCGCCCTGTCGGGGTAGAGCCCAACTCAGGGCTCGAACTCACAAACCGTGAGATCATGACCTGAGCCAAAATCAAGAATCGGACGCTCAACGGACTGCGCCCCCCCAGGCACCCCAGGAAACTATTTCTCATGATAAACAAACGTGTTCGCAGTGCAGTAGGGAAATATAACCAAATCAAGTGGGCAACAGACCTGTATTATAATAAATAAATTTTATTTTTTTTCCCTCCCATACAGTTTAAGAAAATTAGACATCAATGTAAGTTGGAAGAACATCTGAGTTTGGAAATCGGTCTTTGCCTTTTCATCCATAATGGATTATTGACTAGAAAACCAGAGGGCAACATTCAGCTAATATGTTATACAGAGTTGTAATACAGTATGAACAAGTGTTTCATATAATGCCATGGCAAAACAAATGTGGGACACAGCAGAGCCAAGGGAAGGGTCTCTCCAACACATTATGACCACAACCGTTCAACTCCACCTTGCCGTCCTTAGAACTTCTCGCGTGAGCCGAGTTCCACAACAAACACATGAAGCAGATCAGACAGACCACTGGGTACCCAAAGGGTTTCTAAA
Source organism: Paguma larvata (assembly GCA_030068075.1). Taxonomy (NCBI): domain Eukaryota; kingdom Metazoa; phylum Chordata; class Mammalia; order Carnivora; family Viverridae; genus Paguma; species Paguma larvata. The sequence goes on along the minus strand of CM057827.1, from coordinate 107,226,419 downwards.
ACCTCCCACTTCTCATTCTGACCAGTGACAAATTCGTTTCCCTCTAGAAACTGAGCAATGGAAAGCCAAATCCTATGATGAGCAAAGGACGATGCGGTTAACTGACCGGCCTCGTTCGAACGCATTCAAGTTTCATCACCACCGTGGCATCTGGGAAGTTCGGGGTGGGGGTGGTATTTCTCAGGCAGGGGGAGGAAGAAGAGGGACATCCCATTGGCAGTTTGTCACCCCCCACAAAATCCCGTTTGAGTCGTGCCGTGGCGAGCATCGCTACCAATGGGGGCATGGCACATTTTCAAGGCGTAGTGAGACCCTAAAAAACCCGCTACGTGAAAAGACATCCTTCCAGTGAGGTCTTCAGTTCACCCGCTGCCCACCTTTTTGACTTTCCCGGATGGCTGGAGCAAACCCACACCCCCATTACCACTTAATACCTAACGGTAATTAATATTTTTGAGCCCATCGTCTGTATCTAGAAGCTTCCAAACCAGCATGTTGCAAACTGTCATCAAATTTTAATTTGTAACACTGTCCCAAAGTATACAGCGGGACTAAGTTTACCAAACGTATAAAAACATTAGGAACCGCTGGTCTTCTGTTAATCTCACATTTCTTCTCCATCACTAAGGATGATGAAAAAGTCCCGTCACCCGAAATTAAATCATCTAAAGGTGCTTCAAATTAACCACCTATAACTTTCAACCATTTCCGAACTAAACAAACATGTTCCTCTCTATAAACAAGGAATATCAAAGAGCTTCATGTCTTCGGCATTGCTAGAATAAGGCGTTTAAACTTTTTACCTTTTTTTCAGTGTAAAATTGAAGTTACAGCAAGACGAAATGGATGCCCACAGACCCTGCCGGAGTACAGATTCCACCAGCAGTGTCGGATTGTTGCCCCAAACCAAATTTTGTCATGCAGTTGGCAATTAATGTACCAAAAATTTACCAGCCCATATAATTTTAGCAGTCTACTTTTCCCCCAGAGGAAGTAAAATAAACGATAAAACTAATGAAATCATATTTCTTGACCACTCTCATCCAATATAAACTTTTACTCGTCCACAGAGGATTGGACGATGAGCTATTCACAAGGCCATTTAAGTTTCTGAGCCAGCTAACCAGAGAGGCAGTATTCTGAGTGTTGAGGGTGTTTCTGAGTCAGCAAAGATCCTGCTAGGTGATGGACAGCCCCTCACGTCATTAGCAAGTGCAGATCAGGGGTTTGATGGGCCTCTGTTACAAACGGTTTCACATCAGCGTTTCCGAACCCTCTGAAAACACCACAAAACATTAAACTTTAACTCCTAAGGCAACAGATGAGAAAATGCTCAGTGCGCTGGGCTTATGCAGAGCAGACAGCAGGGGCTACACCCTTAGGTGGTGAGTTGCTGAAAACTAGGTCAGCTGCAACAAAGCTCACAGGCCCAGTGCCTCCTGGAACTCATGACCCCAGCGATTTTCACATTCGGCCTATGGCCCTTCTGCAGTAGAATCACCCGGGGACTCGCTCAGATTTAGGGCAAATCTCCTCTAACGGACCTCCACGGAATCTCCTGATCAGGGATCTGCACCGGTCGCAAACTCATCAAGTGTTTCTGATCCGCGGCAAAGCTTGAGAATCACTGTAGTGGACCAGCCCTTTACAGGGTCTTTGACGTCCTCTGCCCACGAACGCTAACCTTTGTAGCACCTTTGAAACGCTGAAGCAATACCAAATGGACAGCATCCCCAAATAGAGCGATGCCGTTGGCTTAAATGGTGACGGATGATTCCAACCGGAATGAACTCAGCCAGCTCCCTCACCTGACACATTTGACCTGCACCGCCTAGTACTTTGCAGCATCGAATTGGCAACCAGAAAACAGAACAAAACGGAACATAGACACCCAGCCATGTGGACGTTAGAGAAAATCCAAATCCACCTGACATGGGAATTGGCACTTTAAGGCCGAATGGACTTGTGGGAAAGAGGGCTCTTTCTATGCATTCCCTTCACTAGATGGGGAAAGGAAGAAGACCCCTCCCCAAAAGAGGTCTCTTTATTCTGAAGTGCCTCCCCAGTCCCCGGGCCTCCCAGAGACCCAGCTTCCTCTTACTCAGCCCCCCCACCCCCGCTGATCTTTCTGGCTCATTCTCCTCCCACTGTGGTAGCTCTTGGCAGGGCCCGTGCCATGTGGGACTCAGCAAATGAGGCAGGTTCCATTTTCAAAGGGTAATACTACAAGGGTAGTAAAGCTTCCTCCAACTATTTAATAGGCCTCAAGGGCAATATGCTTAATCCAAACTGTTTAAATAGAACTGAAAGACCTGTTTTAAATAAATTTAAAACTTAATGACATATTACAGATTTGCCTGAACAAGGACTGACTCGAACCCACCTTCCCCTTTTAAAATCACAATATAGAATAAGTGCACATCTAGAGAAATCGCCCCAGTTCAACACCTTATTGACATGAACCCACTCGAAAATGCCAAGACATCAACCGCTGTGAATATTTTAGACCTTGGTGAACAGGTATCATGCCACCGGCTTATGATGCTTAGGAGGTTGGAGTCGAATGTTGACATCTGGCACGCAAAGCTTATGGTCTGAATCATGTTTCTTTTTTATGTAATTCTGGCTCAGGAATCCGATACAGAGCAGCTGAGAAATAAATTATGTTGCCGAGGCTGAAGATGAGGCACAGAAGTATAGCTCCAGCTATCTGTGGGAGAGACAGGGGCCTGGAGTGGGCCAGGAGCCAGTCCCTCCTCAGAGTCTTGTCCAGAAGTATGGCTTCCATCTGTAGGTGCGTGGCCAGGATGACACACACATGGAAGAGCTGGTGACTGTGACCTACAGCAAACACAGAAAAGGCTGCCAGGATCAGCTATAAAACAAACAACAGGGGCCCCCTGGGTGGCTCAGTCGGTTAAGCAACTGACTCTTGATTTCGGCTCAGGTCGTGATCTCGCGGTTTATGAGTTCGAGCCCCACACTGGGTTCCGCGCTGACAGTGCAGAGCCTGCTTGGGATTCTCTCTCTCTCCCCTCCTGTCTCTGTCTCTCTCTCAAAATAAATAAATAAACTTTTTTTTTTTTTAAAGGAACAGACTGCTGATACTATACCATGGTGTGTATGCTAAAAACATTATGCTGGGTAAAAGAAGCCAGACCACTTGTTGTCAGATGCCATTCGTATCCAATGTCCAGAAAAGGCAAATCCACAGACACAAGGTAGGCTAGTGGTTTCTTCAGGCAGGGGGTAGGAATCGGGATTAATAGGACATGGGCATGAGGGATCTTACTGGGGTAATGATCATGTTCTAAAACTCGTTTACGGGGATGGCGTAGGTAGGTTATTGGTAGGTTACCTAAAAATATCGCTGAATTCTATACTTGAAATCAGGGAATCACATGATATGTAAAATATGCCTCAAGACCTTTATTGAGTTGTTTGTTTTTGAAATGTTTATTTTTGGGAGAGAGAGAGAGCACAAGCAGGGGAGGGGCAGAGAGAGAAGGAGACAGAGAATCCCAAGCAGGGTCCGCACTGACAGCACAGAGCCCAACAAGGGGCTTGAAATCACGAACCAGGAAATCACGACCTGAGCCGAATCCCAGATGCTAATGCTCAACCAACAGAGCCCCCCAGGAGCCCCATCATTTATTTTTTTTAATGCAGCATGAGAAAACTTACAAGGCAAGTTTTGCAAACAACCTGTCCACCAGTCCTGTTTTTCACATGAATTCTGGCACCCTGTTCTACCAAAGTTCACCTCTTCAGAACCAGCACTCATCAGCTCCAATTCTGATTTCAGGGCCAACAGAGAAGCCCACCGGACTTTCTGTTGGCCATTCACAAGGTAGTCCTCTCCCGACTGCTGGCTAGTCCCAGACGTGACCAGGGGGTCTTCCTCCCTGACGATCTGCCGGACCCTGGCTCACCAGCTATGTGTCCATGGAGGGGAGAACCCACCAGAGGGGGGTGGCAGTGGGCAGGGATATGCGGAGTTGGCAGTGATGAGAAACAGAGTCCATCGCCCAGGGCCGAGGGCTGTTTGCCGGACGACCCTCAGAAGTCGGAAGATGAGAAGACAAGAAAGGCAGCGTGTGTCATGGGCTGAGTTGTGCCTCCCTTCCTCCAGTTCCAAAGGTTGAAGTCCCAACGCCCAGTACCTACCTCCAAATGCGACTATATCTGGAGACAGGATCTTTTATTTTTTATGTGTATATATTTATTTTGAGGGAGAGAGAGAGAAGCAGAGGGAGGCGCAGAGAGGGACAGGGAGAGAGAAAATCCCAAGCAGGCTCTGCGCTGGACAGCGCGAAGCCGACATGGGGCTCGATCCCAGGAACGGCGAGATCAAGACCTGAGCTGAAATCAAGAGTCGGATGCTGAACCGACTGAGCCATCCAGGCGCCCCCGGAGACGGGATCTTTTAAAAAGACAACTAAGTTAACACGAGGTCACTACGGTGGGCTGACTGTGACTGGTGTCCTTTTTTCTTTTTTTTAATGTTTATTTTTCTTTTCGAGAGAACACAAGTGGGGAAGGGGCAGCGAGAGGGGGAAGGAGACTCTGAAGTGGGCTCCGTGTTGATAGCGGTGAGCCCGATGTGGGGCTCGAACTCACAAACCGCGAGATCATGACCTGACACTCAACCGACTGAGCTGCCCGGGTGCCCCGTGACTGGTAGCCTTCTAAGAGGAGGAGGTTAGGACCTGGGCATGCGTGTACACAGAGGAAAGACCCCAGGAGGAGAGACAGGCTAAATGGCTGCCTGCAAGCCAGGGACAGAGACCTCAGGAAGACCAACCCAGACCCAGCCCGCGCCTTGGTCTCAGCTTCCAAAATCATGAGAAGACGCATTTCTGTTGCGGAAGCCACTGAGGCTGTGATTCTTTGTTACAGCAGTCCTAGCCAACAAATGCCACACAGGAGTTTAAAAAGGGTTCTCTTTCATTAAAAGAGAGAGAGAGGCCTCTCAGGTGGGTGGCCGGTGAGCTCCTTAGAGCAGGGAGCTGCCCGCACCCCAGGCTGTGTCCCCCCCCGGGAAGAAGGGGTGCCTGGGGTCCCTCGCCGCCTCACTCGGGCTGTACTAAGGGGCGGGGTACAACTTCCGAATCCACGCATGGTCCCAGCAGAGAGCCCTGCTTTCCCAGGACACACGTCCAAGCAGAGAGAGGTGACCAGCTGAGCTCGCCAAGGCTCAAACCTATCTTCAGTGGGGCAAGCGATAAAAAAAAAAAAAAAAAGATTGAATAAGCCACGAGCACGGGATGTATCTGAAATGTGGCTGCAGCCAGAAAAGTGATTATTCCGGCCATGTGGCCGGACGGGAATATGGAGGAACTTCCTTCGGGCCAGGCTGGTGCTAACCAGTCGGCACTCTGCTCCGCGTCGGAGAGGGAATCCCGCATCTGACAGACCCCGTTTCTAGAGGACGGATCATTCTCCAAACCCATTGTTAATGTCTGTCATTAACACCTGTGGGGCAAGTGTCCCCCCCATAGGGGGGTCTTTCTGTTCTGTCCCATAGGCCCGAAAGAGTGGGACTAAAAGTGAATAAATGAGATGTTATTAAGACACCAGGGAGCTGGTAACACGGGGCCAGGGCTATTTTTCCTGCAGCCCCCAGATTTCATATTTGATCTCCGATACTCCGTCTAGCGGGGTGCTGGGGAGGTGGACAGGGCTCCTGTAGGCAAGTTCCAACTCCCTGGCCCTCCTGTCTCCCTCCTTTTGTTCGAAGCTTGCCCCCCGAGCGTTTTGGTCACCGGCATCCCTTCTGGTAGGACGGAGCTGAAGTAGAGGAGATGAAAACTCTCATCGGAGCCAAGAAAGCAAATCCAGACACACGTCTTAGGTGGGAGGAGACGGAAGAATCACTGGACAAAACGGGCTTGGGGAGGACCAGGGTCCCTGCCCACCGTTTAAGGATAAGGGCTGACCCTTGAACCCCCATGACAGCGTCTCGAAGGAGCGCTCATCCCAAGGACTCATCGGCCTCACCAGAAGTGGCCCGAGGGTCCCTCCCCCTGCCGGCGCCCACCCCACTTCCTTAGACGGAGAGGGAAGGCGCTCTCCCAACAGGCGGAAGTCCTGTGTCTCTGATAGCTCCTTCTCTAACGGCAGTGAACTCGGGGTCCCCCTGGAGAGTCGCCCGGCCTCTAAGTGAGTGCTGGGCCCCCCGCCCCAAGCTTCTGGTCCAGGATGTCTGGGGGCCTGAGAAGCTGCCTGCTCCCAGACAATGCGAAATGCCGACGCTCCGGGGACCACACCTGAGCACCACAGCCCCGCCGAGGCTGCCCGAACGAGACGAAGACAACTCTCCCCTCCTTGGCACAGCTCCTGCCATCTGTTAGCCTCAGAGCCATCTGCACTCTGTCTGTCTTGTTCTCCTCCAGGGCTGCCCTCGGTGTCCATTCAGTCCTGGGATTTCAGCTTCGGGGTCGTAATGGGACTCGCTGGGCCCCAGAGCCCAACGTAATGGCTTAGAATCCTGGACGCGCCTGCCCTCCATCCTCCTCATCCGACCTGGCCATTTGCTGGCTCCGTGCACCCTGGCCTCCATGAACCTTACAGTTCCACTCCCCCAGGCCTGCTCCTAGAGGAGCCTCGGGGGGATCACGTCCCTCTGTGCCCCTGCTTCCCCTTCGCAACCGCACGCTACTGGCGTCCCGATGGCAGGGAGACGACAGGCGCCGGCGTCCCCGCACACTCACCGATGTAGTCGAAGCGTCCAGGCGCCAGGCGCTCTGGCAGGTGTGCGGAGTAGAGGAAAGAGGCCAGGAGAGTCATGGCCGTGTGCTTCTGGTGGTACAAGACGGCTTCGCTCTGCGCACCGTCCCCAGGAAGCAGGAACAGCTGCAGGGAATCGGAGAGACATCAGGTCTCCGGGGGGGGAGGCCCCCTTCCTTCTCACCGCCCGAAGGCATCTCTGCACGCGCGCGTGGACACCCCCGGCCAAGGCCCTCACCTCCTCGGGTCTGCGGCTTGGAAAGGGGACTCTCAGGGGCCCTGGGAGCAGAATTCCTATTCCTTTTTTCTTAATATTTTTTAAATGTTTATTTTTGCGAGAGAGACAGAGCGCGGGCACAAGTGGGGGAGGAGCAGACAGAGAGAGACACAGAATCCGAAGCAGGTTCCGGGCTCTGAGCTGTCAGCACAGAGCCCAACATGGGGCTCCAACTCACAGACCATGAGATCATGACCTGAGCCGAAGTCGGATGCTTTACCGACTGAGCCACCCAGGCGCCCCCTTAATATTTTTTTAGTGTTTATTTATTTTTGTGAAAGAGAAAGAGAGAGAGAGTGAGAGAGGAAGGGAGAGAGCACAAGTGGTGGAGGGGCAGAGAGAGAGGTAGACGCTCCAGGCTCTGAGCTGTCAGCACAGAGCCTGACGTAGGGCTGGAACTCACAAACCGCGAGATCATGACCTGAGCCCAAGTCAGATGCTCAAGCGACTGAGCCACCCAGGCACCCCCATAATTCCTATTCTGATCGTGATCCTTTGAGACCCAAGGCAACTGTATTTTATTTTCTTTTTCCTCCCCGCAAGGCAGCTGTATTTTAATCCTCCAAACGCCCATGAAGCCTGCTGGGTTCTTTAATTCCAAAAGAAAAGGAAAGAAATCAAGGACACGACAGGAAAAGAAAAATCCTATTAGATCTATTTGCTACTCCTTCGTCCGGGGGGTTAACACGCGAAGATAGTAAAAATTTGTCCGCCCCTGAGCTCACTTCTCACCAGCGCACCCCCTGATTTCATGCTCCTAGTTAAGGCTTTAAGGCCTTCTGAGTCACCGAACGTATTAATTAAGGCCATTATGCTGTTCCAGCGCTAAGTATAGTTTTTGTATTATTGTTAAAAATAACGCCGCCCCTTCCCTAGGGCACTAAGCCGGCCTTTTATTCGCACCATTCCGGCAGAGCCTCAGCTACCAACCGCGTCCCATTTCGCAGATGAGGAAGCTGGGCCAGAGGGCGACTTGCGAACCGCTAATTAGCAGCGAGGTCAGGATGCCGATGCAGGTAGGCTGCTTCCAGAACCTCACCGACCTCACCCTCCGGGATCAGGCCTCCCTGCCCCTCCGCCCACTGTCGGCAGCAGCTGGCGCTCATAACAACGCACGCCTGCGCTGGGCAGTCTGGTGGCGGGTGGGGACGGCTTGTCGTCTCTGTTCTGTGCCCTCGAGGAAGGAGTCAGGGGAACGGGCTGCACCCCCACCTCTGGGTCTCCCCTCCGTGGCTCACACAGGTGGTGCGGGTTCTGGCCCTCCCTTTCGGTCCCTGACTCACGCATCAAACCTCAAGCTGCCCCTGGGAGGGGAACCCCACTCCCCGGGTGCACCCCTGCCGAGCCCTTCGCTCTGATCTGACTAATCCCCTCTACCCCTCGGTGCAGGGGAGGACGTTAGCCTCGTTGACAGATGAGGAAACCGAGGCTCAGAGAGGTCACGTGCATTGCCTAAGGCCACGCAGCCGGTGCGCACTGGGATTTGGACTTGGGTCCAGCTGATCTCAGAGCGCCTCTCCCCCTTCTTGTGGGCTCCGGTACCCTCTTCCTTCATGTCTCCAGCTCACATCTATCCTCAAAGACCTTCACTTAGACCTTCTCCTTCGCTGCTAGTCCGTTAGTCGATGATAATACGGAATGAATGCATTTATGGGACACGTGCCACCGGCCAGCGAGCTCGTGTAATTTTCCCCACAGTCTGATGAAAGCGGGTGTTCTCACCAAGCCCATTTTACAGGGGAGGGACATCAAGGCCCAGAGATGGCACGTAACTTGCCCAAAGCCTTACGGCGAGTACGATTAGGGATTTGCCTCCAGCGCTCCTGGTCACTGCACTACACCCCAGGCTGCCTCCCCTTCCCAGCCCTCCACGATTGCTTCCGAGCCCCCAGTCAGTGCCGGCCATGGATGGATGCGTGCCCCCGTGGTTTGTCAGGACCTCCCTTCTCCTGCTGTCTCCTAACTACGGAGGGAGCTCCTGGGTCGTGCCTCCGGCGTGTCTTGCAGTGACCGGCCCTGGTGCTTTGAACCCCAGGAGCTCAGTAAACAACAGATTCCCTGGGACGGCCGGCAGGCAGGGAAAAGAGGGAGCCGGGCCCTTACCCTGTAGAAGATGGGAAGGGAGTCCCAGGCGTAGGGATAAGCGAAGGCGAGGACTCGAAGCATCTTGCAGAGCCCGGGCTTCTGGATTTCAAGAAACCTAAAGCGGGGTGGGCGCGGGGGGAGAAACTGGATTGAAAACGGTTTCCGTGAATGACACACGCGCCCGCGCGTGACAAATAACCGAGGACAAGTCATCGACGGAAGAGAAGTCTTTTTGTACAAACTCCTCCTGAGGCCAGAGGCTCCCCCACCGGCCTCTTCCGCGTCTCCCAGCCCGATGGGGGGTGGCTCTGTCTCGGAGGTGAAAGGGTCTCCAGGGAAACCGTCTCCTGGGGGCCGCGGCACCAGAAGCAATGGTGTCCAAAGAAGCCAGGGAGGAGGTAACACTGGGCTGGGAAGGCCCTTCCGAGAGGCGAGTTATCTAACTGCCAAAGGGCCTGTTAGCAGACCAGGACGGGGGAGATGTGTGGGGCGTGGGTGGCCCCCCCGGGGGGGCGGGTTGGGGGGGGTGCGGCTGTCAGGGACACGATGTCGGAGCCGCCCAGGTGCGGGCTGTGCAGAAGCCCTTGGTTCAGCGAAGTGCTGACTCACTTTGAGAGATTTCTGGAACACTTAGTACCGCACACGGGGCCACTGGCCTGGGGACACGGAGTACGTGTGGCCTTTCCCCTTCTTCTGCGGCAACACCCCGACCCGCCTCCAGTCCCAAGAGGGAGGCAACGTTAAAATGAGGGGGGCTGACTGTGGCAGAGACAGGTGGGTCCTCCCGGACAGAACGCGATGGGGGCTCTGCTGGCTTGGGGCCCCGCCTGGGGCGGGGGGACTCGGGCACCGCAGATGGCAGGCCGGGTACCAGGAGGACACAAAACCACAGCTCTGAACTGGGGCTCAGGTGAGGGAATGCTCACGCCCCAGGCCGGGGTGGTGGTGGGGGGGGCTGCCAAGGCAGGGTGGCAGGGTAGGTCCCCGCTTGAGTGCCACTGGGTATCGTGGGGGGCGGGGCCCTCCTTTGGTGCCCACGTGGCTGCAGGGCGAGGCCTGAGGTCCCCACAGAGGTGGCGTGCAGAGTCAGGGCGCCAGGGCTGGCGGGGTGGCCGTTCCAGTGCAGCCAGTAAAGGCAGCGGAGACCCTTGGTCCCTCTCAGCCCTTCCGGACAGTCCTGCCCCTCTTCACGCTCTCCGGCGGGGATGGAGTCTGCTCCCCACCCCTGGTCCCGCAGAACCCCCGGCCTGGCCCACAATCCTGCCCTTACTTCCACCAAACACAATCTGCTGCTCCGCCCAGCCCACCCCCCCCCCCGCCAGGTTATTCCCGTCATCGCAAGCAGGTGCCATCAGCTGACTGTCACCCACTGTCCCCCTGGCTGCCGTGTGGTGTCTAGCCCTCAGGGCAACCAACCAGGAGGATCCCTGCTCCCGAGTAAGAGGCAGAGAAGCCCCACGGCCTCCGGGGATAAGCTCCAACTTCTCTCAAGCCCAGGCACGCGTCTCTCCTTCCCTGACCCTGTCCTCCATCAGAGAAGTGCCTGGCGGGCACTGGGGAGAGAAGGAAGAAAAGCTCCAGGAAAAAGAGGGAGAGACACAAGGGACAGCGGCTTACCATCTCCCCCACAAACAGGAACCCCAGCCTTGGGGGGAAACCGCCAGCCCCGGGAGAGGTGAGGAGGCACCGTGCCACAATTTCACATGCAGTTTCTGACCCGGACACCCTGGGTTCGAATCCTGCCCCTGCCCTTCATGATCACGTGACTCCGGCAGGCGAAGCAACCTCTGCGCGCCTCCGAGTCCTCGCATGTAACGCGGGGACAACAGCCGCGCCCCCTCGCAGGCTGGCGGCGAGCATCGATGAGACGATACTTACAAGGGCGCTTACTCGCTTCACGGGGGAACATTCGCTAAGTGTGAAGCTTTTCACGAAATGTGTGTCGTGGGATTCATTCTCTCCCCACCCCCGGGCTTTTAGCTACGCTGGAAGGAAAATGGGAACAGACAGGTTCTGGGTGATTTGCCTAAAGTCAGATGAGCTGATTAGAGGCAAAGCGAGGATTGAAACGCCGAGCTATCTGGCTTCCAAGTTTCACACCGCAGCCCTTCCGGCAGGCCGCGCAGGCCTCAGACCACTACCCGGCCTTCATCCTTGCCTACACCCTCTGCCCCAGGGAGCAAATGGGACACACGCCCGCTGCCCCAGCCGCCAGAGCCCATCTCAATAGCATTCTGGGTCTCCTGGCAAACCCGAGAGCGCAAGCAAGCCCGCTCCTTCCTGCCCCAGGCGCTGCACCGCCTATCCTTCCTGGGTTAGGAGGGGCTCACCGTTAAAGCACGCTCTTTCTGTGACCACTTACACAGGAAGAAAGCTGGCTCTGGCTGGCGAGGGCCATCCCCCAAACCATGGATTTCCTGTGACTTGAGACAACATTCCGCCCGGCCTGAAAAAGTGCTTCCCCAGGGGCAAACGAACCAGCCTCTCCATCTGCAAAGCCGAGTCTACAGGGGGAAAAAAAAGGAGAAAAGGCAGAGCAGAAAGGAGACAGAAACAGAGAATAAAAGGCAGAAGGGCCAGCGGCCACAGACAGGGGCCTCCCACTATCAAGGTGCAGTTCCACGTTTAGCCACACGGTGTCGCCCCAACCAGAGATTCCCGGAAGGAGGGGCGGGAGCCACAGAATCCTCCTGTACTGGATGCCTCCACCTGGTCTCCAAAGCCCCACCTGGTCAGACAGTCCCTACACCTCGGAGTTGAGAGGCCAGTTAACAGGGAGTCAGGCCTTAGCTGCCTAGGACCAGGTTGGCAGGAAACATCGGATTTTTTTGGCAGAAGCCTCTATCAGGAGAGGGTGGATGCAATACCAGTCTGTTCTAAAACCTGATACATCTTGTTGCAACAAAGCCAGCGGGATTTGCAAGCAAATTCTGGAATGGGTGCTTGAAACTAGTGGGCTTTTGGAAACATTCTATCGCAGAGGTGTATGTCTGTGTGTGCCTGTGTGTGTGTGTGTGCGTGTGTGTGTGCATGTGTGTGCGTGTGTGTGTGTGTGGTTCCAGCTGTTTTGTTGTGTGGGTGACATCACAGCAATGTGGACATTTCCACGTGCCGGCCCCTGGCCCTAGGAGCACTTTGTCATCTGGCCGAGCCCTCCGACCTCCAGAGGTGTCTGAGAACCACTGACTGCTGAGCCTCCCTGTCTCCAGCTCTGACCTCCAAACCCTCTCCTGGGCCTTCTCGGTGCCCCTCTGGGCTCTGGGGCTGCCACTGCACCAAAGCCACGGCATGGCTCCCGTGGTACAGCTCACTTTCCGCCTGAGATGAAAAGCCACCTCTCTCCCTCACAGCACTGCCCGTAGGGCGTCCCACTGAGCAAATATTTGACCAAAAAACCAACTGCTGGGTGCCTTGGATGGCGTGGATAAGAAGTACCTACAGCGACTTGTGACATACAGCAAACTCCGTGTGACTGACGTTCCTAAGGGAGTGAGGACACCTTTCTGGGCTTCTGGGTGGTCAGCGGGATGAGCGAGCAAGGTCTCCGTCACCCCACTTTGCTCCAGGAGCCGCAGAGAGATCATGCGTTCTCTCATTTCCCTTCTCCAATGCTACAGAGGAAGGAAGCAGTTTTCTGGAACATTCGTTTGAACTAGATGGCACGATAATAAGGACCAAAAAACCAGTCCGGGGAGTCCACGGTTCTCCGTGCGGAGATTTATCTTAAAGACGTGTATCAGAGTGGAACGAATGCCATTTAGACCTCGCTACTCTGGTAAGCACGGGAATGACTAAAAACCACTCGCGAGGGCGCGGTCTCCTTCTTGCTCAGGGACGGAGATGATGGTCCTAGCTACCACTCCTGGCCACGCCACGGACTGATGGAACAGGAGGCCAAGGCAGGGTGGGCTTGGGGGCGGGGGGGGAAGGCAAGGAAAGAAATCTTGGAAAAGACTCGGGAGCTCTGGCATCGTAAAACATCCAAACCAGGGAACACCCAGGAAATCCTCTCGGGTGCCCATGTGTAGGGTGTGGACAACTGAAGCCAGTGGCCACACGGCAAGCCTGTGGAATCTGGGAGCCCGGGGGGCCCTGGCCCTCCTCTCCACCTGCTTCTCCTGAAGTTAACCGGGGCTGAGTCACCCCCTGCACACAAGACATCTTTCTTGCTCCTCGGCCACTGAAGACCCAAGAAGGGAATGAAAACATGAAAGGAAAGAGGACCAGATGAGAGGGGAGCCCAAAGGGCCCTCGGATGGGGCGCCCACCCTGCCACCCCTTTCTCTCTTTCTCCTCCAGCACCGCCCTCCTCCCGTCCCCGCGGCGGCAGCTGCCACCACACCTGTAAGCCCCTCCCTCAGCTCTGAAGCGGAGTCCCTGGAACTGCCCTCCTGCAAAGAGCACGGTCCTCAAGAGCACAGGGCCAGTCCTCAGAAGGACACACGAGGCACCTCAGATCCCGGTCACCGCTGAGACCCTCTCCAGCCACTCTCCTCCTTCCAGCCACGCAGGAGACTTCCGGTGACTCCTTGCCGCCTCCCAGGGCTATCCTCTCGGCCCCCCTCACCCTGCCCAGGCCGTTCACTCTGTCCGAAGGGCCCCTCCCCCGTCTCCAGCTAATATTCAGTCCTAGTACCGCTTTGCAGAGCTTCGTGTATCCAAGCAGTGTCCTCTGGCATTCCCGTTATTTGTTTATGTTACATTCTGTCATGCTATACCCTAACTTCCATTTCCTCTGGCCTTTAGAGGAAATGATGACTCCGCCTGGGCTTTGCGGAGGGGTCTGCGGTTTGCTTCTACCACCGCACTGGGTGCTCTCTGAGGGTAAGGACTGTGCCTTACCCCTCCTGGTATTTGCAGATCTTAACACGATGCCTGGAGTAGGGCACGCATTTAAGGAATGTTGAGTGGATGGTTGGTTGGTTGGTTGGTTGGTTGGATGAATGGATGGGTAGGAAATGGGTGAGAAGATGGATGGAGGGGCGGGTGGATGGACAGATGGATCCATGGATGGATGGACAAGTAGGGGGTAGATGGATAGTGGATGGAGGGGTGGGTGAACTGATAGATGCATGGACAGATGGACAAGGAGGGGGTAGATGGGAAGTGGATAGAGGGGTGGAGAGTGGGTGGATGGATGATGGATGGATGGATGGATGGAAGGATGGTTGGGTAGGTGGATGGGTGACTAGGTGGGTAGACGGATGGGTAGGTGGTGGTTGGGTAGGGGGATGGTGGATAGAAGGTGGATGGATGGATGGATGGACGCAAGAATGGATAGATGGAAGAGCGACAGATGTGCGCCATAAGCGAATAGAAATAATCCATTTCATTGACAAGGGAGAAGCTTCCAAGTACAAGCACCAAGAGATTCCTGGCCAGCCTGCCCTGCCAAAGGTAGAGTTTGTCCACAGGTAACAGGCATGCCGCTCCCAGAAGACCCATTTATCATAACAACCCAGGTGGACTCCTCGGTTGGAAGAAAACAATCTACCCTAATGACTTACAGGTGATTCAGGAAGCTTAAAAAAAAAAGGGGCGGGGGAACAAACGTTTCAAGAATTTGCATTGAGAGTTCCTAGGAAAGCGGGCCCGGATCATGAACTCTGGGACGGTTTCTTCGACACTCATGGAAACTTCCATGCCCCCTCCCCCCAGCCCACAGTGCTCACCTCCCTCCAGTCCTACATTCAAACACCACGGCTACACAGCCCAGCAGGTGCTAACCAGGCAGGACCGTGACTCATCCAGGGACCAGAGGTAGGTGTGTGCGCGCACCCTGGCCCCGCGCCCCGAGGGCGTGCGTCATCTCTCCTGGCGGTGGCTGGCTGGCATCCTTGTGACTTTTCTGTGAGAGTTAAGCCTTGTCTCACCCAAGGCAGGGACCCACCCACTCCTCTCCATGACCCTGCAACCCTCACAGCGCCAGCCTGGCGCAGAGGCTGCACTCCAGAAAGAGCTTCTGAGCCCTTGACAACAGAGTCCTTGAGGAAGTGGGGAGGAGGCGAGGGTAACCCCGTTGACATCTGGTTCCGTTTCTACCTCCGAGAGCAGACTTGTCTCCTTACAGCTTCACGGGGCCTCAGGGAAGAGACTTTACCCCCCACTCCCATCCCAAAGCTTCTGTCATGGGATGAACAGCCCTAATGTTGAGACTGAGCCTAGAGGCGCGACTCCCTCCGACTCAGAGCCACTCCACTCTTCCAACCCGTCTCAGGACAGGCAGGCAGAAGGCAGGTTGGGGCAAGTATTCTGGATGCTCTTTAAGGATCTGTCCTTCCATTTTTAAAGAAAACCAGTCTGTCGAGTTTGTGAAACTTGCCTACCTTCTGTCCCACAAAACCCCAGTGTCACCCAAAGAAAGGTGGAGACACAATCACTGCAGAGAAGACGCAGTGACTGGCCTTCCTGGGGAAGACAGAGTGGATGGCTCCCAGTAAGAACAATTCCCTGAGGTGGTCCAACAGGGAGACTCCAACCGGCTCCCCGGAATCGAGACGGGGGGACAGAAGATTGGGTGCAACCTGCTAGCCTCCCGTGAGGGCCCCCCCCCCACCACCACCCAGCACCCTGGCGCCATCCAGACGGGGCAAACGCCCCAACACCACCATCTGAGAGGTTTCCTAAATAATTTAAGGAAGTAGAAATCTGGGCAGTTCCAGAAAAAAGCTGGATGAAGGAAAGCTGTTAGCCACAAAACAATGTCTCTTCTATTCACACTCCAGGGAGCTTTCTTGAGTGAGAGGGAGAAACTGGAGAGAATCAGAGCCAGTGATCTCGGAGTGACTCGCAGCCAACAGGGTTTCTCCGGGGACCCCGAGGGACACTTGAGTACCATCTGACAGCTTGATAGCTAGCACATATGTCTAGAGACAGGCCCGCTCGGTCACTATTAGCAGTGACCTCCGGGCCAGCTATTTGGGCCACATTGCTTGTAACCCTTACATCCCTCTCACAAGGAGAGGGGTTGTGTTGGCCCCATTTTACAGATGAGCAAAGTGAGGTTCGAGAAGGCTACGCAGGCTGCCCTGCAAGAGGACCAGCACGAAGCCAAGTGCAGAGTCCTCTTGAACACCCAGGCTTCGTGCCCATGAAGTGGGTCCTGCCAACCGCAGGACGTCCGTGTGGAATGGAGCCCCAGGCTTCTGAGCGCCCCTTCCACTGAGCCTCCCCCGCCCCTCCAAGGCGCAGAGGCCAGGTACCTGGAGTAGCAAGAGAGGCCGGTGCTGATGATGGTGTTCAGCACGGCCAGGGGCACGTAGTAGTCGTGGAAGGTGGTGCTCACCATCACATCAGGGATGGAATAGGCAGAGTAGGCAATGGCTGAGCCTGGGGAAGAAAAACCAGCCGTCGGCAGGAAGCCAGGACCCAGCACAGTCTGGACCCCTTGGGAAGACCGACCCCAGCCGGCTGAGCCCTCATCCTCCCCACGGACCGCCACGAGCGAGCGAGCATCCTGCCGCCCCACTTGGCTCGTGCCACTGCCCCTCCCAGAATGTCCTCCCTGCCCCTCCCCGCCCACCCAAACCCTACCCTGAGAATTCGCCAGGAGCCCAGCGTTGCCCGCGAGGTTTGCACACGCTGACTCGCATAACCTTTGCAATCACCCTGGGACATAGATCCTCCACTCATCCTCTTTTACGGACGACAAAACAGAGGCACAGAGAGGTTTAGCAACCTGCCTGGGGGGCACCCAGCTAGAAAGCGGCAAAGCCAAGATTCAGCCTGAGCCATCTCACCTGCCGATGGCTGGGGGGGGGGGGCTTGCCCCTGGGGGAAGGCGGATGTGGCAGGGAGGGAGGGCCCTTGCAAGGGGAGGGCGTCATTATCAGTGCCCTGGGGGCCTGGCCAGCTCATAGGCGGGTGTGAGAGTCTGGCCTTGGCATTCTGTTGTCTTAGGTCTGGGAGTCTGTGGCAGAAGGGTTACCTAGGAGCCCTTGAGAGACCTGTCGCTGCTTTTCCTTGATTTTTTTTTTTTTTGGCATTTATTTATTTTGAGAGAGAGAGAGAAAGCATGAGCAGGGGAAGGGCAGAGAGAGAGGGAGACACAGAATCGGAAGCAGGCTCCAGGCTCCAAGCTGTCAGCACAGAGCCTGATGTGGGGCCCGAACCCATGAACAAGATCATGACCTGAGCCGAAGTCGGACGCTCAACCGACCGAGCCACCCAGGCGCCCCTGCTTTTCCTTGAAAGAACAGGGGAGATCATTATCCTTTTGAAAGGGCCCAGGTGTGTGGGGAGGCCTCTCCGGCCACCCTTACCAGGTCTCCTCTGGGAACGGAGAAGACAGTCACAGACCTGTCAGCCGAATGCCTCAGGGATCGGCCCTAAGGTCACCTTTTATTCCAGAGACATAGAGACCGGTGAAATCCGGGCTCAAGGCTGAAATGGGCCTGGGCCACCCAGGTTCACCTCTGCCTCTGACCCCATGTCCCAGACGGAGTCTGGTAAAGCCAAGAGGCGTTCCCACTTGGGGAAAAGAGAAAAGAGCTGAGAATCGGCAGGCAGCCTGCAGGAGTTCAGCTGGGAAGTGCCTCCCCCGGCACAAACCCTTCCTCAGCCTGATACACGGGAGGAGGGTCCCGTCTGGACCAGGACGCACCGAAGCCGGCGGGGGGCGGGGGTGGGGGGGCAGGTGTGCGGGAGCTCCGTGGGCGAGACAGAGCAGGGAGGCCTCAGCCCCTGCCCCAAACTGCGGAGGGGAGGAGAACGAAATGACTTATAGTAAGAAATATACATTTGGACTTCACTTTCCCTGGCCCTGAGCTCCCCAAACCCCTGGAATTCCCTCAGCGATGGCAGCAACAAAGGTGTCTTTTGTTATGTTAATGAGATGACGTTGGAAAGCCCCTCCCATTTCAGGATGGGGCCTGGATTTCTGGAGACCAACCCTGTCCCTAGAGGGCTGGAACCCTCAGTCCCGCACCCCCTGGCCCCTGGGAGGGGAGAGGGGCTGGAGGCTAAATCAGCTGTAAGTAACGAAGTCTTCACAAAAACCCAAAAAGAGAGGCTTGGTCAGGTTCCTGGTCGGTGGACACAGGGAGACTCAGGGAGAGGGGCGTGCTCGGTGGGTGTGGAAGCTCCCTGCCCCTCCCCATACCCTGCCTCCCCCCCCACCCCGTTTCTCTTCCATCGGGCTGTTCCTGAGTTACATTCTTTTATAATAAACTGGGAATCCGATGCGTTAAGTGTTCCTCTGAGTTCTGTGGCCGGGGTCACTGGAGCCTTGGATTAGCGCCAGTCTGTCAGAAGCGCAGGTAACAACTGGCCTTGAGACTGGTGTCTGAAGGGGGCGGGGGGGTGGGGAGGGGGGAGAGGTCGGTCTTATGGGACTGAGGCCTTAACCTGTGGGAACAGTTGCTCTCTTCCAGGTGGACGCTCTCAGAAATGAGTTGAACCGTAGGGCACCCAGCGGGCATCAGAGAGTTGCTTGGCGGCAGGGGGAACCGCACCCCTCCGCACACACACACTGTAACTGGTGCTCAGACCCTGTTAAGGGCTTTCCAGGGAACAGGAATAGAGGCGCTTTGGATTCCAGGCTAAGGAAAGTTCACGTCCTCTTGGAGGTAACAGGGAGCCACGGGAGGTTTCTGGGCGAGGGATTGAGATGGCCAAAAGCTAGCGAAAGTGCACAGGACGTTCTAGAGGGAGGAACAGCTGGAAACCAGGAAGGAAGTGGGAGCAAATGCCACCCTGGGGCGGGGGTGGGGGGGGGTGGGGGGGTACTGGGGGTTTCCACAGGGTAGGAGGAAGGACAGGCCGGGCCGGAGAGGTGGCTGCAGACCAAGGGGCCAGGAGTCCGAGGTGGAATCCGTAAATCGGTAGGCTCTCCCCACACGGGCTAGACCTTCCTCCCGTGTTCCCAGAACCACCCCCACGCCAGGCGCTGGGCCACAGGCTGGAAAACCAAATGCGAAGGAAGGGTGTCCGGTCCTCAGGGACCCACTGAGCGAGGAACAGAAATGAGGGAATCCCTGACCAGGCTGGGGGCCCAGAGCCACATGGAGGGGGTCCCCGGCCTGGGGGCTTGGAGGAAGCCGGGGGCACGGGCCGAGGAGGCTGCCGGGGCTGAGCCTTAATGGCCCTGCAGCCTGCAGGGAAGGAAAGGGGAAGTTCCCTGGTAAGGTCCTAGGTGAGGGTCAGACACCCGGGACCGCTTGCAAAGACAGAGAGCCCGTGACGGGAAGGGAGACGGTGCGGGGCGGTGGCTGACCCCCGGGGCTTGGGTTCTAACCCCGGCCCCGCCACTGGCAAGCCGTGTGACCCGAGTAACTGACCTTCACGGCGCCTCATTATTCTCACCTACAGGGCGGGGACAGCGAGAGCCCCCATCCCCGGGAACCGACGTCAGGGCTAAAGACATAATCGGGACAATGGGCACCCGCCAGTGCTTGCTAGGCGCCGGGCACCGTGCTGTGCGCCCCACCTGGCGAAACTCATTCCATCTTCATGCCAGCCCCTGAGGAAGGCGTGATGCCCATTTTTGTGGCTGTGACGACAGAGGCTTAGTGAGGTTCAGAAACGTGCCCAAGAGCATATAATGATCAGGGGGAGGGGGCGGCCGGGCCACACGCTGTGATGTGTGGTGTGACGCGTGTCAGGTGCTCCGCGCGCGGCCCGCTGTGTGGCGGTTTCTCCAAAATGCCTGCTCTAATCACGGGTCTGCGGCGGGTGAGCAGGGCCGTGGAAGCCTCTAGACTCCCGTAGTTTGAACTTCCTGCGGGGTAACTGGGAATCCCGAAAGGTCTTAGGTGGCCGGGGCGCCGTATTAGAAGGGGCTAGAGAAGCCTCCCGGGGAAGCCGGCTGGAGTGGGGGAGAAGCAGGAGGCGGAGGGGAGGCTGTCGTAATGGTGCAGGGGGAGAGGCAGGAGGGTCCGAGTGAAGCCCACGCGGGGCAGAGACTCACGGGGAGGTGCCGCCAGGGCGGTGGAGTTGCACGGGCAGGGGCATGAGAGGGAGGGGACTCGAGGGCTGTGTACGGATTCGGACTTGAGAGACCAGGTAGGGGTGGGACCACTAGCCAGGCGAGTCACTGCAGGAGGGGGAGCAGGTGCCCCCAGGGGGTGTGTGTGGGGGGGTGTGCAGACAGTCTGGGCCATGGGGCTGGACGTGGCGTGGACCCCAGGCGGGTGGTAAGCCAGACATGGCTTCGGGGGTGCCTGGTCCAGAGGCGTTAGGGGCTGGCGTGGGCACGAGGGAGGTCACCCCGAAGCAGGACCGCGCAGCGGCAGAGGCCCGAGGACCGACGGGGAGCCTGCCCGCTGACGGCAGAGCAGAGGAGGGGAGCCAGCCGGGGAGAACGAGACCACGGACAGGCCGAAGGAGATGGGGTGAGTGATGTCACAGGGGCCAGAGAAAGGGGAGGGGTTGGGGGCGCCCAGTGGGCCCCCCCACCTCAGAGGCTGGCGAGAGCGCTCAGAAGAGGAGTCCTGAGCCTGCGTGGACCCCGCGGCTGGAAGGGGGCTGGGCCCTGGCCTGCGACAGCAGATTGCCAAGCTTTCTGAGCCCTTGCAGGCCGACTGTTAGAACGCGGCCAGCGACACGAGCTCACACGCAAGTCAGCGCACCCCAGAAGCAATGACTTACAGTTAGTGCATCTAACATCTGCCCGGAGGAGACACCGCTTGCTGGCGCACAGCTGCGTGTCTCTCCCCGCCCAAGTTCAGGGATGTCAGGCTTCGAGCTGGCCGTGGCGGGAGTACTCACGCCTCGAGAGGCAGCCCACGCCACACAGATCAGGGCCTCTGTCCCCAGAGGATCGGTCGTTGACATTGGCGAGCATGCCTTGGGACCGGTTGCTTCCCGAATACCCGCCGGGAGCCCAGATGAGGCCCTGGCATCCCCGGGGCTCTTCTGCAAGCCCGTCCACGCCTTCTGGGGACCCCGGCAGGGGCGAGGGGGAGAGGAGGGACGGGGCGCTCGGTCACGGGGAGAGGAGGAGAACGCGGGGCCCCCACCTACCCAGGCTGAAGAGGTTGACGGCGCCGTAGTCCAGGAAGTAGCAGATGTGCCGGGCGTTCCTGGACATGGAGCTGAAGGTGTGGGCGCAGCTGGACGCGAGCGGGTACACGCAGCTGGTGCCCATGTACACAAACAGAGGCCAGGAGTAGCTGTCGTTCTGGACGTCTGTCACGTACAGGGCGGTCACGAACCTCCACACGAAGAACCTGGAACACAGCGTGGGCCGCTCGAGCTCGGTGTGGCGGGGCGGGGGGCGGGGGGGGCTCCCCGTACGCCCCTCCCCGGACTCTCCGTTGCCCTCCATTGCCCTGGGGTCTCTGAACCCCGTGTGTCCTCACCTCGGTGAAATACTAGGCGTGACGGAGGGTGAGTGGGATCCTTTTTTGGTTGGAAGTGGGCAGGAGGGGCGGGAGGAGAGCATTTAGGTCCATGTAGGCCAGTCTTTTCCCTGCTTTGTAACCAGAGACTCTCTCTTAGAGCATCCTGCCTAAGTCCTTCGCTGAGCTGACACCTGTCCCCCTAGAATCAGTCTCCGCCACTTGATTAGCCCTAGTTCCCCTCAACAGGGCCACAGCCAGCCTATCAAATACCCGAGGCAGTCTCCGGAACCCTCCCCCATGTCTTTGAACCTCACATTCAATACCCCAATACACTCAACCACTCCCCAGAGGATCCGTACGTGGCCTTGTCACCATCCCTGTGGTTTGTCTATGTCCCCTTGCAGGAAGGCTCTTCAAGTAGAGGTAACCTCCCCGGGCGGAGGGTGCGGGGGGAATGAAAGTCTAGAAGATGCTAGGACCTTTTTCTCCCTGTTCTCCATGCTATTTCTCGTCTGCTACTGCCGTCCGCGTTCTGAGTGGCCTGGTCCCATGCCGAGGCTCAGCTGAGCCTGGGTCTCTGGGCCCACCTCTAGACAGACACACGGCACGGCGCTGCCTCCCCGTCTGCCTTACCGGTGACCTGAGGCAAAGGGGGCCCTGCCGGCCAGGTTGCCCACTTCCGCAAACTGCTCCCAGAAAGCCAGCCCCTCTGCCCGCCGGCTCCCCCACGGGGGCCGAGTCTTCTGGCCACCCTGGCCATCTTTCTCCTCCTGTCCCGGCAAAAACAGAGCTTCGGCCACGTGCTGTTCTCAAAACCACCACTCAGTGGTGACCGTCTCTCAGGGCCTGGCAGCGTCAGGGTGCGGTACGCAGGGAGGGGAGGGGGGGGCTCAGCCAGGACGGCCAAGAAGTCACCCCACAGGGATCTGTGCACGGGAGCTCAAGACGCAGAGACAAGGATGGTCAGGCCAGCGCCCCTGGTGGCACAGACTTTAAAACAGCCTAAATCACCTGAATCTCATCTGTAAAACGGAACTCCATGCAGCCGCAGCCTGAGAGGCTTGTGGTCAGAGGGTGACTGGGTTGGGGGGAGAAAGTCCAGGCAGAGCAGCAGCAGGCATGGCCTGGGGGCTGAGTGGGTCACCACGAGAAGCAGGTGCCCTGGCACCTCCAGGGAGAACGGGGGCCAGGGGAAGACACGGCCCCCAGCCCCATCTGCAAGTTATAGTTTATTAGCATTTAAAGTTTTTTTTTTTAATGTTTTAAATGTTTATTTATTGTTGAGAGAGAGAGACAGAGCATGAGCAGGGGAGGGGCTGAGAGAGAGAGGGAGACACAGAATCTGAAGCAGGCTCCAGGCTCTGAGCTGTCAGCACAGAGCCCGACGCAGGGCTCGAACTCATGAACTGCGAAGCCAAAGTCAGATGTTTGACTGAGCCACGCAGGCACCCCTAATTTATTAGTATTTAGGCTTTTTACTTAAATTTAGACTTAAAAAATTTTTTTAATGTTTATTTTTGAGAGAGAGAGAGAGAGACAAAGCACGAGCAGGAGAGGGGCAGAGAGAGAGGGAGACACAGAATCCGAAGCAGGCCCCAGGCTCCGAGCTGTCAGCACAGAGCCCGACGCGGGACTCGAACTTGTGAACCACGAGATCGTGACCTGAACTGAAGTCATACGCCGAGCCACCCAAGTGCCCCGAGTTTAGACTTTCTACGTAAGTTTTACCGAATCCTCATAGCGACCCCGGGCAGGGGGCGGCCTATCGCTCCTGCTTCGCCGACGGGAAAACAAGAAGGTCAGAGGGGTTAAGGGACTTGCGTGAGCTCGTGACATCTTAACCAAGACTTCTAGAAGATTCGGATGGCCTCCGAACTGAAGGGGAGGAGATCAAGTCAGGCCCCGGAGCGGGGAAAGACTGGGGAGCCCCCAGGAGTCCCCTGGACCCCGCCGGGGTCCGTGTGCCCCAGCTCGCCCAGCTGCAGGCCCCGGCATTTCCCAGCTCCACGCCCACGCACCATGGGGGACCCCCCCGCCAAAACCCCAGCACGAAATCTCAGCCTTCCCAACCCGCCCTGGGTGTTAAAGAAGCCCCGGTCCCCGGGGCTCCCGAATGAGATGGCCGGTCGAGGGGGCTGGAAGGTACCAGAAGGGCAGCAAGTGAGTCCAGATGTTGAGGGTCTCATTGGTCATTTGGAAAAGGCTGAGGATGCAGGCCGTGGCAGAACTCTGTGGATGCCGGTAGCCAAAGAGGATACCCTGCTCATGGAACACCTGCAGAGGGGGAGAGAAAGGGGCACCGAGGTGAGGCGAGGGGAGGAGAGAGGGCGGCGAGAACGGCTCAGGAGGAGCCGTCCTGGTAGCACCGAGTTTTCTCTCGGCTGCGCACCTTAAGCCTGGACCACTGGACCCCAAGGCCTCGAGCGGTCAAGCTGCTTCCCTCTCTCCCCTCCTCTCCTCCTTCCCATAAGTTCTAAAACCCCATGTCCTTCCAGAAGCCCGCAGCGGCTGGAGGAGAGAAGTCAAGACCCCGGCTCCCTCTGGGAACCCAGCCTGTCTCCGCATTCCCGGACACACTTACTCTCGTCACGAACATGGCCTAAGAGTCTGGTTTTGCGCCCTCTCCCTGGGGCCCGCAGCCCTGTCTTTAGACGCCTTCACGGCTGGATGACATGTATGCTGTCTGTCTGAGCCGACATGCCCTGGGGGTCCGGGGCTGGTGGGAAGGTCTCTGCAGAAGCTCTCCGCTCAGCGCCAAGGGATATTCACCAAGGCGCTTCATAAAGGCCTTTTGATGATGAAGACAGTGATGGTGTCAGCCCGGGATGCAGGCAGAGGGGAGGCTGCCGCAGCCGGGCCTGCCCAAGCCACCCCCTTCCCCTCCCCTCCCCGCGCGGTCCACCTGATGAGCCTCTAGGTCACCACCCCCGAGGAGAGAGTTGGACTGGTCAGCTCACGTATGGGTGGCAACCCGCCCGGAGGACTCCATTAGAGCCTTTAAAAAGGGTAATTGTAGGGGTCAACGGAGTGGCTCAGTCGGTTAAGCATCTGACTTCGGCTCGGGTCATGATCTCGCGATTCGTGAGTTCGAGCCCCGCGTCGGGCTCTGTGCTGACAGCTCGGAGCCTGGAGCCTGCTTCCGATTCTGTGTCCCCCTCTCTCTCTGCCCCTCCTCTGCTCACACTCTGTCCCTGCCTCTCTCTCAAAAATAAAAAAAAAAAAAAAACATTAAAAAAAAGGATAATTGTAAAAATGAGGCAAGATGAGGCAAGAGGGACAAGGCTCCGGATGCGTAAGCAGGACGGGAGAACAAGAAGAATGCAAATCCCTGCCGTCATTATACGGATGAGAAGTTCAAGGACGCGTGGTGGGGCAGAGGCTGGGAGGAGCCCAGAAAAGTGAGGAGTTGCATTTGCTGCGGATTTGCAGGAGACTTTCGGGGCTTCCCCGTCTTGACACTATGGACATTTTTGGCCAGAGACTTTTGTGTGGTCGGGTGCTGTCTGTCCTGGGCAACGGTTAACCGGCACCTACAGCCTCTAATAATGCCAGGAGCACACGCCTTGGTTGTCGCAAGCCGTGACAACCAAAGACGTCTCCAGGGACTATCGATATCCCCTGGGGGCAAAATCTCTCCCCCCCCCCCCCCCCCCCGTTAAGAACCGCTGATTTCGAGAAATGTGATCGTAAGCTTTGAAAGGTAAATGAAACTGAGCAGATCAATACAGGCAAATAGACAATGATAATACGCCATAGGGTTCTCCCTTTGGCTTTCTGGGGCTGCGAAGGGGAAGGGAAGACAGAGAATTCCAATCCGGCCACCCATCTCTCTTCTGGGTCACAACTTCTTAGTTGAAGAAAGAACCTCCATTCAAAAGAGGGGCGCCCGGGCAGCTCAGTCGGTTAACCGTCCGACTTTGGCTCAGGTCATGGTCTCATGATCTGTGAGTTCGAGCCCCGCGTCGGGCTCTGTGCTGATGGCTCAGAGCCTGGAGCCTGCTTCAGAATCCGTGTGTCCCTCGCTCTCTGCCCCTCCCCCACTCATGCTCTCTCTTTCTCTCTCTTGCTCTCTCTCTCAAAAATAAACACTAAAAAAAATTTTTTTTGTAAGTACAACCTAGGTAACGTGTGGAGAAGGTCAGGGCTTGTTAGGATAAAGAGTCAAACCCGGGCCTCCCAGGCGTCCTGTGACCTTGAGCCCGCCACGACTCTCAGGGCCTCGGCGTCCTCACCTATAAAATCGTGAGTGCATTCCCTTCCTAGTTCAGTGCCGGGTGAAACTGGTCCACCAGGGGGAGGGGGAACCGTGAACTCGGTTCATGGTCCAGTGAAAAAGTACTATTTGAATTAGGTGTGGGTCTTAGCTGATTAAAGCGATTTGTTCCGGTTTCTGATTCACCGTTCAATTCTGCTGACGTCCTCGGTTTGCGGCCCACAGGCCTCAGTCCCCAGCAGCAGAAATCCCCGACTCACAGCTGCCCACGCCACCAGGGCCGCTGACCAGGAGGCAGGCAGACGGCCGTGGCCTTTGGCCCGGGCGGCCGTGCCGGCAGGCATACAAAAGCCCTGCAGCAGAAACTGGGGGGGTCTGTCGTTCCATCTCACATTCTAGTCTTCCCTTAAATACAATCTTTTGGGCGCGCCTGGGTGGCTCAGTCAGCGAAGCATCCAACGTCAGCGGTGAGGTCACGATCTCACCGCTCGTGACTTCAAGCCCCGCATCGGGCTCTGTGCTGACAGCCTGGAGTCCGCTTCAGATTCCGTCTCCGCCTCTCTGCCCCTCCCCTGCTCACGCGCATGCTCTCTATCAAATATTAAATAAGGGGCGCCTGGGTGGCTCAGTCGGTTGGGCGGCTGACTTCAGCTCAGGTCATGATCTCACGGTGTGTGAGTTCGAGCCCCACGTCGGGCTCTGTGCTGATGGCTCGGAGCCTGGGGCCTGCTTCCGATTCTGTGTCTCCCTCTCTCTCTCTCTGCCCTTCCCCTGTTCACGCTGTGCCTCTATGTCTCTCAAAAATAAATAAACATTAAAAAAAATTTTTTTTAAATATATAAAATAAAACATAAAAAATGAAAAAAAATTTTTTTAAGGCACTGGCCTCTTATTAAAATGCAAAACTTCCAGAAAAAAGTCATTGTTATTGCTGAGTCACTCCCTCACCTGAATGAGTTTAGCAGATACGGTGTGGGAGAAGATCTCACAACAAGGGGCTGGCGGGGAGCTGGGCATGTCGGGGGCTGGCGGGGAGCTGGGCATGTCGGGGGCTGGCGGGGAGCTGGGCATGTCGGGGGCTGGCGGGGAGCTGGGCATGTCGGGGGCTGGCGGGGAGCTGGGCATGTCGGGGGCTGGCGGGGAGCTGGGCATGTCGGGGGCTGGCGGGGAGCTGGGCATGTCGGGGGCTGGCGGGGAGCTGGGCATGTCGGGGGCTGGCGGGGAGCTGGGCATGTCGGGGGCGGGGGGGTTGGGACCCGGGGCGGGGCTGCAGGACAGTCTGGACACAGGGCCCACAAGTGGGCAGCGGACGGACAGGAGGAGGGGAGACCCCCTACATTTTGCCCGGGGTGACGCAGGGTGTGACTACCGTTCTTGTCTCTTCGGATCCTGCGTTTGGAGAGGCGAGAGAAGACGCTGACCTAGTCAGAGGCCAGAGAGAAACAGACGGGCTGGGAAATTCACACGCGGGACGACCGGACCACACTCAGGAATCGTGCCCCAGACCTGGGGAGGCTGCTTTGCCACCAACGCCGGGACTGAGCCTCTATTTAAAGAATCACCTCTGACCGGCTATCCTGGCCCCAGACGTGGGTGGGAAGCCCACTAGCCATGCTCTAGGGGTGGGATTGATTATTATTATTATTTTTAATGTTTATTCTTGAGGAGGGAGCAGGGGCAGAGAGAGGGAGACACAGAATCCGAAGCAGGCTCCAGGCTCTGAGCTGTCGGCACAGAGTCCGATGTGGGGCTCGAACCCACGAAACCGTGAGATCGTGTGACCTGAGCCAAAATCAAGAGTCAGACTCTCAACCAACTGAGCCACCCAGGTGCCCCTGAGAAGAGGGGTGATTAAAATGAGGCTACTAGGGTGGGTTCCGGCCCAGTCTGACTGGTGCCCCTCAGAAGAAGGGGAGACGACGCTAGGGGTGCGCGTGCGCAGAGGAACGACTGCATGAAAGGGCAGCACGAGGGTGGCACCTGCGAGCCGAGGAGAGAGGCCGCAAGAGAACCAACCCCGCCAGCACCCTGACTCAGAGACACTGTCACCCAGTGTCCCTGCTGGTCTTGGTCAGCTCAGGCTGACTTCCAGCCTTGCACTTCCAGCCTCCAGAACCGCGAACTTCTGTTTGTCCAGCCAGTCTGTGGCGCTTTGCCATGGCAGCCCGAGCTGACCAAGACCGGCAGGGACACTGGGTGACAGTGTCTCTAGGTCAGTGCCTCTCAAACGTTCTCGCGCTGGTGTTGGCAGGCAGAGGGCCCGGGGTCCTCGCTGCCATTGGGCGGGACTGGGGGAGCGTGTGCACTGCTCACAAGGTCCCAGGGCGGGCGTGCTGCTGGTGCCGCTGCCTCCGGACACTGCCCGTCCCCGCCTCGGCCTCTGACACTCACCTCCCTGCCCAGAATCCAATTCATTCCAAACGAGGAGTTTCCCTTCACGCAAGAGAGACAAGATACACCTGAAGACATGGGCCTGAAGAGCCAGAGCGGGAGAGAGAGACGAGGGAGGAGTCCGGGGAGGTGTTTGTGGGCAGAAGGCACGGAGAGAACGGAGAAGGAAAAGGGAAGGCCTCTAGCCGATGCATCGGTTATAACCTGCCATTTAGTAAGCACCTGCTGTATCCCGGGCACTGGGCTGGACACTAAGCCACTGTCTCGTGCAGGACGGGCCACACCGAGTCCCGGCAAGAGACAGCACTTAGGATCTCAATTAAAATATCATAAAACTGCTTGTGTACACAACTCACATGCAATTACTAGAACTACAAACGCGTTGAAGTGATGGCCAGCCGTGGTTGGGATTAAGCGATTACAAATACAGGTGAGTGTAATTTAGAGTTGGCGTAGCGTT
This sequence comes from Paguma larvata, assembly GCA_030068075.1. Classification (NCBI taxonomy): domain Eukaryota; kingdom Metazoa; phylum Chordata; class Mammalia; order Carnivora; family Viverridae; genus Paguma; species Paguma larvata. The sequence goes on along the minus strand of CM057827.1, from coordinate 107,197,983 downwards.
TTTAAAAAAAGAAGGGTCCGATGTTCAGTCCAGCCTAAGGATGCTTTTCGTACATACACCACAATCTTCAGAAAGTGAAGCTGGGGCGCCTGGCTGGCTCGGCTGGTTACGCGTCCGACTCTTCATTTCGGCTCAGGGCATGATCCCCGGGTCGTGGGGCCCAGCCCCGTGTTGGGCTCTGTGCTGACAGCACAGAGTCTGCTTAGGATTCTCTGTCTCTCTCTCTCTGCCCCTCTCCCTCTCTCTCTCAAAAAAATAAACATTAAAAAAATGAAGCTAAATTTCTTTTGGCTGCACATAAACGATGGATAAAAGGTAAGGAAACAAATTACCTATCACTATCCAGGACAGAGGGTCCCAAGGATATTAGCAAATTAATGGACGGGAACGTGAGAAAGGACACACACCGTGTCTTAAAAAAATAAATCTTGCTCAATTCAGGTCGGGCGCAAAAGGTCCCACTGAATGGCCAGCACCGTACACGGCACTGACCTACGGAAGCAGCAAGGAAGCTGAGACAATGGGACATTCCATTGGTTTTGCATTTGTTGTAAGAAGTAAGTCTTTGATTTTTAAGAACTAGGAAAACAATTTTCGATTTTAGGCACTGATTGAAAAATCTGCCGTGGCCGTGGTAACAGGATCACGTGACTGGAAAGTCTGTGGCAGGCAGAACAATGCCCGCCCCCCCCCCCCCCCCCCCCCCCCGCTCCAGAGATGTCCCCGCCCTAATCCCAGAAACTGTCAATATGGAAGGTTATGCAAAAGGGAATCAAGGTTACAGATGGAATTCAAGTTGCTAATCAGCTAGCCTTAAAATAGAGAGTTATCTGGATCATCCAGGTGAGCCCAGTGTCATCCCAGGGTCCTTAAAGGCAGGAAGGAGGAGGAGGAAGAGGGGGACGGAGGGAGATGCGGCCACGGAAGGATGGTCAGAGACGCTACCTGCGGGCTCTGAAGGGGCAGTAAGGGGCCAGGAGCCGAGGACGCAGGTGGCTTCCAGAAGCTGGAAGAGGCGAGAAGACAGACATGCCCTCTAGAGCCTCCACCAACACCATGAGGTTAGCCCAGTGAGACTCACGTCCGACTTCTAACCTCCACGACTGGAAGGTAATAAATTTGTCTTCTTTTTTAAAGTCGCCCGGTCTGTGGTAATAGGTTATGGCAACAAGAGGCAACTAATAAAACCAGAATTTGACCAAAAATCCAAAAGCAATCTTAGAGATGAAAATAGGTGGCCACCCGTGGTCTCAGTTTCTTACTAGGAGGACTGATGGCTTCCTTCGGAATCATTCAGAGACGGTGGGCGATGTTCTCTGAATCTTCTCCGCCATGGGACATCTTGCCAGAACACCTATCAAACTTGACCACAAACTTCTCCGATTCGCACAATGAGAATGCCAAATAAATGCGATTAAATTCTTAGATTGAATCTACATGAGATCCAAGATGATGGAAAGAAATCAATGAAATGGGGGTCCTCAAATACAGAGTAGACCCCATCTTTGGGAGGAAATGGCATTAATTTGAGTCTGAGCTCTTCACGGGTATTCGCTATGGGATGTTGGGAGCAAGGGCCTACAAAAATGTTGAGGTTTGGGGCGCCCGGGTGGCTCAACTGGTTAAGCGTCCGACTCTTGAGCTCAGCTCAGGTCTTGATCTCAGGGTCGTGAGTTCGAGCCCTGTGCTGGGCTCTATGCTGGGTGTGAAGCCCTACTTAAAAAGAAAAAAGAAAAATTCAAGGTCTGGCTATTTCACTTTTCAAGGGCTTCAAAGTCCATACTTATTATCTTAGATACATATAGGATCTTTCTGAACCAAAGGAGTCACATGTGAAATACGTAACGAAAATGATATTTAAATAAAACAAAACTCAAAAAAAGAAACACGTGTCTGTGGACCATGAAAGAGAAGATTCACATACAAATAACCAGAAAATTAATTCCCATACAGATTACGTTTCTAAACATTATACATGATGGTATATTTTTGACTCAGCAAAATATGACTATTTAAAGTTTTCTTTATGATACTTTTTTCTTGAACAAAAAATCAAATTTAAATACTTTATGGGTCTGGACATTGTTTTAAAAGAGAGTAAAAAGAGCCATACAAAAATGGTAATGTATATGAAATTTAAGGATTTAATAATTTTTCTTAACTATATTATATGCAAGTTCATTACATTTGAACTTGATACGTAAAATTTATAGTTCGTTTCTGATTCTAAATAAGGCCTTAAGAATACATACATAGTATATCTTAATCTATATCTATATAGACATATATATATAATTTTTTTTAAAGTCGGCTTCTACCCAGTGCAGAGCCCAACGCAGGACTTACACTCATGACTCTGAGATCAAGACCTAAGCTGAAATCAAGAGTCTGACGCTAAACTGACCAAGCCACCCGGGCGCCCCACGGACATATTTTGATAATTCCAGTTACTCTACCTTGGCAGAACTGAACAGAAACTCACCAGAATTTTCTCCCTGATGAAATGAATTAAAAAAAAAAAAAAAACTAAGACACTGACTCAAGAATAATGGTGTCATTTGGAATCGCCATTCACAGAGCACTAATTATGTGATAATGTTGATTATAGCACGATAACCCATAATTTTGTTGAAATAAAGGCAAGAAATAAATTTTAGGGACTAAACATACTCATTTATAAATTGTATATGGGTTTGTTAAAAATTTTTAATGTTTATTTATTCTTAAGAGAGAGAGGGAGAGAGACAGGGCGTGAGCAGGGGAGGGGCAGAGAGAGAGGGAGACACAGAATCCGAAGCAGGCTCCAGGCTCCGAGCTGTCAGCACAGAGCCTGATGCGGGGCTCGAACTTATGAACCGCGAGATCACAACCTGAGCCGGAGTCGGACGCTCAACCGACTGAGACACCCGGGCGCCCCAAATTGGGTATGTTTTTATTTTATCCCTCATCCGGACATCACTAATCCATCAACGTAACATCCAGATATGTACAACAATAATTAGGTTGAGTTGTCTTTGATCTTTTGCTGACTTTGGCTGTATAAAAATTAGAGTTTTACATACACTCTTTGGGGATTCCGAAGGGATATTTGTCAAGGGAGAATGGAACCATTCCATGTAACCGTTTGCCGGCTCCACATGTAACGTTCACACCCAGTCTGCGGTCTCTCGGGTTCTCCTGATGCGGACCCGGCGCGTGAGGAGTAGACCGTTTCACCGGATCCTCCTGAGGGGACTGCGAGGTGGAGACCATCGACCCCATTTTAGAGAGGAGGAAACTGAAGCTCAAAGAGAGAAGTTTCCAAGGCCGGAATTAATAGCAGAACCAAGAGGCAACCGCTAGTTGGGTGGCTTGCAAAGCCCACCACGCTTCCCTGCCCCCATCCTAGTGAAACCAGCGATTGCTATGGTGGAAGGGAATGCTAAGTGTTATCGACGTTTTTCAGAAGCGAGAGCTCACTGGACCCAGAGTAACGGAGGAAAATGGCACAAAGCAAGAACATCACAAGCCTCCAGGAGCCCCGCGGGGCAAGCTGCCGTCAGCATGAGAGTCTCCGTCACCAGACCCTGCGAATACGAGATGAACCCCAAGGCCCATCAAAGGCAGACCTTGCCAATAAGGCTCAGACTCTAAAGGCAAGGGAATGCGAAATCAACCCCACGAGGCAGAAAAAGACAACAAGGAAACTGTCTCCCTGAAACCATCTCTCCCCAGAATTCAGACCCATCAGGTAGACTGCGTACGGGTTTCTGACCCTTCTATGAGCCAAGAAATCTCCAGGGGAAAAGCTCCGGTGGTTACAAATAAATGAAAGTCAAAGGTTTGCGGCTCCCTCGGGTAAGTAACAAAAGCAAATGCAAATCCTTTCTGGGGGATTTCTGCTTCCACACAAGCAAGCACCAGCCAACAGCACTGGGGGTCAGAGATGGCAAAAACCATAGGTGGCAGAGAGTTCAAGGAACAGATATTGAAATATAAAATAAATATGTTCGCTATGTTTAAAGAAATGGCTTAATAATATGAAAAAAATTGACTCGAAAAGGACCCAATATAACTTTTGGAAGAAACATTGAAATAAAAATCACTGAAGGGATAAATGGCAGATTAGATCTAGCCGAAGAGACAATTAGTCAACGGAAAGCAGATTCCAAGAAAGCAGTCCAGAGAGATTAAGAGGTAGAAACTAGGAAAAACTGGGGCCCCTGGGTGGCTCAGTCAGTTAAGCATCCAACTACGGCTCAGGTCATGATCTCGCAGTTCGTGAGTTCAAGCTCCGCGTCGGGCTCTGTGCTGACAGCTCAGAGCCTGGATCCCGCTTTGGATTCTGTGTCTCCCTCTCTCTCTGCCCCTCCCCTTGCTCACACTCTGTCTCTCTCTCTCTCTCTCTCTCTCTCTCTCTCAAAAAATGAATAAATATTAAAAATATTTTTTGAAGAAAATATGAAAAACCAAATAAGAGACATACGATGGTTTTGTGATATTTGAAGACAACTGATGAGCTTCTAGGATTTTTTGGAGGTAGCTGGTCCTCAGATCCAAGAAGCTGGCTAATATTCCGTGTGCTTTCTGAGTCTTTTTTGCAGTCAGGTCGGGGCCACGTGACTATCTCTGGTTAAGGTTACATCTAGGCCAGGGCAGTTCAGAGCAGAGTGCTTTCTGGCAGTAGATACTATGATGCACTTAGGAGGGAACCCTCCCCTCCTTCAGAATGGAGCCACTTAGCCCTCGGTGGGAACTGCTAGTAGCCAAAGGCCACCACGCTGACCACGTCACACTCCCTGCCCAGAGGCAACACACATCCACGGACGATGATATGAAATCCTAGCCTCCTTTTCTCATTTGGGACAAGTCTGAAGGACCAACCCCATTCCAGAACATTCTGTGTGATCAACTGAGGCCCGGCCCTTCCTGCCTAGTACAATTTTTCACGTTACAATAGCTACAGCTGCCATTAAGCTAATAATTATAGAGCATATTTCTAGATATTAACTGTAAAACAAATAGAGGAGAAAATCAAATGTTAAAAGGAAGAAAGAAATAAGGATATAAAAATCCAAAGAAAGCAAGAAAGGAAATTGAGACAATAACTAGAAACCACATGAGAAGATCAAAATGAATGGAAATACAGCAATAATCTTTATAAATAGAAACAGACTAAACTGTTCAGTTAAATGACAAATATTATCAAACTTGGTAAAATCCAACTATGTGCCATTTACACCTGGTATAGTTAAAATATAAGGACAGGGAGGGATTAAAAGTCAAAGGAGGAAAGAAATAAACCAGACAGATAACAAAAACAACAAAGCTGGAGTCGTTATTTGACTATGAGAGATTCTAAGACCGAAAACGTTACTAGATTGAAAGAGAATCACGACAAAATAATAAGAAATTTACTTCAGCAGGAAGATATTTTATAAATTTGGATGTACCTAAAAACATAGGCTTAAAATATATAAAGCAAAAATTGACTGGGGACGCCGAGGTGGCTCAGTTGGGTAAGCGTCCAACTCTTGATTTTGGCTCAGGTCTTAATCTCGAGGTCATGAGTTCGAGCCCTGCCTTGTGCCTACTTAAAAAAAAAAAAAAAAACACGTATCTACAAGGAGTAATTCCCAAATCTGCCATCATGGGGGACGATTTTAACATATCTCAGTTATGGCTAGATCGAGCAGAACGAAATTAGTAATCATATAAAAATATTTGATCTTACAGGACATGTATGCAATGCTGTCCCCAACAATTGAAGATTACACATTATTTTCAAGTACATTTAGAAGATTTAGGAAAACTGAACAGGTGCCAGGCCATAACGCTATTCCGAACAAATTTCACAAACAGGAACGATACAGAGGACAGTCTCAGGCCACAATCAATTAAATCAAATCAATAACAAAAACTCCAGGCTTGTGGAAATTAAAAAGAATACACACGCACTTCTAAGCAATTATACATTACGTAAGAAATCAAAACAGAAATTAGAAATAAAGTCAAACAGGGATGCCTGGGTGGCTCCGTCGGTTGAGCATCCGACTTCAGCTGAGGTAATGTTCTCACGGTTTGTGAGTTCGAGCCCCGCGTCGGGCTCGCTGCAGTCGGCCTGTCAGCGCTGAGCCTGCTTTGGACCTTCTGTCCCCCTGTTTCTGACCCTACCCCTGCTTGCACTCTCTCAAAAATAAATAAACATTAAAAAAAAATCTTAAAAAAAAAAAAAAGAAATGAATTCAAACAGCAAATGTGGAGTGCAGTTAAAGCAATACTTGAAGGAAATATATGCTTACGCTAGAAGGCAGAGCGATCCGCTTAAGAAGTTAGAGCAGGCACAGCAAAAGGAACCCAAAGCAGAAAGAAAACCATAAAAATAATGGACATTAAAGACATAAAATACAAAATAGAACAGCTCCACTGAGCCACAAATCCACCTTTTTTCCAGGTAGAATATTCTCAATTATTAAAAAAAGAAAAGAAAAAAGACAAACTGACCAGAATAATTAAGAGGAGAAAAAAATAAAACAAAACCACAATTGCATCCACAAGATCTAATACCCTTGAGTGTAAGAAGACACTCGATTAACTAGGAATAAAATTTCTTCAACCCAGTAAAGGCCACCTATGAGAAACTCACAGGTAACATATCTAGTGGTGGAAAAAGAAACGTTTTCCCGTTAAGATCTGGAACAAGACGAGAATGTTTGCTTTCATCACTCCTATCCCATATGAGAGTGGAGGTTCTAGCTAGGTCAACTGGGCAAGGAAAAGAAATAAAAGGCATCTAAATGGGAAAGTAAGATGCGAAACTAAATTCACAGAGGATATAATCTTACATATAGGAAATCCTAAAGGATCCACGAAACTATTAGAACCAATAACTGAGTGCCGCGAGGTTGCAGAATATATCAATATACAAAACTCAGGCTTATTTTTATATACCGGCAATGAACAACCTGAAAATGAATTTAAAGGAATAATTCCATGTGCGACAATATCGAAAACAATTAAATGATTTGGAATAAATTTAACAAATTCTGTTTTTTTAAGGTTTTTTTAAAATGTTTATTTATTTTTGAGAGACAGAGAGAGAAAGAGCATGCACAAGCAGGAGAGGGATAGAGAGAGGGGGAGACAGAAACCCAAGCAGGCTCGGTGCTGCCAGCACAGAGCCCAACGTGGGGCTCGAACCCACAAACTGTGAGATCATGACCTGAGCCGAAACCAAGAGGTGGAGAAAACTGAGCCACCCAGGTGCCCCTAACAAATTCTTTTAATGGTGTGAGAAATGTACACTGACAACTGCAAAATATCACTGAAAGAAAATAAAAACCTAAATATAAACACAAAGACATCCCATGTTCATGGATTAAAAGACTTCATATTGTTAAGATAGTAACGCTCCCCAAATTAATCAACAGATTAAATGCGATCCCTAAAATAAATCCCAGCTGCCTCTTTGTTTGTCTGTTTGTTTTACAGAAATGATATGTTGATCCTTAAATTCATATGGAAATGCAAGAAACCCCGAACAGCCAAAATAAACTGGAAAAGGAAAAACAAAGTTGAAAGACTCACATTTCCCAAGTCTTATTACAAAGCTACAGTAATCAAGACAGGGGGGTACTGGCATAAGAACAGACGAATAGAACAGTGAATAGAGTCCAGAAATAAACCTTCACATCTAGGCCACTGATTTTCAATAAAGGTGCCGAGACAATTTATCGAAGAAGGAATAGACTTACCAAAAAATGATGCTGGAACTACTTGATACCAACCTACATATACATAAAAAGCAGAAAGGTGGACTTCTATCTCATACCACATACGATAATTAACTTGAAAATGGATCACAGACTTAAATGTATAAATTAGAATTGGCTAATTCAAGGTCATGAGGATTTACTCCTGTATTTTCTTAGATTCTATACTAATTCTTAGATTCTAAGAATCTAAGGATTCTTAGATATGCCATCAAAATCACAAGCAACAAAATAATTTAAAAAAAGATAATAGCAAAATTTAAAACTTTTGTGCTTCAAAGAATAAAGCGGGAATGGGAGAAAATATTTACAAATCACATACCTGATATGGGACTTATATTCAGAATATATAAAGAACACTTACGATCAACGACAAAAGGACAAATGACTCCATTTAAAAATGAGCGAAAGACACGAACAGACGTTTCTCCAAAGAAGATACGCCAATCTCCATTAAGTACATGAAAATGCTCAACATTACTAAACACTAGGGAAGTGCAAATCAAAACTACAATGAGATACTACTACCTTATACACAGGAGGATGGCTACTATCAAAAACCAAAAGCCGAAAGAACAAAACCAGAAAAGACGTGTTGACGAGGATGTGGAGAAATCAGAAGCCTCGTGCCCTGTGGCTGGGAATGTAAAATGGTGCAGCCACTGTGGAAACACAGGACGGTGGTTCCTCAAAAGATGAAAAATAGAAATACCAAATGATTCAGCAAGTCCACTTCTGGGTATATACCCCAAAAGAATTGAAAGCGAGATCTCAAAGGGATATTTGTCCACCTATGTTCATAGCAGCATTACCCACAATAGCTAAAACACAGAAGTAATCCTCTGTCCACCGACGGAAGAATGTAGACGCAAAATGTGATGTGTTGACACAACGGAATATTATCCGGCCTTAAAAATGAAGGAAATTCTGACATATACAACCGGGATGAACCTTGAGACATCATGCCCACTGAAACTAATAAGGCAGTGACAAAAAACCAAACATCATGTGATCCCATTTATATAAGGCACTAAAAAGCCAAAATCATAAAGACAGAAAGTAGAACGATTGTTTTCGGAAACGAGGGGGAGGGGAAAATGGGGAGTTATTGTTTAATGGGTAGAGAGTTTCAGTTTTACCAGATAAAAAGAATTATGGAAATACATGGTGGTGATGGTTGCACGACAATTTGCATGTACTTAACACCACTGAACCGTTCACTTGAAATTGGTTAAGAGGGACGCCTGGGTGGCTCAGTTGGTGAAGCGTCCAACTTCGACTCAGGTCAGGATCTCACCGTTTGTGAGTTCGAGCCCCGCGTCGGGCTCTGTGCTGATGGCTGGAGCCTGCTTCGGATTCTGTGTCTCCCTCTCTCTCTGCCTCTCCCCTGCTCACGCTCGGTCTCTCTCTGTCTCAAAACTAAATAAAACATTAAAAAAATTTTTTTTAATAAATAAAAATAAAATGGGTTAAGATGGGAAATTTCCTGTTAAGTATATTTTACTACAATTAAAAAAAAGATAGTTAAGCACGGAGTTACCACATGATCCAACGTTCCACTCCTAGGCGGGTACCTCAGAGAACCGAAAACGTGTCCACACAAAAACCCGGACACAAATGTTCATAGCGGCATTGTTCGCAATAGCCAAAAACAGACCCTCATGTCCATCACCTGAGGAATGAATAAACAAACTGGTACATCCACGCCACAGAGAATCGCTCAGCCATGAAAAGAAATAAAATACGAGTACATGGTACGGCACGGACGAACCTTGGAAACGTTATGCTAAATGAAAGAAGGCACTGGCAAAAGGTCACCTGTTGTATGGCCCCATTTATGTGAGATACCAAGAATAGGCAAACCCAACAGCGGTTGCCATGGCGAGGGGGAAACGACTGCCAATCGCTACCCTTTCTTTCTAGGTAATGAAAACGTTCTAAAATTGACCGTGGTGATAGTTTTGTGCAACATACATGTGTGTGCCACCACGCCGCAACCCACGGAGCTGTACGCTTTCGAAGGATGAACTGAGAAGCATGTGAATTATTCCTCGACGAAGCTGTTATTAAGAAAAAAAAAAAATCTTCCCGCAAGGAAAATGGAGCTGCAAGGTGAGTCATTCCCTACACCACAGGCTGCCATTTATGTAGACTGAGGCAATGACGCTCCTCGGGGTGGGCGGTGGGGTGGCCCTGCTGAAACAATTGTGCAGGTACATTCTAGCAACCACTCAGGGACGTAGAATTCTGACATTATACCAAGTCGTCCACAGAATAAATAGGCAATGCTCTCCCAACTCTCTGTGGTTGGCACAGTCTTAACCCGCATCCAGGCAAGGGCAGTACATGAAGGAAAAGGGACAGGTCGACTCATGAGATCGAAGGTCCTAAACAAAATACTAGCCGATTTCAACAACAGATTAAAAAGATATCCCATCATGACCAAGTTGTATTTACATGCAAGGTCGGCTTAACATTAGTAGAAATCAGTCAGTGTAATTTACCACATTAATAACTTTTTTTAATGTTTGTTTGTTTGTTTGGGGAGAGCACAAGCAGGGGAGGGGCAGAGAGGGAGGGAGACACAGAATCCAAAGCAGGCTCCAGGCTCCGAGCTGTCAGCAGAGAGCTGGACGCGGGGCTCAAACTCAAGAGCTGTGAGATCATGACCTAAGCCAAAGTTGGGACACTCAACCAACTAAGCCACCCAGGCGCCCCACCACACTAACAACTGAAATCAATCATTTGCAACCATCTCAAAAGAGACACTGATAGGGAAAAAAAAAAAGTGTTTCACAAAATCCATTCTTAATTAAAGGTAGAAAAATCCTAGAAAACAAGGGGGAGAAAGGAATATCCTTGACTTGATACAGTCACAGAGGTAGGACACACAGAGCGCTGGCTACGGTATTGTAAATGATGAAATGTTGAAAGTGTTCCTTATTTATTTGTGTGTTTTTGTTTGTTTTTAAGGAGGCTCCACACCCAGGGTTGGAGTCCAGTTCGGAACTTGAGCTCACAACCTTGAGACCAAGACCTGAGGTGAGATCAAGAGTTGGACACTTAACTGACTGAGCCACCCAGGCACCCCAAAGCATTCCTATTTATTTATTTATTATTTATTTATTTATTTATTTATTTACGTATCTATCTATTTATCTATTTACCTATTTATCTATCTATTCATTTATTTTAATGTTTATTTATTTTTGAGAGAGAGAGACAGAGCGCAAGCAGGGAAGGGGCAGAGAGAGAGGGAGACACAGAATCGGAAGCAGGCTCCAGGTTCTGAGCTGTCAGCACGGAGCCCGACGCGGGGCTCGAACTCAAAGACCGTGAGATCATGACCTGAGCCGAAGTCGGACACCGAACCAACTGAGCCCCCCAGGCGCCCCTCAGATTGTATTTTAATAAGCTCCAGATGATTCTGAGGGTGGTGATCCAAGCACCCACTTTGAGAAGTCCCGGGCTGGAGAAATCATTTTAGCTATTGGGTTGGCTCCTTGTTCCCCGCTGTCCAAGCCCGCCTACCCAACACCACTCCCCAGCCGGTTAGCTGGTCTTCTTTCTTTCATCATAATCCCTCGGTTCTATTTCCTTTTTCTTGGATCTTCACAATAGCCCTGCGAGACTAAATTAACAGATACTATCTCTACTTTACAGATAAGGAAACTGAGGCTCAGAGAGGTTCCGATCTTGTCCTTTTTTTTTTTTTAATTTTTTAAATGTTTGTTTATTTTTGAGAGAGAGACAGAAGGTCTCTAAATTGGGTCTGTGTAGGAATCAACACAAGACTTATTTCATTCCTTGAGCAGTTTGTCCCAATCAGTAGCAACTCCCTAAGGGACCCAGACCTGTTTTTAGGCACAAAGGAGGCTAGAAATCCTGAGTCATACACCCAAGTTCCCCCTGAGGGAAGGGACAAACTGTCCCTTCTTGTGAGCAATCTCTTGGCCAGGAATGTGCCGGAATTACAACCCTAACAATGCCGAGAGGCGGTGCCTTGGCCCTGTCTGTTGGGTGAGGCTCAGAGAGGGTAGGAAAATAGCCCGGGTCACACAGCTCATTGATATACTGAGGGAGAGACTATCCAGGGCCTCTGTATGAAAGACTTGATCATGATAATGGCGGCAACATTACTGACTGTTCACCACGTTTTGGGCACCTCACATGGGCTAGCTCATCGAATCCTCACGTAACCCCAGGAAGCAGGTACCCTCGTCACCCTGCTTTACGGGTAGGGAAATGAAATGTCTCATCCAAGGTCAGTCCACAGACTGAGTATTAGAACCCACAGAGCCCACCAAAAGTAAGCTCGGCGTTTGGATGAGGTCTGTGTTAACTATTCATGCAGATTAATGCATTTTTCTCAATGTATTTGCATCCGTTTTAATAAACAAAAAATGCTTGTTCCCTTCTCCCAGCAAATCCTCAAATAAAATTACCCTCTAGGGGCACCTGGGCGGCTCAGTCAGTTAAGCACCCGATCCTTGAGTTTGGCTCAGGTCATGATCTCATGGTTTGTGAGTTCCAGCCCCCCCTCCCAACCCTGCCCTGTTGGGCTCTGTGTGGACAGCGAGGAGCCTGCATGGGATTCTCTCTCTCCCTCTCTCTCTGTCCCTCCTCCACTTGTGCCCTCTCTCTCTCAAAAGAAATAAATGTTAAAAAATAAATAAAAAACGCCCCAGACAGTCAGTGCCGTTCTTTCTCTGTGCCTTCACGAACCTTGAGCACAAGGCTTTGAAGCCCGGTAGTGGCTGCGGGCGACCAAGCAAGGTTTTGAAACAAATGGCGGCTGTGAGGTGTGACGTTGGTTCTCTGCCGCTGACTAGTGCCATCTCACTAAAAAGGATACTGTCACCTCCACTGTCTGTGAAGAACTGGACAGAGAAGTCACGTTCATTTTTAGCCGGCGGGGGATTTCCGGTCCCCATAGTTCAGAATCCAACACGGCGCCCCAAAGTGCCCATTGAGACCTTCGCTTCTCCTTCACGTCTTTCCTGGGCACATACTCTGAACTCAACCTTGACCGAAACACACAGGGAGACATCTCAGCAGAACCCACGGCCCCTCCTCCAAGAGTGCCCACACCTGCCCGATGGTTTCCTGTGTCCAGGCCTTTGCCCACGCCAGTCCATCCACCCGGTATGCCCTCCCCGCCTCCCGCATCCCACCCTCGAGCCCATCTGAAAGATCTCCCTCTCCGCTCGGCCTTCGCTGAGCCCTTCCTCTCCCCCGACAGAAGGGACCAACCCCTCCTCCCGGGTCTTTCAGGACACGCCCTGACCCACTTTGCAATAGAATTGCTCCTGCGTATTTTCAAATCCTCCGGGGGGGGGGGGGGGGTCGGGATTCCTGCCGGATTATTCTGAGTCCCGCACAGAGTCGCACCTTGCAGCAGCAGGCAGGCAATCGCACCTTTGGTCAGTGACTGAGTCAAAGAACCGCCCCGTGCTCCCACCAGCCACGGCCGCTGGTGCTCTGCGGGCAGAACTACGCGGTGAATCGCACGGGAGGACACGCAGCCTCGGGAGCACGGAGGAGGCGCCCCGCTCAGCGGCGTCCTGCGAGGCCGGCCTCACTTTTCATTTGTCCGTCCTCTGCCTCGGGTCCCATCGTGCCACCCCAGTGCCACCAGGCTGCAGTCACCTAGTTTCACGGGCTTTCGGGCCAGAGTCTGGCCGCGGGTCCCCTCCTAATCTTCCACGCCTGGTGCTGGGCGTGTTCGGGACTTATTTGTCCTAGGGGAGTCGTAAGTGCTGGCAGTCAGCGGAGTGGGGAGGAGGTGTCCCTTCTGTCTGTGACATCCTCCAGATGAGCCATTCCCCCCTCCCCCCTCCCCCCCCCCCCCCCCCCCCCCCGCCCCGAGATAACACTTGTTCATCTTCAGGCAAAAAGGAAGGACATTTGACACCAACCCCAGGGCGTGGGAGGGGTGTGCCAGCTGGCCGTGGCTCACAGGCAGTGGCCTCGCCTAAGGCCTGTACAAACGTGGGTTCTCGACGTGTACCGGGTTTTTCGGGGTGGCCCCGCGTGAGTTCCCGGCCCCAGGAGCCCATGACGGGAGGGGGCGATGGCCCTCGTGACAACCCTCCTTGTCGCCTCCTGCCAGGGCTGGCCTGAGCCTCCCACAAGTGATAAGGACAAGGCGAGGCCACACCCGCGGCGACTCCACCCCTGGCCTGCTTTCGAGCACGCAAGGGAGGGTCCCAAAGGCAACTTCTCCCTGTCCAGGTGCCGCTGGCTTCATCTCTTGGGCTAGAAAGCACAGTAGTCTCAATAAAGACTTCGCTTCGGATAAAATACACGTGTCACGGGGAGGGGTTACAGACCCAGATGGTTGGTTTCAGGGATACTTCTGTTTCCAGTTTCCATGTAAGTGGGGAAGCAGGAAGCTCTACTTCCCCGAGGGAGTCAGGGAGGGCCTTCTTGAAGAGAACGGGCCAGGGCACCCGGGACGGTGCAGTCGTTTGAGCCTCCGACTCTTGAGTTCAGCTCAGGTCACCGTCTCAACGGTCCATGAGATCGAGCCCCGCCTCAGGCTCTGCACTGACACTGCAGAGCCTGCTTGGGAGTCTCTGGCTCCCTCTCTCCCTCGGTCCCTCCCCTGCTCGCTCTCTCCCTCAAAATAAATACATACGCTTAAACAAAGTTTTCTAATAAAACCATAAAAAGAGAACAGGCCCACACAGAACAGAGCGGCCGAAGACAGAGCAGAGCACGTACCTGGGGCACCTGGTCAATGCGAAACAGCCGGGGAAGCTTCAGGCTCAGCATCGTGAGGCTGTGACCACTGCTCCCTGTCACCCGCTCAACGTCCTGACACGGCCTGGGGCGCCTCTGGCCGGCCGGTGCCCGGGATGCTTCCCTGCAAGGGGACAGCGTGAAGGAATCCGGTCAGCCGCGGGTCAAGACCGTGGGACTGTCGCACCGCGGAACAAACACTCGCCTGTGACGGCAAAAGCCTCAGGCTTCCTTACGAACAGCTGCAAAACTCTCAGACTGCTGAGCCATTTATTCCACGCGTGCTGGAGGGAGGTCATTAAATTACAATACGGGCAGTCGTAACGCCGTAGACCTGGAAGGGCCGTGGAGGCCACCCGGTCCCCTCGTGTTGCACACATCATCGGGCTCAGAGGGGTGGGGCGACTTCCCCAAGGTTGCACAGCTAGGGGAGAGCGGAGCGGGGGGCTCTTCCACCGCATCGGGTGCTGCCCTCGGATGGGCAGTGTGATCCCAAGTCTGGGTGCACCGGTGGGCAGAGGAGGACGAAAGCCGGGCCCCAGGTCACCTAAAGAGAAGCAGCTCTTCCAGAAGGCTCCCGGGAGCGTGGCTGCCCCGCAGACAGGCAAATCGGAGGCACCTGGGGGAGACAGAGCCAGTCCGGGTAACAAGGCTGTTTAAATGCAGGATGGAGGCTGCTGAACGGCTGCGAGTATGGGAGCGACGGGGACCCAGAGCCCTCAGGACAGGCCTAAGAAACAGATCCAAGGGGCGCCTGAGGGGCTCAGTCAGTGAAGCGACCCGCTTCGGCTCAGGTCATGATCTTGAAGTTTGGGAGTTCGAGCCCCATGTTGGGCTCTGCGTTGACAGCTCAGAGGCTGGAGCCTGCTTCAGATTCTCTGCCTCCCCCTCTCTCTGCCACTCCCCTGCTCACGCTCTGTCTCTGTCTCTCAATAATAAATAAAAATGTTGAAAAAAAAAGAAAGAAAGAAACCGATCAAGCTGGGTTTAGCAAAGAAAGGGCAGAGCTAGGAATTTATCCTAGTTAACGCCTCTCCGTCCCCATTATCGCTGGCTGGAAACCTGTCACCTCCTTACAGCTCCCCTAGAGGAATTGTGTCCTTCCCTCTGAAGGCCCCGAGACCTTTCCTGTACCTCTCTCGTGTGGCACCAACCTCATCTGCCTGCCAGCGAAGCTACCTGCCCAGGTGCCTGGGGGGGGACTCTCCCGGGATGGCTGGAAACTCAGCACGTATCCCCGGCGCCTCCTGGGCCTTCCAGCAAATGCTTCTTTCACGCCGCTCATTCAAGCAGCGCGGCTCATGCTCGGAACTGAAAGTGTATTTCGGTTTCTGTAGTTTATACTTTCGCTCCCTATTGTCGTCCTCTAGGTGCTATGTTCTCTTATCTGGAACTACGGAGCGACACACAATGTATGTTTCATTGTCCTGAATTTGCTTCTGTCTTAAAAACACTGATGTAAGCATTATTCGCAACAGTCCAAAGGGACAAACAACCCAAGTGTCCGCGTGATATGAATGGAGAAACAAAACAACAAAGGAAATATGGTCTATACATACAGCACAATATTACTCAGTCTTAAAAAGGAATGACATTCGGGGGCGCCTGGGCGGCTCAGTCGGTTGAGCATCTGACTCCGGCTCAGGTCACGATCTCACGGTTGGTGGGTTCGAGCCCCGCGTCGGGCTCTGTGCTGCCAGCTCGGAGCCTGGAGCCCGCTTCGGATTCTGCGTCTCCTTGTCTCTCCGCCCCTCCCCCGCTCATGCTCTGTCTGTCTCTCAAAAATAAATAAACGTTAAAAAAAATTAAAAGCAAAAACGAATGACATTCTGGTCCATGCTTCAATAGGAGTGAAACCTGAAAACATCATGCCCGCGGAAATCAGCCAGTCACAAAAAGATGAACACTATATGCTCCCCCCTAGACAAGGTACCTAGAGCGGGAAACTCACACGGACGAAATGTAGCTTAGAGGCTGTGGGGGGGGGGGGGAGGAATGGGGTGCTGTTGTTTAATGGGTACTGAGTTTCTGTTGGAAACAGAAAAAAGTTCTAGAAACGGGTAGGGATGATGGTTGCACAACGTTCTGAACGTAACGTCACTGAAATACGCACTTAAAAATGGTCAGAAGGGTCCATTTCATGTTGTGCATATTTTACCACCATAAAAACTTACGTAATATTTCCACATTGCTGAATAATAAAGAAAACAATTTTTTGAGAAAATAATTTTTTTTTAATGTTTACTTTTTATTTTTGAGAGACAAAGCATGAGCAGGGGGAGGGCAGAGAGAGAGGCAGACATAGAATCCGAAGCAGGCTCCAGGCTCTGAGCCATCAGCACAGAGCCTGATGCGGGGCTCGAACTCACAGACTGTGAGATCATGACCCGAGTCGAAGTCGGATGCTTAACTGACTAAGCCGCCAGGTGCCCCAGTTTATTTGTT
The DNA here is from genome assembly GCA_030068075.1 of Paguma larvata. Lineage (NCBI taxonomy): Eukaryota > Metazoa > Chordata > Mammalia > Carnivora > Viverridae > Paguma > Paguma larvata. The sequence goes on along the minus strand of CM057827.1, from coordinate 107,181,043 downwards.
TTGAGAAAGAGAGAGAGAGAGTGCAAGTGGAGGAGAGCGGCAGAGAGACAGGGACACAGAATCCCAAGCAGGCTTCAGGCTCCGAGCTGTCAGCACCGAGGCTGAGCCGGCACTCGATCCCACAAACCGTGAGACCGTGACCTGAGCCAAAATCAAGAGTCAAGACGCTAAACCGACTGAGCCACCCTGTCTTCCCCAAAATGAGTACTTTGCTAACGACATCCATGCGAGCAGGCCACGGCACACCACAGCCCTCTCGGTTTCACAGGCCTAAGCCAACAAGACTCCCACCCTCCCGGCAGCCCCATGAATTCACCCGGCGGCAGGACATGAAGCGAAGGTCCAGTACGGGGAGGGGGCGACCCCAAGCCCACCAGGAAATCCCCAGACAATAACGGGGCCAGGGCTGGCCTCCACAGACCTGCTCACGTGGGACCTCCGGTTCTCCCTAGAGTAGCCCCAATGTCACGGGCAAGAGAAAGAAAAGAAACGGTCCCTCCCTGCCCAGCACACACGATCCAGATCGGATGACCAGACTAAACTTCCAACATCAGGGGTCATAGCAGTACAGGAATCACCCATTTCTTCCTTCAGTCATTGCTTACGGCACGTTCGTCACGCGGCAAGGAAGGCCAAGGCTGAGTGTCTGGTTGCTTACTCTCCGTCGGCTGCTACAGCTTGAGGGAAAAGCTCAGACTTTCAGGGACATAAAAATCATATAGGTTTGGGACACGCAGAATAGAGGGGAGAAGGCATTCTCTGTATGTTCTCTTCTTGTACTACACGGGGGGGTGGAGACAAAGATTAATAAGATAGTTACTGTCCTCAAGAAAGGAATAAAGAGAGACAGAGGAGACAGATAAGCCCCGAATTGGCTGGCAAAAGTCACCCTGAGAAGGAGGGAAACTCTCAGCCACTCTGTACCAAGCCCGTGCTGGTCCCCCGCCCCGTCTCATTCACCCTCATCACAGCCGTCTCAGGAGGCAAGGCAGAGCGGGTAAGGGCCTGGGTGGAAAGGAAATAAGGAAAATAAACCAGTCAAAAAGGCCACTCGTGTTCAAAGACTGGTTCGCCATTTCCTGGGCAACCCTGGGCAAGGAACTTAACTCCTGTGCCTCAGTTTCCCTATCTGTAAAATGGAAGTAACAGTAGTACTTTCTTCATGGGGGTGTCATTATGATTGAAAAAGGGCACCAGGGGCACCTGGGTGGCTGAGTCAGTTAAGCATCTGACTCTTCGTCTTAGCTCAGGTCTTGATTTCAGGGTCGTGAGTTCAAGCCCCACACTCTGTGTGGGGTGTGAAGCCTACTTAAGAGAGGGAGAGAGAGAAAACGAGTGTGCAAGCAGGGGAGGGGCAGAGAGAGAGAGAGAGAGAGAGAGAGAATCCCAAGCAGGCTCTGAGCTGTCAGCACAGAACCCGACGCGGGGCTCGAACTCATGAACCGTGAGATCATGACCTGAGCCGAAATCAAAAGTCGGACACTTAACCGACAGAGCCAGCTAGGCGCCCCTGAACACTTGCTATAATTATTAATCTTCAGATAGGAAAATTCACTTTCTAGGCAGGAAAATGGAAGCGTGGAATAGCTACGGGGCTCCCCCAAGCTCACACAACTGGCGGGTGGTAGAACTCGGATTCGAATAAAGGTTTCTTTAAAGCACTAGGGCTTAATTTCTCTTCGCTACGGAGAGAAGATGGGAAAATCCAGAGTGTTTATAATGATGTTGACGACCCAGAGACTAGAGGATGGCCGTCCTTGTCTGTCAATCGGGTTGAGGCCAACTCTCAGGGAAGACTTGATCTTGCGCTTCCAAAAGCGGGAGATTTCTCATGTCATGTTTTCCTGGCGAGGAAGTAAGAACTCTTCCAGTAAAAAACCGTTAGGTTGTACCTGAAACAAAAAACTTTTATGTTTGTCAAAATGGTGAAACATCTTTGGACGCCCATGGGAAGTCACAGAACATGGCCGACGGGTCAGAGGTTGTGTCCACTGTTAATTACTGCAGATATAATTGGACGTAGAATGAACTCCCTGGTCTCTTGAGCCACTTTCCATCACAAGCCAAGCTCTCAATTTCACCGACACTAGAAAAACCAGAATGTAGGGGCGCTTGGGTGCCTCAGGCAGTTGAGCGTCTGGCTTTTGATTTCAGCTCAGAACATGATCTCACGGTTCGTGGATGGAGCCTCGTGTCGGGCTCCATGCTGAGCACGGAGCCTGCCTAAGATTCTCTGTCTCCCTCTGTCCCTCTCCCCAACTCGCACTCTCTCTCTCTAAAAAAAAAAAATTTTAATTGAAAAATTAATATGTTCGAAGGGACTCTAATATGTCTAACCCCATTAAGAAATCTATGTGAGAGAGAGATCGTGTCCTCGTTCATGTGTCTCCCTAGAAGTTATACATGTTTTGGACCTTCTTACCGGGAAAACAGCCCATCAACTTATATTTGGCCACCTTGTACGTAAACATATTGGGGAGGTTACAGGTTTGCTGGTGGAGTCCTCAAGGCCTGTGTAGAAGGCACAGTGTATAGGATAGTTTCCAGGGGGAAGGACCTTCAGGAATATGGATGGAGGACTAGCCTGAGAGAGAGGAGGCAGTCACATGCAAATTTCACCTCCTACGAATTTTGTTTGGTCTTAAAGCCTGAGATCTGATGGTGATTCTGCTATGCTTTGCCTTTTTAAACAACAACAACAGTGACTAGGGTCGCCTGGGTGGCTCAGTCGGTTAAGCATCCAACTTCAGCTCAGGACATGATCTCATAGTCCATGAGTTCGAGCCCTGAGGCGGGCTCTGTGCTGACAGCTCAGAGCCCCGGAGCCTGCTTTGGAGTCTATGACTCCCTCTCTGCCCCTCCCTCGCTCGCACTGTCTTTCTCTCAAAAATAAAATAAAAACATAAAAAAATCAAATTAAAAAAAAAACTTTTAGGGCTATTTCAGGAAAGCTCGGCAGATCTTGAGAGTGTATTATAGCTCCCCCCCCCCCCCACACACAGTTTTAGCTGTTTTAAAACCTGGCTTTTAGCTGTGGAACCCTCATTTATTATTGGAACACCAATATACTGTTGAAATATTGGCAAAACTTCACACTGTGTCTCCATTTCGGAACTATCCCCTTTTTGTTTTATTCAATCTTGTTTCTAGGTCTCTGCAGAAAGAGACAACAAACCAAGCGGCTGTTTGAAATACTGGAAATTATACTCTTTTTTTTTAAAAAAAAAATGTTTATTTATTTTGAAAGAGAGAGAAGGGGGGGAGAAAGGGAGAGAGAATCCCAAGCAGGCTCCACGCCCTCTGCACAGAGCCCCACCTGGGGCTCAGTCTCACGAACCCCGAGATCATGACCGGAGCCAAAACCGAGAGTCAGACGCTCAACCGCCTGAGCCGCCCAGGCGCTCTCCGACATATTAATTTAAAAATATTGTTTTTCCACTCACATTTCATAGAAAGAAGCGTGTTCAAAATCTTCATCTGCATCTTCGACCACCGTATGCTCCTAACTCCAGTCACCGTTTGGAATGGCTCATACAGCTCCCCTCCCTCTGTGCCATCTGAAGTCTGTGCTGAGAAGCTGGGTTTAACGCCACTGCTCTGAAATGTATCCTGAGCTGAAAGTATTCATTTGCTGGTGTTATGCCGCCTGTGATTTGCTTTCAAACATGCCGCACAGACGGTGTGATGTGGAAATGTTCGTTTTAACCCACACCCCTGGGGCGGTGATTAATTAGCATTTGAAACCCTCACGCTTCAGAGGCCACACCTCTGGTTCCCCTGGGGCTTTTTCTGAAGGGTTGTGAATTAGCGTTAATGGGTGCTGTTTAATTGGAGAAATGAGTGGGAAAGAGACCCGGGAGCTGATGAGCAGCACTGCCCAGGTGCCCTTCCTCTTGCAGGAGCAGGCACAGCGACAGGTGAGCCCAGGAGGGAGGATTTGGGGGCCCCAAACCAGGAAGTCCAGCCCAGACAGGTCCCTAGCAACATTTGCAGGAACCTCGCTCAGGGGTTCAGAAAAGGTGCGTTATAAGCGTTCCGAAAAAGGCACACTGCGGGGACTGCGCCTGCCTGCAGCCTATCCTACTGTTTTGCACCTGCTGAAAAATACGCGGATGGGGGCAGGACTCAGCCCGGCCGCCTGGCCGTGAGGTTGCAGGGGTCCCCTCGCTCTCAGGCGTCTCTCGATACTGACAGAGCCCAAGACTGTATCTCAACACACTCAGACAGTCTCCGCTGGAAGTCACGGCACCGTTTCATGTCCTCGTAAGACGGAAAAAAAAATGCTGCCAATCACAATCGGGGGTGACATCACTGATTGGAAAGGATTCCTGATTTCAGGGCTTGCGAAAAACACAAGGGGCGCCTCGGTGGCTCAGTCGGTTGAGGAACCGACTTCAGATCAGGTCACGATCTCAGGATTTGTGAGCTCGAGCCCCATATGGGGCTCTCTGCTGGCGGTGCTGAGCCCACTGTCCCTGACTCCCTCTCTCTTCGCAAAAATAAAGAAACGTTTAAAATGACAACAATACATAGGAATTGATGAAATACAGAAATTGTAAGTGAGTGAGTGGCTGGGCTCAGTTCGCAATGGCCACTCTCTCCATCTTCCTACTTGCTCTTTAAAGGGATCATTAAAGTCTCCTTTAGAATGAGGGGCACCTGGGCGGCTCGGTGAGTTAAATGGCAGACTCCCGTTTTTGGGTTAAGGTCATGAGCTCACGGTTTCATGAGTTCGAGCCCCACGTCGGGCTCTGCGCTGATAGTGCAGAGCCTGCTTGGGATTCTCTCTCTCTCTCTTTCTCTCTCTCTGCCCCTCCCCTGCTCATGCTGTCTCTGTCTCTCTCCAAAATAAGTAAATAGACTTAAAAAAGAATTAAAGTCTCCTTTATAACAAACAAAGCCAGTCCTTACAACTGGGAAGCATGTACCTAGGAATAAATTTCCAACTGTATTACATTTTTTGCCTCTCTTTCTGTCTCTTTAAGTTGATTGTGCGTGTCAGGTACCTTCTGGAAGGATCCCCAATAAGCCTGGATGGGGAGAGTTTCAGGTTACAGTGTCTTCCCCAAACAGCCCATACAGCCAGCCCATTGTTCAAAACTAAGGGAATGCAGGGGCCCCAAATACGAAAAACTCTGGACGGACCCAACTATTATGCCACTTCCTCTTTTCTGAAAAAAATTATGCTGGAAAACAAAACCCTCATAGTCGGGCATATGTAGCAAAAACAAAGAAGGCTGTTTGGTGGGGAATTTTTCCCAGGCTTGCTTTAGAAAACTAGAAACATGGGCTCAAGCTCCTGAGAGGTCTCTAACCCCAGTTACTCCTGGAGGCATGAATTTCATCAACGGCAGTTTGGACAAGAGGTCCTACACTTGACCCGAAGAAGCAACAGTAACGGAGGGAGAAGCCAGTGGGGAAAACTGGAGAGAAAAGGGGCATTTTCCCCTGGAAAAATGCATGTGGAAATTAGATTCTGTGTGTGTGCATCAAAGGCTACTACCAACAGAGTGAAAAACAGAATGAGAGAAAATATAGAAACCATATATCTGATGAGATTAGTATCCGGAATATATAAAGAACTCCTACAACTCAGTAACAAAAATAACCCAAGTCAAAAATGGGCAAACGACTTGAATAGACATTTCTCAAAAAAAAAAAAAAATATATATATATATATATATACACACACACACAGCCAATAAACGCAGGAAAAAGTTCAGCATCACCAGTCCTTAGGGATATGCAAATCAAAACTCCAGTGAGATACCACTTCATACCATGAGGATAACTATTATCAAAAATAAAAACCAAAAATAGGAATAAGTGTTGAGAAGATGTAGAGAAACTGGAACCTGGATACGTTTCCGGCGGGAATGGAAAACGGTGCCACCACTATGGAAGACAAGATGGCGGTTCCTCAAAAAATTAACCAGAGAATTGCTCTCTGATCCAGAAATTCCACTTTGGGGTATATACCCAAAGGAATTAAAAGCAGGGTCCAAACGGCTATCTGTACACTCCTGTTCTGAGCAGCGGGATTCATAACGGCCAAAAGGCGGAAGTAACCCAAGTGTCCATCAGATGAATGAACCCCACGTGGGGCGCTGGGATGTTATTCCCAATTGGGATATCCCGTGCAACGGGGTATCCTTCAGCCTTAAAAAGGAATAAAATTCTGACACATGCTACCACGTGGAGGAACTCTGAAAACACTATGCTAAGTGAATGAGCTAGATAAAAAAAAGGACAAATATCGTATGATTCCACTGGGACGAGGTACCTAGAATCGGCAAATTTATGGAGACAGAAAATAAAATCGAAGTTGCCGGGAGCTGGAGAGAGGAGTACAGGGGGAGTTGTTGTTTAACGGGTACAGAGATTCTGTTTGGGATGCCGAGAACATTCTGGAAATGGAGAGTGATGATGCTTGCACGACATCCTGAATGTAAATAAAGTCACTGAACTTTACACTTAAAAATGGTTAAAATGGGAAATTTTCTATCATGCATATTTTACCACAATAAAAAAAAGTATCTAAAAGAAAATACAGGCGGGGCGCCTGGGTGGCTCAGTCGGTTGAGTGTCCGACTTCGGCTCAGGTCATGATCTCACGATTTATGAGTTCGAGCCCCACGTGGGGCTCTGTGCTGACAGCTCAGAGCCTGGAGCCTGCTTCGGATTCTGTGTCTCCCTCTCTGTCCCTCTCCCACTTGCGCTCTCTCTCTCGAAAGTAAATCAAACATTAAAATAAAATTTAATAGATTAAAAAACATGTGAGATTCACTTAACTATGTATTAATATAACATTTTATTTTCTCCAAAGCTTCCAGAAAAATATAAATCATAAACATACACACCCTGGCTTGGTCCGTTCAGGCTGCTCTAGCAAAATCCCACGGAGCGGAGGGTTTATAAACCACAAACATGTACTGCCTACAGTTCTGGAGGCCGGAAGTCCAAGATCAGGGTGCCAGCATTTCTGGGTGACGGTGAAGGCCCTCTCGTGGGTGCAGAGCTCTTGCTGCGTCCTCACATGGGGGAGGGGCCGGAAGCCAACTCAGGCCTCTTTCAGAAGGCCACTAATCGCATTCATGATGGCTCCAGGCCCCCTTCCCTTCCCTCCAGAGACTTCCGCTCGCTCCTACGAAGGAGGCGAGCATCCAGACACCCAAAGCCGTGGTGTTGCCCTGGGCTCCCCTCCTCTACAGCTGTGCTTGCCGAGACACCCCCTCTCCCCTCCCCGCAGCCACTGAAACTCGTGATTTGCCCAGATCTCTGTCCCTTGCTCTCTCCCCGTTATCAGCGGCGCCCAAAGCGATTTCCCTGGAAGCCCCAGACCCGGCGGGCGCGTGTCCAAGCGCAGAGCGAATTCCAGAGCACTCAGGGCCTGTCCTAGGTACTGAAGAGGATGCAGACTTCTAGGCCTTCAGACTTCTCAGCGTGCCTCAAGGACTTCACAGTCGGCCAGGAGACCAGAGAGACAGCGCCCTGTCCCTGTCCGGGGACAGGAAGCTCCGGAGCCCAGAGAGGCAAGACGGGCTGCATGCAGGGCGGGGAGGAAACAATGAACAGGAAAGAGTGTGGAAGGCAGAGGCTCTGGGCTTCCAAAGTGTTTCAAAAACCAGAAGCATGAAAAAAATAACCGGCGCGATCCCGTGATGGTGGATACGTGACTTTATACCCTGGCTGAAGCACCCAGAACGTACCACGGGGTGAACCCTGACATAACTATGGGCATTAGTTAATGACCTGTCGAGGTCGTTCATCGGCTGTAACAAATGTCCCACACCGAGGCAAGCTGTTCATAGTTGGGGGAGGGGGTAAGAGGGAAGGGGGCGTTGGGAATGCTTTCAACATTCCGCATAAATTTTCTAAAAACCTCAAAGTGCCGTAAAAAAGAATTAAGGTCTATTAAGAAAAACCCACGTAGGCCAACATTAAAAAAAAATCGAGGGACGCAATATGGAAACCTGGACTCCGGTTTCTCTTGACAGATGTGAAGGCCAAGTTCACACATGCCTACAACTGGCTGTTCCTTCGCTCTGGGTAAACGGAGGTAAGCGCCGTCAGGCTCGCCGCAGCCCCCTCGCTCCTGCCAGGCCTGGCCCGGAGACCTGCAGGTTGGCCTCTGGCGATCAAGGGCAGGTGTCTGTCTGCTCACAGCGAGGCAGGGTCTCAAAGCGGCACCTCCTAGGGGCTGGGAAACAGAGACACCCACGGAGGAAGGAGGGATCAGGGAGATTTCAGTAGACTTGGGTTTGATTTGCACAGATTTGCAGTTTAAAATTAAAACAAAATTTTTTTTAACGTCCATTTATGTTTGAGAGAGAGAGAGAGAGGCAGAGTGCAAGCAGGGGAGAGGCAGGGAGAGAGGGAGACACAGAATGTGAAGCAGGCTCCAGGCTCTGAGCTGTCAGCACAGAGCCCGACGGCGGGGCTCGAACTCACAAACCGTGAGATCATGACCTGAGCCGAAGTTGGACACTTAACTGACTGAGTCACCCAGGCGCCCTAAATGTTAATTTATATTTTGAGAAAGAGAGAGACAGAGCCCAAAGTGGAGGAGGGACAGAGAGAGACGGAGACCAAATCTGAAGCAGGCTCCAGGCTCTGAGCTGCCAGCACAGAGCCCGACGTGGGACTCAAACTCAAGAGCTGTGAGGTCATGACCTGAGCTGAAGTCGGACACCTAACCGACTGAGCCCACCAGGCGCCCCTGAAGTTTAAAAATACGTGGCTGTGTCTTGGAGAAAAATCAAGGCTACAGATCGATTTAGAAGGCAGAGAGAGGTGACCTTCGAAGGTCCCCTCGAGGGAGGAGAGCAGACAGAAGACCCGAGGGATGAGAAAAAGTCAGGTTCACGGCACTGAGAGAGCAAAGCTGACGGAGTTGGGAGGGCAGGAGCCGCGGTCCAGAAGATTCTCCCAGTACCTCGGTTTCCCTGGCAGGGCAAGGCAAGAACTGCGAGAGAAAGGGGTGAGCCGGTCTGGAGGAGGGCGGAGCCTGGGGCGCCAGTGTCGGGGCCAGTGTCGGGGAACCAGCCAGGTGAGGGGTGGGGAAGCCGGCAGCAGCTGAGTACTCATCATCACTCAGTCAGTGCTCATCTGAGACGCCCGGGTTAAAGTCGTCCCTGTGCCCTCCCTGGGGAGAGCCGCCCAGGGCAGGGAGCAGATATGGCGAGCGGACAGGAATACCCTCGGTCTTTACTCATTCATTTGGCACCCATTTCCTGACCCCCCACTCTGTGTCCGAGGCTACCGTAGGAAGTAGGGGTGGACCCTTCCATCCCTTAAGAGCTCACATTCTCAGCGCAATGTCTCAGCCCCTGACAAGGGACACAAAACACAGCTGATGCTTCTGGGGAACACGGAGGGGGGGCGTCACATCAGGGAGTCAGGAAAGACGTGAAGAGGTAAAGTCTGAGCGAAGTCTTGGAGAATAAACAGGAGTGCGGCCGCCGCGGAGGACAGAGGCTGCTCTAAATTGAGGGCTCAGGGGCGCCTGGGTGGCTCAGTCCCACTCTGGCTCAGGTCTCGATCGCGCGGTCTGGGAGTTCGAGGCCCGCGGCGGGCTCTGTGCTGACAGCTTAGGGCCTGGAGCCTGTATCTCCCTCTCTCTCTGCCCTTCCCCATGTGGACTCTGTCTCTCTGTCTCAAAAGAAATAAATAAACATTTTTTTAAAATTAAAGAAATAAAGCGAGGGCGGGGCAGGGGCCGAGGCGCGGGGGGTCGGGGGAGTACATGATCGGGGAGCTGTCCACAGGTCAGCAGGGCGGCGGCGGAGGGTCCGAGGGGCCCAGGACCGCGCCCGGAGAAGAGCCCAGAGGAAGGCTCGGGGTGCGCCCTCCGAACGCGGTGGGAAGGAACACGCGAGGTGGTGGGGGGTCAGGACGGGGAGGTCTCGCGGATGGTGCCCGGGGAGAGGCTGGCACGGTTCCCAGCGGTGGGTACGCGGGACAATTCCAAATCCTGCCTCCAGCGTCTACTGCGCGCCCTCGGCGATCACCTAAGCTCTTCCACTTGAATTTTCTTATCAGCGAAATGAGGATAATAAAAGTATCAATGGCTCTCGCGGCGAAGAAAATCCCTTGTATCTGCCAGCTAACAGGGACTCAACCAAAAGTGGCTCTTGTTACCGCCGCACCCTAAACCTCTCGGTTCTGCAGGAACGCTCCCTCCTGCTCCTGCCCGGGGTTTCTCATTTAGCTGGAAAAAATAGACTGTTTCCTTTTCAGCTCTGACCCGCCTCCCGGGCTGGAGGTGTAGCTAACGCGGGGAGGGGTTGCCATGGTGACCTCCTGGGGGCGTGGTTTTAGGACTGGTGAATGAACCAAACCTCTCCCTTGTTCCAGCTACTATGGCTCATCCGTCTGGCTAGGGACTGCTCGGCCGTTACTGCCCATCTGAAGACGCCGAATGCGATTCTTGAGCACCCTGTGAAAAACTGGAAACAACCCAAATTTCTGGCCATAGGGAGCTGGCTGGGCGAGCCAGGGTACAGCCAGGCCAAGCTGCGCTGTGCGGCGATTAAAAATGTGGTTACTGACAGGAAGCGGTGTCATGACATGTTGTTAAGGGGCGAAGCGGGTTATGGAGCAGCGTAAATCTTGTGACACCGTCCATATAAAACCGCGTTACCGTTAACTGCTCGCGTTTATGGGCAGAAGAGTGTCTGGAAGGATGTTCCCCACAGTGTGTTCACAGTGGTTCCCTCCAGACGGCAGCGGCGGGCCCCCGATATCTCCTTTAGTCTCTTTCTCCTCCTTTTCTAGAACGCTAGAGTTTGCCCCCAATGAGCCTGTGTATTATTACGGTGTTTTGGGGTTTTTTTTCGTTTTTTCACTAAAGCAACGATGCTATTAAAAGGAAATAAGTGGGTCATTCCTCCAACCCTTGGCGAGTCTTGAGACATTCGCCATGTGAGCCGATCCACGGGTTGCAAAGACCAGTCTTTCCTCATCCATCCACCAAGAAGCTCATAATGCAGCCTTCCTCCATGCGCCCTATCCCGCCCGCTGGCCCAGGGGCAACCCCGGTCCTGCGAGTCCCCCATTCAGGGTAACGGGGGCGCACAAAGCCATGAAGCCAAATCGATAGCCCGCTCGTTTTGGAAACGCCACCACGCTTCCCCCAGCCGAAGCCTGAGGGGCTCCCTCGGCCGTGACTGTGGTGAGGGTGGAGGGGGACGGGAGCGCCCTGCCCTGGGAGCAGGGGGAGGTCAGCAGTCAATGGACGCGGAGCGAGAGTACTTCCTGTGTGCCAGGCCCCGGGCCCACCCTGGAGTTCCATGGAGTTCAAGGCAGACATAGGCCTGCTCCCGCCTCCACGTTTGGAACTCCTGGTCTTGTGGATGGAGGGTTCCAGGAAGGGCCTGGAAATCCAAATAACTCCTCACAGTTCCTACAAAGCTCTGCTCTCCTGACTCATGGTCCAAACTTGACGCTCCTACAGACAAAGGCGTGGGGTCTCCTCCGAAAGGCCCCAGAAGACACCGCGCCTCGGCGTGTCCTCAAGGCCTCCACAGCCCGCCCGGCCCCAGCCCCACCTACCACCGGTCTCACCACATGCCCCACACCCCAGCACACCCCCTCCCTCTCTCCTCTGTCCTTGAACACTCCACGCTTTTGCCCTTCCTGTTTCCTAGGCGTGGGACACCCCTTCTCCCACTTCCTTCTGATGGTGTTCTACCCATCCTTCAAGGCTAAACTCAAGTATCACTTGCAAGCGTCTCTGCCATCCCAGGTGCAAACTTCACGGCGCAATGCCGGCGCCCTGGCCCCCCTCAGCCAAGACCGGCCAAGTCGGCCTGGTTCACGGCTATGTCCACGGCACCCAGGCCGGGCCCGGGCACGGTATTTCTTTCTCCTGATGGAAGGCATCCATTTGGTCGCTGAACAACCGAATGACTTCTGCTGCCCACGACCCTCTGAGCCCCAAAGGCAGGGTCTGGCCCATTCGTGTAGCCCCTTCCGCCCGGTGGCTGCCTTGCTCTGTCCATAAATCCTGCACTTCCGTGCCAAAACGCTGTTATTTTTGCTCGGTCCCCAATTTTTTTATTTCAGGATTTTTAAGATCTGAAATCTCATGCCGACTGTAAAAAAAAAAAAAATGTACGAGGCAACTGGGGGACTCCGAACGCTGGATATTTTATGATGGTGAGAAATGATCACTTCTTAGGGGGCAGGAACAGCACCGCGGGTGGGTGTCTCCCGGGGCCCTTCTCATTCCGAGAGGTAGCGGGAAGGAGTTACAGGCGAAACGAGATAACGTCTTAGACCGGCTTCGACAGAATCCAGCCGGGGGCGGGGGTGGCGGGTAGGGGGAGAGGTGACGGAAGCCTGGCCACGAGCCGGTCACTGTTGAGGCCAGTGGTGCGAATTCATTACGCTTATGTCTCAGTTTTGGCACGTGTTTTAAAAAGGAGGCGATCGCAGTGTCACACGGACGACAAACGAAAACAAAGAACAAAGACCCTGAGATGTGACGGAGGTCGCGGGTCCCGCTCAGGCCCTGCCTGACGGGAGACAACGAGAGAGCCGGTAGCAAGAAGAACTACGCCTCTATTTGGAGACTCTCCGGACACGCGGAATAGCAACACGACAGCTGTGAAACGGACACAGGAAACGGGGCCTCGGAATCTCCATCGGAAGAAGATGACACCAAAGAACTGGGGGATAAACCGGAAATGCTTGAGAACCAAAAACAAAGGCTCCTTATAAATAAAAGCCAGCGGTCCCTGAAAAAAAGCCAGAAGGCCTTGTCAGCGGAAAATATTCGAAGATATCTCACCGATGCATCTTCTCACCAGCCCCCAGCGAGGGTTAGCGCCAGGCACAGCTTTGGCTTCGAAAATTTTAGCGAGAAAAACATACTTGAGACACAACGATGCCGCCAGCGTGCTTTTTCAAGATTCTGCCTTCAAAAGGGATCAGATAATATTTCATCTTCCAATTTCTCGCGATTGGATTTGGCGCGTTGGAAGCGTGTGGCTTCCAGTGTGTTGAACACTTCATTTGTGTTCAGCTGCGAATGCAGACTAGAACCGTAAGGTCCATCTTTATAAATTTTACATCTGCTAGATGTCCTAAGATGTCACACGTTTCCGTACTTTTTAATTATTAAATCTTTGATTTAAATTTTTAAATGCCTTCCTATAAGCTTTTTTTTTAATATAATTTTTTTTAATGTTTATTTTTGAGAGAGAGACAGGGCATGAGCAGGGAAGGGGCAGAGACAGAGGGAGACACAGAATGGGAAGCAGGCTCCAGGCTCTGAGCCATCAGCAGAGCCCGTTGTGGGGCTCGAACTCACAGACCGCGAGATCATGACCTGAGCTGAAGTCGGCCACTTAACCAACTGAGCCACCCAGGTGCCCCCTATAAGCTTTATAAAATACATGTAATATATAAAAGCATTTCCATATTATGGGACATACACACATGGGCTCTTTTACTCTGGTGTAACTATTCCCATGGGTAGTCGGAACTAGACCTACAGGTGCCAGGCAGGTAAGCCTGGTGGTCCTCAGCTCATGATGCATCTTAGAACCACCTAGAAAGCTTCATTTATTTTTTAATATTTATTTATTTGGGGAGAGAAACAGAGGAGGGGGACCAAGGGGGCAGAGGGAGAGAGGAGAGACTCTCAAGCAGGCTCCTTGCTACCTGAGTAGAGCCCACAGAGCCGCCACGGAGCTCAATCCCGTGAACCGAGCTGAGATTAAGAGCTGGACGCCTGACCGACTAAGCCGCCCCGGCGGCTCTCCACCTAGAAGGCTTTAAAACCTGGGGCGCCTGGGTGGCTCAGTCGGTTGGGCAGCCGACTTCGGCTCAGGTCATGATCTCTCGGTCTGTGAGTTCGAGCCCCACATCGGGCTCTGTGCTGGTGGCTCAGAGGCTGGAGCCTGCTTCGGATTCTGTGTCTCCCTCTCTCTCTGCCCTTCCCCTGTTCATGCTCTGTCTCTATATGTCTCAAAGATAAACGTTAAAAAAAAAAATTAAAAAAAAATAGTTTAAAACCTACCACTTCCCCCGGCCCACAGCAGCCCTCCAAAAGTCAGACTGGGAAGGTGAAGCCCGGTGACCACAGGCACAGCCAGAGCTGCGACTGCTAAGGTTCTGGCCCACCCCTGGCTGGCCTACCCACCACTGAGCTCTGTGGACTGAGGACCAGGGCGTCCGGACCTCACGACTCACTGGCCTCCAGGGTCCCCTTCACCCCAACAGGGAAGCGACAGGCTGCTGCAGAACGCGCGACCCCCGTCTCCACCGCCTTGCCGAGCCTCCAACCTGATCAGAAATTTAAAGTCTGAGATAAGGCTGTCAGTCCGCGAGGGAGCCCAGACCACAGGAGGAAGGAGAGGAGGGCGCCCGGCGAGCACGGGGCACGCGGCGCCTTCCCACATCCTGGGGAAGCGGGTCTGGACTCCCAAAGAAGGCCGTGTGGCCCCTAAGGTCAGAACCAAGACTCCCAGATGGGTTCTTCGAGGAGGCAGGCTTCAGCTCGAGCCACAGCGGCACCGTCCCCCAGGGAGGAAGGCCTGCTCCGGGGGCACTGAGCTGCCCACCTTGAAAGCGCCCAGATGGGGTCTGGGGCACCTACCCTGCAGAGGAAGGTGAAGTCAGGGGTCCGACAGGGGCCTGGAAAGCCGCTTTCACACTGAGACCCCAGCTCAGCCGTGCGTCCGAACAACCCAGGGGTTGTTGCTAGAAACACGGAACAGACCAGGCGAGCCCGTCTAGGGCTTTCGGAGTCAGATTCCTCCAGGAGAGGGGCGGGGGGGACACAGCCTGGAGACCCACCTGGTTACTAAACTCTAGGGCTGACTTCCACGCACAGCCCAGTCCTGGGACGACTGTCCCGAGCTTCTGGGACTGTCCACCTCCACACGGCCTAGATCCAGTCGGGAGACAAGACGCTCGGAGCCCAAAGTGAGCAGAAGCACAGGGAGCCGGGGACCGGTGTCCGAGGGAGGAGGCGGAAAGCGAGTACCCGGAGGGGACATAGGCAGAATGGGAGACGGTTCGGTCCCACCTCTCCTCACTGAGCAGGTGTCCCCGACTCAGCCCCTGCCGGGCGGGGCGTGAGAAGTCGCGGCTGCCCTCAAAGAGAGCCCTTCCTTCCGAGGACGCACTTAATAACACTTTGAGGGATCGACAGGAAGGAAGGAGATAGATTCTTTCTCTGAGCGGCCACCAGCCTCCCGAGACACCCACCTGGTGGCTCACAGCTACCTCGAAGGCCACACATCCACGCTTGAATCTTTAGCTGACCACCCAGCCGCACCTCTCTGTACGCAGACTTGGCCTGGAAAATTCCATCTCCCCTTCGGCATCCACCTGAGCCCCTCAGACGCTGGCCCCTCACCTCCCATCTGCCTCGGGGCCTCCTCTGGCAGCCCTCCTGCCCGGGGGCTCCTGGGGGCAGCACGTCTCCCTCCCTCCTGGACAGCGAGTCCCAGGAACCAGTGCCTGACGTGCTGGGGGCTAGGGGGGGGCAGGGCAGAGGAGTTCAGAGAAGGGGCCCAGGGCAAGGGTGTCGGGGAGTCAGGGGAGGTTCCCAGGGGAAGCAGAGCCCCGGCTTGAGCGGGGAAGGGCTGACTTGGCAGAGGAGAGAAGAGTGCCCCCCAGGGACGGGGACGCTACAGCAAAGGCCCAGGGCGGGAAAGCGGGCTGGCATCCCGGCGGCGCGGGGTTCAGGGAGAGCTGCCAGAGGGGAAGGTGCAAGGGTGGCAGAGGGGCGCGGGGAGCAGGCCCAGAGCCAGACGGCTGGCGGCAGCCCCGCTTCCGGCCAGAAGCTCAAAGCCACCTCCTTCCCGGACTCCTTCCCCAGGTGATTCGAATTCATGAGCCGCCTTCTAGCAATCGTGAACCCTGAGCCTGGGGGGAACCGGGAACCGATTGAACCGGTGGGAAAGTCAGCCCCTGGAATTATCCCCCAGAGAACGCAGCCCACGGGTGTCAGGGAAACGGTCAGGGGCAGCAAGGAGCCAGGGGAGGGTGAACCGGCAGAAGGAAGAGGGTCCCCCATGGACTGGGCAGGGAGGGGGGAGGTGGCCAGGCATGTGCCCAAACCCTCAGCTGAGACTAGGCGACGCTGAGGGTCAGAGATGGACAGAGGGCCCAGACAGGACAGGGTGTGACTTCTCCGTGGCCCCGTAGCCAGTGAGGAGCTCGGAGAGGCCGGAGCCTCCATCACACACCACTGTTGCCATCGGTGATGGGGGGTCGGATGCACCTGACTTTGAGTCCTGGAGCCTCTGTAGGCCCCACTTTCCTCCTCTGTAAGATGGGGCTGATGTTGATTTGAAGTCCCTTGCTCTATTCCTAGCCCTTACGGGCAGCATACACCCCCCCTGGGGTTTCACCCTATGCCCTTGTGGACACTTTCACAACCCCCCGGAGCGACTACGTCTTTGGTCCGTCGCCGGCAGGAACGAGAGCCGGCGTGTAAGGGCTTGGTGCACAGTGGGGGTTCAGGGGTGTCCCCGCATTTATGGCGACCCGACGGAGGACGCTCCTTCCCCGGAGAAAGATTGCAAAACCGACCTTCCTTCCTCCTCCCCGGAACGGTAGTTTTCCTGCTTAACCCAACATCCTAACCAATACATTTCTCAACGTTTGAATATTCGGTGGATTAAGAGCCCCGCCGGCTGACACGTGACACAGGTCATTATTCTGGCATCATGAAGCCCAGGCTTTTCTCAAGGGCCGAGGTGACACGCAGTATCCAGAAGCCCCTGAAAACGGGAATGAGAGGGCCTTCCAAATCAGCCCCCACGGCTGCGCAGCCAGAGCTCGGGACGGGGTAAACGGTAACCCCCCACCTTCTCGGAGCTTCTGCCGCCGGACCAAGTCTGTGGCTCCCTCCGGCCTGCGCCCCTGCCCTTAGGTCTGCCCAGAACCCAGGAGGGCCCAGCGGGGCCTGCAGCGTGGAACCGGCGAGCAGGTGACGGTGGGAAGGCGGGGAACCTGGCCACACCTGACCCTGGTCAACCCTCCCTGCTCCCAAGAGCCCCCACAGCCACCACGGCCACGATTCGCTTAGCCCAGGGAGCGACACCAGGCCTCTAGACGGACAGTGAGAAGAAAACAATCATTTTTACGCTTCGAACACCTCTCCCCGACACACGTCCCCGCGGCGTCCCACAGAGCGCTGTGGAGCAGCAGGCCCCGTCAAGACGGAAACACCCTAGGAGAAAGGTTTCTCTTATTTCTTGGCCCAGGGAGGTCACCCTGGGCCGCGTCTGTATGAGGAGGTAGCAGAGCGGTCACCTCGCCAGTGCGAAGTTCACCATTACAGATTCATTTGTTTGGGCCTCAAAAGAAGGGCCGAAGGTCCGTTCCAGAACACTGGGGAGGGGGAGGAGGTGTCCCCGGGATTAGCTGAAATAATTAGAGGAAATTGCCATCCCCTTGCTCGTCACACGGAGGCGCGGGTCTTCGTCCCTGAAAAAGCGAACCTACTTTCACAATCGCTCGCGGCAGCTGGCGGTCGCGGTCGCGGGGGAGCGAGATCACAGCAGAGAGGCCAGCGGCGTCAGGTCCCATCATAAACGGTTTGCGGGAAGACAACACGGGCGAGGAGTCCGAAGACCTGGTTGGCGTCTCCTGAGCTGTCCCTGGGAGGCCCGAGGGGCCCTGCACAAGCTTCGTGACCTGCCCGTGCCTCAGTTTCCCCATCCCGGTGTGAGAAAACCGGAGGCACCATACCTGCCCTCAGCAGCGGCGGCGGCGGCAGCAGCAGGCGCTTGGTGAGCGGTGCTCAAAGGCACAAAGCGCTTTTGCTCGCCGCCTGCAGGGACAATGTCACCCACAGAGGCCGCCTCAGGTCCTCCTCACACCGGGACACCAGCCTGGAGCCCGAACAAAGCCGGCTCTACTGGAACAAGGCCCGCCTCATCAGGAGGCGTGCTTTTCCTTTGAAAGTCCAACCTGAGGCCTTGGGACAGTGAAGGGTGGGTGTTCCCACACAGTGCACCCAGGCAGGCGGGTGGAGGCCCAGCCCGGCCCATCTGGCCCCCCCACCTGGGGCCCGCACCCCCCCCACCCCAGGGGGCGGGAATCACTTCCTCGGACCCCTCCTCTGCTCTTTCCACACCCTTAAGGAGACCCTGAGGATGGGAAGCAAAGGCACCCGAAGGGCAAACCTTCTCTGGAAGAGATGCTGGGTGTGAAACTGGGCCCAGAGACGTAGGGCCGCTTCCTTGGGATCACACAGCCAGCTGGTCCTAGGGTAGGTCCCGAAGACCCCAGGCTCGTGAGCAACAGGCCAACATTCGAGCCTCAGCCACTCAGAGGGAGTGGTCCTGGGAGGGCAGGGAAGATTAAGCCCACCAGGACTGGAGGGGGGAGGGAGGAGGGGGGAGGGAGGAGGGGGAAGGAGGAGAAGGAGGAGGGGGAGGGGGGAGGGAGGAGGGGAGGGAGGAGGGGAGGGAGGAGAGGGAGGTGGGAGGAGGGGGGGAGGTGGGAGGAGGGTGGAGGGAGGAGGGGAGGGAGGAGAGGAAGGAGGAAAGGAGAGGGAGGAGGGGGAGGGAGGAGGGGGGAGGGAGGAGGAGGAAGGAGGCAGGAGGAGGGGGAGGGAGGAGGGGAGAGGGAGGAGGGGAGAGGGAGGAGAGGAGAGGGAGGAGGGCGGCAGAGCCGTCACTTTCTCCCGCCCACATCCTCTCCCCAGCCCCGCGGTTAAGCCAAATGTTTCATCCTCCTTCACACAATTTCCTTTTTTTATCACTGACATTTCTTTTTAAACCATCGGTCAGGTTCTAGAGAGGATGCGTACCCAAAACATCCAAGAAACAAACTCCTAACATCCCACATTTCAGCTGCAGCTGCCCACCCCTACTTTCAAAAGGAACCCCCCCTCCCCTCCTCCCCCTCCCGCCCCCAAGAGACATCATGGAGCCCCCATCTGGGGAAACACTGGCTTCCCCTGCCCCGGGGGGCAACCCAAGGACACTTGAAGAGGCAACGAAGCCTCACAGAAGTGCAAGGTCACGGGACCCCATCCCGGCCCATCCAGCTTGAGCGCCCCCAGGGCTCCCCCGCAAGCGGAGGGCCCAGCACCACCCACCCCCACCCCCACCCCACCCCTCCCGCCCCCCACTCTGCTGCCCCCGGCCCCTCCCATCCCAGCGGCTCACCTGCTGCCCCCGGGGGAGCCATCACCAGCCTCCTGCCATCCTCCCGGCTCTCGGCCGCCCCTGTGGACGGCTGGCCCGCGGACTCCCAGAACGAGGGGCCTCCTCGCCAGACCTCCCCTCCCCTGCTCGCCTCCCCACCACCTATCCCACACCCCCTGTCCGCTCCAGCTCTTCCTCTTTCAAGAAGTCTGCTCTGCCCACCGCGGCCCAGCTGCCTTCCCTTTCTTCCCGGCCGGGCCGCGCGCTGGTGAACCATGACAGGGTGTCTTTCCCGGGGGGGGGGGGGGGGCGGGGGGGGCAAAGCAAACACCCCAGCCTTCTCAGACCCGCGGCACACGGCCCGGTTCAGAGTTCAAAAGAGCCAGATAAGCACTTGCCGAATACGAGGTTACTTCCCCACAAATTCCACTCGTGTAAAGGTACAGAACTCTCCGGGCGACGGTAAAGACACGGCAAGGCGGCAGGAGCGATCGCCGGTGGGGTGCGGACCCCCTGAGCCCGCAGGCCCGGGAGCTAGGCCCACGCTGTCAGAATAGGCAATCCCTTCCTGCCGCCGTCCCCCCAAAGCCCCCGCGTGGTGTGCAGCAGCGGGGATCACGGCGGGGGGGGCCCCCCAGCTCCAGCCCGGCAAGGCCACTGCCAACGGTTCTGCCCTTAGCGCCCCCGTTAGCCCCGTTTCCAAGACTGTTCGGTCTTCGAGAATTCTTCTCTCGATTCAGAGGCCACCTGCAGTTCAGAACCTGATCCCGAGGGAGGCTCTGGAAGACAGGCCGGGGTGCTCGGGGGGAGACAGAAAACACGGGGATGGCGGAGGCCCGCTGGAGACAGGCGGGGACACAGGGCCGCTGGGTCAGCGGCTGAAAGGCGGGAGCAGAGTGCCAGTGTGGGGCTGGTGACGGCAAGCTGGGGGAGTGAAGGCGGGGGGTTGAGTTCTCCAGGGACAGGTGGTGTTAACGTAGCATCGGAAAGGTAAGGGGGCGCCTGGGTGGCTGTCAGCTGAGTGTCTGACTTCGGCTCAGGTCATGATCTCTCAGTTCGTGAGTTCGAGCCTCGCGTCGGGCTCTGTGCCGACACTCAGAGCCTAGAGTCTGCTTCAGATTCTGTGTCTCCGTCTCTCTCTGCCCCTCCCCTGCTCGCACTCTGTCTCTTAAAAATAAATAAACCTTAAAAAAAAGGTAAGCTGCCGAGAGGCGGCTGTCTTCCTGGGAGTTGGGCTGGACCTGATGTGGGGTTGGACCACCTGTCGCTGTTTAGGCTCGCCGTCAGAAGCGCCCCCCACCCCGAACCCCCACGGGGAGTTCGCACCAAGTCGAATTACTCCTGGGAATTAAAAAAACCCGTTTGCAACAAGCATCCACGGGACCCACCCTGCATCTTGGGCCCGCTCACCTACCTCTCCCCCCCCTTCCATGGCCACACCTGCCTCCTCTCCTATCTTTGTCTCCGGCCTCACTTCAGACCACGGCCCATCCTCCTCCGCCTACACGGCCCTGTGCCTCTCAATCCGTTTTCCTGCCATCCCCATCGCGAGGCCTCGCCTCATCTCCAGGCCACCTCCTCCAGGAAGCCCACCCTGACAGCCTGCTTATTTAACCACCCACACTGTGACAGTTCTGGAGCCTCGCTGGGCCCCGCAGTTGACGGACCCTCATGCTCTGGCCCTGTCCAGGGGCACTGTTGTCTCAGCTGTATGCCTAGGGTTTTAATTTACAAACGTGACGAAGGGCCACACGGAGAAGCTAACACCATTGAAAGATTTGTATTACCTCCATGTCCCGAGAGGGGGCGCGGTAACGCCTCACGGGGCCGCACAGAGAAGCATCGGTGTTGGTCAGGGGGCAGAAAGGAATGAGGGGAAGTCACAGCCTTTATTAGGGTCTCCATGGGGAAGGTAGGGCAGGGCCGGGCAGGGTGACTAGCTCAGGCTTGGCTAGTTTGAACAGTTCGGGCGGGCTCCGGGGTGCAGGGGCCGTCCCCTGTTGTCTGGTCCGTTGGCCCTGGGTGGTTCGGGGCAGGGGACGCTGTGTGGCGTGTGAGAGTAAGATAAGGACTCCAGATCACAGGCAGGATATAAGCGACCGGGACTGTTAGCTGAAGAACTAACTTGCCTTCCTTCATCTCGCTCCGTGTCCTGGGCTTTTAATCAATTGCTCTCTTGTTAATACCGTCACTCTCCCGCCCCTCTAGCTTTCTGATTCCTCATCAACACAACCCCATCCCTGGACGAACGCAACTCTCTGCCGGCAGCCTCCTCCCTCCCTCTGCCTGTTACACAGCAGAGAGGAGTTTCCCAACCGGGACCCCCCACCCCCCACCCCGGTGCTTCCTCAAGGACCTTCCCACCAGGGACCCACCACTCGGATGACTCTCTCCCTCGGCGTTCATAATTCTTAAAAAAAAAATAGCAGCAACAGCCCAAAACTTCTTGATCAAGTGCGGGGGAGAAACTTTTAATTGATATTCTAGACAAAAACATCAGTCTCCTTCATATATAAAGATCGCCTCCGATTCAACAAGAAAAAGACCAACCACCTGAGAGAAAGGAGGCAACACCTATGAAAAGTCAGTTCACAGTACAGAAAACACAAGCGGCTCTCGTGTCGGTGAACATTGACAAAGAACTGCCAATTCAAACTCTATTGAGCAACTATTTTTATCTTCCAGGCTGGCAAATATCAGCGGGTTTGGGAACACTTCATGGAAGAGGGCTGGAACGAGGGCACCCTCAGACCCTGCTGCTAGAGTGGATCTTTCAAAAACTTTGATGGAGAGCCAGTCTGCTGATACCTTTCAAAAGACAAACACACACCCTTGCCGGCCCTTCACTTCCTCTCCTGAGACTTCATCCCACTTGGAACCGCCTACCCTGCAAAATGACTCGATGACAAGGTGATTCAGCGGGACATGGTTCGCGATGTCCGAAAACCAGGAGATTCCTCAAATAAACGTGCGACGTCCCCCCGGCGGAACGTTCTATAGCCTTCCACACTCTACGTACCAATCCGGAAGCATCCCAGGAGAGCTAAGTGGGAAAAGAACAAATGAGGGGCAGAAAAGTACATGCCGTGTGCCCTCCTCCAGGGAGCGTGAATCGATACACGTACGTACTGATTCGTGCAGGAGACCTCTTCGGAAGAGGGCGTAGGAAGCCGGCAAAGCTGTTGCCAGGAAGGGGAGAGCGCGAGGAGGCCGAGGGAGACGGGAGACAGAGACTTTTCACGGGGAAGTCTCTGCAATGCTTAAATTTTTCTGGAGGCTCCTGGGTGGCTCAGCCAGTTAAGCATCCAACTTCAACTCAGGTCATGATCTCGCGGTCTGTGAGTTCGAGCCCTGCATCCGGCTCTGTGCTGACAGCTCAGAGCCCGGAGCCTGCTTCAGATTCTGTCTCCCTCTCTCTCTGTCCCTCCCCTGCTCATGCTCTGTCTCTTTGTCTCTCAATAAAAAAACAAGAACAACCTAAATTTTTCTCCACCCTCTGCGTTTACCTTCTAAGACAAAAAGTGGGGGGGGGGGGCGGGAAATAAGCAGATAAAATAAACAGAACGAAACCTTCCCTGACCCACGTCCCTTTCTGACCTCCGTGCTTTTCCTCTCGCCTCTACAGAGGCGTCTGTACCCCCATCTCGACAGAGGTGCCGGCTGTTTCAGTTCCCTTCTGCCCCAGGGGCACTGGCCTCCTCGATGTCTCTGGTCTCTGGTCTCTGACTCCAGCGGCCACTTCCCACCACGCCCCCCTCCTCGAACCCTCCTCGCTGGCTTTCCGCGGCACCAGGACCACAGAATCCGGTTCCTCTGCTCCCTCTCTGGGCCCTCCTCCCCAGTCTCTAAACAATGGGGCCACTTCCAGGTCCTCCGCTTTGCCCTCCCCGAGCGACCTCATCCACCCCAGGGCCTCACTCATCATGGGTACGCATGAACCTCTGGCCAGACGGCTCTTCTGAGCTCAGGGTCCCCCGCGGAAGCCTCCCGGGGTTCTCCGACCCAATGTGCCCAAATGTCACTCGCCAGCTTCCAGCCGGTCCCATCCTGCGCGTCCGGGAGGCTCCCTCGCCTGTGGTTCCTTCCCAAGCTCCCCTAGAATCCGGCCACCCTCCCCACCTCCCCCCTGCCTCCCCCTGCTGGTCTCCCTTCACGCTCTTTCCCAGGCCAGGGCCTTGGCGCACACTGTCACCTGCGCCCCGAACCACGCCCCATATCTGTTTAATCTTCATTCATTCTTCTATCTCTTCTAGAGCTTGGAGGAACATCGTTTCTTCTAGAAGGCTTTCCCGGCCTCCGACCAACGGCTCTCAACCCAAGAGTGATCTCTGTCCCGCCACGGCCGGGAGACATTTTCAGTTGTCACGAAGAGGGCCGGGCGGGTGTGTGGCTACTGGCGCCTGAAGGGTAGAGGCCAGGGAGGCTCCACACGTCCTACGAGGCACACGACAGTCCCCACGACACAGGGATGAGCTGGTCCGGGAGGGCAGCGGCGCGGAGGGGAGGGACCCTGCCCCAGACTCCATCACGTGCC
Organism: Paguma larvata; assembly: GCA_030068075.1. NCBI lineage: Eukaryota > Metazoa > Chordata > Mammalia > Carnivora > Viverridae > Paguma > Paguma larvata. The sequence continues at coordinate 107,157,388 of CM057827.1, read as the reverse complement.
CGTGACACGCTGTCACCCCGCGCTCGGTTTCTGCCATAGGTCACCTCTCCCCAATGCAAAGCTACTGGCCGCGTTCCATTTCCTGAGCGTCACGGGATGAAAACAGGGATTGAAGTCACCAGCTCGCGGTCCTCTGTCCCCGTCCCCCGTGCCCAGCCTCGAGCGCAGAGACTGATGGTACGGGTTGCTAATGAAGCGCTCAGGGCAGGAACGGACGGGGACCAGGCAGAGGCCGCGTCCTGGCCTCCAGCTTTGCTGGGGCCTCTGTGCCACCCCAAGGCCGCCCCCCTTCCCCTGCCCCTGGTCCCCCAGCTCCGCACACTGCTCCAACCCTCGTCTCCACCCCGGTGGTTCTAAGAGACCCTTCCAGCCCATCGGGCCCCTGCTTGCCTCTTGGTCATCCTGTCAAACCGACCGCTCCCCCGTCTGCTGACCCGGGCGGCGGCGGGGGGCACCTCGGTTCCCCCTGCCGCCAAAGCAGGCCCACCCTGAGACCTGCTCCCCCGGGCACACCAGCGACCCGGCTTCGGCATTACCCAGGTTGGACCCGCTCGGTCCTCGCCTTGCCTTGCGCCCTTCTCCCTCCCAGTCCACCCGTGACACCACCAGCACGGACGCCCTTCTGCGATGGCACCACCTGGAACACGCCCTGATTCAAAGCCCCTTTGGCGCCTCTTACGGCCCAGAGCCGGGAGCTCAAGTCCCCTAGCTCGGTCCGCCACCCTCCACGCCCCACAACCCTCTCCATGGCCCCCTGGCCCGCCGCACCGGCTTCAGCTCCCCCCCTGCCCCCAGCACACGCACCGCCATGCTTCAGGGCCCAGGCCAGACGTTGCCCTCCCCGCCCCCCCTCTACCTAGGTGCTTGGGTATCTCGCGTTCATCGCTAAAATCCAGTTCTGATCCTTCTCCCTCACCCGTACAGCAATGCCTCAAAAAGTGAATCCCAGAGTTTCCATACAACCTGGCAATTCTGCTGCTGAACTGGAGCAGGGACCCAAATAGATTATCCGGACACCTGTGTTCCCAGCTGCACTACCGGCCACCACCAAAAGGCAGCCGCGACCCAAATGTCCACTGGCAGGTGAATGCGGCACGTCCTTAACGACGGAATGCCATTCGGCCTCTACGGGGAGGGAAACTGACGCGACGCGCCTGATGAACTTTCCAGCAGGAGGCCAAGTGGAAGAACCCAGGCGGGGGGTGGGGGGAGGCTCCCGGGTTGTGTGCTACTGCTCAGGCCGGGGACCTAGAACAGTCCGAGTCACCGAGGCGGAAAGAAGAACAGTGGTGACCGCGGGCTGGCGGGTGGGGGACGCGGGGAGTTAGTGTTTAACGGGTATGGACGTTCGGTTAGGGTTCAGCGGGTGCCGAGGAGTTGACAGAGCACGCTGGTAGCTCGGCGATTCTGGACTGAAACTTTGTCCTCCCGGACCCACGGCGTCTGCAGGCAAGGGCTGTGTCTGATTAATTCCTTGCTCCCAGCCCACAGCTCACAGCCCCCTACGGGCCTTCAATGAGGATGACAAGGGAGTCAAGAGGTACAAACTTCCAATTACAAAATGAGTAAGTCACGGGGACGGAACGCACCAGACGGTGACTGCCGTCAGCAATGTTGTCGTGTGGGGGCGTCTGGGGGGCTCAGTCGCTTGGGCGTCTGGCTCTTGATTCCGGCTCACGCCATGATCTCTCAGGGCCCGTGAGGCTGAGCCGCGTGTCCGGCTCCCTGACAACAGCGGGGAGCCTGCTTGGGGTTCTCTCCACCCCCCCCAACTCCCTTTCTCTCTCAAAATAAATAAGTTTTTACATAAAAATAATAATAATATCGTTGTGCACACTTGAAAGCTGTCAAGAGCAGAGCCTAAAAGTCAACTCTGGGGGCGCCGAGTGGCTCAGTTGGTTAAGTGTCCGACTTCCGCTCAGGTCAGGATCTCACGGTCCGTGGGTTCGAGCCCCGTGTCGGGCTCTGGGCAGACAGCTCAGAGCCTGGAGCCGGCTTCAGATTCCGTGTCTTCTCTCCCTCTGCCCCTCCCCTGCTTGCTCTCTCTCTCTCTCTCTCTCTCTCTCTCAAAAAATATTAAACATTAAGAAAAAAACCTTTTTTGAAAGTCAACTTTGCATGGGAACAGATGTAACCAGATTTATTATGGTGACCCCTTTGCAGGCATGCTAATACCAAATCGTTACATTGTACACCTGCAATCAATATGTTAAATATATTAATTATACCTCAGTAAAAATAATAATAATAAAGAAAAAGAATGAATAACCCAAACCACATTTTGGCTAATGCTATCCCTAATCTCACAGCCTGCTGTCCCCAGAACAGTGATTTGCTGCCAGGATTCCCCAGCAAACCCCTTCCAGCCCCGGAAGAGATACATTTTCCGGCTTCCATCAGGCAATGAGGTCAGAAGGGGCTCCCGTGGACCAAGTTAATAAACAGCTAACTTGGGACGAATAAACAAAATAAAACCAGGGCTGGGTCAGGGCAGGCGTGCGTGGCCCTTGTGTCTAACACCACTGGGCTGTGTCCCCCTCCCGCCCTCCCCCCCACTGCCCAGTGGGTGGGCTGATTCACTTCCCGTGTCCTCTCAAGGGCAGGCAGCCAGAGAGGGGAGAGGGGACGGTGGAGGAGAAGCTGAAGCCTTAGGGCACATAGTAGAGACTATTAGTCACCGGCTGGAGGGCCACGGACCTTAGTGTTCACGGGGACCACAGGCCCGCTCCCCCCCCCCCCACCGCCTTCTTATGCAACCCAAGGTCTGGAAGGCAAAGTGAACTTGACCTTGGTGCTTGGCAGGAGGCAGCGGCCCAGAGCCGCCCTTGGAGCTCCTACCCCCGCTCCTCGTTCATGTATGGCCCCTATTTATAAATTAGGGGCTGGAAAAGACCACGTGTCCCCGCTCCTGAGGGCAATCTTTGGGGGGGGTCTGCAACCAGAGACCCCACCCCCCCCACCCCACCCCCGCCCGGAGGTTCTCAACCAGAGAGGATTTTGCCTCAGGGACATTCAGCAACGTCTGGAGACATCTCTGGTTGTCAAGAAGGAAGTGAGAGGCGGCACTGGCACCTGGCGTCCCAGGGGGAGAAGCCAAGGTGGCCGCCGAGCACCCCACGGTGCACAGGGCAGCCCCCGCCCCGACGACGAGGAACGACCCTGCTCCCAGACAGCACTGGTGCTGAGGTGAGAAGCCCTGATCGAAGCCAAGCTGGTTTTCTTTTTACCGAAGAGGAAACTGAGGCCCGGGAAGGGACAGGGCCAGAGTCACACCGTGAGGAGCCAGCATCGGAATTAGAACCCACGGTTCCCCGCCGGCCGCAGCAGCCTTCGGCTCCCAAAAGTGCGGTGACCAACTCACAGATCAGTAGGTAGTGGGCTGGCCGAGTGGCCGGATTTAGGACCGCGGGATCTAGAAGCCCATGAGGGCCGGGCTCTGGGCCTCAGACAGGCTCCCAATCACCTCCTCCACGGTCAGCCTGGCCAGGCGGCTCCCGAACGACTGAAGCGGAAGGACGCCTCGCGGGCAATGGCGTGCTCCGGGAAAACGCCCGCCGGAGGCCTCGGCAACCTGCACCGCTGGCAGCCCCGCAGAGCACGCGCTGGGGGTGGCCGTGGCCCGGAGTCAGGGCCGGCAGTGAGGCCGATCCTATAAACCAAACCCTGCCTTGGAGGACACGCCAAGGGCGGGAGGTACCCCTTGGATCGCCGCTCCGGGCCACGCTGCCTTTTTGTCCTAGCCGCTAAAAACGGCTGTCACCCTTGCACCTGCTGGCCCCTCATGGCCACCTGCAAAATTTCAAAATACGGTCTAGCGTCCCCTTGTCCTTTTCCCCCAAGCAACCAGCCCCGTGTCTCCAGCTGTGGGCCAGGCTTCGGGGTGGCGGTCAAGGCCTCAGAGCTGACAGTGCAACCCCGTCGTCTTAAGGAGGACTGACTCACACCATGTCACGACAGTACTTTTCCGTGCACCGTCACAGGAAGCCGCCGAACTTGTAGTGAGGGGGGTGATAAGGAGAAGGCCGGGGGTCAGGAATGCGTGAGCTATGTCTGGGGTCAGGGTCTCACCCGCTCCGGGGGAAGGGAGCCCATGGGAGCAGTTGGGGAGCAAGGATGGCGGGGGGGGGGGTGGGGGGACTACATTGGCCTGGGACACAGGAGGACACAGCATTGGCCTGCTGCGTCCTTAATGCGAACCATTAAGGCTTTGTTTCTTCAGGTAACACAGTATCTTTTTCCCCCCACCTCCCTGTCTCCTTCCTCCCCAATTTTTCCAAGCAGCTGGTAAACTCCTACACATATGTCCCTACAGGCACAACTTCCGGGCGTCTCCCCCAACTGCCCCCCCCCACACGGCACAGGGGCCTTCCCGCTCTGAATCTGGCAAACCACAATAACAACGGAAAAGGATCGGGGCGGGGGGGGGGGGCGGCAAGAGCAGGGCTTCGGGAACCAGCCAGAGCTCCCCGAGGCGTGTGCCGGCCCCCCTGGGCTCCAGGCCCTCTGTCCCATCTGTGCGGGCCCCCTGGGTTGTGCTGAGGCAGCTTCCGGGCTCCCCGCCCCCCCAGTGTTATCTTGGGCAAAGCGACACCGCCGTTCTGGGCCTCGGTCTCCTTGTCTGTCAAAGGCAGATGCTATGGTTTCAACGTCATGGAATTATCGTGAAGATTAACCAGCTCGTGCAGAGTGGTTAGAACAGTGCCGGGCAATTACCGCGCGCTCCTTACTAGCATTAAACATGCCACCATCGCCCCTCCGAGCAATCGGGGAAGGAGGCAGGGGCTCCATTTCCTGTGAGCGTGAAGAGGAAATTTCGCCTCCAGGGACCCCACCTCCCGCCTATGGCCCTACTAGCTTCCTTGGGAAGCCCTCGGGCCCCATCTCTGCTCCTCCGATCGGCTCCCCAGGGGCCCAGGGTTTGGCCTTGAGACACAGATAAATTTCCTTTGCTGAAAAATGGCGGCTGGAAGAACGCTGGGGGCCGGGCCGAAGCCGCTTGGTGTGCGCGGGGAGGTGTTCCAGATTTTTCTATTGCACAGAAAGTTCGGCCTCTCCTGTGGACAATTCTCGGGCCTCCGCCCCACCCCCACACTCGAGCTTCTCTGTCCCGCTTGTCCCTGCACTTGGGTTAGCTCTTGGGCCCGTGGAGGGAACCCCTCCGATCAGACCTCCGAAGGGAGGTCTCCGAGCCCCAAGCCTTCCCCGGAGCCTCGGGCGAAACAAGGTCCTCACTCTTCCCGGCCCGGCCCGGGCCTCGGGTCACGCCTTCTCAGACTGCGTTGTTAGCCCTGGCCCAGGATCTCCATGCTCCATGCTCTCCCCGGGGGCTGCCTGGGGACCCGGCCCTCCTCCTTGCTTCTCCAGCGTCCAGGGGAATTTTCAAAGACTATTTACACCACTAACTGAGGAACTTCCCAGCCCTGGAGAACAGTCCCGAGAGTCTTCTTTTGGGGGCAGGGGTCTGATGGGGGGCCCTCCTCCCTGGCTCTCTCAAATCCCCGTATGTTGGTGGCCGTGTGTTCTGGATGGCAGAGCCATGACTAAGGCAGACGGCAAGCCCTGCCTTCATGGCACCGATATTCCAACAGGGAAGACCGATGACAAACGACATAGAAGGGTAACCAGACCGGACGTTCGCTGGTGACAAACACTATGGAAACTACAGCAGGCAGGGGGTGGAAGGGATACGGCCTCTAAGGCTATTCCAGCTGAGAAAGTCTGGGTCTAAACCCCTTCCCCCTCTACCGGGTTCAGGTTAAGACCCAGGAACCGGCAGCAGGAAGCCGGGCAGGGTGCCACAGCGGCGTGAGGGCCCCCGGTGGGGGACGGGGTGGCGGTGGGGGCTGGAAGGATCGGCACCCCCGCTGCGCTCTCCCGGGCCTCCTCCAGGGAACGGAAGTGACCGCCTCTGGCTGCGCTGGTCCGTCCTGAGGCCAAAGCAGACACCCGGGCCTGCTGCTTCGAAGCTCACGGAGCCCTGTGGGCCGCTCGCTCACTCAGAACACCGTGCAGATGCTACTGTCCCCGTGTTACAAATGAGGAAACGGAGGCAGGCACGTTCTCTGCCCTCGATGCACGGGCGCCCCGTAAGGACAGGAAGGAGGCAAAGAAGAATCAAGTTTCCCATGAGATTTCCTGGGGGGCCGAGTAGGACTCCAAGGAAGACGGAACAGAGCTCTCGGCCTCCCAGGCCTGAGCCGGGCCCGGAACCCACCTTCCTCTGCTTCTAGAAGTGGATCCAGGGTAAAGGCAAAGCCTACCTGTCTGGAAAAGCCCAGGGGATGATGGGTGTGCTCGCCGGTTCATAAAGCATCAGGCCGCCCCCAGTGGGTGAGGATGTCAAGGTGTCAAGGACTCCGGTGGCAGGAGGCCACCTTTCCAGTCCAAAAGAAAAGAGTCTCTGCCCTTTCAGGTGAATTCCTTCGGCTCCGGGCGGGCACCCGCCGCCAGCCAGCCAACCGGGAGCTATGGCTACGGCAGTGGACAAAACAGGCGCCTGCCTCCCGCCGTCCAGTAGCTTAGCAAGGAGCTGGCTCTCTCTTGAGGAGCCGCCTGACCGGATTTTGCTGCTTCTTGGAGGTGGCCTTTTCTGACCTCCCCCTCCCAGGAGAAGAGGGGGGCAGGGGGAAAGAAAGGAACCCCCGCTGAGTCGGGGGCCCAGAAAAATGGGAGCACCATTAGCCCTAGGAGACCGGTTTGAAGTTCACGGCCACCATTTTTTCCCCGGCAAATAACCGAACCTGTTTGAAAATCCTTTTTTTTTTTTTTTTTTCCTTTGCTAAGGGAAGAAGACCTCCTACCTCACTGGTTTGTCGTGGGGGAAGAATGAAATCGGAGATGGTCCCGGTTAGCGATGTTAGCTCGTCTCTGACCCGCGGACCCTCTTCATCTGTTCTCTCGGGTTCTGCGTGGGCAGGGGCATCTTTCGCCCCCCGCCCCACACCTGCCGGGCCTCCTCGCGGCCTTGGCCGCACGAAACCCATTCTGCTCGGGTCGGCAAGGGGCACAGAGCTCTAGATCCAGCGAGGCCCCTGCCGGCCCCAGGGTGGGGGGTCACCCTCCCTCCGGGGCTCGGCTCATCTGACAGCGGCGTGGGGAGTGCTTGGGGGGAGCCAAGGATGCCCAGGCGGGCGGCGGCCTGCCGGAAGACAGGACTGAAACCGGGGTGCCCTGGGGGCTGGGCACCCACCTCAGCAGGGCCCGGCCGCCCCCCCCCCGGCCCCTCCACCCGGGCAGAGGACGCCCCCTCACCGGCACCCCGCCCGGCGCTGCCGGCTCCCCCTTCGTGTGTCTGGCCCGAGGCGGCGAGAAGCACGAATGTAAACACCCCTGCAGAATTCGCCAACTCCGCAGTCCCCGTCCGAGGACCCTGCTGAGGGACTGGGGGACGCGGAGGAGCGCCAGGGCTCAGGGGAGGGGGAGATGGGACGAGCGGGAGGGCGGGCGCCCGCAGGGGTCCGCGGAGCCCCCCGCGCGCCCGCGCCGGGACGTGCGGGGCCACGGATGCCCGTCGCCTCCGCCCGGGGCGCGGCGGTCCCGGCGCAAACTTTCCGAGAGCGGCCCCCGGCGGGCAGCGTGGAGGCGGCGGCGGCGGCGGGGCGCGCGCGGACCCCAGGCGCGGAGTCCCGCCCTCGGTTACCTGCGTTCCGAGGGGGCGCCGGCGTCCCGCGAGGGGGCGCGGGGACGCGACACAGGCAGGCCGGACACCGGGACGCTCCTCCGCGGCCGCGGCGGGCCCCCAGACACGCGGGCGCTGCACCTGGCCCGGCCGGTCGGCGCGCCTACCCCGTGGGTCCCGCCCCCCGGTCCCCTCCCGCGCAGGGCGGGGCGGGGCGCGCAGGCCCCGGGGAGGAGCCGAGGGCAGCGGGGCAGAGGGGAGCGGGCGGGGGGGGGGGGGGTGGTAGGGGGCGCCCCTCCCCGCGCGGCCCGCACAGAACCACGTGCCCCCGACGCCGGCCTCGGCCTCGGTGACCTCCCGAGCGGCGCCCACCGCTCGCCCCGCCCGAGATGCCACCGCAGCCGCGCGCCAGGTGGAGTGGCGCGCCGGCCCCCTCGCCCCGGGCCCCCTCCACGCGCTCCACGCGCACCCCCACTCCCGGGGGCCGAGCGCTGGGAGCCTGCCCTTCGGAAGAATGCGCGGGGTGGGGCCCCGCGAAGGAAAAAAACAACCGGGTACCCGCAGCCCCACCCCACCGCGATCTCTCCCCACCCCTGGCTGTTCTTGGCCTTGGCCAAGCTCCACCGGCTCTCTCCGGAATGCCCCGGCCCGAGGGAGCTTTGCCACCCGCGCCCGCTCCCCGGGACTCCATTTCCCCGGGTCTGGAAGGTGCTGGGCCTGGACTTCTGCCACTCAGGGGACATGGCGAAAAGAGTTACAGGGACACAGAGGACAGAGAAGAAACAGCCACCCAGACTGTGTGGCTACTCCCAGGTGCTGAAGGAACAAGTTGTAGGTTGTAGCTACTTCCTGCCTGCTCCCAACTCCTCACCCCCTCCCCCAGAGGAATTCTGGAAAATGCACCCTTTGGACAAAACTCCCAGAATGAAATGGGGGGGGGGGTCATCCTTCCTTGCCCGCCCAGGCTTTCTGAGCTTTCTTCTGCCTGCCTTGCCTCCTTCCTTACACATGCAGACACAGCGGAAGGAGCACGGGACCAGGAGTCCAGAGACTTCCATTTAGCTCTGTGGCCTTGGAGGAGTCTCTAGCTCTTCCTGAGCCTGTTTCCCCATTTGCCTCGAGTTAACGATCTCTAAGGCCCTTTTTATGAGTCCTCGATGGTGCTATTGGGCATCTTGCTTAGCTTTGCTGGTGGCGGCACATTACACGAAGAAGCGTGTACAGGTGTGTGCGTGTGCGTGTGTCTCCATGGAGCCTCGCTTGCCCTTTCAGATGTAAGTTCTTGGAGGGAAGCGATGAGGCCGTGCAAACAGGCAACCGGCCTGTGCAAACTAGAGCTTGACAAGAGCGGTGGGCGTACAGTGGGTCCCAGTCCCCGTCCGTGCTGAACCCCGAGTGGCCTCATAATCCCTGCTTTGCCTTCACGAGGGTTTGGGGGACTAAACGAGATTTGAGCTGGGAAGCCCTTTGGAGGGGGAGGCAAGCCGGGGCGCTGTCCTTTCTGATGTCATCTTTATTTTTATTTTTGAAGTTTATTTATTTATTTTTGAGAGAGACAGAGTGTGAGCAGGGGAGGGGCAAAGAGAGAGAGAGAGGGAGACCCAGAATCCGAAGCAGCAGCAGCCTCCAGGCTCCGAGCTGTCAGCACAGAGCCCGAGCGCAGGGCTCGAACCCACGAACTGGGAGATCGTGACCTGAGCGGAAATCAGACACTGAACCGGCCGAGCCACCCCGGTGCCCCGGACATGTCATCTTTCGATGCCTGGGACAGTGATGGGCTCCGGAAGCGGAATGGGGCGCGAGCTGTTCGAAGCCGAGTGCCGGCCTCGCCCCGACCCTGCAGAAGCCGCTGGCACAAACGCTGCGGGCACACCCACCCGCAGCGTCCCCCTGACTTCTGCCCGCCGCAGTCCTCTCCGTGTGCCCCTTGGGAACCGAAGAGGGAAGACGAAGTGGCTCCCGGACTAAAGGAGTGTGGTCGGTGGGCTACCGATGAATCGATCAGCATAGTCTTACCCAAACACCTGGCGGCAGGTGCCGCAGCCCCCCACCTCTGCTGCGGGGCCGAGTCTCCCCGAGTGGTTAAACAGAACCCGTCTGGAGAGGGCCGTGGAGCAAGGAGAGGCTGCTGCGGGTAAGGGGCAGGGGGGGCAGGGGGGGCAGGGGAAGCGGGGAGTGGGGAGGACTTGAGACCGGATGGAGAAGAATTTAGGGAGATCGGGTTCAACTTCCCCATTTCGCGTGCGAGGAGATGGAGACAGAGCGGAAGGGCGACAATGCCCCAGGTCACACGGCCAGCAGCGTTCGCAGAGCGGAAACCCGAACAGGGACATCAGGACCCTGTGTGAGGTCTGGGCCCCCTGTGCAGCCCCTAGGGACAGGAAGGAAGGGCTGAGAATGTTCCAGAGGCTGAGAGGAGCATTCTAGCCCAGGAGAAGGAGCCGAGCCCAGGTGCCAAGATGGGGGAGGGGGGGCAGAGGAGAGGGTCCTGGAGGCCCAGGGAGGGGCCGGAAAGCGGGGCTGGGAATGGCAGACCTTGGGGGATTTTGAGGCGACGCCGGCTGGGAGATAGGGGCGCGGGACGCTCCTGGAGAGACCCAGAGCCCAGTACCCAAGGAGGCAGCAGGTGGCCTGTCAGGAAGGGCGGTGAGGTGACGTGGAAAGAGCACCAGGAGTCAGGCGGCCTGGACTCGAATGGACTTCTCGTCTCTGACCCTCAGTTTCTTTATCTTACGAGACTGGACTCGTTCCTCGTAGGGTTGGCGTGGTGACCACCGAGTGCATCTGGGGATGCTCCGGGAGCAGGAGTGTTAGGCTCGGTAGTTTCTTTCCAAGGAACCTCAGTGGACACTGGAAATGTCAGTTCTCTTTGGGGACACCTTTATGACACGATGCAAATACCCTTTTCGGGAGGAGGGTCCCGCCCCGTCCAGGTGGCACAGAATCGACCATTTCTCCCTCTTGCCCTCGCTGCCCGCCCCCGGGGTGTGCAGGGTGCCAGGGGTCAGCAGTGCTTCTCCCAGCCAGGAGCCCACTCCTCAGGGGGGCTCGCCAGCTCCTCCGGGTGGCTCCAGACACTCTGTCCAGAAGGCTTTACCTGACGGCAAAGACTGTGCAGCCCAAACATAGCAGGACTTGGGGGGGCTTAGGCAGCCTCAACTCTCTTGCACCCAACCCTCACTTAGCCCCCAAGTTCGTGCCCTCTTCTTATGTCCCCTGCAATGGAGTCTTCAGGTCGGGCTTACTGCCCCACTTTGCAGATGAGAAAACTGAGGCTGGGAGAGGGGCCAGCGCTTGCCCCACAGCGCCTCTGACAAGGCTCTCCCCTTGCTTCATCAGGGCTGGAAGGATGAGCCTCATTTCACAGGAGAAGCAGTGACCATGGGGGCGCCCAGGTGGCTCCGTCGGTTAAGCGTCCGACTTTGGCTCTGGTCATGATCTCGAGGTCCGTGAGTTCGAGCCCCGCGTCGGGCTCTGTGCTGACAGCTCAGAGCCTGGAGCCTGCTTCGGATTCTGTGTCTCTCTCTGCCCCTCCCCTGCTAGTGCTCCGTTTCTCTCTGTCTCTCTGTCTCTCTCTCTCAACAGTGCCCTACCAAGAAAATATAATATCGAAGCCAGCGGTTCTCAATGCTGGCTAGACCTCAGCAGGAGCCACCAGTTCCATCCAGATCTCTGGAGGTGGGGCCTGGGTCTCTTTTAAAGTTCCCCAGGTACCTCTGACGTGCAGCCAGCGTGGGGAGCCCTAGGTGGTCCGACGACGCCCTGGGCTGCCTGACTCTTGGTCTGTGTCCTCATCATCCTGGCCCCAGTGCCGTGGGCGGGGCCCAGCACACAGCAAACACGCGTACAAATACGGGGAGCCCCTCCCCCCATCACCGCCTGCGTTGGTGGCGTACGTGCCCCAGTGATTGCAGCAGACTTCCTGCCTGGATTCTGGGCCATCCATTGCGCATGGCTCCCTGCGTTTCTCCCCCCTGGGCCCCAGAGCCCCAGGCACCGGGTGTGGACGGTGCGGACCGGGTGTGGCCATGCTGGAGGCGAGTCCAAGCTCTCCAGGAGGAGTGGAAAGAGGGGTGCAGCCTCGGGGTCTCTACTCTCAGCCGGAGGTGGCTGCCTCTCCTCCAGGCCCTTACGAACTGCCCTCCCCCACCGTGCCCCGGTGAACCTCCCGGACCCCCAGCTCTCTCTCGGCCCGCCCCCTGGTACCAGCCATCCGCAAGCTCCTTGCAAAAACCGGAGACTCCGCTGTCTCTCTGGGGCCAAAGGCGTGTCATCGCTTCTAACACAGCAATCCCACACCTGAGCGTGTAGCCTAAGGGAATCATCCTCCAGAAATGAAAAAGCTCTTTGAAGTTTCCGCGTTGTATCTAAAAGCCGGGAACTCGAGCGACCTAAGTGTCCAGCTCCGGGGCGAAGCAACAGCACGCCCACCGTAAAAGCTAATTGTGAAGACGGTTGCAACATGGGAGATGGCTTAACGATACAGCGTTGAGTGCAAAATTGCACCGGGCAGGAGTCCAGCTGAGAAAAAGGTGTATATTTGCATGTGCAAGGGCTGGAGGGGACCTAGGGGGGCAAAACCAGAAAACTCCAACGCCCACTTTTTAAAAGGCTGGCGATTGGGGGCGATTCTTTTTCTGATTTCTGATACTGTTGTAATAGGGTTGGTGCAATAGATGTCTGGACGAATATATGATAATAGTAATTCTTATTAGTCTGTAGGGGAAGGCTCTTGAATACACCTATTCAAGCTCGAGTGTAAATGAGCGGACTGTCCGGGTGGAATATTTGCATTTGAAAGAAGCTAAAGTTTCAGACCTGACACTGGCATTCAGGTCAGGGTCGCGGAGCTATTTTCTAGGCAGGTTAAGACCTTGAAGCGTCCCACTGTAGATGAGCCCCCTTCTCCATGCATTCCTTAGCTCGCTGTGCCCGCTTTGTGGGGCCACCGGGGAAGGGACAGCTCACAGGTAACTCAGCTTCTGAGCCTCGCCTACACGGCGCGTTATTTTATTCAATAATAAGGATATCTGTGGGGTCAGACCGGGCCACTCTGACGGGGCGGGAAAGGCGCCAGGGGTTCCCAGCCGGGAAAAGGCAGGGAGTGAGATCTGAACCCAAGTAGGGTTTAGCCAAGGGAAGGGGCTTCTCCCCTCTGGTCTTGGGGTCTTTCCTCTGAGATGAAGAGGTGACAGGTGCTATCCAGAGCCACTCAGTGGCAGCCTGGGTGCACAAGGAGAGTTCTAGAAACAGGACGGGGACAGGGTGCTGACCGACCCCAGGGAGACGCGGGGTGGGCGGCGGGGGGGGGGCTGGCTGGCGATGGTTCTGAGGCTTTCTTAAAATCTGGGTGTGGACCTTTTGAAGTAGTGTTCTCAGGAAAGGCGCAGGAAGCCTGCTGTGTTCTCTGCCCCCACCCAGCTCCGGAGCTGTCAGAGGTGGGTGGTGGACGGGCTCCCCTGCTGATCTCCCCAGGCCTGGCCGGCTGGCCGGCTCAGCTGCCCTAGGATATACACGCAGTCTGCTCGCGGGCGGGGAAGTCCAGATTTGCACAAAACAAGCAGGAAAGCTTCTTTTCGACAAGAGGATCGAAAGCGACAGGCCCCACCCGTGTTTACCAGGCTCTTACTACTGGTGCTGGAAGCTCCAGCGACCCCACGTCGCCTTCACTGCGACTTTCGGAGTTTGGAAAGCGGAGGCGGTGACTTGGACAAGGTCGCGCAGCAGGGACTCGGGATCGGCTCGGAGTTGGCACTCTCAACCGCTGTGCCATTCTGCCTTCCTTAATAATCAGAGGGTACGTTTCGATGTCCAAAACTGGAATAGATACACGACTTCTCCGGGAGCGTGCCCGCTGGCTCCGAAGTCCACCGCAACATACGTCCTAACAGCTGACGTTCAAAATAGACTCCTATTCCCACTGGCCGGCTGATCCCAAAGCCTCCACGGGTCCGGGCCTTTGAGCAACAGTCCACTTAACGGAAACACGGAGCACCTGCAATCAGTTTCGTACATCGGGGTACAGGGGCCATAGCGATCTATCGGCCCTCCTAGCAACAGTAAGCTACTAAAAGAGCAAATGACTTGTCTGCATGGCTCCGTGACCTAGAGGCCGAATTTGCCTTGGAGAACCATCTGGCCTGCTAGGATTTCCCCCTCCTCAAAAACTGTCCTGCAGCTCTTTCTCAGGGATGGTTTCCGACCTGTTTTCTAGAAGGTCCCTTTGGCTCCAGCCTGTGTCATGCCCGGCCACCCAGATGTGGCTGAGCCAAGGGGGTCATCCTGGCCTCTGACGAAAGCAGCCGGGGCCGAGAAGGTGGCGGGCCCGCCGTCGCGTCTTTGGCACGATCGGGTCACTCAGAACCAGAGTTGGGTTTGAGAAGACTCCTGAAATCCCTGCTAAATATTTGAGCATGGGGAGGAAGCTGCTGGAGAGAGGGAGAGGATTATTGAGGGCTGTGTAAATATTTAATTTAGCTCCAAGCTGGCATCCTCCATCACGGCACACTAATGCCTTTATCGGAATATTATTCCTGAATCGAACTGAGGACAAACGGCCCTTCCTCAGGCACACATCAGACCCCAGGATGCCAGGGAGAGCCTCTTTCTGTCGCTCCCCGCACCTGTTACCTTTCACCTCCCTCGGCATGTCCTCGCCACTGAGAGCTAAGGAAGAGTGGGGGCAGGGGACAGATCTCATTATCCCTGCTTAGGGATGGAGAAACTGAGGCTTAAAGGGTCAGGGAAGCTGCTTAGAGCCGAGCCCAGACTTCCTCACTCCAAATCTTGAGCTGTACCTTGGGGTCCAGAGGGAGGCCCCCAGGGACACTGGGGCCCCATGACTCCTCCCCTCTGTGAGTTCAGGTGTGTCAGCAAATTGCCCCAAAGGGCCATGTAAGACCTAAAGCCTAATTCAGCCCAGGGCCTGACAGGGGTGGGGCCTCAGGGCGGAGGCCAGTCCCCGGACAACCCAGTCAGCCCCTGCCCCACCCCCGCCAGCCGGCTCTGGCTCCCTCTGGCTCCGGGTTTGGCCCCCTTCACCAGCAGGGCAACCCCGCCCTCACTCACCAGGCCAGGGCTGGAAACACCATGCCTTCTCTTCAGTTCTCACGACACCCTGGGGAAGCTGGGGGGTACCATCCCACAGGAAGTACAGAGTATGGATGGAGCTAGCAAGTGGCTGAGTCAGGACTCGAGCCCAGACACCAAACCTACCAGCGGGCCCCCCACACTCCGCTCACAGCTGACCTTTGGAGTGCCGGTCTCCCAGTCCTAATGTTTGCTGAGTGCCGTCCCTGGCTCCGTCCTGGCTGGTGGGGCCTCACTTCTGAGCCTCACCCGCCCAACGCGCGTGTACTTGTATCCAAGGAGCAACGTGCTGTGGACTCCGGACAGGTCTCATCGGCTCAGAACCAGGTTGGATGCTCACAGGAGGGCCCGTGCTCACAGGACGCGACAGGGGGAGGCTTCCTCTGGTCCCTGGTTCCTTTCTTCATTCACTCGTTCATTCTTACTACAGATCATGCCCTGGGACGGAGGCTGTGGGAGGCTGGATAATGGTCCCTCAGAGATGCTCACGGGTCCTGTGACCATGGTAACTTACGTGGTGGAATTAAGGAGCTTGAGATGGGCGGATCGTCCTGGATTTTTAGAGGGGGGCCCATGTAATCACATAATCACAAGGGTTCTTATCAGAGGAAGGCAGGAGGGTCAGCGATCAAAGTGTGACAACAGTAGAGGTGACGATGATCAGAGGCAGACGTGAACCGAGGAATACGGGCAGACCTCTATACGCTGGAAAAGGCAAAGAAATGGATTCTCCCCTGGAGCGTCCAGAAAGAACAATCCATACCAACACCTTGATTTTACCCCAGTAAAACGGGCTCTGAACTTCTGCTCTCCAGAACCGTAAGATAATAAATTTGGGTTGCTCTAAGCCACTGCGTTTGCGGTAATTTGTTACAGCTGCAATAGGGAACTAATACAGATCCCAAGATAAAGGAGGTGTGGTCCCTGACCTCAAGGAGCCCTTTACGGGGCCACGAAGAATCCCCTGGAGGGCTTGTTAAACACAAATGCTGGGCCCCACCCGCAGAGTTTCTGGTACAGTGGGTCTGGGTGGGGGCTGGGAATCTGCATTCTACCAAGCTCCGAGGAGTTGCTGAGGCCACAGGCGGAGGCCGGCGCTTTGAGAATCGCTTGTGCAGAGGCGTGGTTCTGGAGTTCCGAGGCGCATCCAGTGGTTCCGGGGATCTTGTAACGTGCAGGTTCCAAAGATAAATTTGTTCATTTATTTGTTGCCCTGTGTACTGCCTGAGCCCTCTGCTAGAATGTCAGGTACGGGGAAGCAGCTCCTTTGCTGCTGCCGCTAGAACAGTGCCGGGCAATAGACATGCAATTAACATCTGCTGGATGGCTGGCTGGACGAGCAAGCGTTTGGAGCTCGCTGGCGAGGCTGATGTCGGACACGGCGATGCGGGTGTCCTGGGTGGCCCCTGCTGATGGGACGGAGTGAATGAAATCCCACAGGGACAGAATGAAGATTAGGAAGCCAAAGGGGGTGGAAGGGTCCCCAGGGGCCCTCCATCCTAGGAGAGGGGCAGCAGGAGTATCCTGGAGAGAGGAGGAGCAGGGAGAGCTAGGACACAGGCAGGAAGGAGGGTATTCCCTCCTCCAGAGGGAGGGGAAGCCAGCGGCTCCTGCGGCTGGCAGCCGAGAGGGGCTTTTGGATGAGGCTCCAGGCAGGGAGAACCCAAGCACAAACTCCCACTGTTAGGAGCTGGGGTGGCATCTTCCATGTGAAGGGAGGGCTTAGGGGCTCAGAGAGGCATCCATTTTTTTTTTCTCTCTTATTAGACAATTTATAACAGCAAGATGGGTATGCTGGGAAATATTCTGGAGAATTCTGAGAAGTGTCAAGAAAAAAATCTCCAGGAACTCCCCTACCCAGAAATGAGCCTTATTTATGCTTTTCTGTATTTCTGTTTTTATTTAGCACACGTATGTCACACGCACACATTTTCCTTCCAATCGGGATAACGCTTTTGTATCTTTAAATCCTGTTTCTTTTACTTAGTACGGTGTTCCGTAAAATTTTTTTATGTCATTTGGCGGAGCGAAATAGAACTTCTGAAGGAGGATAATACGCTTTCTCACAAATGTACCATAATTTAGCTAGACCCTTATTTTTTAGTCTCTAAGTTGTTTCATTCGGTTTTAATGTACATCGCCCTGAGACTAATGATGTTTGGCAGCTTTTATGTGTTTATTTGCCATCCTTATTCCTTCTTTAGCGAAATAGCTATTGACATCTGTCGTCTATTTTTTAACTGGGTTACTTCTTTTCTTATTGTCGTCCTTTATATATTCTGAATATAAGTCCTTTGTCAGGGATATGATTTGTAAGTATTGTCTCCCAGTCCGTGTTTACACCGTCCATGTCTTCGCAGAGCAAAAGTTTTTAATAGCGTCAAAGTGATGAAGTCCACTTTATTAGAAATTTTTTTCTCTGACAGATTATGTTTTTGACGTCTGGGCCCGCTTTGCTTAGCCCAAAGTCACAAATGTTTTCTCTAGTATCTTCTAGAAGTTCATAGGTTTGCATTTTACGTGATCCATTTTGGAATTTTTTTTTAAATAAGATGTGGGGTATGTGAGGTCTTTTTTTTTTTGGTCTCGCAAATAGATGCCCAGGATCCCAGCCATGCTGACGTTTGTACGAAGGACGTGCGTGTGCACCCTGGCTCTGCACGCCCCCACTCACGCACGGGAGGGACCCAGGAATTCGTCCTCATGCCACACTCCTTTCCCACAAGCAGAGACGGTGCCTGGCATAAAGTGCTGGCATCTCGCGATCAGATCTCCACTGTCCCCAGCCTGCCCCTCGCTCTGTGGAGCAAGTCACCCCATCTTCCTACGTCTCGGTTTGAAAGCCGGCGGCGGCAGTCCCGACCTCAGTGGGGTGTGGTGAGGGCTGTGGTGTGATCTGGTAGCAAAATTCCGGACACACGGGGACAAACCGAGAAGAGCTCTCCTAAGGCAAGGAGATGGGTCCCAGCGCGAGCTTCGGGTGGGAGAGACCGGGTTCGGAGGAATGGGACGGGAACGGCCCATGCACTTCCGGGGAGCTGGATCTCTGGAAGCCCTAGGGGGGCAGCTACAACGACTGGGGTTGCTCGGCAGTGAAAAAGGCTTCCTTTGCAGACGGAGGGAGATTGAGATTAGACATTGGGAAGAAGTTTTCGTCTGCTGGAGAAAGAAGGAAAAAAGGGTAACTGAGTAAATGGTCAGGAGAGGGGCGTGGGTCTTTCCTGATGGCTCTTGTCCTGACCCTCTTCTTTCCCGCGGGCCCAGCAGCCGGGCCTGTCCAGGTGCGGTTCTCCGGGCGAGGCTCGCTCGGGAAGGGTCCCCGCTGTCCTGCAGGTGGCGCCCTCGAGCCGGCGCGGGCGGCGGCGCGGGCTTGGTCTGGCTGTGCCACAGCTGTGACCATCCCCAGGGTCCGGTCCCCACCCTGCGCCCTGCACAGCCTCAGGCTCAGGGGTGCAGGACCCCGCGTCATAGGCCTAGAAGGAGCCACAGCTAGCCGCTTGTGACATCAGTGTCAAGACGGAGAACACCCACGTGCCCACAACAGGTCAGACCCCTGCCCCGTGGCCTTTCCGAGGGTGGTCCTCAGCTGTGCGGGGGGAGTCAGAGAAACCTGATTCAGGTCCTGGTTCTGGCCCTGGCTGCCTGAGGCCATCGGGACAAGTCCTTGGTTTCTCTGTTTTCCCACCCTAACGGATGAGTAATCCCTCCCACTGGGTAGGACCGTCAGAACACATAATAGACACTTAATACATGAGCAATGTAATAATGAGCAATTATTGTTATTCAGCAAACACGATGTGTCCAAACTCAGGAGAGGTTATAGTGCCAACTAGGTGGACTCGGTCGAATGTCAGAACCACAGTGGTTTTATTCTTATAAAATATTTAACAAGATTTCGTTAGGATCTCAAAACATCAAGCAGAGCAATCCGTTAGGATCTCAAAACATCCAGATCGAGCAATTTTGATTTCAAGTTTTGATATGCATTACCTAGCATTTGCACTTGGCCTCTATAAAGTTTAACAGGTCACTTTTGAATACTTTCGAGAAAAACATGAGCTTTCTTTCACATACATTTTTAAAGTTAATTTTTACAACTGCTGTAAGTTATATTCCTATGATGAAAGTATATTCAAATTGTATGCTCTGGATGTAATTCGTTTGGCCTTGAATCCCTTGGGTCGTAGAGAAGGAGAGCAAACAGCACATGAGAAAGCGCAATTATGATAGGGCGCGGGCGGAAAA
Organism: Paguma larvata; assembly: GCA_030068075.1. Lineage (NCBI taxonomy): Eukaryota > Metazoa > Chordata > Mammalia > Carnivora > Viverridae > Paguma > Paguma larvata. The sequence goes on along the minus strand of CM057827.1, from coordinate 107,138,436 downwards.
AAAAAGGAAAAAAGAAAAAGAAAAATGTTGAAGCAGACAGTCTGCTTAAAATTTTGAAAATTCCCAACAACAAAATGAGCATATTTCACTCCCCAAAAAGCATTTGTATGATTACCGGAGACAGAAAAGAGGGACAGACAGTAATCCGTGGACGGTCGTCAACAAAGAGAAGTGAACCGCAATAGGGAGCATCGGTAGGATGCTTCTAAAAGAATAAAATTATGCGCGCTCTGTTCGGCCAAACATAATGTTTTATTTGGGGTGGGGTGAGGCATGAATGGCGTCACATATACAGAAAACAAAATAATAAAGCCTAGGTTTAGTAGAAATGACTTCAATTTGTTTTTCCTATTTCACCCATCCCCCCTGCCGACCGCTACCCCCGCCCCCTCTTGCAACCACCAGTTTGTTCTCTGTTATTTAAGAGTCTGGCCTTGTATTTATCTCTTTTTTTTCTTTGTCGAAATGACTTCAAATTTCCATGTCCAAACGGCCAACCACGCAGGATGGATTTGTAAAGAGTGAAACGAATAACTATCTAGGAGATGAACAATGCCTTTATTAATTTGGAGGATAAGAAATGGGAGAAGAAATTGAACCCAACAAATATTTTTAAGTGACTATTACTCAGATCGATTAGACTGTGTTAAGGTCAAAAGCCACAATGAATGACTAATGTTTATCATCCACAATTGGAACTACAGAAAAAGAAAACAAAGTCAAGGAGCATTTCATTGGTTTTATGCCTTTAATAGAAAGTAAAGGATTTGATTAATACGGTGAACTGAATAAATAGCTTTCAATTACAGGCACTGAACTGTCAAGGGTAAACCTGTGATGATGTCAGTAACACAACTGGAAAAAAAAAAAAGAAAGGGAAAAAGTGTATAAGCCAGAATTTTGACCAAAAAGGCAGAAGCGTTCTCTGCTATGCACAGCTCGTGGCTTCAATTCATACTGGGGGGTGTGGCTTCATTTGTGCCCACGCGATGGCATTCTTTGGACAATTCAACCCTCCTAAATGATATTTTCCGAGTCTGCCCCAAGGCTGACCATCTTGATGAAACACCTATCACATCTGACCTGACAACCGGTCATAGCCTTGATGGGAATGCCAGCAAAAAGCTCCTAAAAGAATCAAGATGTAATTTGGACAAGCCTCAACATAACTAGGAGCGTTCGGTAAAGAGCAGATCCTCAAATAAAGAGCAAAGCATGGTCTTTGACAGGAAATGAAGGAGTTTTCTTTAAATCTGTGCTACCCAGAATTGCTTGGTATGAACTGTTGCTTGCCATTTATGTTAGCCAACAGTTATTTTCAAAAACAAACATCTAAATTGGCTGTGTCATTTTTTTTTTTTTTTAATTTTTGAGAGAGAGAGAGACAGAAAATCCTAAGCAGGTTCCATGCTTGGCATGGAGCCAGATGCCGGGCTGGATCCCATGACCCTGCGATCATGACCTGAGTTGAAATCAAGAGTTGGACGCTCAACCAACGGAGCCACCCAGGCGCCACGGCTGTGTCATCTTTTAAGGGACTGAAAATATTTTTCAGCGTTTATAGAAACTGTTTTCTTTTTTAATAGCTAGAAAGAGCCTGCATAGGAGATAGGCAATAAGAGTGATATTCCAGTAAAATATAAGAAAATTAAAAAACAGAAGGAAAATACTCATACGACTATAAAGAAGATTCACATTCAAACAGCCCAGGTTATGGCTCTATAATTCAGCCGCTCTAGTTTGAGGCAGAGTCTCGATTAAGGAGATTTGAACAAATGAGCCAAATACTAGTGTTCTGGGTTTTCATTGTAACATCCCGGTATTGAGGAACATAAAAGAATTTAAGAAATGCTACGTGGATTCTTCATGTGAACGAAGACCTGCAAATCAACACGGTTGATCGAAAAATCTTGGTATTAAGAAAGTGCTAGCTGATGGGGCGCCTGGGTGGCTCGGTCGGTTGGGCGGCCAACTTCGGCTCAGGTCATAATCTCGCAGTCTGTGAGTTCGAGCCCCGCATCGGGCTCTGTGCTAATGGCTCATCAGAGCCAGGAGCCTGCCTCCGATTCTGTGTCTCCCTCTCTCTCTGCCCTTCCCCTGCTCACACTCCGTCTCTATGTCTCTCAAAAATAAATAAAACGTTAAAAAAAAAAAAAAGTGCTAGCTGAATTAACGGTGTGCTGAGGGCCACGGTCTCCCACAAGCCCTCCCCCATTCATCGCAGAGCGGCAGTGTTTTAGGGACTAGCATTCTGAGTGAGTAGCACCAAGCTAAAGCAGGCTATAAGAGATGCTGAAGCCAATCAGGGCTAGAAATGTACATGGGAAAAGTAGAATATTATGGAATGTTTCCTATGATAATATCAATCATTACACATAAACCCATTACACTATTTGAACACGATATGAGAAAGTTGTTCACTTCTGGTCTAAGTGCTGCTTTAGGGAATCTATTGGCGATTCCAGTTGGTATGGTCTCAGAAAACGGAAGTGTCTTGGGGCACCTGGCTGGCTCAGTCAGTTCAGTGTCCGACTTCAGCTCAGGTCATGATCTCAAGGAGCGTGAGTTCGAGGCCCGTATTGGGCTCTCTGCTGTCAGCACAGAGCTCACTCTGGGTCTTCTGTCTCCCTCCCTCTCTGCCCCCTCCTCGCTCAAGAGTGTGCCCGCGCGCGCTCTCTCAAAAATAAATAAACATTAAAAAAAAAAAAAAAAGATTGAGATGTCTCATATAGAATTTAAAAGAAAACTGTCTAAGAATTCAAGAAAGATGGTCTCATTTGGCATGTCAGTCAACAGAACAAAATTTGGTTATTACTTATGTCACGGCATAATTAGTAATCTTGTCGGAATAAAGGGTGCCAACTTTTACGAAACTGATCAGTGTGTAACATCCCCGCCAGCAGAACCCTCGTATACACGGCGGTGAGTAAATGCAATCCTCCTTGACATTCTGCTCACTTTCAGCCATATCAAAAAACCAAGTTTTCAGTCGTCTGAAAACACACTGTTCTTCCAGTCTGTCGCTATGAAGGCATATTTGGTAAGGGAGGAGGAGAAAAGATTTTTCCTTTTAAGGACTGTGAGCCTGATTAGTAACTGAAATATTGAGACACAGAGGAGGGGGGCCTCCGCTGGTGTTCTCTCAGGCCCCAGAAGGGTCAGGAACCAGCCTGGAGAGCTTAACCAACCAGAACGTGTTACGCAGACGCCTCACTCCCCTTCTTCTGAGAGGCTCTGAGGCATAACGGGGAAACCGCTGAGTACGAAATAAGAGGACTCACCTCGCTCGCCTTACTTCCTTTTATCGTCCATCAAGCAACGGTGATACTTCCTGCCTCCCAGCGCTGTTTAGAAATCACGGGATGTGGTATTCGTGGGAGTGTTTCACGACACAGGAAAGACGGTCCAGAGGGAAACCATCCTCGCCATGCCCCAAGCTCCCCGGGGACACGCCTTACGTCCTTCCTAAGGAACCCTGGCTCCACGGCAGGTCTGGGCCGTCCGATTTCATATCCCGGGCTTCCTCTTGCCAACCTGTGACATAAGGTAGACAGAGAGGAGCTGGCACAGTGGAACATTCTGAACCTCCCATTGGTCCCCACTAAGTGAGGTTAGGACATCCTTAGGATTGCTGTCAAACTTCTCCCTTCTCCAATCTGCCTCCCCTTGTCGGCCATTCTGCCTCTCCAGCTCCCCCATGTAGTCACAGTTTGGGGGGGGGGGTGTGGTTTAAGCTTAGAAGTAGTTACAATTTTTTTTTTTAAGTAGGCTTCTTGCCCAGTGTGGTGCCTGATGCGGGGCTTGAACTCATGACCCTAAAATCGAGACCCGAGCTGAGATCAAGAGTCAGACGATTCACCGACGGAGCCACCCAGGCGCCCCTGAAGTAGTGATATGTTCTGAAGTCTCTTATCCAATGCATCGAAAAAGTAAGATGGCTAAATTCAGTAATTTGTAATCTGCTGGAACGCGTGAAAGAATCCAACGTTCTTGACAAAACTCAGAACAAAATGGGACCCTGGAAAACGGACTTGGTAGAAATAAAGTTCGCAAAAGGAGAGACTCGCCACGACAGAAGCTATCAATCAGCGAGACGTGGTATGGACAAAAATTTGATCTGCGGACCACATTTCTGATATAAAACTGACGTGCAAAAGAATCGGTCCCAGTGAAAACAGTTTCAATCAACTCAAATGAAAAAAGTGAAAAAACTGGAAATAGCTTAACGGAGCTTTACAGAAAATTGATCGCGGAATTAAATCGACTTCCTGGGGTCTATTCCGGAAAACCCTTTCCCGAGGAAAATTCATCAAAGTCAGCAGCCTTCCTAGATACATGTTTGTACTCAGAATGTCTCCCGTGGATTTTCTGGAATTTTCCTTAAGAGGCAAGAAGAGCTGGCCCGTGGGGAAAGTTGTGCCCGCGAGGTCACGGTGTGGAGACTCTGAGAGGGGTGTGGGCAGTGCCTTAGTGGGCAGGGCCCTCTCTTCGTAAAAATATATTAAAAATTCTGTAGACTGCACTGGCTTAGGGAAAAGGGCAGTTTCCTTATTTTTATATTCATTATTATTCTATCCCTTTTTTGATTTTAAAAGAAATTAAAGTATTTTCACTGAAAAGGCCCCTAGGCACTGTGGCTACTGGAGAAGTTGGCCTGGTAGGAGCCCAGGTTGAGCAGAAGAGTGTGGATGAACCTGGGGTGGGTGGGAGGGGGAGAAGCGACCGGGGCTCTCTCCGTATCTTCTTAATGGAAGGCACCAGAGTGCCCGCTCCCACCCTAGCCTTCCCGGGGGGTCGGCCTTTGCCACGCCCTGGGTTTCCATTCACCTCTCTTCACAGGGAGTGAAAGTCCACCTCCAAGAGGCTTGGTGGCATTTCTGCTCTTCTAACTCTAACGGCCCAACTGAACAATCAAGTCTAAGGCCCCCTCCCCACACTCACGAAGCCCATCTCCGCGAATCACGTCCTCCCTGCCCAGCCTTGGAGCCATCCTCATGGAGGCCAGCGTGCTGGAGGTGGCCTCCGGACCCAGCTGTGCACCACGGCGGGGGGGGGGGGGGGGGGGGGGGGTGGGGGGTGGGGGGGGTGGGGGGGTGGGGGATGGGCAGAAATTGGCTCTTTCTCTGCAGGCCCTCCCTCCCAGGCATGGAGTGCCTCCTTCGAGCCAGACCGGGTGTCGCAGGCCCTGAGGGCCAATCATTAACCAGGACACAGCCCTGCCCTCAAGGAGCTCATTCAGGGTCAACTCAGGTCAGGGTTTCTCAGCCTGGGCCAGCTCTGGGGAACTGGTTTGTTTTAGGGGATGGAGAAAATGAGACGGCTTAGGGAGGTGGCCGTCTGACCAGGGCTTAGTCCCCACCTCGGGTCAATCCCTGGTCTGAGGGCGGGAGACCCAGCGCCCCCTGCCGAGAGCAACGTGAATTGGAACAGAACAGGGTCCCGAGCACCTCGGGAACCAGGAGAAGGGGGCTCCAATGTAACGAGCGCCCTGCTGATGGCCGGACCCAAACGGCAGGCAACCACGTTTCCGCTTCTTCTCCCCACCCTCTCCTCGCCCTTCCTGTTCCTTGAACCCTGCTCTCTGCTTGCCGCCAGGGAAGAACACTACATACACACCAGGTGGGTCTCCGCCTGGGTCCGCAGGCCGCACCAAGAGCAGACCCGATCAGAAGCCCCCGGGAGGGCCCAGGCCTCGCTGTTTCGCAAGACTCCCCGTCGGCGCGCTAGTGGGTGTTTCTTAAACTTTAGAATGCACCCCGATTGCCTGGGGGTGTTGGTAAACCGCTGATTCTGATTCAGTAGGTCTGGGTGGAGCGGAAGATTCTTCATTTCCAGCAAGTTCCTGGGTCCTCAGCCCGGGAGCCATGCTGCTGCCAGAGGTTGTAAGGAGAAAGCTGGTTCCGGCCCCACCCCCTCCGCCCCGAATTCTTTGAAGCTTGCATTCATTCATTCATTCATTCAACCACCCACGCACCATCTACCGAGCTCACAGGCCCGGGCTCTGTGCTAGGTGCTAGGAACACAGTGGAGACCCAAGAGCTAGGCTCCTGCTGTCAAGGAGGCTGCATCCCAGTCGGGGGGCAAAGCGGGCACAGGGGAACCAACAGGAGAACAAGTCCATTTCTGCTGGGGAGAAAGGCTCCGCGCATATAAAGTGGGGGGCTGCGACGGGGCGGGGGGGCGTCCGGGAGGCCGGCTCAGCCGGGTGCTCAGACAAGGCTTCGCGAGGGACCTGAACTGAATGGGAAGGCAGCCCCAGGAAAACTGGGAAGCAGCTGCAGGCAGGCAGAAGGGCAGGGCCAGTGCCTGAGGCTGGAGCTTGGCCATCCGAGAAGCCTCCGCGGGGACCGCAGTGAGTGACGGGGGGAAAGGTGGGACTGAGCGCCAAGTGGGCACGGATGGGGGGCGGGCAGGGCAGCTCCTGGTGAGCCTCCCAGGCCTGCGGAGGAATCTGGATTCTGGTTTGGGGCGATGGGAGCTTTGAGACCTGGTTTATGTTCTAAGACCACGTCGCTGCTGGCAGGTGTGGACGCAGGACTACAGCGAGGCAGCAGTGAAATGCCCCTGGTGAATACAGTGGCCTCATAGTGCCCCGCACGCACGCGCACACGCACACGCGCCCCTTTTTCCTCCTCGTACCCTCACCTACCCCTGGAAAAGGCTCTTTGGCCCAGGAGGGGACCTGGTCTGCAGAAGACATTAGACCTCCCATCTCAGCCAATGACCCTTCTGTCGCCCACACCTAGGCGCTGCCCCTCACCCCCCACCCCCGGCCCCTCACCCTGCACTGCCGGGCTGTCAAGCCTTAATCCGACCGCATCTCACGGTCCAGCCACCTCAGCCCTGGCCACCCTCCTCTCCCGCCCGGGCTCCTGCCATGGCCTCCTTACTCTGCCGCACACTTCCCCACCTGCCCCTGCGGCCCCGGGTCCACACCGCCGGCGGTGTCCCTGAGGCATGCAGAGGCCCGGTGAGCAGTGGGCCAGTCTCGGACAGCATGAAAAACGAAAGGCTGGGGGGCCACTCGGTGGTGAAAGACTCGGCCTGGGTTTCCCTTGGGAATGAAATAAAACTAGCATTCCTAAAAGTTTATGAAGTAATTGGCACCTTGAGAGAGAGAATTTTTTTTCCCCTTTAAAATTTATTATGCTTTAAATAAAAACCCAGCTTGGGGCGCCTGGGTGGCTCAGTCGGTTAAGCGTCCGACTTCGGCTCAGGTCACGATCTCAACGGTTCGTGGGTTCGAGCCCCGCGTCAGACTCGGTGCTGACGGCTCAGAGCCTGGGGCCTGCTTCGGGTTCTGTGTCTCCCTCTGTCTCTCTGCCCTCCACTGCTTGTGCTCTCTCCCTGTCTCTCAAAAATAAACAGTTAAGAATTTTTTAAATAAAAACCCAGCTTTAAACAAGGCAGGCCAGGCAACAGGTAGGCAGACATTTGGGTGGTTCTCTGGGTCACTGTCTTCTGTTCGGTCGGTAAGAGCTTACATGTGATCAGACAGGGGACCGGTCACCAAAGAGAAACAGAAACCAACAAACTAGTGCCCGCCACCCTCATGCCAAGCCCAGGGCCGAAGGAGACAAGGCAAGGCCCTGCCCGGGTCCACGCCAGGCCGCGCGGGCCCCGGGAGCCCCCCTTCTAGACTCCCACTCTGGCTGTGAGCACAGCACACCATGAGACGAAGTGGGGGCTTCGGTCCAGCTCCGGCGGCAGCACGTGGACCCCGGGACCCCACCACACGCCGAGCCCCTGCTCCCCCCTGCGCTGAAAGGAGACCCCACTCGGCTGGTCCCCCAGGACCACCCTGAGGCTCGGCTCAAACAATGCAAGGCCTCTAAAATGTTTGAACGTGGGCGGGTCCTTTAGAATCTCAGTCATTCAAACTCTGGTTTGGAATCTGTCATATTGGAGACATGTTTTGGTTTGCTTTCAAGGCAAAGAATAAAAAACAGGTACCTTGTGAGTCTGTTACTGGGCAGACTTATGAGGGCAGGGACTTCTTCCTCGTCATTGTGTCCCCGCAGCCGGTGGAGTGCCTGTGACTCCTTCCAGATGTCTTCTGCGCGGCCACGCACGCGCACACACGCTGGGTTACATCCTGCTCTGTAACAGATACGGCTTTTGGAAGTCCATTAGGGAAGACGGTAAACAGCAGGAAGGGGTCGTTGAGAGGCTACGGAGGGGACTGTAATGCCGGGTCACCCCAAACCTAATGTAACAGACAGCCTGGGGATGCCAAAGAAATGGGGGCACATACCAAGAAGCCTTGCTGGAGACATAATCTCCCGTTTCTGGACTCTTCTAATCATTTCATGGAGCACGTATCCATTTCGGCAGATCTGAGAGAGTGTGCGGATGAAATGGGCTAATTCTCTCGCGTGGCGGGGAGCGGCGGGGCTTCCTCGACCCCGGGGGGGTTTGGGGCTCTGGCTGAACGCACTGTGTGGGGCCCGCCGGGGTGCAGTCAGGAGCGAGTGGGGATGGTGACAGCACTTCGGAACACGGAAGCCGGCTTCCAGGCCTTGGTCTGTCGGATAACCGAATGAATGGCTTCTGGCAAGCTGCTTTTCTTCGAGTTTGCTTTGTCCACTGAACACACGGTTCCCGTGATACCTCCTCCCAAGATCGTTAGAAGAATTCGAAAGAATGTATACGGAGTCCTTTTGCAAAAGCCTGACTGCGGGCACTCGGCCGCGTTCGCCGTTAGCGTTGCCAACTATTGCTTGGTCTTTGATTCTGGAAAGCGAGGGCGCCCCAAGGCCTTCCAGAGAAAGAGCATGCCAGGCTGCCACTCAGGGCCGGAGTGGGATCTCATCCTTTCTTCCGGCCGGGGGCACGGGACGGGCGGGAAGGTGTTCAGCAAGTGTTGCAGGGAAAGGTTTGGGCAGCACCTCCAGCGGTGCTTGCTCCCAATCCCTAAGCAAAGAGCATCAAGAAAGACCAATCAGAAGCACAGTTCGTTGCCCCCGGCCACTAGGAACTCAGATTTGCTTGCGCACACAAGCGGTTGCCCAGGTAGGCTCTTCTGGTGCGTGTTTCCAGATGGAGACAGCGCCTCTCTCTGCCGCCTGCAGGGGTGGAGAAGACGCGCCCTCCTCCTGATTAACCTGCTACGCCACTGACGGGACTGAAGCATCAGCGTGGGGCCTCCCACTCCATATTCAAGTGAATTACAGAGATTTCATTTGGCTGGCGTTAAAAAGGAAAGGCGAAGCAACGGGCATTGAATTAAAATTAAAATCATGCACGTTTGCCAGGCCACCTCCACCCCCACCACGCCCCGGGGATTTCTTTCCTTCCTCCAGTCCCCCAAGAGAGGAACGCTCTTTACTACATTTTCTAAACTGGAGTGGGGCGGTCCTTCTTGTCTCGGGGCTGTCACGGGGTGCAGATGAGGACAGAGCAGAGCCCCAGGAAGGCACCAGCTCTTCCAGGGACTGAGCGTGGGGTTGCCCCAGAGAATCCTATCTAAGCTGCGCGGGTGCCACCAGTTCACAGGCTGCTCTCTTTCTCATCCTTCCCGGGTCTTTTTTTCCTCCCCCCTTGGCTGTTCTCTTTGCCTCTGCTCCTCCACGCTTTGCTTTGCAGCCCTGTCGTTGCACGAAACCCTTCTACTCCTGGAAGAGGATTAGCAAAATTACAGTGTTGCCATTTAACATTCAGGAAATGCAGCGCGCGCACACACGCACACACGCGTCACCAATCATGCTTACCAGATGGCAAATGTAGCTCTTTTCACCAGAAAGTGAGCAGCATTCAAATTCATCACCAATACGACATTTCAACTCGCATCCGTTTTCAATTTGACATTTTTAATGGGTTGGTGTAATGAAAAGCAGTATTTTATCCCTATATCGTTAACTATTTGTAAATTACAAGAATGCAGACTTGAGATTTAAAAAAATTGTCATTAAACAAATCTTATGACTTGCAATTTTGATACACTCTGTATCTATTTCTCTCTTTTCGATACCTCAGAGTTCTGTATTCAGAAAGGCTAAGGGGAATGGCACTGGGCAGGAAGAATAAACATCGAGTTGCTGATGTTGGGGTCTGTATACATATATATTTTTAATTTTTTTAAATGTTTATTTCTATTTGAGAGGGAGAGACAGAACACAAGTGGGGGAGGGGCAGAGAGAGCGGGAGACACAGAATCCGAAGCAGGCTCCAGGCTCTGAGCTGTCAGCACAGAGCCCCATGTGGGGCTTGAACTCATGAACCATGAGATCAGGACCTGAGCCAAAGTCAGATGCTTAACTGACTGAGCCGCTCAGGCCCCCCTGGTCTGTAGATAGTTTTAATGCCACTCTTAAGTTCAGTGATGACTGTTTACTAGTTTATAAAAAACTTTAAGATCCATTAGTCTTATTAGACTGAATTATCAAACAGTCGAAATCCATGGGGCGGAGTAAGTTCCTTATGCTAACAATGGTCAAGCCCACGCACCTTGTCTCCAGAGTCTCAAGTGTAGATTTCTGCCCACCTAACGTTCCCCAAAGATCTCGGAGTTTCTTTAAGCTGGTTATCAACTAGTTAAATGGCGCCCCTTGCTAGTTCAGTTTCTCTGCACTGAAGAGTGAAGAGTGGTAAGGGGCGCCTGGGCGGCTCAGTTAGTTAAGCATCCGACTTCAGTTCAGGTCGTGATCTCACGGTTCGTGGGTTCGAGCTCCTTGTCAGGCTCTGCTGACAGCTGGGAGCCTGGATCCTGCTTCAGATTCTGTTTCCCTCCCTCTCTGCCCCTCCCCTGCTTGCACTGTCTCTCTCTCTCTCTCTCAAACATTAAAAAAATAAAAAGAGTGAAGAGTAGTTATGAGCCGATTGTGTCCTCTCCCCACCGAATCCATGTTGGACGCCTACAACCTCAGATTGTGACTGTATTTGGAGCGAAGACCTTTAAAAAGGTAATTAAGATAAAGACGTCATATGAATGGGGCCCTAATTCAATGTGACTGGTGTCCTTATAAGAACAGGACACCGACAACACCCGGAGGGTGACCATGTGGGGACATAGCAAGGCAGCCATCTATGAGCCAAGGAAAGAGGCCTCGGAAGAAACCAAACCTGTCGACCCCTTGATTTTGGACTTCTAGCCTCCAGTGTTGTGAGAAAATAAACTTCCGTTGCTTGAGCCACGAAGTCTGCGGTATTTTGGCACAGCAGCCCTACCAACACAGTGGTCCAGACGGGAGGAAATGTGTATAGCGTAGGATTTACATTGTACGTTTCTCTGGCACGCAGACACTATGTTATTAATCAGGGCTTGCTTAGGTACCCGAAATCAAATCCAGCCAACTTAAGCGCACGTAAGGAACACATCCTAAGGATACAGTGGTAGCTCACGGAACTGGAGGAAGCAGCCGGCCTCAAAAACACATGGGATCCAGGGCCCGAAACACTGACAAGACTGTTTTCATCTCTGCTTTTTACTATGTATCTGCTTCGGTTTTCTAACCTATCCCTACCTCGGATTCCTGGGGGAGACATTCACTGGCCCAGCTTGTGGGACTCACCCTTAGTCTAATGTCCTGGCTAGCGGCAGCAGCGTCACACGGCACACGGTGGCTCTCAGAGTCCTATGGGGAAGGAGGCATTCTCCGGTCACAAGGGCTCCTCGGGCTCTGGAATCAAGTCCTCGGTGGCATGGAGGGTCTGCCCTCTCTCAAGGGCAATGGGGAGGCAAACAGAAGAGGTTGAGTATGCTAAAGCAGAGTGGCCAATGTCTTAGCCGTTGGGCTATCGATAGCGAAATCCAAGCAAGAGCAGCCTGAGCCCTCATCCAGGCCCAGAACTGCTGACAATCTGCGGCTGTTTCCCACCTGAGGATCAGAGAGAGAAAGAGATGCCAAGGGTGTTGATTAGTCTCCTGACAAGACACACGCACCCGTCAGCCAGAAGAGTCGCCCGCTGACCCACTGGAAGTCCAGGGTACGAATGGCGTGAGTGTTTATAACCCAAAGGACAGTGGGCATCAAAACATAACCTCAACCTGGTCTGGCGTCTGGTGTCACATGTATTTGGGGGTGTGTATCGTTACTGAGAATGGGGTGGGTGGAGATTAAATAATGCTATTGTCCTGGAGAAGAGGCAGGTACAGAAAACACAGGAAGGACAAACTTTCAAAGAAATCTAAACGGCAAAGGACACCCTGTTTTTGTCCCCATTACCCCTTCCTCCCCGCCTCCCGGCACGCGAACTGAAGCGCCCACGTGGGCGCCGTCTCCCCCACGACACCTTTCCTGACTAAGCACACAATCTGGCACCTTATGTTTCTGAGCCTGTTCTGTGGACACTGTGTCCCCTGGTACGTTACACCTCCTAGGGGTGAGGCTCGTGGGTCAGGCCCTCCCCCACTTTGTCTTAAAGGGCCCAATACACCTTTAAAGAACATTTACTGCCTGACTAGCTGTCATGGGTTGAACAGAAAATCGTCAGAAATCCGCTTGCTGGGCTCAAAAAATCTTAGATTAGAGAAAGAAGTACCCTCCAGAGATAGTCCTTTTAAGATAAAAACTTTATTTTACAATTTTATAAAGCAGCTTTACATTAAGCACAAACAATCCATTTACTTTGTATAGAAACAAAATACCTTTCCATCTGCAAAAAATCCAGTTTTGCTGTATAGAAAACTAACATGTGCACATTGTGCTTAAATTGCAAAGTCTGTACAGCTTTACAAAGGACCGCCCTTCAGAAGGGCATCCGGTAAACACTTTATTGCATATTTAACACATGGCATCTAACCCACACGGACAACGGAGGAGAAACAAGAAAAACAATTACAACGAGGATGAAAATAGCAGCTTTCAGCGGGAGTTTGCACGCCGACAAAGAAGAGGCCTGCCACGTCTGGAGACTTGTGCTTGTGTGTCACTTCTGTATTTGCTCACATACACTGGGTGGTTTTTGGATGAAGCCTTTATGTACAATAATCCTAAAGGGTCGAACTTGACCTTTATCTGGAAACTTTTGGCTGGTTTTACAACTGAAGTGGCAATAGATTTAATTTAATGTCAAAGCTAACCCAAGATAAATGCAAACAATGAATACCATTATCTTGAAACAAATCGGAAGAAACAAACAAAACTAAAATACCTTCCCCATTCTTCGAAGCTCAGAGTAAGTAAACATTTCACATGATTTAAAACCCTAGGAAACTCTGTAGGTGTTTCAGAACGAAAATGCAATCGACGGTCTTGGGCCGGGCTCCTCCACCTCTGCCCCGCAGATCGCTGCATGAGAATTATCCGAATGCTTGTTCAAAATGCAGACTCTTCTGCGTCACGGGCAGACTTAGTGAGTATCTGGCATCTGGATTTCAGGAAGCTCCCAGGGGATTCTGAGGCACCTAGAGTTTGAGAACCACTGGTGGACACGCACTGGCGGTGCTGCCGCAGGTTCAACTCGTCCTCTTAGAAGATTCTGGGATCACAAGAAAAATCAAGTTGCTGCTGCAACGTGGAAGGCAGTGTGAAACCAACAGCAATGAAACAGCAATGCCATTTCTAGATCAAATGTCTTTCCTTTTTCAGTGGAAAAGGACAGCCACATCGTTAAGGCACTGGTATTTGTCACGGAAGCAGTACCATGCTGTTTTTGCTGATTCCCTTAGTCCGAAGTACCAGTATGCAAACACAAGGCAGAAGTCTGGACCACTCGAGATAATAACAAATAAGATGAAGTAAAAAGGGCTTCCAGATTGGAGAAAGTTTACTTTTGAGGAAAGAAAGAAAGAAAGAAAAAAAGAAAGAAAGAAAGAGAGAGAGAGAGAGAGAGAAAGAAAGACAGAGAGAGAGAGAAAGACAGAGAGAGAGAGAGAGAGAGAGAGAGAGAGAGAGGAAGGAAGGAAGGGAGGGAGGGAGGGAGGGAGTCCAGGTATTTTTGTCGAGACAGCTAATGTAGAACTGCAAAAGTCAAAAGCTAGGGGCAAACTTAATAACCCGCAACGGTTCTGTTGTGGGTGAAACAGAGTTGTGGCCACGTAACGCAAGCTGAAGCAGACTTTTCCGTGGCCAGCCTAACATCATCTTCAGTGTAGATCTGTATTGTTCTCTCTGCTCCTGCTCCCTCTGCCGCTGATATACATACTCTGCATGTGTGGTGTACTCATACGTATGGATCTACGTGCCAAGCAGTGTTGGCAGGCTGAGTTCCATTTAAGGTGCGGTCCGTGGCAAGTGCGCACGCGGCTCCTGGCGTGCGCTCACTACAGGTCACAGACTGCGATGTGTTCGTCGGACTCAGTCTCCTCAAAGTGTGGGGTCTCATATTTCAACCTGTGTAAGTTACAGTGATCTGGTGTTTGTCACACTCTAAAACAGAAACAGCAAAATCAACCTCGCTTGAGACCGACAATGCCCGAAGCCCTCCAGCAGACACTGCCCAGGGGCATAGACTATAGCCTATTTATGTGAGGTTCGGTGGGAAATAAAACCAGGATGAAGGCCCGGTGACACATGTACAGCGAAGGCGGTAGCATCGATCACTTCTACCCAATAGCTGAAATCATTTAAAACTAAAATTGCAAAAGAAACCCTGATGTGCAGAGTCAATGGTCTGGAAAGCTGACAACCAAGAATGACCTGAAAGTAGGGAAAAACCTGCTCTGGTTCTAATTTTACAGGTAGAATATCTGACAGTCTTTTTCTTTACAGAGGGAAAAGTATCCTGAAAGGGCAGTGGGAGTGGACGAGCTCTTTAAATAATGTCCCCAAAATAGATAAAACTCTCCAGTGTAGTCTGCAATGAAATACAGAATTCTACACAGTGACAAAAAGAAACCATCACAGTGGGGGCGGGGAGGAATAGACTGATTATCAAATCTTTACTGATTGTAGATCAAGTTTCATAAAACAGATAGTATTTTTGTGATTTCTTGTGCAGTCAACAAGTTTCGTTTTAGTTGTGCTTACATTATATAACTGTGAAGCCTGAACAATGGTTGTGTTTTTAATTTACACGATTCAAGAAAATCATACATTCAAAATATTCCCCATATATAACAAATTCAACAAATGCAACACGAAATTTGCCCAGAAATTAATCTATAGAAAAGAAACATCATTTCGAAAAGTTGCACACAGTCCACTATTCAGGCTGCAAGTACACACTTACCGTATCACAGCACATAATTTCTTAAAGTTTGCTTCCAACATCAACATAAATAGTCACGTTGTAAGAGAGACCCATACTCAGTGTCAGGTAAGTGCTAGACCGGTTGGCCGGTCACAGCTATTTACCTGTGTCTTTCCCAAACCCAGAGGGACGGGACTATCTGTGGAACCGCAGAGGGTGATAAGCGAGGCAAAGTTAAACATCTTTGTTCGGCCCTCGACTAAACACTTTCCTGCTCCGAGGGCCACCTAGGTTTCAAAACACCCAGCCCACAGAACGCAATGATCTCCGAAGACCGGCTTCACGTATCACTTAGATGTCATCCACACAAGCCTAGTGTACGACCTTTTAAAATGTGCCTGTGCTGCTGACACAGAAGCCCCCGTCTGTGTCTGACAGAGGCTGCAAGAGGATTCGGGTTCCGAGCTCTAGTTGTGCTTTGCCCTGCCGCCTTTAAGGTAGCTTTTCCACCTCTTGACAAACTCTTTGAAGATTGGGGACTCGTCGATGGTGCTGAGTAGCTGCAGCTGATTGATGTGGGTGGTGTGGTAGTCCCAGCGGGCCAGGTTGGGGGCGATGCCAAGCATGAAGTGACGGAGGTCGTAGATGGTTCCCGACCCGGTGTCGTACAAGGGGAGCATGGCTTTAAGGGACTCCATGCCACGCTCATACAAGGACCTCGCTTCTTTCCCGAGTTTTTCCCCTGCAGTTTCTTTTAAGTCATACAGCCCAATTAAAGAATACATAAAGCCATTTAAAACGAAAGAGCTGGGTGTGGTAGGATATTCTTCGTACCAGTCGTGTTTATTCATAAACACAGCCCTAACTCCATGCTGTTCTGACAGAAACTTGTAAGGGGCTGTTGCTCTTAAAGCTGAACTGAGGAATAAATGGTCTTTTGTTAAGAGATAGGCCCTGACCAATGTAGACATGGCTTGCCCTTGGGCCATGGCAGAGTACCACCCTGGCTCTAAAGACTTGAACCCCTCCCCTAACTTACGGGTCACCATGATTGGCCAGCCACCTTTCTCATCCTGGTTCCTTACCAGCCAGTGGCTGGCGGCGAAGAACGCGGCCATGTGGGCTGTGGTAGAGATGGTGATGTTGTCAAGGAATCCCTTCCCTTTTGCAATCAACCTAACCACCTTTTTGGGCATTATTTTGGTTGGCTTGACAGCTTTTGTGTTGGAAAGACCCACTCCTTTCCGCAGGTCAGTGACCAGGTCTCTTGTGACCGTGCTCCATGAAGTCCTAGGCCCAATGCCATAGTATATGTCTCTTTCTTTAAAAGCGATCAGCTGGGTATTAGAGACATAATGTACAGTGAAGAGCTGATTCTTTTCTGTGGTCTCGAGAACCACGGACACACTTCCGTTTGTCAAGAACTTGAGGTCAAATGAAATAATAAAATCTTTTGTGTTCCCCAGTTGCAAGGATACACCTTCACTGGATTCTGTAGGGGGAAAACAAACCAACGGAGACTGGTTAGAATAAAAGCTCTTTGTATTAAAAATAAATCGCGATGCATCCTTGATAACCACTAAGCATACGAAATTAGCATTTCAATATTCTGGCTAACCATATCATCATCATCATCATTTTACTACAGTAACCATAAACAAATGATAGAACTGGTGAGCCCATCCATAATGGCTCACGAGTATCAGGCCTGTCTAGTTTACATTAGGGGGCTAAGAGCAAATGGCTAAGGTCTTGTTGATCAAACTGCCTTTTCTAGATCAACTGCTGGCTGATCAATAATCAACAGCTGTTCTAATATACCCATTCTGTAAAGAGAAAAAAAGAGCCAAAACAGTCTTAGCACATAATATTGAGAGAGGCTGGAAGAATGGCTGCACATGAATTAATTTTTTTAATCTAATTAACATTTAGTTAAGTATTTACTAGGTTCTAAATGCTTTACTAGTCTTAACTCAATCCTCGTAACAAGAGTAGTGCTATTATGTTTTATGGTTGACAAAGTGAGACACAGGGAAGTTAAATAACTTGCCTGATGTACAAAATGAACTCGAGTTGCCTAGTCTGGCTTCACAAGACACACTCTTTTTCTTTTTCTTACAGTTTATTTTTATGTAATCTCTAGACCCAACGTGGGGCTCAAAGTCATGACTCAGAGATCAAGAGTTGCACGGTCTACTCTTAATTACTGTTAACTGATGCTGAAAACAATAGGTTTGCTTTCAGATATTTACTGGAGTTGTGAACGTTTCTAAAAATTAAGCAATGCGCTCGTGTAGCCAACAAAAAGTGAGGGGAGACTGGGGGAGGTCGAAGGGGAAGCACAGAACGAAAACCCCACAGAACCCTGTTTGAACTGGGACTCTACCACTTACTAGCTCTGAGATGTTCAAGACGATATAGCTCTTTGAACCTCAGTTTCTTCACATGTTAAATATTACTTTGCAAGGTAATTGTGAGGACTTAAAAAAAGGGGCTTGAACACAGTAAAAATTGATAATGATTATGACTATTATTAATCTGAAGCCACTGGCCTTCAGAGGCTGATATAACAGTGACAGATGACTTTTATCTGGCAAGTTATCAAACAGGAAATTTCTCTTGCTTATCTGTAGTACAGTAACAGCTGACTCCCAAAAAGCTGACTTGCTGAATACTGCTGGTCCAGATGTATCAGGAAAAGAAACAGAAGATATTAAAACCAAACAGCAGCAGCAGCAGCAGCACCGCCACCACCGACACATGTAGGGCATATTTTACACATAACCTTAAAGGTAAATACGAATTCACATTCGCATGTGTTCTCTCCCCGATCCTTGTAATAAGCTGAGCAGGAATTACTACTTCCATTTCAGAGACAAAGATAGGGAGGTTTTGCAAGGTTAAAAGGTTTGCCCAGAGCCAAATGCTAATTCCTGGTAGAGTAGGGACCAGAAACCAGGATTCCTGGACCCAAGTTCTAAGACTTAGAGAAAGAAATGGTTTTGGAAATGGCATCCTCGTGAGCATAACTGTTGGAAGAGTTATTTTTCTCAAAACAGCTACAGAATCAGATCTGCTCCGAGGAGTCCTTTGAAGAAATCTTCCGTGTATCACCCGGAGCAAAGATGAAATGTGGATTGCTGATCGTGTATACAGCGTAATTAGCTTGGAGGGTCTTAGCATGTTGAGATGTTTGTTAAACTCTCCCAACACTGGACATAATTGATCCAAGGCTCTTAATTGTTTCATCTGATGGAACAGATAATCATGGAAATTGTATAAGGAATGAGAATATCCTGATAGACTTACATGTCAAATGATGCTTTGACTTTTCAAAAAGTGATTTTAGAAGCATATTTCTTTTTTTTAATGTTTGTTTTTCAGAGAGAGAGAGAGAGAGAGCGCGCGCGCGAGCAAGCAGGGGAGAGGCAGAGAGAGAGGGAGACATAGCATCCAAAGCAGGCTCTGGGCCCCGAGCCGTCAGCACAGAGCCCGACTCGGGGCTTGAACTCACAAGCTGTGAGATCATGACCTGACCGAAGTCAGGGGCCTAGTTGACTGAGCCCCCCAGGCGCTCCCAGAAGCATATTTCTAACAAAGATCCATTTTATCTAGAAAAATGTCAACATGCAATCTCCCTCTTTCCTAAAACACTGCAGGATTTGGAATTGACTGACGAATCGCTCAAGTTTTAATTACATTCAGCAAGAGAAGACTATCTTGAGTGCTTACTTTTTCATTCCTAGGGTAATGCCTCGTTAATAAGACAATACTATTAATCAATTCATTCTCATGAAACTAACAGTGATCCATCTATAGAAGTCCAAATGCGGGGCTCCTGGGGGGCTCAGTTGGTTAAGCGACCAACTTTGGCTCAGGTCATGATCTCATGATTCACGGGTTTTGAGCCCTGCATTAGACTCTGTGCTGACAGCTCAGAACCTGGAGCCTGCTTCAGATTCTGTGTCTCCCTGTCTCTCTGCCCCTTTCCCACTTATACTCTCTTTCTCAAAAATAATAAACCATTTTTTAAAATTTAAAAAGTCCAAATGGGAGGAAGCTGAAGAATTACCTATTTTCCTCCCAGAATTCCCTTCACTTTATTAATTTAATTTAATTAATTTCACTTTATTAATACAAATCTAATGAAATGATATGGCCATGATTACCCGATGTTTCACTATAACTGACTAGTTCAAAGAACTCTGTAATGAATGATGCCATGGGATGTAACCTTTCAAAAAGAATGACTATTTTCCTAAAACCCTGTCACTACCACCAGAGGGGGCTACTGAGCCACACAGGAGAAGAGAAAGAGAAGGTCCAAGTCCCAACATAAATCAATCAAACCAACAATGGTAGTCTTCGCAACAATCTTCCAAGTCTTTTAATTCCCATTTTATAGATATACAGAGTGGTTACATAACCTGTCAACACCACTCAGAAGGATCCAAATGGTAGCAAAAGGGATGTAAGTGTGGTTGTGGCAACCACTCTGGAAATGCAGCAGGCAAGGTCTGGGCTCTGCTGAAGGTGTGATGCCATCTGGAGAAGCCTGCTTCACTCTGTTATAGAAAGTTTTGGGTTTCCCATTTTTTGAAATCTGTGACTCCTCCTCTCTCTGAGCAGTTAAACCTGGGAGTTACTATAAGTGTTTACTCTCGGTATGTGTGTCCTTTAGGCCAACAAAGGATGATACACTTTAAGGACAGTCTTTATATCAATGTTTTCACATACAACACAAATCATTATCATTCGTTCATTTGAATCCACAGGTTTACTAAGCTCAGTGAGAAGAGGCCCTCCCTACTCAGAACCTTGAGGAATAACGAGGGCTAAGGGTCAAGTGAAACAGGAGAAGCTCACAAGAAGTCTGAGAAAGAATGGCTACACAGAGAGAGGGGAGAAAGTGAGGTCCCGGAAATGAAGTGAAGAAAGTGCCTCAGGAAAGGGAAAGCTAACTTAATTTAATGGAGTATGATAGGTATAAAGTTTCAATTCATTCAATTTTAAGATTAGGAAGAGAACCAAAACATTATTCAATAAACAAAACAATAAAAAAATACGACGTAGACCCATGTTCTGGTTCTTTCTTCTAGAGGACTTTATTTCCTTTCAGGGAAAAAAATTATAGGCCCCAAGAGAAAAACTAAAAGGCCAACAGCATTCAGCCCCTGGTCTTCCAGAGACTCACGTCACTGAGGCCAATGCTTCTATATA
The DNA here is from genome assembly GCA_030068075.1 of Paguma larvata. Lineage (NCBI taxonomy): Eukaryota > Metazoa > Chordata > Mammalia > Carnivora > Viverridae > Paguma > Paguma larvata. Next base: position 107,118,144 of record CM057827.1, on the reverse strand, counting down.
CAAGTTTCAGCTTCTTCTCAACAGCGATTCTCTGAATTTATCCCCCATGAGGTCTAGACCCTCTGAAGAGCCTCGTCTCTGCATCCTGTGCTTCAAATACCACACTCCCCTCTTCCCACGCTGAGCAACAACTCCCGTGTAACTCCAACTCGCTTGCCCTCATAACTTGGATCAAATACACTTCCACTCATGCCCAAGATAGCCAAAACAAGGGCCCCATTCCCAGTTAGGACACCACCAACAAGGAGTTCCAACTGTGAGTAGCTTATGTTCCACTGACAGAGGGACTGTCCCAGAGTTCTGTCCCCCATCTACTTCCAACCAGCTTAGGAAGTAGTTGTATCTCCAGCTGCAGAATGAAGAGCTGACGTGCGGGTCCCTCACGCAGCACGAGGAGACTTACCTTGTGTATCACCCAGGGCAGCCAAAATGCACAATGAAAGTGCTCTAAATGTTCTAGAAAACTTCTCAACATTTGAGGAGATCAAGATGAGAGCTGTTTCTCACCCTAACCCAGACAGTATTAATTAGTGCAAAAAAAGCTCCTTGGGTACATACAAATACAAATGTCCTTTTGCTTAGTCTAATCATTTTCTGCTACAATAACCTCTTCGGTATCACAAGCTAAAGATCCCTGAACATCTCCGTGGACTTCCTCGCCAGCCAAGCCTGTTGTTTTACAATAAGCAGAGACGCCCTATATGTACTGGAATAGCGCAGAACACCATAAGAGAAAAGAAGTTCTAGTCACAATAAACACTAAAGGTCACCCATTATTTGCGCTGCATTAAGCACTCATAAATCATTACTTAAGGCCATCTAGAAAGAGTAGATTTGTATTGTGGCTTTCGAGGTCTGCGAATCACACAGTCATCAATAAAGGACAAGGAGAGAATACAGAAGAGGTCTTATAACCTTTTCTCTCGTTTCATTTACTGACGGCAAGGTTGGTGGGAGGGGGGAGTCAGCTCTGTTCTTGACAACATTTCCCCCAAAGAGAATTAAGCCTGAGGTGCTAACTAAAATTATTTCATTGTCTTTTTAACTAATCGACTCATTAATTCTCATGGATATTGATTAGAGGAGAAAAATACATTACATCCTAATTAATGAGACTGTCTTACTAAAAGGGGAAATGTTGCATAAAGTTAATTTGATTTTATAAATGAAATGGTTTTATATGAAGTTTGAGACAATCTAGTACATTAACAAAACTCAATATGCGAAGCAGGCCTGGTTGCTAATGCTATAATATTTTGAAAAAAAAATAAAATAAAAAGCTGCTGGTAAAAAACAGACAAAGGAAAGGATGGCTCTCTATAAAGAAAAATTTCTACCTTAATGGAAAATCATTTAAAAGTGAAAGAATAAACACTGCACGGAAATACTAAAATACACCAATGAGGGTCATTCCTACGGGACACAGACCCCTGGAAGGAGACGCATACCATGTAGTAACCTGGATCTTAGTATTCGTTCTATGGCTTGGCTTTTCACACAGTAATTTTTTTTTAATAACCTTGAATTTTTAGCTGTTCTTTTTCTAGGGATTTCACTTGGGTTGACACCATTTGTTTCTTTGTATAGATATAGTATAAAGGGTCTGCTAATGTGCTTTTTAAAACCATAAAAGCTATTTTAAAGGAGTATCAGGTACCATAAATCAACATAAAATTAGCAGACCCATATAATAATCATTACTTACCGGGGGCGATGAACTGCTTGACGTTGGTGAATCTAGACTTGTCAGCCACACTAGCCATAAAGCAGCCCTTGGGCACAGTCCAGTCGTTCGGTTTGCTGTTTCTGTCTCTGTCTTCTGCTGTTTCATATACCTCTACATGAGGGGGTTTCTCAGTTAGGTTCTTGCTGTAATGACTCAACCCATACTGTGCAATCTGGATTGGGTAGAAATAGCCTTGAGGTCCCCACTGTGTAGATAAAGGTACACCTACGAAACAGAGAAACGCAGTCAATAACCACACCTGGGCATTTCCAAGCGCATCCCGAACACCACTCTTCACTGTTTTACCTCTGGGGCATGCTATAGGGTTGTCGGCAGCTTTTAAGCTTCTGTATTATACTGTGTCCATAATTATTAAAAACTAGTACTGAGGTAATCGGATATGAAAAACAAAATTAAGGTTTATTCCCTCTTGTTCAGTATTTGACAGACAGAAATGCAACGTGGTAGATTATCGTTCAAGACCTGAGGTTTCACGGAGCTACGGATGTTTCGTTTCATGCCCTTGTTTCAGACATTCAAATTCTGTACCATTTGAATGCATGTAGATCATGTAACCACGGGTTTATCCTAAAATATTAATTCTGAAATTTTCTTAAATGTTTGTACTTAACATTCAAGTTAATTACATACTCCTCTCTCTCTCTCCAACGTCAAGATGTGGTCTAACAACTAGATCATCTGATGGTTAAAATATTTGCTTAAGGAGCCAGGTATGACCAGGCAATTTAAAGTATAAACACAGTTTGCAATTCCTCTTCATATCCTTCACGTCAGAATGTGATTCTTGAGAACAAGGCATGTTTTTTAAATCAATTAAAGTTGTGTATCTAACCAGAAATCTTTAACAAAATTCATTAATGGATTATCTCGTAAAGTTCTAAGCAAAACCTTTAAATGTTTGGTATTAGTATTTAAACTATGAAATGTTTGGTATTATTTTAGTAATTCTACATGAGGAATACAGTTATGCCACATTGCACAGAATACTGTATTGCCTCATCATTGTCTATGTGTTTAAAAATAAACTCCTTTCTGTAGTTCTAAAATAAATTAATGAGCATCGGATGGACACAGCGGAAACTAAGAACCTAGAAAATCGTATGTGTGATGTAGTTTCATAACAGTTTAAGGAATTAGGAACTATAAGGGCTCAGAAACCTAGGCTACGGATAAGCTTTTAACATAATGACAAAGACTGCATCATGAATCAGTGGGGAAAAAAGATTCTTCAATACATGTGAGGGGAAAAATCTGAAATCATATCCTGACCTTGTACCATTTACCAAAATATAAATCAATTTAGCTGGCCTAAAAAGCTGAATGTAAAAAACCAAAACCCTAATACAACTATTAGAGAAAATACAGAGAAACAGCTGATCATAACATGGCAATGACTTTCTAAGCATAAGAGTAAAAAACAAAACAAAACAAAACTGTAAGTTTAGTAAATAAAACTAAAAATTTCTAAAACAAATCATAAGTAAAATGAAAGATAACCAAATTGAAGAAAATATCTTTACCAAACACAAGAAAGTATTATTAACCTTACTATATATATAAAAGTTCACACAAATATTTAAAAAGCTCACTTAATTACATCAGAGAAAGGGGGAAACAGCATGAAGATCATTTTATAATGATTTAACGCATAGGAAAAAGATATCTGACCTCACTAATTTTTACAGAAAACAAATCATGAGATCCTTTGTAAACAATGCATTAAAAAAAACAATGCTCCTTAAAGAAAAACAATAAAAACAAAAAATCATATTCCACAATGGCACAAGCTGGGCCACAAGAGTGCCCTCACACTCTGCTACTGGAGACATGAGTAGTTCAACCTTTCTGGAAAGCAGTTTAACAAAATAGATCGATTTCTATTACTTGAATGACAGTTTATTTTCTAGGAAACTACTCTTAGAATATAATTAAAATAGGAAATGATTAACTGTGAATATCTATACTATTATGTATAAAAGCAAAAAAACTGGAAATGACCTAAGTGGCCAACTAAAGACAAAGGCTGAATATATTACATATATCATGGCATATTCTTACTGTAAATATTAGTCATTAAAATAGTCAGTAAATATTTAATAACGAGGGGGATAATCAATATATTTTAGGTGAAAAAAGAATATAAAATTGACTACACAGTATGATCTCAATTTATTTAAAAAAACAACAAAAAACTGGGAAAACATATCAAAATATTAACAGCGGTTATGGGTGCTTTTTACTTTTTCTTTGGCATCCAAACACCTATTAATTTTATACATTTTGCATAATTTATATGAAAAGGTTTGGTGATGGATATCTCTGAAATCTCTAAGAAAACATTACCATTCTGGACACTGTACAGTAAGTATCATTATGACTACGTTAAAACACAGGCCTAGGTACAAAGACCTCCAGAGAATATACAAAATGGTAATAATTATCTAGAAGTGGTATGAATATAAGTGAATTTGGCCCTTCCCTCTTCTGAACATTCAGTAAAGATATTATAAAAAACTTAAAATATTATGATATTAAAATCACTTTTTATAGAATGAGGAAAATAAAATAAAATTTAAACTAAGCAAAGTAATCTTAAAACACACTAAGTTCTTTTCTCTGGTTAAATGATGTATTTTAAACTCAAATTCGATTTGGCTTTCTGATCAATCTTAGGTTTGAAATACAAATTCCAAAATGTACTAATTACACTCGTAACAAACTCCTGCATAGTATAAAAGTTCAGAGAAAATGGTGTCTATGTGTTATCTTGTTCTGAGGACTTTAAACCCCCATCCAGAGATGCTACATGGTTAATCTGGTAGTAAGACTACACTGGTACTTGGGCTATTGGGCAATAACTGTATATTTTAATGCAAAATTTTTGGAGATGTTGTGCCCTTACCTTACTGGCAATAATTTCAGATTCTGAGGCAGGTTAGTGGAATAATCCTATTTGATCAGGCATGATCTTGCAGCCCTCAAATCACACCATCTGGAATGTTGCCCCAGGTTCAGACTTAACCTGGTCCTCCTTGCCAAGTCAGAGTGATGAATGACCTCTTGACAGTAAGCTCTTTTGTACTTGCTATACAATTAACACCACAATTTCTTATCCCTCAACACAATCAAGATAGAAAAAGGCAGTGGAGCAGACAGATACCAACCTTCAACCCCACTTATGCACTTGACTCTGTCTCGGACTTCCACATTGTAGCCTTCAAAGGACATAAACACACCATCGGGGTGATAAGGGGCTCTCTGTGCATAGACTTTGGAATAGCTATGAGAGAATTCAAACCGATCATAGCCATCATACTGAACCACCTTTCCATATACGTCAAAATATTTCTCTACCCAAGTGAATGGAAGAAAGACTTCATTTCCCTCTCTTCTCCCTTTAATTGTGTGTTCATCATTTATGAGACAGTCAATTTCTTCATATTTGAGCCCTAACACCTTGCTTCCCCCATTGCTGTTGAAGCTTCCAACGACGGGAGGTGCTTTCTGCTGTTCCTGAGGGAATGCCTCCTCAGACTGTTTGGCCATGTGGTTCACATAATTGTTACTCTCAGACGCTGCTGCTCTTTTTTCTAATCCATCCACTCTGAAGCCACTACTCAAGTGCCGTGGAAACTGGACCGCTTTATCGCTGGAACATTTATTCCACAGAAGTACCGTGACCAAAGTGAAGAGCGTGCAGATGATAATTAAAGTCTTATAGTTGACCCGAGCTGCCAAGCAACGCATATTTCAGACCATACCTATGGAGGCAAGAAGAAAAATTCAGGTAAAGATGTACTGCAGATATTTCATAGGACAAGGTTTTATTTTTTTATATTGAACCACATTAGGGCAATTTTATTCCCTGCAGTAATCTGATCAGATTTAAAATTACTAACTCAAACTTTTCAGCAGAGACAAAGAAAAGGCAAACGGGGCTTTCCCCTCTTAAAATACTTAGTTAGCATGATTCTCTAAAGTAGAGATTCTCAGACTTTTGGTTTGTGGCTCTCTTGGTATCTTAGTAATTGTTTCAAAGTCCCCAGGCCAAATGAAATACCTAACAGTTCCATATTAAGTCCTTGGGCACAAAAAACTTAATACATTATTTTTGTCCGAACAAGTTAGTAGCTGTTTGAAAAAACACAGTGTCTTCTGTAAAGGTAAACACTGACATCTGTGCTGCCAAACCCAACAGTGAATCTTCAGTGCCCGTCCTACCCGCTCTCTCGGCAGCATGAATAATCAATGACTCTTTCCTACTGGAAACACTTTCTTCTCGTGGCTTCCGGGGCACCGTCCTCTCATGGATTTCCTTATACACCACTGGCTGCTCCTCCTCAGTCATCGCCGACCATTCTTTCTCATCTCCCTGAACCTTAAGTGTTAGCGTGCCTTTGGGTCTCAGTCCTCATACCTCTTCTTGATCTCTACTCACTCCTAGGCGACCTCACCCAACCTCATGGCTTTAAATACACTTTATATGCTAACTACTTTCAAAATTCCATCTGTATGCCAGAACTTTCTTCAGAACTGCAGACACATACATCTAAGTACCAATCCAAGTAGCCGACATCTTTACTCGGAGATCAAAAGACTTTTAAATACCCAAAACTTAACTCCGAATCTTTCCCCCCAATCTGTTTCTCTTTTCCTACTGCTCAGACCAGAAACCTCTACTCCTTTCTTGCTCACCCCACATACAATTAGTCAGGAAAAGCTGTTGGCTCTACCTTCAAATTATACCCAGAATCTGACCTCTTTTCACCAGCTCCACCATTACTACCACATCAGAGCCACTGCCGTGTTTCACTTAGAATACTATAGTGATGTCCAAACTGGTCTCCTTATTTCTATCCTTGCACTACTATTCTACCCCAAGTCAATTCTCAACATAGCCATTAGAATGATGCTTTATTTTTTTAAGTTTATTTATTTTGAGAGATACGGAGATAAACCGAGTGGGGGCGGGCCAGAAACAGAGAATCCCAAGCAGGCTCTGCACTGTCAACACAGAGCCTGATGTAGGGCTCAAACTCACGAGCAGTGAGATCATGACCTGAGCTGAAATCAAAAGTCAGACACTTATCTGACTGAGCCACCCAGGTGCCCCAGAATGATGCTTTTAAATGTAAGCCAGATCATGCCATTCTAGTGGCAACAGGAAAAGAATCTGATGCTGTTGCCCCTGCTGGTCATACAATGCACTAGCCCGCTGTGACTGCAGTGAAGTAGTCCTGAGTTGCCTGCTGCTGAGGTCACTGGGAACAATGGAAAATTATGGGGTTAGTCTCCTTATTGCTTGCTACAGTAGCTCTATAATTCATTTTATGGTGTAAATCCACAACTACTTATTTGACTGTAATTATTCATCCTCTTTCTTCTTTCAATCAACCCTTTTGGCAGCAATGAGATTTTTAAAAAACTCAAACCCAAAATGAAAATGTTTAATGAAAAATTACACAATAATTTTCTATTTTTTTTAATTTTTTTTTTTTTTTTGAGACAGAGACAGACAGAGCATGAGTGGGGGAGGGGCAGAGAGGGAGACACAGAATCCGAAGCAGGCTCCAGGCTCTGAGCTGTCTGAGCACAGAGGGCTCGAACTCACAGACCGCGAGATCATGACCTGAGCCGAAGTCTGACGCTCAACCGACTGAGCCACCCAGGCGCCCCTATTTTTTAAGAAAACTGACAGTGAGGGGTGTATGGATGGCTCAGTGAGTTAAGCATCTAACTTTGGTTCAGGTCATGATCTTACCTGAAGATCTCATGGGTCTGAGCCCTGAATCGGGCTCTCTGCTGTCAGTGTGGAGCCTGCTTCAGATCCTCTGTCCCTGACTCTCTCTGCCCCGGCCTGTGCTCTCTCTCAAAAATAAATTAAGTAAATTTTGTTTAAAAAATAGCAAGCTGATGGTAAATGTGTAATTCCCACCCCCCCTCTCTCTATGGCTTGAATTCATGACCCCAAGATCAAGAGTCACATGCTCTACGGACTGTGCCAGCCAGGCGCCCTCACTCATTTAATTCCAACAGAAGGTACCTTGAGTTCTTATATATCTAAAACCAACTTCAGTCTGCTCTCACCTTTGATTTACAGTTTGGTAAGATATAGAATCCTAGTTACACGTCATTTTCTTTCAAAAAGTTGTAGGCAATGTTTTGTTGTCTTAAGCATTAAGAATTACTGATGAGAGGGGTGCCTGAGTGGCTCAGTTGGTTGGGAGTCCAACTTTTGGTTTAGGCTCAGGTCATGATCTCACAGTTTGGGAGTCTGAGCCCCGCGTCAGGCTCTGCTCTGGGAACGTGAAGCCTGCTTGCGATTCTCTTTCTCCCTCTCTGTCTACCCTTCCCTTGCTCACTCCCTCTCAAAATAAAGAAATACACTTAAAAAAAATTTTTTTAAGAGTTACTGATGAGAGATTTGATTTCAGTTTGATACTTGTCACTTTGTACATGACTTTTCTCTGAATGTTTTGTATTTCCTTAGAATTCTGCAGGTTCCTCAGAAAGTATTACGATATCTGATTCACTATTTCAGCACTTGCTGTGCCCTTTCAATCTGAAAGCTTGTGTTCTTCTATTTTTGTCTCGTGGGTGTAGTTCTCTTCCTGCAGCCCTGAGTATATTAGAGTTCCTTTCTTGTTAAGGTCTCTCTGATGAGCTCTATTTTCTCCAGTGGCAATTTTTCTGGTTATTTTAGTCTCTCTTTCATGCCATCAGTTTTCCTCACATGCCTGGTGATCTTTGGTTACTCATTTATATTTACATTTGAATGATTCATTTAGCCAACACAGATTTCGTCTATCATTGTGAAGATGGTTTGGTTTCTGGCTGGACTGCTCTCCTGAGGAGGGCTCTGTGTGGGGCAGGCACAGGCTGACTGGTAGTGCTCCTTTAGGATGCATGGGTGGGGAGCCAGCAGGCCTTCTAAATACCAGAATAAAGATGGCGTTTTTCTTTTGTTCTGGAGATATAACTTGTACTCTAGAAGACTTAGCTCTTCCCAATTTCTCTGAAGAAAATCTGTGGATGTTCTGCCTGGGGTTCATGCCTGTTATCAATAGTCTAAGTGCAGGGATGAGAGAGGTATGGAGAAATGAGAGCCTTCTAGTACTCGAACAGAGATCCAGAAATCTGTTCAATTATCACTCTTTGGTAGTCTTCCTATTTATTGTTATTGGTTTCTTCATTTCTTATTTCTATACATTTTATTCCATAAGGCATCAAAGAAGGAAAGTAGGCAAAGACAGGGTTTTGGCCCGTCTTGGAAATCATACACAGATTTAAGAGTCAGAATCCAATAACACTTTATCATCTGCCTTAATACTATTAGAAAATGTACTGAATGCTAAAAAACCAAAGCGTGGTACAAGCGAACCTTCAGAAGTCATATATTTACAAAGGATTTCCTTATATTATAGTACAAGCAAACCAACACACTAAATGGTGTTTATTTTTAAAAAGCAGTCCTTCGTTAAAAACACTGACGTGTCAACATTTGAATCATTTGTCAGCTCTGCCTAACGCTTAGACCAATTAAAATAGAAATACAAAGATTTTGTCCCATCTTTAAGAAGTGCCCTTCCTCCATGACTCAAATGAGAGTAAACCTGCCTGTGGTACTAGGCTACCATTATAATGAGGCGCATGATGGGAAAATAAAAGAAAAAACTTTCAATAACCTTTATGCCCGAATTTTGTTATCTGATACCATTCCTTAACAAAAGCAATGAGAAATGGATGATTCTAGATGTAGGCCCCTGTCATGCCAGAAAATAAAGAAAACTTAAAAACATCAATAGGCTCATAATCCAAGGGATGAAAAAAAGCAGTAGGAGAAAGATAAAATGAAGATTAGAAACACTGGTAATTGTTGAAGCTGGAAGATATGCTGAAGGTTTACTATATTATTCTCTATACTTTTGTTTGTTTAAACATTTCTGTAATTAAAAAAAAATAGTATCACAGCAAAATGACAAGAATCACCCTGAAAGGTCCCCTTCCCCATCAAAGTTGTCAGAATTATGACTGATGTTAACTGAAACACACTGAAACAACAAAAATCTGAGCCTACAATGATACTGAAAAAGGAGAAAGCCCTGGTGTCATCTTCTGACTGCGCTGGTGAAAACTGGTAACTAAATGAAAGAATTTATTTACCTATCTGGCCTTGTAAGAGGAGTGGCCAATAGTCCCATATGAGAAAGAATTCTGTCACAGAAAAAGGGTGGCTGATGATGTAGAAGAAAATTTTTTAAAATATCGGAAAATTAGCATTATGTGAGCCCTCATGAAATTTAGACAAGTATTATATTCAGGTACATGTCTGACAGGGACCTAGGACCTAGGGATTCATACTGCACAAGGTAACACCGCATACATTATTTTCTAGTAGGAAGAAGAAGAAGTTGAGACTCTGTGATGAAGGGATCAGATTCATTCCCCCAACTCAGTGCTCAAATGCAGTCTCATTAATAGTGACTCATCCAGATACTATGGTTTTTGATGAGTTAAAATCAAAAGTAAATAACCTATCATATATCCCAGCTAAAAATGTTTAATATGGATCTCTCGGGCTTTACAATCTGACTTCTAACTAATAGGATATACAAGAGATAGAGGAACAAATTAAATGCAGATGCAACCAGACGGATCTAGAAGGCAAGACATCCTGCAGGAGAGCTGGCCCTGTCTCTTCAACAAGCCAGTGGCATGAAAAGAAAAACGGGAGTAGGTCAGATTTTTTGGGATATGACAACCAGATGTGAGACTTGGTCCCTCCGCTGGGAAATCAGACTGTGGACTTGATAAGAAGTGAAGACAGAAGGACATACGGAGATTGTTAATTGAAAAAAGGAGGTTACAAACAGCACACATAGAATGATCTCACTTTAGTAAACACTGTGTCGTACATAGGTCTTTGTTTTCTCATTTCCCATGAGTATATTTACTGTTTTTTTTTTAAAGCATTAAAATAGAAAACTAAGGTCAAAATCACTTTTGTTAAAATACTGAAGTACATCTAAATTTTAAGTTTAAAAATGTCTATAAATATATAGTTTTCAAAACAGGCACTGACATTTTTTCAGGGGAAGGGAAGAATATGGGAGAAAGAAGGAAGATGAAAAAAAGAAAACTCTGACTATTGACACGCACTATTAACTACCAAATAGATTTACCTAAAGGTAAACATGATGATTTTATTATAATATTGCTTGAATTATAGAAAACTAACCAGAAACTTTAAAATTTCAGAAAGCGGATTGCGCAGATACTTTGCTAGTGCAACAGCAGCACCTGCGACAGCCCGAGCAGGGGTTTCCTGCTGACTGGTGATAAGCTTCCACCTTACTTTAAAGCTTTTGCCACATCTATAAACCAGATTAACCTTTCAAGTTAAGGGGAAAAAAAAGTTTAAAAAAATCAATAAATTCAAAAACCTTGAAACCTCATCTACTGTAGGCCCTAAAGATTTATTTCATTAGAAACATTATCCGATAAAAATTGGTTTTAGCACCTTGGAAGATCTAAAACAGAAAATAACATTCTGCAAGCATCATAGAGAAACTGGAATAATTTCTTTGCAGAAATGGTTAAAACTTAGGGAAAACAAAATATAACTTAGCTTTCCTTTGGGAAAGCAAACTGTTCTCTTCTGAAATGATTTGCAATTCTAAGGACTCTTGTGTGATACTTTACTGAAATCAAACTGATTTTTCCAACTGAATATTTCAAGTAACCAAGTCACTCAGTAAACATTAAATCATGGACATCACCATGAGTTTTTAAAATCTGAAGGTCATATTTCAGATAAGAACATTTAAATAAATTTGAAGATTTCATTGAAAGAAATTTTTTTCCTCTGAATAATGCAGACCAAGACTTGCTTGATCATTATTTTCTCTTATGTATTCACATATCTAACAATTTGTATTTCTTACCATTCTTTGGTACCACATAAATAGGAAGAAACCTAGTTGTGCAACATATAAACTGACTTGTTCAATCAGCAGCTGTTCAGCACCTACTATGTGGCAGGTAAGGCACAATTCCTGTCCCTAAAAGCCAGGTTACTGGGAAATATGGGCACAAAAACAATAATCTGAGATACCAACGGAAAAAGTTACACAGGATCTTCTGTGAAACACAGAGGAGGCGGCCTGTAATTTTCCCTTAATTCTTCCCCTAATTTTTTAAGGTGTTAAGGAAAGTTTTAAGGTGGAGTGAACAGAACACTGACAACTAAGCATACTCCCAAACAGGTTCCTGAACTTGCCATGCCCTCTGCAAGGCACTGTTTCCCCAGAACCCATCTGGCTTGCTCCCTCACTTCTTCAGGTCACTCACTGCTTTAGTGTTAATTTAACAGAGGGGACTTCCCTGATCACTTTATCTAAAACAGCACTGTCACCCCAACATTCTCTAGGTCTTTACTCAGCGTTACTCTTCTTAATAGCATGTATCACACTGGATGTCACTGGATACCACACATAGTAAGCTTATTATCCATCTCCAAACCACTGGAATCGAAGTTCCACGAGGGCTGAGATTTGGCTTCTCTTGGTCACTGCTGGATCCCCAGTGCCTAGAAATATGTCTGGTTCACAGCAGGTATTTAATAAAGATTTGCCGAATGAACAAATATTGTTAAGTATGCCATTTTAAAAAAATGATAGACAACTTTGTTTTCTTTCCCGTATTTGGGTATTCTGAAATCATAATCCAAATAAAAATCAATGTAACTGAGACAACAGAATATGGACTGTAATGCTGTATACTGGCCAACTCTGTAAAACAGATTTACAATTTAATTGCTGCTGTTAGAAATGTTCCATCTGTTTACCGCTTGATAGACCAAGACTTAAATTACACAGTCAAATGGTTAAGTACTCTATGGTTAGACAGCTCTAACACAAAAGAGAAATGCCTAATATTTTTGGTGGTCAGGACTCTCCCAGTAATGTAAAACAGTATTCTCGCTATAAAGAACAAAATGAGAAGGTACTGTTGGTATCCTATTTTTTTAAAAATATCAAAGTTAAAATAATCTTTGATACAACTGGCCCACAATGTTTCAAATAAGATTATATTTCTAGGCAAACATCCCAAAGAAACTGAGTAGGGAGTATGCAGTACATAGGCATACCTTAGAGATATTGCAGGCTAGGCTCCAGAACACTGCAATAAAGCGAGTATCAAAATACAACAAGTCAAGTAAGTTTTTTATTTCCTAGTGCATATAAGTCTGTTTAATACACTGTTTAATAGGCTAATATGCTAAATAGACTATAACAGTCTATTAAGTGTACAACAGCATTATGTCTAAAAACACAATGTACGTACCCTAATTTAAAAAATATTGCTATCTGCTTCAGATTCTATGCCTTCCTCTCTCTCTCCCCCTTCCCCATTCACACTCCATCTCTCTCTCTCTCTCTTCCTCAAGAATAAACATTAAAAAAATTTAAAAATTAAAAAAAAATATTGATAAAAAGTGCTAACCATCATATGAACTTTCAGTAAGTCATAACCTTTGTGTTGCTGGAGGGTCTTGTCTTGATGTTGATGGCTGCTGGCTGATCAGGGTGGTGGGTGCTGAAGGGTGGGGTGGCTGTGGAAATTCCTTAAAATAAGACAAGAGTGAAGTTGATCAAGAGCATTGATCGACTCTTCCTTTCATGAATGACTTCTCTGTAGCAGTGACGCTGTGTGACAGCATCTTCCCCACAGTAACACTCCTTTCAAAATTGGAGCCCATCCTCTCAAACCCTGCCGCTGCTTCATCAACTAACTGTATGTAATATTCTAAATCCTTTGCTGTCATTTCAGCAGCCTTCACGGCATCTTCGCCAGAGGCAGATTCCATCTCCAGAAACCACCTTCTTGGCTCACCCCGACGAAGCAGCTCCTCATCCGTTAAGTTCTCTCATGAGACTGCAGCCATTCGGTCCCATCTGCAGGCTCCACTTCTAGTTCCGGTTCTCTTGCTCTTTCCACCACATCTGCAGTTACTTCCTCACGGAAGCCGTGAACCCCCCAAAGTCCTCCATGAAGGTTAGAATACGCTTCTTCCAAACTCCTGTTCATGTTGGTATTTTGACCTTTTCCCAAGAATCATGAACGGTCTCAATGGCATTTAGAAAGCTAAATTCTTTCTGGAAGCCTTTCAATTTACTTTGTCCAGATCCATCAGAGAACTCACTATGGCAGCTATAGCCCTTTGAAATGTATTTCTTAAAGTAATGAGACTTCCGAGTTGAAATTACCCCTTGACCCATGGGCTGTAGAACAGCTGTTGTGTTAGCAGGCATGAAAACAACATTAATCTCATTGCACACTTCCATCAGAGCTCCTGGGTGACCAGGTGCAACTGTCAATGAAGTTATATTTTGAAAGGCATCTTTTTTTCCCAAACAGCAGGTCTAAAACAGTGGGCTTAAATATAAAAGTCAGTAAATCATGTTGTACACAGATGTGCTGTCATCCACACTTTACTGTTCTAGCCAAAGCCCAGGCGGAGTACATTTAAGCATAATTCTTAAGGGCCCTAGGATTTTCATAAAGGTGAATGACCACTGGCTTCAACTTCAGGTCACGAGCTGTTTATCCCCTAACCAGTCAGCCAGCCTGTTCTCTGAAGCTTTGAAGCCAGGCACCAACTCCTCCTCTCTAGCTATGGAAGTCTCAGATGAGATCTTCCAATATAAGGCTGCTTCATCTATGCTGAAAGCCTATTGTTTAGGATAGCCAACTTCACTAATTATCTTAGCTACTATTCTAGATAACTCGCTGCAGCTTCTGTATCAGCACCTGCTGCGTCACCTTGCACTTTTATGTTATGGAGACCTCTCCTTATACCTCACGAACCAACCTCTACTAGCTTGCTCAAACTTTTCTTCTGCAGCCTCCTCACTTCTCAGCCTACGTAGAATTGAACGCTTAGGGCCTCCCTCGGGATTACATTTTGGCTTCAGGAAATGTTGTGGCTGGTTTGATCTTTTTTTCAGACCCCTAAAGCTTTCTCCGTATCAGCAATAAGGCTATTTCGCTTCCTTATCATTCTTGTGTTTATTGGAGTAGCACTTTTAATTTCCTTTAACAAAACTTTTCCTTTGCATTCACAACTTGGCCACCTGTTTGGCACATGAGGTCTAGCTTTTAGCCTACCTGCCTTCAACATGTCTTCCTTACTGAGCTTAATCATTTCTAGCTTTTGATTTAAATGAGAGATGTGTGACTCTTATTTTCACTTGACCACTTAGAGGCCACTGTAAGTTTTTAATTGACTTAATTTTGACATTTTTGTATCTTAGGGAATAGGGAGACCCAAGGAGAGGAAGAAAGAACGGCCAGTCCATGGAGCAGTCAGAACACATGCAACATTTGTTAAGTTTCCTGTCTTATATGGGCAGGGTTCATGAAGCCCCAAAACAGTTATAATAAGATCAAAGATCACAGATCACCATAATAAACATAACATTAAAAATATTGCAAGAGTTACCAAAATGTGACACAGAGACAAAATGTGACAATGAACAAATGCTGCTGGGACCCATAGATCTGCTTGATGCAGGGTTACCAAAAACCCACTGTTTGTAAAAAACAAAACAAACAAAACGCAAAACTGTAATATATGCTAAGTGCAATAAAGCAAAATGCAAAAAGGTATGCCTGCCAGTACTACATGATTCACATTTTACAGCTGAAGGGACAAGGATATCACAGCTCACAAGAGATTCACTAAAGAGG
This sequence comes from Paguma larvata, assembly GCA_030068075.1. Classification (NCBI taxonomy): domain Eukaryota; kingdom Metazoa; phylum Chordata; class Mammalia; order Carnivora; family Viverridae; genus Paguma; species Paguma larvata. The sequence goes on along the minus strand of CM057827.1, from coordinate 107,102,645 downwards.
ACGGGGACAAAGCCAAGAGATATGAGAACTCAAACTTGGTTAAACATTGTGTTCTTTCTTATTTTACAGATGATGAAACAAACAGGCCTTGTAAGGTTAAATAATCTACCCTAAGTTACATGATTATTTGATCGTTCACTTGAAATTTGAACTCGAGTTTGTTTTTACTCCAGACCCTATGCTCTGACAGATCATAAGGGATCTTTGAGCAGTTATACGTTGTGTTTCAGAAGCTGAGTGCTATCCTTCCCCAGAAGATCCTCTAATTGATAACAGGTTACCCAACTGTAAATTGAATTCAGCCATCAATGGGTCTTATTCTAGACAGAGTTGAATTTTGATCTTCTATCAACAATTTATATCGGTAAAATACAATTTTAGGAAAAGTTAGTTATTCTAAAAATTTATTAGTATTTCTGAATGGAGCTACCAGAATTTTGAATTTTCTTCAAATCTAACAGTATAATTACAGAATAGAAAGGAGTCATAATTATGAATATTTATGTATACATCATCCAATAAAGCTACCTGTTCTCCACATGGATTAGAATAATTAAGTCCATGAAAATAGGATCCCCGTTGCCCCCACAATTCCAGCAACAGCTTACAAATGCATTACAAAACTTCATCTCTGCTAATAATTATTATGATGTACTGGGATAACTTGTCCAAGCAAAACCTTTCTCTAGAGACAGGAAAGGAGCTTAGTAACAGTTTCATCAGTCCACATTAATTTGAGGCTCTGAGAATAATGTACTGGTGTCATAAAAACCCCAAGGTGGCAGGCAGTATGTAAGAAGCATAACTAGCATTAATATAAGAAGTCAGAATATAAAAAAGTAGAAATCTTAAGTTTTATTGGACATCGTGGCTGTGTTGTAGCCCAGAAAGAAGAGGAAAGGCAGAAGAAGGGCAAAAGAACACATCTCTCAGTAGAACGACTTAGCCACTTATAGGAAGTACTCCACAAATATTCAATCGGAAAGTGCCTTATTCAGTCACACTGATGGTATTTAGTCACAGTGTTTGTGGTTGCATACACTTTCAGTCTAATCTATTGGCTTGTGTAACCTACATGGCAACCGAGTCTTCCCACAGTCTACAGCTTCCCACAGTGCTAAAAATTATCACTAGCAATCACTGATGGGTGGGTCAGTCATGCCACCTCCTCTACCCTCAAACCTTCGCGTAGGCTTAAAACAAACAAACACCAAATTACATTTGAATGATAAAGGAAGTTTGCTGATTTTTGAGGGGGTAGGGGGAAAGGCTACAGGGAAAGGAAACATTTAAAGAACAGTTTTACTATATGCCAGGTGCTATACATATTTCAGTTACTGAAATCAAACCCTAAGGAGGAGTTCTTGTTCTCACCAGCATATAGCTGAAGAAACTCTACTGAAGACAAATTATTAGCAAGCAAATAGTGGGATTTAAACCTAGATTTATCTGGCTTCAGAGTGTTAGGTTCTTCATATCACACCACGACAGCATATTATCTGCCTCCAAATCACTATTTACTTTCTCACCAACTAGATGAAGAGTAGAACGATTTGCCCTCAGTTTGTGCAGACATCTTAAACTACTGGCACTACGCAGCAACTTCTGAAACTAAAACTTCTTTCTGAAAAGAGGTTCTAAATGTATTCACCTTAATTCTCTCTAACACTGAAAGCAATAATATAAAGAACTAGGGCAGCAATGTTTTTTAAGGAGCAAAGAGCAGCTTTTGTGTCCAGAAAAGCTGAATAGTTATAGTGTAGCTAAAATGTTCTTTGAAGTGCTGTATAATATTTAACTAAAAAAACTGCTTCTTCAGAGCAATGTGTCAAACTCAGCATATGTTATGTAAATAAATCAGTTCAGAAAGGAGTCCCAGGCTTCTCCAGCTGTGTACCGTTCTTCCTCTCATTAGGAAAGCAAGAGAAAGAAAACCTAATGATGTGTTTACTCTGCATGGGTCACGCATACGGGGATCTTACAGTACAGATTGGTGGAACTAGCCTAAGAAGTTCTACAGAACAGCTGCTGGTAATAACTTTGTATCAAGTTGGATGCAATCCTGCAAAACAGGAATGACAAAAGGGGAAAAGTTCATCAAGTTGCTTGCTTATAGCAATTTTAAACAATTATAAGGTATAGAGTCTTGGCCTTGCAGTATGCGGAAGTACGTGGAAGAAATCCTATGTGGACGCTGGCCCCAGATGACTTTTGAATGTGATTAATTATTGGGGTAATTGTCTACAGAAGTAGTAGAATGTGGTTACATAACAATTATATATATACAATTTGAGAGAGAGAGAGAGAGAGACCAGCGGAGAGGGGAAGAAGGAGAGAGAGAGAATCCTAAGCAGGCTCCATTCTCAGCGTGGAGCCTCAATCCCACAACCTTGGGATCATGACCTGGCCGAGATCAAGAGTCAGATGCTCAACTAACTGAGCCAGTCACCCAGGTGCCCCTCGAATGCAGTTTTGAGCTACTTCACAAGCAATGCAGAACAGATCACTTTGGAAAAAATGACTGAGGGAATGTGCTAAAGGGATCATGTGAGAACGATCTGCCAGGCTGGTGGGTTACACTGCGAATTCTATTTGCTAGCAGAGTTAGTGTTTTTCTAAAGTTTATAATAAGAAGAAACATCAAATAGACTGGCCTTCTGATATTATATAATCTTTTGCAATTAAAAAGACACTGTAAGATTAGCACCGATATTTTAGATTTCTCTGAATAAACAGTTAACAGAATTGCAGGGCAGGAGACAGGGAAAGAGGGACCTTTATAAATAAGAAGGGAAGGAGAGGGGCTCCTGAATGGCTCGGTTAGACGTCTGACTTTGGCTCAGGTCATGATCTCATGGTTGGTAGTTTCGAGCCCCGCGTCGGGCTCTGTGCTGACAGCTCAGAGCCTGGATCCTGCTTTGGATTCTGTGTCTCCCTCTCTCTCTCCCCCTCCCCCACTTATTCTCTCTCTCTCTCTTTTTTTTTTTTAATGTTTTTTATTTATTATTGAGAGACAGAGAGAGACAGAGCATGAGCAGGGAAGGGGCAAGGAGAAGGGGAGACACAGAATCCGAAGCAGGCTCCAGGCTCTGAGCTGTCAGCACAGAGCCTGACGCAGGGCTCGAACTCACACACCGCGAGATCATGACCCGAGCTGAAGTCGGCCGCTTAACTGACTGAGCCACCCAGGTGCCCCTATTCTCTCTCTTAAAAAAAATTTTTTTTTTTTTAAAAGAAGAGGAGAGGAAGAGACTGGCAATTCTGAGTCCATATTAATATAATCACATTTAATTCTCACAATGACAAAAGTGGGCATTATCTTCATTTTCCAGATAAGGACACTGATACGGAGTCAACTGTTGACTCACCCACCTGCTTACTGGCTCCACTCCAGCTATCGGTCACCTCGTTTCTGTGATCGCAGTTTCCTCCTCAGTGCAGGACTAGTACTGAGCTCACTCATAGGTACCTCCCAGGGTGTCTTGAGGACTAAATGAGCTAATGTACACATCTAAACGATTCTCCCTCCCTCTCTCTCGCTCTCTGTCCCTCCCCTGCTCATGCTGCCTCTTTCTCTCCCAAATAAACATTTTAAAAAAGATATTTTTAAAAAAAGAATAAATGTATTTCTATCTTTTTTTGAGTTATAAATGCTATGAATATACAGAAGTAACTTATAAAATAGGCCATAAACAAAAGGAAAGACTGTATTTTGGAGGGGAAAAAAAAAACAAGCTTTTGAGCCTGATACTCCTAGATTTGAATAGTGTCAATCTGGACAGTCTTGGACCAGGTAATCTCAATTCTCTTATCTGTAAAGCTGAGATAATACCTTCTACTTTACAGAGTAGTTGTAAGATCAAATGTCCCCACCGCATAGCAGGCAAACAAGGGAATGTCAATGGAGGAAGTGATACTTCTTTTTTAAGTCAATAAAGAGTAAGCTTCATCTACATATAAATGAATCAGTTCATTTAATCAACATACATTTGTTAAACATCTACTATATGGTAAGTCACCATTTTCCCAAATAAGCCAAGTGAAAAAAGAGATAAGTACATGTCTCTCCCCTTGAAAAGAACATCTTCCTCTTAGTTTTTGTAATTTTTATTATCTCATGAAAGTTGGTAAGAATAGCAATCAAGAAACAAATAGAATGATATATTAGTAAGGAATATACATTTTACCAGCAATAAATGTGAATTAAGTAAGATTTAAGCTAAGATTTCCCTAATGTACAATTTTCTAAGCAAATAGGAAGGTTACCAAATTGAATTAACTTCAGCACTGTAGGAACTTTCATTTAACTCCTACTTAAGACCTTACTGTATGCTGAGCAGAGGGTATGGATACTTTCTGGTGGTTTTTAAATCTGACATGAATGTAAATTACCACAAAGAAATCCATTTACCTAAATAAATAAAGTGGCTGGAGTAAAAATGAAATTTACCCAAAATAGTATTTATTAATGCACAAAAATATATGTATTTTTTAATTTTTAAAAAAATCTTTATTTATTTTTGAGAGAGAGAGACAGAGAGCAAGCAGAGGAGGGGCAGAGAGAGAGGGAGACACAGAATCCGAAGCAGGCTCCAGGCTCTGAGCTACCAGCACAAAGCCCGACATGGGGCTCAAACCTACAAACTGTGAGATCATGACCTGAGCCAAAGTCGGATGCTCAACCAACTGAGCCACCCAGGCACCCCCAAAAATATATTTCTATACATTTTCTAAGGGTTGAAGCTAACTTTTCACTGACATTTATATAAAGTCTCAGATCTCGGCACTGGGATCATTTATGAAGGTGAAACCTAAATTGCAAATATTTAACAAAGAAAATTATATCTTCTAGGATTTTCCCCCCAAATCAAAATCCTTTTCTCCACATGTGTATATGTGTTCATTAGGTGTATTTCACATACATGTACATACATGTACTTTTTCTTCTGACAGCAAAGCCTATTGTATACCACACACACTGCTTCATGTTTCTAAAACATCACTCCTTCCAAACAGAATTTAAAGTATTATCCAATGTTTCGTGAGCGTTAGGTTTCAAAGTGTGGCAAATACTGATTCAAGAATAAGAGATGAAGATGACACAGAGATTTTCCCTTTGCTCTTCAGCCAACCAGAAAGCAGCGATGGCCTCCCAACAACCCGACATGAATCCCCTCCTATCATATCCTATGACGCACACTGGTAGTAAGGATAGAGATCATTCTTCGTTAGTGCTACGCTCCATCTCCAGGAAGCAGAGTGAATTTATGTAATGTATGTATGTATACTTCGAGAGAGAGAGCAGGGTAGGAGCGGAGAGAGCGAGAGAGCGAGAGAACATCCCAAGCAGGCTCCACGCTGACATCACAGAGCCGGATGCAGGGCTCAAACCTATGAACTGTGAGATCATGAGCCGAGCCCAAATTAAGAGTCGGATGCTTAACAGACTGAGCGCCACCTAGGTGCCCCAGAAGCAGAGTGAATTTTAAAAGCTTAATATCATACACTGAATTTGAAGCCTTAATACCAATGTGTTCCACTCCTTACTATTTACTGCCCTAGGGTACGGAAAGGAAAACGTGTTCACATTTGTTATCGACAACTATTTCTTGACTGAAAATTAAATTCTTCTGGCAGTTTCTTGGTATAAATCTACATAGTCTGAATGCAGAAATGAAACAAGGGGACTTTGTTTATAAGCTAAAAACAAACAAGGTCAATGAAACTTTTATTTTTCATTCTTCACTTTAGTCACAAGAAGTAGCCAAGGATGTTTAGGAATTTGGGGGTTTCAAGACTTCTGGGGGTCACATGGAGTCTTTCACATGTTTTTCATATACTCTAGACTCTTTGAGATTATAGAGCACCCTAAGATAAGTATGTCCAGCCTGTGCGTACCTGTCTACAAGGAGCTCCTTAAGGGGATGCGTGAAGTTCTAAGCCAGTATACCTTCCTGCGGTCTTTCCAGGAGAATGAGAAATTACCCTACAATGCCCCAATATGGATATTCTACAATCCTTAATAATGCCAAATAAGTTATTTCTTTACATTATTAGAAAATTATTTCTCATTTGTATGTTCTCTGTCTCATTCCGTAATGTCTACTGCAGCATACCCTCCACCAGAACAGAAACACTCTAAATCTATGATTTTGGACTAAAGCTTCTAACTCTCCAAGGATGAATTTCTTATATACCTTTGCTGTTGCATTTATATCAGAAAATAAAGTTCTTAAAACAAAAGAAAGGAAGAAAATTAACTCCTTGAGGGGAGAAACCACGTGTGAACAGACTTTTCTCCCTCCAAAGTGCCTAGGACGGTTGGCTTTGTTTTCTTTTGGTATAATAGCCTAATTATTCCTGAAATACATTTGGGTAAATGCCTATGAATATAAATCCCACCTCAAATTCTACCTTGCTATCTCATCCTAAATACTGAGTTATTTATCTGTGTAAGGAGAAGCTAGTTTGGGAAGCATAAAGGATCCCAAGCTCTGCAACAATGAAGCACACACTGAAAAGGCAACATGTTAATTAAAAAAAAAAAAAAAAGTATTTTGAAATCTTTAAGACAACTGGCAGAATAAGATAAAAGTACAATTGAGCAATTTCTACTTTCACAACAAATAAACCTGAGAGGAAGGAAGGAAAATGGGCACATGAGTTTACACACACACACACACACACACACACACACACAGAGCATCATGTACTCACACTAATGTCAACATACCAAGTGACGAATCAAAATCTTTACCTGGAAAAACATTTTGTAATATAGCACAATACTATGTATTTCATCTAAGGTGCTACTGCCTAGAAATATCATTGATTATTTTTAGCATCTTTCTTTTTTTAATGTTTATTTACATTTGAGAGGCGGGAGAGGGAGAGAACAAGCAGGGGAGGGGCAGAGACAGAGACAGAATCTGAAGCTGGCTCCAGGCTCTGAGCTGTCAGCACAGAGCCCCATACAGGGCTCGAAACCACGAGTGGTGAGATCATGACCTAAGCTGAAGTCGGACACTTGACTGAGTAATCCAGGTGCTCTGAAATATCATTGATTATTTACGATATAATAATATCAGCTATTGACTGTTAGAAAAGCATTAATGACTGTTCAACCACACTCTCCTACCAGATTGATACTATTGATCTGACATACCAACATACTAGACACATATAGGAAGTTGTCCTCTAGCTTAAATAATTAGAATTATGTTATTTTTACGCAAATAAAAGGGAACTATGATCACTCAGACAACAGTCTGCTTTATCCCATTCAAAGGTTTGTATGAAAAGGAGAAACACCTCTATACCCTAAATAAGAAGAGCTCATTAGGCATATATAAAGATACTGAAAAGGTCTTTTGAGAGCTGAAGAACAGAGAACACCAATAACATAAATATGAAATGGGGCATTTGTTGTTGAGTTTCAAGAGCTCAACAAATACTCCACCAATTCACCTAATACATGATTTTTAAGGAATGACTGGAAAAGAAATGGTAGGTAGCAAAAATAAAAGCCATCTGCTTGGAAAATTTTGGTAAAATTTTCTCTCTCCATCCACTTATCCACACCCAAACAGAGCACTAGGAGAAAACTAATTTTTGTCAGAACTGCAAAGTGGATTTGAATTCTTGACCATTTGTTCCCTTTTTCAAAAATTAACTTTCACTGTCGTGTTTGATCTATATATCAAGTATTCCATCTGAAATACAAGCCTTCTTACCTTAGAAGGGAGCCCTGAGCCTCAGAGTCCAGACAGTCTCTAAAAGCCAGAAATGCAGGTAAAAGATACTTTCTAGAGCCTCAAGAGAAACACGGTTCTGCCAATACCTTGATTTTAGTCCAGTGAAATCCATTTTGGACTTCTGACTTTCAGAACTATAAGATGATTAATAAGTTTGTGTTATTTTAAGCCACTACATGGTAGTTTGTTACAACAGAAATAGAAAACTAAGACATCCAGCAATTTGTAAGTCTCAGTAATGTTTTCACTGCTCCCTGGTTGTGGGTACTTATACAGAGTCTGCACCTTAATACTATTCTGATAATCAGGTTTGGTAGGCATAATCTTTTAGTTAACAAGACAGCAAATCTCAAATCAAACATTAAAACAAAAAAACAGCGACAAACCGTGCCTCCTGTGGTAGACGACAGCTCAAACATGTACCACGGAAAGAATGCTGAAGTTTGCAGCTATAATTTGTCTACTTCTCCTTTTAGTTGTACTGCTTTTCCTTCACCTATTTTAAACTCCTGCCATTAGATGCCTACGGATCTGTTACAGCCTCTTGACGAACTGACCCCTTTTACATTATAAAATAATTTTCAGATTTTTTGTTCTGAAATCTACATTATCCAATACTAATATAGGAACTCTGGCTTTCTTGTGATTACTGTCTACATGGTGTATCTTTTCTGTTTACTTTTAACCAGTATCTTTATATTCAACTGGCTTTCTTATAGACAGTATGTAATTGAGTCTTACTTTTAAAACACCTAATCAGGTAACCTCTTGTAACCCCATGGAGCATTTAATGTGATCACCGATATGGCTGGATTTAACTCTGTTTTGCTATTTCTGTTTGTCTCATCTTTGTCCTCTCTTTCTTTCTTTCTTGCCATCTTTTGGTAAGTATTTTTTATGATTCCATTTTAGCTCTACCATTTTTAGCTATACCTCCTTTTTTTGTTTTTAACTTCTACTTATAAACACAATAATGTGTTGTTATTCTTGTTTTAAACAATTATCTTTAAGAATACATGAGGGGAAAAGACTTCTGTATCCACACACATATTTACCATTTCCTATACTCTGCATTTCTTTTTGTGGATGCAAATCTCCATCGGATCTTATTTTCTTTCTGCCTGAAGAACTACTCTCAACATTTCTTATACTATAAACCTGCTGGTGACAAAGTCTCTCAGCTCTGTTTATCTAAAAAACTCTTTATTTTGCCTCGATTTGGAAACATCCTTTTTGCTAGGTACAGAGTTCCGGGTTGAGTTTTTGTTTGTTTTTCTTCTGCCGGTACTTTAAGGATGTCATGATAGCTTCTGATAAGTCTATGGTGATTTTTATGTTATTTGTTCTTCTGTTATGTAAGGTGGCATATTTTCCTCTGGCTGCTTTTAAGATTTCTTTCAAGATTTTTGTCACTGGTTTCAGCAATTCAATTATTGTGCCTGGTTCTTCTGTTTGGAAATTTGTGAACTTCTATAATCTGTGGATTTAGTTTTCATCAAATTTGGTAAATTTTTGCCTATTTTTTGAAATATTTTTTTCTGTCTCCCCATCTCTTTCTAAAACTTGTTATACTTGTGTTAAACTGTTTAATGTTCCATAGCTCACCGATGTGGTTTTTTTGCAACAATTTTTTTTGTTGGTATTTTATTTTATTTAGATTGTTGCTATGGCTATGTCTTCAGGTTTTAACTAACCTTTTCCTCCTACAATGTTTAATCTGTTAATCTCATCTGCTGTATGTTCCACTTTGGAAATTTTATTTTTCATCTCTGGAAGTTCTATTTGGGTCTCTCTTTTAAAAAACAACTCCCTCTTCTTGCACTGACATGTTTGTTTTCCTCTAGTCTCTGGAACATACAGAGTATAGTTATAATCACTGCTTTAATGTCCTTGTCTGCTAGTTTGATCATACATGTCATCTTTCTCTCTTTCTATTGATTCTTGTTCTGGTTATGGGTCATATTTTCTGCTTCTTTGCATGTCTGGTAATTTTTTTATAGGATGCAAGACATTAAGAATTGTTGGGTAATGAATTTTTTTCAGATCTGTTATGGATACATTTCTATTTCAGGCTTCATCTTTACTATATGGATATACTGAATGTTTTTTAAAGCAGAAAGTGGTATTTGTTGAAAATATGAGTTGACAAATGAATTTGTGTAATTTACTTTTTTATCCAAATCCAACAATTTTTTAAGTGTATAGTACAATATAAGCACAATGTTGTAGAGGAGATTTCTAGAACTTTTTCAGCTTCCATCACTGAAACATTACACCCATTAAATAGCAACTCCCCATTTCTCCCTAGTTCCAGCCCCTGGCAATCTCTACTCTACTTCCTGTTTTTATGAGTTTGACTACTTTTAGATACCTCATATAAGAGCAATCATGCAGTATTTGTCTTTCTGGGACTGGCTTGTATCAGTTAGCATAATGTCCTCAAGGTTCATTTATGTTGCTGCATGACAGAATTCCTCCTTAAAAGCCAAACAATATTCTATTGTACGTACATATCACCATTCTCTTTATTCATTCATCTATTGATGGACAGACGCTTGGGCTGCTTCCACCTCTTGGCATCTGTGAGTAATACTTCAATGAACGCAGAAGTGCAAATCTCTCTTCAAAATCCTGATTTCAATTACTCTAGATAAATACCCAGAAGGGGGACTGCTGACAGTCTGGACTACCAAACTATCATACGCTATAGATTTTTCTGAATTCCTGTGTTGTTCTCGGTGTAGTTCAATGGCTTGGAAACAGTTTGATAGTTTCAAGGTTTATTTTTTAACTCTGTTAGGTGGGATCAGAGTACAACAGTCCCCCCCCTCATCTGTGGGAGACACTTTCTAAGACACCCAGTAGATGCTTGAACCTGCACTTAGCACCAAAACCTATATATGTTTTTTTCCTAAACACATATATTTCTGATAAAGTTTAATCTATAAATTAGGCTCAGTAAGAAATTAATAACTAATAAAAAAATAGGACAACTATGACAATATACTGTAATAGAAGTTACATGAATGTGATCTCTCTCAAAATACCTTATCATACTATATTCACTCTTCTTGTGATGATGGTAGATGATAAACGCCTATGTGATGAGATAAGGTGATGTGACTGACACAGGCACTGTGATGCAGCACTAGGCTACTACTGACCTTCTGATGATACATCAGATGGAGAGTCACCTGCTTTCGGACCACAGTTGACGATGAAAAACTGAAACCACAGAGAGTAAAACCGCAGATAAAGAAGGGCTACTGCTGTAGCTTTTGGCCTAGAGCAGTGTCCGTAAGACTTTATCCAATGCCTGGTAGGAGGTCTTTCCACGCTGGCTAATGTGGCCAACTTACTCGCTGTCATCTCTGAGGGCTCTTCCTCCTATTCCTTCCAGTGGTTCTTTCCCTAGTGTTGTACTTACTTCACATGGATAGCCAAACACCTGAAAGGACACTCTCCAGGTCCCTGGGGTTCTCCATTTCTATATTCTTTCCTTTCCAGTATTTTGCCCTAAAATTTTAGCTTGTCATCTCTGAACCCTAAATTCAATCCAGTGAGACTCCTGAGTTGTTTAGGTTCCCTCTATCGTCACTGTGGCTCAGAAACACTGTGGTTCACTCCCATTCACTTCCCTTCTCTCAGAGATCATTATCCTGGATTGACTTTTACCCAGTATGTGAAAAACCACAGCTAAGAAAGAAGAAGTGGAGAAGTCAATTTGTATCATTAATAAGTTCCATTTGACTATTGTGCCACTGTTTTGCTGCAACTTAAAAAAAGGGTCACTTGAATTTGTAGCAGACTTCATCGGGGCGTGTGTTAATTACTATTTCATAAAATGTTATTATTCTACAAAGTACATTCTATTTTTTTTTTAATGTTTACCTATTTTTGAGAGAAAGAGAGAGAGAGAGAGGGAGGGAGAGGAGAACAAGAAGGGAGGGGCAGAGAGAGAGGGAGACACAGAATTCGAAGCAGATTCTAGGCTCTGAGCTGTGAGCACAGAGGCCAGCATGGGGCTTGAACTCACGAACCATGAGACCATGACCTGAGCCGAAGTGGGTCGCTCAACCGACTGAACCACCTGGGTGCTTCTATAAACTATATTCAGAATCAAGCATGACTGAGAAGATAATTTTCCACGGAAATGCAAATTTTTCTTTATTTCTCCTTACAAACTGAACGTGTACATTTTGGGCTAACTCTCCAAGTATCATTTTCATTTTTTCTTATTTAAAAATTTTAAAGCAACTTTTTATCACAGTATAATATACTAGTGTATAGCTTAATCTTCACGAAGTTAATGCACCTCTGTAACCAATACCCAGATCAAGAAATATAGTACAAGAACACAAATCTGGTTTTAACATTCAGAATTCAAATTAAAAGAAAAAGAGAGGAAAAACGTACCATGTCAATAGCTTTTATCAAATAAAAGCATTTGATAAAATTTATCTAGTCATGATTTTATTACGCTGATAGCAAACTATCGGAAAAGAACCTCCTTCGCCAGCTACACAGAAGGTCCCATTATTTCCCTGTCACATCTTCCCCCCAAAGTAATACTTCTCCTGACTTCTAACACAATAAATCAGTTTTGCCTGTTTTTAAACTTCGTATAACTGGAATCACAATGTGTACTCTTTTGTGACTGGCTTTTTCTCCTGAACACTATGTTTCTGAGGCTCATCCATGTGGCTGTGTACTGACAATAGTTCGTTTATTCTCGCTGCTGTATGGTATTCCGTTGTACAAATATACCACTATTTAGTTATCCAGTTTGCTGGTTTTGAACACTTGGATGGGTTCCAGTTTTTGGCTGTATGGATATTGCTCTATGAACACTCTTCCACGTTGTGTTTTGGAGAACATATGTTAGCATTTCTGTTGGATACATACCTAAGAGTGAAATTGTAAGGTCGTGTGGTACAAATATGAGTAAGCTCAGTTTTAGTGAGAAAAAAAAATTAACCAGAGTGGTTAAAGCAATTTATATTCCGACCAGCTGTGGAAAAGGAGTTGCAGACGCAATATATCCTCACCAACACTCGACAGCATCGGTCCTCGAGCTCCAGCCGTTCTGCGGGCAGGCCGCAGTCTCACAGCGTGGGTGTAGTCTGCAAACGACTGGTGACATTGAGGATCTTTTGATATGTCTGTATGCTTTCTGAAGACCTTCTGCTGTGACTTGACCACTTAAGTGTTTTGCCCGTTTTCCTGTCGGGTTGTTTGTCTTCCTATTGCTGTATACGAGTTTTTAATATATTGTGGCCGAGTATTCTGCAAATACCTCTTTTTCCAAGTGCAAATATCTTTTTCCCACTCTGTGGTCTGCCTTTTCAATCTTAACTGTATTGTAGTGAACAGAATTACTTTCTTTCATTTTTCTTTAAAGTAGGCTTCACACCCAGCATAGAGCCCAATGTAGGGCTTGAACTCATGACCCTGAGATCAAGATGTGAGCTGAAATCAAAAGTTGGACAGTTAACCAACTGAGCCACCTGGGTGCCCCAAGGAACAGAATTTCTTAACTTTAAAGTATACTCCATGCAAAAAAAAAAAAAAGTTGAGGGAGTAATACTTATGTGAGACAAAACAGACTCCCAAACAAACGTTGTAACAAGAGCCAAATAAAGGCATTACATAATGATAAACATACAATCTTCTCAGATGGAATCAGGAAGAAACAGAAAATCTGAGCAGATTACTGGTTCAGGACCAGATGGCTTCACAGGTGAATTCTACCAAACATTTAAAGAGTAAATGCCTCCCTGTTCAAACTATTCTAAAAAAAAAAAAAAAAAAAAATGGAAGAAGAAATGCTGCTACTAAATTCATTCTATGAGGCCAGCATTACCCTGGCACCAAAACCAAAGACACTGCAAAAAAAAAAAAGAAAGAAAAGAAAATTATAGGCCAATATTCCTGATAAACATAGATGTAAAAATCCTCAACAAGATATTAGCAACTGAATTGAACCATACATTAAAAAGATCATTCACCACCATCAAGTGGAATTTATTCCAGAGACGCAAGATGGTTCAATACCTATGAATCAATCAATGTGATACACCAGGTTAACAAAATGAAGGATAAAAACCATATAATCACCTCAATAGATGCAAAAAGTCCATTTGACAAAATCAACACCTGTTTATGATAAAAATTTTCAACAAAGTAGGTATAAAGAGAACATACCTCAACATAATAAAGGCTATATATGACAAACCTACAGCTAACATCATACTCAATGGTAAAAAGCTGAAAGCTTTTCCTCTAAGATCAAAACCAAGATAAGGACAGCCACTCTTGCCACTTTTATTCAAAAAACAATAATGCAAGTACTAGCCACAGCAACCAGACAAGAAAAAGAAATAAAAGGCATCCAAATTGGTAAAGAAGTAAAACTCATTACTTACAGATGACATGATACTGTATATAGAAAACCCTAAAGACTCCACCAAAAATACCCCATGAGAAATAATATGTAAATTCAGAAAAGCTCCAGGATACAAGATGAACATACAGAAATATGTTGTGTTTCTAGACCTTAATAACAAATTGCCACAACAATTCTGTTTATACTTGCATCAAAAAGAATAGAATACCTAACAATAAATTTAACCAAGGAGGAGGAAGGCTTATACTCTGAAAACCATAAGACATTGATGAAAGAAGTTAAAAATGATGCAAACAGGGGAGCCTGGGTGTCTCAGTCGGTTAAGCATCCAACTTTGGCTCAAGTCATGATCTTGCAGTTTGTGAGTTTGAGGCCCGCGTCAGGCTCTGAGCTGTCAGCAGATTCTGAGCCTACTTCAGATTCTGTGTTTCCGTCTCTCTCTCTGCCCCTACCCTGCTCATGCTCTGTCTCTTTCTCTCAAAAATAAATAAACATTAAAAAAAATTTTTTTAAGTGATGCAAACAAATGGAAAGATAAACCATGTTCATGGATTGGAAGAATTAGTACTGTTAAAATGTCCATATTACCCAAAGCAATCTACAAATTCAATGCAATCCTATCCAAATTCCAATAGAATTTTTCACGGAACTAGAATAATCTGAACTATTGTTATAAACCATAAAAAACAAGCAAACAAACAAAAGAAACCCATATAGCAAAGCAATCTTGAGAAAGAAAAAAGCTAGAGGCATCACATCCACATTTCAAACTATACTACAAAACTATAGTAATCAAAACAATATAATACTGGCATAAAAAGAGACACACAGATCAATGGGACAGAACAGAGAGCCCAGAAACATATCCATGCTTATATATGGTCAATTAATCTTCAACAAAGGAGACAAGAATATACTATGGGGAAAAGACAGTCTTTTCAATAAATGGTGTTGGGGAAACTGGACAGGTACAAGCAAAAGAATGAAACTGGGCCACTTTCTTACACCATATGTAGAAATAAACTCAAATGAATTAAAGACCAAAATGTAAGACCCGAAACTATAAAACTCCTAAAAGAAAATACTGACAGTAACTCTCGAACATCAGTCTTATTGATATGCTTTTGGATCTGATCTTCAAGCTAGGGCAACAAAAGCAAAAATAAACTGGGGCTACCACAAACTAAAAAGCTTTTGCACAGTAATGGAAAGCAAACAAATTATGAAGGCAACCTACTGAATGGAAGAAGATATTTGCAAAGGAATTCTAATAATTAATTCTAATAATTTTAAATCCAAAATATATAAAGAATTCATATGAAAAAAGCAAACAATCTGATTAAAAACCGGGCAGAGGACCTGAATAGACATATTTCCAAAGAAGACATACAGATGGCCAGCAGACATCTGAAAAAATGCTCAACCACTAATCACCAGGGAAATGCAAATCAAAACCACAATAAAATATCACCTCACAGGTGTCTGAATGGCTAGTTGAAAGAATCAAAAATAAAAATAAAAACAAAAACAAAAACCAAGAATAACAAGTGTTGTGAGGACGTACAGAGGCCCTCATCCCCTGCTGACGGAAGCGTGAACTGGTGCAGTCAGTATGGAAAACAGTATGGAGGTTTCTCAAAAATTTTAAAGTTGAAATACTATATGATACAGCAATTTCGCTTCTCTATATTTCCCATCCAAAATGAAAAAAAATATCAAAAAGATACATGCAGTCCTAGACTCACTGCAGTATTATTTATTATAGCCAAGCTATGGAAGCAACCTAAGTGTCCACTGATACATGAACAAATAAAAAAGATGTGATATATACATAAAATGGGAGTATTACTCAGCCATAAAGAAAGAATTAAATCTTGTCGCTGCGACAACATGGATGGACCTAGAAAGTATCATACTAACTGAAATGTGTCAAAGAAAAACGAATATGATTTCACTCATATGTATAATCTAAAAAAATAAATGAATAAAGATAACAAAACGAAAACAGACTCAAAGATACAGAAAACAAATGGATGGTTGCCAGAGGGGAGAAAGGTGGGGGGTGGGGAAAATAGTTGAAGGGGATTAAGAGGTACCGACTTCCAATTATAAAATAAATCAGTCAAGGGGCGGCTGGGTGGCTCAGTTGGTTGGGCGTCCGACTTTGGCTCAGGCCATGATCTCACTGGTTTGTGAGTTCGAGCCCTACATCAGGCTCTGTGCTGACAGCTTAGAGCCTAGGGCCTGCTTCGGATTCTCTGTCTCCCCTTCTCTGTGCCCCTCCTATGCTCATGCTCTGTTTCTCAATAATAAATAAATGATCAAAAAAAATTTTTTTTTAATAAATCCGTCACAAGAATGTAAAGTATGACATGGAGAATATGGTCAATAATATTGTAATAATTTTGTATAGTGACAGATGGTAACTACACTTAACAATGGTGAACAATTTTTCTTAAAAGCTTATTTTTGAGAGAGAGAAGAGGGAAACAGAGCAGGGGCAGGGGAGGGGCAGAGAGGGAGACACAGAATTCGAAACAGGTTTCAGACTCTGAGCTGTCAGCACAGAGCCTGACATGGGGCTCAAACCCACAAACCATGAGATCATGACCTGAGCCAAAGTTGGATGCTTAATGGACTGAGCCACTAAGGGACTAAGAAATGGGGAACATTTCTGAATGTATACAGATGTTGAAACAGCATGTTATACACATAAAACTAATATTTATCAATTATATTTCAATTAAAAAGAATTTTAAGACACTGTTTTCTTCTAGAAGCTTGACTGTTTTACTTTTCATATGTATAACTCATCTACATTTATTTCTTTGTATGGTCTGAGATCAAGGTCAAGATTCATCTCTTTGTTTTCCCCATGTATATGTCTAATAAATCCAGTATAATTTATTAAAAAGAACATCCTTTCCTTCTGTACTGCAATGTTATCTTTAATATAAATCAGGTAACTATATATGTATATCTCTGTTGGCTCTGTTTTGTTTCATTGATTTGTATTTTCTTGCAGCAGAACCATATTGTCTTTATTACTGTTCCTTATAATATCTTGGTATCTTATACTGTAAATCCTCTAGTTTTGTTATTCTTCAGTTACTATTTTGGCAATTTTTGGCCCTTTGCATTTCCATAGTTTAGGAATCAGATTCTGCATTTAAAAAACCCAAAAACTAAGATACACATCTTCTGGGATTTTGTTGGAGACTGCATTGAATCCACCTGGGGAGAAGTGTAGAGGTCTTTTGTTAGATGTTTCCATATTTGATATTTTTGATATACTGATAGGGAATAATTAAAAATTTTTCATTTTTGGTTTATTGCTGGTATTCGGGCCTAAAAATGATTTTTATATGTCAAGTATGTATCTGGCAACCCTGCAAAAATTCACTTTTTAATTCTATTAGTTTGTAGACTCTTTTGAATTTTATTTGTAACAATCATGTCATCTGTAAATAATTGCAATCTTCTCTCTGCTTTCTCCCTTAGTGCACGGAGTAGGCCAGCAACGTCCAACAGAACTTTCTGTGGTAATGGAAATGTTCTATATTTGTTGTGTTTGGTGGCCACTAGCCACATGTGCCTAGATGTGGTATGTGGCCAGTTTGAGGACATATAATTTTAACTAACTGAAATTTGAATCACCAAATTGGTTTGTCCAGCTTAGGGCTAGGATCTCCAATATAATGGTGGACACAAATGGTTATAGCAGTCACCCTTGTTTTATTCCTGATCTTGAGATAAATGTTTTCAATATTTTACCACTAATGTGATATTTGCTATAGATTTTGGGGGTGGCACGGGTAGAGCTCCCTATCAGACTAAGGAATTAACATTCTACTGATGGTTTGCTATGAACATTTAATAAAATCATGAACAGATAAATCTTCTCAAATGCTTCTATTTGATAAAACCTATTGAGAAGATGTAATTCTCTCTTTTCTGTTAATTTGGTTACATTCACTGAATTCTGAATATTAGACCAAATCTGTGCTCCTATATTAAATTCAACTTGGTCTACTACATCTACCTCTATATCTACCTACCTACCTACCTACCTATTTACCTACCTAGATTTGATTTACTAATATTTTGGAATCTGTTCACCTACATTAACAAGAAAAATAGACTTGAAATTTTTTATAACGTCCTTCTCAGGTGTTGATACTAAGGTTATACAAGCCTCAGACAGGGTTGGGAAATATTTTCTTTTTTTTCTCTCTGAAGGAGTTTTAGTAATACTGATGTTAGTTCTACTGAAATTCTTGGGAGAATTCATTTGTGAAGTCATCCGAGCCTGGAAATTTATTTATGGAAATATTCCAAATTATAGACTCAATTTCATTAATATGAAATTATTCAGATTTCTAATTTTTTGTAAGTTTTAACAGTAAGTGCTGTTTTCCTAGGAATTTGTCCATTTCACCTAAATTTTCAAATCCATTGGCATAAAGTTATTTTAAAAATTCTCTTCTCTTTATTAACATGTGAAGAATCTGCTAAGATGTCCCTTTTTCATTTCTGAAATTAGGAATTTAGGGGCGCCTGGGTGGCTCAGTTGGTTGAGCATCTGACTCTTGATTTTGGCTCAGATCATGATCCCAAGACGGTGGGATCGAGCCCCGCAATGCCCCACAACAGGCTCCACCCTAAGCATGGAGCCTGCCTAAGATTTTCTCTCACTCTCTGACCCCTCCCCTGATGGGCACACACACACACACTTTCTTTCTCTCTTGAAAAGAAAAGAAAAGAAAAGAAAAGAAAAGAAAAGAAAAGAAAAGAAAAGAAAAGAAAAAGTTGATGCTTTTACTTTTTTTCTTCATCAATACTCCAGGCAGGGTATTGTTTTTACTAAAAATTGTGATTGTGTTGATTCTCTCTTTTGTACTTTTGTTCTCTATTTTATTAATTTTGGCTCTAACTTTTATTGTCTGCATTCTACATTCTTCATAGAAGAATGCTTCTTACAAGACTTATGCTTGGCCCAAAGTCTCTGCTCAAAAAAAAAAAAAAGAAAAGAAAAGAAAAGAAAGAAAAAGTTCTCCCATTTTTTTCATGTCCTAGAAAAAATAAGTTGCTGGCTGCCCTGATTAAGTTATCTAACAGTTCATTCTATTGGCTGTGTTTTCAGAAGTTTCCTTTGACACCCCTACTCTAATAGCAGCTCTATAAGGAGCAGTTGGTATTTCAGACTAGTGACTTGTGTTGTTATAGGGCTTCGCTAACACTTCACTAATACTGATATTTTCTCTCCAAAGTATGCTTGCATATAAATAGGGGGACCCTAATGATTAATTGGATACCCTTACTGTAGAACATACAAATTAGGCTAGTCAGGATAATCAAGGCCTGGGAGAAGTAACAAATATTCTCAACACTTTTAATGACTTTAGCAAAACAAACTTATTTCTTGCTCACACATGGTCTACTAACTCAAATTACATTTAAACAATCAATCACCATTGACTGAAGTAAGCAATAATTTTATATGTGAGGTGTGTATGCGTATTTTTTTTCCTATTGACAAGTATTCAAGAATATACTCTTTAGTTGGCACACCTCTGGCTGAAGACAGGAAATCGATATTTAAAGTCCTGATTTACAGATTAGGAATACACACGAACATGAAGTTTTTATAAAGTTTCCGTGCAGCCATGTTTGGATTTTCACTAAGGAGATTGGATTCTTTGTAGTATAAACTTTCCTGCTTGGCAATTTAGCCTTACTCTGAAGACTCCATTATTCCTATACTGTTGTGCAATAAACACTATGGACAAAGAAAAAATGTTACATTTAAAGTGACTGACTGGCTATATTATTGCCTCAGATTTTCCTATCTTCTTCACTGTACATTTGTGAGGCAGACAGGGCTTATACAGACCAGTAGGTTTATGAGACCTTTATAAAAATATTCTATCTTCAATATCTATCTATCTTAGTACAGCATTCAAAATTCTGTCTAGCTTGACAGTTCCAACAATAGCAGTGTTTGGAACTTTGCCAAAATCAAGTTTATTACTCATGAAATAGTTCTAAAATGTTAATAGTTTGGAACGAAAGTGTTATTTGTGTCAAAGACCTAATTCTTATCCAACTCACCTAAAGATAAGGAGTTAAGCAACAGAAAATGTCATGATCACAAGATAGTCTAATCACTACAATAACAAAGAACTGAAATGGATGTGTGTGAGACTTGATGAATTTAAGGCTTGAAGTCCAACAAAATTCTGAAACTTCACCTCTATAACACCGGGAAGCTGTACAGCATAGGAATTAAGGATGTATGCTCCTAATTGTTCCTTCTGGGTTTGAATCCTGGCCTGTCATTTATTAACTCTGTATTTAAGAAAGTTATTTAACTTGTTACATATCGGTTTTCTCATATATCATATGGGTTTAAACAGTAACTACTTCAGGGGCACCTGGGTGGCTCTGTTGGTTAAGCAACCAACTTTCAATTTCAGCTCAGGTCATGATCTCATGATTCATGAGATTGTGAGATTGAGCCCTGAGTAGGGCTCTGCACTGACAGCATAAAGCCTGCTTGAATTCTGTCTCTCTCTCTTCTCTCTCTGCATCTTCCCCCACTCTCCCACGTTCTCTCAAAATAGAGAAATAAACATTAAAAAGAAAAAAAAAGAAACTACTTCACAGAGTAGGATTAATGAGTCAATGCATGTAAAGGGTTTAGATCAAGGTCAGGACATAGAAAGTAATCAATAAATGTTAGTAAATCCACCACAATCCACCACTTAAAAAAAAAGCGAGAGAAAGAATTTTTAATAATTAAAAAAGTCAAAGTTCAAAATTTCAAATTTCACAGGAAGTTGTTCATATACTTTCAACCTAATGTCTACCAAAGTTTCAAAATCTTTACCATTCCACAAAACATTATTATTCCTTACACATGATGATCCAACCAACAAGTGTTTACTGAACACCTACTAGGCACTTGGACATAAAGACAAGAGGCATTACAACTTCTGTTTAAGACCTTATAATCATCTTAGGCAGCCTTTGGTGGAGTCGTCACTCCCACCTGGGTCCAGCTCCCCACTGCCCTATGCCAGGTGGGCTGGCACTGGGCCCGAGGAAAGCGGAGCAGTCTACAGGTCTAGGTATCGAGTGTCGCGGTGGCGCACTCACGGGGAGAAACAGGAGGAGGAGACAGCAAGGACAGGCCCAGGGGTAATGGCGTCCAAAGAGGAACACGTAGTAAAAAATCTCAACATGGAAAATACCGAGCAGGGAAATGGAAAACATGATGACAAGGAGCAAGCTGCTAATAAAGGAGAGCCCTCGGCCCTCCCTCTGGACACTGGGAACACCGTGTGCCTCGAGTAAATCGTAGGCGGTTCCGCGTCAGGCGGCCCATCCTGCAATATGGATGGGATGTGATTCAGAGGCTTGAAGAGCCACAGGCAGCAATGAGAGAAGAGAATATGGAAAGGCTTGGGGAGGAGATGAGATGACTCCAGCAAAAGCAAAGAAACGCGGCTCAGTCACGGTTTGTGGGCAGTTAGCACGGACCCCCTCACCATGACCATCATGAGGAGTCTGCCTTAGGCCTTGAATCCTGAGGTTTTCCCTGAAGTTAACGGGGAGACATCTGCTTTCTAAACTTACGTGTTCACGATATACCTTTGTTGTAAACCTTTTGATGTCACTCATTTCTGGTGGGTCTATTATTACTTCTAGTTGAATGTTGTGTTTTTGACCAAATCTGTAAGATTTTGTTAGGAAAATTTTACCTATTGCATGGAAAGATGCTCATTATATATTGTGAAGCCAATAAAGCAGTTTAGAAAAAGCATAAATATAGAAATAAATATTAAGCCTTGTAATCATTTTAACAAATTATTTAGAATATTAGACCATATACAACCAGACGCTGAACTCTGTGGTAAAGAACATGCATCTTGACTAAGAAGACCGGGAATTCCATGAGCGCCGATGCAAAGATGCCTAGTGTACCGCAGGCGCTCCCAGCACTAAGGGCTTACTCCACATGATGCTAAGCAGAGAGAGGTCCAAATACACCAACCCTTCCTATCTCCTTCGTGCAAAAACACGAAACAAAACAAAAAGCTTAAAAAATATTTGGCCAATGTTATAGTCTTTTATTCCTAATGGCAAGAAGCATATTTTTTACGTGTACTGTGTTACTGTAGATATACAGAGTATTATAAGCACTTAAATTCGCCAGCATAGGTGTGCTGGGCTGCTCATTCTGAAAACAAACAAACAAACAAAAAAAAAAAAACGCACAAAAATCCCTATTTATTGGTTAGAATCAGAAAAGTAGACCAACTATACCTTTTACATTAGCTTTAGTACAGACGTAATTTCTAGCCTAAGAATCACAGATGTGGGATTAATCTTAGAAACCACAGTCTAGGGGCACCTGGGTGGCTCAGTCGGTTAAGCATCTGACTTTGGCTCAGGTCATGATCTCGAGGTTCGTGAGTTTGAGCCCCATGTCAGGCTCTGTGCTGACAGCTCAGAGCCCGGAGCCTGCTTCCAAATCTGAGTTTCCCTCCCTCTCTGCCCCTCCCATGGCTCACGCTCTCTTCTCTCTTTTGAAACTAAATAAACATTAAAAAAAATTAAGAAACAAAATTTTTAAAAAAGAACCTACAGTCTAATTACCTTAGACAAAAGAATTTAAGATCTAGAGAAGTTTAACACTCTGTCCAAATTACCACAACTAGTATTGGCTGTACTAATATTAGAACTCGACTGTGATTTCTAAGGGTGTGCTTTCCTTTTCAACCTACTGCCTGTACTGATCTTCGGGTAACACCAAAAAGAATAAGGAAATAATAATAAACAGACTCAGGTAATGCTTTTACATCATCCTACTTAATATTATCATATACTTTGCCCTAAAATAGTAACAAAAGAAATTATGAATTCTGGACTTTCTCCTTACAAAATATCAACTCATCTTAGCACTCTTAACAAAAGGTCTGTAGTTTGAATGCTTATATATACTGAAACAATTTCCCATACAATTTAATCATATTTGAAATATTTTCTATATTTATTGATTTGAGAATTTTAATATGCTAGAAATAAATCCTAAATAACCGATGACTGGCCTATAGATGGATTTACATTAAATGTACAGTGAGATCACTAATACAATGAAAATGTTAAGAAAAACTCCTACAATTGACAACAATTCTACATATAGTCATTAGTTTTGACAGAATAACATCGCTACAGAGTAAAATACCATTAAGATAAAGACAGCTTAATCACTGCACAAATGGAATTTATTGATCTGCCATAAAATGAATTTATTGACCAGTCTAAAGCATTATTTGCAAGCTATACACAGTTTGTTTTGCAAATGTTATGCTAACTATGATTTCTAGTTTAGACTACTAAAAAGTTGCTGGTTACTAGAAGTATGAAGTTTTGAAATACATTTTTTTACTACTAAGCAATTCATACATGTATTATTTCTGATTCCCACATGATTTTTATCTTCAAGAATGCTAATTATCACTAATATCACTAGAATCCTTTTTGAGACATAAACCAGAGACTGGATCATATCATTAGCATTAAAATGTGTTCTGCTGGCAGTTCCCTCATAGCACATGTATAAAATAAGTCTTCCAAAAGTGAAGGCCCTTAAGGTTGAAGAAAGCACAGGCTGAGGTAATCTCAGCCTTATCTAATTATTAATTTCTCTCCTAGAGGCTTAAATGTTTAAAGAGATTTTCTAGTAATTTCATTCTTTTCCTCATTTTAGGAGAGGCAGTAGAGTATAATGGATAAATATAGACTTTTAGCTCAAAAAACAAAGGTTCAAAATCTGACTCTGCCACTATTAGCTGTGTTACCTTGGATACATTTTCTTTATTTGTTAAAATGTGGGCAATCGTACATACCACGTAGGCTAACTGTGAGGACCAAGTTAAATAACATGGAAATTAAAGCACCTGATTTGGAGTCAACCAAAGAACAGCTGCTTAGAAGAAGTTAAACTACGGGAGACTTGGGTGGCTTAGTTGGTTAAGCTACCGACTTGATTTCGGCTTCATGTCATGATCTCACAGTTCGTGAGTTCTGTGCTGACAGAATTCTCTCTCTCCCTCTTTCTCTCTGCCCCTCCCCTGTTTGCACCCACTCTCTCTCAAAATAAATAAATAAACATTAAATAAATAAAAAGAAGTTGGAGGCACCTGGGTGACTCAGTAGGTTAAGCGTCTGACTTTGGCTCAGATCATGATCTCATGATTTGTGGGTTTGAGCCCCACGGCGGGCTCTGTGCTGACAGGTCAGAGCTGGAGCCTGCTTCAGATTCTGTGTCTCCCTCTCTCTGCTCCTCCCCTGCTTGTGTTCTGTCTCTCTCTCAAAAATATATAAACATTAAAAATTAAAAAAAAAAAAAAAGTGAAATTCCTTACTTCCTCAATTCCCCAAATTCAGAAATGGTTATTTCTTTTTTTAAAAAAACTTTATTTTGAAAGAGAGAGCAAGTGGAAGGGGGAGAGAGAGAGAGGGGGAGAGAGAAGGGGAGAGAGAGAGAGAGAATCACAGGCTTGAACCCACGAACCACGAGATCATGAACTGAGCCGAAGTCAGAGGCTTAACCAACTGAATCACCCAGGCACCTAAAATGGTGAGTTCAATGCTGGAAGAGAAAACTGATACTGTCAACTGTCACACGTGCATAACTGCTTGTGGTTGCCACTTCTTGGGTTCTAAAGCATGCTCAACTGAAGTCACAAAGTTCACCTTACTAATCTGTAAAAAGGAAGAAGCTACCATCAAAACATTAGAAAACAACCCTCCTTCCTCTTTTTTCCCTGTTTCAAGGAAAATGGAAAGAAGGAAATAAAATATATTTATAGTATAAATATATAAAGCACTTCCCCCCCGCCTTTCACAAGGCTACTCTTCTTATCTAGAACTTATTTACAAAGAAAGTCTGAAAAAGTAGGTCAATGTAAGTTATATACAGTGACCAGAGCAGCCACTATAGAAAGGTTTGCATTTTCCAATTGAAAATTTGCTCAGTGGGTTGAGCCTCCAGCCCACATCAGGCTCTGTGCTGAGCATGGAGACTGTTTGGGATTCTCTCTCTTCCTCTCTCTTTGCCCCTCTCCTGCTTGTGTGTGCTCATGCATGCTCTCTCTCTCAAAATAAATAAATTAAAAAAATAAAATAAAATTTGCTGGTTTAAATTCAGACTGCTATGATCATACTAACAACAACCCTGGGTTCAGCCACTAGAATCATCAGTAATGTAATCATACTATCAAACAGGATATCTAAAGAGACAGGCTCATTCTAGTGGTGCCTGGGTGGTTCAGTCAGTTGAGCATCCAACCGACTCTTGATTTTGGCTCAGGTCATGATCTCACAGCTGGTGGAATCGAGCCCCATATAGGCCTCCATGCTGACATCTTGGAATACTCTCTCTTCTTCTCTCTCACAGCCCCTCCCCTGCTCATGCTCTCTTTCTCGCTCAAAATAAATAAACTTAAAAAAAAAAAAAAGGCTCATTCTAAAGCAGACAAGAAAGTCATCTTTCCATTTGTAATGAGTTCTAATAATAACATTATTTTCATAATCTGAATATGTAAATAAAATACTGCTTAAGCTGGCTTTCTCCTGCTGAAACTGAGGGTAAAACTCATCTTGCTAACTAAAATCCATACCAACAGAATCATAATTAACCAAGTGACTGACAGCAATATTATCCTTTAAGGCTTATATAGTATTTTCCCAACTTAAACACGCATTTTATGTAGTATATTAAGTTCTTAAAAGGACTTTATACAGCAAACAGAAAAATCTATTTAAATAACCTGGCATCTCTGCATATTAGCCTAACAGATTAAATACAGGCCTTTGCAAAACAGAAACAGTAAATATTAAAAGCTCCAATATGGTAAAAAATCTCTCACTAAAACTTTTTGTTTTTACTTCATTCTGATAGAAGTTAAATTTAAACTAAGAACTCAGTTACTGAATTACAGCTTTTTTCAGCAGCAGTCTGTGAAAATGCAAGAACGTAGGTGACGAATATTCCACACATTTTTATTCATTCAGCTCAATGAAGCAACATGTTATTTTTAAGCTGTCAATTTAAATGTTTATGTAAATTGGGGCAAATTTAAAAACATTCATTTCTAATATATTTCACCTAATATTAACTGATTAGTTATAAGAATATAACAAAGGCTGCATCCCAAGAAAGTATCAGGTTTGTTCACTTGATAGTTAAAGGGAAAAAGATCTCACCAAAGACCCCAAGATTTCTTTTTCTACAGTGACATTTGTCTAAAATGGCTAAAGCCAACCTTTGGCACTAGCAGAATTTATCACGTTTACCTTGCCTTGCATGTCTATGTAGTCACAGTTGTAATCTATGAATAGATTCTGAGAAAACAATCTAGCTTCAGACAACAACGAAATTATCCTTCAAATACTCAGCTACACAAAAACTTACATTTGTTCCACTGTAGTAAGTACACAAAGACAAAAGTCATAATGGAGATGTGTATTTATTATAAAATATAGCCAAATCGTCAGAGATAATAGCAACTAGTTAAATCAAAACTATATTGGAAAAGACTCTATCCACCTGGTGGATCATAAAAGGAGAAAATCAAGAGAAATAAGAGGGACCAGCTACTCATTCACAAACATAGATGGCATATTAACATTATTAGTCATTTGGGAAACGCAAATTAAAACCACTACACAGATATTACAACAGATACAAGTCAAAAATGGACTGAATACACCATGCTGATAAGGATACATACAGAGCAGCAGGAACTCACACACTCTGGTGGTGGGAATGCAAAATTGTATAGCCACTTGGAAAAAAGTTTGACAGTTTTCTTAGAAAGTTGATATACACTTACAATAGAGTCCATAATCCCACTCTCCTAGGTATTTACCGAAGCGAAAAGAAAAACAAAAACAAAAAGCTCCTTCCTGTAAATGTAGCTTTATTTGCAATCGCCCAAAACTGGAAACAACGTAGTAGACGTCCCTCAACAGGTAAATGGATACACAACTCTGGTAATACAATGGAATGCTACTAAGCAATAAAAAGGAACAAACTAGTGATTTATGCAACGGACAGATAAATATTAAACGCATTTTGTTAAGTGAAAGCAGCCAGTCCTAAGAGGCTACATATTATATAATCTCATTTATTCAAAATTCTGGAAAAAGCTAACTAACTAAAGGCATGGAAAACACCTAAGTGCTTGCTAGGTTTGGGAATGGGGCTGGGAAAAGGGATGACTATAAAAGGGCAACAGAAGAACATTTTGTGGATGATGGAACTCTTACTGGTAGATGCATGAGTCTATGTATTTCCATAGAACTGTACAACACAAGGAGTGAATTTTATTGAAAATAAAAATTTTTAAAAAAACAAACCAGTGTCAGGGAAACTGAAGACGGAAACAGACTTTAAAACTGGATCTAACTGTATTACAAATGAATAACACGGCAGACTGAGGGGGATATGGGAGAAAAGACCTGACTTAGCGAGTTTTGGGAAAGAGCATTTTGGTTAGATTCTGTGAGAATAAAGATAAAAAGAACTGTACACAAACACTGTATTGTACATAGTAAATATGTTTCTCTCACAAATATGGGTGAGCAATTCTGAAACTACTACATACATGGATAGCAAATACATAATTAAGCTGCAGATAATGAGAGTCTGGTTTCTCAATGTGGGCAAAATAAGTTACAAACAAGCAAAAGGAAATGCTAGAATAATCCCTATAGTGCTAGGTTGGAGCTGGAAGTATCAGTAACAAATAGTGTTTTATATATATACAGGTAGCACATAAAGGGATAAACCCAGACGTGTGAATATGTATGGCTAGTGTGCATGCACCCATTTCTAGGTCTGAAAGGCCCAGAAGCAGTTAATGCCTCAGCAGCAATGAGCACACCTAGCACCCAGATGTTGTCTTTTAAATACTATTCTCCAATAGGACGGACCTGGGTTCCTTGGGAGATGAGAGTGATTTTAGGCCTGGGGCAGGAAAAATAGAAGATGAGCCTAGAGCATCTCATAGAGCCAGAGAGTAAGAAATGCCTGGGGGCGTGGGGGGCGTGGGGGGCGTGGGGGCGTGGCAGGAGGGAAAGATGTGTTGAAAGGACAAAGATGCAAACTTCAAAGGGCTCCCAGTGGCCAAAACTGAAACAATCTGAGCAACAAAAAGAAATCAACACTAGTACTGATTTTCATCCAGAGAATAAAATAAAAATCCATGAGTGTGTACAGATACAAATAAAGGATTAAATAAGTTAATGTGGGGAAGGACAACTCTTTCTTACAGAAGAATTATAATTAATTAATGTAGAAGAAAGAAGTGGAATAGAAAATCACCATCAAAACATCAAAGTAGGGGCACCTGTGTGCCTCAGTTAAGCATCCAACACTTGATCTCAGTTAAGGTCTCGATCTCACGGTTGTGAGTTCCAGCCCCACGATGGGCTCCACCTCTACTTAAAAATAATCAGGGGCACCTAGTGGCTTAGTTAAGCGTTGGACTCTTGATTTCAGCTCACGACTGGTGAGACCACACCCCATGTCAGACTCTATGCTGACAGCGTGAGGCCTGCTTGGGGTTCTGTCTCTCCTTCTCGTTCTCTGCCTCTCCCCCATTCACACTGCGCTCATTCTCTCTCTCAAAATAAATAAACTTAAAAAAAAAAATCAGAGTAATTATTGCTTCAGGCAAGATCCAACAATCAATGCCAAAATTAGTGGCCATAAATTTAAAAAGAAACAAGATATTTGTGTAACTTCAAAGTACCTGACTTGTCATCTTCCAACGTGTGACTGAAATCTAAGGAAAAACTGGATCCTAATATGTCAAAGGACCCAGACATATATACTCTAAAAGGATTGGAGGAGATGAAGGAAATACGACAAATAAATGTAATGTGGGATCCTGGAAAAAGAACATTCGTGGAAATACTGAAGTCCAATAAAGTCCACAGTTTCATAGTCTATGTTGATTACTTAATTTTGATCGTTGTACCAAGGTTACATAAGATGTTAACATTAGGGAAAGCAGAGTGAAAAATACACGAAAACTATATACTATCTTTAAAACTTATTTCTACATCTAAAATTATTCTAAAATAACAAGTTGAAGAAGATCCCATAATGATCAAATAAAGTAACATTTTTGCATTATCTCCTGTAAGGGTAAACCTTACAGGTTTATTTCCAAGTTACTTTCTTTCCTGCCCTAAAGGCTATACAATGACATTGATCAGGGTCTACGAAATTAAAAACTTGAATATTTGTGTCCTCTGGAAATCCATGTTGAAATCCTAACCCTCAATGTGATGGTACTTGGTGGAGGGGCCTTTGGGATGTGATTATAATTCAGAGCCCTCGTGAATGAGATCAGTGCCTTCATAAAAGTGGTCCCAGAGGGGTTCCTCACCCCCTCCACTATGGGAGGAGAACAGAGGGAAAAGACAGAGGTCTATGGATCAGAAAGCAAGTCCTTACTAGAAACTAAATCTGCTGGCACAGATCTTGAACTTCCAGCCTCCAGGACTGTGAGAAATAAATTTCTATAGTTTATTAGCTACCCGGTTTATGTTATTTTGTTATAGCAGCCCAATATAGCAGATATTGACATTCAGAAAAAATTCCTAACTTGTCCACCCAACCTTTCTTATCCAGTCATATATACTCTAAAAAACAAGCAGCATATTCAATTTAAAGAAGAAATTCTGTCTCTGTCTTCAACACATGTATCTAATTAGAGTGATACTGTCAAATTAACAATGGCTCAGTATTTGATTTTTAAAATGAAACATTTTATGTTGACCTAGAAAAATCTCACTAATCTAAGTTTGTATGGAAGGACTACAACAAAACATAAATCAGAGAAGTTAAAAAAAAAAAAAGACATCTTAAGATATGATTTTGATAGAGGCAAAAAGCTTTAGCAGTACCTTCTTATATCATCCATCACTTAAAAAGGGAATACTTATTCATAAGTCTCAGTCTATGAATCAGATAGGTACTTTCCAAAACCAATTCAGTTTAGACCGCAGCTAAATATGCATAATACTAAGACTGCCTCATTCATATATTCAAGCTACCAAGAGTCCCATCAGTTCTTCTATAGCTTAATTTTATCCATCTTCCAAAATTCAAATGTGTAACTACTCTAATTCTAAAGCTATACTGATTTAAGTATAAGATGATATAAAATAATGCAAAATACATTCTTTCAGATAAAATTCTAGGTTCCTCCCTTTAAAAAAGCAAATTTTAAAAAGTTTTAAATTCACTTTATAAGAACATAAGCAAAGATACCTCATACAAGTCTATTAGAAAGCCAAATGTATCTCAGCTTTATGCATGTTATAAAAGAGACTATTTTTCAAATCAAACAGTTCTTAGGATATAAAGACTTTGTTAATATTACCTAGAAAATAGCACAAAAGAATTTACTTTTCAGATTTTGGTTTCCAAAAAAGAAAATTCCTTTGTTCAATATTGCTTGGAAATTCAAATTTATATGTTCATGTATAAAAAAAATGGGGCCCCAGGACGGCTCAGTTTAAGTTAAGTGTCTGACTTAGGCTTAGGTTATGATCTCACAGTTCCTGACGTCGAGCCCCACTGCGGGCTCCCTGCTGTCAGCACAGAGCCTGCTTTAGATCCCCTGTCCCCTTCCCCCTCCCCCCTGCTCACGCATTCTCTCTCTCAAAAATAATAAACATTAAAAAATATATATGTTTTTCTTTCGCCAAGAGATTCCTGAGCAGCCCAGAAAACATTTTACAGACCAAGTAGGCTCAAATTTTAATTTCTCCTTCTATTGTATGTTTTTAAAATACTCATAATTTTAGGAATCACAAACAAGTATAAGTGATTCAATATAGATTTCAGAGAACCGTAATTCCAACTTTAACCGCTAAAACACAGTTTTATATCAGAATCAGTTTCATTCCATTTAAAAATTTATATACTCTAAAATACTTATGTTACCAGGACAGATATTAAAACACATAATGATCACTTCCGAAATGTTACTAGTTCTGTTTAAATTTACTAGGAAAGAAAATAGAATTAAAATAATTTGTGTGTCTTTTTTTTTTCTTTCGGAGCAGGAAGTAGCTTGACCTTTATCATATAAATTTTAATTTTTTTAAATCTAAGCAAAATTAAGACTTCTACTGGAAAGAAGAACTTGGCATTTAACTGCTTGCAGCATTGTTTTATTTTTAAAATCAATTACTTCAGAAAATTAACACCTCTTTCTAAAAAATAACTTCCAATTAGTTTTCATGTATGACAACACTTACCAGTAACTAAAATTAGTTGTCTATCACCTCACATATAATTACATTACACAGCACGGTTAAGATACTCTGATTCAGTTTTCTAAGCCAAAAGTCAACAGACTTTTCTTAAAGGGCTAGATTTGAGGCTTGCAGCGATACAGACACTGTTGGAACTCGTGAACCCTGCCACTGTAGTGCTAAGACAGCCACAGACAATACAGAATGAATGGATGTGACTACGTTCCAATAAAATTTTATTTATCAAAATAGGTGAGTGGTCTGTGGGCCATAGTTTGCTGACTCCTGCAACCAGGCAAACAGATCCAATTATCAATACACAATACCCTCAGTAAACCAATAATCATATTCCCTTGTTTCTGGAAGTTATGTCCTCTTAAATCTAGATGTGAAACATCATTAATTTATATGGTAAAGAAACCATAAAAATACTTTGAGGTCAGAATCTCAGGTGGACTGAAAAAGTGTGTTAATAGCACACATTAAAATATGTTTCAAAATGTACAGTCGGGGTATGATTAATTTTACCAAGCAATCTTACCTTAATCAAACGAAAGAATCTAACTAAACTCTATTACACATCTGGTTTCAAACTCAAAATATATTTGATCGAAACTTCAGCTTTTCTGTCAAATTCCTAGAGAAATAAAATTTAAAGCTTTTAAGTCAGGTTCTAGTTCCAGATAAAATGAGTTAATGATACTCAAACCTGTCTCTCTGAGTGAAGGTAGTCTGAGTGAAGACCTGGAGAGAATACATGAATAGCTACTTTATTTTATTATTATTTTTTTACTTTTGAGAGACAGAGAGGGACAGAGCGTGAGTAGGGGAGGGGCAGGGAGAGAGAGAGACACAGAATCTGAAGCACGCTCCAGGCTCTGAGCTGTCAGCACAGAGCCCAACACGGGGCTCGAACTCACAGACCGTGAGATCATGACCTGAGCCAAAGTTGGACGCTTAACCGACGAAACCACCCCGGCGTCCCTTGGAACAGCTACTTTACAACTCTGAAAAGTAAACAGGAGCACAAAGACTGGGTAAGAAGACCAGAACTTGAAGTACCACTGAAGCATCATTTTCCAGTATGTAACCCTTCAGTTCAGGTATCCTTTAGCCTGAATATAACACAGCCCCACAACTAGAAGTGGGCATGAGTACAGACAGAAGCCTTGCAGTGCTGGCTCTGGGAGAGGGAAAGGAAAGTGTGGAAATTCCTTCCCCATTCTCTCAAGCTCAGCCTCCTGTAGCAGCTATGGCAATGGAGGCCCATTAGGACCTAAAACCCTGAGGAAGGGAAAACCTGCCTGATTAGAGGAGCTGTGGTCCAAAGAGATGCGGTGACGCCCCGTTGCTCTCTCACTGTTGTTCTGCCCTGGATATGGGTACAGCTGTAGGGACTGCACATTAGAGAGGAAAAAATAAAGCTCCACCCTTTCTGGTCAGAGAAAAGGGGAGCCCTGAGGAATCAAATTACTGGGAGATCCCAGAGAAGGAAGAGCTTAGGAAAGCAATGCTTCAAAGTTGTTTATGAACTCCCAGGCTCACCTCAAGCAGCACAGGTGTGGATCTGAGTCAAACAAGCACAGACTTTGAAATTTAACTACAATACAGACCACTATCCAAGTTCCAGACTGGCCCTTCTGTGGTACACATGTGGGACGGATCCAAATAGCGTGGCAAAGGCTTTGAAGATCGAAGTAATGTTGTAGCCACAATCCACCGGAACTTGCAGTCTTAACCCAACTGCACTATCTGCCAACTAACAAATCTGTCAACATTCTGCATAGGAACTGAACAAGACCCAAAGTCTCATGACAGTCAAACTGTCCAGGATATGATCCAAAATTACCTGGCAAATGAAGAACCAAGAAAATCTCAACTTGCATGGGAAAAGATGCCTCTCCAAGAAACCATAGATGCTAGAACTGAGGAAGATCTGAAAGGTATTAGAGCAACCCATCATAGAATGCTTCACCAAGTAAAAGCAAACATTCTTGAAACAAATGGAAAAATAGAAAGTCTCAAAAAAGAAACGGAAGATAAAAAAGGAGAACCAAATTCAAATCTCAGAAAAAAAAATCAATAACCAAAATTAAAAGTTCACTAGATGAGCTCAACAGCAGAAAAGAGAAGACAAGGGATGAAGTCAATGAATACAGATGAACAGAAATTACCATCTGTAAATAACAGAGAAGAAGATTTTTTAAAAAAAAGGAAGATTGCCTCAGATCCCACATTTGTGACACCAGAATCTCAACAAAGGGCGTCTGGGTGGCTCAGTCGGTTAAGTGTCTGACTCTTGATTTCAGCTCAGGTCATATATCACAGGTCGTGCGATCAAGCCCTGTGTTAGGCTCTGCACAACAGTACAGAGCCTGCTTGGGATTCTCCTTCTCCCTCTATCTCTATCCTGCATCCCTCGCCTATGCACATGCTCTCTCTCAAAAATAAATTAACTTCAAGAAACTTCCAATAAGAGAGGAGGAGTTCATATTTGTTGAATTTGTTGAAAGACAAAAACTTAGAGTTTCAAGAAGCTCAGCAAACTCCTCAAACAGAATAAATACAAAGAAATCCGTGAGCAGCCACATTTAGAAAACTTTAGACAAAAAGTCTTGAAAGCAGCCAGAAAATTTTAACATTACTTAGAAGGGGAAAGTGTTCAAATGACTGTGAATCTATTTTCAGAAATCATGCAGACCAGAAGGAAGTAGAACATTTTAAAAGTGCTGAAAGAAAAGAACTGTCCACCCAGAATTCCATAACCAGCAAAAATATCTTTCAGAGATGAAAGTCAAATAAAGACATTCTTAGATGAAGGAAAACTTAGAGAATGTTTTGACAGCAGGAGTGCTTTAAAAGAATTGCAAACGAAATTCTTCCAACAGATGGTAAATAAGACCATAAGGAAACTCTGAAACATCAGTAAGGAAGAGCAATATAACTGTTAAACATCGAATTAAATATACTAGATGGTTCTTATCCTCCTGAGTTCTTTAAATATGTTTGATAGTTGAAAGCACAAAGTATATAACATTCTGTGGTGGAGCTTTCAATGTACGTCATACAATATATATAACACAACTACAGCATAAAGTGGGGGGGCATAGTAAAGGGACTGTACGATGATACAGTTTCCAAGTGCCACATAAAGTAGCAAAATCTTGATGCTAAGTAGGCTGTGAAAAGTTAAGCACATTGTAACTTCCAGAGCAATTACTAAAAAACAAACTATAGAAAGATATAATTAAAAAAAAATCAATAAATTATCATGGAATACCTAACCAAAACATACACATACACACACATACACACACACACACACCCCAAATACTCTAAAAGAAGGTAGGAATGGGAAAATTGAGAAATAAAAACAGGGGTAACAAATGGAAAGAAAGAGTAAGAAAATGGCAGATGTAAATTCAAAGATATCAATAATTACATTAAATGTAAAGGCTCCAAACACATCAAAATTAAGGGAAAATCAAAAAAAGAATAGTAGAAAGAAGCATTCTTTAAATACAATGTCAGAAGCAATGAGCCACTCCTGAAAGGGGCCATGAGCCAAGTAAAGTGAGCACCTTTTGAAGGTGGAAAGAACAAGGAAACAAATTATCCCACAGAGCTTTCAGAGAGAAGTAACAGTCTTGCTGACACCTAGAATCTAGCCCAGTGAAACTGGCTTCAGAACCGTAAGACAATAAATTTGTCCTGTTTAATCCACTCTTTGGGGTAATTTGTTAAAGCAGCAATAGAAAAGTAATACATCGGATCACAAAACAAACCTTTACAAACTTAAAAAAAAAATTAAAATCATACAAAGGATGTTATCTGTAATAAAATTAAACTAAATATAAATAACAGAACGATAACAAGATATTCTCCCAAGAGGAGGAAATTTCAAAACAGTTGTAAGTAATCCATGTGTTGGAGGAGAAATAGAAAATATTTTGAGCTCAATAAAAATAAGACAATATATCAAAATTTGTGGGATGCAGCTAAAGCAGTCTTAGAGGATAAGTTATAGCATTAAAATACCCTGGAAAAAAGAAAATCTAAATTTAACAATCTAAGCTTTCAGCTTAAGACACTAGAAAAAGAAGAGCAAACTAACAAGTAGAAGAAAGGAGATAATAAAGAGCAGGAATCAATGAAACTGAAAAGAAATTAGTATTAAAAAAATCACTAAAACCTAAATTGGCTCTTTGAAAGATCAATACAAGCAAGAATGACAAAGACTAAAAGGGAGAAGACATAAATTCTCAGTACCAGTACAAATAGGGAGATTTCACAATAGACCACACAAACATTTAAAGAAGAAAAAGGAAATACTGTGAGCAACTCTATGCACACAACTCCTTGAAACCACAAACTACTAACATTCACATACAATAATATGAACAAGCTGCACAGGCTGTAATTATTAGATAAATTGAATTAGTGGTTAAAAACTTTCAAAAAAAGAAATTCTCCAGGCCCAGATGTCTTCACCAATGAAATCTACCAAATATTTGAAAAACAGATTAACTCTAGACTGATAACACTACCAAGTAAGAAATAAAACTGTCCCTATTTGCAAAAGACATTACTGTCTACTTAGAAAATTCCAAGGAATACAAACAAACAAACAAAACCCTCCTGGAACTAATAAATGAGGTTATCAAGGTCAAAATATATAATTATATTTATATATACTGAATAATGAACAATTTGGAACCCCAAAGTTTTTAAATAATGCTATTTAAAATAGTTCCATAGAAAACAAAATACTTATGTATAAATCTGATAAAACATGTACAGGACCCGTATGCTAAAAACTACAAGATGCTGATGAAATAAGTCAAAGAAGATGCAAGTAAATGGAAGGCTATCCTGAGTTCACAGACTGGAAGACTCAAAATAATAAAGATGTCAATTCTCTCCCAAACTGGTTTAGATTTAATGCAATTCCCATAAAAATCCCAGGATTTTTTTGTCGTTGTAGACAAGCTGATTTTCAAACTAATATGGAAAGGCAAAAAATCTAAAATAGCCAAAACTATTAAAAACAAATTTAAAAAAAGTTGGAGGAACCATACAATCCGATGGATCAGCAGAATAGTGTCCACACATCGCTCCACACAAACACAAACACGACCGCCCGATTTTGATAAAGGTGCAAAGATAATGCAATAAGAAAAGGATAGATTGTGACAAACTGCTGGGACAACTGAGCATCCAAATGCAAAAAAAAAAAAAAAAAAAAAAAAAATGAATTTTGACCTAAACCTCTTACTTCATATAAAAATCAACCGTAATGGATCATAAACCTAAATGTAAAACGTAATACTATAAAACTTTTACCTACTCTCCTCCCCACCCAAAAAAAACAGACCAAAAGTTTTGTGACCTAGGGCTAGGTAGAGAGTTATTACACATGACAACAAAATACAACTCATTAAGCAAGAAGGGATAAATTGGACTTTATCAAAATTAAAAACTTTGCTCTAGAAAACATTTTTTAACCATAAATGTTAAAAGGGAGATAATATTTGTGAATTACATATGCAACAAAGAATTTGTACCCAGAATAATAAAGAACTCTCAAACCTCAGCAGTAAGAAAACAACCCAATTTAAAGATGAACAAGAAGCACACCGATCAGAATGGCTCAAATAAAAATCGTGGTAACACACGATGCTGCCAAAAATGGAGAATAACAGCAACACACACGCACTGCTGGTGGGAGTGAAAAATGGCACAACCACTCTGAAAAACAGTTTGGTGCTTTCTTATAAAGTTAAATTTACACTTACACAACCCAGCAATCAAACCCCTAGATATTTACTCAAGAAAACTGGAAGCATATTCACACAAAAATCCATACACATTGGTTTAACGGCAGCTTCACTCATAATCACCAAAAACTGAAGGAACCAAGATGTCCTTCAATGGGTTGTTTAAAAAGAAAATGATTAAAGGAAATAATTTAGGTGAAACAAACAAATTTTATTTAACACTTTATGAGGTAGACGGTCTCCCTTCCAAGGACTAAAAAATGGGGCAGAAGGCAGGAAGCTTTTATAGAAAAAAAATAAAGAACGAGGAGGAGAAAAAATAGAAAACACCGGACTGGCCAGAGCCACAGAGTCCACCGCATCTGGGGTGAGAAGGCCCAGAGGGGGCTGGTGTTGAGGGACTGGCTGACTAGAGATACTGTGTTTCTGGCCAAGTGGAACTTTGACAGGGACACAAGTTTGCCGATGTGGCACCTGGAGCAGGAGCAGTTCCATCTTGGGCCTAGAAAGTTGTTTCAACAAGATGAATGGATGAAACAACTGTGGTAAATGTATACAACAGGATATGCTGCAGAATAAAAAGGAGTGAACCATTTGATTCACAGGAATGGAGAAATCTTAAATGCACTTTGCTAAGTGAAAGAAGTCAGATCCAAAAAGTTACATATTATATGATTGCATTTGTACGACACACTGGAAAAGGCAAAACGATATGAAAAGAGATTAGTGGTTGTCGGGGAATGGGGGATGTGGGAATGGCTGACTTACAAAGCAGGTGTGTGAACTGAGGTGTGGGTTGGGCAGTCCTGTGGGACTGAGCCCTTAACCCATGGAATCTGCTCCTATCTCTG
This sequence comes from Paguma larvata, assembly GCA_030068075.1. Classification (NCBI taxonomy): domain Eukaryota; kingdom Metazoa; phylum Chordata; class Mammalia; order Carnivora; family Viverridae; genus Paguma; species Paguma larvata. The sequence continues at coordinate 107,064,508 of CM057827.1, read as the reverse complement.
GGCAGATGGTGTCAGAACTTAGAGCAATTTTGTGATTTATAACAAATACATACATTTGGTCATTTGGATGACCAAAGTATATTTCTCATATATATTTTGCCTTCATCCATGGTTCCTGGTTCACTGTTCCAAAAACCCATGGAACTCCCTGAGCAGTAAGAGCAGCAGGAACATCTTTTGTCAGATGGGCACCTTGTTAGTCCTAGCAGGCCCCTTTCCATCACAACTGGGTATATGTTAATGCGGTGACTTACAGAAAGTAACTACATAAGGATGGAGGCTGATTTCCAGAAGAATCAACCATGTGATTAGGGGGTTGGAAATTTTAGTTCCACCCCCAACCTCGGGACCTCCAGGGAAGGAACAGGGACTGGAGGTGAATGAACTGCTAATGGCCAATGACTTCATCAATCACACCTATGTCATGAAGCCTCCATTAAAACACAGCAGGAAGGGTTTCAGAGAACTTCTAGGTTGGTGAGTACAAGAACATTTGGAGACAGTGGCGTGCAGCTAAAGGGCACGGAACTTTTCCAACCTTCTCTCATCATCTTGCTCTAGGCATCTCTTCCATCTGGCTGTTCCGGAGTTATATTCTTCTTTAATAAATCAATAATCTAGTAAGTAAAATATTTCTTTGGGTTCCGCAAATTAATCAAACCCAAAGGAGAGGGTCACTGGAACCTCTGGTCTATAGACGGTGGGTCAGAATCACTGGTGTGTGAACTGAGGTGTGGGGTGGGCAGTCTGACTGAGCCCTTAACCTGTGGAATCTGATGCTACCTCCAGGTAGATGGTGTAGGAATTCAGCTGAATTGTAGGTCACCCAGCCTGGTGTCTGAGAATTGCTTGTTGGTGCGGGGAGCTCCTCTGCCCTCCATGCCCATACATACACAAGTTGTAACTAGGTCCAGAACCTTTTAACAGAAAAATATTCAGAATAATGAAACCATGGTACTAGGATAGGTGGATAATGACCCCGTGTATTTGCCCAAACCCGCCGAACTGTACATTGCAAAAAGTGAACTTTAATGTATGCAAATTTTTAAAAATCAACTAAGATGTTAAGGAAATTTCAAGATAGAATGCAGTCTGTGACAAATGAATCTGACGGTACTGCAAATGAATGGCAAAACCCCGCTGAAGAGCTTAGGAGGAAAATTAACTGATTAAAGTAACTTTGGAAAACAATGTTTTAAGTGGAACCTTTAAGGCTAAATATAAAAGGGCCTATACATAAACACTGTAGTCTAGTTGGTAAATTTACTTCTCATGGGAGTACTGGTTAATTCTGAATTTGCTTTTTACATGTATACTGGGGTGGAACAAATAAGCAAATAAGCCAGGTTTCTCATTTTCAGAGAAGTTACAGATAAGCTAAAAGGAGAAAGCTAGAATGAGCCCTATGGTACTGGATCAGAGTCACAGACATTGGTATGAACTTAACATATATACTACTTAATATGTAATACAAATGGATAAATACAGAAACACTGAAGATGTGTACAGACATGTCAATTAGTATACAGATGTATAGTTCCTACTTCCGTCCTCTGAAAAGCCTAGAAAGAATGACACCCCAATAATAAGGAATATACCTAACACTCAAGACACTGGTCTCTAAACACCATTCACCAATACCAGAAACCAGAGCTCAGAGAAATGACTGATTCTAGGAGTAGGGCAGAGACAATACAAGATGGGTTTGGAGCATCTTATAGTACCAGAAATCAAGGAAGTACTGAAAAAACGTCAAAGGGACACAGAGGTCAACAATGAAATAATTTTAGCAACAAAATAAATAACATAGGTTGATTATAAGCCAATGTATAAAATAAGTATACATAATGACATAAATGACTGAATGAATGAAAGGGACAAACTTCCTTATGGAAGAATTTCTAATAATATATGTAGACAGACCCTCATCCATAGAAAGCAGCCCCTTGAGGCTAGAATTAATGACTCACTTCCAAAGAACAAATGATGGAAAGACAAAAAAATAACTTTACAGTGTGGAAACCTAGCAAGCACTACCTTAACCAACTGAGACTGTCATATACTCCCTGATATGATGTGATGAGAAGGGTACTTCACTATTGTACCTTGGATATTCTTCCCTAAAATCATTAACCTTGGTCTAATCACAAGGAAACATCAGATAAACACAAATTGAGAGACGTTCTCCAAAATACTTGACTAGTATTAGTATGCAAAACTATCGGGTCATGAAAAACAAGAAAAGACTGAAAAACTGCCAGAGACCATAGGAGACTAAGAAGGCATAACAAATGCAATGTGGAGTCCTTGGAACAGAAAAAGGAGACTAGTGGAAAATCTGGCAAAATCTGAGTTTAGAATTTGGAATTTGGCTAACATAAGGTACCAAAATTGGCTCCTTCATTTTGATAAATGTACTTCGTTTTGGTTTTGTAAGACGTTATAATTATGGGAAGATGGGTGAGGGATACACTGGGATTCTCTGTATTATCTTTGCAACTTTTCTATAAATCTTAAATTATCCCGAAGTTTCTATTATTTTAAAAAATGGACAAAAGACACGGACAGACCCAAAAAGAATACATGTATAGCAAAAAAAAAAAAAAAAAAAAAAAGACAATGACAAAATGTTTGACATCTTAACTATTAGGAAAATGCAATTTAAAACCATTATCAGATATCTTTCCAAATCTACTAGAATGGCTGTAATTAAAAAGAATGACCGCTTGGCAGACACCACAGCCCCAGAGCTGCCCGCGCCCTCCCAGTCATGTCAACCCCACTGTGTTCCTCGTTCTTTGATATCACTGTGGATGGTGAACCCTCCAGCCGCTGTCTCCTTTGAGCTGTGTGCAAAGTTCTAAAGACAGGAGAAAAGTTCTGTGCTCTGAGCACTGGGGAGAAAGGATGTGGTTACAAAGGTTCCCGCTTTCCCAGAAGTAGTCCAGGACTGACGTGCCAGGGTGATGACTTTACACGCCATGATGGCACCGGCGGCAAGCCCATCTACGAGGAGAAATGTGATGATAAGAATCTCATCCTGAAGCACACAGGTCCTGGCATCTTGTCCACGGCAAAGGCTGGACCCAACGCAAACGGTTCCCAGGGCTCCATCGGCACTGCCACGACGGAGCGGCTGGGCGGCCAGCACGTGGTCTTCGGCGCAGCGGAGGAGGGAACGCATACCGCGAAGCCACGGAGCGCTCTGGGTCCAGGAACGGCTAGACCGGCAAGATCGCCCCTGCCGCCGGCGGACGAATCGGATCGATCCCACTTGTGCTTTATCCGAACTCCCAGCCGTGCCTTCCGTAGCTCAGGAGAGCACCCCGTCACCCCCACCTGTTTGAAGTACCCTGTAACCTTTGTGCTCTTGCGGCAGTTCTGCGGGCTTCGTGTTTTCCTGACTCCCCTCCAAGTTTAGGTGGACTGCAGAGGGAAGTTTATGATTATGAAATAAAAAAAAAACCTGGCAATTTTGTATCAAGTTAAATTATACAATTACCAACAATCCCATCACTATGTATTTACCGAAGAAAAAACTCACATTCCTAAAAGCCTGTACGCAAATGTTTATAACATCTCTATTCAAAATAGCTACAAACTCAAAACAACTCAAAGTCTTTCAATGAATCAAGGGAAAGTGGTACATCCATATAATTAACTACTACTCAGCAATAAAAATGAATGAAATAATGAGATACAACTTAGTTCATGTGAAATCTCAAGACACTATGCTAAGTAAATGCATGTGTAACAGTATCAAACAGCTAAATACTATATGATCCGATTTAGTGGCCATATTTGAAATGACAAAGTGGTTGTCAGGGGGGTTATGGGTGGGGTAGGAAGGGTATAACTACAAAGGGAAAGCATGAGGGAGTTTTATGAACTAACAGAATTGTCTGGATACAGACTGTGATGACAGTTACATGAATCTATACACGTTAAAATTCATCATTTGTTCACAAACTGTACTGCATGTTCACTTAAAAAATTAATTTGATACTTAAACCAACAAATAATCTTTAAGCCATCAAGATTTCTCCAGGACATTTAGTTTGGATTTTACAGTCTGTAAAAATCCTCTTGTTAATTCTGGCTATTTTTAAGACAGAACGAATGACAAATTTCTCAGCTCAGTCCTAACATGTAGAATCAGTGGGATCAATAGCCTGAGTCAGGTCCTCTACTCAGGGCGTCACTGCAAAGGAGTCTAAACTGCCGACAAACACAATCTCACCTAATTGAAGAGTAAATCCTGATATGCACTTAATGGCATTAAAAAGAACTTTCATTAATTTTTTAAAGAGAATACTGATTAATGGGGCCCTGGGTGCCTCAGTCGGTTGAGCAACCGACTCTTGATTTCAGCTCAGGTAATGATTCCAGGATCCGCACTGAATGTGGAGCCTGTTTGAGATTCTCTCTTTCTTTCTCTCTCTCTCTCCCCCTCTGCTCCTCTCCCCTGCTCATGCTCTCTCTCTCTCTCTCTCTCTAAAAAAAAAACAAAACCAACTAATTAATTAATAAATTAAAAAAAAGAATGTTGATTTATAGCCAGAGAATTCCAGGGAGGGAAAAAAATATGATTAGTTCTTCCAATGTATTGAGAACATTCTAAAAACGAGAGAGTAGAACATAATCATTTGTTTCCACATTTGTTATCCGGGAAAATTAATTGTTTTATTTGAATAAGAAGAAGGTGAAGCAAGTGTTGGAGTCCTCGGATTGTCCCCCAAAGACCACGAGACATGTATGCAAAGGCAAGAGCGTTTATTAAGATTCTGGCATGCTGGGGTCAGCCACACCATAAAACGGCGACCTCGAGAGCGCGCAGGCTCCTTTGAAGCACATTTAGGCGCGAATTCCAAGGCGGGAAACAGGTGTCTCTAGCTCATTGGTGAGTTTGTATTTGGGGGGTACGGGTGCTCTATGGATTGGCCCAGGCTGGTCTGGTGAGGGGTGGAACCTGATTGATTGGTCCATCTTCTACTTCCTAGTCTTTTGGAACAGGAAGTGTTTTAGGGCCGCCCCTTGCCCCTTAGGTCCAGGACCTCTCACGAGGATATAAATCAAGGAACATAGTGTTCCAGAATTCTACTCTTCTGCGAGAGTTTTACATTGACTAATATAGTCCCACTGTCAGCTTCTATCACACCACACATATACACAGGAGAAAACATTCAAATCCACACACATACAACAACTGGTTTAAATTTAAAAATCTAAATAAAAAGGTACTACCTTTCCTGAAAATACCTTTATTATTATTTAACCTATTTGACTCCTAGGTTTATCTCAAGTTTGATTTTTAAAAATCATATTCTGGCAACTATTTTATTTAAATAAAACTGACTACTTGTTTTAAAGGATACAATTGTTCTCAGTTGTGCTAGTAAATTCTGCAGTAATTTTAGAGTATAAAATTTTTTAAATATAAAATTTTAAAGTATAAATTTTACCTTATACTTTATTTAAAAGAATCAGTGGTTTTTTTTAAAAAAGCCAAACTCCAACTGCACTAATTTCAAGTGGAAAACAAAAAACTTCTGTGAGGAACAGTTTTTGCCTTAGGGCTTTTTGTTTCTCTAATATTACATTCAATTAGAAGTGAAATGGCCTGCTTCAAGAACTTAGGTTTATTTTCCCCAGAAACACATTTGGAAAAATATATGACTTACATCTGGAACCATAGCCTTTCAAACTGAAGCCATTTGTGTGTAGTCGCTATAATAGTTCACTGAGGCCAGTTTAGTTTTAACACCCATTGACACAGTGCCTACAGCAAATCAGTCTGCTTATTCCTCCGTGTAATCTTCTCAGTAAATGTTCAATTTTCTAAACAAAGGCTGCTTTAGTAATTCAAGTCTGACTTCTAAAGATGCAAATGTACCTGTCAAAAGCTTTCTGTGAGTCAGTAAATTTCATCTCTGTGGCATTGCAAGTATTTAAGTCACTCCTATATGTTAACGTCCAAAACCACGGTGGGTTTTCCCCCTCTTTTTACAAAACTCAACAGAGTTTCCATTACTGTACTGTTATATTTCCAGCCCTCTTCAAATTTCCATTTAATAACAATTCTTGCCTATGAACTAAATCCAAAAGGATACTACACTTTCCAAGACACTGAAGCATCAAAAAAAAAAAAAAAAAAAAGCCCACATAAGTCAACAGTTTCTATTAACACTTTAAATATTACAGTGCATTAAACCACGTCTATAAAATAAAAGTAGCTATCACCTTCCTTGATCCATATTAATATCACCCAAACTTAACCGGACAATAATCTCAATATAAGCAAATGAAATTAATTTTCTACCCACGGTTTCAAAATGTCTTTTATCGGAAATGAAATTTTGTATACATATACTTAGGCTACTTGTTTGGAGACATAAAGAGTCATATGGATAAGAAATCATCCATAAATAATGTTAAATTACCAAAGAATCATGATGGAATTTTGGTTGGAAAGCTCTGTATGTACTGAGATGAAGAAGATGCTCTAAGACCCCATATGACATTTACACTTTGCAGTCCAAACCTGTGTAACAATATATTTAACCACTTGCCAATAGTTTTGATAAAAAGTTCTGTGATGATCAAGTTTAAAACTAATGCTGGTATATCATCTATAAACCTCGCATACCTATGCTTACTCCAATCCATCATTACTCAAGCTTCCTCGTTGGGAAATTATATAGCACAGAATAACCTTGCCCATCACTGAAAAAATTAAGAACTGGCTTTAGAAGTCTTTGAACAATTGGTAAGAATCCTGTGGTTTTTCACAAAAATCAGACTGACCCTCGGCAAAGAGTGGGAGCACAACAGGGGTTGTATATGAAGAAGACAGAGCTCTGGGAGTAGTAAACAGACAACCTCTCATGATTTTAATTTATTTTTATTCATTCATTTTTTTCTTTCATTATTTTAAAAGGCTATCCATCCACTGAAAAGCCATATTGAGAACTTTATTTTAATGTGCTTCTGGGTTGGCAATTCTTCACCATCTATTGATGAACATAAGGCTTAAAGCAACGGCTCTGATTTTTTTTTAATTATGTAAGTACTCTGGCTGTTGAAACCAGGGGAAAAAAAGCAAAAGTGCCAATTTAGATGATGACAGCATTTGTAAAGCTACCTTTAGCACTCTGGAGTTTTAGCTCAGAAAAGATGAGGTACCTGATAGTTCCTAAGGCCTTTTAAAAAATTCTTCAGCAGGTATCTGATTAAATCATAATTTGTCATCTGAGTCTGGATTGATGAACTCAAAATTCCTCACTGCTTCTGGAGTAGAAAATATCAGAAAAGAGAGAGAAGTCAGGTTCTTAACACTGCAAAGGAAAACTGAAGTAAGCCTTTGTGAACAGTATCGGTTAATACTTCCTACTGCGGGACGAGGAAAGGACCACAACAAGGGACACTAGGACCTGCTTTCGAAGAACTTATATAAACTCGAAATACATGAAGAATCCTTTATAAAGCACTGCTGTATCTGTTTTGCTTGTTTTTATAAGTATACTGTTGTGCATACAGGCATGGCGGGAAATGTGTCTTGTCTTTTTGTCACAATAGCCCCAGTACCTACCACAATGCCTGGCACAATTAAGGAATCAAAAATTATCTGTTGGACAAATGAAGACTTTCAACAGCTATGTCAATACTGATATTTAGTTTCCTTGAATCCAGTGACCTAGCCCCTTTTGACAGATAGAATGGCCCTTCAAAGATGTCCTTGCTCCTTTCCCTCCTACTCCCAGCCTAGCTTTCCTTACATGGCAAAAAAGGCTTTCAGTTATAATTCAGAGTATGGACACTAAGATGGGGAGATTCTCCTAAATTATTCAAGTGGGTCCAATCTAACCAATCATAAGAGTCCTTTAAAGCGGAAGAGGAAGATAAAAGGTGGAAGCAGAAGAGATGAGACAGAAGAGGACGGAGGAAATACCGGAAGTGTGAAACAGGTGACGACTGTTGCTGGCTTTGAAAAGAGAGGAAAGAATGCCACAAGCCAAGGAATGAGGACATGAGCCTCTTTAGGGGCTGAGAAGGGCCCTCATCTGACAGCCAGCAAGGCAACTGGGATGTCAGCTCTATAGCTGCAAGGAAAAGAATCCTACTTCCGGCTCCAGGTTCTGAGCTGTCAGCACAGAGCCCAATGTGGGGCTTGAACCCACAAAACTTGAGCTCAGAACCTGAGCCAAAGTCGAACATTTAACCAACTAAGCCATCCAGGTGCCCCAAGTATCTGACTCTTGATTTCAGCTCAAGTCATGATCCCATGGTCATGGGATCAAGCCTCACTTTGGGCTTTGTGCTGAGTGTGGAGCCTGCTTAAGATTCATTCTCTCTCTCTCTCTCTCTCTCTCTCTCTCTCTCCCCTTCTGCTCCTCTCCCCTACTCATGCTCTGTCTAAAATTAAAAAAAATTTTAAGCTATAAAAAAATACACCCCCTTTAACCTCTACCCTAGCACCATGTCCTCTTGCCATCACCCTGACACTACTTCAATAAAAGATCTAAAATCTTTAAATGCTTCAATCTGATCACAGTCTCCTATTGACTTTTATCCATGCTGCTCATACCTGTCATGATGAAGGAAGTATCTTGTTTAAAGGAAGGGACACCTTGAAACAAAATGTGTTGTTCACCAATCACAAATTCTACTTTCTAGTTTCAATGTTCGGTCAGCATCCTACCAAAGAGTACATCACTGCCCCACTGACTGGTTAATAAAACTGCAAATTGCACATTCCTTGCAACATGCAGTACCAAGGACATATATAGAATGTGTTATTAAACAACCAGTGTGTCAAATCCTGATTAACTTATCTTCAAAGGAAAAGCTTTTTGTTTTTAAATCTGGAACCATTTCTTTGCCTCTTTATATTTATGCACTTGCTCTAAAATATTAAAAAAACCAACCTCATAAACAATCTGTTTAACAGTAATTAGAATTTTATCTAGTTAAAACAACAGCAGAGTGTGCCACAACACAGATGGCAAAAGACTTTCTCCTTGCCTGATCAGTGTCAAAGAACCATTCTCCTATTTCACGATCAGGAAGAATTTTGTTACAGGCTATCTCATTTACAGCACGCGCGCGCGCGCGCGCACACACACACACACACACACACACACACTAGTGAGTGAAAAGACAGCATTATTAGGAAAGTCTTTGTTCAGCAGAACTCTTGGCTAGTTCTCAATGTAAAGATTTTTCTTACTGCCCAGATAAAACCTAGCCAAATATATGACTAAGGAATCAGAACGGATGCAAGTCTGTACTATTGATTTCATTCTGGTTCCAAGTCCTTAAGCACACTAATTCCTTATGGACCAGGTTCCCAAACTTGGAGCTTTTAAGAATCTCAATGCTCAAGTTATACCCCATGCCAATTAACTCAGAACACCTGGGGATGGGGCAGGCGTAAGTATTCTTAAAGACCCCTAAGTGGCTGCAGTATGATTTTAGCAGCGTGGCATGGTACAGTGCACTGAACAGAATCGGAGGCCTGGGATCTGGCACTGGCCCTGCTACCAGCAAGCTCGGGTACATCGTTGACTGGGGAGCCATTTCCTCATCTGTAAAAAGGTAAGGCTGGGTAAGTTATTGCTGATATCAAACAAGTTACGAGTCTATGATGAGATTCCTTAGGTCTCTTCTAAGGATTAAACTGCTTCAATTTTAAACTTCCCCATCCCCCCTAAAAAATCCAATTCCATGATCTGATACTTTTCCCAGCCTGTTAAGAGCTTGTTTTTGTAAAGAAAGATTATTTTATGGCAGGGATCAAATTTAGCTACATTTCAATTGCTCGGATTTTGATACACTATTATGTCTATCCAGGTCATAAAGTAGTATATGGACTGGGAGTGACTGGGAAGCTTGAATTATTTCACTTGCTATTAGACTACTTCCTGAATTCCCATTAAATTATATACATGTATTAATTTTCCTAAATAGCATTCCTGGTTTTGTTTAGGTCACAGAGGTATAACAGGACTTTAACTTTTCACTGATGTTAACTCATTTAGAAAAAGCAAAGCATCAAGGACCCCGGAAACACGGGTTGGGAGAACTGCTGAGGAGCAGTTGTTGCTGAACAGTCCTAAGCTGAGTCCTCACCTTCAGCCAGCCCTCTGACAAATGTATGCCACCGCTGCTGAGGGTGCTTGAGAAAAGACTGATCCACTCAACAGGTTAAGCACTTCATAGATCCAGGGTTTGGGGACTGGGTGGCAGACTTCTAAAGTGGACCTCCAGTGATCCCTTGCACTAGTGGTACTCACACAATTGTGTAATTCCCTGTTCCTCTGAGTGTGGGCTCGGCCTAGTGACTTCCTTCTGAAGAACAGAATATGGCAAAATGATGGGATATAACTTCTGTGATTAGGTTAAAAAGATGATGATGTCCTTCTTGCTAGTATTCTCTTCTGCTGACACTATTGTCCTCTTCCTTTCCTGCCCCGAGGGAGATACTCAACAGAAAGGTCCATGTGACGAGGGACCAAGGGAGGCCTCTGACCAACAGCCCGAGGAGAAACTGAATCCGGCCAATAACCACATGAGAAGTAAACTAGGAAGTAAACTTTTGGATGAGACTGCAGGCCCAGTCAAAACACCAACTGTAGCCTTCTAAGAGGCCCACCTAAGCCATTCCTATATTCTTGACCCACAGTCAGACGGCCAATGTGATTTTGAGCGCTAAGTTTCGCGGCAATTTATTATGTAGCAACAGACAGCTAATACAGGCACACAGCAATGAACAAAAGCACTGTACTGAAGGAACCAAGGGTTGAACAAGAGTAGGCAAGGTATCAACAATCTAGTAATGGATGAGAGACATGTAACTAAGCATAATAAGGTGTTTTAAACACTCCGACAGAAGTACAAATATGCAGGGTACAGTTGAGGACATAAGAAAGGGTTTGTTTTTGGAAGGGCACAGGCAATGACGTTCTTTAAAAGAGAGGAATGTGAGTTGTAAGCATGAAAATAATGTTCAGTTTGAGAAACTACAGGTAATCTGTTAAATCTGGAACACAGAGGGAAGAGATGATTATTAATCCTCTGACTTCCAAAATGTGCGAGCATTTAGAGGTAGCACGAGACTCGAAGAGGTCTCTAATACTACATGCTAGAGTTACACTAGTCTAGTAAACTCTCAACCTCCAGCAGATTACAGAACATCTTTTTATTACAGTATAATATCACTAATTTTGAATAAATGGTCCATGCTCCAAGAGAGGGCTTGGCCAGGGCCAATCCTGCCATCTGCATACGGGATCCCCATTCCCTTCTACCTATGCCAGGAAACTGCTCCAGCAATCCCCTCTTCTCTCTGCTGTCCTGTTAAATATTCCCTCTCCATTGGATCATGCCCATCCCATACTTAAAAACAAAAATAAACCCCCTCCCTTAAGGCTACATGCCATGTGTGCATAGCTCCCTCTTTATAATAAAATTCAGGGGCACCTGGGTGGCTGAGTCAGTTGAGCGTCTGACTTCAGCTCAGATCATGATCTCCGGTTCATGAGTTCGAGCCCCGCGTCAGGCTCTGCGCTGCCAACTCAGAGCCTGGAGCCTGCTTCGGATTCTGTGTCTCCCTCTCTCTCTGCCCCTCCCCAGCTGGCTCTCTCTCACTCAAAAATAAACAAACAGGGGCGCCTGAGTGGCTCAGTCGGTTAGGCGGCCGACTTCGGCTCAGGTCATGATCTCACCTTCTCTAAGTTCAAGCCCTGCGTTGTGCTCTGTGCTGATGGCTCAGAGCCTGGAGCCTGCTTCGGATTCTGTGTCTGCCTCTCTCTTCCCTTCCCCTGCTCATATTCTCTCAAAAATAAATAAACAAAAAAAATTAAAAAAAATAAACATAAGAAATTTAAAAAAATTATTTAAAAAATAATAATAAAATTCAAAAGTATTGTCAATACTCACCTCTCATCTTCTTTTGAATCCTTGTCAACCAGGCTTTTTTCTCTATTTGTCAAACTTGCCCTTAATAAAGTCAATAATGACTCCCACACTGCTAATACAATGATTAAGTCTCAGTCTTCCTCTTATGTGTGGCCAGCAGCTGATACAAACAATAACTCCTCCTTTAAGAAACATGGCTCCCAGGGCACCCTACTGTCCTGGTCTTCATCCTTCACATTCTCTTTTGCTGGTTCCTCATTTCCCTATTCTCTACCCTTTACATACATAAAGTTCTAGACTTGTCCTTGGACCTCTTCTCTCTTATGTGATGCTGTAATTTATAATAAGAAATATATGTTCCATTTCTGGTACAAAGCTCCTACAATTTTGGAATTTCCTAAGAGTCAAGAATAATAAAAGTATCTTTGGTTGTGTTAATGAAATGACTTTTAGAAAGCACCTAAAGAAGGGAGTTGGCTACCAGGAGAACCAACCATAAAATCTGAGGGTTGGAACTTCAGTCCCACCCACTTGACATCTGGGAAAATGAGAGGGACAAGGGGCTGGAGGCTAAATCGATCACCAACAGCCAATGATTTAATCAACCATGCCTACGTAATGAAGCCTCCATAAAACATACAATATGAGGGGTTTCGGAGAGCTTTCCAGGTTGGTGAACACATGGACATCTGCACAGTGTGCCGTGCTCCTCAAGGGCACGAAAGCTCTGAACCCTTTCTTTTTTTTTTTTTTTAATTTTTTTAAATGTTTATTTATTTTTGAGAGACATAGAGACAGTATGAGCAAGGGAAGGGCAGAGGGAGGGAGACACAGAATCCGAAGCAGGCTCCAGGCTCTGAGCCACCAGCACAGAGCCCGATGTGGGGCTGGAACTCACAGACCGTGAGATCATGACCTGAGCCGAAGTCGGCCGCTTAACCAACTGAGCCACCCAGGCGCCCTGAACCCTTTCTTCATACCTTGCCCTTATGCATTTCCTTCCTTCTGGCTGTTCCTGAGTTATATCCTTTCATAATAAATGGGTAATCTGTAAGGAAAATGTTTCTTTAAGTTCTGTTAGTCACTCTAGCATAAATCAACCAAACTCAAGAAGGGCGGCAGGGGGGTGGGGGGGGAGTCACTGGGAACATCTGATCCATAGCTGGTGGGACAGAATCACTGGTTAGCAGCCTGGACTTGCAATTGGCATCTGAAAGGGAGGGTATTTTTGTAGGACTGAGCCCTTAACCTGTGGAATCTGATGCTATCTCCAAGCGGATAGTTAGAACTGACTTGTAGGACAACCAGCTGATATCCAATTGCTTGGTGTGGGGAAAAAACCCACACTCCGGAATCGAGTACAGAACAGTACAGTACTTCTATCTACATTCACTCCCTAAGTGGTCTCCTCCAGTGTGAGGGCTTTAAATACTATCTACAAACTGAGGACTTCCCCAATTATCTACTGATGAAGAGTTGTCCTTTCTCCATAACCGTCCTCTAATACATCTAAACTGCCTACTCAACATTTTTTACTTGGACATTTAATATGCATTTCTTAGTATGTTCAAAACCAAACTCCTAAGTAACGTCACCACCACCCAACCCACAAAACTTGCTCCTCTTCCAGAGTCTTCCATCTTAGTAAATGAGAACTATAAGCTTTAACTAGCTCAGGCCAAACATCTACTGTTAGCCCTGCTTTCTCTCTCCTTCTTAGTTCTTATCCAAAACCTGTTCTCTTTTAAAACAGAATCCAACCGTTTTTCACCATCTCCACTGCTACCAAGCACACACAAATTATTGCAATAGTCTCCTAAATGACCTATTTCTGCTTCAAACCATCCAATTGCCTACCAGGGGTGATCCTTTCCAATCCCCGTGCCTCCCAACATTCCCCCTCTCCTTTCCAGCCTTTATTGTTCTCTACAGTACTTACTGCTCCCTGCCATACTATGTACTTCATCTGTTCTCTTCCTACAGTGCCAGACAGTAGTAGGCACTGTATTAAAGAATGACTGAACCAACCAAGTGGATTCTCTCTCGGATCCATTCTAATGTAGGGGAATAATCTCAATAATTTCAAAGGTACCAAAATATTACATTCACATTTCAATCATTGTGATGTAAGTTCTGCAGTTTTAACTCCCTAATTACATTCATACCGGGTTCACATTAGTTTGCATTCCCCTGGATGCATACAAAACATGTGGGGAAGAGTAGTGTGATCTTCAACAAGGAGAACCCAGGTTGATTTTTAAAACTAATTTTCCACAGATAATCCAAAACGGAAAATCTACACACAATATCTCACAGAATGTAACTGTTAAGAATCTGCAAAGTCTAGGATTAGAGGAGACATTAAGTAAAAATTTCAAATTTTACTAGTGCAAAATAACCCTAAGATTTTATAAATTTTTTCATAGGTAATTTATAACCTTTGCCTAATATAATACCATGTGTCTTCCATCTGTACTCCAATCTACATTTTCCTTTTTCTAAACTATCTGTAATAAAAGAAATAAACTATTTAGATGAAACTAGACTTACAGATTCTCAGAGATAAGAACAGGACTTGACTAAGCTAAAATAATTTTACATTTTTACATTTGTACTTGTATAATGTTTTACACATTTTCCAAAATGCCTTCGCATCTCTGTGAGGACCTTTATACTGACGTGTACAACAAGCAGGCAGATATTAGCTCGCTCTTCCCCACCTCCCACACACTTACACATACCTTACAGATGGAAAATTTTGAGTTTTAATGAGATTAGCTGACTTGCTCAGGGGCACAAAGCTATTTAAGTGGTTCAACCTGGACTGTAACCAAGTTCTTTCAAATCCAAGTCTACTGTTTTCTATCATAACATATTACCTCACCCAGCGATTAAAGAAAGGTACCACGGCCTAAGTCTGCAAAACTTGACTGTAAAAGCATCTTCCTTCAGGATTGGGTATTTTCACATTCCAACCTATTATAAAATGCTTTGCAGATGACACAAATGTGCTAACATTCTTACAGGAAAAAAAAAAAAGGAGAAAAAGCCCAAGAATCAATAAAAATCAAGTAAAGAAAACTCAGTATCCAAAGCAGTAGTAACATAAGATTAATGGTTATTCTCTGCACACAAGAACAAGGTTTAAGAACAGTTTGACTATCAAACAGATACTTAATGCCACTTCAGCCAGAGGGAGATGTTCAACAGGGGCCATTCCAGGTACAAATCACTTATGACGGCTAGAACTCATAGTAGGTCCCTATCTGAATAACTCTGGAACTCTGGAATGAAAACAGGAAGAATGAATTCTTCTTGCCCTTCTCCCGGACAGCTTAACTCAGGTTTTGATCAACAAATGGTTCCATGACTCATTTCATCTGGACTTCTTCCTGGTTCTCCTCTAATACTTTAAGATGAGGAGCGAGAGGGATTCCTTTATCATTCCAGCTGCACCCTAAAGCAATCCAAAAGTGGGTCAAGTCGACTCAAAAAAGAGTACATTCCGTGTGAGATTAAAAGCTTTGTTCTTTCCAACATCAGAACCTAACTGCATGTCTCTGACCCATATTAAAAGTTCTTCTAGGGAACACCTGGGTAGCTCAGTCGGCTGAGCATCTGACTCTTGATTTCAGCTCAGGTCATGATCTTACTGTATGTGAAATCGAGCCTTGCATCAGGCTCTGCACTGAAAGCACGAGCCTGCTTGGGATTCTCTCTCTCCCCCTCTCTGTCACTCCCTTGTTCATGCTCTCTCTCGAAATAAATAAATAAACATAAAAAAAAAGAGTTCTCCTAGTAGAAATCTAGATTCATTTCTAAAGCCAAGTCAGGCATACTTGAGACTCTCAAACTACAAATATGGCTGCAAGCCCAGTGGGCAGTAGCACACAGGAATTCATAGGACCTGGCCTAGGTAGGGAGAGCCCTTCCTTTCTAGGGCCAGGACAGACTAACCTAAAAATAGGTTAAGACTTAACTACGTACAGTTTGGTTCTATGAAACAGTATTTGCTACCAAAGATACTCTTTTCTTTCTTTCATTTCAGCCAAGACCTAGGGACTGACATGTTACATCAGACTTTATTTCCAGTTCCTTCAAGAAAGTAAATGGTTGGAAAGAAGTTAAAATAATTTAACTATATAGGTTTAAAAAATAAAAAAACTACTCTAAAGGAAATATGTGATATAGTTAATAGTGATTTGGGACCAACACACTAAGTAATGAAAATGATCCTTGTCTGGATTATACTTGCAAAGCCTGAAATAGAGTAGACAAGCACAGTGCCTAGAACACAGTATTCAAGGAGGCAATGGGAAGAGCAGGACTGGTACCTGAGACGGAGTGCCTCCTTAAATTTTGTATTAAAGGTGCCCCTTTATACTGTGAGATATTTACATATATATCTACTGTGAGACAGATACTCATTCATCATTCATTCATTCATTCATTCATTCATTCATCAGAGGCACAGTGGAACAAGCACCTTAGCAGAATTTAGTCTGAAATCCTGATCATGTTTATCATGACTATCTTCTGAATATAGTAAGAAAAGGAGAGTCTTGACATTTTGCACATATTCTGAAATGAAATTACCTTAGAAAAAGGAGAAGTTTATAGTGTAAATGGAAAAGTTGAGTGTCTATAGAGAGATTTCCAATTTGAACATGAAGGACAATGAAGGTCTGGAATTATTCTTCTGCCTAAACAACTAGAAACTGGACAAAATATAGGAAACAACCGTTTACAAGCACTGAACAAAGGCAACACAAGATTGTGATCCCAGACTACTGCTCTAAAAAGGCAGTAAATGAGAGAAACCTCTAACTTTCTGCTTGGAGGTAATTTCCAGGCAATGGTACAGAGAAGGGTAACCCCAAAAGAATTCAGCACTACTGCTGAATTAAAAAGACACAGATAAAAGTTTGGAGACGCCAAGGCGGCTGGAAGTTTGTGTAGCGGTACCAACTAACTGAAAGGAGAGATCTACACAAAGAAAGAGATCCAAGAAACTGCACGGAGAACCTACTGGGTCTTTGGCTAAATACAATGTGTACATGTAGAAAGGGAAATCCCAAGAGGCCAGGCAAAATCAGAATCAACTGAGGGAAAGAAAATTACCAGGAAGCTATTAGATAAAAAATTGTCAGAACTCACAAAGAGTCAGGAACCGCTAAAGCTCCCCGTATGGAAAGTGGGGAAATCTTGGGGAACGCAGAACCCAACAGAGACCCTAGCAGGGTCATGCCTTAGAAGTGAGCTTAAATAAGTCCTACGGTAAAGGCAATTCTGAAACTGCTTAAAAATAACCCATGGAAGGACCAAATTTACCTGCAAGTAACTTAGCAGTTTACCATAAAAATTCCAACATTCTTTAATGTAAGCCAACAAAATCCAGCAAACAACATAAAACAATGATGATTGCACAGTCAAAAACTATTATGTAATACAGCATAAAAATCAGGTTTATGAATAAGTAATAAAATGTGACCCATGAACTAGAAAACCAATGTCAGTATTAACAGAACCAGAAATGAAAGAGATGATCAAATTAGGAGACGAAGATCTTAGAACAGCTATAATAAATATACTTGCTCAATGACATAACAGAAAATCTGAATGAGGAGACAAGGAAATCTATAAAAATGAATCAAATGTAACTTTTGGAGATAAAAAATACAATATCTGAAACAAAAATATCATTGGGAGGGATTTACAGTAGATTAGTCATTGCAAAAGAAAAGATTAGTATTTAAACCTGAAGACCAGAGAACAAAACTACTCAAAAAGGGAAAGAAGGAACGAAGATAGTCCCCTCCCCAAGGAACAGATCTTCAGTCTAACATATGTTTAAACTGAAGCATGAAAACAAAAGAGGTGGAGCAATGTTGGAAAAAATAAGGGCTGAGAAATTTTCTATTTGTTGAATACTTCAAACTCGCAGTTCCAAGAAGTCCAAAGAATCCCATACAGGATAAACACAAACACGCATTCACACATGCACATAAAGCACACCATAAGCCAATTACTGAAGACTGTGATGAAAAATCTTAAATAAAAGCAGCTAGAAAATAAAAGGTACATTTCATACAATGGAACGAAGACAAGAATCACCACAATACTCGGAAGGTATGCAAGCCAGAAGACGACAAAATAAAACCTTTAAAGAACAAAAAGATAAAAACAAGGCGACTTAGTATGCAGAAGAGTTAACTCAGCAAGCTCAAGACTGTTATCCTTAGAAGACATTCACTAACTACAACAGGTGGTTTACTGTGCCTACGGTATTCATGCAAACAATATGATCTAGGCTAAACACCTGCTTTCCTTCTGGGAGTCTGGTATTTTGATGCTTATGTGACCAAATTCTCAATAAAAACCTTGGACACTGAGTCTCTAATGGGTTCTCTGTTAGACAACATTTCTCGTGTGCTGTCAAAATTCACTGTTAAGAGAATTAAACATTTCCTGTTTGACTCCACTGGGAGAAGCCTCTTGGAAGCTTGTGTTTGGTTTTCTCCAGACTTTAGTCATGCACCTTTTCCCTTTGCTAATTTGGCTTTGCATCCTTTCACCCTGTAATAAATCATAGTAAACTATATGCCCAGTTCTGAGGAGAATTCTTCTTAATGAACCACCAAACCAGAGGGCAGTCCTGGAGACTCTCAACACACTAAAATTCAGCAGCCAGAAAAAAGATCTTTCTGAAATGTTGATAAATACTTTAGAGAAATTAAAACAGGGAATTTGTCACAAACAGACTCGCACAACAACAACAAAAAAAGTCGAGAAGGGGGTGCTTGGGTGGCTCAGTCAGTTGAGCATGCAACTTCACCTCAGATCATGATCTCACGGTTTGTGAGTTCAAGCCGTGCATCAGGCTCTCTGCAGCACAGAGCCCACTTTGGATCCTCTGTTCCCCTCTCTCAAAAATAAATAAACATTAAAAAATAATGCTCAGCAAGAATTTTTGCAGAAGAAAAAAAATGACCATAAACAAAAACATAAATCTATACAATGGAATGAAGAGTACTAAAATGGGTAAGTATATGAATAAAATTTTTCCTTTCTTAATTTAAAAGAATAATAATCTATTATGGAGGTTGTAAATATATAGAAGCAAAACATATGATAGTATTTGGAAAAATGATGGGATAAGGGAAAAAATGAACTATGCTTGAAGTCACACACTATACATGAAGTGATAGATTATTATTTGTAGGAAGACTGTGATAAGTTAAAGATGCTTATTATACCCCTACAGCAACCACTGAAAAAGATAAAAAGAAAAAGAGTTACAGTAGTAGCGTAGGCAGTAGTGGAGAGAAAACGGAATAAACAAAGAAGAGATGGGACAAATAAGAAACAAATAGCAAGATGGCAAATGTAAGTCCAATAATATTGTATGTAAATGGTCGGAACACCTGATTGAAAGGAAGCGATTGTCAGATTGTATAAAATGCCGTCTAAAAAGAAACCCACTTTATATATAAAAACATAAAGGCTAAAATTAAAGGATTATAAAAATATACCAGGCTACCACTAATGAAGGGTTGAAGTATCTATCTTAATATGAGAAAAAGTGTATTTCACAGCTAAGACTACTACCAAAGATAAACAGGATCATTTCATAATGATAAAGGAAATCAATTTAATCAAGAAGATAGAATAATCCTAAACAGTTTCAAAATACATAAAGCAAAAACTCATAGAATTGCAAAGAAATTCACAATTGTTGTCAATGATTTCAACACTCCTGTCTCAATATCTGATGGAACAAGTAGACAGAAAAGGAGTAAGGATATAGCAGACTTGAACAGTACTATCAACCAACTCAATCTAACAGAATTTATACAACATTCAACCACCACCAACAGAATACACATTTTTTTCAAGTACATACTGAACCATTACCCAAGATAGACTACATTCTGAGCCATTAAACCTTCTCAATAAATTTTAAGGATTTTAAATTATACAAAATATATTCTATTATCACAATGGAATTAAATTAGAAATTAAAATCAGAACACCTTTAAAATTCCCAAACATCTGGAAAATAAATGATATTCTATATCTTTTTTTCTTTTCTTTTTAAAGTAATTATTGTCAAATTCGTTTCCATACAACACCCAGTGCTCATCCCAACAAGTGCCCTCCTCGATGCCCGTCACCCACTCTCCCCTTTCCCCCACTCCCTATCAACCCTCAGTTTGTTCTCAGTACTTAAGAGTCTCTTATGTTTTGCCTCCCTCCTTCTCTATGACTTTTTTTTCCCCTCTTCCCCTCCCCCATGGTCTTCTGCTAGTCTCTCAAAATCCACCTATGCGTGGAAACATATGGTATCTGTCTTTCTCTGACTGACTTATTTCACTTAGCATAATACTCTCCAATTCTATCCACATTGCTACAAATGACCAGATTTCATTCTTTCTCATTGCCGTGTAGTATTCCATTGTATATACATATATCACATCTTCTTTATCTGTTCTCAGTTGATGGACACTTAGTCTCTTTCCATGATTTGGCTATCATTGAAAGTGCTGCTATAAACATTGGGGTACATGTGCCCCTATGCATCCGCACTCAGAGATCTCTTGGGTAAATTCCTAACAGTGCTATTGCTGGGTCATAGGGTAGTTCTATTTCCATTGTTTTTGAGGAACCTCCACACCGTTTTCCAGAGCAGCTGCACCAGTTTGCATTCCCACCAACAGTGCAAGAGGGTGCCCGTTTCTCCACATCCTCACCAGCATCTAGTTTCCTGATTTGTTCATTTTAGCCACTCTGATGGGTGTGAGGTGGTATCTCAGCGTGGTTTTTTGATTTGTAGTTCCCTGATGATGAGTGACGTCGAGCATTGTTTCATGTGTCTGTTGGCCATCTGGATGTCTTCTTTGGAAAAGAAGTCTATTCATATCTTCTGCCCATTTCTTCACTGGATTATTTGTTTTTCGGGTGTAGAGTTTGGTGAGTTCTTTATAGAGTTTGGACACTAGCCCTTTATCCTATATCTTGAAAGGTTTGAAACCTTCCACCTTAAGAAATTAGAAAGAGAAGAGCAAATTAAACATAAACAGTAAATAAAGTGTTCTCTCCTTTTCTGTTAAAAACAAAAAACAAAAGTAAGGAGAAGATCTGGGTGGGGAAGTGAATAAGGAAAACAAAACAGAAAATAGGGATGGCCAAGGCTGGGGTGGTGGTGATAAAAAGTCAGTAAGACCAAAAGGTAGTTTTTCCAGATTAGTAAAATGCAAAACAGTAAAGACACTTTAAAAGACAGTTTGACAGTTTCTTAAAAAATGAAATATATTCTTATACAACCCAGCAATCACGCTCCCTGGTGTTGACCGAAATGAGTTGAAAATGTATCTCTACACAAAAACCTGGAGATGAATATTTATATAAACCTTACTTATAACTGTCAAGACTTGAAAGCAACCAAGACGTCCTTTAGTAGCTGAATGGATAAATTGTGGAACATCAACAGAGTATTATTCAGGGCTTAAAAAAAAGAACAATCGAGCCATGAAAAGACATGGAGGAAACGTAAATGCATATTAGTGAAGGAAGCCAATGTGAAAAGACTATATACTGTAGGACATTCTGGAAAAGGCAAAACAATACAGTCAGTAAAGACCAACGATGGCCAGGAGTTGGGAGGGAGAAACGAACAGGTGGAGCACACGATTTTTAGCGCAGTGAGCCTACTCTATATAAAGCTACAATGGTGAATACACGACATTAAACATTTATCCACACCCACAGAACATACGACACCAAGAGTGAATCCTAATGTGAACTATGGAGTTTGGGTGATAATGATGTGTGGATGCACAAGATTCACTAACTGTAACAAATAAACCACTCCTGTGAGGATGCTGGTAGTGGGAGAGGGTGTGCACGCATGGGAAGCAGAGGGTATATAGTAAAATTTGTACTTTCCACTCAACTTTGCTGGGAACTTAAAATTGCTCTAAAACACAGCCTATTAAAAAAAAATTTTTTAAAGTCCGTGAAAGCAAAACCTGGCTCTTTAAGTAAAATCAATAAACCTCTAGCCAGACTAATCAGGAGAAAAAAAGGAAAAGAGGCAAAACACCAATATCAGAAAGGAGAAAGTGAATTTATAGACATTATAAGGAGAATAAGGCAATGTTATGAACAATTCTAGGTCAATAAATTTAACAATTCAGATGAAATAGACAAATTCCTTAAAAGACAATCTACCAAAGCTCGCTTAAGACAAAATAAGTAAATCCTGAATCAGTTAAACAAACTGAAACTGTAGTTTAAAATCTTTCCATAAACAGAACTCCAGGCCCACTGCCTTCATTGGTGAATTCTACCAAGAATATAAGGAACAAATAATACCAAACCTAAAAAAATCCAGAAAATTGAAGAGGGGGGGAATACTTCTCAGTTTATTTTACAAGGCCAGCACTATCCTGATATTGAAACCAGACAATGACATTGTAAGAAAACTATCGACTAAATCTCTCATGAATATAGACACAAGAATTCTTAACATTTCCGTAAGTCAAACACAACAATACCTGAAAAGTATAACACATCGTGACCAAGTAGTGTTTTTATGAGAAAAGCTAAGTTGGTTTAAACATTAAAAATGAATTAATGTTAAAAAACAAAACCCTTAATATAAGATTTTGTCCTTTAATGTGGAATACATGTTCTCATTTTCTTATTCTTTATTAACTTTTTAAATGTTTTAGAGAGAGAGTGTGCGTGCATGCAAGCAGGGAGAGGGGCAGAGACAGAGGGAGACACAGACTCTGAAGCAGGCTCCAGGCTCTGAGCTGTCAGCACAGAGCCTGACGCGGGGCTCGAACTCACAGACTGTGAGATCATGACCTGAGCCGAAGTCAGATATTCAACCGACTGAGCTGCCCAGGCGCCCCTCATTTTCTTTATACACTCAGGTTAATCCTTTCCTTCATTTGCAGGGAGAATAACATCTTCCTCAAAGAAAACATGTAATAATTACATGAAAGCAGTATGAAAAATATAATGAGGGGAGGAGTGAGACAGGGAGGGAGAGTGGGACTGATTCCTCCATCAGAGTAATTTTGAATTCACTCAGCCTCTAAATTTCAATGTTCTTCTTTGTAAAAATGGGGACCATTAATCCTCTTCCATGAGGTTGAAGGAAGAATCAAGTGACATAAATGTTAGGTGCTTGGCATGCTGGTACACAGAAACAAAGTCAACATATGTTAGTTGCTTTCTCCTTTCAAAACCTATCTTTTATCTCCCATATAAAAGAAAAAAACAAAACTGTAGAACTATCTTCTCATTCAGAAAAGAGATAAAGAGATTGCCCCAAATCCAGCATGAAAGACAGGAGCAACTAGGTCAAAACAAAAAGGTAAATGCCAATTCAAGAAGCATGTATGTTTTGTTTCACATTTCACTGTAAACTACATTTAACATAGTTTTTTTTTTAATTTTTTAATGTTTATTTATTTTTGAGAGAGACAGAGTATGAGCAGGGGAGGAGAAGAGAGAGGGAAACACAAAATCTGAGGCAGGCTCCAGGCTCTTAGCTGTCAGCACAGAGCCCAATGCGGGGCTTGAACTCACGAACCGCAAGATCATGACCTGAGCTGAAGTCAGCCGCTTAACCAACTGAGCCACCCAGGCGCCCCCATTTAACATAGTTTATTAACACATTCAGATTCCACATGTACATTAACATAAGGCATGATGAATATATTAAATAGTATTTTAAAAGTCAAATTCCTCACTATTATCTTAATTTCATTCAACTCCAAATATGAACTTTTGCCAATCAGAGTTCTCAGCAATGAAATGCAACATCTTCTTTGGCAATAACAATCAAACTCCGCCCACATTTGTGTGAAACCCTAGGTTTCTTCAAAAGAATAATGTTCCAAGAAAGGAAAAGAAAGTGCATATGAGAAAAGTCAATAACTGGAATAAATAAATAATGTATCCATCATACCCTGCAAGCCACGCACTATAGTTTACATTTACTCTACCCCTGCTATCTTTAAAACCAGCTTTACCCAAAAAAACCAGGGCAAAAATATGAATGAAAAAAATTGTAGGGAATACCTGAAAAGTTGCTACTAGGATACACTTACTAGAATCAAGCATTCAAATTTTATGATAAAACATCTTTTACTCACTGAACATCTAGTTTCAAAAAAGCTATACACATACTTATCTTCTACTGATCTTGAATACTCCAAACCTAAGATCAATTGTTTTCTTTTCAGGACCAGAATCACCTGTGTTATTTAGGTTTCCTGTCTTTAAATGTACCCGCTCTTTAATTCGTGTAAAACTTAAGACAATTTAGAATTGCGTTATTCTGTACTTTCCACATTTCTTTCACATCATTTTGACTCCCATAAGAACTTGGTGAGGAGACACTTGAGTTTACAGAGAAGACAGTTCAAGGTCTGAAAGCTGAAATGATTGGCCCATGATCACATATAACAGGAAAGCAGTGAAGCTAGAATTAATTAGAACCCTAATCATAACCCAACTCACTCTCTACTTTATCACAATGCTCCAGGCAATTTTTGAAGAGAGAAAGAAAGGAGATACAAATCAAATCACTAAAGTCTCTACGTAAATGGCAGCTAAGTCAATTATCTGGAGGTGAAAGAGGTTAAAAGTTATTGGTTACAAGGAGACACAGATTCAAAATTGCCAACTATCGCTAATCTTTTCACTATTTCAACATTCTCTTTTTAAAGAAAGGAATGCTTAATAATTGCTATGTTGCTTTATATGAAGAAAACTCTGAACATGGGCAATTAAAACAATCAAATATGACTAAGCAAATTTTGGCTCATTATGAAAGTGTAACAGAAAAAGAATGGATAAGAAACCTCAGAGCACGAGGACACAAACAACCAAAGCAGACGCTGTGACTGTTCCATCTCCATTCTACAACTCTAAGTGGCAGCAACCAGGAAAACCGACTTCAGCTCAAGGGTGGGCTTAGCCCTATCCTCGCTGCCAGAAACTGATCTAGAAACGAGGAGGAATTATGCCAATGAGACATAAAAAGAAGGTTTTCTGTAGCTTCTGGTTGAGTTTGTCCTTTCTGTTCAGAGGAAGCTGTGGGGTGTCCGATCAGATGGAGAGGGCACCAAATGTGGGGTGCTCTGATGTGGTGGAAGCCAGCAGCGCAGATGAAGAATTCATTCACCCAAGGCAGAATAAAATAGATACAAGTTTACACTGCAAGGGCAGGTAGGGCAGACAGAAAAGGAGACTGAGACGAGGCAGTGGTGAGGGGCCGCATTTATGGGGCAGAGTAAAGGATACAGGGCCAGACAGAATTTTCCATTTTATGGTAATCTGAGGAACTGTGCCCAGTTGTAATCAGTAGTTAGGTGTATGGCTATTTCGAGGTGGGTAACCATGAGCCTGTTTGCACTGCCTGTTTGTATTCAGCTCGGTGACGAGGGTGGGCCCTTTTACATTACTCAGGTTTCCATCACTCAAGTTGTTGCCTAAAAGCAGCCTCTACACAAGCCAGACTTTTCTTCCTTGTAGCACATATGGTTCTTTTCTGGCAACCATCACACAACTACAAAGAAAACCCTGCCTTGGGATAAAGCCAGTATTACGGAGCCTAGAGTAAAACAATGCAAAGAATCTGAATTCTTGGTGTCTTCATGAAGGTACTGACCAACATATCCTGAACACTACTGTCCTCTAGTCTTCCAGTTAGGTTATGCTAATAAACTGCCTTATTGTATAAGGCTGTTTAAAATAGACTTTCTGATACCTGAAGCTGAAAGAAGCCAAAGTGAAACAGACATGGAGATAATACAACTAGCTGATGAATTATAAAAGGTGCGTGAGAACCAAAATGAACTCTTGGATTTTTAAAAAGATTTTAAGAACGCTTATTCCATCAGCAGCTAATTTAGATATATTAATATAAAATGAAAAAATATATAAAATGATGGGAAGGAAATGGAACTCTAGGCTTATTTTTTATAATTAGTATTTTTCTCTGACTTGGATATTCCTGAAAGACTTAGAGGCAGCAGAGTTTGCAAGGGGGTGGGGGGAAGTGTCATGATTCTGCACAGTTTGCTCACAGCTACAACTAAATTGAGAAACTGATCAGGAGGCTGCAATAAGAATCATTGTTAATGGTTCAGAATCAGTCCTGGGAAATACTAAACCAGTGTCCTACTAATAATGTTAGTCTTAGGGCTGACATTCATTTTTACGAAAAATTTCTGGATCCCAAAATACAGAGAATGCTTATTAATTCTAAGTGCTACTAAAAGAAATAAGTCTACAAAGACACTGTTAAAAAGAAAACGACAGGCCCAAAATGGCATTACTTGGGCCAAGGCAAGTAACCAAACCAGGATTTTAATACCGAACCTCACTGCGGTTTCAACCTCTCACAGAAATAGAAGTCTTAACGTGTCAATCAGGAAATTTTTGATAAGCACCAATGTGTCATCTGTGACATGGGCCCTCTCTATCCCCCCAAAGAAAGAGGAGGAAATCCACCTAATAAGACCCCTTGTCCTTCTACCTAAGGGAAGGTGATTTTGCCTGGAATAATCCTTCCTTTTCTTTTGCTAATAACTTTCTTGCCCTATCTTTCTTCCTACAAAAAACTTCTATTTTGTATAGACCCTCAGGGATTCCCTCTACTTACTAGATGAGACGTTGCCTAATTCATAAATTGCTTAATAAAGCCAATTAGATCCTGAAATTTACTCAGTTGAATTTTTGTTCTTTAACAATACCAAACAGGGGTACACTTAAATGCAAAACTGCACTGCAATTTCTGATTTCTCCAACACTGGGTACCTTCTATGCCTCCATGATATTCTCTCTATTTGGGACGTTCTTCAGCAGCTCAACTGTTTAAAGTGAGTCTTGCTCTAACCACCACGTGACTCTCCCTTCTCCATTGCTTCCCAGAATCCTTCTCTAAAAGAGTAAGAAGGATGGGGCGCCTGGGTGGCTCAGTCGGTTAAGCGGCCGACTTCGGCTCAGGTCATGATCTCACCGTCCACGAGTTCAAGCCCCGCGTCTGGCTGTGCTGACAGCTCGGGGCCCGGAGCCTGCTTCAGATTCTGTGTCTCCCTCTCTCTCTGCTCCTCCCCCATTCATCCTTTTCTCAGTCTCTCAAAAATAAATAAACATTTAAAAAAAAATTAAAAGAGTAAGAAGGAAAAGAAAATGAGAGGGAATCAAAACAGTACACTAGAAAAAATAAACTAAACACAAAAGAAGGCAGTAATGGAGGAACTGAGGAACAAAAGGGATATATTTTTATTAAAAAGAAGACCTTTGAATAATTACTTTAAATGTAAATGGTTTAATTCTTCCATTAAAAAGCAGAGATTGGTAGAATGGATTTTAAAAGACAACTGAATTATATGCTACCTACAGGAGATTCATTCTGGATCCAAAGACACAAATAGGATGAAAGTAAAAAAATGAAAAAAGATATTCTATGCAAACTAACAAACCAAAAGAGAGTTGAAGTGGCTATATTTATATCAGACAAAACAGACTGAGTCAAAAATAGTTAGGGACACCTGGGTGGCTCAGTCAGTTAAGTGTCCGACTTTGGCTCAGGTCATGATCTCGCAGTTCTTGAGTTCGAGCCCCACGTCAG
Source organism: Paguma larvata (assembly GCA_030068075.1). Classification (NCBI taxonomy): domain Eukaryota; kingdom Metazoa; phylum Chordata; class Mammalia; order Carnivora; family Viverridae; genus Paguma; species Paguma larvata. The sequence goes on along the minus strand of CM057827.1, from coordinate 107,036,934 downwards.
GCTCTGTGCTGACAGCTCAGAGCCTGGAGGCAGCTTCAGATTCTGTTTCTCCCTCTCTCTCTGACCCTCCTCTGCTTGTACTCTGTCTTTCTATCTCTCACAAAAATAAACAAACATTAAAAAGAAAAATTTTTTTAAATAGTTATAAGAGACAAAGGACACTATACATCGACAAAAGGTAAATCAGCATGAAAACATATCAAATATAAAACATATGCACCTAACAAAAGATCCTCAAAATATATAAAGCAAAAACTAACAGAACTGACAGGAAAAACATTCCATAACAATAGCTAGATACTGCAGTATCTCACTTTTAACAGAAAAACCAGGCAGACAATCAGTAAGGAAACTAAAGACTTAAGCAACCCTGTAAGCCAACTAGACCTAACAGATATATACAGAACATTCCACTCAACAGCAAAACAATGCGTTCTGGAATATTTTTCTCAAATCCACATGGAACATTTTTGGGATAAACCATATGTTAGGCTACATACAAAAATAAGTCTCAATAAATTTAAAAGACTGAAACCACACATTTGAAAGACTGAGAATTTTACCACAATTACATCTTAGAGACTCAGAACTGACACAAATATTAGAATTAGCAAAGAAGGACATTAAAATGGTAATTACAACCATATTCTACATGTAAAAAAGTTAAGGACGTGGAAGATATTTTTTTAATGGAAAATTTTTTTAATATTTATTTTGGGGAGAGCACAAGCTGGGGAGGGGTACAGAGAAGGGGACAGAGGATCTGAAGCAGGCTCTGTGCTGACAGTCTGACAGCAGGGAGGCCGACATGGGGCTAGAACTCACAAATCGCAAGATCATGACCTAGGCCAAAGTCGGATGCTCAATCAACTGAGCCACCCAGGTGCCCTTTTAAGAGAAATTTTAGAGATGAAAACTACAATGACTAAGATGAAATACATCAGAGAAAATCAGCATTAGCACAGAGTAATCAATGCATAAGAAAAGATTACTGAACTTGAAGGTACAGCAACAGATGCTATCTAAAAGGTAAAAACAGAGAAAAAGGAATTTTTTAAAAAATGAACTATAAATGGCTGAACCTATAGGTAACTGGAGGCCCCCAAAAGGAAGAAAAGAAGTATGTTTTAAAATTTTACAGAAATAGGGGCAACTGGGTGGCTCAGTCAGTTGAGCATCGGACTTCGGCTCAGGTCACGATCTCACGGTTAACGGACTTGAGCCCCACATTAGGCTCTGTGCTGACACTGCGGCGCCTGCTTGGGATTCTCTCTCTCTCTCTCTCTCTCTCTCTCTCACACTGCCCACTCCCCCCCCCCACACTTGCCCACTCACTCTCTCTCAACTTAAAAAAAATGATATAAAGTTTTACAGAAATAAAGGCTGAAATTTTCCAAACTTTAAGAAAATTATAAGCCCAGCCAGGCTTTTATAACATATATAAAAGGAAAATTCATAGCAGTCATGTAAAGACCAAAAAGGGCTTTGTAAACAATCTCAGCAAAATGTGACCACGCACACACACACAAAAAAAAAAAAGTAAGAAAATTGCATGAAAGTACATCGTCAAACTGCCCAAAACTAATGATAAAGAGAAAATCTTAAAAGCAGCCAGGGGAAAAACAGACATGTTATGTATAGAACAATGATGATAAGGACAACATCATATTCACAGAAACAATGCCAATGAGAAAACATTGGAACATTTTTAAAGCACTGAAAGGAAAAAATGTCAACATAGAATTCTATACCCAGCAAAATTATCTTCAAAAATGAAAGCAAAATAAAGACTTTTTCAGACATTCACAAGTAGAAAGAAAATTTTAAAAAAGTAGAAAGAATATATCACAAGCAGACCTACATTTTTTAAAATGTTAAAGGAAATCCTTTAGCCAAAAGGAAAATTCAGACACAAACATGGATCTACATAAAGGAATGAAGAACACCAGAAATGATCATTTCAAGTGGAAATATATAAGATATTTTATTATTTAAATCTCTTTAAAAGATAACTGTTTAAATAAAAATAATAACAATGTACTGGAGGGCTTAAAACATGTAAAAGTAAAATATATCAAAACAGCATAAAGACTAAGAAAGAGAAATGAAAGTGTATTTTGGGATATACCCATAAAATGATATTAACTTTGAAAGAAAAAATTAAAGATGTATACTATAAACATTTATATACTATAAACCCTAAGCAACCATTAAAACAATCAAACAAGTAGTTACAGCTATAAAGGCAACTGATGTGATAAAAGAATCATAGAAAATACTCAACTACTCCAAAATAAGACAGAAAAAAGAAAAAAGGAACAAAGAACAGACAGGGCAAGTGAAGAATAGCAAGATGACAGACACAATCACAGCAGTAGTCACGCTAAGCGTACAGGCATACCTCTTACCGCACTTCACTTTTTTACACTCCACAGATAACGGTGTTTTTTACAAACTGAAGGTTTGTGGTGTTGAGACAAATCCACAAGTGCCATTTTTCTGACAGTATTAGCTCACTTTATGTTTCTGTGTCACATTTTGGTCATTCTCACAATATTTTAAACTTTTTTTAAATTATTCTCTTTGTTATGATGATGTGTGATTAGTGATTACAACACTGAAAGCTCAGATGATGGTTAGCAAGTTTAGCAATAAAGTATTTTTAAATTAAGATATGTACACTCTTCTTTTAGATACATGCTATTGCACACTAATAAACTATGGTATAGTGTAAACATAACTTTTATACGCACTGGGAAACCAAAAAACTCACCTGACACACCTTACTGCAATACTCTCTTTATCGCAATGGTCTAGAACTGAACCCACTGGTTTCTCTGAGAAGAGCAATAAAATTAATAAGCATCTAGCCTGACTGATGAGGGGAACAGAGAAAGATGCAACCAATTTCAGGAATAAAAGAAGTGACAGCATTATAGATTCTATAGATATTAGAAGGATAATAGGAAAACATGAAAGCTTTATGACAATAAATCTGACAAGTTAGATGAAACAGACAAATGCGGACTTTGCAAACCACTTCGATAACAAAGGACTCTTATCTAGAATAAAGAATAGTAAAACAAAAAATTCAATAGTAAAACAAAAAAATTCAATTAAAAAATGAGAAGACATGAGACATTTCACCAAAGAGGCTATAAATGGCAAATATATGTTCAAAATCATAAGTCATCAAGGAAATGTAAATTAAAACCATGAAGAAATAACACTATACACCTAGTAGAACACCTAAAGTAAAAAGTGATGACAATACCAAATGCCAAGGAAGACAAAGAAACTAGGCCTCTCATACAATGCTGATGGGAATCTAAAATGGTATACCACTCTGGAAAATAGGCTGACAGCTTCTTAAAACATATTTTACACTTTCTTAAATATTTACCATAATGCCCAGTAATTCACACTCCTAGACATTTATGTCAGAGAAATGAAATCTCATGTGTTACATAGAAATGTTGATCACAGCTGTGATGTGTAATAGCCAAAATTTAGCAACTGCCCAAATGTCCAACAATGGGTGAAGATTGTACAAACTCTGGTACATCTGTACCATTGGATTTTGTTCAGCAGTAAAAAGGAATTATTGACGTATCCAACAACTTGGATGGCTTTCAAGGGAATTATGCTGAGTAAAAAGAAGTCAGTCTCAAAGATTACATTCTTTCTGATTCCATTTATGTATCATCTGGAAATGGAAAAGCTCAAAAATGGAGTCCAGACTAGTGGTTGCCAGAGGTTAAGGGGATGGATGTGACTATAAAGGATACCAAGGATCTTTCTGGTGATAAAACAGTTCTGGATCTGAGTCGTAATGTTGATTATAGAAATCTACACATGTGATAAAACTTCAAAGAATTATATATACACATAAATGAATACAAGCAAAACTGGCGATATCTGAACTAGATCTGTAGGTTGTACCAATGCCAATTTCCTGGTTTTGACACTGTACTGTAGTTATATAAGATGTGACCACTGGGGCGCCTGGGTGGCTCAGTCAGTTAAGAGTCCAACTTCAGCTCAGGTCATGATCTCATGGTTCATGAGTTTGAGCCTTGCGTTGGGTTCTGTGCTGACAGCTCAGAGTCTGGATCCTGCTTCAGATTCTCCCTCTCTCTCTCTCTCTCTCTGCCCCTCCCCTGCTCACATTCTGTCTCTGTCTCTCTCTCAAAAATAAACAAACATTAAAAAAAAATGTGACCATTGATAGGAATTGGATGAAGGTACATGAGACCTCTCTGTGCTAATTTCAGAACTTCCTAGGAACCTCTAATTACTTCAAACTAAAAAACAATTTTTACAATACACTCTTGATCTATACAAACACACACACACACACACAAAGTATAGAAGTGTTAAGTGTACTTAAGCAAACCAGTTTTCCTGATCTCTGACTTCCAATCTCCTAGCCCCTCTCCAGAAGAAACTACTTCTTTTCTTATGTATCCTTCCAGAGGAGTCTTTAACATAGAAGCATAAATGTCTTTATTAATGTGTGCATATATATTTGCATATACACCCACATATACACAACTCACATTTTTTTCACAGCTTACTTTTTTATAGTAATGTCAGCATACCGTAAATATTGTCCTGCAACCTACTTTCTCCACCCGATAATGTGTTAGAGATGAACTCATCCAGAAGTACTCCTCTTTTCTTTCTTTTAATGGGCTGTGCGACATCCCATTGTGTGCTTGTACGATCATTTATTTAACCCATATGAAGAAACAGGAGGCACCTGGGTGGCTAAGTCCGGTAAACATCCAACTCTCGATTTCAGCTTAGGTCATGATCTCAGGGTTGAGGGATCAAGCGCCACACGGGGCTCTTGGGATTCTCTCTCCCTCTCCCTCTGCTCCTTCCCTACTTGCTTGCTTGCTCTCGCTCTCTCTCTTAAAAAAAAAAAAAAAAAAAAAAAAAAAAAAAAAGCATTTAGGGCTTAGGCATTTAAAGATAAATTCTTTAAAATTATTGAGTCAAAAAGTATGAAAATTTACCATTCTAATAAGTAAAACCAACTCTTCCTTCAAAGAAACTGCACAAATTTACATTCCTGCCTAGAGTGTATGAGTGAGCAATTCTGTACATCCTTGCCATGGTTGGGTAGTACTGAACTTTTTAATCTTTACCAAACTAGCAGGTAAAAAGTGCTCTGCTGTTGTTTAAATTTGTTATTACTAACACTCGATACTATTTAAGACCATAAGGTGCTGAGAATAAGTGATGTACGCAAGGAAAATTTTACTATGGGGAATTATAACCAATTAATAAATAGAAAAAAAGATTGGGAGTCACTGGCTCAGTTGGTAGAGCATGTGACTCTTGCTCTCGGGACTGTAGGGTAGAGCCCCACGTTGGGTATAGACGTTACTTAAAAGTAAAATTTTAAAAAAATCAGAGTTGGAAAAGTCCTTAGAGAATACTTCGATTAAACACGACTCGATACATGCTTTTTAACACCACAGTGAGAAACTGTCCACTCTATTTCCAATTGTTAAGAATACCTTCATTATGCACCGATATTTCCCTTCCTCTTTCACTCACTGCTCCTAGCTCTACCCTCTGGGTATACAAAAGATGCGTTTACTCCCTCTTCCACATGCCATTCCTCCATGTGTTTACCAGAACCACAGATCTGAGTCAGCAAGAGAATTAAAGATCACTCAACTACCAATCTGAAGAGCATTCCCATACACCCCACTAAAGTCTTCTTTTTTCCTGGTTGAAAATCTCAAATGTTTCAATTATTTTGCAAGTATCTGTTTCAGACACTGCTTCATTCTGATTACTCTCCTCTGAATACACTATCAACATCCTCCTCAAAACGTGGCAAATAAAACTGAGAACTCAGCTAAAGGCAGAATAGAAAAGGATAATCAACTATGTTTTAGGCGCCCTGCTTCAAAATAATGCTGTTAAAGTGAGTGTGAGCCTTTGGGGCAGTTATAATAAACTGACTCATCAACTTCAGACAAATAAAGAGACCCAGCTAGGCAAACACCTACTTCCAACAAACACACAAACAACAAACAAAAAATCCCACCTGTTAGCCCTCCAAGTCTTCTACACTGCATTTGTCCAGATTAAAAAATTATGAGGCTTTGTTTGTCTCTATGAACTAGATATATCAAATATAAAGTTATTACAACAATATTTTCTTAGATACAGCCTAATTATTAATAATTAGTAAAAGGAGGATCCTGATTCTGTCACATAACATACTAGCACTCCCTCATAATTTTGAGAGCAATGGATAAACATTTTAAATAGGACATGGGGGAAAGCAGCATCTTGAGGGGCACCACTAAGAATGAATTGCAGTTTAATTTTAACATCAGCCCATTAATCAATCACAAATCCACCTACCTATGCAAGTATTCAGACTACATTTCTCTAACTTGTCTATAAAGATATCATAAAAGGTTGTCAAATGTTACCTGTATAACCTTGGGGGTCCCTTACCTCATTTGTAAAACAGTACTAAATGAGGCAATCTATGTAAAGCATTTAACCCAGTGCCCAGCACAAAATTAAAAATCCAATAAATGGAGCTATAATTCTAGATATACTATGGCAGAGTATCTCCTGATGTACCGACCAGTTTACTTACCCTATAAGAAAAGAAGTGAGGCCAGTGTGGCATGACTTGTTCTCTGGGAACCCATGCTGGCTCCTAGTGATCAGTGTCTTCTTTTTTAAGTACCAACAACACGAGAGTTCAAAAATCTGAGAATCTGGGGATGCCCGGGTGGTTCAGTCCGTTAAGCATCTGACTCTGGCTCAGGTCATGATCTCATGGTTTGTGGTTTCAGCTCACTGCTGTCAGCACGGAATCCACTTCAGATCCTCTGTCCCTCTCTCTCTCTGCTCCTACCCAGTTTGCAGTGTCTCTCTCTCTCTCTCTCAAAAATAAACACGCATTAAAAAAATTTTTTTTGATCTGAGAATTTGTTCAGGAATGACACCTAGCTCATCAGTTTATTATTATTACCTGCAACCTTTACTTGCTTTCCAACATTGTACATACTTCAGCAGCTAAAACACTCTTTTGCATATAGTAGATGCTCAAAGAAATTTTTTTGAATTTTCTTTTTAAAAATCAGGATGTATTTCTTAGTTTCAATAATCATGGTTATATAAAGATGTCAATTAGGGTAAACTAAATAAAAGGTGTAGGGGAATTCTCTGTACTATCTTTGCAATTCTCCTAGGAATACATAACTATTTCAAAATTAAACATTTTAAAAAACTTAAGATGATCTTTTCTCACCTCTGAGAAATTCGTTCTTTAAATTCCTCAAATATTACCAACCACTATTAGGTGCAAACTCTTCAGCAGCCTTTACAGCCTTATAACTAACCTGGGATAGAAGATATATATTCCAGCAAACAGGTACTCTCGTAATACCCCTACTTGTCCTGGGCCACATAGAGAGTTAGTATTCAGTAAACAATAACCATCCTCAAATTTTATTTTTGGAAACAAGAGCCTTAAAAGAAGTCTATCCTAAAAGAAAATATTTTTATGCCTAAAGCATTAAAGCTCTGTACAATCCAACTAAAACCTCTGATTCTTGGGGCACCAGGTGGCTCAGTCGATTAAGCATTTGACTTCGGCTTAGGTCATGGACTGACCTGAGCAGTTCGTGAGTTCAAGCCTCACGTCGGGCTCTGGGCTCAGAGCATGGAACCTGCTTCAGATTCTGTGTCTCCTTCTCTCTCTTACCCTATCCCACTCGTGCTCTGTCTCTCTCTCTTTCAAAAATAAATAATGTTTAAAAAAATGTTTAAAAAAAAAACCTGATTCTTACTATTTGAATCACATATTTAGCAGTAACGTTCAAGTCAAGCTCAAGATCTTAGATGTTTGAGACCAATTACCACACATAGTACCATTAGCATGAAAACCTTTTTAAAAATATATTTATATCATGGATAATTGGTTTCTGAATTAGGTAAATAAGAGTTTAGGAAAATGATAAACTTTATTTGTAATTATTCAAGTTCAAACTCCCAATGTTAAGCAACAAAGTCGTGAAAATTTTGCTAAAACTTTAACTCTCAAACAAAGAAATCCTAAAATACCTAAAAAAATAAAGTATCTTTTCCCTAAATACCTCCAAATAGGTTTTGTACTTTAGAGTTTCTTCCAGGTATCAACTGTCTAATTTTCAAAAACTTGGCTTTCCTTTTTGGAACAGTACTACAGAATTGATACTATAAACAGAAGTGCTATTGTCAAAGAATCGATCCAATAATAAAAAGAGCTAAGGCCACTTGTCTTATAGAAAATTACTGCCAAATGCTGCCAGACCCTGCTTTTCTTCCTTCTGGGCTAGTAGCCAGATACTAATCATTTTTAGACCCTTTCTAATTTTTAGTACACAATTTAGTACACAATACCACATCTGAACTAGACAGTATTTTAATGAATGTTTCCATAATTCGTCTAATGTTCTGGCATACAAATACACATACACGCATACAATCTACCATACCTCTGGAAGTATATAAAAGAAAGTGATTAACAGTGGTCGCCTCTCAGACAACTGTATGGGTCTTTGAATTTTGTATGTTTTTGTAAAAACTATTCAAAAGTTAATTTATCTATTAATTCCAGTTAAGATATTTCACCCTACAAAATAATGCGTGAGGCTTTCTTTTAAAGATATTTTAAGGGGCGCGTGGGTGGCTCAGTCGGTTGAGCGACCAACTTCAGCTCAGGTCATGATCTCAAGGTCTGTGGGTTCAAGCCCCGTCTCGGGCTCTGTGCTGACGGCTCAGAGCCTGGAGTCTGCTTCAGATTCTATGTCTCCCTCTCTCTCTGCCCTTCCCCTATTCATGCGCTATCTCTCTATCAAAAATAAATAAACTTAAAAAAAATAAAAATAAATATATTTTAAAAATATTTTAATATCTAAGTGTTTTAGAAACAATTTATAATGTTCAACGTTCAATTATAATAAAAAAATACAAATTAAAGTAAGATCATTTCTGCTAACCAAATTAGAAAAGCTGAATACTGGCAAATAAATTGGCATAACTTTTCTAGAAAGCAATATGGCAATCAATATCTAATTTTTTAAGGTCTTATCTTTGACTAAAAATTTTTATTCCTATCCTAAGAAAACAAGTATGGAGAACAATTTCTGCAAAGATTTTCTTCAATGTCATCAGCAGAGGAAAATATTTTCAATAATTAAGAATGGTTAAATCACTACACATCCATTCAACAGAACACTGTGCTGCCGTTAAAATTCAGGTTTTGAAATAATTTTAACGAAGTAGGAAAATCTTCATGATATGATGTTTGGTGGGGAATAAACAGCACACTGAGTAATATATGAATGAATATATCATCAGAAAAGGAAAAAGAATGTATGACATAACATTAGTAATGCTTATATTTGGGCTGAGCTTAGATTTTTGGCTTTTGTATTTCTCCAAGATTTAAAAAAAAATTTTGTTTGTTTATTTTTGAGAGACATAGAGGCACAGCGTGAACAGAGGAAAGGCAGAGAGAGAGGGAGACACAGAATCGGAAGCAGGCTCCAGGCTCTGATGAGCCATCAGCACAGAGCCCGACGCGGGGCTCGAACTCACAGACCGCGAGATCATGACCTGAGCTGAAGTTGGCCACCCAACCGACTGAGCCACCCAGGCGCCCCTCTCCAAGATTTTAAAATGAGTACCTAGAACTTATAAAATCAGGGGAAAATACAATATTAACCTACAAAACATAAACACACGCCTTTACTCTTAAATTTATAATAATGCAAAACTGATGTATTTATTTTTGTTTTTTTACATTTACTTACTTATTTTGAGAAAAAGGGGGGGGTGAAGACGCAGAGAGAGAGGAGAAAGAGAGAATCCCAAGCAGGCACTGTGCTGTCAGCGCAATATGGGGTCCATCTCACGAACTGTGAGACCATAACCTGAGCTGAAATCAAGGGTCGGATGCATAACCAACCCAGTCATCCAGAAGCCCCAAACTGATATAGTATTCAAGCAGTTGAAATTTTAAAAAAAAAGTAGTTAAATTAAATTAAGTCAAAACCTTCTAATTAATAACATTTAGGGAAACCAATAAAGAGTAACCCAAATTACTGTGTATCTTAAGATCATTCCTACCATACAATAAACACTACCATACAATACAGTAATCGCTAGCGGCTAGCTCATTTTTAAATCAATACAATTAAAAAATAAAACAAGAGGCGCGCCTGGGTGGCTCAGTTTGTTAAACGTCCGACTTCGGATCTCACAGTTCGTGAGTTTGAGCCCCAAGTCAGGCTATGTGCAGACAGCTCAGAACCTGGAGCCTGCTTCAGATTCTGTGTCTCCCTCTTTCTCTGCCCCTCCCCAGCTTGCGTGCTGTCTCTCTGTCCCTCAAAAATGAATAAATGTTAAAAAAAATTAAAAATAAAAATAAAATAAAACACCACACTATCATACAGTACACAATATGGATAAAAATTAAATCCCATCAAATAGGATTAATAATATAATTATGAGCTAAATTATAATACTAGTTATTAGGATAAATAATATCCCTGGAAGAAAGAAATGCTTAAATGAACATGTAACATCTAAACTAATAAATATAACCAAACTTTTCCTTTAAATAAGCGGAGTCTGCTACTGGGAAAAGTAGTTATTGATGAATAAATTATCATTTCTCAGACATTAATCTGCGTGGTTGCAAATGTAGATGGAGTAGACCCCGAAAGATTATTTCCACCACTACTGCCCACTTAACTCACAAGTTTACTATTACTCTTAGCACCGTTCAGTGGGTTACTACTGCCTTAAGCTCAAATTCCTTACACTGGTTGTTAAGGGACGGTCCTTGCTTTCACGCCCCACTCCTTCCTTCTCACCTGCTTTCTACATCCTAATCTAGTAGTTTGCAAGAAGTGTGATCCTTGAACCAGCAACACTTCCATCACGGGTAGGCACGTTAGAAGATTCATATGCACCAGAAGATTGATGTGCACATTAGAGCTCGGAGACCACTGCCCCAGCCCTCCTGAATTACCTGCAGAGCCTCCAACCTGCCCTGCTCTCTCTCTGAAAATGCAGTTCTCTGCCAAGAGGGTTCTTTCACCCCATTCCCTACAAGGTATCCATCCACCTTGTTTCCTATTAGTCTCTCAAGTCGGCTTAAAAATCACTTCAAAAGAAAACTGTAAACTTTTCCAGAATTAGAAAAATATTTCTCAAGACCTCTTCTATTATTGTAGGAGCTCTTATCTGCATTGTTCACCAGGTAAAGCCATGTCTAGAATTACTTACGGCCATCGAAGAAAATCTTAGCTTGACATACCTCGAAACGTAATGCATGACAAAAATAAAAAACAGACTCAAACCTTTTTTACCCACATTATGAATGCATTAGCAAAACTGATTTCAAAGTGTATAGAATGTTAGAAAAATATAATATACAGTAGAAGCAAATGTCAGAAAAAATGACTTATTGTTGAAAAATTATAGAAAAATAGCCAACCAGTTCAGAAATTCACATCTTGAAATTAATTAATTTGAATTGTCTCTTCCTGCACATATTTCTTCTCCCATTTTCTGGAGGAGGGAGTGCAAGTAATAAGGAATATGGCTTAAAAAAAAAGGCAAATCCAGATGAAAGAGAAATGTGTAAAGACTGGATAAAGCTATCCTTTATGTCAGATATAAGAAACAAGTGTGGACCAGAAACACTTCTCCAATACTTTTAATAAGTTCAAGATAATCTCACAGTACATGATTAATTAATAATTTATCTTCAATCATTTAATGATCATCTAACATGTGCTAAAAAACCATGTGGGATTAATAATTACATATATATCTCTTTCTATATATATGGAGATGAGATTAACTCCTAATTATTTAGCCAAGAACTTAAACGTTATGTCCACCAAAAGACAGGTATAAAGTTGTTCACAGCAGCTTTGTTCCTAAGAGCTAAAAACTGGAAATGGCCCAAATGTATCAAAAGAATAGAAAAAATATATGTACTCAAACGACAGAATGCTACACTGCAATGAAAAAGAATGAGCTACTGCTAAATAAAAAAAGCATGGATGAATCTCACAGACATAATGCTGAAGAAAGGAAACCAGGTTGATTCCATTAGTATGAAGTTCAGGAATAAACAAAACTAATCTATTACGAGAGAAGTCTGAATAATGGTTACCTGCGGGAAACACTGACCAGGACAGAACAGGAGGAAGGTTTCTAAGGTCCTGGCAGTGTTCTATATCCTGCTCTGGTTGCTGACTACATGTTCACACATGCAGAAGTTAAGCTGTTTAGAATTTCTGCACTTTACTGTATATGATTTTCTCGAAGCCCTATAAATATTTTTTAGAAAATGGAAAATTCCTCTTCCTCTATGCCAGCCAGGAAAGAGGAACAAAGGAAAGAGAAAAAGTTAATCAAATAATTTTCAAATTCCTGCTTTAAAGTTCGATTATCTTATTTATTGAACAAAAATTTGAGCACCTACTTTGTAACAGGTACTATTTTGGGCACTGAAGAGATAGTATTGAATGAATAAAACTCCCTGCTCTCCTAGATCTTATAGTATGGTAGGGGTAGGAAGACAATAAAAACATAGAGTATGCTGGAGAGCAGAAAGAGCAAAATAAAGAAACAAAGCAGGGAAGAGAAGCAGGAAGAGCATGTGTGGAAGGGATGCGGTGACTGTAAACAAGGCGGCCAGTAAAGGCCTCACACCAGGGGGGATAGTTTAACCAAGACTTGAAGGAAGTGAGAGAGGCATGGATGTGTGGAAGAACATGTCCCAGGCCTCCTGAAACAGAGAGAAGTCCACCGTGACTGCAGGGAAGTGAGCAAAGGTAAGATCAAAACAAAACAAAACACAACACAACAAAACAAAACAACAATGAGAGTTTAATGAAGAGTTTTACGCCAACTCCTCATTTACAGATTAACTTGAATTGGGGCAGTGGGTAGAGCAGGCGACTCCTGATTTCAGCTCAGGTCATGATCTCACAGTTCGTTGAGTTAGAGCTCAGAGTCGGGCTCTGTGCTGACAACACGGAGCCTGCTTGGGATTCTCTCTCCCCCTTACTCTCTGCCCCTCTCCCGCACATGGGCACTCTCTCTCTCAAAATAAACATTAAATAAATATTTTTAAAAGATGAACTTAAGTCCAATCTTTTTTACCCAGAAATCTCTGTAACCACTAGCCCAATCCACCCTGATCCAATCTTCTGAGCTCCTACAGCTGTATCACTCATGACATGTTTACATACTGCCTTGCAATTAAATACATACTGTCTCCCACTCCCAAAAAACCAAGCCTCTTCAGAGCAGCGACTAGATTTTTTGCTTTTCTTCTTATCTCTACAGTTGCCCTATGGATGGCATTTAAACGGTTACTGGTAAGACTGATGCCAATAACGACTTCTTCAGGCATGAGATTAGTAACCTGAGGATAGATTTTTAAGAAGAAAAAACGAGGAAGGACATAAACGAAAACTAGGGAACTACATGAGTAAAGGCACCGAGGCGTCTCTACGTGTCATGATCCAAAGTCCGGATTTTCTCTGAGCCATGTCCTTAAGACTCTGAGATCCTCAACATCACTTTTTCTAAAAGCCATTCCAGGCTTTTTTGTCTTGGGGGGAGGGTGGGGGGGGCAGGAACAGGCACCTGGTATTTCTTTCAAGTAATGGTTTTATAACACTTGTGTGCACAGCTAGCTTAACAAAGAAAATCTTAACCAATCAGCTGCATGATCTTGAGCAAGTCGTTCAACTACTCTTGCCTGTGTCAGTTCCCTCATACGCTTCACAAAGGGTTGGATTAAATGATCTCTCAAGTCCAAACAATCTCAAATTCTCTACTTTAGCTTTTTTGAAAAAACTGAATGAATAAACATTACAACCTACTTCTTCAATTTATAAAATGAATAAAATATCTATGAACAATTTTAATACACTGAATAAGCAGCCACATTTCAAAAAGCAGTATAGTATTTGGAAAAGCATAGAACTTGGAGTACAACAGACCTGAATCTAGTTATAGCATGCTTAGTAGACAATGACCCTGAGCAAGTATTAAAACTTCAGCCAATAAACAGACAATATAAAGACACACACATTGACAACAATCATGTCCCATACAGAAAGCAGCCAGGAGGTTAAAAAATACCTACCACATCATTGATATCAAGATCTGAAATACTCAAACTAGTTTATAACTTTCCTACCAATTTTAGTCATAGGGATTAGTGGTTGCCTCAAAGTCTGCAAGTTTAACAGAGTAACCTTAACTCCTATAGTGAGACTCCTGGGAGTCTCACTTCTTAAATAGGAGGATAAGAACTATAGATCTAATATCAGTTTGTGGTCATAAGGGTATGAGAATAAGAGAATTCAGAAAGCCCCAAATTTTAGAAAAAAACAGGACAAAACTGAGATTTGGGCTTAACTCAGACATTAGGAAAATGATCAGTGTTGGCACAGAGAGTTCAAACCTGTAATGAGAGCCAACTGTGTAAAATAAGCAAGAGAGGTTCAAAGAGTAGTAAGACAAATATAAATCTGGCTTTGAGTCCAGGAGAAGCCAGCGACAGACATAAATAATTACAGCATACTAGCGAACATTAAGAGAATGAAAGAACAAGACGTAGAGAGCAAACCTCAGGGGGGTAAGGAAGAGGGACCACCAGAGGACACAGAAGACTTAAAAAGCAGATAGTGCTTAAGTTGTATCTTGAAAAAGCAGTAGACTCTGTCAGCAAGACAGGAGAAAGAAAGGCATTCTAAACAGTGGGAAGAATATACGAGAAGGCTCTGAGTCAGGAAACAGAATGACTCTTTCAGTGAATTGACTGGATTAGTACAGTTGGAGCTTCAGATTTACGGCGGGGAAATGCAGGAAATGAGCCAGATGATGAAGGGCCTAGTAATGATAAAGAGTTAGAACTGAATGTGTACTGTAGGTAAAGGAGAAGTCTGCATTTTAAGAAAGAAGCATTGAACAGATCTGCATTTTAGAAGTCACCTTGGCAGGAGTGTAAAGGATGGATGAAAGGGGGTCAACCAGTAGAGACCTCATTCTACACCCAATATTAAGTAAGTGCATTACCTTATCACATAGATACTCTATTATAGAACAAGAAATCAGAAATAAAAAATAATGCTTTAACAGATAAAGCTAAAGTATTAAAGGAAAATCATTTACCTTCGTGAATGTATATTCTGGAACTAAATATTTCCCACATATCTTAAAAAGAAAGAAGTTTCTAAAATTAGGTATCATATATAAAAATTACATGGATCTAGTTGTATCCTGAGAACCAGCGACTCTTTCTTATGGCATCCATTCCTTTTTGTAGACAGAATACTGCTGACAGGCAACATCAAAACTAATGCAAAAGAATCCTTGAAATTGGAGTTTATACTGAGTATTGACAGGGATTTCTCTTTAATTTTATATATATGGAAACTAAGGCCCTAAGAGACTAAAAAATTACCCAAGGTCCTATGGTGAGTAGCACAGTGAAGATTGGAATTCATATCTTATGATTTCCTTTCTAAAAATTGCTTTAGTGTATCGCATTTATAATTTCAGAATTTCAACAATAACCCATTATAGTAATGAAATATAAATAGTAATAATAAATTATAGTAATAATGAACCATAAAACTATTCTTGTTTCATATGCCTCAGAAGAGAAACAAATCTATTAGATGTGTCCACAGGTTTGACGAAAGAAATCTCTTCCTGAAGTCTGTGCCACAGTAAGGACACCTCTATCCCCACCCCAGAAACACAAAGTATTCTTGTCTAAGATGTTTAAAAACTTCCTTCTCAAACCTGGAAATAATTAAATTTTAAAAAAGAAAGGCCTTAAATTAATTTGTTTTTTTTTTTAAGTTTATTTATTTATTTTGAGAGAGAGAGAGGCAGGGAGGGGCAAAGAGAGAGATGGAGAGAGAGAGAGAGAGAAGAGAGAATCCCAAGCAGGCTTGGCACTGTCAGCACACAGCCCGATATGGGGCTCACACCCGTGAACCATGAGACCATGACCAGATCGGAAATTCAGAGTCGGCTGGTTAACTGACTGAGCCACCCAGGCACCCCTCATTTATTTTTATATAATTAAATATCCAATGTCTTTAACATGTGTTAATGTTTTATTTAGAGCTCGGTACTCTTCTTACTCTGTTGTGCTCCCCACCCCCTATAAATTTTAGATTCTTGAAATAGATTTTTTCCGTCACTAGTACATATAATGGGAGTGGCAACACTGACAAAATGCCTTATAAATTTATAATTTTACAAATGCCTGTACATTTCACACATTTCCATAGTGACCAGAAGGTTTTAATTTTTAGACTTCTTTAATTTGCACTCGTTATATACACTCATTGAAATCGATTCAAATAATACAAAAATATAAAATTAACAGCTCTCTTCCATGCCTCTGCAATACTCTCTTATTAAGGAATGCCCCAAAGGGGCGTCTGGGTGGCTCAGTGGGTTAAGGGTCTGACTCTTGATTTCGGCTCAGGTCATGATCTCACAGTTCATGAGTTTGGGGCCTGCATCAGGCTCTGTACAGTCTGCACAGATTGGGATTCTCTCTCTTTCTCTCAAAAATAAATAAATAAACATTTAAAAAAGGAATCTCCCCCAAATACTTAGAAATTTGATGTGTATCCTTACAGACTTTTTTATGCTTATAGAACAAAAGGTGCTAATCCTCAAAGAGTGGACATATATCCAACACCTAAAGTGGACTGATCATTCAATCTATCTTCAATAATTCGGAAGACAGATTATTACCTTACTTGGTTTCTGGTTATGACAACGGACGTCAATTATTTTATT
The DNA here is from genome assembly GCA_030068075.1 of Paguma larvata. Taxonomy (NCBI): domain Eukaryota; kingdom Metazoa; phylum Chordata; class Mammalia; order Carnivora; family Viverridae; genus Paguma; species Paguma larvata. The sequence continues at coordinate 107,020,041 of CM057827.1, read as the reverse complement.
ACTTGGGTTATTTTAAAAAGTAAGCAGTACCCCAATGTTTTTTCATTATCGGCATCTCAATTATTTTATGTATTTTATTTGCTGTCTTTCTCTCACTCAACATCGGTTATATGTGAGGTGGAATCACTGTACCTCCAATGCTGTGACACCTAGTAATCAAAAATTTGTTGACTGATTAATATGTTTATTTAGAAATCATGTAAGCTGCTTTTTTTCCCCAAAGTTACTGAAATCTGCTTAATTTATCATTTGTCTTTCAAAAATAATGAGGGGGGGATGGTCTCCTTAGGGTTTTTTTTAGCTATAGTTCCACTGAAATATCTGCTCGACTGATCAGTTTTGATAGCTGTAAAAGTCAATCGGGCATTTTGGTTTGAATGATAACCAAAGCAAAAAAACAAAACAAAAATCTTACGCTCTTCAGGGAGTTAAATATTGCTACGTAGGAGTCCTTTTTAAAAAATGATTGCAAAACTCAAGGATTAAGTACACTGTCCCTAATCTTTCTGGTTCTAAGATCCAAAGAAATGGCAATCTAAAAAAAAAACTGGCACTAAAGAAAAAGACTAAGGCAGACAAAATGCTTTACTTTGGCAAAGTCGAATCTGTCTGTTGACCCAAAATTACAGAATTACTGTGCATAACCGCCTGCCCCATCAGGCTTCACTGACAGGCCTCTGTGATACAGTAGCTATCTAACCTGAAGAAATGCCAAGCAAATGCACAGACTTTCCAAGCTATACATTTTTTTAAAAAACCCACATACACATACATACGGGCCATTTTATCTGAATTCCACCTAAGACGGGGGCTACCAAGCCCACCAAGAACTCTCCATTAGAGTCAAGACTGACTCGAGCTTTACAACGAATCTGTTCAGCAGGATTCTCTAAAAGAGCTGTTAGCCAGCCCTACAGGTCTCGAATGACGCAGATCTCTAGCTTTGGGACTTCAAATTCCGAGACATTATTTGGACACCAAACTTAAAGTCTCTCCCTCTCCACGAACGTTTTTCTAAGGGCAGACAGGAGCCGGAACTCACTTCCCAGCACTGCTGGACTCTAACACTCAGGCAAGACTTGAGGACGGATCTGACAAAGCAGGATCAGCAAAGCAGACTCTCGAGGAAAGTGACCCCAAAACCGCACAGCCTCGCCTAAATTCAGCGTCTGGCACGCTCCACCTGAGGACACTGGCCTCCTAGAGAACCTGGAAGTCTACCCCCACCTAAGGCGCTGCCACTCTCGCGCTCCGGGAGCAGCGAGACCAGCACGCCCCACAGGGATCCCGGGGCAGAGAAAGGCAAACTGCAGAACCAACCCACGATTTCTGCAACTAAGAAGCGACACGGATCAATCTTCCCACTGAGCACGGAGTAAATCTCATCTAGGAAAGAGACCTGTTCCGGGACGCTGGCCGGCCACACGCTGTCTAGCTGGCTGGCTCGGGACGCCAGTGGAGCCCCCCGCGAGCCCATCCGAGCGCCTGCTGAGCCGCGCCCTCCCTTCGAGATCACCCGGAGGGAGACCCGCTCACTCGCCCGGTCGCCCCCCGAAAAGGCTGGAGACCAAGTCAAGTTACCGCCCCCCTCTGGGCAAAACAGAAACCCCAGAAAAATCGCCGGGCTCTGCCGAACACCCTTCGGCCCCCAGCAGCCCACCAAGGCGGCCCGACCCCTGCAGGACGCAGATACATCGCCCTCTCGCCGCGACACCCGGATAAACAGAACCCCCTCCCCGGAACCCTCATACGCCGCCTCTCCCCCCAGAGATGCGAAACACTCCCGCTCAAAGGACCCCCGAAGACCCCAATGATCTGCTCCTTCAGAGACCTAGGACCTGCTAAACTGAATCCTCTGCGCCCCAAAGAGCCTGCGACCGCGGTAAGAGGACCCCCCCTCCCGTTAAGGAATCCCGCTACGCCACCTCGAGGAACCCTCAGGACCCTGATAAATCTCCCTTGACCCTGAGGCGGGACCCTGTGCGCCGCCACCCACCCCCACCCCAAACGGGAAGAACCCCAGGACCACCCCTACCCCCCAATAAACCGCCTCGCCCCAGGAGCCCCGGCAGCCGCCACACCGCCCCGGGGCGCCCGCACTCGGGTCCCACCCCGCCGCCTCCTGCCCCCCGCGCTCCCGAGCCCCGCCAAGCCTCGCGCCCACCAGGCAGCGCCGCGCAGCCCGCGGAGCCGCCCCCGTCTGGAGCCAGCCCGCTCGGGCTGCTCCGAGTCCCCGCTCCCCGACCGCTCCGCAGCCGAGACGCGCTCCGGGCTTCCTTACCTGGGAGCGCCGGACGGCGAGCGGACCGAGAAGCCCTGAGGAAGAGAAGGCGGCGGCAGCGAAGGGGCGGCCCAGGCCTGCGGCTGCCGCAGCTCTAACCTCTCCGCGAGGAAGCGCTTGTGTGAGGAGAGCCCTCCCGCTTCGCGCGCAGCCGGGAGACCAAGCCACAGCCGTGCCCGCCGCTCTTCCCGCGAGATCCCAGCCACGGCTAGAGGCGGCCGCGGCGGCTCGAGTGACAGCCCGGAGAGCCTGTCGGCGGCGGCGCAGTAGGCGGGACTCGGGGCCCGTTGCGACCAATTGTAAAATAGAAAAGGGGATTCGTCCCGCCCACCGCTTCTCCCCTCCCCCGCCCCTCACCATTAACTAGGGGCAAAAGTAGCAGCGACCTTAAATAGTCAGAGGCGGTGGCAGATCGCTTTAGGGTGTCTTAGATGGCGAAGCTGGGCTATGTCTGGTCCTGCTCACCCTCCGTAGACGCACCTGGTTCGGGGAAGAAGCAGGTCTTCACATAGGTGTAGGCTTAGCAGCCGTTACCCTTGGTTACAGCGCGGCCCGAAGTGCGCAGAAGGTTCACACCTTCCTGGTTGAAGTCGCACCCTCCTGGGGTTACCCGGGTGTAACCCCCCTTCCCCCGGTCTCGCCTCTCCTCCCTCTCAACCTCAAACAGGGCGCCATTGTTGAGATGCCCGTGTTTTCCAAACCCCAAGTTGAGACATCTGGTCTGACAAAGGACTCGTGATTCGATCATTTATTTCTACTTTAAGCCTTCTAGAAAAGTAGAAAGCAAATCTCGCTTGAATCCCAGTATAACAAAATTCAAAATTACATGAAAACTTGTATCGCTGTAGACCCCAGTGTGTGTACAGACAGGGCACTGAATACATGAAAGGAATGAATGAAGAATGTGACGTTTGAATATTTGAAGTCTGGACCCGCCCCGAAACTTCACGCTTTCTTAGCCTTTTCTCTACCATGACAGCCAATCTCTTCACCCATAAGTCCAATCACTCCATTATTATGCGTGTCCTGTAGCCTTCCTTCATCTTCTTGCCTTCCTTCCCTTACCCACAGCAAGAAGTGCCCTTTCTCCTTACCAACAAGGTTAACCCTGGCACCTGTGCCCTGGATCTCAGCCATTCCCAGATTGTGTCCAATCATCTATCCTTTCTTTCCCCATTATCAAGTTTCACCTCTAATCTAGCTTTTTTCTCCTACAAACACACTCAGTCTCCTCCAACCCTTGAACAGAGCAAAACCACCCTACCTCTTCCTCACTCTAAAGGCACCCTATCTCTTCTCAGAATCACACTTCTTGAGGGACATTAAAGTATGTTTGCCGTCTCCGTTTTCTCACGTCTTATTTTTTCCCACTACAATGTTGCATTTACCCACACAATCTGTTGTTCGCTCAATGGCCACAAAAGACCTCTTTCCTGAGGGGCAAATGTTCTGTTTGGGGGCACCTTTCTCAATGGCCTCTCTGCAGCTTTTGACGATGCTGGCCATCTCCTCTTTGGTGGCTAACTACATTCATCCGATTCCCTAGATACTCCTCTGATGTTTTTTCCCCTTTGGTGTGGGAGGGAGGGGGTCCCCTTCCCTGGTCTGTAAATGGCTATGTATTGGTGTTTCCTTGTCTTACAGTCATATCTTGTCCATAATAAGAAAAATGGCCACTCATAGTTGTACACTTGGAATGCCAATAAGTGGCTCGGATAAAAGCGATTAGAAGAGGCCAGTGGCAAGAGACATGACTACATGACTCTGAGGCTGGCTCGGTTAGTGGAGCATACAGCTCGGGTCATGATCCCACGGTTCCTGAGATTGAGCTCCAGCTCTGGCTCTGAGATGACAGTGCAGAGCCTACTTGGGATTTTCTCTCTCCCTCTCTCTCTGCCCCTCGCCCCCATATCAAAATAAATAAATAAACATTACCAAAAAAAAAAAAAAGGCCTTCCAAACCAGGCCAAGCTGATTTAACTTGTTTCCATATTAAATGGGGAGTCAGAACCAACCCTAAAATTTGTAGGGTCCACAAAAAGGCTAAGAGGCCTACATATCAAATGTACCAATACATAAAAGTTGTAAAACAAACTAACAAACTGTGAAGTTTAAAATACATATATGTCCTTTACGACTTGGAAGACCAGGTTTAAACTTCAAATTCTGGGACTTCTCGGAGCTCTCTACTAAAATGGAGAACTGGTTTCCACACAGAGCAGTCTTCTCCACTTTACTTCCCATGGCCAGTTAGGCCCCACACTCCATGGGCACTCCAGCCCACACGTCCACTTTTCCCTCTACAAAACTGTTGTTTCTTGGCCACTCTGCAGGTCCAGGAGTATATATCAGAAGATCTAGGGGAGAAACTTGCCCCGGCCCTGGAAGGGGGCTCACAGACATTTGGGCAGGGACATTGACTTCTGGGTACCCAGAGAAACATCTGAAGAGGTGAAATCAACTCCAAGTGGACACATTCCTATGGTTCGATGGACTCCGTTCAGTTTGTAGGAACACAGCTGGAGAAGCACCAGAGTAGAGCCCCTTAAAGGCAGGCCCCTCCCACCTGTGCCTAAAAGTAGTACTACCACAGAGCCACTGAATTTCTTTAGGAGGCTAACGACTTATAGAGTAGATCTATATCTCCAAGTATAAATCTGTGTGTTTTCTATGTTTCCTAACGCCTCTTCTCTTGCACTGATATTTTAATGGCAGGAATCTTCTGGAAAGAAAACTCTTCTTGACTCTCTTGCTATGTGGCATCTTCTCCCCAATGCCCGGTTTCATAAATTATGCCATCGTATGATTCCCTTATCACTTAGTGTATCAGAAACCTAGATGTGAGAAAAGACAAAAGTTGTGAAACACCCCTAGCCTGGACTACAGCTTGGAACACTTACATTTGACCTCTAGATTCAAATGCTCTGGAAGTAGGGGCTCTTGAAGAGGCCCTGTGTGAAGGATACACGGGCAGAATGAGTACTGAAAAGGCACTAAGCCACTGCAGACAGGGGCACCTCTCTTACCATCTGTCTCTATGGCACGATGCTTCCCTCTGTGGCCTGACAGTCACGCTCTGTCTCTCAACCTCTCCATCTGGTCCCAAGTGCTCCCTTCCTCGTGTTGTACACTAAGAGCTGCCCAGGAGCCAGAACCACCATGGTCTCTGCTTTTGAGATCCAAGCCTAGAATTCTGCCCATGACTCGTCACATCTCTCGGTGGTACTGCGGGTGATTTCAGCAGAGCTCTGGCACTTGCTCGATCCCAGGACTGGAGTCTGTTCGCAGCAACACTCCTACCATCTGTGGCTGGTCTTTGCCAGCCGGCAGCAGAACAGAACCAGCCAGCTTCTCACTCAGTTCCGACCATCTGCTGCCTGCATCTGACCTATTATTAGTCCAGGTGAGTACAACCAAACACTCCTGTCCCTGTTCAGAACCCATCCTTACTGGCGTCCCACTCTCTGAAGGTGCCCTGGGAAAAGCTACCTCCTGCCCCTACGTATTCACGAGGGGCATAAAAGACAGCATTGTTTGAGAAGCTGGAAGAAGCCAATCTGGCACTCTTAGACCCAACCTCCACTCCTTCACTGTGGAGCTGTGGGGGGAGCACCTATATGGTTAGGTTGGAGGCTGAAATTCTGTACAAAGTGCCCCAAGAATAAAGGAGCCATATTTATCTATTTATTTGCTGAGCATGTACTAAACATACTAAACCATGTACTAAACCTCTGAGTTTGGTTTGTTTTTTGCAGATACTCAGTCACAAAGGGGGAAAATCAAGACAGTTGGAGTGGTTTTAAAATATGTCTACAGGGGCGCCTGGGTGGCTCCGTCAGTTAAATGTCCAACTCTTGATCTTGGCTCAGGTCATGATCTCACAGTTCGTGAGATCGAGTCCCATGTTGGGCTCTGCACTGACAGTGCAGAGCCTGCTTGGGATTCTCTCTCACCCTTTCTCTCTGCTCCTCCCCCGCTCACACTTGTGAGTGGGCGCACTCTCTCTCAAAATAAACTTAAATATATATACATATATATATATATATATATATATATAAATTAAATATGTCTACAAATTCTTTGAAACACATCCCTTCAAGAGGTGGAGCTTAATTCCCCTCCCTCTGAGTATGGGCTAGACTGAATGATTCACTCCTAACAAAGAAAATATGGCAGAAGAGGGGTGCCTGGGTGGCTCAGTTGTTAAGCGTCCTATTTCGGCTCAGGTCATGATCTCACGGTTTGCAGGTTCGAGCCCCACATCGGGCTCTGTGTTGACAGCCGAAAGCCTGGAGCCTGCTTCGGATTGTGTCTCCCTCTCTCTCTGTCCCCTCCCCCCCACCCAGCTCATGCTCTGTCTCTCTCTCTCTGAAGAAAATAAAGATTGAAAATATGGCAGAGTGACAGTGTATGACTTCTGAGACTAGGTTGTAAGAGGCATTGCCGCTTCTTCTGTGGTCCCTCTCTTTAGTCGCTCACTCTGGAGGAAGCCAGCTGCCATGCTGTAAGGACATTCAAGCAGAGGCTCACATGGAAAGAAACCTAGGCCGCCAGCCACCAGCCCTGTGAGTGAGTCATTTTGGAAACCCCAGCCCTGTTAAGCCTTCAGATGTCTGCAGCCCCAGCCAACACCTTGATATAACCTCACGAGAGACTCTCAGCCAGAACCACCTAGCTCTCCCAGATTCCATACAGAAACTGTGTGAGATAACACGTGTCTATTGCCTTAAGTCAGTTCATTTTTTGACATCATTTGTTACGCAGCAGTAGATAGCTAATACAAGAGTGCTAGAGTAGTTTGGTCTTCCCTATTCCCGGACAAAAATCTAAAAACTCACCTCCTGCCAATCATCAGACACTAACATTACCTAATAAGCAAAGAACAGTGAATTTGTAGCGATACTTGCTACATCTACAATTCAAGTGGTGTTGATCCAAAAGGAAGTGGAAGAAACCATTTCTTGGTGGGAACAAAGATTCCAGCTGCCTTCGGACTATTTAGAGCATCACAGCCATTAGTGATAACAGCAACTGCGGTGCCTTTTGGAGGCAGTTAATAGTAGGGCTTGAATGGTAGGGAAATTTTTCACTCTCAAAAGCACAAAGTACTTCACAAACATAATACTGTTATCCAATCTCATGGGAAAGTGTATGTTTCCATGAAAATAGGGGAAAAAACCCTCAAACATCCTCTTGCCCATCCATATGAATTAAGTATGAAGAGCTGAAAATTCCATCTATCGGGGCTCTGTCAAAATTCAATTGACATCCTGACACCATTAAGTGCCCATGTGAAATCGGAGTGTTTGACAGCAAGAAGATTGAGATTCTTTCTGAATAGAAAGCTGTGTTTCTGAAGTCTTAACATCGTGAATTAAGATTCAGTGGGAGAGCCATTTCCCTATTAAAAAATGAGGAAAAGCCATAGAAAAAGGAGACCAGTTAGCCAAATTACACACACTGCCTGTCTAAATTCATTTTACATATGTAAGAACTATATAGATGGCCCATACATACAAAGAGTCAAGTAATTTACAAGTTGACGGAGAGAGAACTTACAGCCAAGATATATTTGAGGCTCATTTGCGTCTCCATGATCCAAATGACTGTAACACAGATGCGGTGGTCTTCCATTGAACGCTTTAGCATTTTTGAGGGCAAAAATTAAGTCCACAAACAAGATCCCTGAAAGACTGAATTCTATACCCTTCTCTCAACCCCTTACCATCAAATTTTAAAAATCAGCCAGTTCTTAATTGAATAGCTACTAAGCGCAAGGCATTGTACAGATGCAAAGTATAAGCCATAGTTCCTGCCATTAAATAGAAAACGTCTTATGGACTAGATGAGAATCAGATAGATACAGCGCCTTGGCGCGCCTGGCTGGCTCAGTCGGTTGAGCATCCGACTTCGGCTCAGGTCATGATCTCACGGTTCGTGAGTTCGAGCCCCGCGTCTGTCTCTGTGCTGACAGTTCAAAGCCTGGAGCCTGCTTCGGATTCTGTGTCTCCCTCTCTCTGCCCTTCTCCTACTCCTTCTCTGTCTCTCAAAAATAAATAAATGTTAAAAAATAAAATAAATAAATAAATAAACAGTGCCTTGCATGTGCTAAGGTCTCAATTGCTAGCAGATAAGTTGATTAAAAAAAAGTCTCCGGGCAGCCACTCTTGGTAACCTAGCCGATGGCAAGGACCTCACCCCTTCTTTCCTCCCTTCTAACAGAACCCTGCTTTTGTTTCGCAACGTGCTCAGCCCCCCGGAATGAAACCCGTGCGGGCTAATCCAACCTCAGCTATTCCACTCCCCTTTGCCAGATACTCATTTTCCCTGCCTCCTTGCCAAGTGATCCAAATTTCTTGGATGCCCTCTCCAGAAGCTTTCCTTTCTCTGGAAAAGTCCTTTCTCCAACTGCTCCCTTCTTCCATCCACTTGGAATACTAGCACTGAGTCACAGTGTTTGGGACTCTGGCAACCATCTAGTGACCAGGGGGAAATAAATAAATGAGTAGGGTACACAAAAAGAGTAACAGAAATTTGGAACCAGGGATGACCACTCACATTTGAAGGGGTAGAAGGAATCCAGGCTCTTTTTGCCTGCCCGATCCCTAGCCTTCCTTCTTCTGGTAACCGCATCTCCAGTTTCCTTTGGGGAGCGACCCAACTGTCATTCTTCAGGCCCGTAGGTCTGTGAGGCTCACTCCACCCATGGGTCCCAGGAGTAGACATATGACCCAGACCTTGCTAATCAGAGCACCGTAGCAGTAGGTTTGCAGGATGGGCATGAGACCCGTCCTTCTCTGGACCGTTGTTAGAAGGTTTAAGAAAAATAAGTTTGCTTTCCCTGAGGTTGTTGAGATAATAGGATGTAAGCCTTGAGTTTCTGGGGCTACCACATGAACCTTAGCGTCACCTACTCCACTTAACTCAGAAGGAAATCAACAGCTTAGAAGAACAATCAGAAGAGACAAAGGTCACTAATCATATTTTACCTAAAGTCATACTTAAAGTCTATCATGGACTTATCGATCACATGAACTAATATACATATATAATATTTATTATATACTATATTATTATATACTATATATATTATATACTATACTGTAATACTTTATTATATATTAATATACTATATTAATATTATATAATATTTATTATGTATACATATATAATATATATATAAATATTTACTTAAACCGGTTTGGTTTCTCCCTATTTGCAACTGAAAGGGTCCTAATACAGGTGGCTAGGGACTATTATACAGGGAAGTGGGATGCGAGCTGTACTATCATGATGAATCGAAGTTCAAAAACAGAAAAGGAGGGAGGGGGGCTTCTGCATGGAGCCAATAATGTAAACAAAAGCTTAGAGTCCGTGAGTAAAATTATCAGGTGGAACAAACAATTCGCTTTAGAAAGTAAGCTGACACAGAAATATAGGTCAGAATCAGATTACAGACAGGCTTGAAGGCCAGGCCAAGTCTGAGCTTTGTTCCGTAGCCAGCTCTACTTCAGAGGCTTTTAGGTAGAAGAGTGATCTGGTCAAACCAGTATTTGGGGAAGATTAATCCAATAGGATCTCACAGGACTGAAGTGGGGCGAGCCCGGGTATGAGACAATGAGGGCAGAAGCCAAGTACAGAGTCGGCCCAAGATGAGATGACCTCAATAGTAAGTGACCACCCAGCAGGGCAGAACGAATCAGTATTTTCTTACCAAATAGTAAGGGAACTCTTGACGGAGTTTTGACTTAGAGATATAGTCCTTACGATTGGTCACGTATACATTCCACAGACCAGCGCTGCGCCAGGTGCTTGGTACACGATAATAGATAAGACAGCTGTGAAGACTGCTCAGTGAGGTATACTTCTATGAAACAACCAAACACAATCATGATAGTTGCTACGAAAATTATTGGGTGCTGTGAGATCATGTATCAGGGAACCTAATCCCAGTCTTCTTAAGTTCCTAGAAGAAGTCAGGGAAGGCTTCCTAGAAGCAGCAACACTTAAACGGAGACCTATGGCAGGAGTAGGAGTTAGCACAGTGGAAGGGATTGACAAGTAGAACACTTCAAGCAAAAGGATGCTAAGATGACATGGAATTTCTAACAAAGATCTGATGAAATTCCAAGGTGGCTTTCCTCCAAGGTGTAGAAAGAGTCTAAAGAGTTAAGTAGGAGGCTACCGTGCAGGGTCTTCCGTGCTGTGAAAAGGATTCGGAGCTTTGTCCTAAGAGCCGTGTTAGCATGTTTTTCTGAGATCGGTCAATTCTGTTCTCTGATTCGATCATAAAAATGGGCCAAGGAAAGGACCAACCTCATGCATATTCCAAGCGGGTGGTCCCTAGACAGGGGAGGGGGGGGCAGGGACTCTAAGGTTTCACTGAAGGTCTTCTACTGTGCAAATATCTCCCCTGCTTGCAAACTGATGTTGAAAATTTCATGAACAGGCAACCATTTGATACAACAAGGAAAGATCAAATGTCAAATGCTAATTCCTCCAGGAAGAGAAGTGTGGCAACTTACATTTGCACAAAGGTGCAAACAACGGATAGCTGAACTGCCCTGGGGATAGTTTTTGAGGTCAAAGAGAGGACGGGAGGAAGGAAAGCAGGAAGCAGAAAATTCACTGAGAGGAGAGAGGGCTACACAAAAGAAACGCGGGAGGCGTCAGAGAGAATGCCTCATACACGCTCAACAAATGTTTGTAGGAAGAAACGGAAGAAAGGAAGAAATAAACCGCATAATTCTCTCAAGGGCTGGCATCTATTTCAGGCAAGCACATTGGCTCTTCTCTCCCCGAGTCCACACATGCGATGCATCCAGAAGACCAGGGGAAAAGAGAGGAGACAAGAGAGACAAATCCATTCCCCGGAATCCAGAAGTATGCGCGGAGCACGACTTGTGATCCGGCTCGTTCCCGGGACCAGAAGCGTAGACTGCGGCTTTGCCTTCCGATGAGGAGGACATCCAACTTTTCTCCAGGAAGGCCGGGGGCCTGGGGAACAAGCAGGGACCGAGCCCCGTGAGAGAAGCAAGCAGGTGACAGTGACGGGCATTGCCTTTCCACGCCTGCGAGTTGGAGGCCCAGCACCTGCCCTGTGGCGACTCTACCTCTCTGGGGGGCCTCACCTGCAGAAGCCATTGCCCTTCTTCTGACATGTCTTTAGTCGCACCTGTTCATTAGCAACCCCTAGAGGTTTTCTTTAAGTATTTGATATTGAATCATCATTACTGACCCAGAACTATCCACAGCTGTAGACTGTTTTCCACCTATGTTGGGGCAGACTTCACATTTCCACTAAAGATACATTTTTTGCCATATTCTTATAAGTCTCTGCTGTCAGAATAAAAATCCTTCTGGAATAGCTTACTAAATGCACTGTGTTCATGGTAACTTGACCTTTCACTGATTTCAAATTAACCAACAGGGGAACAGTAAGTTGCCTTAATTAAAGCATTTTCTTCATTAAAGATTATTAGATGGGTAGGAAAAGGCTCCTTGAAAGCCAGCGGGTGCTCTGCGGTTACAACGACCCGGCGTCTTGAAGGTAGCATGACTGAAGGGTTGTGCCGGGAAGCCGGAGCTGGTATACCGAATCAAGAATATGCAGCTATGACCTGCTGAATAAGGGGGCGGAGGCCACCCGCATGGAATCGGGAGGTAGCTCCCTCCCCATCCGTGCTCCCACTCCGGGGAAGTAAGACCCTTCTGGTCTTTGATTGAAGGTGCAGTTTCAATATGCCCACAGGAAGGAAGTAGAGTCCCAAGATTTATTACATCCAAATCCCAGAACCAGGCGGGGGCTGGGGGGGGGGAGGGAGTGGGCAATGAGCTGGGGGAAGGGCAGTCGTGGGGCCCAGGTCAAGAGCGAGCCGGAAACGAGAGAGTGGGGGTTGCAAGCACCTGTTACTCATAAGGCGGTTGGGGCGAACGAAGGCCACTAAGGTTTCACAGGCTCGACTGCCCGGGAGCAAAGCAGGAGGGCAGGAATCTGCCGAGGAAACTTGGGGGAGGAATCCTCAGCTCTGGTTCTTCCCTAAGTATCGAGTCTCTGGGTATGAGCAGGCCTGTCATACTGTGAAATGCCTAGGCAGCCACCCAAAATAGCTGTTTTTCCATCACAAAGGTCCAGAATTGAATTTGGTGATTGGGTATCTCTGCAAACTCCGAACCGTGTTAACAATGATTCCTTCTCCCCAGCGTGTTCTAAAGATTGTTTCCATGGCAATCTACATTGTTTTGTCTAAATTATGCTTCCTGCCATGTTTTCCCCCTCCATCTAGATATTTGCGAAGCACCTATCACTTGGGTATCTCTTCTCTGAACAAGTCCCCGGGAGGGGAAAGAGAGTATTTCTTGGAAGGAATGAGAGGCTGACACTTGTCAAAAAGAGCCCCATTTGCAAGATTACATAGGGCCTGAGGTTCTCTGTAGAGGGCCTCCCCTGCTGGGATCTACCTTCTGCTCGGGGAGCGGGAGGGCAAAAGCCCCGGTCCACATCTTCCATCGTCTCTGAGATGTCTTCTGAGAGTCCAGTCCTCTTTAGGCTGTGAACAGAATGAGGAGCTGGAGCAGGCAAGGTGGGCTGGATCGGGAGGAGAGGGCCCTTAGAAAACAGATGTCCCCACTACGTAGCCGAGACAATGCTACTCGATTCCGTTTTCTTCCAGCCCACGGGAGGATGTCACTTTCTGGGTACAACCAGGAGCTGGTTCTAGCCGGTACAAAGGGCTGAAGCAATGAACACCGTTTCTCGGCCAGGCCCTAAAGACTCCTGAGATATCCTTTGCCATCTTGCCTCCTTCCATTCACTGGCTGGCTGGATACAGAGGAACCAGTTAAGGATTCCAAAGGCCTGGAAGATGGAGGGGCGCCGGACAGAAGGACCGGTTCAGGACCACCCTACGGTAGACTGTCAACACTTGAGCTGATGTGAGTGAGAAATAAACCTGTTGCGTCCTAAGCTACTGAGATTTGGTTGTTCGTCACAGCGGTGGTCCCACCCTGGCATTGACTGGTGATACACCGCAGGTTTCCGGGCAGACCCAGCGACAGATGGCAGCAGGGAGTGTATGCGGGGGACAAAGCGCAGTGGCCAGAAAAATAAGATGGACAGGAAAAAGGTCAGATTCCAGATTGGGTCTTTCAAAGTGATGTTAGCAGCCACAGCCCAACATTCGCTGAGCATAGCAAGAGGGAGTCTTTGGGATCCAAAGGCTTGGGCTCCCACTGGGCCCCCAGCCTCTGGGCCATCGTTAGCACAGAGAGGGCAGCCTTCATTCTGAAGGAATGAAGTGGAGCGTTTCCAAAGGAGTCGGGCAGGGCAGCGGTTCGAGCAAAGAGAAAAGGCAATGAGCTCAGGAAGTGAGAACAGAGTGAGGAAGCCATGATGGGGTCAGGCAGGGAGAGATGATGGGAACCGGAAGTTAGAAGAATCATCGGAGAAAAAGTAGCAAGAACAGAGCTTAACGATCCGGCAACTGCCTGCTAATACCAGCTCAGGGAGACTTCAAGGATGGTGACAAGTGGGAGATGAGAAGGGGCGCCCATGAGCCAGCGGGTCGGGCAGTACCCGACACCGATCAGCAGGGAAGAAACCAGTCACCCAAGGAAACACGCTCATTCGTCCCTGGCAGCGCTGTGAAGGAATGGCGTCAGCACGGCGGGAAAACCCTGGGCGTCGCTCACATCTCTCTGCTCTCACGTAGACAACCAGCAGTCACCTCATTCAGCTAGGAAGAGGCGGAATCACCACTACAGCTGCAGGCACTGGACAATCGCCTGTTCCTTAGACACCGTAAAAGAGTTTTTATGGGCAATGAGCTATGAGACCGTTGACATTTACATTTTGACCCATGCCTAGGAGTTTGGCTTGCCGTATGGGAAGGGTAAGGGTTCTGCCTGTCGATCGTGACGGGGCACGCTGTATTTTATGGGGAGACATGGTTGGCAGCTCTCGGGATAATTAAACTCTCATCCAGATACCCAGGGAGCTCAAAAGGGCCAGGGACGGTGCAGGCACATTGAGCTGGGCAAGTGGTTAGTTCAGCCCGGGATTCTGACTCTGGCAAAGAATGGTAGACGTCTCCCCATAAGACTCTTGCTGTAGGCTGGGATTCCACTGGCCATGGAAGGTTCCCCACAACATTCTATCAAACGAGAAAAGATACAGCCTTTTGTTTTACATGCTGAAATACAACTTTTTTTTTTTAATGTTTATTTTTGAGGGAAAGGGCGCAAGCAGGGGAGGGGCAGAGAGCGGGAGAGGCACAGAGGATCCGCAGCAGGCTCCCCACTGACAGCAGCGAGCCCAATGCGTGGAGCTCAAACTCACGAACTGTGAGATCATGACCTGAGCCGAAGTCAGACGCTCAACCGACTAGCCACGCAGGCACCCCCAAAATAAAATTTTTAATAAAAAAACAACGCTCTAAGAAACAACACACTGGCTTCTAGCCAACAGAGAATCTCATTTATGCTATACTGTACATGGCTGATAGCAGACACTTTCCAGAGCTGATTTTGATTGTGGAGATCTGGACAGACAGCAGGATCTCAGAACTGGGGGTAAGGTAGAACCATGAGGAAGAGGAAGCTCACAGAAAGGCGGGTAGCAAGGGATGCTAGTGGTACTTCTTTACAAGGTGACCTCAACTCACGTCTCTCCCTACTTGACTGTCCGTCTCTCACACCCGTCCTCCAACACTGACCAGACACCTCGTTACGTCTCTGTGTGCCTACGTGTATTCCCCATTCTCGGAACCCTTCCCACCCCGCAGTCTCTGTCTGGACAGCTCTTACGTCTCTCTCCTGGGCCAGGTTCAATGTTTTCTCCCCTCGGAAGCCTTCCAGTCTACCAGGGAGTGCCTGTTCCTGCTTCTCCTGTGTTTCATCTGCATTTTATTCAGGCTCTGTTTCAGGGCTGGTCGTCTGAGACACCTTCTCCTTTAGGCTGGGAGGCTTTCAACGACAGGGACCGTCACTCCCTCGTCTCTGGATTCTGGGTGCAATGCAGGACAAGGCATTGTCACTTCCCGCAGATGGCTGCGGGATCGGTGAAAACTTTTTCTATTTCGTGGCTGCCCCCAACATCGAATTCTTTCCTCAGACTCCTCCCTCTCTCTTGGCTCTCTCCCTCTTGGACTCTCGGCCGTCATTTTTCTCACTGCTAAGTTGGAAGTAACTACACTTAGGTATTGTGAGAACGGAGGAAGAGGAAAGTAAGCTCCAAGTGGGAACAATCAAAGCATCAAAGCCACCTCAAAGAATTGTGCAGATGGCCTTGGCTTTGGAAAGGATCTAAAACCAAATGTTGATTCATTAAAACACAACAAAACAACCCTTTGCAGAGTACGGTTATGCCTCAGATGCTGGGCTGGAGGCTAGCCTTTTGCCTTAACTTTAATGGGATTCATGTATACTTTCCATTCCGATTTTCCGAGAACAGATGAGACAAATGTTTCATCCGCTAGAAGGTATTGGTCTCCTAGGCGTGTCACCCACCACCATGACGAGGCTTCATATTCGAATGGTCTATTCACTGAATTAGCGACCAGTTAATTCAGAAATATAAAACGCTGAGCCTAAAGCAGCGTGGTAAGTGGAAGGACTGCAAATCCGAAGGAATCGGCTTAGTAAGTTCTGCCCTTAGGAGATGCGTACCAACCCTTGCACGCTTCACCGTTTCAAATGAGGAAGGCTCCACAGACTGGATTCCGGCCGCAATATTATCTCCCTTCAATCCCAGTCTTGTCCTCTTCTTTGACTGTGGGACTGCCTCAACCAGGAGAGCACCGTAGAAGCAACACTTCGTGACTTCTGAGTCTCGATTATTCTAAAAACCTGGCTCTTGGGCCACCAGCTCTTTAACTCTAGCTGCCGTTGTGTGAGGAAGCTGAAACGAGCCCAGGTGACAAAAACCACAGAGAAAGGCCACGCAGAGGTAGGTGCGCGGTCCGTAGACAGATGCGAGTGGCGATACATCCAGAGGAGTCTAGTCGTTCGCCATTGAGACACCCCCAGCCTTCAAGTCTTTCCGGCTGGCGTCCCAGACACCACGGAGCAGAGAAAAGCCTTTCTCATTGTGCCCGTCTGAGATCCCGGCCTGAAGAATTTGTGAACATAATAAAATGGCTGTCTCCCGTGATCAAGTTTTGGGGCGGTTTGTTACGTAGCGATAGTAACTTGGAATGGAAGGTAACGTCTGTCGTGACTACCTCACAAAGTCGCGAAGACTACATTAGGTTAGTACGTAAGAGCATTCTCTGCACATTTAAAATGTTTTTATTTATTTTTGAAAGAGAGAGAGAGAGAGTGAGAGCATGAGTGGGGGAAGGGCAGAGAGAAGGAGACAGAATCTGAAGCAGGCTCCAGGCTCTGAGCTGTCAGCACAGAGCCTGATGCCGGGCTCAAACTCGAGAACCAGTGAGATCATGACTTGAGCCGAAGTGGGTCACTTAACCTACTGAGTCGCCCAGGTGCCCCTCTGCACATTTTTTTTTTAATTTTTTTTTTAACGTTTATTTATTTTCGAGAAGCAGAGCATGAGCAGGGGAAGGGCAGAGAGAGAGAGGCAGACACAGAATCTGAAGCAGGCTCCAGGCTCCGAGTCATCAGCACAGAGCCCGACGCAGGGCTCAAACTCACAGACCGTGAGATCATGACCTGAGCTGAAGTCGGCCACTTAACCGACTGAGCCACCCAGGCGCCCCGTCTCTGTACATTTTTAAGTAGCCTACAGATCAAATTCAATAAGTTCACACGGAGGCACCTGGTGGCTTCATCAGTTAAGGGTCTGACTTTGGCTCAGGTCATGATCTCCTGGTTCGTGAGTTCGAGCCCTTCTGCGTTGACAGCTCAGAGCCTGGAGCCTGCTTCGGATTCTGTGTCTCCCTCTCGTTCTCTGCCCCTCCCCCACTCACGCTCTGTCTCTCTCTCTCTCACAAAAATAAATAAACATTAAAAAGATTTTTTTTTTAATGAGCTTACAGGAAGTGGCTGTGCCTGGCACTCGCTCACCTCCCCCGCCCCCTGCCCTTGCAGCTTCTTGCCCCCACCGCTGTGGCTCAGTAAGACCTCGAGGAACCCGGTTTGAAAACCACTGTCCTCATCCAACCGATTGCTCTACGGCTGAACAAGCGCCGGCCCAGAGTGACTTGTCCACGATCACACAGCTAGCCCCGCGCTCGCTCCGACTTGTCCCGGCCCCCCCAGAGAGCACTAGTTAAGGTAGGCCCATCCTTGTCTGAGAGCCTGCAAGGTGCAAGCAGGGACGAGCAAGATCCTGGCGCGAGATTTCTTTTCTAGTTGGAAGCAGACGCTTGGAGCCGTTGCCCGGGCTTGCCACGGACAAGGCTATTTCGTTTCCCCCATTCCCTCCCCTGCTCCTCGCGCACTCGGTCCTGGGAGCGGAGATGGTTTCTTTGGGTAAACCAGAAAGACTGAGGGCCTCGCTCCGCATGGAGCCGCGCAGGCTGTCGGCTCGGTGATGGATGGAGAGCTGAGCTAACGCAGAGGTCCTCGGGTGCGGGTGAAGCCCCGTGCGATCGCCCGTCGCCTGCGTTCACCGAGAGCTCCTAATTGTCACTTGGGGGCAGGGTACTGCCCCGCAGCTGAGCGCGTGCTGTCCTCACTTGGTTATTAACCTCTCTGCTGCCCCTAACAGCAGCGAGGGCAAAGGCAGCCTGGGATTCTGATCAACTTACATTTAATGCACTGCTTCTCCTCCTCGGCTCGTACCTCAACTATTTCAGTGGAAGGGAAAAAAAATTAATAAACCCCCAAACCAAACCGAGCAGGAAGGATAAAGGTGAAAACTATTGACCTGAGTACAGTAATGTCTCTCCATCTGCTGCGATGCCTTCCTATACTTGGGAAGGCCCTGTGGGTATTGATGAAGGGCCTCTGACATTCTGAAAGCCACGGATTCATAAATCACTGGGTTTGAAAGAGGCTTTGGTGCTTGTCCCCTGAAATAAGGGTGTCGTTCATTTCGGATTTATGGCTCTGGGGAAGACTATTTATCTAAATGGCTACAGAAAACATTAATGGAAGACTTTTAGTGTTTCTGATCCACGGAGCTGAGAGCTTTCCGTGGGGACCTAGGGAGATCAGGTTTAAATGAACCTTCAAAAAAAAAAAAATCTACGCAGGCGGTAATCACGGAACAATCATGTGGTTGGAATGTTAGTCTCTGTATCCTAGAGGAGGAGATAATGAATTATCTTTAAAGGCAAAGCAAGATGTTTATTGTCATGTTTCACGGCAGAGTAGGGGGATTTTAAAATTTAAAAAGATTAAAAGTGAGCATTGTTATTCCTGTGAAAGTGCGTGGTCTCCGAATAAAGCTTGGTAAATACGGAAAAGTCGAAAGAAAAAATGAAATCACCCGTATCCCCACACTACAACGATAATCACAGTAGATGTGTTGGGCGTCTTTCCTTCCAGTGTTTTTTCTTGTGTGCGTGTGTGTCCTCACACACACACATGTACACGCACACTTTGTCATATAAATATATGTATACGTATATATATATAAATTGTACCAATAAATTCCCGTGTAATTCAAAAAAATAAAAATAAAGATATATCGTTTCAAATTAAGAACTTCTGGACTATTGATTCCTGTTCTGTGTCTTTACTTGACATTATGTGGTATCACGACACATCCTATGGATTGTGGAGGCGACGGAACATTCAGTCCTCTGTGTGTACCCGAGCGCATTCGATGACTCTCCTGTCACTCGACAGCTAGTGGTTTCCAGTTTTCGCGCTGTCTCTGCGATTTTCTTTAGGGGAAATCCTAGAAGTGAGGTTTCTGGACGGCAAGAGATACACGTTTTTACAAGGCACTGGACACGAATTGCCTTTACAACTTTCAATCGCTTTAGGTTCTCATTTCTGTCGCGGTGTGAACCACAGGGCTTCCGCCAGGCTTTTTAATCCCTCCTGCAAGGGTGATCGCTGGGTGCAGCGTCGGCTCCCCCTACCTCCCTCTCCCCCGCACCCAGCTCCCTAACCACAAACTCCGTTGCTTGTGTTTACTTACTCCCAAACCTTTCCTGCAAATTTGTTGACTCAATGTTCCCTGGACATCTGTTGCCTTTGCCACTCGCCCATGTGTCCCTTTCCTCCCCTTCCACAGACCCCACCCACCCTCGGGGTCTCCCTTAACTCCCTCCTCCCCCTGGAAAGCCCTCGCCACCACTCTCTCCACAGGCTTCTCTCCCCAACGGCCCCATAATTTATTGTCTTCACACCACTCCTCCAACAATTAATCACCACTTACCAGCTGTATGACCTTCAGTAATCCCAGAAGCTTGTCGTGAGAATTTAATGAGATCAAGCCTATAAAATAAATACCTATCACAGAGTGGGGAGCACACTGCGGCTGAGCAATAAACGGAAGCTGTTATTATTATCATGGCCGGTTCGTCTTGTGACATTTCTTCTGTTTCATGTTCCACACGCCCGCCTCCCCTGCCATTTAACCGTGTGTGACCTGGATTCCAGGTTCCCTGTGTGGCACCTAGAGCTGCGTCCTTCCGGAAGCGGCTCACGGGGAGCTTCGCTGCCTGTGACCAGGTGGTTGGGTCACCCGCGTCTCTGTCTCCTGCTATCCCCACCTGGTTTAGCTTCTTAGATGACCCTGGCCCCCCAAACTCTGAACTTGTCTGCCTCTTAAATGACTGCGGAGGTGACTGATGCACACAGCAACATTCGGCAGGAGGTGGGGGTCCGGTCGGTGCCAGTTTGTATTTAATTTGATGGGGGGTGGGGTGAAGACGCGACTATGTACGTGCACCAGCGTTTGAGTTGGAAGAGGGCGTAGAGGTCCCTTGTCCCCATGTTCTGGATACGAGATACCTTAGTGGTCTGGGTTGGTGGCCAGGAGACCCTGGGCTCTGGCTGTTCTATGTCTGATGTCTTGTAATCTGGACAAGTCCCTACCCTTTTTGGTGTTCAGCTTCCCCATCTGTAAAATGACGGGGTTGAGGCTCCTTGGTTGACCATCTGAGTCTTGACTTCAGTTCAGGTCATGATCTCAGGTTCGTGGGATCGAGCCCCGCGTCGGCACATACGCCGGCACGGAGCCTGCTTACGATTCTTTCTCTCTCTCTGCCCCTCTCCGCAACTCCTCCCCACCCCAAAATAAAAAATAAAAAAAAAGAGAGAGGGTTGGACTAGATAATATCTGAAGTGCCTTGCAACTAAATGTTAGGATTCTATGAAACCGAAACCCAGAGAAGCTAGGAAACTTTCCCTAAAATATGAAGAGCAAAACTAGAATAAAAATACGACTTACATTCCAGAACTTTGTCAGTCCTCCAGTCTCTCTTGCCGACCAGAGGCGCTCATCTGGTGCCTTCCGCATGCTTGACACCCGGAAGGATTCCGAGGTGTAAGTCGGGGGCCCGGTCCTCCCAGAGCTTGGCGTCCAGCTGGGAACACAGACGCAAAGAGAAAATGACAAACGTGCCAGCCTATTCCCCAATAACTACTCCCCCTCTTCACTCGCACAACTCATAGAACTCCCAATTTTAACTGGCTAGGTAGTGACACAGTCTAAAGTTAAATGTCTCAAGCTTTTTTTGCAGCTAAGTGTGGCCGAGTGATTGAGCTCTAGACCATGGGACGTGACCAGAATTGTTCTGTGCAACCTCTAGGTCGCTGCTCTCCCCTCACTCGCTTTCTTTTTTCCCGCTGGCTGGAATATAAGCAGAGCGATCAGCCACTTGGGCCGTTTGAATGAAGGCACTATCCTAAGAATGCAGGAAAAGATAGCAGGAGTGTGTCCCCAGTGCCCTGGGGCCACCACAGTACTGATCATTCTTGCCCTGCTAAGGAAGACAGACGTATATTTCTACACGGCAAATGAGGCGGAAGTGGTACTCTGGGTCACCGTGACCGTTTCAAAACTTACACCTTAACTAATATATGTAACAGCGTAGGGTCGAAGGTATTCCTGGAATACAGGTAAGCGGGCCATTCTTGGAAACTGCGCGGTCAAGGACTTCAGAGAGGTGACAGCATGTGAGCTGGGTTGAAGGGATGATGGGTGGAAACAGAGAAGAGCCAATCGAAGTCTGCGATGTTGAGCCGGGTCACGGAAATGGGATTATAGGTGGCAATTTAGAGAGGGACTAAAGGGAAAGTTTGTACAAAGTAAGACACAATTTCGAAACCAACTTTTCGCCATAATCACGTGGGAGGCTTAGAAGCAGATTCCTGGGGCATCTGGGGGGCTCAGTTGGTTAAGCATCTGACTCTCAATTTCGGCTCAGGTCATGATCTCAAGGTTCGTGAGATCGAGCCTCGTGTCGGGTCCCCACTGACAGCTTGGAACCTGCGTGGGATTCTCTCTCTCCCTCGCTCCCTCTCTACCCCTCCCCCTGATCACCTTCTCTCAAAATAAATAAATAAATAATTAAATTAAAAAAAAAAACCCACAGATTCCTGGGTCCCAGCACCAAATAATATGATCACAATAAACTAAGGATGGGATCCAAGAATCTGTATTTTGAAGTTTCCAGATGATTCCAATGACAGAAAGCTTAGGAGCAGCTAGGATGGGACATGATCACAGAAGGTCTTCAATACCTTGGGAAGCATCCATTGTTCCCCCAGACCGTGCTTGACGCCGCATAAACTTCTTCAATTGGGCTTTTCAAGCTAATTGTCAGGTGAGTGGAATTCTAAGAGAACGCCCACATGAGGTATCCGAGAAATCAGCCAGACCCGACTCCCATTCTGACTCTGCCCGTTGTCACTCGGGCAACCCCGAAGCGTGAGTCTCGATTTCTTTATCAGGAAGAACAGAGACAGTAAGCGTGGCTGTGGAGATGAAAACGGAAAGTGTATGCACAAATATCGAGCCCAGCGTAAACACGCAATAATGTCACCGAAATGCTAGCCGCCCCTCCGGTCGCTGTGCTCTTGCTCTGCGTGCTGTGCAGGAGGTGGGGGTGCGGGATGAAGCGGGGAGGGGGTGGTCTGGAGACCAAGACTGCAGCCCTGCCGCTGGCATCCAATCACCTCGGACCTGGGGACCTTGGGACGCTGGCACTCTGCCGGAAGTGGACTATGCCATCATGAGTCATCGGCCCCCGGATAAATAATCCAGCCGTGTTATTATTTAGCACTCTGTGGTCACGGCTGGAGATCCGCCAAGGGCAGGCCAGGCCTCTGTGACACGAAAGGGCTCTCGTGGGCATCCCTGCAAGCTCAGCCTTCACCCTTGGTTTCCATTAGTTCGGGATGGAGGAGAAAGGGCACATTCTGGAAGCTCCCGGGTTCTGCATTGTGACTTGGTGAAAATAAAAGGGCTTAATTACTTTGGGCTAAAGTACGCAGGTGTTTGACATTTTGAAAAATGGTTTTATGACATTTCTTGAGATAGGTCTGCACCAAAGGCAGCTGCTTACTTTTTAGGGAGGTGACAGAAAAGGAGAAAGGGAGAAAGCAAGCGAGGGACCTCAGTATTTTAAGAATACTCCTTTGGGGCGCCTGGGTGGCTCAGTTGGTTAAGCATCCGACTTCAGCTCAGGTCATGATCTCGCAGTTCATGGGTTCGAGCCCCACATTGGGCTCTGTGCTGACAGCTCAGAGCCTGGAGCTTGTTTCAGATTCTGTGTCTCCCTCTCTCTCTGCCCTTCCCCCACTCGTATTCTCTCTCTCTCTCTCTCTCTCTCAAAAAGAAATAAACACTAAAAAAATTTTTTTTAAGAATACTCCCTTATATTTACCAAGTGCTTTATATTTTTTGAGGCAGCTTTTTATTCATTACCAAATTATTTGATTTACACAATTATTCAGCAAGGGAGAACGGGGGAGGGAGGAAATACTGTCATTTACTAACGGGATGAGGCCTTGGTAAATTAACGTCTCTGGCCTCAGTTTTCTCTTCTATGACATGGAGATATTGCCTGCTTGCAGGCTAGTGGTAACAATTAAACTAAATGCAACCTGTCAAAGTCCCTAGCAGAGCTGCTAGCAGTTTGCATATTCTCCCATTATACGATGAGAAAACTGAGGAGAGAGAAATAAAGTGATAGGAACCAGGGTCTGGGTCATGCCCGGTGCGGGGAAACGGCGATTTCACAAAATAAAACAAAACTCTGCTTTTCGCATTTCCCCCTCAGTTCCGTCCGGGGAGGAGAGTCTAAAATGGAGTCGCGGGGCTCCTAATACACAGCACGAGAGGCAATGGCTGGAGAAGAAACTTAGCAGGAGGGCAGCAGCCCGGCGGGTGGGTGAGGGGCGAAGGAAGCTCCTGGAGAGTCCGGCTTCGGCCAGGGCGTCTCCTCTGCCAAGCCGCTGGTGGAACCGGCTGGCCGAGGGCACAGACGAAAAGCATCCAGAGCTAGAGGAAGTTCCCACACGGGGGCTGGGAGGACCGGCCGCAGCAACGCATCGCCAAATCGTGGCTGGAAACCATCCAGGCAGATCGAACGAAAGGACTGAGCTGAAATCCAAAAGAACCAAAGCCAGGCTCCCGCACTGGGTTTCCAAACCCAATAGCGCAAAATATTGAATGAGAAGAACCGACTTGAAGGCAGGAGATCCTGAAATGATGGGCAGTCAGGAGGCAGTCTGAGACAGCAGAGGAGTAGAAGATCAGGAGTTAGGGGTCCCCGCTCTGCCCCGGCTCTACAGGAGCTGCCAGTCGCTTGACCTCTCTGGGCTTCGGTGACCTGCAAAAGTAGTGGCTTGGACTACTAGATAATTCTTACTGGTTTGTTTTAACCTTAACCCACAACTCTATCTCCTATTTCCCAGGTCGAGAAGACTCGGTACTTTGAGTCGGCTGTGCATTCAGTAAGAGCTAAGAGTATGCAAAGAAGGGGTTAATGTGAATTTCAGGTGCATGGGCAGGAGGGGAACGGTCACCCGAGCCAAGGCTTGTAGGTGGGACTACCTCAACTGCCAGGCTGTTTGCAGTAGCCAGTTTGGGAAGAGAGCACGTTTTGAGAAGTCTATAGGAAAACTAGAGTCTGTCCAGAGAAAGCTCGCCAGGATTGCTAGAGGTCGTAGTTGCCTTTGGAAAAGTTGAGGACCTGGAAATATTTACTCTCAAAGAGAAACTCCTGAAAAAGGAGCATAAGAGCTATAATCCCAATATCCGAAAGGCTGCGGCTCAAAAGATGAATCGGGGTTATCCTGAGCCCTGTGACTTCTGCAGTCCAGACAAAGTGGGTCAACTTGAGATCAGCGTCTGAGTGGCACTGGGACAGGGGAGCCACTGCGCGGGGCACACGGGCTGCTGCTGGGGTTGTGGGCCAGCGCCCAGGGACCGGCTTCAGGGAGGCAGGCCAGTGCTCCTCCTTCTGAGCTGCAAAGATTCAGATGGAGGAAGCAGCAAGGAGGACCGAAAGTGAGCCTGTTACACAGCGAGGGGAGCAGGGTGAAGGGAGGTAATGAGGAGAGAGGGCCCCGGCTGCCCCTGGACCTGCTGCATGAATTATGTGGTCACTGCAGGTGGTTAGTAAGTGAGCAAGAGGCAAAGCAACATGGCTGGTGGGCTCCCCCCCCCACAACCTAAATGGTAGGCAACTGATTAGGGTCCGCGGAGCCAGAGACTTCTGGTTCCTGCGGCTTTGCTTTGTAGAGTGTTGAACTCCAGAGAGCCGGATCTTGTTTAGATCTTTCTCCTTCCCCCTGGGTTAGCTCTTGGCGCCACTTCAGACACACCAGCCGGGCTCGATAAATGTCTTGTCAAGTGCCTGAATGAATGGATGGAGGAACAGCAGGAGCCCAATGAATAGTTATTGACTTAATTAATTCATTCATTAATGGAAAATTGACCCAGCCTTTCGTTCTGACCTCAGGAGGGTGAAGGGATGAGAAGTAAGCTCATAATGGAGATAAGGACGAACGTGACAAAAACTAAGGAGGTAAGGCCGGTGTTGAAGGAAGGTAAAGAGAGAGGAAGTAGGGAGAAAAACAAAATGCGAATAAAGATTGGTGAGAGGGGACCATTAATCCTAGCACCCAGGAATGGTACTCCATCCATCCATCCATCCATCCATCCATCCACCCATTTATCTATCCATCCATCCATCCATCCATCCATCCACTCATCCATCCACCCATCCATCCATCCACCCATCCATCCATCCATCCATCCATCCATCCATCCATCCATCCATCTACCCATTTATCCATCCATCCATCCATCCATCCATCCATCCATCCATCCATCTACCCATTTATCCATCCATCCATCCATCCATCCATCCACCCATTTATCCATCCATCCATCCATCCATCCATCCATCCACTCATCCATCCACCCATCCATCCATCCATCCACCCATCCATCCACCCATCCATCCATCCATCCATCCATCCACCCATCCATCCACCCATTTATCCATCCATCCATCTACCCATTTATCCATCCATCCATCCATCCATCCATCCATCCATCCACCCATTTATCCATCCATCCATCCATCCCATTATTCCTTTATTCATTCCTTTGAGCAGCCTTTCGTGAGGGCCTATGGTCACTCCAGCTTGTTCTAGAGACTACCTAAGACAGCATGAGACATAAAACCCAGTGACTGCCTCTAATGTCTATACCAGAAGCTCATGAAAAGAATAGTTCTCAGAAAAACAGTATAAGATGCATGACGACTCAAGGGGTGCCTGGGCAGCTCAGTCGGTTGAGCGTCCGACTTTGGCTCGGGTCACGATCTCATGGTTTGGGGTTCGAGCCCATGTTGGGTTCTGTGCTGACAGCTCAGAGCCTGGAGCCTGCTTCGGATTCTGTGTCTCCTCTCTCCCTGCCCCTCTCCTGCTCTCATTCGGTCTCTCAAAAATAAATAAACATTAAAAAACCAAGAGATTCACTATCAAATATTTGTAGAGGAAGTATTAAGTCCCTCCCCTTCCTACTACTCTCTGCCCTCCTAAGGCAAACAGTAACCTAGACCAGGGAGGGCACAGACGTAGCGCACATGGTACCCACGTCCTTCCAACCCACGTGGCAGATATCGGTAATTAACGACTGCCCTGGGCTTAGTCCTGCTCAGCTTATGGAAAGCCCTAAATCTTCAACCCAGGGTTCCAAGCTGCACAGCCAGTTTCTGCACCACCTTCTGGGCAACTCCTTTGGCTCATCCCTTAATAGTAGGGGAGTTCCAATTTGGAGGACTGCTGGGAAGACCCGCTAGGGATCTGTTTACATAAGGAACAAAGGAGCCTCCTGGGGAAGAATTTAGCCTGAGAGAGAAGGGCGTCAAGGAGGTTAGATTTAAGGATAATGGCCCAGTGTGGGGGGGAGGGGGATGTGGATTCTGCCACTCAGAAGGAGCTCTGTCCCGCCCACGGGACTGATGTCTGAGCCCTTTTTGTGTAGGAAAGCTACAAAAAAAAAACAAAAAAAAACACAAAAAAACGCAATAGCTTCACAACAACGGTCACAGATCCTAATGGTCTAAGATAGCTACCACTTTGGGGCCACCCCCAGGGGGAAGAGGAACTGTCTCCAGCCTGGACACCTATGCCGGGTGTTAGGCGTGCATAGGTGTTGGGCAGGAGTGGTTTGGGCACAAATATGAGAGGGTGCCAGCAGCAGGGACCTGGGTGGTGCCCCCAGTACACGAGGCTTTGGCGGGCACTTCTGTGGCTGCTGTGTGCACCAGTGGTGGTAACCAAAGCCCTCAGCTCCGCAAGGCAGAACAGAGGAGCAGGCTGGTGTCAGGTGCCCTGCGGCCCCCATGAACACAACGTGTCACCTACTGGGAACCCCTAGAGGTCCATGGAAGGAAGGTTGAGGCACCACAGAATAGGTAGGAGGCACCACATAAATATTTTTAAAGTTGTATTCTTACAGATCCCCTCTGGTCCCGCCCCTGGTGACCTAGGAAACTATAGAGCTGGTGCGTGATCTTGAATCGTCAGGCACCTTTTTTTAAAAAAAATATTTTTAATATTTATTTATTTTTGAGAGAGAGCAGGGGAGGGGCAGAGAGAGGAAGACACAGAATCTGAAGCAGGTTCCAGGGCTGTCAGCACAGAGCCCAACATGGGCTTAAACCCCAAACCATGAGATCATGACCCGAGCCGAAGCGTCTGTGCCCTCCCTGGTCTAGGTTACTATTTGCCTTAGGAGGGCAGGGAGTAGTAGGAAGGGGAGGGACTTAATATTTCCTCTACAAATATTTGATAGTGAATCTCTTGGTTTTTTTAACGTTTATTTATTTTTGAGAGACAGAGAGAGAGCAGGGGAGGGGCAGGGAGAGGAACCCAGAGAGGGGTTCAAACTCGAGAACCCCGAGATCATGACCTTATAAGCCGAAGTCAGATGCCCAACCGACTGAGCCCCCCAGGCACCCCCGATAGTGGGTATCTCACTGTAACTCACGACTCTGAGAGATACTGTTAACAACCCTTTTAATAGAGGAAAATCTAAAACTCGGGGAAGGTCAGTAATTTGCTAACAGCCAAGAGCTACTAAGTGGCAGAGTCGGGATCCGCACCCTGGTTTGCCTGTGTCCATCACCCAACGGGGTCTCCTAGAAGTAGGCCGGAAGGGGAGGGACCACGAGATTACTGAGCGCAGTGAGAGAACGCGGGTCCTATCCTGGACAGACCTTTCACCAAGCACGGCACATAAGCAGGCATTTCGGTAACCGTCCCTGGCAATGACGATGGCTGATAATGACAAAGACAGCGGGGATGTTGCCCGGGTCCCCCGCCTCATAAAAGGTTAGACTTCGCAGCAGTAGGGAAAGGGTTAGTTGCCCCCAAAAACGTCTTCGTAGGTGATAGATTCTCAGACAGACTCCTGATCATTTCAAAACTGACGTATTTATCATATCAAAACTCGCGGAAGCGCTCGGCCAGGCGGTTTACCCAAAGGCTTTTCCCCAATGCAGACTCTGTCTTGGTCCTCCTTGCTGACACCAACCGTGGCAGGGCATTCACCTTTGACTGCTGGCTGCCCTTGACCATTGAGGTGTCCGGTGCAGTAGCTGTATTTTATGCGTACAGCTTCCCCGTGACATTTATACAGTTTCACAAAATCTGACACACGTATGGTTCGATGCCACGCTGTGTGCCTCCAAATCTAGCCGCTGCGGTGAAGGGGTGTTAAGGTGTCACGAGAGGTAAGTAAAGAATGCTCCGGTGTCTGCCCTACTCCAAGGCACCCACCCGGCAATTTTCACTTCCCTCGTTCCATGCCCCTCTGAGGGCAGAAGGTGCAGTTCTAGCCCAGGTCAGCTACTTTCTTCCAGCAGCAACTGCACCGAGCACTCAGTCCAGTGCTGATCACTGTGAGGGAGGTAAGAAAAGACAGAATTCACAGAATCCACTCTGCGACCAAGAGATGAGACAATCACCCAGGCACAGCTGTGCCATGCAGCATAGAATTAAGTGCTGGTTTGGGGGGAGAGGAGGGGGAGGAGGAGGAAGAAGAAGGAGGGGGAGGAGGAAGAAGAAGGAGGAGGAGGAGGAGGGGAAAGAAGGGGGGAGGGGGAGAAGGAGGAGGAGGAGGAGGAGGAGGAGAAGGGGGGGAGGAGGAGGAGATTTTGGGGAAGGCCTCCTGAAAGGTGGCTTGCCGGGATTAAATCTAGTTCTTACAGGAGGCCAAGATCAGAATTCGAAGAAAAATCTAGGCTTGAATCTAGGCTCAGTCCTTCACTATCGGAATAACCTTGGCCATGTGCCTTTTCTGTTTCCTAATCTCATCAAACAGGATAATCACATTCCCTTCTCGACTGTGGTCTGGGCCCCCCCCCCACCCCCCCCACCCCCCCTACCCACCGCCCAGTGAAGTGTCAGAATTACAACATAGTGTGTTGATTCCGACATCCCTGACGTGCTGAGAGCAAAAAGTGACTTTTGTAACTCATTTGGCAGCCACCTCTGACCTGGGCTGACGTATTTGGTGATAGAGCCTGGCTTGAATTAATAACCTCATTGATCCCACGTATATACGTCACTACAGAAAAAAATGAATGTGTTTGTTGATGGCACACTGCCTCAAACCCCACGGTGGGGGATATGTAATACACTCTTTATTACATATTCATATACTAAAATCTGGTCAGTTCTGAGCTCTGGAACCCCTCTGGCCACAAGAGACCTGCGTTATTATCACACCGCCCCAGCTAGGAGAGCATTTGGCATTTCCAACCCGCTAAGTCCTATGACTGTGACAGCCGGAGGCTTGCAGACTTTTTTCTCGAAAGGCCCACTGGTAAAGGGGTCAGGCTTTGTGGGCCACCAGTGAGCTCCGTTGTAAGTATTCAACTCTGGAGCGGGAAAGCAGCTACCGCAAATGGGCGTGGCTGTGTTCCAATAAAACTTTATTTATAGAAACAGACGGCTTGCTGGATTTGGCCCGCGGGCTGCGACGGGCGAACTCAGAGGAAGGGGCCGGAGAACTGGAATGGGCCCCAGAGGCCACCTGCTCCTGTCTACTCTCACTTCCCAAGCTGATCCCTGAGAGGGGCAGGAAAACGCGGAGCCGGGTCCAGAGTCCAGACCCCTGGCTCGCTCCATACCCCGAAGTCCCCGAAGTAAACTCTGTCCTGCGGCACGGGCCTGTGACACCGCGGAGCGGGGCGGAGGGCCAGCGAGCCTCTTTGATCCTGACCCAGCGCCAGAGAGCACGGGGAGCCGACAAGAATCTGAATTTCCTCGTTCCGCGAAATGAAAAGGCCAGCTCAGAAATCAAAAGCGAGGAGAAGCATAAAACCAAGTCTCGGTGCCCTTGGTCTCTGAAGGGCATTTGACGGGCTGTCTGGGCCGCAGGGTGCGTGCTGCCAGCCAAGAGAGACCGCAGCCGGAGTGACAGTGCACGTGACGGCCACCCAGGGCCTGGGAGCGGCGCAGCCCTGCTCACCATCTGCCATCCTCCTTCCCCGTCCTCGGTCACATAGGGAAGAGCCCTGTCTTTGGGCCAGGTTCCGGGAGGGGCCACCTCCTCCCCCAGCTCCAGGCAGGAAAGCAACGGCAGATGCTCACCGAGGGCCCTGGGAGGGGAGAGGAGCCACCAGCCTGTGGCCGCCGGGAGGGGGGCAGCCTGGGGCGGAAGCTGCGCGGCCCCGCCTGTGCCCAGGAGGCCGATGGAGACGTGAGGTCCTGGCAGCAGTGACAGAAACCACGGAGCCTGAGCACAAAGGAGCCTTAGCCGTGCTGTGTTTCCACCCCTGCTTTCATGGTATGGAGGAGGCCACGACCCAACATCGCACACTTGTAAGCAGCAGAGGGGGACCTACGAGCCCCGCGTCCTGATTCTTGGCCCAGGCCTCTGCCCACCGGATGCGCGTTACCAAAAAGGCTTCTGTCCACGGGGAATGGGCTAGTCTGTAACAAATGGACATGACGGTAGTCCTTATGCCGTGGGGGTATTTCAAAGGCTAAATGAGGAGGGGCGCTTCGGTGGCTCAGTCCGTTAAGCGTCTGACTTCCGCTCAGGTCATGATCACACAGTTCGTGGGGTCGAGCCCCACGTCGGGCTCTGTGCTGACAGCTCAGAGTGTGGTGCCTGCTTCGAATCCTGTGTCTCCCTCTCTCTCTGCCTCTCCCCTGTTTTCTCTCCCTCTTTCAAAAATAAAGATGCGTTTAAAAACTAAAAATAAAACAATAAAGATGAAATGAGTAACTATACAGTATAAGCTTTTGCAGAAGTGGGTTTCATCACTTGGGCTGTCCTGTTGCTGTTCTTCGTTGGCTCAGACTAATCGATTTTTTTTTGTGGACAAAAAGAATGCTCTGACTGGTTATTGATTGGCTCAGCATAATGACTTCTGCCTTTGTATTAGCTGAGAAAGAAGGGATGATACCCTGCTGATATATATATATATACATATATACACATATACATATACACATGTGTATATAGATGTATGCATATATGTATATATGTGTGTATATATATCCATCCTCCATCTGTATCTGTCCCCTATATCTTTCATCTTTTTTATATTCATGTGTAAACACACACGCGCGCGCATGCGCGCACACACACACACACACACACACAAACTAACCTTGTCCCAGAGACCAGCTCAGAACAAGCCAAACCAAATGGTCACCTTCCAGTGGCTCCCCCTCCTCCCCGAGAACAGAGAGCAGAGGAGGGTCAGAGAGCCCGGAAAGGCTTCTCAGGAATCCCGGCCTCTGCAGGAGGCCTTCCTCTCAGGAGCCCCAGGAGGCACCACCAACTGCCTGGAAGCTTCCTCTTCCCCACACGCCGATGGCTCCCTTTCTCTATTATACAGATGGAGACGGCCTCACACAGCGGCTGAAGATTCCCGGTCTGGGAGCCGGGATGCTGGGTTCACACGTCAGCCCTCCCACCTGCTCGGTAGGTGACCTTGGGCTAGTGAAGCTCTCCAGGTGCCCGTTTGCCTATCTGCCCAACGGCAGCTACCTGGGAGGAGGGCGAGCATTCACAGTGCAGGGTGCGCACTGAGCACGCTACAGACGTGAGCTGACAGCCTCGCACGCTTGCAGATAGCACTCGTACTTTCCCCAGGCCTGAAACGTGGGGCGGGCTTGGCCCTGGTCAGCCTGGGCCCCGACCCTGTGCCCCCAAACGTGCTTTACACTTCCAGCTTTGCCCTCGCTGAGGCCACCTCCACCCTCTTTCCCGACCCACCCCTCCCCTTGGTGGCCCCCGGTGGCCCCGGCCGACCGACAGCGGCTTTTCCGTCCTCCGAAACCTGGGAGCGCACAACTCTGTCTTTCTCAGGGCCTGCCCTCGGGCCCTGCTTGCCCAGCCGGTTTCTTTCTGTCTCTCCTCAAGAGGAAGAGTTTGCTTTCCAAAGTGTTTATTTCAGGACCCTTGAATATCACTTCCTACCCCGAGCCGGCTCTCCTAACAAGCCCAGTCAACGCACACAGTAACTGCCACCCCCCTCCGCCCCTCCTTCCTTCCCTTTAATATTTCAAACCAGTGGCCAGCTTCCAGGGCGACAACTTTGTAAAGTGTCTGACAATGTCTTCTCTCTGGAAGGCCTCTCAAGCGTCGCAGTGTGGTGGTGTTCCCCAGGACACCTTAAGAAACGCTCAGTGGGGGCGCCTGGGTGGCTCAGTCGGTTGAGCGGCCGACTTCGGCTCAGGTCGTGATCTCGCGGTCTGTGAGTTCGAGCCCCGCGTCGGGCTCTGTGCTGACGGCTCAGAGCCTGGAGCCTGCTTCAGACTCTGGGTCTCCCTCTCTCTCTGCCCCTCCCCCACTCATGCTCTGTCTCTCTCTGTCTCAAAAATAAATAAACATTAAAAAGAAAAAAAAAAGAAACGCTCAGTGAAGATGGACCTCCTGGTCCATTGATCGGCCGGCTGATTGACAGGCCTTCCAAGGAACCAGGGGCAAGGCCCCAGGGCGGCTCCCAGGCCCGCGGGCTGGAGAGGAAGCCCCTCTCAAATCTCAACCCCGCCCTCGTTTCTTTGATCGGGCTTCCCTTTCCCCTCTCCTAGGGGCCGCACTTTGGCCCACACTGGCTCCTGCGAAGATCCTGCTGGGACCCTGCTTTATCGAGGCCAGAAAACCAGCTCCCACGAGGACAGGAGCAGCCTTGATGAATGCTGCCTGGCAGGGGGACCGCAGCCCAGCTTCCCAATCGAGGGTGCTCCGCGGAGGCCTTTTGGGAACAGAGCCGGAGAAAAATAGAAAGGGTGGTTGGCTTAGTAAGTGGGCCTTCGCCGGACAGGGGGCCGCATTTTCTTTCTTCTTCTCCTCATAGTTACTCGCCAGCTATTCCAGCCCCTCTTTCCTCCCCTTTTCCATTCTCTGCCCTCTTCTCTCACTTGGCACCGTACAATGTATTGGATGCCTTTCGGTCACGAAGTAACGGCTCTTAGCTTTGTTCCATCTGCTTCGAATACTGTTTGCAAAAAGATGAGCTAGAAAATAAACGAATGGGCCCGTGCGGGTCGAGCGGGCCACGGCAAACGAAACATTCGGCACTCGAGTTTTTTCCCCCCGTGAGGTATTCTTCTTTTTTCCCTTGGTTTCTTCAATTCATTAGGACAGGGACAAATTAAAGGCTGGCCGAAACTTCCTGATAATTCTGTTTCCCTTTTTTTTTTTTTTTTTTAATGTTTATTTATCTCTGAGAGACATAGAGGCACAGCGTGAACAGGGGAAGGGCAGAGAGAGAGGGAGACACAGAATCGGAAGCAGGCTCCAGGCTCTGATGAGCCATCAGCACAGAGCCCGACGCGGGGCTCGAACTCACAGACCGCGAGATCATGACCTGAGCTGAAGTCGGCCGCCGAACCGACTGAGCCACCCAGGTGCCCCCTGTTTCCTTTCAATTGGGGGTTCCTCGCTTATATTTGTGGGTCTCGGGTTGGTCAGGAGAGCGCCTGTGTCCTCGGTAATTGATCCTTATCTAAGTATGCTGTCACCAGGGGGCAGGTGAGTGGTGCCCCCCTTATCACAGCCTGCTGTCGAAGGTCTGGGGTTTCCATAGTCGATGCTAAGAAATGCAAAGCGAACTCCCTCGTTTGACACTGGGAGGCTAAGGATTAGTGGGATCGGGTGAGGGGTCCAAGGTCGTGCAATGAGTTAGGGGCAGGGCCAAGGCTATGGGAGACGAGTGGCGTGAGTTTCCTGGGCCCTAGAGCAAGGATCTGTGGGGTTGGAGCCAATGGAGGGCTTCCTGCAGCTGGAGGCGGAGAGGAAATTCCAATGTTCGGGATGGCCAAGAAGCCCCCCAAAGGTCGGCCACCTTCCTCCTGGTTCTCTAATTTCTAGTTGCTAATATTTGTCGAAAAGGACGGAGTGACGATTTTTTTTTCCCTTCGGACACGTTTTTTGCGGACAAAGAGAACAAGAAACAGAAAACAAAAAGGCGCGGCGAACATAGTCAGACTTACGCCTGAAGAGAAAAGGGGTTGGTGTGTGGAAACCGGGAGAAAATGAAGCTGACATCCGTGGGCAGCCCAGGCAACCACGGGGGCCAGAGGGGGTACGGCCCTGGGTTGCTGAAGAGAGGAGAACTAGATACGGCTGGTCCCTGGCCACGATGCCCGCCAGCCTGAAC
Organism: Paguma larvata; assembly: GCA_030068075.1. Lineage (NCBI taxonomy): Eukaryota > Metazoa > Chordata > Mammalia > Carnivora > Viverridae > Paguma > Paguma larvata. Next base: position 106,985,751 of record CM057827.1, on the reverse strand, counting down.
CACCTCCGGTGCCCCGGGCCTGAGCGGTGGGCCTCCCAGAGTCCCCGGAAACCACCCCACCCAGCAGAAGACACCTCCCTGGGGCCCCCTCCGTTGGCTGGGCCCCTAAGTGACCGCTCAGAGCAGGACGGGCTACTTGAGGAATCTCAGGGAACATATCCCGAAAACTGCCCTGAGCTCGGCCCTAAGATCATTCCCTCGCCTAAAGCAAACCTCGGCCTGCATCACGTGACCTCGGCCTCCAGAGGAGGACTGCTAAACACAGATTGCTGTGCCCCCCACCCCCCCCCCGCCCTCCACTCTGACATGGGGCCCACTAATCTGTATTTCTAACAAGTTCCTGGATGCTGCCCAGGCTGCGAATCCTCCCATTGAGAATCTTGGCTTCGAGCATCCCCCTTGTTTCAGGAGGTGAAACAGCCTGGCGAGGTGGGAGGAAGCCTCGATTTGGAATCAGGTACACTAGGCTTCTCTCTCGGGAGGTGTCCTGGGGTCAGTCACTTTGTCACGTCTCCGTTTCCTCACCTGGAAGATGAGACTTCTACTGAATAGAATATTCTCTCCCTGAATTTTGTCTTAGACGCACGGTGAAATCGACGTGGTTTGCTTTCCGGGGCTCCGGTCTCTGTCTGCCCCCCTCCCCCCCCCCCACCATCGGAACTACCCAGGGGCTTGTTAGAATTGCACAACCTTTATTCAGCCATCATTTTGAGTAGAGACTGGAAAAAGTGTGTTCTCCTTTGTTCCATTCCCCCTTTCTGCCAGGAGAGAAAGTCCCGAACCAGCTTCAATCAAAAAAAATTTATCGAGTGTCCACCAGGTGCCCGGCACTCTTGCGGGCACTTGGAGTACCGCGGTGGATAAGGACAAAGATCCACACCCCAGTGGATCTTAGAGTCTAAGTGGTAGAGTCACACAATCAACTTCCGGGGGCCGCCACTCAACCGGCTACAGGCACCAAGAGGCATGTGATATGTCACCTCGAAGTGTGTGCTCAGCCGCAGGGCTCCGAGAGTCAGAGAGACTCTTTCAGTCCTCAGGGTGGGTGTCTGTGCAGTGGGAGCCGACAAGCTTTGGCTGCTAAATACGCTGTGAGGTGCGCTCCAGCCCCGTGCTCGTGCCAGTATAGACTAAAGGCTGAGAACAGCCCCTCTGGTACCATTTGACTCTTACAAAACGGGTTCACCTCTTCTTACCTTATCTGATCTGAAATCGACCCACAAAGGAAACAGTCATAAAATCACATGGAGGAGACCTAAGTATATTTAACAAGCAATACATGAAGGGCGCCCGGGTGGCTCAGTCAGTTAAGTGTCTGACTTCAGCTCAGGTCATATTCTCACGGCTTGTGAGTTCGAGCCCTGTGTCAGGCTCTGTGCTGACAGCTCAGAGCCTGGAGCCTGCTTGATTCTGTGTCTCCCTTTGTCTCTGCCCCTTCCCTGCTCATGCTTTCTCTCTCTCTCTCTTGCTCTCAAAAAGAAATAAACATTTAAAAAATTCAAAAGGCAATACATAAACGAGGCACCGAGCTGTGTCTCAGGTCTGGATTGAGGAAACAAGGGGCGGTAGGAGCACGTGAAAGAGGATGCATTGTGGCTGGGCTTTGACCGAGGAACACGAACCCGGGAGGCTCAATGCTGTGAAGTACGAGGATGATAAAAATTGCCACGTCTCTGCGATCCCAGGAATTCACGGGCCAGGCACCGCGCTCACACCGTGTCCTACCGCCACGGCCAACGGGCAGGTTAAAGGACCAGGAAGACCTGGTACCGACCTGCCGGAAACACGGCTCTGGAACCACACCTGCAGGCTCCTGCCGGTTCGGACAGGACCCTCGGGCTGGAGGCCCTGGGGTCCCCAAAGTGGTGGCTAGAATGTCAGAGGCTGAAGGAGGTCCAGGGGCTCCACGGACGAGTTTGAACGTTCTAACAACCGGAACGCCTCCACTAACGGGGACGGGCTGGGAAACAGCCTTCCAAGGTAGGCACTTACAGGTGAGGGTACCGAGGCTCAAAGTGGGGTGAGATTTCCCTGAGGGCCCCCGGCTAGCAAGTGAGACACTCGGCTGGGAAGAAAAGATGCCGGAGTTGCCCGGAGGGTGTAGGAGTGTCCGGGCCACAGCTTTGGAGAGTGAAAGATTTCAGCGAAGAAATCTCCCCTGACAGTGTTCATCCGAGGAGCTTAGAGCGAAACAGCCACTCATCTGGTAGCTTACAAGCTGGGGGGGGGTGTGGAGGCAGGGGATCTCAAAGCAGCTTCTTCCTCCCCAGGGAGCCCCGAGTCTCATGTTAAAGAGGATGAAAGTTTATCGGCCCTGTCCAGACGCTGAGGCCTCCCTCCCCGCGAGGCACGGCGCAGCGCTGGGCAGGCCGGTGTGCGAGACACAGAATGGAATGGACTGTCCCGACGCCGCCGGGCCGAGGGCCACGGAACCGAGCGCGCCAACGCGGCAGCAGGAAAGGGCTGGCAGAAATCGAAGTGGCCGATCGGGAGTATTTGGGAAACACTTGGCACGTGGAGTGTGAACCGTGTAAATGGTCAGCCAGGAGGCCTCGGGCGGGGCTTCAAATCACACAAGCAGCAAGATGCGGGCGGCTGGGCGCCGCACCCCTGCGTCCACCAGAGGCTGGGCGCCGCACCCCTGCATCCGCCGCTGCACTCCTCCGTCCCTAGGTTTACGCCTGAGGGCGCTGATTCAATCGCACACGAGGGTTCCGCCACTTAAAGCAGGTTTCCTGGGTCGGCAAACCACCGACCTCGTTCGCTGGGCACATTTTACTGATGAGGAAACTGAGGCACAGAGTCGGAGCGACCGGCTGTCGCGCGGCAGGTGTGGCCTCCGGATGGCTAGTCCAGTATTCTGTTCCCGTGGCCCCCCCACCTCCCTACCGCGGGCCCAACACTCTGCTAGGCAAAGGGGTGGGGACAGGAAAGGAAAATAATGCTTGTCCTTACGGGCAGATTTCGTCGTGGAGAAAAGATTGAAATCCCCAGAGCTGTCATCCCCGGGGAGGATTATGTCTGGCAGGGACGGGAGGTCAGGTGTTCTAGAAGGTTGGTGATAAAGGGGTGATCGGCCGGACCCCAAAAGACGAGAAAGACACGAAGGGGCAGAAAGGAGCAGGGGGGACACTGGGAGGAAGGGCGTGAGGAAAGCGGTGGTAGCTGGTGGTGGAAAGATCGAGACGGAAGAGGCCCTGGGACCGTCGGCCGTGCCCCTCCGGCCAGGCCACCAGTGTCTCAGACCACACTGTTGCCAACCGTATGACGGATCAGAGCTGTGTCTCCCAAACTCCACTGGCCGACAGGACCACCCGGGGGGCTCTGTCCTAACACAGGGTCCTGAGTCCTGGCAGTTCTAAGGGAGGTCGTTCCAGAAATGCTCCTTGAGAGTCTCGAGACCCCCTCGGTTCCCCTTCCAGCTCTGAAATTCTAGGACTTCGCGCTGGTGTTCTCACCGGCATTTGGATCTCTCTCCCGATAGAACTCATAAAGCATCCTTTCCCCCACCGGAGGGGAGGCCTTGTCAGAGGCGGGCCTGTCCAGAGTCTCCAGGAACAAGGCCCGAGTCTCTCAAGGAGGGAATCGAGAGGTCCCCGGACGCAGAAGCTGCTGCCTGACGGTGACACACGTATGTTCCCGTGTCCATCCGAAACTGGATGCCTGTTGTTTGAAGCCGCCTGTGCCTGGGGCCGCCCCTCGATCCCAACCGTTTCCTCTCCCCCCAGAGCCCCCACAGGCTCCCCACTCTCATCCCCTCTTCCGTCTCCAGGGCGCACACATGCCACTAACAGCTGGCTGCCGCCGTAGGCGCCGTGACATACAGTTTTTTTTTCAAAGTGAAAAATTATTTTTCTCGGCTATTTAATTTAGGCTCATTGGAAGAATGTTAGGCATCACGCATTAGAAAAAAAGAAAGAAGACGGGTGCCTGGGGGGCTCCGTCGGTTAAGCGGCCGACTTCGGCTCAGGTCATGATCTCGCAGTCTGTGAGTTCGAGCCCCGCGTCGGGCTCTGTGCTAACAGCTCAGAGCCTGGAGCCTGCTTCTGATTCTGTGTCTCCCTCTCTCTCTGTCCCTCCCCCTACCCCCCTCTCGAAAACAAATAAATCTTTAAAAAAAATTTTTTAAAAACTGTTTAAAAAAACAAAGAAGAAAAATCACCCCCCATGTCATTTTAATTGTACCTGGTATTGAGATTGTGAGAGACATTCTTGCAAACTTGTTTCTATCCGGATGAACCCCTGTTCTATTTCTTTAGTAAATGCGTGTCCCCGCACTTCACATCTCACGTTTCTTTGAGAGAACAGAAGCCCTCGAAGCTTCTCGTCACCAGGCTTTGAATGCCCCTCCGGCCGTACGTGTCCTGACCTTTCCGCCTATTGTGACAGAAGTGGGGTTTTTGCGTGTCCAACACCAACCCCCCTTCCCACCAGGGCACTGGACGCCGGCCTCTCTCTCCTCCCAGCGACCCCACGTGCCATGACTCCAGCTCCCTTGCATCCTCAGGGCGCATCTCCTCTGTTTAAAAATCTCCTCCTCGGGGCACCCGGCTGGCTCAGTCAGTAGAGTGAGCGACTCCTGACCTCGGGGTTGTAGGTTCGAACCCCGTGGTCCATGCAGAGATTTCTTAAAAATAAAATCTTAAGGGGTTCCCCGGGTGGCTCAGCTGGTAAAGCGGCCAACTTCAGCCCAGGTCATGGTCTCACGGTAAGTGGGTTCGAGCCCCATGTCGGGCTCCATGTTGATGGCTCAGAGCCTGGAGCCTGCTTCAGATTCTGTATCTCCCTCTCTCTCTGCCCTGCCCTTGCTCACGCTCTCTCTCTCTGTCTCTCAACAATAAAATAAAAACGTTAAAAAGTTACCAAAAAAATAATAAAAAAATAAAATCTTAAAAACATTTTTAAAATAAAATAAAAATCCCTCTCTGACCACTTACTTTCCTGGGGCTCTTGTGACCCAGCACCACACACCAAGTGGCTTAAAGCCACGGACGTGTATTGTCTCACAGTCCTGGAGCCTACAAACCCCAAATCAAGGTGTTGGCCGTGTTCCCTCTGAAGCCCGTAGGTGAGAATCCTTCCTCGCCTCCTCCTGGTGTCTGGGGCTGGCTGGCAGTCTTTCAGGCTCCTGAGCTTGCCGCTGCACCTCGTCAATTTCTCCCACTGTCCTCACGTGACATCTGTCCTGGCGTCTGTGTCTCTTCTCCTTCAAGGACACTCCCTGTCGTTCTGGCTTAGAAGCCCCCCCACTCCAGTAGGACTTCGTCTTCATTTCCACCTTCATGACACCTGCGAGGACCCTATTTCCAACCAAGGTCACGGTCACAGGTACCAGGGGTTAGGACTGGACACGACTCTTGGGGCGGGGTTGGGGCCGCAGTTCAGCCCACGACCCCGCCGCCACTTCCCTCCCGCACCTGCTCTGTCTCTGGCTCCCTCCCCCTGACACATCTGGAAGCGGGTTCCATCGCCCTGCCCCCACCCCTGCCCCTACCAATGGCAACCCCCCCAACCATCCTTGTCCTTAATCCCCTTGTCCCTTCGCACACGGGGCTACTTGTGCCATCATCCAAGCCATCCCTACACTACCCTTCCAAACTCACACCTGGCCTCTCCGCTCCCACTCTGGCCCCTGAATTCACTCTCACTGAACCAGAGTGGTCTTGTAGAAACATAAATCAGCTCAAGTCATTGCTCTGCTTAAGACCCTCCGGTAGCTTTGTATCACACTGGGAATAGCATCTAGGCCCCTTACGCGGCCTGCGAGGGCCTTCCTCACCTGTCCCGCCTACTTCTCTCACATCAGCTCCCCCGCGCGTCCCTTCACGCACTAGCCATGGTTTAGGGTCTCTCCCCTCCCCCTCCCCTAGAATGTGAGCTCCAGGAAAGCAGACATCTTGTCTTTTTACGTGTGTACCCTCGGCGTGGTGCATTGTGGGTGATGGCCTCCATGATGACCCACAATGATCCCTACCTCCTAGGATTCCTGCAGCTTCGAGTAGTCTAGTCCCACTCGGAACAAGGCAGATTTGCATAATCGGAGGACTAGGGCCGAGGTGACAAAGATACTTCAATCTCTGTCTCCTTCTTCAGGATCCCTTCCTGTGGTGAGCCACCTGCCATGTCACGAGGACACTCCAGCTGTCCTCCGGAGAGGCCCAGGAGGTGAGACACAGAGGCCTCCTGCTAACGGCCACGTGAACGAGGCATCTTGGAAGCGAGCCTCTAGCCTTGTCAAAACTATAGGTGACACAGCTGCCACTGGCACTTTGACTGTAGCCTCATGAGAGGCCATGAGCCAGAAGCCACTTCTGAATTCCCAGCACACAGAAACTGTGAGGTAATACAAGTTTGCTGTTTTAAGACACAAAGGTTTTTTTTTTGGGGGGGGAGTGTAATTTGTTACACGGCAGTAGATAACTAATACATTTCTAAATATTTTTCCTTTTTTTTTTTCTTAAGTTTATTTATTTATTTTGAGAGAGAGTGAGAGAGCAGGGGAGGGGCAGAGAGAGAGGGAGAGAGGGAGGATCCCAAGCAGGCTCCGTGCTGTCCGTGCAGAGCCCAAAGTGGGGCTTGAAATCTCAAACCGAACCGTGACCACGTGACCTGAGATGAAATTGGGAGTCTGATGCTTAACCGACTGAGCCACCCAGGCGCCCCCAGCTGTATTTTTTCTTTAAAAAGGAGGATCGTACTCTGCATTTCTGTTCAGAAAACAACTTTTTTAATGTAAACAGTGTATTATGATTTTCCTAGGAGAAATTCTTAGCGGTGGCATCTCTGGGTTAAAGAATATATCTTGGGAGCGCCTGAGTGACTCAGTAGGTTAAGCAGCCGACTTCAGCTCAGGTCACGATCTCGCAGTTTGTGAGTTCGAGCCCCGTCTCAGGCTCTGTGCTGACAGCTCAGAGCCTGGAGCCTGCTTCCGATTCTGTGTCTCCCCTCTCCTCTGCCCCTCCCATGCCCATGCTCTGTCTCTCAATAAAAAATTAAAAAAAACATTTAAAAATTTTTTTTCAAAAAAAAAATGAAGAATATATCTTGGGTTACGTGTTTTCAAACTGGGTCTCCAGAAAGCTTATACGATTCTTCCAGTAGGATCTGAGAACACCTGTTGAGTAGGCGAAGCCTTTAAAAACTTTTACTATTGGCCCATCTGATAAGTTTTTAAAATCGCCTTTGATTATAGGAAGGTACATTTCTTTGATCCTTAATTACAGCTGCTTTGAAGCTGCCAGAGAGCAGCCCCGGTGGGGAGGTGGGGAGGACAGATGGGGAGGAAGCTCAGGTGAGGGCCCAGCCAGCAAGCTCCCCCCCTCCTACAGCTCGCAAGAGCCTGCACTTCCTGTGTCTCTAAGCTCCCCCTCTCTCTATCTCTCCCCAGGGAGAGAAGGGAATAAGGGGCTTCCTTCTGGAGGCTAGGCTGGGGTCTTGGTTTGTCCCTGCAGGTCAAGGTGCTTAAGAAACGGCATCTAAATTAGTGATGGCGCTGAGGAACCCTGGGTTAGCTTCCTAGTCCGACTGAGCCATTGAGGGCTCCACTCATCTGAAAGAAGGGGGGTGCCGCTGCTCTCTGAGAGGCTTCCTGATCTTCTGCTTGGGGTCCCCGCAGGTGGGAGACCTCCTCGTGGCTTCAGATCTTCCTCTCCGCTTCGGAACCCCACGGAGCCGGACTGAGGTCTGCAGGTTGGCCACGCCTCTCGCCCCTGGAGGCCCTCCCTCCTTCCTCTCCATCTCCCGGCTCCCCCTGGGTTATTCTAGAAGCCAGATCGGCGCTCTGGCCAGAGCTGTGTGGTTCTCCCAAGGCTTCTGTGTCCCTGGAGCCCCCGCAACCCATCAAAGGGTAACTCATCCAGGCTCCCCCTAACTTATTTTTGCCCAAGAACGGGACAGATGGTGACTGCCTGGTGGATGTCAGGGTGTCGCGGGAAATTTCACCGTCTGGAGCATGCGCGTCTCTCCCTTCAGTCCGTGTAATGAGCATTCTGACCTCGTAGGTACCTAGTGCACGGCTCCTTAGAGGTGGGCTGAGAGGCAGGGAGGAGGAGAAACCCGGCTTCTCGCCTGCACTTGCAGGACGCTGCACCTGGAAGTGAATGATTCGCTCAAGGTCGCAGGGTCAGAAGGTCTGAGGAGGGACCACAGGCTTTGCCTCCCATCCCCGTTCAGGTCCCTTCCGTGCCCCATGCTCAGGGCTGCGTTGTGACTTCCCTGGGCCCTAGGCACGTTTGCCTTCACGGACCCCTTCCCCCATAAACACTATATTTTATGATTGCATTGGCATGAAGACAAACAAAACCCAGCTGGATTGGTATTCTATTCGTGTTTTTTTCTTCGGATTTTAAAACAAACTAGAAACCTTTTCATGGCCGCCGAGAGTCCCGCGGGCCCCAGGCACCGCGCCTGCTGTCCTCAGGGACCCGTGGGCCAGCCCTGCAGCCTGGCATTCAACACTCTGCACGGATACACGGCTGCCCACTTTCCGGGGTGTTTCCGTGATAGAGAGAGAGAGAGGAGATTATTAGGAAGAAAACAGATCGAGCTGATTAATAATGCAAATACCCGCTGTGCCCCACAGGCCTCCTGCTGGGAGCACACAAAAGCCGGAGCTGATCCCCCAAGTAGCCAAGAGGCTGGGGTTCAGCTTCCCCTAAGGCGCAGGGGTTCCCCGGGGGCCCCCTTAACCTATTAGTTCTCACTCCACCCTTCCCACTCCATCGCAGTGAAACTAGCTTCAGGATCTGTGCGCCAAAGGCCTGTCACGAGGGCCACTAGGGACGCAGACTCTTTGCTTCCTCTCCCCGAGAGTCCACATGAAGGACGCTTACCATGGAGATCAACAAGAGGTTGGCTGCCAACAGTCCAGAGCGACGCTGGGAGCCGGTGTTCAATTAAGAGGCTAAGTCACTCTTTCCGTGGGAGCCTTTGAAGTTCTCAGGTCCTGGCTTCTGTAATTCGGCTTCGGGTAATTAATTACAAGGGTCACAGCTCGTCTTTGGCTTTCGCGGGGGAGTCAGCTAGAGCAGAGACGGCAAACGTGGTTTGTATGTGCTTCCGGGCCCCCCTGCCCGGGTCAGAGCAGGAATTTCTGCCCCGTTGTGCACACCTGTCGAGGCCGGAGTGGCCCTCGGAATCTTTCCCGACCCCGACAGGGTGAGCGTCCTGCTGGCGCCCAGGTAGCCGGCCCTGGTCTCAGCCCTTATAAAAAATATAGCATCGCTGTCCATATAAATAATCACTGTCCCTGTTTCACAAAGGCCGGAAGTGAGGCTTGAAGAGGTTGAATATCGAACCCAGAACATCACAAGTAACAAATGGGAGAGCTGGGGTGTGCGTGCAGACGGAGCAGCCCAAGCCCAGGACACAGCTTCACGGAGATGTGAATTCTAATAGGGATAAACCCTTGCATTTGCCATGAAACATGACATGACTCTGGGATTCCTGGCAGTGGGGAGGTGGGAAGAGCGGGGTGTCATTACCCCAGAACCACGTCACGGGAGCCTGCCTCGGGAGACTGAGGCCTTCATGCGCTCTCCCATCAAAGACTTTGAAACCAAGGGTCGGCAGGCTGCTGGGGGGCCATAGGTCTTCTCCTCCAGGGCTCATCTGCCTCTCTTGGGAGGCTCTCAACCTCCTCGGGAAGCCCCGGTAGAGCATCTGGGAAGCCCCCGTAGAGCTTCTGGGCAAGAGGAAGATCTCCAGGGCAGCCGCTACGTCAACTGTCGGCTCTCTTCTTAACTCTAGGGAGCCGGAGTTACAGGCAAGCTTGCCACTTGTCTGTTTCCACCAGTCGCCTCCCCAGAGGAAGCCCGTAAGTCATGTGCCCCATGGAGATTAGAATGAAGGAGGGGGGAGTAAGCAGAGAAGCAGCCCCACCCTGCATCGGGGAAGGGTGGTGTCGAGGCTGGACTTTGAGAGTTTCTCTTTATTCTCTTGTCTGCTTCTCTGCTCTCTCTCTCGGCCTCCCATCCACTGGCTTGGTCCTGGCCTTTGGAATATACAAACCCTAAGTCCTCTCTCCTACCTGGGCGCCCAACCCAGACTTCTCCATAAGGTGGGAGTGTCTTGGGGGGTAGGCTATCCGCATCCATTAAGCACTCATTATGGGCAAGAACTTTATATATCTTATTTCATCTCCGGCCCTTTGAATTGGTTGTACAATCTGAATTTTACAATCCAAAGTTAAAGAGATTAAGTAATTTGCCCCGGGCCACGCCGCTCCGCTAGAAGGCAGAGCTAGGAGTCTGTCCACCTTTGTGTGGCTGCAGGAGCCAGGTAGGACCTTCCCTCCCCGCTCCCTGTCCCTGTCCCAACCTCCTCCTGGCCCATCAAGTACATCAGAACTATCACACGGATGCGTTTTCTCCTTCTGGGTAACATCGTCCCTCCCGTGGGGTTACCAGCGCCTCAGATTCACCCACAAGGCGGGTTACACACAGATACCCTTTTCCCCCAGACGCTGGTGCAGGAGGTCTGGGGAGGGGCCTTTGAACTTGTATTTCGAATGAGCTCCCAGGTGCTGCAGCTGGCGGACCCCACTTTTAAGAACCGCCATCCCAAATCATAAGCTTGGCGACCTAATGGCGGCGTTCCCGCCTTATAACAGAAAAATAGTTGAGGCTCGGGGGATTTTGCCAGGGACCCTGGCAGCGTACCAAGCAGGCAGCTGCCTCCTCGTCCCCAGGGCAGGCTGCTTTTGCTCAAGTCTTTGATGTTCTCCAAGGTGGAGCCAGAGAATGCGTGCCGTAACTCGATCTTTGGGGAAGGAGCCTGGATGCCGGGCCCTGGCCCTGGCCGTGCCCGAGCGGACGGGGAAACAGGAGGAAAACCCAGGAAAGCAGGTGTGGGGCGGCCCCAGAGGCTGCCGTGAGCCTTTCACGAGCGGGAGCCCTATTTGTCCTCAGGGTGAATCTGACAGGGGGCTGACAGGCCACAGCAGCTGCAGCCCGGTCACAGCAGCTGCCCCCACCTGGCCAGCGAGCGACACAAAGCAGGGGAGGGGGTTAAAAGGCGGAGCAACTGCTCCCCTCGTAGGACTCCACGGGGGGGGGGGGCAGGGTAGCTGCCCCACCGCCCGACCCATGGCGGGGGGGCACGGGAAAGAGCTTCCTGCTCACCCAGCTGTCCCAGGAATGTCCTCCTTGAGAGGGTGGGAAACCCAGGTTCGAGAGGAGGTAGGCAATGAGGACGGCGTCTGAATGACCATGAAGGCTCAAAGACGGCCTCCGCTGTTCTAATAAGAGCCTAACATCTATCGGGCATTTACTAGTTCCGGGCACTGGGCAAAGCGCATTAAATGGATTCTAGCATTTACTCCTTGTAATAATACGACCAGGACTTTACAGCCCTCCTTTTCATGGAGGGAAAGCGGGGTGCAGGGAGACTGAGTAACTTGTCTGGGGTCTGAGTGGAACCTTTCCGTCTCCGGGTCCCATGCTCTCTGTTACGCTGCCCCTGCCCCCCACCCCCACCCCGTCCGAGTCTGGATACCCATCCAGCCATGCATTCGGTCATACATGGATGACCTTCATGGATTCCCTCACTTAAACATATTAGGCACTAGGGGCGCCTGGGTGACTCCGTCGGTGAAGCGTCCGGCTTCAGCTCAGGTCATGATCTCACGGGTTGTGGGTTCGAGCCCCGCGTCGGGCTCTGTGCTGACAGCTCGGAGCCTGGAGCCTGCTTCGGATTCTGTGTCTTTCTCTCTGCCCCTCCCCTGCTCGCGCTCTGCCTCTGTCTGTCTGTCTGTCTCTCTCTCTCTAATAAATAAATAAACATTAAAAAACCAACAAAAACCAACAAAACAAAACAAAACACACTAGGCACCAGGCAGTAAGAAAGGAAGACAAGTTCATGGTGCAGAGAAAAAGCACGAGAGATTCACTGCATTATAGATACACTGAAGGGCTAAGTCTGAGGACTGGGGTTGTTGGATGAAGGAGCCTCACCTTTGAGGGCAGGAAAAGGGCCCTGGAAGCATCATTAGAAGCCGAAACAGTGAATAAGTAAATGAATCGACCAGTCTCCTGACCCCCAGTTAAGGGCTGACTTGGTCTGGACGGGACACAGTTTTTAGGGCAGAGAGTCCCATTTAGGAAGCTTTTGAGAACTGCCTGTTCGGGTAGTTTTCGCTTTGCGGCACGCAGGAATCCCCTGGAGACCTTCCAGAAATTCCCTCCGCCCTGCCCCCATGTCCGTCAATCAGAATTCGGGGCGGGGACCTCCCGGAGGGTCCCCAAGCGGAACAGAGTTTGGCGTCGGGGCTCTAGACAGTTCACGGGCACGCCAACAGAGAGCTGAGCGAGCTCTCGCACGCTGTGCACCCTTGTTTCTCAGCGAATGAGCAGGGTTCCCGGGGAGCTGGAGCGGATCCCTGGTGATCCCGGAGTTATGAGGAGAGGCATCGCCAAGAAGGGCCTGGTTTGTAGGGAGGGGTCGGCTGGATAGAGGGGCCAAGCGGGGACGAGAACTCCAGATCTTTAGCGCTCTCTCCGTGCACACGCCATCACAGACTCGAACCTCTGGGTCTGGGATTCCGGACCGCGGCCGATGCCGGAGAAACGGTTGCCTCCTCGCAGAGGGACTCAGCACATCTCGAGGAGACTTGGGGGAACCTTCCTGGTAGGAGAATGTTAACACCAGCAATGGCCATTTCTGAGCCCCCGCTAAAGGCTGCTCCGGGCCGAACGCTGTTCGTTTTCCCTTCCCGTCAAAGTCAGCAGGGAAGTATTAAGATTATTCCCGTTTGAGGAACGAGGAAAGGGAGTCCCAGGCAGGCCGCCCAGCCCGTAAGCGGAAGAAGCAGGATTTGCGGCCAAGTTCCAAAGCACTTCCCAGTAGACCGTGACCATGTATGGAGGATCCAGGAGTCACCCTCATGAGAAAGGCAACCTTGACCTAAAATTTAAGGGGGATGAAGGAGTCCAGATAAAACGGACTCTAGGGAAGGCTCCTCCTTCCGCCAATCATTCTGTCCGGTCATTTCCATCAGTAAAACCTCCACCTTTTCAAAGGCCCTCCTTTGACCCCACCACCCCTCAGCTTACTGCTCTAATCTTGGAAAGCGCAGAGTTCATTGTGTTTGCACGAGAAGGTCATGGAGGGGAGATGAGCTGGGGAGGCAGGGGCGTCCCCCGGATTGGGAGCACTCTGTGTCCTCGGAGCTGTTGGGGGACAGCCCGTTCTTGTCTTCCTTCCCCTATTTCTCTCTCTGCCTCCCCAGGAAGGGCTCGGTCGAGGCTGGGGCGAAGAGCTGCGGGTGGCCAGACAAGGGCGAGGGCACAGGACGCCCAGGCTAACAGCCGAGAGAGGTGCCTGGGTCCTGCTCCCTGGAGGTGGGGCCAGCACTACCCGAGACGGGGCCATTATTCGGACTTTACTCTCCCCCTGAAAGGTTAGGCCCCGAGTTACGCATTTGTGGTCTGAAAAAAGGCCTAATTTGTAGGAAACTTACAATATGGGAGATGCTGTGTTAGGGGGTTAGGCGAAGTCCAGTACATACTTTTATTTCATTTTCGCACCAAGCACGGAAGTGGGGAACATTGCCTTTGTTTTCTGGAAACAGGAACAGGAAGGCAAAGTCCAGTACACGTTAAGCCAAAGTTCAGTCCCAGGAAAAGGTTGGGGGGAGCCTGCCTTGCTAGCTTGATCTCAAAGAGTGGGTGGGAAGAGATGGCGGCCTTGTCACTTGGTGCCTCACGCCCTTGGAGGCGGCCAACCTGGCTCCAGCCCAGATGCCGGGTCAGCTCACGGGGAACGGGGCACGGTGGTCACCAAATCCGCACATCTCATAACCCCTCGTATCAGGAGGAGCACCTGAGGCCGTCATTTTAAACAGGATGTCAAGAAACAAGTGAGGGATAACTGGGGCAGTCTCTTGATCCGCACAGCTTGCCGGGGAAGCTTCTAGGAGGAGACGGGGTTTCAGAACTGGTGGGTCAGGGCGATGGTTGGAAGTGGGGGCGGGGGTTGGACTCAGCTTGCTTTCTGATCTGGCTCTGCCTGCCAGCTGTGATTACGCACTTCTCCCAGCCTCAGACTTCCCATCCATAAAATGGGAACAACCTTTCTTCAAAGGGCTGCCGTGGGAGTTAAATGAGATCAAATTAGGTAGAACCCTTGGCACAGCTCCTGGTGCAAAAATGGCAGCTCGACGAATGGTTGCCGGCTGATAGAGAGACGGTTTGGCTTTCAGAAGGGAAGGGATGGGACCTGTAGCTGAGAGCTCTATCTACCTTTGTACCCTCAGACCCGAGAAGGGACAAGGTCAGCATCTTGCCAGCCCTTCGGGATTCTTGGAGAAGAATCCCAGGAATTCATGGAACCTCTCCACGGATGCCTGGAGAATTCGGATCCCAAGCTGCTAAAAAAATAGAGGTTTCCTAATACCTGGATGTGACTTTTTTCCCTGCAGTTCCTTGTGAAGAAAGGACGAGAGAGAGGCTTAGAAGCAGCGTCACCCATTAAACAAGACAGGCTGCAAGAAGTGGGGACCACAAGGCAGGTCCCCGCTTTCAAAGACTGTACTATTCAGCTGAGAGCACAGAGGAAAGTCACAAAGCGTGTTATTAAGGACCAGAAGGAATGTTCCAGACAATAGGCGTGTGAGCCACTTGACAGAGACAGATCTCCGGAGCCCGGGGTGCGGCAGGGAAGGCTGAGCAGCAGCAGCGGGGTTTGGGCTGGCCTTGGGAAGAAGGATTTTGCTAGGAGGCAAATGGAAGAGGATTTTTCATTTGTTGGCGTTTTTTCCCCAGATGGAGTGGCTGGGATGAGCAAAGGTGCGAGGGCAGGAAACCGCGGGGCGTGTTTGGAGTCCAGCAGGAGGCCATTTTTAAAGGGCAGCCTAAGGGGGGGGCGCCTGGGTGGCTCAGTCAGTTGAGCGTCCAGCTTTGGCTCAGGTCATGACAGCTCGGAGCCTGGAGCCTGCTTTGGATTCTGTGTCTCCCTTTCTCTCTCTGCCCCTCCCCTGCTCATGTTCTGTCTCTCAAAAATAAATAAATGTTTAAAAAATTAAAAAAAAATAAATAAATAAAGGGCAGCCTGGTCCCGGGCAGGGAGAAGAGGCAGGGGAAGTGGGTGATGCTGTGACGACCAGGCCAGGGGAGGCAGTGAACGACGGCCAGGCAGGGAAAGGGGTCCGGGAGGCCTGGGCTTGACTGTGTGGGCAGAGGGGAGCCACGGCAGGGTCTCGAGTCTGGCAGCTGGCTGTCAAATCTCGGCAGAAGCGTCGAGGCGGATTGCGGGGTCGAGGCCAGGAGAAAGCAAGGCGGTGGTACGAGAAGTGAGTGGGGATGAGGGCCCGGACAGCTTGTGGCAGCCACGGGCACAGACGGTGAGAGAGAGGGGCAGGTGCCGCCGGGAAAAGACGGGGCCGGGGTGAGCCAGCTTGAGAGACTGGATAAAAGGCGTCCTAGAACCACGGAAGGAAAGAAGGTGAGGGGGCAGGAGCTCTGGTAGGAAACGAGGACGCGAGCCACCGTATGTGACGGGGACCGAGGAGTCTGGCGTGTGAGACGGGTCCTGAGACGGTGTCTCCGAGAATCCAGAGACAGCGCCAACGACATCACACGCTCACGGGGGAAACCTCAGAGGGAACGCACTCTTACCCTCACCTCCTGAACCCCCCGTCTCCCTGACCCCTCGGTCACGAGTCGAAGCTCCGGAAACAGCCCCAGCACTGCCCCGATGCCCTCCTCCCAAGTCATCATTTAATTATTTCACTCTCCGATCATAGGAGCCCTGTAAATGACGACGTTATTGCCCCCTATGGCGATGGAACAGTAAACAAGGTCAATTACATTTATTATTATTTTTTTTAAATCCGGGCCAAAGGAAGGTGTTCAAACGGTTGGGCAGGCTGATTGAAAGCTAATGGTGTCCCTAAATTGAATTTCAAAGGAATTTCATATCCATAGTTCACGTGGTTAATTTCATTCCCTGCATCCTATAATTTGTTGACAGTGATTGATTATTTAAGTGACTAATATCTGGGTACCGGGATCGTTTGGTAAGAGAAAACGCCGCACGTGCTCGTAACCTCAATGAATTCCATTTACTTACATTTTCACCACCTACTTAGTTTGTAAAAGGTCCTGGGTTAACAGAACTAGCCCGGAGACTCAGGGGTTCACAGATGAGAGCGGCTACGGGGAGGTCCGTGGGCGTTGGGGGTGACCTTCACAGACGAGGCTGGATGGCTCCCTGTACCTGTAGGACACCGGGCTACAGCTTGACATATTCATGGGTCATCTGTCACTATTTTTTTTTCCAGCAAAAAGAAATCAGAACCACACACACAGATATCTGGGTTTGGAATCTAGGAATCTCTTTTGGATAGACCACCGGCTATGCTGGTGACGAGGAAAACACGACGTGTGTGGGGGGCATGAGGAGGAAAGGTGAAGAGAGGCTTGGGATAGAGTTGGGGTAGTGCTATCTGGAGAGAGCTGCGTGCTCTATCCCCACCCCTGGGGAGGTCAAGAAGAAGCCTTGGAACCCGCACACTGAGAATAAACGCCCAAAGTTATGCTAATATGGTTCGCCCTTGGTGACACTTGAAGAAACACTATTCAGGGGCGTCTGCATGGCTCAGTCAGTTGAGCATCCGACTTCTGCCAGGTCATGATCTCACGGTTCATGGGTTCGAGCCCCACGTCGGGCTCAGAGCCTGGAGCCTGCTTCGGATCTGTGTCTCCCTCGCTCTCTGCCCCTCCCCCACTTGCACTATGTCTCTCTCTCTCTCTCAAAAAATGAATAAACATTAAAAAAGTATTTTAAAAAGAAACCCTGTTCATCCCTAAACATTCACCGTGACCTGCCTCGAACTCTTTGCCCAACAGTTTCTAAAGCACTCTAGTCCTGGCTGCCTTTCTTATAATAAATAAAGTCCTTTATAATAATGGTTTGCTTTTTTTATTTTAGCGAATACCCCCCCCACTCACAATGTATGCTTTTTTCTTTTCTGCCCAATTTCCTTACCCCTTGCTGTAGCTGGCTTATTTTGGATTCGTGCAGACTGTGTTGCAAATCTGTCTTATCTGGTAAACTGAAAATTATTGCTTAAAAAAAAAAAAACACCTGCAAAACACCCTCTCCCACCCTCGAGACAACTTTATGAAATAACCGCTATGGTCGTCTCCGTGTTATCACTTAGGAACGTGAGGCCCGGAGAGGTTAAGTACGTAGTGATTACAAGTCCAACTTTTGGAAATAGGTCTGGAAAAAAAATTGTTTCTTTCTTTCAAGATTTTATTTAAATTCAAGTTAGTTAACATACAGTGTAGGATTGGCTTCAGTAGAATTTAGCGATTCATCACTTACATGTAACACCCAGGGCGCATCACAAGTGCCTCCTTTTTTAAAAAAAATTTTTTTTTAATGTTTATTTATTTTTGAGAGACATAGAGGCACAGCGTGAACAGGGGGAGGGCAGAGAGAGAGGGAGACACAGAATCAGAAGCAGGCTCCAGGCTCTGAGCCATCAGCACAGAGCCCGACGCGGGGCTCGAACCCACAGACTGCGAGATCATGACCTGAGCTGAAGTCGGCCGCCCAACCGACTGAGCCACCCAGGCGCCCCACAAGTGCCTCCTTAATGTCCATCACCCATTTAGCCCCCTCCCCCCAGCAACCCTCTGGAAAAGAATCTTGCGTTTGGTTCTCACTGTGTAACCCTGGGCGAGTGAAGTACCCCGCCACTCTGAGCCTCGGCGTTTTCAACGGTAAATAGGGATTCGAATCCCTCCATGACAGCACTGAGTGGGATTCACTACTTTGGATGATGCCAAACGCCCAGTAAGCATCCAGTGAAGAGCAGCTCGGACTCTTAGCTGGCTCCGAACACCAGCCCCACTCAGAATGAGACCGAAGAAGTGAAGCATGTGGAGGGCACGGCCGGCCGGGCTGGGCACGGGGAGGACTCCCACCTTACAAACATAGGATTGGGCCCAAACGTTGCTGTATTAAAAATTTCATTGTCAAAGTTTCCTTATTTCGAAAACGTACAACGCCACAGTGATCTATGGACAAGTGTGGAAATCATCTATATACAAGGTTCTGGCATTGTCTGGAATGTCAAGAAATGGCAAACCAACTAGATGTCTACTAATCAAGGGCTGGTTAAATCATCTTAAGTTTTCTACATACCATTAAACGCTAGGCCGCTATTGAAAGGAATGAGTTCTTATGTGCTGGTGTGGAAGACCTCTGAGTTTCAAATACCTTTGAGTTAGTTAAAAATTAGAGATAGACGGGACGCCTGGAGGAGTCAGTCGGCTGAGCGTCCAACTCTTGATTTCGGCTCAGCTCATGATCCCAGGGTCATGGGATCGAGACCTCGCACTGGGCTACGTGCTGAATGTGGAGCCTGCTTAAAATTCTCTCTCTCCAAAAAAAAAATCAGAGATAGGTGATAGGTAGATGGAGATAAAGAGAGAGACAGAGAGAGAGGTATAAAGTCTAGAAGGATCCAAAAGAAACAGCATTGGTTGTACTGGGGGAAGGAAGTAACGTGGGGCTGGACGGACACGGGTTGGAGGAAGACTCTTTGCTGCAAATCTCGTGCTTTCTGAATTTTGAAAGATGTGAACGTGTGACCTGTTCGGAAAATAAATGATTAGAATCAGAAAAAGCGTACTAACCATTTATTGATTCCTTCGCAAAACAAGGTTTGTGGACCCCCTGCGTCATGCCGGTCCCTCTCCAAGGTGCTGAGCGCCCGACGGGGATCAAAACAGGCAAGAATCCCTGCCTTCGGGCTTCTCTTCTGGTTGGGAGAGAGACCATAATAAATGATAACACGATAAACGAATGAAGAATCTAGCGCACTAGAGATGATAGAGGCTTTGGGAGAAAGAGAGCGGGGTTAGCAGAGATAGGAGCACTGGGCGTCCACATTTAACAGGGGCGGGCCTGCGATGGGGAGTTTGGAACAGACTGGAAGGCGGCCAAGGGGAGAGCAGCAGATGGGGGGGAGAGCCTTCCAGCAGGAGGGAATGGCCAGGCGGGGCTCTAAGGGGGCAAGTTCATGGCTTGGAATAGAGAGGAAGTGGTGGCCGGACCGGGGTGGGCAAGATGGAGAGAGAAGGAGAGAGGGTCCGGCAGGGGGTGGGCAGGGAGGGGCCAGAGCAGAGGCGCCTTTGGGGCCACTGTAAAGAATTGAACTTTTACTTCAAGTTAAATGGGAGGCACTGGAAGGTTTGAGGAGACTGGGGGAGAGCTGACTCAGGATTGGAAAGGATTGCTCTGGTTTGTGTGTTGAGGGAGGACTACGGGGAGGAAGGATGGAAACAGGAGACCAACCGGAGGCTCTTACAACCCAAGTGTGAGGGGGCGGTGACCGTAGTCACGTCCTAGGGCGGCCTGAACACAAACCACGTGGCTTGAGACAGACACCAACTTATTCTCCAACACTTCTGGAGTCCAGAAGTCCCAAATCTCAGGTGTCGGCAGGGCGGTGCTCCCTCTGAAGGCTCCACAAGAGACTCCTCCTCCCTTCTTCCAGCTCCAGGGGGCTCCAGGCATTTCCAGGCACGGGACCGCAAAACCCCAACCTCCATCTTCTCGTGGCCTTCTCCTGCTGTCTCTCTGTCGCTGACCTCTCTCTTACAAGGATGCCTGTCAACGCATCTAGACCCCACCCTGAATGCAAAAAGATCTCAACTCAAGATTCTTTTCTTTTTTCTTTTTGTGAGAGACAGAGAGCAGAGTTGGGGAGGGGCAGAAAAAGAGAGAGAAAGAGAGGGAGAGAGAATCTTAAGTAGGCTCCGTGCCCAGCACGAAGCCCAACGGGGCGCTCGATCTCACCACTGTGAGATCATGACCTGAGCCGAAATCAAGAGTTAGATGCTCAACTGACTGAGCCACCAGGCGCCCCTCGACTCAAGATTCTTAATTACGTCTACAAAGACACTTTGTCCAAATGAGGTCACGGTCACAGGTTCCACGTATCTTCGGGGAGAGCATAATTCAACCCGCTATGGTGCATTAGGGCCAGGATGGTAGCAGGGAAAGTTTTTAAAAGATTTTTTTTTAATTTTTTAAATGTTTATTTATTTACGAGAGATGGACCATGAGCAGGAGAGGGGCAGAGAGAGAGGGAGACACAGAATCGGAAGCAGGCTCCAGGCTCTGAGCTGTCAGCACAGAGCCCGACACGGGGCTTGAACCCATGAACCATGAGATCATGACCTGAACTGAAGCCAGATGCTCAGCCGACTGAGCCACCCAGGCGCCCCTAAAAAGATTCTTAATGTATTTTGAAGATAGAGCCCACAGGACTTGAGGAGTCAAGAGTGACTGCACGAGTTTTGGCTGAGTGCCTGGAAGGTCAAATTGCCACGAATGAGATTAGAGACATTAGGGACGTTGCAGGACTAGGGGGAGGGTTCGATCCGAAGTGAGGTCTTTTTTTTTTAAGAATTTTGTTTGTTTGTTTGTTTGTTTGTTTTTGAGAGAGAGAGAGAGAGAGTACAAGCAGGGGAGGGACAGAGAGAAAGGGAGACTCTCAAGCAGGCTCTGCACTGTTGGCACACAGCCCGACGAGGGGCTCGAACTCACGAACCGGGAGATCACGACCTGAGCCGAAACCAAGAGTTGGACGCTTAACCGACGGAGCCACCCGGGCGCCCCGATCTGTTGTTCAGTCTTGAACACCGCAAGCCGGAGATGGGAATGGGGCGCCCGAGTGGAGAGGTTGGGTAGGTAGGTGGACCTAAGTGCCAGGGTGAAGGAGAGAGCTCTCGGCTTGGGACAGAAACGTGGGAATCGTCAGCACGCGGGTGGTATTTACAATCATGAAGCTGGAGGAGACGGTCTCAGCGGGGAGACAGCGCGAGGAGAGACGAGGATCTGTGTCCAGGCCCCGCGCTTGGCTGCGGCCAGAGAAGAACTTGATGGTCCTGCTCCAAGCAGCCCAGGGGCCCCGGGTGGGAGACGGATAGACCCACAGGTCACTGCTCACAGCGGCGGCCGGCCAGCCAGCCTTCCTCCCCGACCAGGACCCAGGCCGCCATGGGGCATGACCACCCCTCCTGCATATATCCTTCAAGTGGCCAATAAGGTCTTGACTTCTGTTTCCATAGACTTCTTTTAATGGTCAGCTCTTCTGGACACACCCATGTGTATAAAAGAAAAAGAGCAAGGAGGAGGAGGAAAGAACCCGTTGAGATTTGGGGTAATTCCCTTGCACTCACCGGAAAGGACCTGGACCACGGCACCCCCGAAGTCATCTCCACGACAGAAGATAGCGCCCAGTTCCGATTTTGCCTTTCCAGAAACAAAAAAAAAAGACCGGTCAGGCACACCAGCTGAGATCAAAATAACGCTGCCAACCTCCGTCCACTTCCGCAGCTTTCAACCGCCGTTCCCGTTGTGGAAAGACGAGAAACCAAATATATTGGCACGTTGTCATGAAACATTTTCTCCCCGAATCCAATATACGAGATGTGACTCAAATCTCTTTATGCTCTTAAAAGATTAAAATCAATGCTTCCGTTGGTAGCGTGACTGTTCGTTCTAATCAAGTTCACCTTGGCCATGAAGGGACTGCACGGTCGGCTGAGAGCTTTCTCCGCTCAGGAACCTTGGGTGTGTCTGCGGGTGGTCGATGGCACCAAGACAGGGGGGTCAGTGTGGTCGTGGTCGTGGTCAAGGTCAAGGGTGTCATCTTTTTTTTTTGTTGACTGGCAGTTTGGTTATGTTTTATGGCCATGACATAGAAGTCTTTGAAATGATGCTTTTGAGGTAAAGGAAGGCAAGAACTTGCCCCCACTGGTGGAGTTTCGACTGGTACCACGAATCCGTGCACCGTTCACTGCGTAGCCTCCAACCCGGTCATTCCTCGCACGGGAACGGAACCTACAAATATCCTCACACAGGTACACAAAGCACATTGCAAAGAGCTTACCCGAAATGCTCTGATAGCCCAGAACTGTAAACCACCCAAAAGTCTATCAACAAACATATTTTTTGTACGTTCTAGAAATTGGAATACTCTGCCTCTTATGAAAGTCTGGATGGATTTGTCATTTGCTAGGGGTGCCATTGACAAACACCACAGAGCTTAAATGACGGAAATGTATTTTTTCAAAGCTCTGGAGACTGAAGTCCAAGATCAAAGCGTCAAGTCCGAGATTTCTTCTGAAGCTTCTCTCCTGGGCTTGCAGACAGCCCTCTGCTCACTGTGCGTGCACACGTCTGATGTCTCTGGGTCCTGACCTCTGCGTGGAAAGGACACAAGTCATATTGGATTAGGGCACATCCTAATGACTCACTGGAACTTAATTACCATTTTAAAGGCCAGATCTGGGGCGCCCGGGTGGCTCCGTCAGTTAAGCAGCCGACTTCAGCTCAGGTCATGATCTCACTGTTTGTGGGTTTGAGCCCCACGTCGGGCTCTGTGCTGACAGCTTGAAGCCTGGAGCTTGCTTCGGATTCTGCGTCTCTCTATCTCTCTCTGCCCCTCCCCCACTTGTGCTCTGTCTCTCTCTCTCGAACATAAACCAACATTAAAAATAATTATAAATGCCTATATTGTTTGTTTTTTACAATGACCAGGCAATACATTTGTAATTTAATCTTCCCAAATCTGGCAGGATAGAAGGAAGACTGCCCTTGCTTCCTGGGAAGAGCCGATGACTTTCGGTGTCTTCATCACTGTCACCACATCCGGGGCCTGCCGTGTGCCAAAGGTTTTACTCTAAGTCTCTCACTTGACCCCCACCCTCGTGCCATAAGCTCCTTGTTAGGGCCCTCATCTTACGGACGGGGAACTTGCGCTCAGAGAGGGCAGACGGTTGGCCCAAAGTTACCCAACAAAGAATGGGCAGAGAGAGGCTGGAGTCAGGCCTGGGTCTTCCATTGGCCAAATCTTCCCCTTATAAGAAAAATGCCTCGGGGCACTGGCTGCTGCTCCCGCTGATGGTAGGGGATTAGTGGCCTGTCCTTGGGGAAGGAGCGTCCCCTCTCTGGCTACTGGGAACGAGCCAAGGAGATGGCCACACGGAGTTCTCCAGTTGCTGCTCCTTCGAGCTAACATCACGTGACTGCCCACTGCACACCTGGCTCTGCTGGGAATGCTTAACATCTGTTAACAGATCCCTCGCGACAACCCCGTTTTGTAGATGAGAATAGCGAGGCACAAAGAGCTCCCCCAAAGAGAGGGACTCTGATAAGCTGTTGGCTTTGTGCAAGCGCCGGGCAGCTCAGGGCCTTCCTCCCAATTACTCTCGAAGCATCAGGAATAACACGAGTGATACGAATTCCTTGGGAATCGAATAGGATCAACTGGAAAACGTGGACCAGACGGCAGTGGAAGTAAGTGGAGTTGTCGCTATCAAGCGAGATCATGGATGCTGTCGTGTCAAGAACAGTGCCTGGCACAGTGTGTGTCCTCCTGGACAAGCAATTGTTCAGTCTCAGACCACAAGCAAGGGGCCAGGTGACGGGGATGAGCAGGAGGCGGGGACCACGCTGATCTTTGAGTTGCAGGATGTAGGCATACATCCAGAGGTGAAACAGGGATCGAGAGCCGAATATACTGGCCAATCTGGAATCGGTTTAGGAATTCCAATCCAGAGCTGAGAATTTGGATGGAGTGATCAGGGGGTGAAGCCTGAGGGATTTCCTTGGTCACTGGGCAGAGCTGTAGGAGGGGGGTCTGCAGTGGGTGGGACACAGTGGGGGGGGATGAGCGAGCCGGCAGGCTGGAGCCCACCGGACGCACTGAATGAAGTCTAGCTTCCTTTCATCCTGAAGCCAAGGAGTGTTATCAGTGCACTGGTGATATTCGGGGATGCCTTAAAACTCCCTATTTCCAGCCAACAACAATGCCCTCAGGACTGGTCAGAGTTCATCGGGGTATTAGGTCCAACAGGTGATTTCACGGAAGCATGATGCCTCGCTCATAGCCATGCACAAAAGTGGGTTAGGAATAGACAAAACTCTCCAAGATAAGGATGGGTGCAAAGTCATGCAGAGAGGTTCGAAATATCAGTGCACGAGACAGCTGGAGAGGCCCGGCTGGACACACCTTACCCAAAGGCTTGAGGTTACCTGGCCACAAATTCCACCTGAACTTAAAGTAGCATAGGACCCAGCTGCGAGGGAAGCGATTGCCAATGTAGTCTACATTCCTAGAAGTGTGGTGTTTAGGTCAGGAGAGGCGAGGGTCCCAAAAGCTTCTTTGGATCCCTGTCTCTATGAAAAGTGGGACAACGTCAGAGTGAGGAGGCCGAGAGATTTTACTGTAGCTGGCCTGCTCTTTTTGTGTCCACGACTAGCCCGGTGTCCGTCAAAGCTTGAGGTCATGGTCTGACAACAGTCCACACAGAGGAAGAGGCCCAGCATCTTGGAAGGTGTTGTGGGGAAGGGTTACGCCGACTGTAGATACTCAGCTTGGAGAAGAACGAGCTCAGAGGATGTACGTCTGCAGAGAGCAGATGTTGGAAGGACAGTCACGGGCAGCGGGACTGGCCCGTGTGCTGCTTTGGTGGGTAGACCAGATGTCGAGAGTTCTGCAAAAGTGGACCTCGCCTCAATATCTGGATGACTTTTTGAGCAACCGAGGCTTCCGGCTAGGAATGAGTGGTCTAGCGGGGTGCAGAGCTGGAAGAGGTAGGGCGAGGTTGTCAGGGGATGGGATGCGAAGAGCTGAAGGGGAGGAAGTGCCTAGCTGGGCATTCTGGTCCCACCATTTATCTATTCGCAGCGCACTTCATGAGTTAGTTACCCCCACACCTGTAAAACGGACACTAAAATCGTGTTTCCTTGGGACACCTGGATGACTCAGTGAGCTAAGTGTCTGGGTCTTGATTTTGGCTCGGGTTATAATTTCACCATTGTGAGATTGAGCCCTGCCTCGGGCTCTGTACTGACAGTGTGGAGCCTGCTTGGGATTCTCGCTCTCCCTCTCTCTCTCTCTGCCCCTCCACCATTTGTGCTCTCGCTCAGAATAAATAAAATGAAAAAAATAAAATCATGCTGACTTTTAGAGATATGGTAAAAGAGTCTAGATGATTTTCTAGAACATTGGGCATGTGGTAAACACTCAATAAATGTTAGCTATTATTATTTGCAATTGGGCGAAAGGTCGGATAATTTACTTCTAAGAGCATGGCCAAATCCTAGTTCTGTGATTTTATGTCTCATTCATCTCCATTTCCTCCAAGAAGTCGCTAAAAAGAAAGAAAATGAGTTCATTTCAATCTCATTTTCTTTTATTGCTCCTCTCCCACCTCCCAGCAAGACGCTTCCAACTTCTGAAATGGCCACAGGCTAACTGGATGAACTCCGGGCTTTATTTTTAGCTCCTTCTAGGGCCTCTGCCTTTGTGCCAAATACCCTGGAAGTCTGCTAAGGTTTGCAGCAGGTAGGCTCATTTGAAAATGTCTGCTCATCCCTTTTGCTTCAGATTTCAAGTTGACTGCCTGGAGACCTTGTATCAGTAGCGATGATATCAATGGGCTGAATCAAGTTCAAGATCAATCGGCTTCTTGTGAAATGAAAATGGAAGCAGCAGACAGACAGAGCTGAAATGCTGAGCCATTAAACTGAGACAGAGACTTCTTCCTCTGACCACGGGGTAAGTGCCCGCTGGCTGTTTGCCATGCCGGGCCGGCGGTTTTCTGGCTAAATTTGGTAGAGAAGGAAAAGATCGCGAGAACGCGCTGTTTCTTTCTCTAGCGGAAGCTGGCTGTGGCAGACACCGCAAAATATATACCCATTCCTTTCCTCCTTACTCGTTAAAACCCCGGTTTTGATCAGGAGGTGAACGTGCCCAGGTAGTCACCCTTCCCTAGTCCCTCTCAGTGAAACAAAGGTTGACTTTTGTCACAGGAGTTGATCAATCTCCTACTTGAGTCCCTGTTTACCAGATGTTCTGTTACTTCCGGCCAGCCAGAGCCTCTACAGTGCTCAGATCCTCAACGAGGCGTCCAACAATTCAGTTCTGACACGTGTCTACCCAGAATTAGCATCAGACGCACAGGTTAAAGGCTCAGCCTCAGAAGCTTGCCCCCACTTCAGATGCCACTCATGAGTCCTGGAGCATCCATACTTCTCACCAACCAGCTATAGAAATTGGGGGTGGCACCGCCCCCTCCTCAGTTTGGCTAATTTGCTAGAACTGCTCACAGAACTTGTACTTGTGTCTGCTGGCTTATTATAAAAGCTTTAGAACTCAGGAAGAGCCGATGGATGGAGGTGCCTAGGGCAAGGTCTGGGGGGCGCCTGCGGAGCTTCCAAACCTCTCCAGCACCCACCGTTTCGGCACTTCCAGGAGTTCCCCTGAAGAGAGCGTTTTTAAGTTTCCTGTCCCAAGTGACAGCCCTGCATTAGTTTGAAGCCAGTCCTCTCTTCTGCTTAACATAGAGGGGAACTGGGTTAGAGATAGTGGGCCCCAGACTTCGGCTTACTGTGAACCTTGTTAAGGGTAATGATGGCTGAGAATTCTGTTTTGATTGCTGTTTGCTGTGAACACTGTGAAACTTTTCTTGGGGTGCTGTGAGGCCCGTTTAGTTTGCTATGGATTAGACTAAGTTGCTGTGTGTTACGTCTTGTTAGGCATTAGATTTAGAGACTTAGGAATGCACTAGACTCCTGGCCCATTTGCTGTGATGGCTGTGAACCCTGTTTGCTGTGTTAGAGAATTGCCATGTTGTGAAAGTATAGTGCTGTTAGGGCTAAGGCCACTCCGTTTTGGTTTAAGTTCCATCTTAGAATAGTTCTGAGCCCCGAGTTCCAGGAAAACAAGTCACCCTGGACTCTGCCCTGGGTTCCAGGAAACAGAGTAGCCAAGGGGCCAGACCCAGATTAGCAGACCCCGTCACCACCCCGGGTGGGACTGGACCCTGATTAGCAGACCCTGCCTCCACCTGGAGTTCCAGGGAAACCACAGGAGGTCAGATTCCTAGAACAGCCCCTAGCAAAGCTAATGAGTGTTCGGCCCGCGCACGCCGACCACTTGAACCTGCGTGGGACCCCCAAACTAAGCCAATCCATAGCTAGCCTGCGCCCGCCAAATACAAAATACTCTATCAGAAACTAGCCTGTGAAAATGCCAATCAATCAATTCAAAGAATCCTCATTCCCACCCAAAAAGTGTACTTGAACCCTGATAAAAAGTCTGTGTAAACCTGGCTCAGGGCTCTTGCTACTACACCACTGGGTCGGGAGGTGCACGAGTCCGAGCTCGAGCTTCGAATAAAGACCCTTTGCGTTTGCATCAGTCTGGCTCCCCGGCGGTCTTCTTGGGATCCAGAATTTGGGCACAACAACCAGCCCAGAAGCACCTGAACTTGTTTAGGGTTTTGGTTTTTTTTTAATTGCAATCACTGGCCATTCATCATGGACCTCAGTCTCCAGCCCCTCTCCCCTACTTGGAGGGGAGATGGGGCTCAAAGTTCCACTCCTCTAATCAAGCCTTGGTCTTCTTGGGGCCAGCCTGAAGCTAGCTGGGATGGGGGGGCAGCCACCAGTCACTGCATTAGCATACAAGAGACATTATTGTTCAAGAGATTCCAAGGGTTCTAGAAGCTCCTGGGCTAGGACCCAGAGACAAACACCAGGTGAATTCTGACTCATGGGCTAACTACGTCCTAGGTGTTTGTTAATCTTCACTGCATAACAAAGTACTCCAGAACTTAGTGGCTGAAAACAACCACCATTTTCATTTTTTTTCTTAATGTTCATTTTTGAGAGAGAAATAGAGGGAGACCCAGAATCTGAAGCAGGCTCCGGGCTCTAAACCACAGAGTCTGGCACGGGGCTCGAACCCACGAACTGTGAGATCATGACCTGAGCCGAAGTCGGACGCTTAACCGACTGAGCCACCCAGGCGCCGCCTGGCAACCACCATTTTATTTTTTTCCTCATGAAGTAATGAGGCTCGGCTGGATGATTCTCCCGCTGGTTTCTCTTGGGGTCTCGTGTGGTTGTGGTCAGAAAGCCCAAGATGACTTGGCCGGCAACTGGGCGGTTACAGGTGAAAACCAGGGACTCCTTTGTCTACGGTCTATGGTCTTTCCACGTGGCAGCTGGATCTCAAGGATAACATTCCAACCTGCAAGGACTTATCAAGCCTTTGCTGGCATTACCCTTGTCAATGACCTACTAGCCAAGCCCGGAGTCACTGAGCCATCAGATTAATAGTCTCCCACACCAGGAACCTTGTAGAAGGAACCTATTCTCTCCATAGAAGATAGGACTGCCTTAACCCCCAGGTCCCTTCTAGATAGTAGATTCCTTCTTTTTACAGTGTCTTCTCTGTTCCTCTCCTTACAACTAACCCTCCCCCTCCCCGACAAGTGAAAAGACGTGCCAAGTTCCCACAAAAGCGGCTCAGTGACTTCGAATCTAGGGATGAGGACCTGAACTGTTTGGGTTGTAAACTGGTAGCCTGCAGACGTGTTTTGATTGGAGCTCATTTGTTCAAAGTGGGGAAATTTCAAACAAATAAAAACAGACTAAAATACTGCGAACCAACTAGTGGGCGGGTAGGGGGACGGGCAACACAGGGAGGGGGATTAAGATGTATAAACTCACAGTTAGAAAAGAAACTAGTCTCGGGGATGAAAAGTACAGCAGAGAGAACACAGACAATAATGTACGAACGTCATATGGAGACAGATGGTAGCCGCACTTACCGCGGTGAGCAGTCTGTAGTGTATGCACGCGTTGAATCGCTATGTCATAAACTTGAAACTAACAGACCATTGTTTGTCAACTCTACTTCAATTTTTTTAAAAAGGAGGGGAGGGGCACCTGGGTGGCTCAGTTGGTTGGGCTGCCGACTTCGGCTCAGGTCATGATCTCACGGTCTGTGAGTTTGAGCCCCGCGTCGGGCTCTGTGCTGATGGCTCATCACAGCCTGAAGCCTGCTTCCGATTCTGTGTCTCCCTCTCTCTCTGCCCTTCTCCTGCTCATGCTCTATCTCTATGTTTCTTAAGAATAAATAAATGTTAAAAAAAATTAAAAAGGAGGGGAATTTCATCTTAGAATTCCGATTCCCAGCTTCCCTCGACAATCCGAAAGAGCGAGCGGTTTCCGGTCTCCCGTTCCTCCATGGCAACAACAGGCAAGGGCTATCGAGGCTTCCTCTTGCACGAGGGCCGAGGCTCTCCGGCTCACCAGACTCCCCACCACGGATTCCAGCTCAGCGTCTCTGCCTCACTCCTTTCTTTTCTGCGTCGGGCCTCTGAAGGTTTTTTTCGAGTTGCAACCTCTGCTTGACACGAATTCTGAATTTTCTCTCTTTCGCCACACCTCCCCCGCTCCCCCGCAATTTATCTCCTCTCTGTAAAACGTGCTCATTGTTATTTCCCACGCACTCACCGTGATTCCATTATTGTGCTGGCGCTGAAGTGCTTCCCGGCTTGAAGACGGCGCCTCACACGATGCCTCGCCTTGGGTTTAAACAACGCCAAAAAAAAAAAAAAAAAAAAAAAAAAAAAAAAAATCCCACTTCCTTTTAAAAGCCCTCGCTTGACTTAATGATGGTAGTGGATTCATCTGGATTCAACCATGTTTACATTCAGGACCCGGGATTCCACGCCTTCATAATGTCTCAGGTCAAAGCCTGATTTCTGATAGGTTTCTGGATTTCAGATAGAGGGCGCGAGGGCAGAGTGTTCGGACAAAGCAATGTTCTATCATGTGAGGACCAAGAAAGACAACTAAGTCCTTTGCATCTTGGGTCCAAATTTGGAGAATCAGTGAGGGTAGGAAGTGGTTCTCAAAGTGTGGTCCTAGATCAGCATTACCAGCCTCACCTTTTTTAACAGCGTGTTAAAAATGCAGTCTCGGGGCACCTGAGTGGCCCAGTCGGGTAAGCATCTGACTTCGGCTCAGGGCATGATCTCACAGTTCACGAGTTCGAGCCCCGCATCAGGCTCTGTGCTGACCGCTCGGAGCCTGGATCCTGCTTCCGATTCTGTGTCTCCCTCTCTCTCTGCCCCTCTCCTGCTTGTGCTCTGTCTCTCAAAAATAAATAAACATTGAAAAAAATTTTTCTTTAAAAAAAAATGCAGTCTCAGGCTTCACCCCTGACTTAATGGATCAGGCACTCCGGGGGACAGGGCCCAGCAATTTATGTTTTAACAAGCCTTCTAGATCATTCCGATGCATGCTGCAGTTGGGGAACCACTGACTTAGAGCCATCCCACAGCATTTGGCCTTGGGGTTCCTTTCTGAGCTAAGCAGAGTAACTGGGCTCCTCCCCCAGGGACAGCTGGTTCTGCTGTCTTTTTTTTTTTTTCCTTAATATTTATTTATTCTTGAGAGGAGGTGGGGACAGAAGATCCGAAGCGGGCATTGCATTCACAGTGCGGAGCCCGACGTGGGGCTCAAACTCAGGAACGGGAGATCATGACCTGAGCCAGTCAGTTGCTCAAACGACTGAGCCACCCAGGTGTCCCTCTGCTGCCTTTTTTATATTTTCCAGAGTCCCTCATGGCTACAGGTTAGCGATTCCCAAAGTGGCTCAGCATCAGTACCCACCTGACAACTGGTTCCCCGCTCGGCCCCTCCCCGCGTGAATCAGCAGGTCTGGGCTGGAGCCCGGAAGTGCGCCTTTCTAACGAGCTCCCCAGGTGATGCTAGCGATCACGTGTGGGATCATTTGTAGAAAGCACCTGCTAACGGGCTCGTCCCTTTCTACCCGCCACTAAGCACAGGGTGGGGCAGTTTGGCACTCCGGTTCCTAGAAAGCCACTTTCGAAGCCCACCGGTTTTGGAGGGGTACCGAGTGGCATGGGGCTTCTGCGAGCAACACACCCGTCTGCACACCGCACCGCCTCTGCGTGCAGACTGCGGCTCTCCAGCCCGAGTGCCCTCCCTGCCACACCGTTTGGTAGGCCTGCCCTTTGGGGCTTTTCGTAAAGGCATTTGACCCACAATATGCTTTCTGCCCGGCCACAGGGGATTCTTTGCAGACCTTCTGGAGGGTTAATAAATAAATGATGGGCTTCTTTCTGGCCACGGGAAACCATCTCAAGGTCAATGATATTGCAGAGCAGGGCTTTCCAGAGCTTGCTGAGATTAAAAAATCATCAGCTCCCACTAACCACATCCCCTCTTTTCTGAAACTTTGAAGCTCTGCTGCTGCAAAAAAGCAGCACAATTAAGCCTCGATAAAATTTTAATAGCGGGGAATTATGCACTCTGCAACCAGCCTACAATTAGCGGTTGCTATGCTACGGGCAGAACCTAATCACGATAATGAGGCAAACAAAGGGAGGGAATTAATCAGGGCTATAAGGTTAGAGCACAGCCGGTTCCATCTCGGAGCGCTGATTTCTGAAACCCAGCAGTCAGGCCCCTGGGAAATCGCAGTCCTAGCAAGGTTAGATTAGCCGACGTGGGGTGTGCGTGTGTAATCTTCTGAGCAAGGAAGGCTCTATGCGATCTCATTCCTACACCACCACGAGGAAGCATTCGTTTTAAAAAATGTGCAGGAAACCATGCTAGGTTCCGTGAAAGAGCGATTGCTACACACACGAGCCCGGCTCTCTAGGACTTGGCTATTCCAAGGGCGTCCCTTGGACCAGCAGCGTCGGCACCACGCAGAATCTCAGGTCCCGCCCAGACCTCCTGAATCACGGTTGGATTTTAACAAGAGCCCCGGGTGAGCTGGGTGCCTACAGGAGAGGAGACGCCCTGCTCTGGAATCCACCCTAGTAATTATAACAGTTGCTATTATAACTACAGTTTCTGCCAGCTTCTGTGTGAGGCATTCGACACGTAGGACTATCTCATTTAATCCTTGCCACGACCCGACGAGGTTCCCCGCCAGGACGCGTGTGAAGAAGCTGAGGCTGGGAGAAGTTACGAAACTTGCCTGAGGTCACCGAACTAGTAGCAGGAGAAAGTAACATTGTAATCCCAGGGTTTCCTGATGGCAAAGCCTCACCCTCACCCTCCGAAGTGCCTCCTATCACAGATAGCTGCAGGGTGAAGAAAAATAATCACAATTCAGACCAGTGTTCGATGGAGGGTCACAAGCGAGCCGAAAACAGGAAGATGGTTTTAAGAGCTCATAAAGGGGGTAGTCGTCGCTTTTGGTTGGGGTGAGCACGGATGGAGGAAGGAGCATTTGAGCTGGGATTTGAATGAGGAGTGGGATTTATACAGACGTAATGGGGGGGCGGGCAGGGTGTGGCAAGGGGCAGGATCAAAATAAGCAAAGCGCCGTGTCTTGAAGGCATGGAGAGTGTCTTGGGGGCTAATGAGCAGAACGCTTGGGTGTGACCCAGGTGTGAGGTGGGGCTGGCTTATGGAAGGCCTTGAAGGTCACGATAACTTCATTCGGAGGTGGCGAGGATCCCTGGACCGTGTCTGAGCTGGGGGTGTGTCCCGGTCAGGCCGAGCTCCGGAAAGAGCTGTCCTGGATGTTCTGAACTGCCCAGAGAGGACGAGAGGGCGGACCGAGAGTGCAAGCCACCACGGGGGCTCCTTGGGGTCTGAACTGGGGGTGTCAGCGAGATAGGAAAGGAAGGGGTGCCCAGAGATCCTGCGTGGAGAGGGGGGACAGGGCACTGGGGCGAGGCAGAGCCTCCGACTCCAGACTCCACCCTTGGTGACCGGCAGAGCACCGAGTCAGAGGGAAAGGTGATTTGGGGACAAAAAGGACATCATGATTTGAGATGTGTTCCAGTCGATGCGATTTGCGGCCTCCCATCAGTGACATCAGTGCTCACCCCACAGCGGTTTGCTGGGAGGGCCAGCAAAACGAATGAGGCACAGGGGCGAACCGATGACCGTTCAGTGTAACGGTACCACGTGCAGCACCTGAGCTCGGAGCTTTACCGGCATTGCCCTTCTGGCCCCTCCACAGCCTCCCAAAGTCCCTCGAAACCCGGGATGCACCTTCTAATCACCTAGGGAGCTTTAACAGAAGTACCAGGACCCACTGCCCACCCGCTAAAGACATGCACGGTCGCTGAGTTGAGGGAGGGTGCTGGCCCAGGGCGGTGAGAGTATCAGCCGAGTCTCAGTGAAACCTTCAATTCCGTGCATGCTCTGCAGCCAACGAGCACCCGGAACACATCTGCACTCAAGCGGAGAATGCACTCGGGCTTCGATGGGTGACGTGGCGGGGTGGGGGGGGGGGTCTCAGGAAGTGGGGGTTGCTCTAGATTGGATGGGGGGCAATGAGAGCAAGCGGGGCAATGCTGCGAATATCTCAAAAGATCGCCTCTCGGGGAGAAGGAAGACTGGAATGAAGACAAAGTTGAAACCGACAAGAAGTAGTCACCGGTCATGGCCAAGAGAGCGGGGCGGATCTGGGGTTTGCTGGGCGGCAGGGCGATCTGGTTTTGTCTGTGCTCAAACAAAATGATGACGTGGCCTTGCCGCCTCTCGTTTTATCTTGGTCTCAGGGTAAACTTGTCCGAGGTTGGCATTGTGTGAAATTGTGTTTATCTAACGGGAGCTTAACCTGGCTTGGCCCAGCGTGTCAGGCTGGATTCTGAATGTCAGGGCGCCACTGTTTTCTCTCCCCGCCCCGGCCAAGGCCCCCCATCCACCCTCCTTCCTGCCGGCCAGCGGCAAAGGGAAAGGAGAGGGGGAGGAAGAGTGAGGAAGGTGTGCAGCTCAGGAAGTGAAAAGAGGAGGCGCAGAGGGGAAAGGAGCCAGTGGGCGCGAGGTGAAGGGTAACCAGCCAAGTTCCGCTGCCCAGCTGCGCTCCAAGCCGAATGCGGGTGGCTGGGCCGGAAAGGGCCCCGACGGCGTGTCCGGACAGGCATGACTGTTTCCCTGCCCTGCAGCCAGCCCGGCCCGCACGTGTGGGCGGTGACCTTGCAGCCCATCCCCCCTCAAAGCAAGCACTCGTTCCCGCCATCTGTTTGGCATCGGGCGACTGGCGATGCTCAGCTTGGTGTGAAGGGCAAGCCGCTCACGGGTGGGGAGGCGAGCGGGCCGGACGGGATCCTGGCAGCCAGGCCCGCAGCTCCGTGCGGGAGGGGGCGGGGAGAGGGGCGCAGGCGCATGCGCGGGTTCACGCTGGCTTCGGGAACGCTTGGCCGGACCCCGCAGGTTCACGCACCAGGTGTATGGGCCGAGGGCTCCCCCAGAAGCTGGAGTCTGCCCCCCCCCCGCCCCGAGCAGGTGCCTGCCGCCTCCCTGCCTCCACTCCAACGTTGTCTAGGGCAGGAGGAGAAGCCACTGCTCCTGAGCCCTCTGATGCTCCCACCTGCCCTGGGGGCTGCTGAACCTGCCATGCCTGTTGGGCCTTTCTTGCCTTGGCTCAGGCTTTCCCTTCTCCTGGAAAGCCGGGGCCTGCCCGGCCCTGGCTCCCCTTAGGACAGACTGTAAACCCCTATTCCTCCAACAGAATCGATTTTCCCCTCCGCAGTGCTCCCGGAGGGAGGCCACCGCCCCTGCTTCTACTGAGCGGCTCCTCACGTCGCGTTGTTCTGTGCTCCTTACCTGAGTGTCTCTCCTACTCACGGGGAACGGGCTCATTTACCACTTGGCCCCCGGCCCCTGGACCTCGGCCAGGCTCAGAGCAGACATTTGGTAAATGTTTGGGGAGGCGAGGACAGAGAATCGGCCGCCGTTCTCCACTCCTGGCAGTGTCCTGGGGATCGAGGGAACTGCGGAAGTCAGCCCCGGTGGCTGCGGGAGGCAGGCGGCGGGTTTCCGACCTGGGCCGCGCCACAGCCGGTCACCGCTGCTGCGTCCTCTTCCCACTTCGCTGGGGCTCTGATGGGGCCGAGAGTAGATGGGGCGGACGTGGGAGAGTTCCCGACTCGGGAAGAATCTAGGCCACGGGAAGCCGCAGGTGGTCCGCTGTTAGTTCGGGAGAGCCTCAAAGGAAGGGGTGGCTGGCAGGTGGGTCCCCGGTTAATCCAGTTTTAATCCACACCCTTGCTCTCTAGGGCCA
Organism: Paguma larvata; assembly: GCA_030068075.1. Classification (NCBI taxonomy): domain Eukaryota; kingdom Metazoa; phylum Chordata; class Mammalia; order Carnivora; family Viverridae; genus Paguma; species Paguma larvata. The sequence continues at coordinate 106,950,869 of CM057827.1, read as the reverse complement.
GCTCCTCTGGTGAAGCCACAGAGACAAACGGCACCAAACCATAAACCTAAGGCAAAGTTCCCAGGGCCGTAAGATGGGGGGATTTGGGGGCTAGGAAACATCGCTCACCCCCTGGGCTCCCTTGGGGGAGGGGAGCAGAGTTAGCTTCAGTACTCACCTGGGGGGGCTGCGTCCCTGGGCTGGCACACTCTGTGGCCGTGTCTCCTGGCCCTCATCAGGGCCTCTGTGGGGGGACCTGCGCTCAGTGATGTTCAGGTGAAGCCCGGTCTCCTCTTTGCAAACAAATCATGCGTGTCTCCAATCATGCACTTCAGCACCCCGAGCTCCGGTGGGGACGCTGAGTGAGAGTGACAGGCAGCACACGCCTAACGATTCATGGCATTTGTCATGGGTGAGACACATCCGGAGACTAGGGAGAGGCAGGGAAGGGAGGGGGGATTTGTGTTCTCAGCCGGAGACGAGCACGGGGGCCGGCACCTGGGTCCCCAGCAGCCTGTCAACTCCTACCTCAGGCCGCGTCGGGAACCACAGAGGCTCTTTTCAGAAGTTCTGGGATCCAGCCAGGGGCAGGGAGGAGGTGGGAGAGAGTCCGAGATAGCCTTTGAGATGCCTGCCTGAGCCCACGCCCATGGGGCGCAGGGGCAAGATCTTGGCAGTCATGATCTCACAGAGGCCTGCGCGGCGTAGCGGAGTGAGGGGAGAGCTAGATGTCAGGTAGGCCAGGGTTCAAATCCTGACTCCGCCCCAACTAGTTCTGTGATCGTAGACAAAGCGTTTGAATTCCCCAAGCTTCCGTTCCATCTTCTGGAACAGAGATCACGTCCCTCCTCTGTGGGTATGTCGATTAAAAGGAAAGAGGGGCACCTGGGGGGCTCAGTCGGTTCAGCGTCCGACTTCAGCTCAGGTCACGATCTCTTGATTCGTGGGTTTGAGCCCCGCATCGGGCTCTGCGCTGACAGCTCAGATACTGTGTCTCCCTCGCTCTCTGCCCCTCCCCCACTCACGCTCTGCCTCTGTCTCTCAAAATTGAAGACATATTTTTAAAAAGTCAAAAAGAAAGGAGACGGCGCGGGCCACCTGGGTGGCCCGGGGGGGTTAAGCGTCCAACTCTTGATTTTGGCTCAGGTCATGATCTCACAGTTCGTGAGATCAATCCCCGAGTCTGGGGCCCGCCTGGGATTCTCTCTCTCCCCCTTTCTCTCTGCCCCTCCCCCACTCTCAAAACAATTAAATGTTTAAAAAAAAGAGAAAGAACATGGCCCATAGGGAAGGAAGGAGGGAGCACAGCCTGGCTTCCTGGGGCTGCCCAAGGAAGTTCCCTCCCCGGCACCCCTCCTCTTCACAGGCTAAGAGCATCCCCCCCCATACCCTCCCTGCCCACACACTAGACAGCCTGGTTTCTCCCAGCACGAATTACCTAGGAATTCTCCTGCATCTAGACACTCTGCGAGTGTGTGCTTGGCAGAGAGGAAGCGGCCGGCCGGAGGCGCCGGTTGGTGGGTTCCAAATACGGGCTGTCCTCTGCGTCCAGCAGAAAGTCTCATTTGTCCTACGGAATGGCCACCCGGCTGCCCCGAGGGCCTCGAGCCGGAGCGGGCCGAGGGGGAGATAAGAGTCTCTCCTTTCCCATCCCGATTTTATCGACTCCAGTCACCTCCCTGTCCAGACTCGCAGCCTCCAAGTTTTCGGCTTCAAGTGATTCATCTCGGAGGCCACCCCCCTGGGCCCCTCATCTGCCATTTTAATTGCAGAAGGGGGTGCTCGAGGCCCCAGAGCCTTAATTGCAGTTGTTAATGTGGAGGTGCAATTATGCCTGCCGCACTCCCGCGCGCCGCCAGGCAGACAGGAGGTGATTAAGGGGAATCTTTAAAACTCCAGCTCCCCACAGCCCTCTCCGCTAATTGAGCAGTGGAAGAGGCGATATTGAGCTGCCCTGCTCCTTTCTTTAAATTAACTCCTGGCTCCAGAGTCCTCCTCGGAGCAGCGCGTTGGCCACGCGGCTCAGCGCATTCCGTTCCAACCCCATCTGTCACCCGTCACTTAGGCACAGGGCCCAGCCAGATCATCAGTGGGCCCATCCATCACCTGGGACTGGGAGTAGGAGATGGGGGTGGGGGGGTCCCTTTATGGCCCCCAGAGGGTGATATCATCCAACCCGATTTAACCGAGAGGCGGCCTGAAAGTGTCCCATCGTCCCCATAGCCCGTGCTCAATCTGGACTGCCACCGTTGCCTACTGACCGGTCCGCCGCGCCCTGATTTGTGTACTCTCTACCTGGCGGCCAGAACAGCGTGATCAGCCTGAATCACAAACAGGGCCAGGCACGAAGGTTAAAACCGCCTCAGCGTCTTCCCACTTTACCCAGAATGCACTCCGAGCTCCACGCCGTGGCTTACAAGGCCCCCGGGGGCCTGGTGCCCGGCACACTCTCCATTCTCTAACCTGTATCCTCTGGCCTTTGGCTACGAAACTCGAGCCACGATGGTCTTGTCATTCCATTCCCCAAACACACTGAGTTCTTTCCAGCCTCAGGGCCTTCGCACATGCTCTTTCCACTTCTGGGAAGAACTTGCCTTCGTGCTTCTCACAGGTCGGCCCCTTCCTACCCTTTAGGTCTCTATTTAAATAAATGTCGCTGAAGAGAGGACTTCTGTCCTGTGACTGGCATACTTTGATTTCCCGCCGTCTTCTTTCTTTTTTAAAAAAATACTTGTGTCCTTCAAAGCACATATTACAATTTTCGGTATTTTCATTATGTTCTTTTGCTGCATATTTTTGCCGTGGTTTGTGTCTCACTAGACTCTAGCTCTGTGAAGTCGGAATCCTTTCTTTAGTCCCCTGTTGTATCCCAAACGCCTCTCGGAGTGCTTGGCACTTCCTCACTCACTGAACAAATATTTATTGAGCACCTACTATGTGCCAGGCAGCCTCTCAGGCATGAGGGGTACAGCAGTGAACACCCAGGAGAGAATCCCTGCCCTCCTGGATCTTACATTCTAGAAAGGACAGGAGAGGCAGGCAATAAACAATGACTGTAATAAGCAAATTATAGAGACTATTAGAAGGTGACTAGGGCTCTTCCTGCCAACCGAGGCTGAGGCTAAACAGTTCTCTGTGATTCTGGGAATTAAATAAGAAAATAAGGAAAGGAATGTGTGTGTGTCTGTGTGTGTTGGGGTACAGGAGGAGGATCAGTTAACAGGGATTTGGGGTGCATTCTGTTCCCATGAAAACGGACACGTCAACTTCCACTTTCTATCTCCTGGGTATCCATCTGCTCACTGCTGCTGGCCCTAGCTTTTCTCGGAAGCACCCCCTCTCTGCAACGTACCTCTCCTTCTTCATTCCCTGTAGGAAATCTCCCACCCTACCCACTCTGTCACCCGTTCCAACCCCATCTGTCACCCGTCACTTAGGCACAGGGTCCAGCCAGATCATCGGTGGGTCCATCCATCACAGCGGGGTGGCCAGGGGAACCGGGCTTCGGCCCGCCCGGCATTCATTCCCCTTTCCCCTGGAAGCGGCATCCCGAGTTTTCTTTGGAGACCGCTCCCGACCCCGTGAGGAGGGGCTTGGTAGGACTGCAGATCACAGCCTCTGCCCTCTCCCAGCCAACAGGGGGCACCGGCCCCCAGCCCTCCTGAACCGGAGTCCTAAATGGAGAGACGAGAAGACTTCAAAACAGTGTACTCGTTCCGACGAAGTGACTGTCCATTCGTTCCTGCCCCCCGGCCCTCAAAGCCGCCCTGCTCCTGTCCTTTCCAGTCAGGTGTCTCACTGGTTTCTTTCTGGGGCTGCGCCACGGTCCTTCCATACCTGCTTCCTCGTTCATGACAGTGGGGGGTGGTAGGTTTCAGTTGCTCGCGGCCAGAGGCCTTGACCGGTGCCGAGCACCGCTGGCCGCCTCGGTACAAACGGAAGTGGCTGCAGACCAGTGGTCTTGTGGGCTGGTGGGTGACCTGGGGCTAGAAGCTGATGCCTTTGGGCCTCAGTTTCCTTGCCAGTAAAACGACAAGGAAAAACAGCGCCTTCCTCGCCGGACTGGAGGTGCTTGCCTGTGAACGGGCCTGGCAGCCCTCTCCCCTCCAGTCTTCTCCCCGACCTCTCCCACGAGTCCAGGAGGAGAGAGAGTGAACTGGCGGTGGCAGGTCCCCACAGAGGTTGCTATGGGAACCGCGGCCACATGTGCAGCATCCTGGAAGGGGGGCCCCGCAGCTGCTGGGGGGCTGGCGGCAATGACTCCGCGCTTGGGAGCAAAAAGGCCCAGCTGTTCCTGTCCCCCCAGGTCTCCACTTGGCTCAGTTTGCAGGACTGGGAGCAGAGCAGCTGTTCTGCCTGGGGAGACCGGAGGAGGAGGGAGGCCCGGACTCTGCGGAGCTCTCCGCTTCCAGCCTCCGGGGGGGAGGCCGGCAGGGAGGAGGCGCCCGACTCAGCTCCGAATCCTCGGACTGCAAACAAACCTTAAGAAGCCCCGTAGTTGATCAATCCCACGGCAAACCACCAGTGAGTCAGTTCTGGAAGCCCAGCACTACACTGAGGAGGCAGTGAGGGGGACGAGCATCAGAAAACAGTAGTGGGAAGACCTCGGTGGAAATAAAAAGAGAAGCTGGCAACGGCCAGCTTGGCTCTATAATTTATGGAGTGCCCACCATGCGTTAGCCACTCAGTCCGGCTCTTCGCCTCCCTCCCGATGACAGCCCACGCCCATAGCCGACAGGAGGGAGGCAGCAGCATGCCCTTTCGCCCGCGTGGGGGCAGAGCTCAGAGAAGTCACACGCCTGCCGAGGATCACCTGGCCAGGCGAGAACACCTAGTGGGATCTGAGCCTCCCACGGGCCAATTCGTTCACTCGCCCGCACCCAGAATACGTTTTGGTCTTTGTTTCAGCCACGCGGTGGGGGGGGGGGGGCTCCGCGGGAGAAGCTTACGTGCACACAGGTGGCAACGCGCGAGCCGGGAGAAGGGGGCTGCACGCGGCGCGCCCCGCAGGAGCCCAAGTGTGCGGCCTGACGCGGGGTGGCTGCCCGCGGGAGTCCCGCAGCCGGAGGGCCAAGTGCGCGGGGCTCGTGCCAGCTCACGCCCCGAGCCGAGCCGAAGCCAGATCGCCAAGGGCCGTTTCCGGGACGCCAGAGGAGTCGGACTGCCTCTGGCGGGACAGGAGGGGCCGCGGAGGGGTTTTGGGGGGGGGGAGTGAGGCGATCAGACCTGCCCGGTGCCCGAACCACCCCTGCTCTCACGTCTAGGGCCGGAATGGAGGTGGGGATCCCGCCGGGGCCCTGTGCCTGTTGTCCAGGGGTCCAGGTGAGGGGGGGGTAAGGGGAACCAGGGCTGTGGGAGGTGGGGAAGACGGACAGTCAGGCGGGACACTCAGGGATGGAATCAGTAGACCCTCGGAGGCAAGAAGCTGAGGACGAAACTATGCTCTTTGCCAGAAACCTCTGGGTGTGTCTCTGGGGGGTTGGTGCGTGGCGGTGGGCGTCTGCTTACATGCATGTCACGTGCTGCACGCCACGTGTCGCGTGCACGCGCGGCTGCTCTCCGGATGCACGCCGGGGCTGCGCCCGCGTGTGGGAGCTTCCGTGCGCCCTCGGGCACGTCTGCCTGCAGGGCCGTATCTGTGTGTCTGTCTTATGGTCTGTGTGTGTCCACCTGCTGCTCCCAGTCCAACAGCGAAGCCCCGCGCCCTCGTGCTCCGGGCTCAGTGGAGCACTCGCTCGCGGGAGCACTCGCTCGCTGGAGCGTTCTGTGCGCCAGGCACCTCCAGGGACTTAACCCTGTCCGGGCTCCCACTGCTACCGCGAGATGTGCCTTCTGTCCCTGTTCGATGCGACGACGCGAACCCCGAGGCAGTTCTTCAAAGGGAGCACTGGGCGTGTGGGGGGGTGGCACACGTCAGGATTAAAACTGTGAACTGACCGGGCCCCTGCTCTGCCCTGGCCCAGGGACCTTCCTCCACGGCAGGCTGTGATTTGAAACTGCATTCCCCCCAGGCGGGGATGAGGGGCTTCTGGGAACAAGTGATGGGCAGGGCTGGGGGCGGGGTGCGGGAGAGAGAGCTGCCCCTCCCACCCAGCAGGTCCCTTGCCAGCGGCCAGGTGGGCTAGGCTGCCGATAGGGGCTGAACAGAGGAGCCGTCCTTCCTCCCTTCCTGTCCTCCTGTTTATCTCCCTCCCTCCGTCTCTTCTTCCCTCTTTCCTTCTCCCTTCCCTCTTCTTCCTTTCCCTCCCTCCTTCCCTTCCCCCCTCCTTCCCTATCCACCATTTCCGGAGGACTCCAAGGCTTCCCACTGACTCCCGTGTGTGTATTAACTCTGCTGTTTAGGGATTGTGTGACGGCGGGCAGGTGCTCCCTCTGACCTCACGAGGTTGTTAGAATTAGGCGACTTCAGGCGCGAGTGCCCAGCACAGGGCCAGGCTTCCCAGAGGAACTCAGATGGTAGCCGTCCATTTGTGCCGTAGACCAATAAGGCAGCTCCCCATCAAGTTGGCTTTACCAGCCGGAGACATGGTCAGATGAACCAACGGTGCAAGGAGAGTTCTACAAAAGGCGGCGTGCCGGGGTGCTCCGAGGGGGCTCCGAAGAATAAGGGCCGGTCTTCTTAGGAAAGGTACGGGATCAGGGAGAGCTTCCTGGAAGAGGTGACTCCTGAGTCTTCAAAGCCAGCCGGGTTTCACCAGGTGGGTCCGAGGCGAGGGCGTCCAGGCTGAGGGGCGGATTTTGCCGAGGCGTGGGAAGGAAGCTACAAAAGTCCTGTGGTTCTGCGTGGGAAGTGCCAGGCAGGTCTGTGAGTGATGAGTGCCCCGGGGAGAATTCAACCAGGTGACCAGGGCCGGGCGGAGGGGCCTCAGCTGAGGCTGTCGTGGGCCCGCACTGCACCTCGACCTCTCCCTCTGCCTCCCCTTCCTTCCCTCCCTCCCACCGCTGCGAATCCCAGGGGCTCCCTAACCCCGGTCCAATGTTTTTTTTGTTTGTTTGTTTTTTTAATGTTTATTTGATTTTGAGACAGAGACAGTGTGAGCAGGGGAGGGGCAGAGAGAGAGGGAGACACAGAATCTGAAGCAGGCTCCAGGCTCTGAGCTGTCAGTACAGGCCCATGCGGGGTTCGAACTCACAAACCGCGAGATCATGACCTGAGCCGGAGTGGGACGCTTAACCGACTGAGCCCCCCTGGTCCACTGTTAACACCACTCACCTCCATCCGAGTCTGCTGCTGAGCCTTCGGCCCCGATGTTGCCTTTGCGTACTTTTTCCCCCCACCCCGCCTCTTTGTCTAGTCACCTTCCTTTCTGCGGAAGCACCACGTGCACACAGAAAGGTGCCTAGCGCTTTGACTTAGGTAGAGCTCCAACCCTTGCAAAGTGAGCCCAGCCTGTCCCTGCCGCCAGGATCAGGAAACAGCATTCCAGCACCCCTGCCAGAGTCCCTTTGTGCCTGTCTCCCCGCTGAAGGTCACCACTGTCCTGACTTCTAACACTGTACCTCGATTTCAGGGTTGCTGGTCTTTGGCCCTGAAACTAACAGGATCCCCTGGTGTGCACACATAGGCGCCTTCTTTCACTCGGTGTTAACGTTTGTGCGATTCGTGGTGCCGCAGGCGGCGGTAGCGCGTTCATTCTCCCTGCCGCACGCGTTTCCCGGGTCTAAATTACCATATCGTCTTTACTTATTCACTGCCCAGAGGAGTTTGGGTCCTTTCCAGTTTGCGACTATTCCAAATACTCTACCGCGAACACGATTGTACGGGACTTTCGGTGTTTTAGAAACCCATTTCTGTTAGGTGTATACCCAGGCTCAGGGTTTCAGGGGTGGTTCTGAGTAGGTTTATCTTTAGTGATAGTTCTGAACTGTTTCCCAAAGGGGCTATGCCGCCTTACTCTTCCGCCAGGAGCGCGTGAGGGCTCCAGTTACCCCGCACGCGCGCCAAAACTTGATATTACCTGTCTTTTTAATTTCCATCGTGGCATCATTCTCATTTCAGTTCCCTTGATGATTAATGAAGTTGAACATCTTTTCATGCTTATTGGCTATCTGGACGCCCTGTTTGGGAAGCCGCTGCTCTAAGTCTTTTGCTTATATACTATTTTTCGCCCTTGTTGATTTGTAGGAGTTCTTTATATATTCTGCATACATGTCCTCTGTCAGATCCCCATTCTCCTTTTTTGAAATTCAAATATCCTGAGGTGGGGGGGATTGAGGCGGGGGGGGGGGGAGGATGAGGTGGGGCTGAGGCCCGGCATCACCCATACCTGTACGGTACCAAATTTCTTTCTCCTCTCTCGGAGCCTGGGACGCCCTTCCAGAAAGGAGGCGTCCCCGGCGAGGCTGCAGTTTCCTTCCTCCTGCCGGTCTTCTTTCAGCTGGGAGAAGCTGAAATACAAAAGAGGGGCCCCAGAAGAGCCAGCAACAAAGATCTGGAATTTTCGTAGTCAGGGAGAGGAGCCTTGGGGGGGAAGAGTCTGACCTCCCCCACGCCTTCTGGGCCTGCACACGTGGTGAGCGTCTACTGTCAAGAGATGGGAAGGACAGCAGGAGCCGCAGGCTCGGGATGCCCGGCAGCAGCCCCCTTCCAGACAGACAGTCACGGAGTCCAGGGGGCACTGGAGCCCAAGAGGATTGGAGAAGGCGAAGGAAACACCAGAGGGGCCAGAAGGTCTTGGGGGGAGATGTGACCCCCATCAACATACAAGATTCTATCTTCTTCGGCCCCCCGATCGCTGGCCCCTTAGCACCACAGGGGATGCTCTGTGTTTACCTGGCAGAAAGTAAGGGGCCTTCGAGACTTTCCGAGAGGGAGCCCGGGGAGGCGAGGGCCTGGGGGTGCTCGTTAGTGTGGGCTGAATGAATGAAGTTCGAAATGCCGTGAAATAATAATGGCGCCATTTCTCGAGCACCTACCGTCCCGCGTTTACTGGCTGGCGGCTGGTGTCCTACCAGAAGCCCCTCCATCTTGCAGATGAGAATAAGCAACTTGCCCAAGGTCCCAAGGCCGCAATTCCTCCCCCAGCTCTGCCGGCCTCTGAGTCTGTGTGCGTCCCGCTAAGCAGCACGGCTTCGGATCCGGGACCCTCTTCTCTAGTCCACTCCTCCGAAAGGGTAGGCGAGTGAGGTGTTCCCAGCAGGTGGCAGGCTTCTCCCTTCCAGGTGTGGGAATCCCAGAGGCTGGTAGGCGGGGCTCCGGGGAAAGGGGGAGGGGAGAAAAGGTGAAATCAAGGGCTCTCTCTCAGGCTGTGTGTTACCTGCCTGCTTCCCTCCGCCTCGCTTCTCTCCCTCCCTCCTTTCTCTCTCTCTCTCTCTCCTCTCGCTCTCCCTTCCGTGAACACGAACCGAGCCCTACTGTGTGCCAGGCGCGTGCTAGGGCCAGAGCGAAGGAAAGAGGCACAAAACCTTGCCTTCATGCAGCCTTTTTATGCCCAAGTGGGGAACACCGGAGACAGTCGCTCATCACGCGACTCTGTCATTGCGAACGGGGGGGGGGGGGGGGGGGCGGGAGGGGAGGGGCTCGCGCGTGCCTTGCTCCTGGCGCAGATGTTTCCCCCAGCAGGGAGGGGGCCCGGTGTCGGTGAGTTCTGTTCCCAGAGGCCTCTGTGCCCCGGGAGGGAGGGGGGGGGTGGCGAGCCACACAGGCTGCCGTTGCCAAGCACCCCGAGGCCATCCCTCCCCTTCCTGGCTTTTGTTTTGTGAAAACACGTTTCAGGGGAATTATGCCGCAGGGTCTGCGGGATGCGGGGCTTGGAGGGAAGCAGAGAATGGGGAGTTTCTCCCAACCGAAAAAGGGTCCGGCTTGGGAGGTGGGGAGGACGCTCTGGGCGACCTTAGAGGGGAGGGGTCAGCCTTATCGCGCAGGCTCCCCACACTGTCGGATGTGCAAATAATCTCACACACACACACACACACACACACGCCGGCACGCGCGCGCCTGGCAGGGACACCACGGAGCTTTCAGTCTTCGGGCTCTAGGAGACGTGGGCATAGCTCTTCCCTGCGGGGTCCAGAGCGGAAGGGAGGCTGGAGCACCTAGCCTGCCCAGTGCAGATGCCGTGAGGTCCTGGAGACCCTGGCTCGAGTTGGCGGGGTGGGAGGGGGGAGGGGGACACTCGATGTCAGCTAGGGTGGAGTTTCCCACCCTCACGACCACCCCCTCCATTCCTCACCCAGACGTCCCCAATTCGTGTTCAAACTCCTGGCCTCTGAGCTATCATAGTTTCGTCTAACTACAGTGGTTGGCCTCCATCCAGGATCCATATTCGCTTGCCAGCATCTTCCCCCACCTCCCGGGGGCGCAGACCCGGGCGACGCTGTGGCAGAAGGAGGGAAGGTACTACTCGTGGGGGATTGGTAAGGACTAAATGAGATGATGCACGTGCAGCCTTAGGATGGTGCCTGGCGCATGGAAAGTGCCGGATAAACACGAGCTACCTCTCCGGGCAGAGCGGAAAGGGGAACGGGGGCGCGGAGGGGCAGGGCACGTTCAGAGAGTCGGACTACAAACAGCCGGTGCAGTACTGGGCTCGTGGGATGGTCTCGATGCAGGAAAGTGGCCCCGGATCTAGAACACGTATGTAATCACGTGTACCACGCCTGGGGGGGGGGGAATGCGATTTCTTCCTGCAGGCCATGGGAAGCGCTGGTGTTCTAGAAGTAGGAACGGGCATTTCACTGAGCCCACTCCGCTATGGTGTGGAAGACAGATCTAAAGACCCGAGGGCGCGTTCTGACACGCCCTTGACCCTGGCTTATGAAGACGGCACTTCAGCCTCTGAACAGGCAACATAAGGAGAAAGGGGGTCTAACTGGAGGACCTAACCAGCAAGGTCTCATTTTTAAGTGAGTAGGCAACTTTAGAACGTTAATTGTACAGTCCGGGAAGAGTTACAGCAAGGAGAGAAAACAACAACAAAACCTATAAAGAGATTGCAAGTGTGGCTCTGTAGGCGACAAGGATTCAGGGACACATGTCAAAGCTTCTGAAATCCTGACACGTTCCCTCCCATCCTATGTTCTTACCCACTGACCCGAGGAGGCCTCGTCTTCAGCTTGCGCGTTAATTAGGACACTGGATTGCCAGCCGCCAAACAAACAAAACCTTTGCTTAAGCCAGACCGTAAAGGGCAGGTGCTGACTTGCGTCACTGAAAAGCCTAGAGGTAGCTGGCTTCAGGCGAAGCTTGATCTAGCGGCTCAAACAGTGTCGTCTGAGAACTGGCAGCTCTCTGTCCTGCTACGTGCCATTTGGACTTCGTCCCCAAGCCTTAGACCGTCTCCAGCCACCCCGGGGCTTCCTCCTCACAATTATGAATGCTGGTGCCTGACTTCACGTCCTGACTTTACTCTTCCCAAGGGAGGGTGGGTGGTGTATGGGTGTGGAGTCGCTCTTCTCATAGAAGAACTCATCTTTCTAAGAAGGGCTGCCCTCTCCTCCGCGCGCTCATATCCATGCCTCATTGCTTCCCATTGGCCGTGAGAGCTTATACGGCCCTCCCTAAACCAAGCCCGGAGGTGGGGCAGCTGGGAGGCGCAATTGCCTGAGACCTGACCCTCCCGTGAAACAAGGACAGGAGAGGAAGGGTGATTTCCTAAAGGAAGCTGCCCTCAAAAAAGTAGTGTATGGACACAGGCCACCATGACCTTGTTTCTCCGTATGTCCTTCCCTTCTGGGACCACGCCTCCTAGACTCTGGGTCTCCTCCTCTATTCTCGCCCTTGAAGTATAGGGTCCTCACAGTGCTGGCTTAGGTCTTCTGTCTCCTGAGCGGCCTGTGCCCCTCTTCCGCCTCCCCTACCCACCCGGGTGTTGACTCCTGAATCCACACCGCCCGTCCGGGTATCACCCTGTGCCATGAGACCACAAGTCCAACTGCCTGCTGGACCCTGGTCTTCAGAGGTGCCGCTGGGGCCCGAGACCCAAATCCCTAAAACCTGGACTCATTCTTACCCCCACCTCCCCCCAAACCACACGCTCCAAAACTGCTTCGGAACCCCGGTCAGCCTTGTCCCTTCCTCCCCTCTCTCTCCGAGGTGTAACCAAGCCCCAGCTATAAATCTGCGAGGAATCCATCCACCTCTTTCCGGCCCCGCTGCCCAGCTCAGGTTAGGTGCTCGGGAAGCAGGTGGTGACTGATGGTTTCTGATTCAGCCAAGGCCACGCCCCCTATTGTGCACAACCTACTCACTGCCCCCGTGGCCACCAGAATGGCCTTGCCGCGATGGCAGGGTCTGTGTTGTTGTAGCTGCTGCCTGAGCAGAGCCGGGGACAGTGCCTAGTGCCTAAAGATCTGTCCAGAACTGCGTGGATCAAACGTACGGACGAATGGATGAGAGAGAGAGAAAAGAAAAACGGATTGCCTCCTGGGGAATGGGAAAGCAGGGGGTGCCTGGGGCCGCCTATCCTAGCCTTAGCAGCATCTGAGTGCCCCCCACCTTGTCCCACACTCATCCGGCGGGGGCCTACCCACCACCTGGCAGCCAGGCTGCAGAGAAGCTTCTGCCATGAGGCAGGCCAGTAGGGCAGAGGGTTCTGAAGGCCCTTTGAGGTTTCCAGACCCTGGGCCCCCCTCAGGCTCGGTACAGTGAGTCCCGACGGCCGCCTGGAGCAGCTAAATGTTGACTCGCCCCGTTTCTTGTTTGAATTCGTCAGAAAACGAGCACCTCGAGGCGGGGGCTCTGGGAACAAAGCGTGCTTGTTCTCCCCGCCCCGGTCACAGTCACGGTCACGGTCACCGGGCATGTGGGTTAACAACACCTAGGATTGCAGCTCCTGTGGTGACATGAAAACGTGCATCGAGGAGAAGGCAAAATGGGCCCGCTCGGCTGTAAAAACCTTGCAGATTTTATTAACCCCCTGTGACTTGGCGGAGACGGCGAGCTGGTGGCAAACCCACAAGTGTGGAAGCAGACACGTGGCTCCGTGACTCTGGTTTTCTCTATGAAGTCTCTGTACTGTTCCAGACAAAGGCTCGCTCTTACCTCTCTCCTGCCGAACAGGGGCCCCCTTCTGCCCTCGGCAGGCCCGGAAAGCAAGGTAGAGGGAGGAGGAGGAGACTGCTTGGTCATGTTCCCGCCTGGGCCGGGGTCTGTGCTGGACGCCTCCCAAGCATTATCTGATTTAAACCTCATGGTCCCCTTGGAAACCAACCTCCTCACCTTCCTCATTTGTGTAGAGGAAGAGACAAAGGCCCAGAGAGGTCCCGACTTGTCACAGGCCGAATGGTTGCTGAGTGGCCATACTGGGCCCTGCGTGCGAACCCGTTCTTCCCACGGACCTCGTCACCAGGCTGACTACGCGACCGTGGTGAGAGGTGAGGGTCTCCGTAACCTGCATCGCGCATGTCAGAGCACAGGGGATGGGGGAGGGGAAGTTCGAGCTTCCTTTGGCTCTGGCTCCCGAGGAGAAGCTTGAGTAGCGAACTTTATAGAAGAGCCCAGGGTTCGCGTTTGCAAGAAAATAATACGCGTGTACCGCGATCGATTCTCGGCCCGATTTCTCCACATGGGGTTCGCCTTCTATTATGCTGCTTAAAACTTTTTCTTTTTTTAAATGTTTATATATTTATTTTGAGAGAGAGAGAGAGCAAGAGAGAGCCGGAGAGGGTCAGAGAGAGAGAGAGGGACAGAATCCCCAGCAGGCCCCACACCATCCGCACAGAGCCCGACTCGGGGCTCCATCACGAACCGCGAGCTCACGACCTGAGCTGAAACCAAGAGTTGGACGCTTAGCCCCCTGAGCCACCCAGGCGGCCCTCTTTTTCTTCTTAACATGGAGAGATTCCAAGAAGAAAACTGGAAGGGAGCCATTAAGCTCCCTGGTCAGATTAGCCTCTGTGGACACTAAACTTACTGTGTATCGTTGCACAAAATACGCGTGTAGCGGGTCATCACGTTGTAACACCTAAAACCTACGTTATCGGTCAATTCCATCCCCATAAAACTGGGGTGGGGGGACCTAAGTATAAATTTAGGAAATTCAAACAGCAGGAACTTTTTAAAACTTAACTCTTCTCTCCCTCTTTCCCAAAGGCAATCTTTGCTAACTTTTTCTTGTGATTCCTTCTGCAAAAAGGAACACATACACGTAGGGCTGTATTTTGTCTGCGACATGAGTCGGGTCGCGTGACACCCCTGAGGCGTTCTTTTGGCACCTCGTTCTTTTCCACCCTGTACCACATCGGAGAGGATCTTCCCGCTCTGCCACCAGGCCACCCACCTTCCTTTCCCTGAACACATGGCGTCCATTTTTTTTTTTTAATTTTTGCTCGTTTGAAAACCCGGTTTGGGGTCTTTTTCTGATCAAACTCTTAGGACTTACCGAAGAGTCAGCGTTCGGTCGACTTTGTGTGTCGCACATACGTTGCCCTCACCTTTCACTGGATAACCTCGAGCACATGCCAGCATCGCTGGTTTCTAGAGGCAGCTCGAATGGTTGCTTCACAAGGACCTGGAGGAGGGCAGGCAGGGGCGGTATCTGTTTTCTATAGCTGCCGTCAGGAATGACCACAAATCTGGTGGTGGCGTCAAACCAGTCGGATCGGCCGTCGGAGGTTGGCGGTCTAAAGTGGGGGGAGGGCGGGGCTGTGTTCCTCCTGGAGGCTCTGGGGGTGAGCCTCTCTCTTTGCCTCTTCCGGCTTCTGGGGTCCCCCTCTATTCGTGGCCCCTCCCCCCAAGCCGGCAGCAAAGTCTTCCCTCCTCCCTGGCTGTTTGCATCCTTACACCTTTTCTCGCTATTTGAGCCTCCTGATTCTTCTTGCGGGCTCCGTGTGATCGCGCCGGGTCTATCCGGATCACCCATGGTCAATCTCCCCGCCTCGAAGTCTTTAATCACATCGGCCAAGACCCCTGTGCCGTGTAAGCTGTGACTACGTCCAGGGATCAGGACGCGGACACCTTTCGGCGGGCGGAGGAGGGGTGGGAGGACGGGGTGGTAGTATCGCCCCAAAGCGTAGCCTAGAAGGGGACGCCCTTGTTCTCCGAGGGGTGCGCCTGTTTCTTACTCACCCCTGCATGCCCCCCTCCCATTGCGCACAGGGACGACTTCCGGAAAGCGAGCTCTTGGGCTAAGAAATGAACTCTCCCAGCTGGGCCTTGCTCCCGCACCAGGCTGCAAGCTCCCGGAAGCCCAGGGCCACGGCTTCAGCTCTTGTGCCCTTATTTCGTACCCAGTATGCCCGACGTGGTACCACTACCTGCCATCGGAGAGGGAAGAAAGGAAGGAAGGGAGGGGAGCTGGAGGAGAGGGAGGTGGCTATTTCTCCCTCTCTCTTCTGTGAGGGCCTCCGCTCACCTGGTGCTCGGCTTGACTTCTCTCTCCCCTCGGGGGCCTGGGTTTTCTAAGGGCCCCCCGGGAGCAGAGCCTTTGCAGGAGGCTCTTGCCCTATTTTCCACCTAGTTTCTATTCCGCACGATGCTGGGGTCACCACAGGAGCCACAGGGACGCTCAGTATGAAGCCGAACGTGTTTCGGGATTCTGCGGGGCGTGGAAGGGGGAGGGGGGCGAGGAGCGCTTTCTGGCGCAGGGAAGGAGTTCAGATGTGGTGTCTTGTTCAGGTGCTTCGTCTGGGAGGCAGGGGCGTGGCCTGGATGACCTCGCGGGGTTGCTACCAGTCCAACGCATCCTCACCCCCGCAGCCCCACAAATCTGCCTCTTTCCCTGAAACCTCCAGACTTGAGACCCGCCCCCCACTCCGGGCAGGTGGTATGGAATTGTTGTGCCTTCTGATTATAGAAATAGCACATGGCTCTTATCATTAAAAAGCTGACAGTCTCCGAAAAGCAGAAAGAAGCAGGAAACCATGACACCCGTAACCCAGATTTCCGGAAGGAACCGTGGTTGACGTTTTAGTCTATTTCCTTCTAGTCTTCTTTCTACGCATGTATATTTGTAACTGCGGTGAGAAGCTTCTTTCTGGGGTCTTCAGGGGAGGGGGTGTCTCGGGAGTCACTTAGGACCTCCAGGTGTCCCCAGTGGGGGGGCGGGGCTGTGTCCCTCCTGGAGCCTCTGGGGAAGAACCTCTCTCTCTCTGCCTCTTCCATGCCCCGAGCTGCTTTGGCCCCCACCGCCACCACCACCGGGGAGGAAGCTGAACAACTTTTCCCGGCGGCGGTCCTGGGACCTTAAGCACCTTTCAGTTCCGGACTGGATGAGAGCAGAGGGCCGTCTCCAGGTCTTACAGAATGGAAGCCCTATTTGGAGGGGGTGTGAAGGTGGTGTAGAGATCGCGCGATATCCCATGCCTTCTTCCCCCCCCCACCCCCCGCCCCCGGGAGCCCTCCCGCTTGGATGTCTTTCTTCTCTCCTCTCCTTCCTGTTGCCCCTCTAAGGTCTCACCGCTTCCTGCTCAGCAATCCAACTCATCCCCTTCGGGAGCCATCTCGCTTCCTGAAACAAACACGAAACTCTCGAATCCACTCCTGTACCTCCCACCGTTCCCGGCTTCTGGCTCCGAATGACCATGGCTCTTCCCCCCGGCTGCCTGGCTGCTCCTCTCTGGGAGACAAGTAGGTCTCCACAGGAGGGGTGCAGGGGACGGGGGAGGAGCCCTGTTCTCTGAAGTGCAGGGATAAGAGGGGGTGCGGGCAGAGGGTCTTTCGTCCAACCCACAGCCGCTTCACCCACCAGTGTATCTATAATAAACAGGTCTCACTAGCTCAAGACTAATTTCTCCCAGGAACAAAAACGTCCACGACCATACAAATAATATTTGACACACCTAAGAAATTAATATTCTTCCTATTACTAGCCTCGTGACTCTATTTCCTGTGAGCAAACAGCCTGACCTTATTAGCTCGAGAACGTTTACCTCCTCTCTGTCAAGGTTAGATGACAAGATATCCTTCATTAACTTGACAAAAACGCGGATTGCTTTAATTGCTTGGAAAGGAAATTGGGGTGGGGGTGGGGGGGTGGGATGGGCGGGGTGAAAAGTCTCTCTTCAATGAGAGACTCTCAAAGAATAAGAAAGAACTGAGGGGAGAGATGGGTGTGGGAGGGGGGAGAGTGGGTGGTGGGCACAGAGGAGGGCGCTCGTTGGATTGAGCACTGGGTGTTGTATAGAAACCAATTTGACAATAAACTATTAAAAAAAAAAAAGAAAAGTCTCTCTTCAGTCTATCGCCCGCATATTTTTAACATACTTGAAAATACACAATTTTGGGTCTTGCTTTTTTTCACCATATGATAAACACTGTCCCCAATTTTTTAAAAAATTCCCTAAACACCCCGTCTTACATAAGCACCAGTTAAAAAACTATTGTGTAACATTCCATCGTTAGAACACAGCCTGGGACATTTTGGGCCAGAGAGTCCACGGCCCAGGATCATTCTTGCCAAAGTAAAGCCTTAAGAGCCCTAACGACCAGCTTGGGAATTGCCGGAGACTTCCCGAAGAAATCACGGATAGGCAACAGCTTACGTTAAATTACAAAGGCTATGCTAGGGTATCAGAGCCGTGTGCACAGAGCACGGAGGCCAGCCCTGCCGTACCCGTGTGAGCTGGGCCACAAATCGTATCCTGGGAGGAGCCAAGGTAAAAGTAGTTTAAAAAAAAATAAACAAAAAAAACGACCCAGATACAAAAGGTACTTTATCTGGGTGAGTGCGTCCGCGGCCATCAATCTGTCCCCGGGGAGTAGGACCAATGACATTTCCTCTTGGACGCAGGCAGACAGCTGTACTTCTGGATGGGAACGAACAGGGCTAGAAGCGGCAAATTCCTCATCTCCAGCTCTGACCATCTCTGAGACTAGGCAGCCCTCAATTCTCACCCCTGATTGAACACTAAGGGGAAAAAAAAAACCCAAACAAACCCAAAGGAAATGCCCAGGACCTAAGCACATTCCGATTAAAGAATAAAAATCAGATTTTTGGGGCGCCTGGGTGGCTTAGTCGGTTGGGCGTCCGACTTCGGCTCAGGTCATGATCTCACAGTCTGTGAGTTCGAGCCCCGCGTCGGGCTCTGTGCTGACAGCTCAGAGCCTGGAGCCTGCTTCCGATTCTGTCTCCCTCTCTCTCTCTCTGCCCCTCCCCCACTCATGCTCTGTCTCTCTCTGTCTCAAAAATAAATAAACATTAAAAAAATTTTTTTTTTAAATCAGATTTTTTTTTGTTGCTCTGGAGAACCCTGGGAAAAGGCAAAGCTCTCTGTTCAGTGTGTGCAGCTGGGATACCCTGGAACGCCTTTCTGAAGGCCGGGGGCGGGCTGTACGACCTCCAATATGTGTCACCTTCGCCCCCACCAAGACTTGCCAGCAAATCCCGGACGGCAACAATATTACAGAGTATTTTATACCCATTCTTTTTTTTTTTTTTTCAATTTTGCAACCCTGTTTTCAGGTCTCATCATCAGGAAGGCTTGGTTAATAGGACAGAAATTGGGGGTGAGGACGAGGAACTCTGACTGCCTTAGGTCTTCTCAGATGTGTCCGGCAGTCCTGAGTGTCATCCGAATATCTGCGGGGGACCTCCCGGGGAAGTGCCGGGGTGCTCCCTGCCCCATCGGGATTCCTCTCTGGTCTTCCTGGAGGGCCCAGCCCGACCAGAGGTGGCCTGGAACTGGGCAGGAAGCCACGGAAGGGGAAGCCTCGCTCCGCCCTACATCACACGCACCTTCGGGGAGCCAGCCCTGAAACGGCCCCCCGCCCCTACTCGAACGTGCAGTCAGCCAGTAAGAGTCAGCCACACTACCTCCTAAGTCTGTCTTGGACCCACTCCTCTTCCTCCCCAACGCCAGCTCCCCAACGTCGGAACCATCTCCTCACCGCTCTGCCAACCTCCAATCTTTCTGCCTTGGGTCCCTTCCTCGTGCCACAGCCAACGTGATCTTTGTCACCTGAGAACTTCTGTTTCCAAGGGGGTATAAAGTTAACAATGCCCCCTTCCGTTACCGGAAATAATCCCAAACCAAAAAAAGGAACTGAGAAAGAAAAGCACAAACTCCGTTTTGAGTAAAAGTAGAACCTAAGATACCAACCGGGCGGCAGAGTGGCCCCCAAAGGATGGATCCTCGGCAGAGGCGCTCGCAGGGGGAAGCAGAGTGAGGCTTCCAGGATGAGTGCGGCTCAGCAGGCTGCAGAGTTTCCAGAACAGCTTGCGAAACGCTCATCCGGAAGGTACCGGGCACACCCGGACGAGCAATGCAGAAAGCCCCCGTTTGCGGCAGCAGGAAGCAGGTGCACATGTCGGCGGCGTGAGTTCTGCTGGACCAGGACTAACCATACTTGTAGCGGGTGGTTTGTCTCTGTAGCAACAGGGGAGGAGAGACTGCGCCGGGAAGAGCCTCACCACTGGTGAAGAGAATTCGAGGCTAAGTGCCCTTCTTTTTACCCGGGTCATGAGGAAAATTTAGCTCACCTGGAAGACAACCTCGGCCACTCTCATTCTGGAGGCCCAGTGGGAAGGAAAAAAAACAATCACCCGCTTCAGCGAGGAGACCTCTCTACAAAACAATGACAAGAAAAAAAGGAGGGGGGTGGAGAAAAAAACCAAACTGCAGGCAAAGAAGATACACCAAAAACTGTTGCCATAGAGCCGATGAAAAATCTAACAGGCAAATTACGAGAACCTAGGGAAGCAAATGCACGAAGAAAATACAGACGTTACAGATACCGGAAGAGGTGGTGAAACAGTAAGAGGAAATGGATCTTGAGCTGATTGCTGGGGAAAAAAAGACAACCATCCAAACTTCATTCTTAAAAGAAAGTCTAAAACCTGAAAGAGTAAAAGGGACCATAAATTCTCTTAAAAACCCAGTGGGAAATGGCAAAAGGAGTAAAAAATACAGAAAGGATCCAGGGGAGACAGTAGCTATGAAGGACAAAGAACTGTTTATTTGTGCATGAACTACTTCTGAAAGGGCGCGCATGAAATTGATCAGACGGTTTGCCTCTAGGGAGGAGACGGTGGGAGGGGGGAGGGCAGGGGGGGAAGGGAGAAATTCTACTTTTCTGTCCTTTAAAAACGTTGACTTGTAGCAACATAGTAGCTCTTCAAAAAATATTCTAATCAGGCCAATCCCAAAAGCCCCCAGCGCATACGCATTTACCAATCTGATTATTTACTCTGCTCCCTGAAAACCTCTGAACGGTTCTCCTTGCCGTTAGGATAAAGAGTTGCCCATCCATCTCCAGATGGCTTAGCGGTCGGGCGACGGTAGAATTTATTGTGCATTAAGGCAGTGTTGAGGTTGGACGGGGTGGGGTGCTACGCCTGTAACCCGAGACTCAGGTCACCCACCTGTGCGGGTGGTCATGCCCTCCCTGCTGCCCTCTCCCGCCTCCCTGCTCAGCCCCCAGCTCTGGGGCTCCACTCCCAGCCCGGCTCCACGGGCCCCATGGGGCGCTTCCTCAGCCCTCTATTCTCCCTCCTGCCCCAGCCCCACGCCCCTCCATGTCTTCCTCTGCGTAATGCCCTTTGAGTCTGAATGTACCTCTCAATGTCTTTTACTAATTGCCTAATGGATTTCACTAATTCTAAAATGCACGTTTCCCTCTCTACATTTGCACATATGAAATGAGAACGGGGCTTACGATCCGCGGAATGTCCTAGTTTCCTCGGCAGCAAACTCGTTGGTGGGCCCTGAATGAATGGCGAATCCTGCCACAGAAGGCATCTGAGGTTTGATGACACATGTTACCACTCTGAACTAGAACTGTCTCGTTCCACGGCTAGCTTTGCAGGCAGGAAGTACCTGGGATATCTTTGAGGGAAGCAAGGTGTGTTATTTTTCATTGAATTCCCAGCGGCACTTCCTGGGAAACAGTAGTTACGTGATAAATAAATTCCGCAACGAAGCAGATATTTTCAGGGGGAAAAAAAAATCGGGTCGGGTTAGGGGATTTTCTCTTGAAACCTTCTGAAAAGTTGTTTTTTTTTCCCCCCTGAACAGGTCTGGTTGTCTCTAGGGCTTTCAGGTCTCCAAGTCACCCGAACTTGATTATGGAATGAAATCGAGTTCCATATCGAATACATCTGTGTGTTTCTAACGGCAGGCCTTTTGATCTATAAAGGAAAGTGAAATAAAAGTGGAAAAAATGTATATATCTCGATTTCAGAATTTCCATCTCATCCTTGACTTGGGTCACAAGGTAGAGGCGACAAAGTGCAAAGGAACGTGTTCGTTCACTCCACAAACATCCGTGGAACCCCCGCGGTGATTGATTGATTTCCATACTGAAAACACCGCAACAAATAAGACCAAGTCTCCTCCCCGAGGAGCTTACAATCTAGCGATGGGGGCAAAACAAGAACCCCCCCCCCCCGGGTGAAAATACGACATGTCGGAAGTGGTGATTATAACGGCGATAACATGAGAATATAGCATTTTACTACGTCTGCGGGTCCCCAAGCTTATCTGATCATAGCGAGTACCAGAAAGCTCATTAAAAACAGATTCGTGGGCCCACGCCGGGCCCGCTGATTGGAGAGCTCCAGGGGAGAGAGCTGGCAAAATTATTTGAAAGAATGCTTCGGTTGATTCCGGTAATCACTGGCTCCCTGGGCTGTATCAGAGGTTTTGAACTTGGGCTGCATGACGGAATCGCGTGGAAAACTTTAATGCGTAGGACGCCTGGGCTAACTGTCTTCATTTCCACACCCAGGGACAGACTGATGGCCAGCCGGAGTCCTGGGGCTTTGCACCTGCTTTTATACTTTTGCGTTGCCTCCTCCTTGGCGATGCTTCTTCCCGTCCGAAGTCAAGTCTGCGAGGTGACCCCTCCCGTAACATTGCAGCCAGGCCCTAACGCCGTCTGTGCCCAGCTGTGACTACCTGGAGGACGCTTCCAGTCACTGAGCGCAGGCTGCTTTCCATCAGCAATTTCTTTGGAAGGTCCCCAGTGTATAACTGCCATTAGTCACTCCATTCTGAAATCCCGTCGAGTCTACCGGGTGCGATGCCAGGCACCCAATATGTAAGCGCCCCAACAGCTCCCTCTTAAAAAGAAAAAAGAAAATGTTTTCCTTTTCAGCTCAAAATTTCCCAAATTATTACATCCCTACACCTGGCCTCTGAGGGGGATCGGAGAAAGAGAAGATTGGGGTCCCAGGACATCCAGGCAAGAGGAGTCTCACTATTCTCTTTCCTTACGACTAGCGACTAGCGTCTGAAGTCACTCCCACTCTGACATGAACCTGAAGGGAAGCTCCCCAACTGGCCTCGGTTGGAGCTGGGTGACATCTGTGAGCCTCAGTTACTCCATCTCTTGGTGTTATTTTAAGAATCATGGGGCGCCTGGGTGGCTCAGTCGGTTAGGCGTCCGACTTCGGCTCAGGTCATGATCTCTCGGTCTGTGAGTTCGAGCCCCGCATCGGGCTCTGTGCTGATGGCTCATTCAGATTCTGTATCTCCCTCTCTCTCTGCCCTTCCCCTGCTTACCCTCTGTCTCTATGTCTCTCAAAAATAAATAAACATTAAAAAAAAAAAGAATCAGGGGTGCGAGGGCACCTGGGCGGCTCAGTCGGTTGAGCATCTGACTTCCCTCGGGTGGTTCGTGAGTTCTAGCCCCACATCGGGCTCGCTGCTGTCAGCCCGGAGCCTGCTTCAGATCCTCTGTCCCCCCACCCCCTTCTCTCTCTCTGCCTCCCCTGCTTGTGCTCTCTCTCTCTCAAAAATAAATAAAACATTAAAAAAAAATCAGGGGTGCCGACACTGAAGCAGCAAGTACCAAACCTTGCACACAGTAGGTCTGGTTGTTACTACCTCCCTCTACCTCCCGGTGTTTTTCTCCTAGAGACCTGCTTACGTCGGGACTGTTTTATGTCCTTGCCCAACGAGCTGGAAGCGGCAGCCGAGCTGACTAGAATGCCGGTTCGCAGGGAACAGCAGGGGCGTTGACATCTGCAGAAAGCTCTCTCGCTAAACTTTAAACACTTTGCAGACCTAATCCTGCCGGCATCGCCCGTTACTGGTATTCCTACGGCCGTGATGGACGCGCCCAGTTCGGCCAGACACCCGGGGAAAGGGCAGGATAATTGGCTTCCGTCAGGGTTCCAGCAAAGTCAGGTGGACACCAAGCTCAGTTTAGCGTGGAGGAGGCTCACTTGTATTGAGCGGTACTTGTCTGGCACATAGAAGGTGCTCAATAAATGTTGACAAGCCGAATAAACGTGAAGGAACGATTAATTAATTGCATGGGCCGGAATGAACTCTGCATTTTTACCGGGTCCTGTTTGTTCTGCTACGCACACTAGGCTAATTTCAGCTGTTGATGTATTTATTTGAGCATAAAGTGGCCACCTTCTCACTGTGTTCTCGTATGGCCTTTCCTCCGTGCGTGTAAGAGACAGAGAGCCCTCTGGCGTCTCTTCTTGATTTTTAATTTTTGGTTTATGGATATATTTTGAGAGAGAGAGAGTGAATGAGCAGGGGAGGGACAGAGACCGGGAGAGAGAAAATCCCAAGCAGGCTCCACGCTCAGCACAGAGCCGGAGGCGGGGCTCAGTCTCAGCACCGTGAGATCGTGACCCGAGCTGAAATCGAGAGTGGGATGCTTAACTGACTGAGCCTCCCAGGTGCCCCTGCTGTCTCTTCTTACAAGGACACTAGTCCTGTTGGATCCGAGGCCACCCTGCGGCCTCATTTAACGATAATTAACTTCTTATTCCGATTTTGGCCACACGGTTAGGGTTCCGAAACATGAATTGCGGGAGGGCAGGGGGAGGGGACAGAAACGTGAAGACCACAATGTTACCCAGCAGTGCAGTACGTCCTGTGACCGAGAAAGCTCTGATTGCCAGCTCCTTAAGGCTACCTGGAGCTTCCGAAGGGTTCATGCGGCTTTCTCTCTGTTTCATCTCGGGGGCACAGGGAAGCTGTTCAGTAAGGCTGCTGAGATGGGGGGCCCGGCCTGCAGGGAGGAGGCGGAGGAGGGACTCTGTACTTGGTTGGTCTGACATTCACAGGTGCCTCTGGTCTGCAGTCCCCTGTCCAACGCCAGGGTCAGACCCCCCTCTGGGTCCCCTCCATGTCCCTTCTCTTGCAGAGGCCTAAGCAGGGTGGGGATGAGCATTGTGTGACCCAGAGGCCCGATCCCAGAGCTGGAGGCCAGCTCCCTTGCTTGCACCTTGTGGGGGTGCAGACCGGCTCAAGCCTCTCTGTGCCCCCTCCTCCAGTCTCTGGTTTGTGCCCAAGGCCCCGACTGCTTCTTCCCTTTATGCAGAAGTTCCCTTCGTGGACTTCCTGAGGCCTGGGGACTCTGGGGCAGCCGGTGTCCCCGCAGGGCGAGCAGAGGGGCACACCCAGAGAAGTAGGGTGCCCCAGACCCCACCCTGCTCCAGGCTCACCACCGCACCCCCTTCCCCCTTCTCCCTTCACGTCCCTCAGCTACTCCACATAGCCTGCACCCTGCCTGCTTGGGTATAGACACCCTGCCTCAGCCCCTGCACCCCTCTCCGTACCTCAAACCCTACGAGGGGAGCACAGGGTCCAGGGAAAAGGCGGGATCAAATCAGAAAATCACCATCCTCCTTCTCAACACACCGCCCTCAGCCCCGCTGCTGGACAGCACCCAGCAAGGGCAAGGCCGCAGAGAGGCTTCCGCAATGCACTGTGTGAAAGTCAGGGGCCTCTCCTGAAGGCTCCGTGAGGTGCGAAAGGCCTCTCCCTCTCCTCTGCTTCCTTCCGCGGCCTGCCGGCCTGCCTCTTTCTCTTTTCACGACTCTCCTCGTTCCATCACAGGTTAAACAGTATGCAGCCCCTGGGAGCTTGCACTCAGCATTTTTTGATACATTTGAGCCATCCTTGGTGTCTACAAAAGATGAAGGAGATCAGCTTTGAGAAAGAAAGCAGCAAAGTATCGAAGAGGGGCTTGACACGCCCCCCCCCCCCCAACGCACAAATACATACATTTGAAGCCACCGCCCAGGTTAATCTGTGGTATAAACTCGGACCGAAGTTAGCTCCCGGAATGGCTGAAGTTAAGTGGGGACGGTCCTGCGATGCCACGAGCTAATGTGACTCAGGAGAGGACACCACCACCCCGTGTCCGAAGTCACATAGGCAGAAGCACCGTCAGGTATCTGGAGACAGCCCGTGCCCACATCAGCAGACTGGGAGCTTGCAAAGTCCGTACATAGATTGATTATAGAGACCGCTTCGTGCCTGACTGGGTTCAGATGACAGGGAATCCCTGCTGCTGGGGAGTGACGGACCGTGACAAAGCACAAGCTTCCTTGAAGGGAAACCCAAAGGCACATTCTCGCTCAGGGACTCGGAGCAAAAGGTCTACCTCTTCTCCGTGAGCCTCTGGTGCTGACGACAGATCCCCGTGTGCCCGGATTGAACCGCGGAACCATGACACTGGTTTTGACGCCCACATCCCATGTGTACTTCACTCCCCCGCTGTCACTGGGCTTTTGGAACCTTATAAAGATCCCAGTTCTGGTTTTTTGAACCATTGCTTGCTCTCTCCCTAAACAGGACTTTCCCGTTTAGCCTGTAGTCATCTGTAGATACGCTACGGATGGCCCTTGACCATCAATGTTGCAGGATTTTTTTCCCAAAAGTACCATCAGAAGCAAAAAGTTAGAGTTCGCTGGTTAGAATGAGAACCAGTCACGGCAAAGTAAACTCTCCTGCCTTAAAGGGGATTAACTAAATCTGCTTTTATGTGCATCAGACAATACACCCATGGCAAGTACCGTATGTAAGGGTGTTAGGTTTTTTTTCAGTAGAGTATGTAGGCTTAATATTAGTATCCGTCAGATACAATCTGCTATTGCTTGACTCAGATAAACATGGTGCCTACTGAGACAAGAGAGGACAGGGCTACGGGGGTTCAGGAAGGCTGCAAAAACATTTTGTCCATTGAGCTAACGGTTGGGTTTTTAGAGACGGTAGTAATTGAGTGAGGCGACTCTGGGGCGTGTGCGGTGAAGAATTCTATTTATTCCTGAAGAACAAATTATTAATATTGGATGAGTATTTCAACGGTGTGACGAATGTTTGAAATCGTTATTTTTTTTCTAAGAATTTTTCTGTGAACTTCCAAAAGTAACGATGTTTGCAGTTGCTATAAATCAAGCTTTGGAAATCCAAGAGATAAAGACTGCCTTCCTTTGAGGGAAAAAAATGCAGTTTTCTGGCCCCAAGGGCAGAGTGCAGTTCACTTAAGAATTGGTAGAGTTTAGAGTCAGTCAGTCCCCTGTCTCTTCTGCAAAAGGTATCGGTAAGTAAACCAGGTTTTCCAAGTAGTTGTTCTTAAATTTTCAGGCTTTGAAAGTTGACACTAGAATTTTATTTAAAGGCCTTAGGTATTAACTTTTTTTTTTAACAAGCACTTTAACTTAAAACACATTGGGAAAAGCTGCAATGTAGTCCTGTGTGTGCTTTTCTTTTGATTTTTTAATGTTTAATTTTATTTTTGGGAGAGACAGAGTGCGAGCTCAGGGTGGGAGGGTGGCAGAGAGAGAGAGGGAGACACAGAATCCAAAGCAGGTTCCAGGCTCCGAGCTGTCAGCACAGAGCTCGATGGGGTCTCGAACCCAAGAACTGTGAGGTCATGACCGGAGCCGAAGTCCGATGCTTAACGGACTGAGCCACCCAGGTGCCCCTGATTTTTGAGGTTAATACGTGTGGTTTAACTGTTGATTAAAGTTGCATCTTTTCCTGGGCCCGTGATGAGTTTGTGAACCGTGGAGAAAATGAGACTAGAAGACGCCCAACCAAGTCAGATAAACTAGCTACAGTGGTTGCTGATGCTAAGATTATTGTTTAATGAATAATTTGGATTTATCTCTTTGTGGTAAACTCTTAGAGCTGAATCGCTTAAGTACAATTTATAAAATTTCAGTGCAGTTAATTTCTAATGGAAAATCTGAAACCTACATTGTGTATTTAAAAGGTCCTGTCCAGGGGCGCCTGGGTGGCTCAGTCAGTTGAGTGACTTCAGTTCAGGTCACCATCTCATGGTCTGTGAGTTCGAGCCCCGTGTTGGGCTCTGTGCTGACAGCTCAGAGCCTGGAGCCTGCTTCGGATTCTGTGTCTCCCTCTCTCTCTGCCCCTCCCCTGCTTGTGCTCTGTCTCTCTCTGTCTCAAAAATAAATAAACATTAAAAAAATATTTTTTTAAAGCGACTATACAACCATTGTAGGTGTAAATTACTTAGCATCTTTCCGACACCTAGAACAGTGTGCCGCACTACTGGAGTGAGCTATTTTGCGAGTAATTCCGAGGTCCAGTGTTTGCCTCTTAGTACTGAACTGCATTTCCGATTCTGTCTAGACACGTCGCACTAGTCGAATCCATCCTTGTGTCTTCTTGTTCACGTGCTCTGTACCACTGGTGAGGGCTCCTCGCTTTCCTTGCCTGCTGCTACAGAAAGGTCTCGTGCATCCTGGTGGCTATCGCCAAGGCTACAGAGAAGAAAAGCTATATTTGTACCCAACACTAACCCTTGACTGCTAACCTACCACGTTCCTGCTTGCTGCGCCTCGTTCTGGCTGCGTTCTGATGCTAATAAAGTAACGTTTGGCGTTCTCCTTGTAACGACAACGACAACACAGTCACATGCAGTCCCTTCTGCCACATCCTGTTCATCAGAAACGAGTCGCCAAGTCCAGCGCTTTTATCCTGAGAATCGATTTCTAGAACTAGAACGACGGGATCACGTGGTATATGCCCTTTTAATTTTGAGAATTCCTGTTCGCGGCAGAAACCGCTCGTCCGTCCTCCAATGTCCGTCATGTCTTTCTCCACTGGGCATTGGACCTCCTGACCGTTGGCTGCCACAGCTCGAGACTGTACCTCCCAGCCTCCAGTGCTGCTCCGTGGAAACGTGTCACTAAGTTCTGCCCCAGGAGAAGTAGGGTGTGAAACTTGGGTCATGCCCTTAAGTTAAAGGATGCTGCTGGCATACTGCCTTCCTTCCCTGGGGAGATGGCGGGGTGACACGTGGAACCCGTCCCCGGATCCCCTCCTGGAGCCGCCCTTCTTCCCAGGACTTGCCGCCAGCCTGGACTTTGGTATGAGAGAGAAATGGACTTACACTGCCTGCCCGCATGTCCCATCTCTGCCACTCGTCTGGGGTGACACGGACGCGAGTGCCCGCTAGGTGCCTGGCGCCGTGCGCGGTGCGGGCAATCCCACGAGAAACTGCCATACTCGGAGGTCACCTTCGGAGGGCTGCGAGGGACAATGAGTCAGGCCAGGCTGCAGTCCCCGCACCTGGAGAGTGGGGACAAGTCCCAGGGCCGTTGCAAAGACCGAATGAAGTGACAAGAGTATCGGATCGTGCCCACGGCACCTGAAGGCGGCAAAACCTCAGTGCAGGCGGCTGTTAGAATTAAGAAAACTTATACAGGCGCCTGGGTGGCTCCCTCAGTTAAGCGTCTGAATCTTGACCTTGGCTCAGGTCATGATCTCACGGTTCGTGAATTCAAGCCCCGAGTCAGGCTCTGCGCTGACGGCGACGGCACAGAGCCTGCTTGGGATTCTCTCTCCTTTTCTCTGCCTCTCTCTCACTTACATGTTCTCTCTCTCTCTCTCTCTCTCTCTCGAAGTAAATAAACTCAAAAAAATAATTAAGATAAGCTATAAAACAAAGGCTCCAGCACCTCCTCCCATTTCCTCTCTGTGCCCTTTCGTCCCCTCGCTGGTGACTTCCATTGACTTTAATATCTATTTCCCCAGAAAAAAAGAAAACACACAACCCCGCTTCCGTAAAAGATCTTATAAATTCTTTCTCACGGAGATAAAAATGATTGTTACCACTTCATGCACGTCTCCCGCACATACCGTGTTTGGCTGGACCACAGGCGTGACGAGTCTAACTGAAATTTCAGGCACCGGTGAAGCCAGGTGGGGGCGCTCGGCCCACTCAGAGGGGCTTCGCTGATGCTGTCGAAATCATGATTTTTAGGGAGCCGGCCCAACCTCCTCTCCCCTCCCCCGTAATATCTTCTTCCCTCTCTTCTCTCGCCTGCTCCCTCTGGGTCTTTTCCGGGCCTAAACGGCCATCTGAGTCGCCGATGATTCAATGCGATTACGTGTCCACAGGCAGGTGCGTGTCGTGGTCAGTCGCAGTAAAAATAAATCACTCAGCCCCACCCCGTCAGTGCCTCAGTCTGCTGCTCTCCCCTGCTTTCCAGGAATGGAGCGCCCAAAAAAGCCAATGACAGGGGCGCCTGGGTGGCTCAGTCGGTTAAGCGTCGGACTTCAGCTCAGGTCGTGATCTCACGGTCCATGAGTTCGAGCCCCGCGTCGGGCTCTGTGTTGACGGCTCAGAGCCTGGAGCCTGCTTTGGATTCTATGTGTCCCTCTCTCTCTGCCCTTCTGCTGCTCATGCTCTGTCTCTCTCTCTCCCTCAAAAACATAAGTAAATATTTAAAAGAAAAAAAAAAGACAGGCCTCCTGACTGTCTCACTCCACGTGGCCTCTTCCACGTCCCATCTGGGCTGGTCTGTGATTTGCTTTAACCAATAAAATGTGGCGAAGGTGACACAGAGACAGTTCTGGGCCTAAGCCTTGAGAAGCCCTGGAAACTAACAATTTTGTGCTTTGGGGGAGTCTCGAGCCAATATGTGAGAAATTTGTTCTCTCTGTCTGGGAGAGACCATATAGAAAAAAACACGTGGAAAAGGAGAAACTCTAAGAATCTAGGAAGAGAGGGAGAGACAGACAGCGGGAAAGAGACGCAGCCACCGCCGTGTCCCACTGAGCCCAGCCACCCCCGCCATGGCTCTGAGGCGCCAGCCTGTGTGAGTGACCCATCCCGGACGCTCCAGCCCCCACACGACTGCGGTCCCAGGCATCAGAACTGCCCAGCAGATCACCCTACGGTCTCACGAAAGATGATAAAAAGGTCATCTTAAGTCACTACGTTTTGTGTATTATACAGCAATAGATAAAGAAGCAGTGAGCGGGATTTGGGAGTTGTCACTAGGCGATAACCATGGCGACGTGACACAGGAAGGGTCGGTAAATTCGAGCCCCACCCCCACGCTGCCCCAAGCCACCGTGGACCGCTCATTATGAGAGGTACACAGGCGCTGTCCTTGGGAGCTGAGTTTGGGCAAGGAGGTTGCGCACCGGCAAGCATGAAGATCTGCCACATTTATTAATCCGCTCTCATGTGGGTGCTTAGAAGCGGGATGCACGGACCGTTGATGACGGCGTTGGGGGGGGGCGGTGAGGCGGGAATACTTCCTAGAGAAAAGGAGTTTTGAGCTGCATTTGGAGGAAAGAGCAGATGACATGAGAAGATGTCTCCGAGACAAGGGGTGAGGCATTGATAGCAGCATGGTGGGAAAATCAGGAGCCTGGGGAGAAGGAGTGGAGAGACTTCAAGTGTGGGGGTAGCTGGATTTAAAAATAAGGGGGTTGGAGCGCCTGGGGGGCTCAGTCAGTTGAACATCCGACTTCGGCTCAGGTCATGATCTCACGGTTCTTGGATTCGAGCCCTGCATCGGGCTCTGTGCTGACAGCTCGGAGCCTGGAGCCTGCTTGGGATTCTGTGTCTCCCTCTCTCTCTCTGCCCCTCCCCTGCGCGCACTCTGTCTCTCTCTCTCGAAAATAAATAAACATTAAAAAACAAACAAACAATAAGGGGGCTGAAAAGGGGATTGTGCCAAGCTAGGCCTGCGGGAACCTCAGAAAAGCTGGTTATTTCGAAATCTTTACTTTCTCCATCCCGTTCGGCACAAATACAACTTGCGAACGACAGCGGCCTTCGCCGCTGAACTGTACCTGCTCCGCTCACCACCGCTGTCTCCTGGGGACTCTTCGGCACCCAATGGAGGAGGCTCAGGGGGCACACAGGTCTCCCCAGGTGGGGGCAGGAGGTGAGGCTGCGGGGGGCGCGGGGGGCGGCGCTCCGTGTGGCAGAGGAGGAGGGGAAGACTTAAATCAGCTGAAGCAGCAGCCCCCAGAGCTAACTGGTTGGCAGTGAGCGGGTCGATGGCTCACTTCAGGGCTGGTGCGAGGCTGGGGTCATGGCAGGAAATGACTTTAAAGTAAATCCCCGCCTCCGTGTTTGGTGGGGTTTTGACCTCTCCCACCTGGGAAGATCTGGGTCAGGTCCGCCTCCCCCGCTCTCGGAGTCAAGGCCAGAAGGTGATGGCGGGCACCACGAAACACCAGTTCCTAAGAAAACCAGCGGTTCTGCCCTTCCCTTGAGGAAACAGGGACCCAAGTGCAAGCTGGAGGGAGAGGGGCACGTGGTCCCCGCGCTAGGCACAGAAAGGCTGACAGGGTCGGGGGCCAGGTGGCTTCCCACGCCACGTCTTTTCAAATTTTAGGGTGGCACCTGAATTTGCGGGTCCACCCAGCTTCCTCCATCTATAATTTTAGCACACGCTGTTATGAATTTTTACAGGCATTGAGTGGACCGGTTAGGACACTGCTTAGTCGTAAGTCGTAAGGAACGCCCAACGGACTGTGCCCTAAGCAATAAAGACACCCCCCCCCCATCCACAAAGAACTACTGAGAGGTGACCCCATGCCAGGCGCTGTTGTAGGAGCTGGGGAGAGAGCAGAGAAAGGCGAACTTCCTGAGCAGGGGTGTGACGCGGCCTTGAGCACCCCGGCACCTTTCCCGTCCGGCCCCCCCTTGTATCGGCCTCTGCCTCGTGGTCAGCGGATGGCTCGGGAGGCCCAGGAACCGCAGTGGAGACAGAAAGCAGGACGCGGCGGTGACCAGCCGGTCCGGTTCCCTCTACCAGAAGAACAAAAGCTTTCCCAGGACCCCCAGCAGAGTCTTGCTTCGGTCACCACCGGGGAGACCCCGCGGGGGCGTGCGGCTGCCTCGGACTTTTCATGACTAGTTAATCTGGTCGTGAATTATCTCCTGGGGTTGCCCAGCACCAAGTCGGGGCTGAGTTTGCAAAGGACAAGGGGGAAAGGACGTTGGGGCCAGGCTATCCTGTGCCCACACCGCTCACGGGGACCGGCAGACACCGACCAGGTAAACGCAACACGGTCAAACATACTATCGCGAAGCTTAAGCAAATGGAGAGACGCTTTAAAAATGACATTAATAGATACAATCCCAGGGCCAGCAGAAAGGTCTTACTTATTTAGTGCTGTTTACTGAGCTCTTTTGCACGTGCTCTGTAGGACGGGCGAAGGGGGCTGAAAGGCGCCAGCCTCGGGGACCGCTCAGACCTGCCGGAGGTGACACACACACACACAGGTACAGGGAGAGGCCATCGTGGCGTGAGGGGCCCTCACGGCCCTCCCTGCCACACCCCTCCTGGAGAACACATTCCGTTCACAGCTTTGAACGGGTAGGCACCTCCTCCCCTCCCATGGCTGTGGGGACCACACGTGGGCCCTGAGCCAAAGGCAGCCGATCCACCGGCTGGTGGCCAGGAGGCGAGCCCAGCCACTCAGATACTCTCTCTCTCTCTGTGTCATCTGAAGTAAGGGACACAGAGACGACAGCCCAGATAGGGCCGGGTGCAGGGACCCGAGGCCTCTCACTCCTGACTGGGGTCCAGCCTCTCCTATTCCAGCCTGACCATCAACTTCTCTTACTAGGGCTGGTTTGAGCGGCTTTTGTGTCTCGGCTTGAACGGTATTGGCATGGGAAGGCTTTGCCTCCGCCCCTGTACCCTTCACCCCTCACCCCTTCATCCACCTCTTACCTGCTTCCCGATCTGTCTCCCGCCTCCTGGTTCTCCTCCCCCCGCCGGTCTGCCTGCACCTGCTCTCCCGCCTCCATTTCACTTCCGCACGCGGACACCGATCTTTCTAATGGGACCCTGGCGTGTCCTGGCTCTAAATCTTTGAGCGGCTGGCTCCTCGCGGCCCGGCCTCCGGGCCCGGCTCCGGTCGCCGTCGCTCCTGCCCTGCCTGCCCCCACCCCCCACACCCGCCCTCCACTGCCCCGGGACACACAGTCCCACTGTGCGAGCCCGTGCACGTGCTCGGACTCGCATGCACGGACATCCGCTTCCCCGCCCCCCCCACCCCCGTTTCCCACTCCTCCTTCGAGACCAAGGCCAGGGCTCATCTCACGCCGCCCTGACCTTGGCTCCCTGCCCGGGGCCATCACGGCACCTTGCGAGGCCCTGCGCTGGCGTCTGCTTCACTGTATTGGCACCACGCTTGCTGTCCTGGTCACCTGTCACAAGGCAGGCATTCAACAAATGCTTGTAGAAATGAATGAATGAATGAGTGAATGAATGAATGAGTGATTTTCAAATGGTGGACTAGCAGGCCTCAGCTGATTCGGTAGGGTTTTGTGGGGGGGCGGGCGGTAAGACGGCACAAGGAGGGGCTTTCTTTCCTGGGAGATTAGCCTCAGTCTAGCCTGGGTGGAGAGCCGGGTTCTTTTTTTTTTTAAGTTTATTTATTTTTGAGAGTGGGGAAGAGAGAGAGAGCAAAAGCGAGGGAGGGGGAGAGACAGGGAGAGAGAGGATCCCGAGCAGGCTTTGCGTTGTCAGCACAGAGCCCGACGCCAGGCTGGAACTCACGGACCGTGAGATGGCGACCTGAGCTGAAAGCAAAGAGTCGGACACTTAACCCAGGGGCCACCCAGGCGCCCCTGGCCAGGTTCTTTTTGAGGCCCTCTTGCCTCCTAAAGCTCGCCCCATCTCACTGCTCACCTGGGGACATGGGGACGGGCTATGTGAAACCGGCCTTCTTGTCCTCGACCCTGAATTGAAACCCCCGCCCCGGGAGAATTCTGTTTTCCTCTCCCGGAGAAGAGGAGCACAGAGCCGAATCGAAGCTCAGAGGCTGCAAAGCGTGGCTCGGATTTGATAAACGGGCAGGAGATTTCAGAAGCAATCAGGGGAGACAAGAACATACATTATTCCCAGAACTCACAAGGCACCGCTAATGAGCTGGGGGAGCTGTGGTCTGATCTTGTCCTGCCTCCTAGGGCCCAGGATTGGCGGGTCTGGGACAGGACGCGTGGAGGGGCGCCGTGGGCCGCACCAGTGTCCCCACGGCCTGGCCAGGGCACCCCCCGGGACGGGACGGGGTGGTGGTGCTGGGAGCCTGGTGGCCCTCCCTGAGATGGGAGGGTGCGTATCAGGCCTCCAAACGCGGCTGCTCATGCAGGACCTGAAGGCGAGGACAACAGGTGCCTCCTGACGGTGGGGCCGGAAGAGCGTCCTCCCCGGAACCCAACCATGCTGGCACCCTGTTCTTGGACCCCCAGCCTCCGGAACTTCGAGAAATAAATTGTGTGGCTTATAAGCCACCCAGTCTGTGCTGTCTTGTTACAGCAGCCCCAACAACCAAGGGTTCTGAAACGTACTGCGTGTGGAGCACTGTTTTAAGCAGTTAAAACACATTCCCTCATTGAATCCTTACCATTGTCCTATCTAATAGGTACCATTATTATTATTATTGTGCCCATTTTACAGATGAGGACACCGAGAGCGGAGACCTTGACCCTCCTGTCCGCTGTTGAACATCAGCACCCAGGGTGGTAGGAATTCCACAGCTCGTCTGTTTAACGGCACCAAAGTGTGCTCTAATGGGGACCCCGGGGGCCGACCACCTCCCAGATGGTGGCCCAGGGAGACCAGGGCCACGGACTGAGGCTCCGAGGCCATTCGAGGGGTCTGCCCCTGTCCCCTGCCCTCTTTTCATCCACGTTCAGTTTTCGAGGCCACCTACAGGCAGCACTTTTGCATTGAGGGAAGTCGGATTTTAGGTTTTGCTCCGAGGAGATTAGAATTACCATTTAACGTCAGGGATAACCTATGCATAAAAACTGTGGCAAAGTTAACAAAAATCACAAAGGGAAGCAAACGACAGGCCGTAATGATTTTCTCACTCGTTGCTTCATTCATTCCCTCGCTCAAGGGGCACGCCACGGGCCCAGCCCCGGGCTGCAGGGATGAGAGGGGGAGGAGGCAGTGACGGGTAGCAAAGGCCTGGGGCCAGCGGCTGAGGAGAGCAGGTTCCAGGCTGGAGGCCTGCCCCCCACATCTCTCTTCTCCCTGCTCTGAGGGGAGCTTTCCCCAGAGCTGGCCCAGCCTAGAGGGCAGCCTCAAGGACTCCGGTCTGCCGAGAAAAGCAAGTCAGTGGACTTTACCCCAGGCCTTGGGGCTGGCTGACCTCTCTCAGGGTCCCTCTGGCCTCCCCCCACCCCGCGCCCCGACCCGTTCTGCGATGGCTGGCAGAGGGCTCCGGGCTCCTGGCCTGGCTGCACACTTAAGCACCTGCTCACTCACGCGGAGCCTTCTACAGCCGGCGCCGCCACCTCCCCCATCTGCCCACGCGGCTCTGCGGGGTGATTGATGGGGGCTGCGCTCGCTCCGGGTCCCAGAGAGCTCCTTTTGAATAATAACTTGGCAAAATTACTCCCTTTTTTTTTCTTCGCTTTCCCTATTTCTGATTCATGTGCTCTTTCTAAGTCATTCGTCTCTTTTGAGTTAGAGGGAGGAAGAAAGAGGAAGAGGAGGAGGAGGTGTCACAGGCGCGAGGGGCCGGGGTGGGGGGGCCGCCTCCTCCACTCGCAGAGAGCGCCCGAGACCGCAGGCACCTCTCCCACGGGGATGTCTCTATCGCCCCTGACCTCTGGCAGAAAAGCCAGCGTGGGAGGGAGGGGTGGGGGGGAGGGGAGGCAGGAGCCCTTGACGGCAGCCGCCTGGTCTAGTCACACGCAGGGGCCTGGCACCGGCTTGCAGGGATGTTAGGATTTTCTCACCCTCAAAGGGGAGCTGCGAAGAAGACAAGAAGGAGAGACGGGGGTCCTGTCACCTTACCAACACCTTCACTGACCCCCTACCACGTGCCGAGTGCCAAGCGCCAGAAAGACAGACAAATCTTCAGTGACCACCTGCCACGTGCCAAGTGCCAAGCGCCAGGAAGACAAACAGATTTGACTCCTGCCCTCGAGGGGTGCACGGGCTAGCAAGCAGGTGAGTGCAATACCCGCGGTACACGGTCTGGCCGAAGAGGGTCCCGTGCAAGCATGCGGAAGAGACTATTTATTCCGTGACAAGACGGACCAGCGAGGCAGTCTTCACAGATGGGCGGGTGATGAGCCGTCCTGAAGCCTCAGCCTAGAGGTGGGGGGAGGGTGCTCCAAATACCAGGCACTACAGAGCACAGAGGCTTGAAGGTGCTCGGGAGGACCTTTGTCACGTGGTATTTTTAGAGCACGAAGAGCGAGATGGGCATTGGCAAGACACGACAGGGAGGGAAGGCCGGTAATTACATGGTTGTGGGTCTTCACCGAGGGCTTAGCTTCTGGGGGCTGGGGGGGAGGCCTGTGTGCCGGTCTCCGGGCTTGGATGACCGCCACGGGACAGGTGTGTGACCCGATCAGCAAAGTGCGGGGGATGGATTAGCTGGGAGAGGACGGAGCCACGGGGACCGGCCAAAGGAGTCCAGGCGACAGGCGGTTTAAGGACTGAACCAAGGCAGGGCCAATGGGGGGAGGAAATGGGCGGGGGAAACTTGTAGGATGTCTCGTTGGCGTTGGCGTTGGCGGGGCTCGGGGATGGGCTGAGGGAGGAGGACGGGCGAGATAGAAGAGTCAGTGGTACCTCCCGCTGCCACCTGCTGAAACAGGGACCACCGTGGCAGGAGCGTTCATGAGACACGGCCAGGCGCCTGCTAGGCGGTAGGGCTATTTTAGTCACAGAGACACAGAGATAAGTAACTCACTTCTCTCGAATGCTCTTCAGGGGTATTTAAAGACACACTTAATCTCTCTCTCTCTATATATATAAACTCAGATCCAGTGACATTTGGGCGCAACTCGGAATTTTTTTCTTTTACCAAAAAAATGTGCCCTTTGCC
This sequence comes from Paguma larvata, assembly GCA_030068075.1. Lineage (NCBI taxonomy): Eukaryota > Metazoa > Chordata > Mammalia > Carnivora > Viverridae > Paguma > Paguma larvata. The sequence goes on along the minus strand of CM057827.1, from coordinate 106,914,182 downwards.
CCCCTGCTCCACGGAAACTCACTGCCTGTTTCTCTTTTGTTTTCTCCAGCGGGCTACACTCACACAACCGCGATGATTCGAGATGGCCCCACCCGTCCGCGGGCAGGATCAGGGAGCCCGTCTGGGGACCGAACGCCGCATGGCTACGGTCGGGGGGGCCGGAAGGTGCCTTGAGAAGCCAACCTCCCTCCAGCCATCTCTCCCATTCAGCCTGAGTGTTTTCCCCTCTGGGATGGATTTCCCCGTAAAATAAATGTCTCGTCTGAATTAATCTTATTTTTAAAAGGAGAGCGTCATCCTATTGTAAAGACAGATCATAAAACGATGCATCAATCTGTCAGGAAGGCCGGCTACCAGGAGCATTTGTTTAGCAGGAGCAGTGGGCCCCGCCCCCGCCCCGCCCCGCCCCCTGGCCTCGGAGGCTGGGCTATTGCTGGGCCCAGCCCCAAGCGGGCAACTGCTCCCGAGTGCCCCCCAGTCGTTGCGGATCAGCCTCAGGGCCTGGAAGGGGCCTGGCTGGGGCGCCCAGGTTGGCGTGTCGCGGGAGTCAAACTTTTCAGAAGAGGCTGGGAGCGCCCCCCACCGGAGGGGCCAGTCCCACTGCCCGGTCGTATCCCAGACACTTTCATTCAGGAGCTAACCCGTCCTTGACAATTCCTCCATTGTGTTGATTCTTGAAAAAGAGATGATATAGGCCTTAACCTCGGGCCACAGATTACAAAGTAAAACAACTAGGGGTGCCCAGGTAGCTCCGTCGGTTAAGTGTCCGACTTTGGCTCAGGCCATGATCTCATGTGACCCACATGGGGCTCTCTGCTGTCAGCACAAGGCCCTCTTCAGATCCTATGTCCCCCCCCGCCCCTCCTCCACTCACATTCTGTCTCTGTCTCTCAAAAATAAACATTGAGAAAAAATTGTTTTAAAAATAATACAGCATACAGGGGCGCTTGGGTGGCTCAGTCGGTTAAGCGGCCGACTTCGGCTCAGGTCATGATCTCACCGTCTGTGAGTTCCAGCCCCGCGTCGGGGTCTGTGCTGATGTCTCAGAGCCTGGAGCCTGCTTCGGATTCTGTGTCTCCCTCTCTCTCTGCCCTTCTCCTGCTCATACTCTGTCTCTATGTCTCTCAAAAACAAATAAACGTTAAATAAAAACAATACAACATATAAGGAATTCCTGAAAAGCGTGATGTAAAATTTACATACCAAAATGCAAAACAGGACGCGGATAATACACGAATACATGAAATACGGAAGAGAAAAATGCAAGTCTTCCTTCGCCCCCTCCACCCTCGACCACTGGGAATGTCTGGTGTGTCTCCTAACTCTTCCGACGCACTTCTGCTGACGTAACCCCTGCTCCCTACACACGCACGCTGTGTTCTGGGTTACGTGAGGTTGTTCTTGTTTTCTTTTACTCAATATTCTTTTCTAAAAAAATAAAAGAATAAAACCTACAGACATTTATCATAGAAACTTCAAACTTTACGGAAGGTAAAAGTTTTTTAGAAAAGATGAAAAGTAAAAAAAAAAATGTAACTCCTAAAAAGTAAAAAACAACAAAAAACCCCAAAAGAAAATTCTTTCCTTCCTGTCCCTCCATTCCTACTCCCCACAGCAAACAGATACAAATATATATATATGTATATAGATTTCATGTGTATCTTTTAAGAAATAGATTTTATGTATATACTAGTATTTTAAAATACTCATATTCATCCTGGGGTCCCTAGATGGCTCAGTGAGCTGAGCGTTCAACTCTTGATTTCAGCTCAGGTCATGACCCCAGGGTCGTGGGATTAGTCCCATGTTGGGCTCAGGGCTGAGTGTGGAGCCTGCTTGAGATTCTCTCTCTCCCTCTGCCCCTGCTCAAGCTCTCTCTAAAATAATTTTTAAAAATATATTCATCCTTAATCTGTTCATTTTATAGATGAGAAAGTGACAGCTCAGAGAGGTCACAGGGCTTACCCAAGGTCACACAGCCTGGACAGAGGCAAACGTGGAAACCAATGTCCTGACTGTGGAGGGCGAGGGCCCTTTCGCTGCACGTCTCCAAGGTGTTTGGCCAGAGCCAGTCTCGCCTGGTGTCTCTAATCCCTCCCTAATCTTGACTTTGTGTGCAAGGCCGGTGACACCTCTCGATACTGGCCCTGTCACTCTCCCCTCCCGTGAGCGCCTGTTGGCTCCCAGTGTATTAATAGACTGCACTTGTGCCTCTTGTCCGGGTGGGCCTGTCTAATGGCTTCACGGACTCCTGCTGTCTCTGTCAGAGCTGTCCTCTGCGCGGGGCGGCCTTGGGGAGCCCGGCGAAGGGATGGTTCAGCCGGCTTTTGTTTCCCAGATTACCAATGACAGTTCTATGCAGAGGACCCGTCTTCCCGAGGATAATTCCAGTCCAGTAAGCCCTTGGCCTTGTGGGAGCTGACACACAGGGTGGGCTTAGTGCCCTGCCCTCTGTGCCAGATTCCGGGGCCACAGGACTGACCTTGGGGGAGCTCCCAGGGTGTTGGAGGAGTACAGCACACACCTATATAACCCTATATAATAGGACGGCCCTCGCCTATATAATCCACCCTTTATCCATAGTTAGCCTGTGTTCCCTCAGCTCTGTGTCTGTCTTACCCCTCTTAGACTCAGATGTGTCTACGAGGAGAGTCAGCCAGCCATATGGAGAGCAGGATGGCCCCCATCTGGTACATCCGGCAACATCCAGATGGACACACCACGTATCTGATCCTGCCACCTACAGCGATAGAAGGTGGCTGAGCCTCAGGGCAGGGCCTGGACCTCCAAGCGCTTTCCACTTACAGATGGAAAAATGGAAAGCCCAGAGCCAGGACAGCAGAGACCAGGAAGGGAGCGGTATGCGGGGGGGGGGGGGGGTATTGGGGGTGTGTGGCAGGGGGCGGGTCTATGTGTACATTCCTGCGTTGGGGTTACGGGCTGGCAGCTAGAGGAACGCTGATCTTGGAATTCTCTTGACCTCACAGATCTGCCCAAGTGTGGGTCTGGGGGCGTTGACCGGAGCCCGAGCTTCCGGGTGGGGCGCGGTCTCTGCGGGCCTGTGGGATTCACTGCCGCTCCAGAACGGGTCTCCTTCCCGGCTTACAAAACCTCCGCGATCTCTGGTGGTGCAGCGCCCTCCAGTGGATAGCGGGAGTATGTCTGCAGAGAAAGCCTTAGGACTCCGCGTGGTCGGTCATAAGTCAAACAGGCGGGCCCTTACTGGATTTTAGAATCTATAGGCAAGTTCTTCCACCCGCTCCCCACCCTCTGCGTGATATAAAATTCTAAATAGACAGTCGGCTGTTTGTATGTAGGAGTGGAGACTGGTGGGAATCTGTTAGGACAGCAAAGATCTGAGGCCCAGGGCTCCAGTGTTTGAGGGCAGTATGGACAGAGATGGGTCAAAGTTAAAATGGTGACTCTGTGTGTGTGGGGGGCGGGGGAGAAAGAGAGAGAGAGAGAGAGAGTCCCATGCTAAACAGACTCTGCTCTGCCAATTTCCCAAATGGCTTTGGTCTGTTCTTACCACATCCCCCAGCCGTAAGTCAGGACACTCTCTTAGCTAACTTCTAACTCCAGATAGGGCCAGTTTTCCCCTAAGCCTTTGCAAGTTTGATGAAATTTGGGGTGGGGGGAACCCCAAACCAGCAGGGGGAAATGGGTCCCAAGACTGTGTGACGTCAGGCTGATAACGCAACGCCTCCAGGTCCGAGTGTCTCTGTGTGAGCTGCGTGTGTACCCCAGGCTTGCTGGAAATTAAACCCGGCCGTATGGGGAGGGTCCCCAACACCAGGGCTCCCAGCCAGAGAGGGGCTCAGTGAGGCTCCCCTCCTCCCCGCCTTGCCTCCCAGTGGGGTTACCTTCCTGCCTGGCACGTGCTTGGTCCCTCCTCCTCTCCTCCTCTCCTGCCTCCAGCGTCTGAGATCATGGCCCCCACCTCCTGTCTGCCTCAGTCCTCACAGAGCATTCTGCCCTCTCCCCCAGCAGGCCCTTCAACTCCTTCAGCCGCCGTCCCCTTCTCTCGCGGCTGCTTTGTGAAGAGAACGTCCCCCGCCCATTTTGTTTCCTTGTCACCCATGCGATGCTTCATCGTCCCCTCCGCTCGGCCTCTACACACCGCCTTCTCGTCTGTGTCCCAGCTCCCTCCCTGGATGCCCAGACATAAGGGGTGTCATCATCACAGGTGCCACCCAACTCCTTTACCTGTCCTCCCACGGGGTCTCAGGACCCACACAAAAGAAAGGCACTTTCTATGGGAACGGGCCTGACTCGAATCCCCGGAAGGCAGCTTTGGGGAGGAGGGTTTTAGGCTCTCATGGAAGAGAGAGAACTAGCAAGACAGGCTGCAAGGTGGGGGACACCCAGGGACTGTGGGGTTCACAGGGGCTTGCGGTGTGGGGCAGGCAGAAAACAGCTCAGATCCAAGGGGACGAGGCCAGCCCGCCCACCCCTGCCCTCAGCCCAGGGCCTCCCTTCCGCAAAGTGTCTCCTAGAACTTTGGCATTTGCTGTCTCTGCCGGGTACTCCGGCCACACGGTGACAGATGCGACAGAGGCTGGCACACAGACAGAAGGGGCTGCGGCATAGCGAGAAGATGCCGAGATACAAACCGATAGGCAGGGAGGGAAGATGCGTGTCCCGAGCACGGATGGTGAGGTCTCCATAACTGTGACCACGGGGTGTCACCAGCGCTGTTTTTCAGCTAAAGAATCTGACTCAGAGAGGTTCCCAGGGCCGCACCACTGGGTCGTGGCTGAACTGAGCTTCTGGTAACAACCTGCCGCTTCCAGGCACACAGCCTTGCTACGTCCCGCTCGGAGGGACACACGCACAGACTGTCTCCTTCCTATTTCTCTGATGACTCTGAGCATGGAGAGAAGGGAGAAGCCGACACGTGGAACAAGGGAGAGGCACTGAGGGACACGCACAGGGGAGAGGCAGAGAGAGGCAGGGGAAGAGAGGCGGGGGAAGGCAAAGGGACATAGATGGGGAGACAGTGACCGAGAGAGTGGAAAGTTGATGATCTCTTCCGAAGGAAATGGATTTGGAATAAAATACTCCTTCCAGGTCTCGTCCCCAGAACTTCACAATCAGAATTTCTGGGAGTGGGGCCCAGGAGTCTGCGTGGCAAGAAAGCTCCTCTGAGCAGCAAAGTGCGCTTTGAAACGCATCCGAAAAACAAGATGCATTGATGGATGGAGAGAGAGCGGGACAGACGGATAATAGGCAGTAAAGCAAATGTAGCGGCTGTTAATGGAGGAAACCAGCAAGTGGGTAACCCCGCCTCCCTGCCCGATCCGTTTAGCTGTCCGTATGTCTGAAATTTTTCGTAACAAAATGCTGGGATAAAATCCCGAATGACTGTGCTAATGAGGTGGGCCTGGGACCACCGCTGTAGGGGAAGGCTTCCTCCAGGGACTTTGGGAGGAGCAGTAGCCTGGCCAGCTCCCCTCTGCACCCCGGTCCCAGTGCCTCTGGTCTGAGCAGTGTCTCAGAAATCCCAGGATGCACAGCGGCCCCGCAGCCCCGCGCAGGCCACTGCCCTGTCCCCTGGGTCCCGAAGGAAGTCCATCTGTCCCTGGGCCCCCTGTTCTGGGGGTGGGGCAGGGCTAGGCAGGCCCTCCGAGGCTGGGCCCTGAGGGGCACAGAAGCAATGCGATCCAGTCGGCCGGCAGCGCGGGTTCGGCCGGGGTTGGAGAGAGAAGGCTAGAAGTTCTCTTGGAAGAATCTGAAGTCGAACTGCTCGCAATGGCCCTTCAGCACCTTGGCCAGGGCTGGGGAGCCACAGAAGAAGACCTGCACCTTGCCCTTCTTCTCGGCAGCCACCTTCTGGAACACCTGGAGCCCACGCGGGGTTAGGAGAGAGGAGAAGGGGAGAGAGTGGACCTGTGGACCCGCTCGGGGACACACCCACCCGGCCCTGACAACATAATGGGGGGGGGACACGGATGGCCTTCTGTCCCCGCGACGAAATCCAAGGCACAGCTGCTTGGCTTCAGAGCACAGTCCAACAGGCAGCCATTCCTTCAGGGGCCGTTTGCTCACCCCCTGACCTGACCCAGACCCCAGGAAGGCGCTGGGCCGGGACGACCCCGCTCCCCCGCTCCCAGAGCACGCTGTGTGCGGAGGGCAGCCACGGGGCGTGCTGAACCCAGGCCACTCGGACTTCACACTGGTCCTCCCCTGGTCGCACGCCTCGGCCGACGTGTCTCTTTCCTAAAGTCCAGCTTTCCCCCAGGTGAGGACCCCTCCTCCCCCCAGATTCTGCTTCGGGAGGCCACTGCTGAAAGTCCTCTTTGGTGGCCGAGCACCAGCAGCACCCCAGTCCCTCACCAGGGACAACTATCTCCAGCACTTTGAAAAGCAGTCTCCTCTGGCACTTCACGCCAACTCCGCACCCTGAGTGGGAAGTACTCGGAGGGAGAAATAGTTTAAAAACCAATCGGAGACATGAAATAGAAAGACCGTAAACTTTCACGCCTCTGGGTCTCGGTCTTTCCCTTTGTGCCAGAAAGAATCAGACACGGTGCTGCTTCCCCTGAGACCCTGTCTCCTCAGGCCTTCTGTCGCTGGTTCGTAGGGAGTCAGGGCTGGGGGAGGCCCGGGAGGCCATGGAGGCCAACTTCTCTGAACAGATGGGGAAAGCGGGGCTGATGATAGGTCAAGGAAAGCTAGTGATAGCTCCAGAACATAGGGCCCCTGCCTCCCGTTCTGGCCCCGGGATCCTGGTCGGACTCTGAATGCTGGCCTCACGCTTGGTCCCTCATGTCCCCAGCCACTGTCTAGGCTCTCAGCCACAGTGGGGCCCTAGCTGGCCGTTACCTTCCTCCAGTCAGGCCGCCCGGGCTGGGTGCGTGTCTGGAGGCCCGTGATGGAGTCCTTGTTCTCCTTCTTGGCCAGGAGGTCGAGGGCCATCTGCAGGCCAATGGCCTTCATGTCATTCTTGCCCAGCGCAGAGGTCATATACATATGCAGCTCCAGGAAGGGGCCTGCGTGGCGGGAGGGGGAAGGAGGGGGAGATGGTGGCACTGAAGGGCTCACGTCTGTGACGAGGACAGGGCAGGACACCAGCCCCTACTTCCGGGGCTTGGATTAGAGACCAAGAGTGCTCAGAAGTCACACCTTCAGCCCTCGGTGCTCGCCCATGACCTCCGAGCGAGCAGTGCTTTAGAAAGGACAGGTGGTCCTTCCTGCTGGAGGGGAGCCTACTCTGTGCATGGGGGACACGAGGGACTGTACATCTGCCCTCTGACGTGCACCCCACAACCACCCCGGGGGTAGAAGGGGAAGCCCATGCCCTTTCCTGCCTTGGGGTGTCTCCTCAGTCTGCTGGGGGACGCGGGACAGGCCCGCCAGCAAAGGTAACCCAGAACTAAGGGTCAAGGGTTGAGCGAGTGGCAACTGGTACTGATGTACAGGAAAGGGCTGGGCCAGACGGAGCTGCTTCCTGGGAGGGTGGGGGCTGGGATGGGTCTTGAAAGAGGACCAAGATTCCAAGCTGGGGGGAGGGGATGCACGGAGGGCATCCTGAGAAGAGGGAACAGATGCGGTGTTGGTGGTGCAGGACGTGACCAGGATCCTTGAATGGGAGCAACCGGAGAGGGGACTGGATACACACTGAGACCGGAACGGGAAGGGCCTTGAACTAACTCCCAGCCAGCAGAAGAGGGTAGGGAGGGGGTATCAGAGCAGGGTGGGATGGGAGGAGAACAGCACCCCAGAAAGGGGAGCCAGAGGATGGGAGGGACAGGGCAGAGTCTGGCCTGGATCTGCCTGGACGCAGGCCCAGATACCGGTGAGTTGCCCACAGCTCGGTGCCTGCGAGGGGGCAGGTTGGCCGAGACACTGGTCCCTTCAGCTCTCAGGGCACCTGGGGCTCCCTGGTGGGCACCTCTGTGCCCAAGCACCTTCCTCCGTTTCCCCCAACGTGGCATGCAAATGTTACCATCTCCCACGTGTGCCCCACTAGGGAAAAGGCTGGCGAGTGCTGCCTTCCACCCGTGCGTTAGTCCAAGCTAATGACGGGCCCTGACCTAGGACGTCGGGTCCACAAGCTGATGGTCACTTCGTCCTTCTCTCCCAAGGCTAAAGCATTCACGCCATCCCGGCTGGCTCCTATGCTACCCACCCCCTACTGTTTCGTATGCTACCGTTTGCCCACTTTTCCTTTGGCTTAAGGTCTTAGTCACTGTTCAAATGCAAATGGCCCTAGGAGAGACACCACGTTTTATTCTACTTGAGTAGGGCTGGGTGGTGTGGGAGGGAAGGAGAGGTACCATCAGGGACGCCCATCTGAGAGAGCCCCGACCCTTGTTCCCCCTCCCTGAGAGTCCCCTCCCCCTGCGAAGCGTGAGGGGGAGCGACACCGCGGTGGGAGGGAGAAGGAGGAGCTCTGGAGAATGACCTGGCGTGGTTTTCATCGTCTCCAGACGGTGTGTGGGAGACAGTCATTCCGTTTCTGGGACACTCTCTTAGGGAAATCTGCAGGAAAGACTTGAACTAGGCGCACATACATATTAATTGCAGCTTGATATATATATAGTGGGGAATCAGGAATAAAGAAAACGTCCAGTAGCAAGAGCATGGCATTCCCTACTACTATCGCTACTACGGCTGCTGGTGCTACTACTGCTATGGTCGCAGGATTCTCACACAGATAGCGGTGATGTCTTTCCAGGAAGTAATTTTATTCGTTCCGTCATGGCTCAGTTGGGTTTGTAGCTGAAGAACAGAGCCCCGAATGCCACGTGGCGTAGTTTTGTATATATTTTTTACTTTGTCTCCCATATACGGGAGTCTGATTAAGCGGTCTCCTGTTACCAGGTCATGAGTGATGTCATGTACGCACATAGCCAGGTTGCCTTGAGTTTTTTGGGTTTCTTTTTTCATTCCTTAGGGAGGGGACCCTACCACACTACTACTACTGCTGGTACTGCTCCTCTTACTATTACTACTGCCGCTGCTAAATGTATTGAGCAGTTGTTAGCACGACTACTTCGCTACTACTAAATCTGCTGAGCCGTTGGTAAGCTCCGGTCGCTGTCCTAGGTGCTGTACAGACGACCTCCCTGAATCCTCACAAACAACCCTACGGGGTAGGTACGAGTTGTATCCATGTTTTTCTCACGAGAAAATAGAAGCAAAGCAATTAAACACCACGCCCAAGTTTCTACAGCTATTACGGGACAGAACAAAAATTCAAACTCAAACAGAATGTTTGGAGCTGAAGCAATAGAAACTAAACACGATGAACCGCAAATTCTTGAACTCGAACCTTGGTAAATAATTAAAGTTGAAATCAGAAGTCACGGGCTTCAGCTGCCGTTAATGAGAAGCCTTGGAAGAAATGTGAGGTAATCGAGTTGTTGACTCAAGAGGCTTCGAGAATGCAAAGCACCAGGTTGGCTGTTACTCTTTGTTTACACGGATTACGAAGAAGCAAATAGCAAATATTTATACACCAGTAACCAGGAAACTTCAGTGAAATCTAAACCTTTCCCCTGGCTTGTCATCACGAAAGTGAGTTTCTAATGAATTAATACACGTAAAGGCATTTAGAGCAAAGTCAAGGCTCTATAAATATTTGCTATAATTGTTATTTACAAGAAAGGGCAAAGAGCTTTACTGTAACATTCTAAAGTTTGCCAATTCTAGGGCAAACACTGTTGACTTGTGCTTTATGGCTCTGGATATTTGTTATAGTAAGCTTCGTCTGTTTAAACATTTCTTATAGAAAACTGCATCTGAGTACTTGAACTTATAAACTGTTTTTCATCGGAATTTGAATTCGCTCACGGCAGCCTCAGGACAATTAAACCAGCGAATGATATATGGTTCCATTGATCTCAACCAGGATAAGAAAAACGCACCAATTCTCCAAAGTTAGAAACCTACCTAACGATTTTCCTCCCCGTGTTAGTTATTCCATACAGTAAGACAAAACCAAACTACGATTCTAACAGATTAACTTTAAAACACAGTATGACCTCCATAAAGATGTCCCGTAAAGACCGTGATGGGACCCAGAGAAGCAGGTTATTGTATAGACTAGGCATTGGCTTAGCACAAAATGTAGGCAGCAACACGTAGGGGTTGGTAGGCGGAGACTGCAGGGCTGGAGGGGGGCATTCAAAACATTCATTTCTGATGAAAGTATAAAAGAAGGGACCCAACAGTAAAATAATTGGTACACGTTAAGGCGTTCAGACCACTCTCCACATTTTTTGATTACCACCCCATCAGGAAAAATAGTGAGCATTCGCCCTCAGTCAACACCTAGGCTCATTTACCTGTGCATCTCTATTAGCAGATTATGTACATTAAAAATTAATGTTGGTGGCACAAAAACAGACCCTTAGATCAATGGAATAGAACAGAGAACCCAGAAATGGACTCACAAACTTACGGCCAACTCATCTTTGACAAAAGCAGGAAAGAATATTCAATGGAATAAAGACGGTCTCTTCAGCAAGTGAGAAAACTGGACAGCGACATGCAGAAGAATGAACCTGGACCACTTTCTTACACCATACACAAAAATCAACTCAAAATGGATGAAAGACCTAAATGTAAGACAGGAAGCCATCAAAGTCCTCGAGGAGAAAGCAGGCGAAAACCTCTTTGACTTTGGCCACAGAAACTTCTTACTCAATACGTTTCTGGAGGCAAGGGAAACAAAAGCAAAAATGAACTACTGGGACCTCATCAAAATAAAAGGCTTCTGCCCAGCGAAGGAAACAATGAGCAAAACTAAAAGGCAACCTATGGAATGGGAGAAGGTATTTGCAAACGACATATCAGATAAAGGGTTAGTATCCAAAATCTATAAAGAACTTATCAAACTCAACACCCAAAAAACAAATAATCCAGTGAAGAAATGGGCAAAAGACATGAACAGACACTTCTTCAAAGAAGACATCCAGATGGCCACTGACACATGTAAAAATGCTCAACATCGCGCATCATCAGGGAAATACAAATCAAAACCACAATGAGATACCACCTCACGCCTGTCGGAATGGCTAACATTAACAACTCAGGCAACAAAGGATGTTGGTGAGAATGTGGAGAAAGAGGAACCCTTTTGCACTGCTGGTGGGAATGCAAACTGGGGCAGCCACTCTGGAAACCAGTATGGAGGGAGGTTCCTCAAAAAATTAAAAATAGAACTACCCTGCGACCCAGCAATTGCACTACTAGGTATTTATCCAAGGGATACAGGTGTGCTGTTTCGAAGGGACACACGCACCCCAATGTTTATAGCAGCGCTATCGACAATAGCCAAAGTACGGAAAGAGCCCAAATGTCCATCAATGGATGAATGGATAAAGAAGATGTGGTGTGTATATACAATGGGGTGTTACTTGGCAATCAAGAAGAATGAAATCTTGCTATTTGCAACTACATGAATGCAACTAGAAGGTATTATGCTAAGCAAAATTAGTCAGCCAGAGAAAGACAAGTATCATATGACTTCACTCACATGAGGACTTGAAGACACAGAATAGATGAACATGAGGGAAGGGAAGCAAAAAGAACATAAAAACAGGGAAGGAGACAAAACGTAAGAGACTCTTAAATGTAGAGAACAAACAGAGGGTTACTGGAGGGCTTGTGGGAGGGGGGAAGGGCTCAATGGGTAAGGGGCATTAAGGAATCTACTCCTGAAATCATTGTTGCACTGCATGCTAACTTGGGTGTAAATTTAAAAAATAAATTAAAAAAAATGGAATCAACAAATTTCACCATGAAAGAAAGGTTCTATGGAGTAAGACCAGGAGTCTGATGGATTGATGACTGATTGAATAAAGAAATAAATTAAAAATAAATAAATAAAGCTGCCCTATGATCCAACAACAACAACCAGAAAAATTTATGTTGGATGGGGCGCCTGGGTGGCTCAGTCGGTTAAGCGTCCGACTTCGGCTCAGGTCAAGATCTCACCGTTCACCAGTTCGATCCCCATGTCGGGCTTTGTACTGACAGTACAGAGCCTGCTTGGGATTCTCTCCCTCTTCCTCTCCCTCTCTCTCTCTGCCCCTACCCCGCTTGTGCTCTCTCTGTCAAAATGAACACTTTTTAAAATGTGAATAAGAAAAAATATCAAGAGGTATCTTTTAAAAATTTTTAATATATTTTTTAATGTTTATTTTCGAGAGAAAGAACGAGAGAGAGAGAGCACAAGTGGGGGAGGGGCAGAGAGAGAGAAAGAGAGAGAGACAGAATCTGAAGCGGGCTCCAGGCTCCGAGCTGTCAGCACAGAGCCTGATGCGGGGCCAGAACCCACGAACTGTGAGATCATGACCTGAGCTGAAGTCAGACACTTAACAGCTGAGTCACCCAGGCGCCCCCAGGAAGTGCTTTTTTTTTAAAGATAGTTTGGCTAGCCGGATGGGATTATGAACGCTTTTTTTCTCCTCTTTTTTTGGTTTCACAAATGTTACATTTTAGTGGGAGGGTAAAAGCCATCCTCTTACGCCCACATTTTGCATAGAATGGAATAATCGAGACGCCCTCTTAAAAAGACCCCGAGCGAGCCTGACCCGCCACCTGCTGCCACCCTCCTCAGGCCCCGTCCTTCTCCTACCCTCCTGCGTCTCCGCGGCCTGGTCCAGCTCCAGTTTGGTGAGCAGGCTCACGAACCACTCGAAAGACCGCTGGTCTCGGTTGATCCAGATGAAGTCCACCTAGGGGGGAGGGGCCCTTCTGCTCAGAGTCGGCGCCGCCCCGCTCACGGCACGCTCATGTCTGTGATCCCCGGCGCAGGGACTGACCACCCGGGGGTCAGCAGGGGGCACGTCATCACCCCCATTTAATGGAGGGGGACACTGAGGCTTGAGGAGGTAGGCACCTTGCCCAGGTCACAGAGCAGCATGGGATCAGGGCCCCGGTTTCCGACAGCTGGCTCAGGATTTTCTGGAATAATCCACTGTTTATAGCAAGCAGGGTTCTGACATGTGAAGCTTCGGAAGAGGCCGGCAGAACATTAGTTATTTTTTTAGAAGCTCTTTTAAGTGGCCTATATAGAAAATAATTTGAATTTTCAAAAGGCAGACGTTTTCATTTGTAAAACCACCACCAGGCAGTGGCTAACACGCATCATGGCTGTCACGGGATCCCGGCTGCCTGACTTTCGGGCTCCCGGGTCTTTAGTGGGATTCCATCTCCAGGGCCCGGAATGCCTCTCAGAAGTGACGGGGGAAGGCCTGGACGCTTGGGAGGCACCATAAGGACCAGTGGATCCAAACAGCGGGAGAGAGCTATTTGTCCCTTCCCTGCACCTGCAGCGCAGAGCGCACGGTGGTTTGGGGAGGTTTCTGGGAGAGAGCCTGGAGGCCTGCCTGCAGGAGGTGGCGCTCACCTTGTGGAGCTTCATGTCCTCATCCTGGACGTCATCTCTCCAGGAGTGCTGGCAGCTGGGGCAGGTGTGCTTCCTCTTCTGGTGCCTGCGGGGAGGTGATGAGGGACTTTGAATCTGGGGCGAGTGGAAGACTTCTCAGGACCCCGAAGAACAGTGCAGGGGACAGGGGGAAAGGGTGGGGTGGCAGGGCCCACCCTATGAGGAAGGGGAGGGATGCGAGCCAAAAGGGAGAAGGAGGGGGAGCAGGGGAGGAAGGAGAAAAAAGGGTGGAAGGAGAGGAGGGAGGAGCCAGGGGGAGGGGAGAGAGCAGAGAGTCTCCGGACTCTGTCCCAGGACGCGGGCAGGGGTGCCCACCTGGACACGATGCTCTGCAGGATGGAGGCAAAGGGGGTGATGCCGATGCCCGCTCCGATGAGCACCGCGTGCTCGGAGGCGAAGATCCTGCGGGTGGGGGTTCCGTAAGGGCCGTCGATATAGCACTGTGGACACACAGGAGGGCATCGGAGGAGGGGGCTGGGGGCACGGGGGAGAGCCGGACCCCCGGCTTCAGCATCGCCCTTTCTAGGCAGGCAGTCACCGCCTGGGCTGGAGCCCAGATCTAAGGGGCTCCCACTGCGGTGCCCGGAGCACAAGTCCGGGAGAGCCCTGCGGTATGAGAAGGCAGAACCGGGGAGAGTGGGACCCGGCCAGCACCCCTGTGTGCCCCTGCAAGGGGACGGGTTCGGTCCCCTTCTGTGGATGCCAGGAAGTCAGGCCCTGAGGACTTGAGGGACCGGGGTACCCAGGGCCACGGCAGGCGGAGGCTTCACACCCTCTGGTTGCAGCAGGGGTTCTCAGTCACGTCCACCCACGGAGCCTCTTACCTTGATGTTGCAAAACAGATGGTTCTCAGAGGATGTCTCGGAGACCTGCGGGGAGCAGAGGGTTGTGGGAGCGGAGGGGTCAGGCCAGTCTCAGAGGCTCCTGGCCCCTGCCAGCCTGAGCAACTTTACAAAAAGGGAATCGCTTTTCTGCCCCGACCATTGCAAGGAGCATGGAGCGTGCTGGTAAACGGACTCTCTTCAGAAAAAGAAAACAACACACTCCTGACTGGCAGTGTCCGGAGATTTCTGGTATAAACACTGCCATCAGGCGGCCACCATAAGGACTGTGTCTAAGACCCGGCTCTCAAAGCTCCTGAAAAATCTAACAGTTGGCTCTTGGGATCCAATACAAGTCAGCTCCGGTGAGGGACTGGGGGACACTTCCTCCCCTGGTCTCCAGCCACTGCCATAACTTTCACACCTCCAAGCACACCCCCTGGCCTTGAACCTTCGTTTCCCTCGGCCGAGAACACCCTTTCCTCTTCCCCAGCCGGCGAATTCCTATGCGTCTTCCGGAGTCCAGCTCATTTGAAGTAGCTGCTTCTCCTCGAAGCCTCTGCCCGGCTTCCCCAGGCAGAAAAGCCAGCGGCTGGCCTGCCTCACAGCTCCGCTCTGCCCTTGGGACCTTGTCGCGGGCCTGCTGATGGGAGCCACTGAGGGCAGGGCGCAGGCCTCCTCGGTCTGCTCTGCCTGACCCCTCCAGAGTCAGAGCACGTGACAGACCGGACTGGGAGGTGGGCGCATTTCCTCCTGCAAGGTGAAGGGAGCAGACTTCCTCCACACCCGACCCCCCTCCCCCTCCAAAACAGGCCTGTGATGGTTCCCTGTCTGGTGCTGGAGGGCAGAGTCAGGAACGACCTCCACAATTACCCAGAGCAATCTCTCACTTGACAGAAGAGGAACGCAGTCTAAGAGTGGGAACAACCCAGCGAGCTCAGGGCAGAGCCTGGGTCCCCTGCTGACCGTCACGCTACAGCACGCTGCTCCTTTGTCTGGGGGCCGCCGCGCGCCGCGTCCCCCACGGTGTCGGACCCGATCCGCTCGTGCGGGAGGTACACTGGAGGAGAGCTACCCTCCTTCCCAATTTTTAATTCCTTCTAATTGCAAGGGGAAAGCCCGCATCGTGGTTAGCGAGCTTAACGTGGTACACCTACCAATTCCGCCTCTTTCTTTCTTTCTCTTGTAGTAAAGCGAGAAAGAGAAAGAGCCCCAGAGAGAGCCAGAGAGAGAAGGAGCAGCGGAGGGTGGCTTCAGGCTCAGGGTGTCAGCAGGCAGAAACGTCCGGCAAGAATTAAGATTGGTTGTTAATGATTTTACTTTGAGAGTTACCTTCTGACTTCGGCACAGGCAACTAATTTACCATTCAAGAGAGCAATCTACTGCGTCCTTTTAAATACAAGTAAGTTTAGAGGGACGCCTGGGGGGCTCAGTCGGTTAAGCGTCCGACTTTAGCTCAGGTCCTGATCTCACAGTCTATGAGTTCGAGCCCCGCATCAGGCTGTGCTGACGGCTCAGGGCCTGGAGCCTGCTTCATTCTGTGTCTCCCTCTCTCTCTGCCCCTCCCCTGCTCACACTCTGCCTTTCTCTCTCTCTCTCAAAATGAAATAAACATTAAACAAAAATTTTTTTAAATACGAGTAAGTTTAAAATCACGTTGGGGTGTGAGGAGAGAGACCAGGTAGGAAACATTTCCGGTAAGGAGCGAAGCCGGCAGAAGCAGGAAGCGAGTGTGCACGTGCCTGGCTGCAGGAACACCACGTAGTATGCGGGGCTTCGTCACGTGGCCACCCTTAAGGATGTCTCTTCTGAGTCCCACGGATCCACTGCCCCGCCCCCCACCAGGGGAGACAAAGGCCGGCTCTGTCGCCTCCAGCCCCAGCTTCCTGAGCCTTACCAGGTCCCGCTCGGCCGTGGCTCCCCGCCGTGCCGGGGCCCCTTCCTCTGACCCCGTGGGCGCCAGGCCTGGGTCCCCGCGCCGTGGAGTTCCCTCGGGCCTGTAGGCTGTCAGCTCCACGGTGACGTCCTTGCTGGAGGCCACGACCCCCTCTGCCGCGGCTCCGGAAGAGATGGGCTGGCACCGCAAACTCTGGTTTCAAAGTGGAAGCGGCTTTATTATTGAAGTCGTGAAACCAGGGCCTCTGGGCGGCTCAGCTGGCTGAGCATCTGACTCTCGATTTCGGCTCAGGGCATGATCTCGCGGGTTCGTGAGTTCGAGCCCCGGGCCGGGCTCTGCACCGACCATGCAGGGCCTGCTTGGGATTTCTCTCTCCCTCTCTCTCTGCCCCTCCCCCTGCTCAAGCTCTTTCTCTCTCTCTCTCAAAGTAAGTAAATAAATATTTTAAAAAATTAAATCATGAAATCGATACGTGTTCATTTTTAAAGATTCCCATGTTACAGAACTATAAAGAATAAAGTGAGGGGCGCCTGGGTGGCTCTGTCGGTTGGGCGGCCGACTTCGGCTCAGGTCATGATCTCACAGTCTGTGAGTTCGAGCCCCGCATCGGGCTCTGTGCTGACAGCTCAGAGCCTGGAGCCTGCTTCGGATTCTGTGTCTGCCTCTCTCTCTGCTCCTCCCCTGCTCATGCTCTGTCTCTCTCTCAAAATAAATAAATGCCACAAAAAAAAATAGAATAAAGTGAAAAAGTACCTGAATCACGTGGAACCACTTCTCTAAGCATTTTTTTCTATGCCCTTCCAGACTTTTACTCTCTCTCTCTCTCTCTCTGCCCCTCTCCTTTTTACATAAATGAAATACATTGCTTTGTAACCTGCCTTTTCCACTTACTACATCTGGACTAGCTTTCCGTGCTAATGCGTATACATCGATGTAATCTTTTTTAGGGACTTCCTCTTCCGTGATAAGGGCGATCAGTAACTTATTTAGCTACATGCCTGGTGCTGGACAGTTTGGATTAGCCCCGTTTTCTCATGAGTGTTACTTAACAACCACCATAGAGAAGACGGCACCCTTCCCATCTCTATCCCTTTACCCTGATTTGTATTTTTCTTCAGGGCATGTATTATCACGTGACACATCAAATCTGTATTTTGTTTATTGTCTCTCTCTCCCTCCAGAAGGGAAGCAGGGACTGCGTCACTTTCGCGTGCGGATTTATGTCCCGCGTCTAGAACAGTACTTGCAAAACAGTAGGCGCCGTGCTCAGTAAATGTTTGCTAACTGAATGAATGAACAAGGTGCTTAGGGTCTGTCCTGTGCACCTGCCTGATTAGCTTTTTAGGACGAGTCCCTCACAATGGAATGGCGGGGCCTGTGGGTACACGTATTTATTTATTTCTTTTAAACATTTTGTAAATGTTTATTTTTGAGGGAGAGAGAGACAGCGCGGGAGCAGGGGAGGGGCAGAGAGAGACAGAGAGAGGGAGACACAGAATCCAAAGTAGGCTCCTCCAGGCTCTGAGCTGGCAGCACAGAGCCCACACGGGGCTCGAACTCACAGACTGCGAGATCACGAGCCGAGGTTGGACGCTTAAGGGCGCACGTATTTAAAATGCCAACACCTGTGGCCAGACCGCCTGCCACAGGGGATTATGCCAATTTATTCTATGGCGGTGGTGCTTGCAGGTGCTAAAGAAATACAGCCTTTAATGTATCTACCCACGGACGCCTAGTGTGCGTGACTCCCCTGGTTTTCAAAGCCTCCTTTTCCTCCTTCCGGAAAGTTCCCCTGATTAAAAGCAGAGAAGCTTCTGCTTGCTTCTACCGACCCCTTCAGTTCCCAAAGCTTTGTTCTTTCCAGAGGGGTTCTCGGGTCTGGCCTGGCAGGCTTCCGCCTCGGTTTTTCTCCCCCGGGGCTTATAATCCCACGGGGGCGTGGCAGCGCTGAGCCAGGCCTCGTGGCTGCTCTTGCTTTGACCTTCATATTAGCAAGTCCCCCAGCTGAGCCGTCCAGCCCATCAGGTGCGCGTCCAGGGCGTCTGCGGCCTCCTTGGCTGTTCTTACTGCCATCTCGCTGCACTCCTCCAAACCTCCTCGAGTCCGTACTCATGCCAGACACCGGCAGCCTGTCAGCTTTGTGGGTTTCATCAGGGCTCAAAAGATAACCGTGCTGTCACCGATGCTGCCGACGGGGATGACGAATGGTCCGTGTGGACCACGTCGTCCCGTTAGCTCTGTACTTTACCTGCATTCAGTCCCTCACTGGCCCTTAAAAAGTATCATGGGAGAAAGGGAGGCCGAGGATGGGACCCCCTGCAGTTAGCTCACGGATGACGAAGCCAAAGCTCGGTCCGGCTAACGGACGTGCCAGACCGGACAGTTAGAAGGTGCCGGAGCAGGGGCGTGGAGGTGGGTTTTTCTGATCTCGATTTCCCCCTCTCTTTCCGTTGTCCCCCTGGCTTCTAAGGGAGGACACGGGACTAGGGAGGCCCTGGGGTGGTCGCGCTGTTGAATCACACTGTCCACGGTGGCCTCGCCCCCTGCGCCGCTGTCCAGCCAGCGGATACAGCCGTTGCTCGATGACTGATGCTCGCCAGCTGAGGACATAGCAACTTGGTCCCCACTGGGTTTGCCTCCACAGCGGACCCTGCCTCCCCTGAAGCCACCTACCTGGGGCCTCCTCTGGCTCCTTCTCACCCTCAAAGTCCTTGACAGCCGTTTGGAGCCATAGTCCACAGGGTCCGATGTCTTGAAGGACTCATACAGCCTGTTTGTCCACTGCCCTTGGGACCGGACGTGTAGCCAGATGAGGTCTGAGCAGGAGACAGGGCAGGGGGACAGGGGGTCAGTGCTGGCCTCCCGCGGGGACGGGGGCTGGGCATCGAGAGCTCAAGTTCCAGCCCGAGTGTCCTTCCCGGGGCCCAAACTAGCCGTCGCGGCCACGGGACTTGGAAATCTGCTCTCTCTGGTGCAGACCGTGTAGTCTTGCTCCATGAAGTCAACTCAAGCATTCTCCTCTGCCAAGACGAGGGTCAGAGCGGCCCTGAGCACACCGGGAGCTCCGTCACGGTGAGGGCCCGGCCTCCTCCATCAGGCCAGGGTCTCCCCAAGGCGGGGACCGCCCCCTCCCACATCCAACCAGGTGCTCGTCGATGGCTCGGCACACAGCAGGCGTTCAGTCTGTGGTGCGAACGACGGCTCTCATCGTGCTCAGGACCTGGGGTGTAGCACCTGCTTATTGGGGTTCTGAGTGGGTGACTGGCAGAAAGGTGGCGTGGGTGGCTACCCCCCCTGTGGAAGGGCACCAGAGAGAATCCTCAACATTCAAGCGAGGAGCTCCCCCTCCCCGAGAGATCTCCTGCTCAGGCATTCTTACCCTTTAAAAAAATATTTCAAACCACGGGGGCACTTGGGTGGCTCAGCGGGTTAAGCATCCGATTCGGTTTCAGCTCAGGTCACGATCTCACTGTTCACGAGTCTGAGCCCCGCGTCTGACCCTGCAGAGCCCACTTGGGATTCATTCTCTCTCTCCCTCTCTCCGTCTCTGTCCCTCCCCTGCTTGTGCTCTCTCTCAAAATAAATAAAGAAACTTAAAAAACATTTTAAACCATAGGCTCTTTGGCAGTCCTGTGAATACAACGGAGGGACTCCTTCTCAGAGCAAGGTTTTTGAAATACACAAAGAAACACACAAGGAAATCACAAAAGAAACAAGATGTGTTTGTAAAAACAAAACAAAACAAAACAAACGTGTGATTTAAGAATGCGTCTGCTTCTTTGCCAACACAGGAAACTGTGAGATCCAGCCAGAATTGCGTGGCCACTGAAACCCGAAGGAGGGACGAGCATAAATGACACCCCGAGGTATCGGCCACCGTGACAACGCGATCTCGAAGAAGCTGGTGGTTTTTGTTTTGAAAAAGTCACAGGTATGGTGAAGGCGGCCGTGGTTGGTTGTGAGCATTCACAAGCGAGGAAGATGCTGAGGTTCAGTTAGTCCTCCGAGGCCTCTTCCCCCGTGACGGTACCAGTGTCAGGGGGGCCGGGCTGTGCCTTGTTTACGCAAATGTACTCTGAGGCGCCCCACACAGCGACTGCGTGGAGGAGGCCTCCCTACATGCTGGGAGAAAGCGATCAGCCACTTCTGCCAACCGGAGTCCGCTCCTGATTTCCGGAAGCCCGCTCTGCAAACCAAGTCGGAGTCCATACCAGCCCTCATTCGGACTCACTCAGCCCAAATGAGTGAGACTCCAGGCCCGAGAGACAGGCAGATTCCAAGCTAAGACCCTGAAGAAATCCCATTCAACAGCCGGCCAAGTCAGTGACACATCGGTCTAGGATACGTGGCCATTTAATCATATTGGTGTCACTATACCAGAACGCCATGCAGCCACACCAAAGGAAGTTCTTTTTTATTTTTTTAAATATTTTTTAAATGGTTATTTATTAAAAACATTTTTTTAATGTTTATTCATTTTTGAGAGACAGAGAAACGGAGCATGAGCGGGGGAGGGGCAGAGAGAGAGGGAGACACAGAATCGAAGCAGGCTCCAGGCTCTGAGCCGTCAGCCCAGAGCCCGACGCGGGGCTTGAACTCACAGACCATGAGATCATGACCTGAGCCGAAGTCAGACACTCAGCCAACTGAGCCCCACGGGTGCTCCTTGGAAAGTTCTTTTTTTAAAAGAACTGACTACACAAAGACCTTTAAGACGTACTGCTCACGGAGAAAAAGCGGGCTGCAAGACCGTGTAAGACTGTGACCCTGTGTATGCAAAACCGTCTCTACGTCTATAGAACCTCGGAGATACAGAAAGAGATCTGGAAGACAGTTCACCAGAAGACTGACGAGGGCTTGGAGGGAACTGTTTAAGGGATTTTAATTTTCTTCTGTTCCTATTTCTATACCGTTTGAATTTTCTGAGAGCCCATCTCTTTTTGAGAAACAGAACGGGAAAGAAAAACTCCCTCCTGCCTCCACCCCCACCTCTGCCCCGTTGCACGTCCAAGTCACCACTCGGGTGACTCCAGGACAGGTGGGACGCAGCCTCGCGTGGGGCACCCTCGCCTTGGGTCTGAATTGTGGGGGCTGGGCCGGAGGTCCTGCTGGGCCGGCGCGGGGAGGCACCCTCAATGGAGGGTGGGTCAGAGAAAACAGGCAACCAGGACCCTTCATCCCTCATGAAGCTGAGCAAGGGTCAGATGAGGCTTTTGCTGCCGGAATGACCCCTTCGGGTGGAAATGCCCATCTCTGGCCTAGGAGGAGGGCACAGGTCCGGGTGGCTAGCCCAACAGCCCAGGACGAGAGGACGGCACGCACGTGGGAGGAGGTCAGAGGGCCGCTGGGTGCAGGGAGGGCCGGCTGAGCAGTTCCCCGGGGGACCGGCGACCCAGAGAGAGATGGGAGTGGTCTGGGGATGGGGAAGAAGGATTCGAGGGGTTCTGCTGCCTTGGGGTGCCCCAGGGATGGGGGAAGCCTGGCTTCCTGCCACAGCCCCCGGGAGAACGCCCTGACTCTTCTGAGCTGGCCACTCCTCTGCCTCCGACCCCTGGGGGCTCCCAAGCGCCTGCCCCAACTATCCCCATTCAAAGTGTCCCCCACGGCCACACCCTGGCTCTAACCAGCCTTGCCAGCCACCTCGTCTGCCTTTCGCCTCTTCTCTGACCCTCCTCGCTGCTTCCCCTCCCCTGTCCTTCCCTTCTTCCCTCCCCACCCCACCCCGGAGGTAGCGCTGACTACATTAAATGGCCCTGTGTTCCCAGCTTTCCATGCTGTTCCTTACGCCTTCTGCTGTCTCCTCCTCTGCCTAATAAACGCCAACCAACCCTCTGCAGGTCAGCGGCAATGCGGCCATGTCTCCAGAGCCACACCCACCTCCCCCCCGCCAGGCCTGGCCCTCCCCGGCAGCTGGCCCGGCCCCGACCTCCCCGGTCAGTAAGCGTTTGCCCATCTGCTCCCTGGTTTCAGAGGGAGCCTCTGGAGGTCGGCTCTGAGTCCCCGGCCTTGCTCGCTTCCGTGGCCCTGGCTCCCAGCCCGTGCCTGGCACCGGGCGGAACTCAGCAAACACCTGCTGAGCGAGCGGCGGGGCCGGGTACCTTTCTGCTCCGGGGCGCTGCTGATGGTGAACGGATGCCACTCGTAGCGCGCGATGCTGGGGACGTTCAGATACAGGTAGTCGCCCGGCCTGTAGTGGAACGGAGCGGGCCGCCGGATGAGGAGATGGGTGACCTGGGGAAAGAGGAAGACCAGGGTCATCCGGGCAGCCCCAGAGCCGCCAGGGCCGCCCCCTGCCCCGGGGGGCAAGAGGCAGAGGCTGGGCCCTCCGCCCCCATCACACCCCGGGCATGAGACCCTCCGGCCTGGGAGGGCGGTTGGCCTGCGGCACCCTGCCAGCCAGGGGCTGGGTGACGATCGGAGACAGGGACAGTTGGGACGTGTCTCAAGTGGGGCTCATGGTTTGATCCCCCTTCTAACTGTATGGTCTTGCCCGTCCCTTGGCTGGTAGTGGCCCTCCTCAGTGAAGCCCCCCGAATGCTGTGGCTCATTGCTTGGAACTTCTGTAGGATTTGGCTGGTATTCCAGGTACTCGTGGGTGTCTCCCCCCCGCAGGAGAACTATGTCCTGGACGACGGCTTCTGTTTATTGAGCACCCGCCGCGTGCCGGGGCCATGTGGGCCGCTTCGAGTGGCCTCTCTGGTCCTTACAGCAAGTATCTGAGACGGATGCCATTCTTCCCCCGCTTTACGGATGAGAAGCTAAGGCTCAGGATGGTGGAGGAGCTAGCTCGAGGCCACCAGCTAGGAAACCACGGGATCTGCAGCCAGTCACGGCTGTCCGAGGCTGGAGCCTTCGTGGTTTGGCGTCCACGTCCTCACGCTCGACTGTCCAGAGCTGAGCCCACCCGAAACTGCCTTCCCTTTCTCCATAGATGGCCCGGTCACCCAGACACGCAGGAGCCGTCCCAGGTCCCTTCCTCTCCCCGGGCCCAAATGCAGCCGGTTACCTCCTTTGTGTGAGAGCCACCCCCTCCCCACCCCACAGCCGCTGCCCCCGTTGAGGGTCAAGGCCCTCACGGGCTCTCATCTGCATATTGTGCAACAGCCCCCAAACGGTCCTCACCGGGCCATCGTGCACAGAGCCACCGCAGAAATTCAGCGGGAACACAAACCGGCTTACTCCCCTTACACCCCCCCATCAGGCGCTCCACCAGGCCCTGCCCGCCCCTCTCCCTGGCCCCTTGGCTCTCACCCATAGTCCCCAAGTACAGCATCCCTTCCAGAACTCGGGGCCTCTGCCCAGGCTGCTCCTTCCCCCAGGAGTACCCTTCCTCATCTCGTCTAGGCAACAAACTCCTGCTCATCTCTCGAAACCCTGATGCGGCATCTCCTTCCCCATCCTGAGGCTTTCTCTGACCTCTCAAAGATAGCTGCCGACCTCCTGACACCCTGCTCTCACCCGTACAGCCCTGCACCGTAACGAAAGGGCAGAGCAGGACCGCGCCCGCACCTTCTCGGGGCCTCTGTGACCTGGGACGGGGCCTGGCAGCCTGCAGGCTCTTAAGACATGTTCGGTGAGCCCATCTTTCCTGGTATCCTGCCTACCTGTCATTCTGCTTCCTGAAATGTCCCTCCCGATGGCGAGACCAGCTCCGGTACTTTGCTCGTCTCTTCTGCTGTGCAGGGGCCGTAGCTACACCGTTCCCTACTTCCTGGGGGTCTAGCATCGTACCCAGCTGCTGTGCCCTCCCCCTCCCCCTGCAACTCCCCCAGGGCACCTCGGGCCCCCTTCACACCTTGGAGGGAAGGAGATTGACTTCCACGATGCACAGGGCTGCCATGCGGGACACCACGAGCCCAGTGGCCTTCTCCAGGAAGAACAAGACGCCAGGGACCAGCAGCCACTTCCAGAAGCTGGGCCCATGCAGAACGAGCAGGACCCACATGGGGAGGTACGACAGGTGAGTCCAGTGGAACACCTGCGAGGGGGCAGAGCGAGGGGGCTGTGAGCTTCTAGAGCTCAAGACCGGGGGGGGGGGGGGGGGGGGGGGTGGGGTGGAACAGGGCAGCTCGCGGAGCCCTGGTCACGCCCTGCCCTCCTGCGGACAGGGCTGGGTAGGAGGCTGAGGATGGGAAGCTTTGGGGCTTATCTGTTCTGGGGGCGGGGGGGGGCGCTCGGCCCAGGGACCGCAGAAGGGCTCCTGGAACTCACACCAAACCTCTGAAACGTCTGCCCGGGGATGTTCTGGGCAGAGCAGAGTGCCCCCCGCAAAGGGCTCATGAGCATCGGGGTGCCCCTCGCAGTGCCCCTTTCTCAGGGGGAAGTAAAGACAGCAATTTCCCGAGCGTGAGGACGGAAGAGCGGAGCCCTGAGGTCGAAGGCCTGCTCTACTGCCGGCTGTGGGAGCTCGGGCTAGGAAACGACGTGTCTGAGCGGCAGATTCCTGGTCGGGCAAGCCGAGAGGCGGATTCCTACTTCGAAGGATCGCTGTGCCGGTGCTCTGTACGCGTCCACCCGACGTGACCAGATCAGCCCAGGCGGCTCCGAACCAAATCTGTGACCTCCCGCGTGGAACTAACGCTCCTGCTCCTCCGTTGGAGCAGCTGTGTGCCACGTGTATAGTTAGCGGCTTCACACAGACCATCTCATTTAATTCCTAACGTCGATTCATAGGTGGAGAATTATAGGTCCATTCGAGAGCTGAGGAAGCTGAGTGAGCCTGTGTCCCTTCCCCTTCCAGAAGCTAGTTTAATGCCATTAGGGCGGTGGGGGCGGGCGGGCACCAGCACAAAAAGGCAGACTCTCCCAGAGCAAAACGTGTTTCACTTGGCAGATACCACAGCCCCGTGGGAGAACCGGAGTCACGTGGCACATAACACGCAGAGCAGCCCGGGCACTTCCTGGGCTCTGGAGGGAAGGAGAGGGGACGCGGCCCGAAAGGAAGTCGGGAGGCCAGCCCGGGAGGGCACGGGGTGGGGGGGGAGGGCCGGGCACCTCGAAGTGGCCGCTCCTTCGGATGCAGGAGCTGGAGCAGGCGAACATAAGCAGCAGCAGCAGCAGCAGGGCCACGCCGGTCGGGGAGGCCAGGCCGTGGACCCAGCCGATGCCGGGCCGCGTGGTGAGCAGCAGTTCCCAGAACCGGAAGGGGCTGGCGTCCGCCTGAGCCTGGAGCGCTGGAGGCGAGCACAGGACAGGCCCTTCCCGCTCCCCCCCTGCCTTTGGGGTCCCCGCCCCTCCCCCATCAGGCCCCCTCGCCCAGGCAGAGCCTGCCACCCACCCGCTGGGCCTGCAGGAGGCCCTGGGCTGAAAACTGCGGGGCTCCCGGGAGGGCCCCACCTCCACCCCCGGCTCCCCTCCCCCTGCCCCAGGCGGCTCACCGAAGTTCACGACGTGGGCCGAGGTGTGCACGAGGGAGAGCCCAACCACCGCGTAGCCCACCAGCTGGTGGAACTGGATGTTCTGGTCCAGCGGCAGGACCTGGGCCAGCCACGTGGCCCGCAGCCACGTGAGGCAGCGTCTGAGCATCGGCACCTGCGGGGCAGAGCGGCCGAGAGCCTCGCCTGGCGCCCTCTCCCTCCCTCTCTCTCTCTCTCTCTCTCTCTCTCTCTCTCTCTCTCTCTCTCCCTCTCTCTCTCTCTCTCTCTCTCTCCCTCTCGGCCCCGTTCTCCTCTCCCCGGCAGCCACCTCCAGCCTCCCTCTGAGCTGGGAAGGTCACCGTCTCCCCCGCCCCTGAGCCTTCGCTGCTCCCCCCTAGGTCCACAGCTGAGGCGTCCAGAGCAGGGACTGCGGAACGGGACGGGAACAGAAAATGTGGCAGAGTGACAGCCTGTAGGACTTTGATCTAGCCGCAGGAGCAGCGCCTGCGCTTCCCGCTGACACTTAAGATCTGCGTGGACGCGGCGCCCTGATTCAGTCTTCACACCAGGCAGGCGCCGCGTTGGGTGCGGCTCTCAGCGCGGCCGGGAGGAGGAAGGCTGGCTTTCAACAAGGGCCCCCTCCTTGCCCGTCTGCTGTCAATACACATGGGCCCCGACAGGTGGACTTCCAGACGACGTGGCCTGATTCTAACAAAGCGAAATGGCCTCTCACAGAAAGGACAAGCAGCTTAAGCAGATTCCCTGCAGAGAAAGTTCCCTGATTGAGCATAAAAATAAACCCCATGGGGCGCCTGGGTGGCTCAGTCGGTGGAGAGCCCGACTCTCGACTTCAGCTCAGGTCATGATCTCAACGGTCCAGTTCGCGGGCCGGGCCGGGCTCTGCACCGGTAGCGCGGGGCCTGCTTGGGATTCTCTCTCTCCCTCTCTCTCTGCCCCGCCCCTGCTCGTGCTCTCTCTCAAAATAAATGAACATTAAAAAAACACACACACAGAAGCAGCTGACGTTATGAAGAAGAGGGTGTGAACTAGCGCTGTACCTCCCAGATCATTAAAGATGACTCCGGCCGTCTAGCTGCATGCAGTGTGCCGGACAGCAGTCTAACGGCTAAGGATAACACGGCACGCGTAGAATTACAAGTCAGTGGGCACGAACCGGGTTATTCGAAGGGTGTTTAGTTCTGTTCTGATTGCAGGAGGGTCACTCAAAAACGCTTGGAGACCTCGCTCCCTGGCCCGGAGGATCATATTCTGACCCATTAGCCTGGCACTCAAGGGCTCTGAACGCACCCTCTGCTGGGAGCCCTGCACCGGAGCCAGCCCCACCTCCTCCGGGTCCCCCACGGGATTACTGTGAACATCAAATGGACCGTGCTTAGCACCGCAGCCGTACACAGTGAGTGTACAAAACGCCAGCCATGGTGGGCAAATGGTGGCTCAGCCAGTGCGTGAGTTCGAGCCCCCCCTCCTCCTAGAGCCCTGTTCCCAGAGCCGGGCTCTGTGCTGACAGCTCAGAGCCTGGAGCCTGCTTCCGATTCTGTGTCTCCCTCTCTCTCTGTTCCCCCGCCCCGCTCGTGCTCTGTCTCCTCGCTCCCCCTCTCGAAAATGAATAAACTTAAAAAAAAATATTAACTAAAATAAACATGCCCGCTGTGTTTTACATGCTGTGTGACTACGGACAAGTCGCTGCCCCTCTCTGCGCCTCGGTGTCCACCGTATCGCCCCCAGCTGACTTCCTGCCCCGAGGCACCCCGGGTGTCTCTGAAGGAACCCGGGCTGTCAGTCGTCCCCCCCCCTCCCCGCTTCCCCGCCGAGGGCCCGCGGGGCGTTACCGCGATGAAGCTGCAGTCAAAGTTGAGGCACTGGCCGCAGCCCTTGGCCACCATGACGCTGGCGCCCAGGTCCCGGTGCGCGGAGGCCGCCAGAGCGAAGAGCAGCACGTGGAGGCCGCGTAGGCCGCCAGGCAGAGCAGGTGGCTGCGGTGGTTGCGCCAGTAGGCGGAGGTCAGGGGACGCGGGCGGCGGGGGCGCGGCCGGGCGGCAGGGGGCGTCAGCCAGTGGGCGGCGCTGCGGGACAGGGGCTGGGCTCAGAGGGACTGGGCCCCGCGGGCCACGGAGGGGAGGAATCTGCGCGCGGCATGGCGGGCACCACCAAAGTCCGAACCTAGGGACCACACCCCCCCCCAGACCCTTATAACCGACCAAGTCTCTGGAGCCTCGCGGCTCCCTTTGCACCAGGAAACAGAGAGGTCAAGCCACTTGCTTACAGTCACACAGCTAGGTGTGCGAACTAGAACTCCCATCTGTCTGATGCCGCAGCCACCACGGCTGTCTTCAATACCTCCCTTGCTTGCCAATTGAGGGGGGCGGGGGGAAAAGGCGATCGAAAAGATGGAAGAATCTGAGACATGTCGTGGTAAATAACCCACAAGTAAGTTAACACACAAAAAGAACGAACTACAAAACCGGCCCTCTTCAGAGCTCGGAGTCGAAGTCAGGTGTGTTGTTACACCACGTCTATTTTATTTTCTCCACAGCCCTTGCCACTTTAGGCCTTCGCTGAGTTTATGCATTTGTTTATTGGTATAAATTACAAATAAATTAACGGTGCCTGCTCGATCAAGTTGAATAAATGGCTGCCTTTGCTAATTGTTTGTGCGACCCTAGGTAAGTTACTTCAGGTGAAGTAACTAATTTCCTTTGGGGCGTTGCCATAAAATGCGCTGGTAATTTGTAAAACTGCCCAGCCCATACTAGGTGCTTAATACGGTGCACCTGATTCTGAAAAGACACTGTAGAAAACGGAAGCAAGACAATAGCTGCCCCGCAGTACAAGGCCTTTGTCCCCTGAGACAAGGCGGGCAAAGGCGGGGCGGGGCGGGGCGGGGCAGGATGAGGCTGGGCGTGGCGGGGGCGTGGCGGGGCTAGGCTGGATGCAGCTGGGCGGGGCGGGGGCGGGGCAGTATGCGGCTGGGCGTGGCGGGGGCGTGGCGGCGTAGGCAGGATGCGGCTGGGCGGGGCTGGGGCGGGGCAGGATGAGGCTGGGCGTGGCGGGGGCGTGGCGGGGCGAGGCAGGATGCGGCTGGGCGTGGCGGGGGCGTGGCGGCGTAGGCAGGATGCGGCTGGGCGGGGCAGAGCAGGATGCGGCGGGGCTGCACGGGGCTGGCGGGGCTGGGACGGGCCGGGATAGGCAGGGTGGGGAGTGGTGGGGTTGGGCAGGGTGCGGCGAGGTAGGGCTGGAGCAAGGCGGGCCGGGGGCTGGGCTGGGAAGGACGGGCCTGAGACGGGGAGGGTACGGGGCTGGGCTGGGCTGAAGCGGGATTGGGCGGGGCTGGAGCGGGCCACCGGTGGGGCGGGCCTGGGCAGGGTAGGGCGTGGTGGGGCGGGGTTGGGCGGGCCTGAGCGGGGCTGAGGAATCCCCGGGGCCTCAGGCCACTCTGAGCGCTTGGAGTCCCACCCCTACGCGGGCAGTGCCCGCGCTGGAGACAAGACCGCACCTGATGGTCAGGTTCTCCATGACCCCGGGGAAGCGCCGCAGCTCGTCCCGGAGCTCGTCGAAGGTGATGGCGCCGTTACTGTCCTTGTCGGCCGACTCGAAGAGCGCCAGCGTCAGCTGGTCCAGCTTCTCTTCTGGCAGCGAGATGGCGCTCTCGCGCATGCACGACTGCAGCACGGTGCGCAGCTCGTCCGCGTCGATGGAGCCGCTGCCTGTCCCAAGTGGGGACGAAGCCGAGTGGGGGCCTGCCCCGGGCCCCGCTCTGTACCGGCAGACTCCCCCTCCGGTACACAACCATTGCATCGAGTGGTGAACTTTCCCTAATCGTCCACCTCCAGTTTTCTGCGAACAAACTCCCTGTCGGGGTGTAGACCAGGCTATCATCAAAGCACATAACATCGCCCTCCGCTCGGAAACCTTCCGCGGCTCCCTACTGCCCAGTTCAACAGAGATAAACCCCTCTTAGCCTCCGTGCATGTCTTTCTCGAGAATCTGCAGCTTCCTCTCTAAGTACTGAGCTTCCAAGACCATCTGCCCAGAAGATACACTTGCATGCTTAATCCGTAAGGAGCTATGTGCCCAGAGTCTCAATTATCCGGAAGCAAGTTGTCCGTGGGGTGGTGGTGAGGAAAGTTCCCTGTTGCTCTCTAACTTGAGGCAGACCTTGCTCTTCCGTGTTGTCCTGAGGCCACGTGGCCTTGAGTGAATATGGGTGACTGAGGGTGTGATAGGAAAAAGAAGCCAAATCTACCCACCGAAATGAGATTACAGGCATATTTTTTTCCGTGTATATTTCCATTCTGCATGAGCAGCGAGGCCGTGATTAATGAGTTCTTGGCCTGTTTGGATGTAGACACACTTGAGGTAGCTTTGTAATTCTGCCCCTTACTAACTGTGCTGGTGGGCTGTAAGCCCCTCGGAGGAGTGAAACTGACTTTGCTCATCTGTAAAATGGGGACCATGATTCCTCCCTTTCGGAACTGGTTCAAGGATAACAGATCATTATGAAGCACTTACCGCAGGATCTGGAAGAAAGTCACTGCGTATAAATGGAAAGTCTTATTGGCATTGTGATCATCGGGAAGACCCAAGCCAAA
Source organism: Paguma larvata (assembly GCA_030068075.1). NCBI lineage: Eukaryota > Metazoa > Chordata > Mammalia > Carnivora > Viverridae > Paguma > Paguma larvata. The sequence continues at coordinate 106,884,096 of CM057827.1, read as the reverse complement.
GTCTCGAATCACTTGCCAGGGCAGGGTCTAACGTACCCCTCTCCAGCCACGCTCCCGTCCTCAGCTTTCCTACTCAAGAGCCACCATGCGACAGGTTTCTAACTGCACCCGGAGCTCCAGTCCCTCCCGTGCCCCCTCCACGCCCTCTCATCCATCTGACTTTATTGTCTCCTTGGCTAGTTTCCAACCCGGGGTCCTCCTTCATAATTATTCTCATACACACATTCTTCTTCCCTGTTCCGCGGTCCTTCTATTCCAGTGACCTAAAACTATCCCACCCCTGAGAGACTCTAGCCACCTGCTCTCTCCCTTCCCGCACCAGGGCAGCTGATAGGACACTCTTGAGGAAAAGCTCCCAAGAGAGCAGGAAGCTTTTTGATCCCGAGCCAGAGCAAGGCCTTCAACTCGCCCGGCGACCCTCTCCTGTGTCTCTAGGACGGTCACTCTCCCGCCATCTGCAAGGACCTCTTCTCTCCTCCATGGCCATCCGATCGCTCCCTGGATCTCAGAGAGAGCAGAAGCCACTAGAAGGGAATGCGTTCTAGGTCCCACCATAAAACAAGTCTCCTTTCACCTGCCCTGCCCTGCCTCCCTCCCCGCCGCTGTCTGCTAGGAGAAGGCGAGTCTGCCACCTCTCCCCCGTCACAAACCGACCTCTCCATCGGAGGTCATCGGTAAAGCCCAGGAGTGAGCAAAGCGTGGTGGTCAGAAGGCAGTCAGCGAGGACTGTCCCATGGAGACTGGGTGGCATCTGAGGAAGATGTTCAGAGAGTGGGAACGGCCATCTGCCCATGTACTAGGGGAAGGGGGTCAACTTGGGCAATGGGCTCCAGGAACGAGGTCTGGCTAGGTTGAGTCAGGTGCGACTGGGAGCTAGAGAGGCCTCAAAGGCCGGAGGGCCCTGCGTAGCAGCAGGCCCGCAGCTAGGTCCAGCTTTGCAGGACGCAAATCCAGCCCAGTGACTTCCCTGCTCGACACTCTTCCCGTGGCTCCCCGTTGCCCATCGCACTGAGACTCCCAACCTTGGCCACGGAGGCCCGCACAGTCTGGCCTCCCCCACCGGCCCGGTTTCACTGGGCGTCTCTTTGTCACTGCCGTCTCCCTTCCTCTGATGATTCCGGGCCTTCGGAGATGCTTGATGCCACAGAGTTGCCAGAGATTTAAGTGTATTTTTTTAAGCTTATTTATTTTTTTTTGAGAGAGAGAGAGAGAGAATCCCAAGCAGGCGCCCCGGAGCTGCCAAAGATTTAAAAGTAGAATGTTCATGGGGGTGCCTGGGTGGCTCAGTCGGTTGAGCATCTGACGCTTGATTTTGGCTCAGGTCGTGAGCTCACAGTTTCATAAGTTTGAGTCCCACATCTGGCTCTGCGCTGACAGCATGGAGAGCCTGCTTGGGATTTTCTCTTTCCCTCTCTCTGCCCCTTCCCTGCTCGTTCTCTCTCTCTCTCTCAAAAATAAATAAATAAACATTTTTAAAAAGTGGCGGGAAGGGGGGGAACCATCGAATTGTCCATTTTGGTAATGGAGTTTGAGGAAATGGTAACACATAGTGGCTGACACCTATAAAGGGTGCCTCCCATGCTGGGCACTGTTCTGAGTTGACACAAGGTCACTCATTGAATCCTATCAACCTCATGAGTGTACACGGTCATTATAACCATTATTCTCCTGCGATAGGTAAAAAAAAATAAAAATCTGAGGCACGAAGAAGTTAAGGATCTTGCCCAAGGCTTACCATAATAGTTATTATTTTTTTAATGTAGATTTATTTTTGAGAGACAGAGAGATCGGCACAAGCAGGGGAGGGGTAGAGAGAGAGGGGGACAGGCCCCGTACTGAGAGCAGAGAACACCGTGCGGGGCTTGAACCCACGAACCGTGAGATCGTGACCCAAGCCGAGGTCGGATGCTTAACTGACTGAGCCCCCCAGGCGCCCCCGCCATGAATGTTAATAAGCGATGTGATTTCCGAACTTAGGCAGCCTGACCTCCGAGCCAGAGAGCTGAACTCCTGGGCTGCGCTGTGTGGGACACAGGATCAGTACCTACAGACAGCGGAATACGATGCGGCCACAGGAAGTGATGCCGTAACCACACCGAGTGACCACTTCAGACCCGCCAGGGTGGCTACGATTAAGAAACAACAACGACAAGAGAAAGTAACAAGAGTGGGCAAGAAGTGGAGAAACTGGAGCCCCCGTGGGTTGCTGGTGGGGGTGGAAAGTGTTACAACCTCTGCGGAAGACGATAGCATTCCTCAAAAGATTAAAAACAGGGGCGCCTGGGTGGCTCAGTTGGTTAAGCGGCCAACTTCAGCTCAGGTCATGATCTCACAGTCTGTGAGTTCGAGCCCCGCGTCGGGCTCTGTGCTGACGGCTCAGAGCCTGGAGCCTGCTTCCGATTCTGGGTCTCCCTCTCTCTCTGCCCTTCCCCTGTTCACGCTCTGTCTCTATGTCTCTCAAAAATAAATAAATAAACGTTAAAAAAAATTTTTTTAAAAATTAAAAACAGAACTACCCTATGATCCTGGCAGTTCTGCTCCCGGGTCGACGCCCAAAAGGATGGAAGGCAGGGTGGCGAAGACCTACACCCGTGTTCCTAAGAGCATCATTCGCAACAGTCAAGAGGTGGAAGAAATCCAAGGGTCCGCTGATGGGTGTATAAGTGAAATGTGGTCTATCCACACAACGAAATAGCGTCCAGCCTTAAAAAAGAATGAAATCCTGTCAGGCTACAACATGGGTGAGGCTTGAAGACGTGACGCTAAGTGACATAAGTCAGTCGCAGGACACGTATTATATGATTCCACTCATGGGAGATTCCCTAGAAGAGTCAAATTCTTCCAGACGGAAAGTAAAAGTGGTTGCCATGGGAACTAGGGAGTGTTTCATGGGTATAGAGTTCAGGGCTGATGAAAAAGTTCTGAAGACGGATGGATGGTGAGGGTTCCTCAACAGTGTGAGTGCCCTTCATGCTGCTGACGTGTGGTGAAAGTAGAGGCACCCGGGTGGCTCGGTTGGTTAAGTGTAGACTTCGGCTCAGGTCATGATCTCAAGGTTTGTGGGTTTGAGCCCCCCGCTGGGCTCTGTGCTGACAGCTCAGAGCCTGGAGCCTGCTTCAGATTCTGTGTCTCCCTCTCCCTCTCCCCCTCCCTTGCTTGTGCTCTGTCCCTCCCTCTCTCTCTCAAAAATAAATAAAAACATTTTTAAAATGACGTAAGTGGTAAATTTAATGTTATGTATATTTTGCCACAGTAAAAATGTTACGAAGCAATATATTCTTACAGGAACAAATATTTACATTGTTTAGTAAGAAAAGGCAGTCTATAGAGGATAATCCCATTTTTTAATTTAAAAACTGTGTGTGGGGTGTGTGTGTGAGAGAGAGATCGGTTAGAAGGCGGTATAGAAAAATGTTAGGGGTGATTTTTGCTTTCTTCTTAAAACCGTTCGGTATTGGCTTAAATGTTCCCAGCGGACTTATGTTCTTATTATGATACGGAAAAAGCCATAAAGCAATTCCTTTTTGCAAACATAGAAAGGAACAAAAGACAGTTCTTGTCTCCTGGGCCAGGTTGGCCCCTTCTCACCACCTTCCACGAAAGGGAGCCAGTGATCAGACAGAGATGGGGGGCGGGGTGTCACGCGGAGGGAGCGCGCCATCAGCCCGGCCTGGAGAACACAGCCGTGACCCCTGAGACAGGTCAGTGCCCTTCGTCCCCGCCCCCTGAGCCCGCGCCCGCCCCCGGCCCCCGCCCCCTGAGCGCCCGCGCCCGCCCCCGCCCCCTGAGCCCTTACCATCGACGTCGTACACCTGGAAGAGGAACTTGAGTTTGTCCATGGGGTCGCCGTGGATGAGCAGGGTGAGCGCCTCCAGCAGCTCCTGGCGGCTGATGGTGCCGCTTCGGTCGGAGTCGAACAGGGCGAAGAATCTCTCGGCAAAGAAGGACTGAGGCCGGAGAAGGACGGGAAAAGGCACAGCGCGGACTCAGGCCTGCGCTCGGAGGGCGCGCCGTGGGTGCGCGCGTGCGCCGTGGGGCTGTGGGAGTCCGGCGGGACCCCCGGCGCTCGGGGCGTGATCGCGGGGTGTGGTCTGCCCGCTTGGCCACGCCAGAGCCGGTGTCTCGGCCCATCCTGCACTGCCTAGAGGGAGTGTGGACTCCCGGTGGCGGGACTGTTTAGATCCCAGCGGGGAAAAAGGGCTTGTGTCTGGGCCTCAGGCCCCCCGCTGGCACGGCAGCCCGGTCCCCTACATGTCATCACCCCCATCAGTCCTGCAGTGCAGCCCCCTCAACCTGCCAAAGGGGTCAGACAGAAGGTCCCCCTGCAGGCTCCTTCCAGGTCCTGTCCTGTCCCCTTGGGGTGATCACGAGGAATGAGGGAACCAGGACGGTCTTAGAGGGAGGATGACACTCGGATGCCTGTGTCTTTCCTGTACTTACTGTACTTACTTGCAGGCTGCCTGTAGCCTACACTTAAGGCTGCCTCTGCCTGCCGGGCCTGGTGAGAGGCACTCAACGCAGAAATTAAGACATCCCGGGCCAGTGCCCCAGATATGCCAAGGTGGGTGGGGGGAGACGTGAACTTCGCGGCAGGGGAGGGGCCGCAGGGTTCACGTCTCACCTAAGGGAACCATGAGGAGTTCAGAAGCACCAAGTGGGGGCCGAAGTCGGCTGTAGACGGTCAGCCCTGCCTCGGCTCTCCTCCTTCTTCCCTAGGCCCCTGGGTAAGATCTTTCCAGTCTCTACCATTCCAAATGGTCTTTGTCTTAAGGTATTTTGTAGCCTCCTTGACATGTAAGGGTGTGATGTCCGGCAGAAGGGTTTTTTCCTTCCCCACGCTCACCGTAGAAGGAGGCATGGCGTTTAGAGTTCTTGGCCGGATCCCTGCTACCAGCCAGTGAGGGGCCCCTGATCCAAACGGGGATATAGATGCTCCTTGGCTTGCCCCTATCAAGGACGCAGGCCCCCACCAGACGCCGGCCCACAAGGCGGGCAGGGAGAGGTTGACATTTGCAGGCTCACCCCACCCCCTGCCTACCCCGTCGCTCTGTGGGTGTCTCCCCAGTCTGCATGGCATGCGGGCTGCTCCGGGGTTGGGCAGAGACCCTATCAAATGGGAGAGGCCTGGGGACGGTGAGGGAGTCTCACGGATACAAACCCACTGAAAAATGTCCTTCTCAGAAGGAGGCTTACGTCCATCACAGCCTCTGCCCGTGAGGCTGGTGGAAAAGATGAGGCCAAATATATTTCTTAAGATTTGGCCAGCTACCGATATCTGACGTCGCATGCTGTTTTGAAGACCCGCAGGAGGCCTCGGCTACCAGAGGGATGGACGGGCCTCGGTAGCAGAGACAGAACCATCCTCCCGATCCTGCTTAGAGGCGGGGCCTTAAGCCCCAAGGATGCCCGGGGGGAGCGATCTTTCCCTCCTCGATATGTCCTGCGTCCCCGAGAGCCAGAAGGCTCTTCCTTTATGAACACGGGGCCCCAGCTCTGGAGCCGACACTTGCCTCTTTCACATTCAAGGCTGTTTTGAATTCTTGCAGGCTGATCTCCCGGTCTTCTCCCGCGATGGTCTCAAACTGGCGTGTCACCCACTGAAGCCACTTGGCGTCCTCCTCGGCACTCATGGCGCTTGAGACAAAGGAGACGGGTTTATGGATTTGGGGTGGCCACAGGCTCCCGGTGGCTCCGGGCCCTGGGCCTTCTTCTCACTAAGGCCTCGGGCCTTCCACGGGCTGGATCAGCCTCCCTACGGCGGCGTTTTTACTGCCCTGCGTCCCTGCCTCTTCCTTCCATCTGACGTCAGCCAGCCTGGGCTCGTGGCTCTTTGGGTTCCGGAATGATAGGATCCCAGCGAGATGGAGCCCGGATCGCGGGCCTCAGGTCAGAGAATTCCCACACCCCGGGAAGGCCGTGAACATGAGGACAGCCCTCCCCCCGGCTCACGTTCGCACGGCTCTTCAGCGTTTTCCAAATACTTCCCACCCATGACTTCATCTGGGCTCCGTCACCATCTGGTGGGTCATGACATTTTATAAGGAGGAAATAGATTCAGAGCAGTGGAGTACTTTGGCAGAATTTCTTCAGCCAGTGAGAGAGACAGAGAGAGACCCAGAAAGGGAGGGCTCAAATCCAAGGCCAGCGTGTTTTCCATCATGTACCAGAGCCTCCTCCGCTCTCTGCTTGAACACTTCTAGTACACACCACACCAGTGCTCAGCCCTCGGGTCTTGACTCTCTGGGTCCGGGGCATAGTCTACGAAGTTCTAAGGGTATCCGTCGGCGGACACCCTCCCCAGACGAGCTAGCTACACTGAACAGAGGTCAGAGATACATGAAGACACCACTTTCTGCGGCATCAAAATCCAACCAACCAAAACCGAGGCTGTGAGCGGGGGTGTATAGCGGCCTTTCCTATCGGCTTTCCTCGCGGAGAATGGCTTGGTCTGTGTCCCACGAGTTCAATGTAACCTTAGATGATTTAGCTACAGTCTAGCCTCGCTGTTTGCAGATTCCGTATGTGTGAATCCTCCTATTTGTTAAGCTTTATTTCTGCGCCCTAATTCGAGGCTTGTGGCATTTTTGCGGACATCGTGGACAGGAGCAGAGCAGTGATGAACTTGAGTTGCCCAAGGTACACGTTCCCGGCTGGGGCTGAACAAGAGGGTTGAATTTTTGTGCTTTTTGTTGGCAATCTTGCTTTTTTCTTTTTTTTTTTGAGAGAGACAGGGGTCTCAAATGAGCAAGGACAGAAAGAGAGAGAGAGAGAGAAGTAGGGCTCACCTGAAGTGGGGCTCGTGCTCCCCTGAAGCCGGGCTCAAGTTCACCCGATGCGGGACTTGAACACATGAACCGTGAGATCATGACCCGAGCCGAAGTCAGATGCTTAACCGACTGAGCCACCCAGGCACCCCCCATTTTGTTCATTCTTAAAAAAAAAATTTTTTTTCCGGTACCTGGGTGGCTCAGGCGATTAAGTGTCTGACTTTGACTCAGGTCATGATGAACTCTCGGTTCGTGGGTTCAAGCCCCATATTGGGCTCTGTGCTGACAGCTCAGAGCCTGGAGCCCGCTTCGGATTCTGTGTCTCCCTCTCTCTCTCTCTGCCCTTCCCTCATTTGTGCTCTCCCTTTCTCTCAAAAATAAATAAATAAACATTAAAAATAATAATAATAATTTTTTAGGGTCACCTGGGTGGCTCAGTCAGTTAAGCGTCCGACTTCAGCTCAGGTCATGATCTCACGGTTTGTGCTGACAACTCAGAGCCTGGAGTCTGCTTCGGATTCCGTGTCTCCCTCTCTCTCTGCCCCTCCCCTGCTAGTGCACACATGCACGCTCTCTGCCTCTCTCAAAAATACATATTTAAAAAATTAAAAAAAATTTTTTTTTTACTTACAGGGGACACACAATGTTACACTAGTTTTCAGGTGTATAATGTATCTCTCCATGTTACGCTGTGCTCACAGCAAGTGTGACCACCATCTGTCACCATGTAACATGATTACAATGTCATGGAACACATTCCCCGTGCTGTAGCAGTGATTTTGTTCTTTAAAACGGCCCCGAGAGTAGTGCTGAAAGGCTGGCTAGGGCTCCTGAGCACAGGAAGGCTGTGATATGCCTTATGGAAAAAAATATGTGTATTAGGTAAGCTTTGTTCAGACATGAGTTCTAGCGCTGTTGATTCTGAATCTATGTTAACAAATCAACGACTTATATTCTTTTTTATTTTTAACAACTTATATTCTTAAAAGAGCCTTTAACCACAAGCACACAGAAAACAGGGTTATATATTGAGGGGTGCCTGGCTGGCTCAGTTGGTGGAGTGTATGACTTTTGTTCTTCTAGGTTTTATTTATTTTTTGAGAGAGAGAGAGAGAGAGAGAGAGCAGGGGAGGGGCAGACAGAGAGGGGGACAGAGAATCCAAAGCAGTCTCCAGGCTCTGAGCTGTCAGCACAGAGCCCAATGTGGGGCTCAAACCCACGAACTATGTCTCAATGTGGGGCTCGAACTCATGAACCCATGAAATCATGACCTGAGCCGAAGCCAGACACTTAACTGACTGAGTCACCCAGAGACCCAAAAATGTGTGACTCTTGATCTGGGGGTCGTGAGTTTGAGACCCATGTTGGGTGTAGAGATTATAAATAAATAAACTTAAAAAAACACAAGGCTATATATTGATTTTTTGATACATATGATATCAAATGATAAAAATGTTGCATCCAAATGTTAGCAGGGACCTAAACCTGTGTTTTCCCTAAGAGCTGGTTCAGAATTCCCAAAATCATTGTTTACAATGACTTTATAGGACATAACTGCCATGAATAATGAGGGTCAACTGTATAATAAAAATTAAAATAAGCTAACTTTCACTTAAGGAACTCGGGAAAAAAATAAAATACACACAGCAAATAGAAGGATAGACTATTAAATAGCAAGTCTGAAATTCAGGAACTAAAAACTGAATAAAGTCAAAATAATAAATTTATTTTGATTAGGGCAACGATTTCGCAGATGTAGCCATATGCTCAAAACTCATCAAATCGTTCACTTTAAATTTGCAGTTTATTTTTTGTCAATTATGCTTCAACTTAGCGAAAAAAGAAGTTGGGTCTTGGAAAAGTCTGAAGACCATGATTAAAGAAAAAAAGTGAAAAAATTAATATTGAGAAAGGCAATAAAAATGGAGGGGCTACAGAAATAGAAGGGTATCGTGTGCAAATTTTTGGTGAACTCAGGGAAATGAATTGATTTCAAGAAATAACAACCTGAACAGACCAAAACTCATTTAAGAAAGCACAAAGGCAGAGAAATGTCAACCCTTTACGAAAACATCGGGCCCAGCTCGTTGTAATAGCTGAGTCCTGTCCGATTGTCAAAGAACGAGTCCAATGCCAAGCTATCTCAGATGACAAAAAACAATGGTAAGACTCCCAATTTATTTTACAAAGCTAGCATTACCCAATTCCAATGAAGCTAGCATACAAAAAAGGAAGATAGAAAATTCTAGACAAATGTAACTTTTAGCGATTCAAACCTCCAACTAAAGTACAACCAAGTTAAATCCTGGAGTTTACTTTAAAAAAGAATGGGGGCGCCTGGGTGGCTCAGTCGGTTAAGCGACCGACCTCAGCTCAGAGCCTGATCTCACAGTTTGTGAGTTCGAGCCCCGCATCGGGCTCTGCGCTGACAGCTCAGGGCCTGGAGCCTGCTTCGGATTCTGCGTCTTCCTCTCTTTCAGCCCCTTTCCCGCTTGCACTCTCTCTCTGTCTCTCTGTCAAAACTTAATAAACATTAAAAAAAAAAAAAAAGAAGAATCCCCCTTTATCACGAAGGACTTTTCCCGGAAATACAAGGATAGGTCACTGCTAAGAAATCTACGAAGCGCCCTCTGCCGGCCAGTAGCGCAGTCCGGGAGGAGTAGGGACCCCCAAACTGTGATACGTGCCGTCAGAAACAGGGAGGCCTCTGCTAAGATGCGCATTCTGACCCACCAGCTTCGGCGGGGAGGGGCCAGGATCTGCACGTGTAACCGAGCACCCTGGAAAGTTGCGGGCTCGGCGAGGGCTCTAGGCTCACACCCGGAGAGGTGCTGCCCCGCAGGTGAAAGCCCCGCTCGCTTCGCCTCCCGGGCCCCACGGGAAGGCATCCACAAAGCAGAGAGGCCTCTGGAACACAGGCTGCACACAGGTGCTAACCCGGGGAGGGCGGGGAGGGGTCTCTGATGAGCGCCCCACTCTTGGAAATACGCGCGTTGCGGGGCTGCAGAAGGAGAAGAAATTCGGGGAAGCTGGTGGAGAAGAAGCTGGAACGGCAGGCGGGAAGGAGGGTGGGAGGGCATGGGGGAGAAAAGGAGGAGATGGACGTTCTCGACGAGGAGCCAAGAGTCCAGATTTCAGAGCTCCGGGGAGACGATCTGTGCACCAGAGGCCAGAAGTTTCCTCCTGAGGCCAGGATTTTAGGGCTGGGCTCGCTTTGCCCTAACTGAATAACCGGCCCCACGCACTCCGGTTTCCTCATCTGTGAAATGTGACAAAGCGAGCTTCCAACAAGGGCTGGCGTGAGGATCACACGAGACGCTGTCTGGGGGAGCCCATCTGACACACACTGTACAAATGCCAGAGATCGTGGGTCTGACGATACCGATGCCTGATTTGACAGCTGTGAAAACAGGCCCAGAGAGGCCTGGTGACTTGCCCGAGATTGCACAGCCTGCCAGTAAACCAGGCAAGAACAGAGCCGGGGACTCCTGGCTTCTGCCCCAGGCCGACGGTCGTCCTTTGTAGCTCCCCCTCCCCTCCCAAAGGCAAAGAACCCTTGCCTTTCCCCTGTCGCTGGCATGGAAAGCTGGACAGACGAGCCACTCACCCTCTGCAGCTTTCGAGTTCTGGTTGGGCTGCGTCTTCCTGGGTGCTCCTCCTTCCTCCTGTCTTCCGGACCACGGGTCCCAGAGCGGCTGTGGTCTCGACAGCAGCCTGCGTCGTGAAACCCGCAGTTCACTTCTCCCCAGCTCCGCCTCCTCTTCCTGGCTCTTCTCAAGCCCTGCTCACACCCACAGCCCCTCCGTCACCCGTGTGCTGGGCAGTGGCCAACTCGGTCCAGAGAAATTCCAACAAGGAGCCTATTGTGAGGGGAGGGTTGTCCCGCTGGCTGTCCTCCAGCTGGCCCGATTTCTCCCATTTCCCCTCCCTCAAGGAGACCGGCAGGTAGGAGATCTAGAAATGCACCATGCAAAATAATAATAATAATAATAATAATAATAACAAATCACCAACAAGTCAGAGTAGGCTCTGTTCGGCACCGAATGCACCAAGCGAGACTTCATTGATCCCAATGACACTGAGTGCCGACAGAAATGTTGAAGTGCTTACTCTGAGCCGTGCCCCGTGCTAAGGACTGTACACACAGTGTTCAGGTAAATCCATCGCACGGTCCTGTCCGGTGGTCCTTGTCGTCATTAAGCCACCGAAGAGGAAAGCGGGGCTCTGAGACATGAAAGAACACGACCAGGTGGCCTGGCAAGCAGGCATTCAGCCGACGTAGGCTGACTCTGGAGACTGCATTTTTTTTTTTAATGTTTATTTAATTTTGAGGGGGGGAGGGGCAGAGTAGAGAAGGAGACCCAGAATCCGAACCGGGCTCCAGGCTCTGAGCTGTCAGCACAGAGCCCAACGCGGGGCTCCAACTCTTGAGCCGTGAGATCGCGACCCGAGCCGAGGTCAGAAGCTGAAGCTGGGGAGGGAGGGAGGTCTGCGGGCTCGATTTGCCAAAACCCTAAAGAGAAATGATACAAACACTTAAAGCCGCACTGCAACTAAACTTTCAAGTGCTTTTTACTCTTGGTCCTGCCTGGCGGGAGATCGGCGAGGCCCATAACCTAGAATGTGGGATGCAGGTCGGGACCCCCGACTGGGGAGTGTAGATGGCTCCGGCTAATTTCCAAAATGAGGGAAACGATCATCGTTTTGGTGTTTTGTGTGTGTTTTTTTTTTAGTTTATTTATTTTGAGAGACAGAGAGAGTGGAGGAGGGGCAGAGAGAGAGAATCCCAAGCAGGCTCCGCGCTGGCAGCCGGATGCTCGGCTAGAACGCACGAACCAGATCATGAGGCTGCAATCAAGAGGCAGATGCTTAGCCCACTGAGCCACCCAGGTGCCCCAAGAAACACGCGGTATACATGAAATCTCCTTACAGCTTGCAGCCCGCTGACAGACACCTGAAACATACAGGCATGACCTCCCTCCAGGAACTCATGGCTGCCTTGGTGCCTTGATGTTTACATTTTGCTAAAGACTTTGATAAAGTAACTTTATCTTAACAGCAGCTAGCCTCCCAAGGTCCTGAAGGCCTTGCTTCCAGAATCCTTATAGACTTGTGCTCTCCCTAAACCTCCTGATTAAAAAGTATATCATCAGTCACTCCTCACACCCCCAGGGCAGCTCCTTCTGCCCACGGGTCCCATCTCCGTGCCTGCGTCGTGAAAAAATAAAATCACCTTTTTGCACCAACAACGTCTTAAGAATTCTTTCTTCGCCATTCTCTCACGATCACGATCCCCAAACTTCCGAATTTCATAATTCCATCACCACGATCTTGGTTTCAGCTTCACGTGTTTCCCTTCGACTCAGGATCAGAAAGACCTTCAAGGTCGTAGAGCTCAACCAACTTTTTTTTTTTTTTTTTTAGCTTAAGTCCGTCTTCCATCCTTCCCCAGGCACACCGGGTGGCCGCCAGCCCTGACTTTGCACACCCCTAGTCACCGGGGGCTCACTCGCTTGGGAAGCAGCAAATGGGGGCGGGAGGGCTATTTTGAGTGTTCAAATAGTGTTCCTCCGTACTGGAGTGAAGAGAGAGAAGTAGAAACTTCCATTCAGTGACTTTAGAAACTACACGCAGGAGATGGAAAATCCTTTTGAAGAAATAAGCAAAGCCGTACAAATTGTGCTTTCGGGTGGTGACCAGCTAGGGAAGAAAAGGAAGGGTAGGAAGAGGTGACACAGCGCTGCCCCCCGCCCCCCCCCCCCCCCGTCCCGGCGCCACTGCGATCACGCTGTGCGTGACCTCTGTCTTCCCCCACTGCACTGTGAGCTCCCGAAGGAAAGGTCTCTGGCTCATTAATTTTGAATTTTTAAAAAATGTTTATTTGGAGACAGAGAGAGACAGAGCGTGAGCAGGGGAGTAGCAGAGAGAGAGGGAGACCCAGAATCCGAAGCAGGCTCCAGGCTCTGAGCTGTCAGCACAGAGCCCGACGCGGGGCTCGAACTCACAGACTGTGAGATCATGACCTGAGCCGAAGTCAGACGCTTAATGGGCTGAACCACCCAGGCGCCCCTTTGGCTCATTAATTTTTTTTAATGTTTATTTATTTTTGAGAGAGAGAGCAAGCTGGGAAGGGGCAGAGAGAGAGAGGGAGACATAGAATCTGAAGCAGGCTCCGGGCTCTGAGCTGTCAGCACAGAGCCCAACGCTGGTGGGCACTCCACGTGTACTCGTGGAATGAATAAACCTGCCTCGATTTGACAAAGATTTATGAAATACCAAGTGCCACGCACCGTCTGCGGCTACAGAGAGGAGTAAAAGAATCCGGTGTGGTAAAGGCAGATCCAGAAGCGCCAAGAAGGGCACCTCAGGCGAACTCCCCAGCGGAAGGGACTGACCCGAGACGGGCTTTGGAGTGTGAATAGGAGTTCGCCGGGTGGCCAACAAAAAGGACGTGAGCGGCTGGAAGCCCGAACACAAAGGCATGAAGACGGAAATGCGCGCTGTGTTCCGGAAGCTAGAAGCGGCACGGGTGTCACCAAACCGCGACAGACCCTGAGCCGGGAGCGGGAGTCAGATCACGCACGAAGGGTCTTGTTTGAGGCCAGCTAAAGAGCTAGGCCCCTGCCCTGGGGTCCGGGGAGCCAGTAAAAACAGACACCGCAACGGAGCAACGTGATCCGATACTTGCCGACGTTCTGACACAGAAAAGGCTAGTTTATATCCTGGTTCTCAGGGCAAAATGCACATTTTTAAAGGGATGATACTAAACATCATGAAATGTATTTTTAAACATGCCTTCCTTTTCACAAACGTTTGGGAAGGGTAGAATTTTTTCCCCTGGTAACGTTGTTGCATGATTACAAAAATGATAAACATTAATTATAGAAAAAAAATACATAAAAGCACACACACAGGAAAAAAAAAAAGATTTAAAAAATCCCTGTAAATCCGCCCACCCAGATAAAATCTCTGTAGGCACATTCAGGAGGTAGCCCGGCGTGCGATTCAGAGCGGGGGAGTTTCTGATGAACCCATCTGTATGAGCCGGTTTGCCTTTTGAAAGGTGAAACGGAATGAGATCGCTTATGGCAAGGGGGCTTCGAAGGGGGCCGGGAGGCCATTAAGGAGGTGGGGCGTGCACACGTCACCAGGTAGGGGCATGAACTTCTGAACCGGCCCAAACCGCAAATATTCTAAGGAGCCAGCCCCAACACCTGCCACTTGCTACACAAAGAGCAAGTCACTCTGCCTAGCGATAGCCTTAGCAACCGATTACATTCAGCCGACGCTGCTTTCCTGCCGCCAACAGAAAATTCTTTGTAAACAACGTATACACGCATTCCCTTTTGTCTTTAAAATCCCTTGACCCTTGTCCCCTGGGGGGGGGCACCATTTGGGTCGCTGCCTACCTCGGTGTCCCTGAATTGCAATTCTGAGAGCACAAATATATGCTTTGGTGTTGTCTTACTATTGATTTTAGCTAGTTAGCTCAAATACTTCCTTTGGTATTTTATCGGCGCTCAGCCTCTCTCCTGGGCCGACGGCCTTGTGGGAAAGGCCGGGGGTGGCACCAGAGAAGAGGAGGAGGAAACCCTGGGCCTGCTCTACCCTTGAACTCTGAGCTCTCGGAAAACAGAGACGCTATTCCCACGTTTGCAGGGAATTCAGGGGGCTCTGGTCCCACGTGGGCTCAGGGAGCCTTGAATTTTCAGAGGACACCCGTGGCCGAGGAGAGGAGAAGTCCTCAAGTGGCGAGCAGGTGGTAGACAGCTCCGGCAGCCCCAGGGTGGCGGGGTCTGAGCAGGCTGGCTTGTGAGCACAGGTGAAGGCCCGCAGGAGAATTCCCCTGGGGGGGACTTGGAAGTGGAGGAGCGAAGCCAGGATCCGCAGTCAGAAAAAGGTTGGGGGGGCGCCTGGGTGGCTCAGTTGGTTAAGCGGCCGACTTCGGCTCAGGTCATGATCTCACGGTCTGTGGGTTCGAGCCCTGTGTCGGGCTCTGTGCTGATGGCTCAGAGCCTGGAGCCTGCTTCAGATTCTGTGTCTCCCTCTCTCTCTGACCCTTCTCTGCTCATACTCTGTCTTTATGTCTCTCAAAAATAAACAAACGTTAAAAATTTTTTAAAAAAAGAAAAAAAAAAGAAAAAGGTGGGCACGAACGCTAATGTTGCTTCCTCCACGCCCGCAAGCCGGAGTCTGAACAGTAAGAGCCTGCGACTTGGGGCTTCTGGTTAAGACGGCCCGAGGTCGGCCCCTTGAGGACCCCTCATCCATACTACGCGCAAAGCAATAACAGATAAAATACCTAAAAAGATGTAAAAGACCAGTTGCTCTCGAAAATAGGATAAACATCTCTGTTGGCCGGAAGTGAAACAGAAACACACGACGACTGTGAAATCTCTAGTCTCGCTCGGCTCTGGGTTCTAAAACCTCTGCTCCTGGGGAAGGGAGTGAGTCTCCCGATTAATGGGACCCCTTGATTTGGGGTCAGAGCTGAAAACAGCTGCGACCAACCATTGCCTGGGACTGCCTTATTTTGTACTCAGGACAAAAAGAGGGGTTGACGTTGTCACCCAGACCTGGACAGACCAACAACGCCTGTTTGGTGACTGTGTTCGCGGTGTCCTCGGATCTCCGTGGATGGGAGCCCTGGGCCACCAAGGCGAAACCAGTATCGAATTGGGGAGGACGGGCAGGCAGAAAGCTGGATGAAGCAACAGCGAAAGGTCTAGAGGAAGACCGAGGATGAACACACACACACACACACGCACGCACACACACACGCACGCACGCACGCACACACGCACCATTCAAGATGAGCCGACCTGCTAGGATTCCGAGAGACCCAAAAAGAATGGATGCTAAGAAGACAGCCAATCAAACCAAAACAAGGGAGAATTCATTCTGTAAGTTGTGAAACTCACAGACTTTAAGCCCGTGTAGAGTCCTTGACGAGAGAAAAGAAAAACACCCATCGGAAAAAGAAAGAAAGAAAAAATGGACAAAAAGGACCCCGGTTTCAGCCGGTGTGAAGGAAACCCAGCTGGAAAAATGGAGAATGATATGGTTCTTACGATGCAATAAATAGGATACTTTTCAAACTAGACCCAGTGGAAGAGGGAATACACAATCCCTAAGACAGCACGGAATCACTGACTTCTTATAATTCTGTAGCTTTGTTTCACTCACCAACATGCTCTCAGCATCTCTCATGGTCAGATGCGCGTGTGCCCGAAGGCTGTAAGCTCGTGTTCTACGTCTAGAGACTTGATTTTTCTATATTTACTCCATTATTAAAAACAAGTTTCTGAGAAATCTTGTGATCAATCTTTGCCCGAGCTTTCAGTGGGTTCTCTCCATTCCCAAAAAAGGAATCGCTGAGGGTACATGAATAAACTTTCCAAAGCCTTTAGATTAAGCCATAGAGCCGAGCTGCTTCCCCCAAACCTTGGGCCTGATTTCTCTCCCACCCATGTTTCATTTTTTATTAAAAAAATCTTTTTTAATGTTCATTTATTTTTAGTAGAGAGAGAGAGAGAGGGAGAGAGACAGATTGTGAGCAGGGGAGAGGCAGAGAGAGAGGGAGACACAGAATCCGAAGCAGGCTCCAGGCTCTCAGCTGTCAGCACAGAGCCCAACACAGGGCTTGAACCCACAAACTGTGAGATCACAACCTGAGCCAAAGTCAGACACTTAACCAACTAAGCCATCCAGGCACCCCTCCCACCCGTGTTTTAAGAGAATGCCTACTTCACCAAATGCCTGTGATTTAGAGGGATTATTCTTTAAAATACTTGTCAACCACTGAGGCACCTGGGGCTCAGTGGGTTAAGCCTCAGACTTCGGCTCAGGTCATGATCTCGAGGTTCCTGAGTTCTAGCCCCAAAAGAAAACTTTCTTAACGAGATCACTGATGACCTGACCAGGGCTACGCCTAAGGATTATTCTCAGTCCTGAGCAGCCTCCAGGGAAGGTGAGGGCGCCCTTTCTGTTTTGACCCTCCGTCTTCATTTGACTTCCAGGGTCCCACTGTCCTTTCTAAGTCACCGTCACCCTCTTGGCATCCTGCCTCAGTGGTATATACCGTTCTTTCCTCTGACCTTGGAGAGTTGGGCTCCGTCCTCAAACCTCCGTTCCTTCCTCTGTAGATGAATTTCCTGTCAGGGGCGTCTAGCTCTGGGGTTTTTCAGGGCCCGCTTCATGTCTCCACTTAGATGTCAACGTCCATCTCAGACGGAACGCGTCCCAAACTGGACTCGCGGTGTCCTTAACTCGGAGTCACCCGGTGTGAACGACCCCCTCTCCGATTACCTAGCTTTTCCGACTATGAACGATGGAGGGCCCGTCTACGCTTTTCCTTCCCACACACCTGACATCCGCCCCCCACGCAAACTGCGTCTCCCCTGGCAACAGACCTAGGATCTGACTCCCTCTCTGCAGCCACCACCCCAGCCGAAGCCACCACCACTGCCCTCCTCGACTGCTCCGACAGCCTGATTCACCTCCTGTTCCACTCTCACCTCTGTTTTCTACTCAGCCGCCCTGGAGATTCCGTTCAAATGTATGTTCGATGAAATCACTCCCTTGTTTAAAGCCTTCACACGTGTTCTCGTCCTACAGGGCCCCCCCGCAGTCCCTCTGTGACACGGCCCCGTGACCTGGTGCCCTGATCTGGGGCTCTCCCCCTCGCTCACTCAACCCCAGCCACACTGGCCTCCTCAGTATTTCTTTCTTTTTCGTAATGCTTATTTATTTATTTTGAGAGAGAGAGAGGGAGAGAGAGAGAGAGAGAGAATCCCAAGCGGGCTCCACGCTCAGCGCAGAGCCTGACACAAGGCTCCATCTCACGACCCTGAGATCATGACCTGAGCTGAAATCAAGAGTCAGATACTTACCTGACTGAGCCACCCAGACATCCCCCCACCCCAGTATTTCTTGATCATACCAGGCACACTCCTGCCCCAGGGCCTTTGCACTGACTGTTCCCTCCATCTGGAACACTCTTCTCCCAGACCCGGCTAACTGCCTCACACCCTTCAAGCGTTTCCTTCCCTCACACCGTCTCAGTGGAAGTCTACTCAGAGTGCCCTATTTTTAAAATTGGATCTCCCCTCACCCCGAGCTGTTAATCCCCATCACCCTGCACCATTCTCTTCTTTCCCCAGCATGTATCATTTTCTGACATACTATCTAACAATGTACTTCCTTATCTTCGTTGTTTTTCGTTGCCTTCCCCCCCCATTAGGATGTCACCTCCAGCAGGGTGAGGACTTTGGTCTGTTTTGTTAGCAAATGAATCTAGAACCGAGCACAGAACCTGGGCTGTGAGTACCCCGTAGAGAAACTGACCAGCCAAACATTCCCAGTGCCCCACTCTGGTTCTAAGGAGGGGCAGCAGGAACGGAGGGCCAGCCGGCTCCGGGCATTAGTTGGGAGAAGCGGCCCCTCCGCCCAGCCCGCCAACTCACCGAGGGGCCTGGAAAAGCCATGTCCTCTCCAGGACTTAGCCTCTCGTCTGCACCATGGAGATTTTTTCCCCCTGTGCTCCCTACATCAGGACATAGTATAGGAGTGGGTACGGAAATGCGTATTTTAAACAATACGCATTGACCTCATTATGCAACTCGCCTCTAGGAGAGAGGCTCCCAAGTTGTTTACCTACCGTTTGCTGGGACAGTTCTCCTCCTGGAGGCCTGTCCCCCAGCTCGGCACCCCTGGGGGTCAACATATGCACAAGCTCATTTCCTTGGAAGTAGGGTTCATTCCATCGTGACATGAAATACGGGCTGTCCTGCCCAGCTCCACCCTTCTGGGGTTGAAATGAACTTTCCATAGGAAAACAGGGCAGTTAAGGTCACCTAACACCATTCCGGCAAGTTCTGTTATCATCTTGATTGATATCTAAAATTTCAGAGGATATTACGGTTTCGCCAGCATTTCCTCTCTCCTCTGGAAGACCTGGAAGCCCATTTGGTGCCTGTCCGTCTGTCGGGCCCCTGACTTGCTGCCCCGCAGCTGGAGGGGAACATGGAGAGACCAAATACCACTCCTGTCTGGGGCGGCCGCTGTCGCAGGGAGCCCCGGGATCACGGGGAGCATCGGCCTCAGCACCACACATCTCGGACTGCGACACGCTGTGTAAACACACCCTGGGAAATCCCAGAAAGACCCCAGTGGGGTAGACACTCGCAGCCTCTGGACCAGAATGCTCCGGGCCCCGCCAGCCCGGCCCTGCCTTCCTTCCCCGTCGGCAGAGCCGTAACCTCTGCTGGGTGCCGAACTGCAAACCAGGCTCGGCCCTGCCCTTGGCCTCCTGGAGGCCCTGCCTGCTGTCCCTAGCCCCGAGTGGCCTGTGTTCCTGCAGCCCTTACTGGCAGCACCACAGGTGTGGCCCGAGCGCGTGCTGTCTTGCGGCATCTGCCACCATTGCTTTGTGGGGTAATTTAGTCCTCGGGTCACGATTGCAGTTCCTGTGTGTGTGAGGACCTCTTCCCTTCCCCGCTAGCCCATCGGCTCTCGAGAGGCGGAAACCATCTTGTTTCGTTATTTCATTCCTGCCTTCCTTCAAGAGACAAACGGATGCTCAAGGGAGACGTGGTTCCTGCCCTGACAGAGCTTTTATCCCTTATTTATTCTTTATATCGCCACGGAACCCAGCCGTACAACCAGCAGCCAAGAGTTGGTGGTGACGGTCTCTGGGCAGCGCGTTCCAGCAGCGTGTGTCCCTTCGGTCCGGTCAAAGCCAAGCGGGAACCCCAGAAAGGACTTCCTTCTGGGTCCTGCTCTGGGCATACTTTGGGAGCCCACCCATAAAAGGGTCCGAGCTCTCAGGCCCCAAAGAGAGGCCTTAAGGCTCATCGAGGGAACGCTTCTTGGCGTAGATGGGGAAACCGAGGCACCTAGGGGTGTGTAGTCGCTCTCCTCTTCTCCGAGGGGCCCACTGAGGTAGGATGTCCCACCGGAGGGAAGGATTCGTTTTGCCGCCTAGCAGGTGAGAGCAATTCTGGTGCCCGGGGAGGGGGGGGTGTGGGTGGAGAGGCCCCTCGAAGCCTGAGCCCTCAGCAGGAGGGCTCTGTTGGCTCCGCCCACCGTTCCCGGTGCTTGGAGAGGATTAGATGAAGCCCCTGGCCCAGAACAGACCCTCAGTTCGCTTGCACTCATTCAGAAGGCCGTCTTGATTATTCTCAGCCAGGTTCCTGGAAAAGAACCCTCGTTAGTCTTCTCGAAGCAGAAGGAGCTGAGTGCGCGTGGCCTCGACTGCCGGCCCAGGGGTCATCCTGCCACGCACAAAATGGGCACTTTGGGTCCACCCCTTGGGCCGTGCCTAAGGCCAACATGTTTCTTTCCCTCTTCCTTGTTTTCTTCGCCTGTAAAAAGGGGCTGCTCAGCCCTGCCGCCGTGAGGTTGTCAGACTCCACTGAGACGTCACCACTAATCCACTTCGCGGCAGGTGGTCCTGGATCAGCCTGGCTCCTGTCCCCCCCCCCACACACCCCCACCCCCATTGCTTTCCCTTCTGGAGGACTCTGTTCTCTAGAGAGAGTGGGGCGAGGTTCCAAAGCTGGGGAGGGCCTCTCCTCCTGGGCCACCCCACCCCACCCTCCCAGCCGCCTTCGGAAGCACACAGGGTCAGAGCCAGCCACCATTCAGCTCAGGCGACAAGGCTGAGGCACACTCCCATCGGTAAAAGAGGGCGATGGGCGGGAAGGGGTTGCTGTGGGGGCCCGGTTGCAGAGAGGAGTCCACCTCCTTCCTTCCCACTTCACCTCGACTTTTGAGCTTGGAGAAGTCTAGAGACTGACAGAAGTTATGTCTGCATACAGCCTTGGAGACGATGTATTCCAGTGGCTTCCAAATCCTTAAAAATTAACTTTTAGCTCCTTGGCTCATGCCAAATATGCATAGGGTTTTTTTTCTATGAAAGATCTAGTACGACCTTTCTTTTCTAGATGGGGAAGGTGAGGCCCAGCCCGCGGGGTGGGTGTGGCTTCCTAGAGGGAACTGGGGGGTTGTTGGGGCTGGGACCAGGAGCCCTGGTCCTCAACACAGCATTCTTTCCAGTGGCCTTTACACTTGAGGAGGTACTTGCAAACCTGAGGTTCGGCTCAGCTTGGAGATGCAAGGAGGGAGGAGACCATCCTTGCGGCTTACGTGAGAAAAGAATCTTGAGCTGATCCAGGAACTCTGCAGATACAGATCTTAATCCAGTTCCTTAAGAACTGGTTCTTGGAATAAGGCTGGCCGCTGTCAACTCAAGACTTTTTATTGAAAGAAATAAAAAATATTACTCTTGCCTTTTGTTGCTCAGAGGTTTGGTTAAGAGCCACCAGGCTTTGGGAATGCCAGAGGAAGGAAGCGTGAGGTCAGATGTTAGACTTTGGAGAATGCTTATCCCTGGTTCCCACTGGGAGGAGTTAAGGCCTGAGATCTTCACCCAAGTTGACTTGCCTTGACTCCGCCCCCCCACTTTCTCTACCTTGACTTGTCCTTCCTTTTGTCTCTTCCCTTGTGTTCTTTTAACCCTTTAATTTGCACCCGTAGGAACCATAGCACGGATGGCAAGGCCTTACTCTAAGGCGGCGGCCCAGCCTGTGCCCAGAACGCTGCGGTGGCGCATCTGGCGATTCGGTAGCATATTGGCATGTTACAGGCTCATGTTGACCAAACATGTCCTAGCCAATGACAAGAGGGCATTGCCTCTCTCCAGTCTTGAGGGGCCTCTCCACCTGCACACTCCTGGGCGCCAGAATTGCTCTCACCTGAACCTGTTCCTTAAATCCTGGAGACATAGAAGGCTTGGGGTCACTGCAGCATGGGATAGTTTGGGAACAATCCAGATAGAGTCGGGCCCTTGGTTTAAGCACCAAACGTATGATAGCTCTCCTCCACGTTTCTGTACCTGGCAAACTCTTACTCAACCTTCAAGGGCCACCACAAATGTTCCCCTCTCCAGCCCACTCTCCCCCAAGAAAGTCAATTTAGCTCTCACCTCTTACTCTTACTGCTGTTTTAATCTATGAGGACACACTTGAAGTAGAACTTATTGAGAATATAGTATGTCACAACAATTTCTTGGGAAATCCATGTCATTTACTGCTTTGGTTGACTTCACCAGGAAAGAACAAAAACCTTCTGGAGCCCTTCCCCTGGAGGATAGTCTGATTCTGTTCCTACAGTCAGCAAGGGTTCTCCTGAGAATCAATAAAAAATTCTTCCTGTTTCTGGGTGTGAGCAAGGAAGTTGAGTGGGTGTTGGGGCCTGCCCCAGAGACAACCTCTGAACAGGACTCAGTGTTTAGAAAACCATAGAGGCAAGTAAACCAGATTATCCCAGGGGAGGAGAAGGGGGACTTGGTGCTCCAAGGTGAAGGCTAAAACAGGGGTTTTTAAAAACATTTCTTTAATGTTTATTTAGTTTTGAGAGAGAGAGAGAGAGAGAGAGAGAACAGGGGTGGGGGGCAGAAACAGAAAGAGACATCAGCACAGAGCCCGATGCAGGGCTCAAACCCACGAACTTCGAGATCATGACCCGAGCCAAAGTCGGATGCTTCACCAACTAAGCCACCCAGGTGCCCCTAAAGGTGTTTTTAGATGAGGAACAATCATCTTTAGAGAATGTACACCGTGCAGCACAGAGCACAGAACGCAGTGTCCTCCTAAAATGACGCTGCTGACTCACGCACACACTAGTGTTACTAGAGGCATCTTTTAAATACTCGGGACCCACATTGGTGTGAGGATGCTGTTGTCCCAGTGTTCACCCAGAGGGAGGGTGTCCAAGCCCCCTGCACACAGGCCAAGCCTATATGTTGTATCATGAGGAGCAGTAGCTATCATGGAAACTAGAGGCTACAGACCCCCTTTTCAGACTTCTAAATCCTAAGGGGAACTTCTGCAAACCCGGGGGAGAGGAGAAAGCAAGGATATGACCGTACGCAACTTCTGTTCAGCCTTGCTTAAGGAGGGTCTGAGTGGGATTTAATTTCCTTTTAATACAAGCCAGGCATGAAAAGAAAGTGAAGTGAGGCATGCACATAGTGAAAACTGGAGCAGCACAAGAGAGTCGACAAGGGAAAAGGAGCCCCCCTCCCTCCTCAGCCCCTGCTCTCACTTTCCAGAGGCGAGAGCATCCGCGGTGTTGTTCGTGGACTTACACGCAATGGATGATGACAGAGCTGCCTGCATGCACTGCCCTCATTCCTTTCAGCGGCAGAAAGCGTCCCGTTTCCGGTCCCGTTTCAACGGACTTACTTTGATTTGGACACTCTCAGGAATGTTACATTAGCTGCACCCCAAGTGTCCTGGAATGATGTCATCTCTATATTGATCTATAAATATCTATATTTATAGGCATTTCTATTTACATATATTTATGCATAATGTTCCGTATATTGCCAGGATTTGTAATCTGCGTCTCCCTCCCTCCTAGGCTGAGCCCCCCAAAGGCAAGTTCTGAAAGGGAAAGCAGTGGCCAAGGGTTGGGAATTGAAGGTAGGGCACAACGATGAAGGGGAGGCACAGGGAGCTCCTTTGTGGCGACAGGACAGCTGTGTACCTGGACCGTGGTGACGGGCATCCACATCTATACATGTGACAACAATACACAGAACCACACACACACACACACACACACACACACACACACACACACATACACAACTCTGTGAGGTTGTACCAACATCAGCTTCTTGGTTTCAATATTACATTGTAGTTTTACTTATGATTTTACTATTGGGGGAAACTGGGTGAAGGGTACTTGGGACCCTTTGGTGCCATACTGGCCACTCCCTGGGGATCTAGAATCATTTCAAGAAAAAAAGTGAACATGACAACAAAGTTGGAGTCTCCTGCATCTGAGGATTCCATTCCTAGCTCTAGTGCAAACCCTGGCACACACATGTGCTCAGCAAATGTAAGTGGAAGAAACAAGGGGCCTCTCATTTCTGGGCCTCAGTGTCCCCGGCTGAGAATGAGGCCATGGACTGAACGATCTCCAGTGGCCACACATCCGACACGTTTCCAGTCCCCACATTCCATTCTGTTTGGCCAGCATGTGCTCCTGCCTGTGGAACTAGTCAGCTGACTCTCCTCCTAACTACCGATCTCGCGTACCGTCACCCCCTTCCTCCCTCTCACTTGCAGGCCTCGTAGGCTGACACCCCCTAAGTTTCCAGCAGAATATAATAGTAGTGTGATGAAATCAGCAGCCAAATTAAAATGGAAGATGTAGCCCTTCTTGAAAAATGATCTTTCTTAAAGTCTCTGATGTGAAGAGCGAAAGAATTTGTCGGATATGTTGTTAGGGAGGCCTGGTTTGCTCTATGGACTGAAAGTACAGAGCCAAGTGAAAAATAATGTAATAGTGAAGACAGTCTATGGGCCCCAAGCTCCAACTTTCATTCAAATGAGGCTGCCACAGTCTCTATAAACCACACCTCGGGCTTGCTAGGCTTTGAGGAGATACTGGCTCATAGTGGACAGTGTTGGTGCTCCACACAGACTCCTTTTCTTCATTTCTGTGCCCCTGTTCACATTCCACAGGTGGTACCCTCACCTCTTCTGAGAAAACTGCTGAGGCCAAGAATGCTGGGCTTGCCTAGGAGCCAACGTCTTCCTCCTCTCCCACTAGGTGATGGGCAGGGCAGCATGAGAGCCTGGCTCCCTGGACCCAGCTTGGGACATCTGAGGTGCCACTTATTTCTGGACTCTCCCTGTGGGATTGGGTGGCACTCAAGAGACGGGTGAGGCCTTTTGTCTGAGGCTGCTCTGGCTTGGATCCCCCCTTCCCTGTTCTGCTTCTCAATCCCTTTACAAGTGTTCCCTGGGAGCTTATTAAATGATTTGCCTACAAATTCACATCTCAGTACCTGCTTCTGGGGAATGCATTTGAGCAATGGTGTCCTCGAACAAGTCGTTTGTCTCAATACCACTCCTAAAGGGTGGGTGTCATTATGTCCCCCTCCCAGACTGAGGCTAGGTGAGTTCCTCCAAGGGTGCAATCAGGGAAGACGGTTAGAAAAGGAGCTGAGAGAAAATCAACAAGGGAACAGGGGGTTTGAATAACACCCTGAACCAGATGGACTTGACACATAAATTCAGAACATTCGATCCTAAAACAACAGAATATACATTCTTTTCAAGCGTACATGGAACATTCTCCAGAATATTAGGCCACAAAACAGGCCTGGACAAATTCAAGAAGATTAAAGTCATACCCTGCACCTTTTCCAACCACAACACTATGAAACTAGAAGTCAACCACGAGAAGAAATCTGGAAAGAGCACAAATGCATAGGGATAAAACAATACGCTACTATTAAACAATGAATGGATCAACCAGGAACTCAAAGAAGAAATTCAAAAGTACATGGAAACAAAGGAAAATGAAAACATAGTGGTCCAAAACCACTGGGATGCTGCAAAAGCAGTCATAAGAAGGAAGTAGATAGCAATACAGGCCTACCTTGAAAAGCAAGAAAAATCTCAAAAATAAATAAATAAATAAATAAATAACCTAAACTTGCACCTAAAAGAGATAGAAAAAGACAAAAAAATGAAGCCTAAAACCAGGAATAAAGGAAGAAGGAAATAATATAGATTAGACCAGGAATAAATGACATAGAAACTAAAAACAACAACAAACAAACAAACAAAAAACAAAAGAAAAAACACAAAACAATAGACTGGATGGATAGAAGTAGGAGCTGGTTCTTTGAAAAATTAATAAAATTGATAACCCCCTAGACAGACTTATCAAAATGAAAAGAGGAAGGACCCAAATAAACAAAATCATTAACGAGAGACAAGAATTAACAACCAGCACCACAGAAATACAAACAATAAGGAGAAAATAGTATGAAAAATTATATGCCAACAAACTGGACAACCTAGAAGAAATGGATAGTTTCCCAGAAATATATAAATTACCAATATTGAGCAGGAAGAAATAGAAAATTTGAACAGGCTGATAACCAGCAAGGAAATTGAATCAGCAATCAAAAATCTGCCAACGAACAAAAGTCCAGGGCTGGATGGCTTCACAGGTAAAGTCTATCAAACACTTAAAGAAGAGTTAATACCTATATTCCTCGAACTAAATGGAAAGGTAAGGAAAACTTCCAAATTCATTGTATGGAGCCATTATTACCCTGATATCAAAACCAGATAAAGACACCACACACAAAAGGCCATGTTCTGATGAACACGAATGCAGAAATCCTCAACAAAAAAATACTATCAAACTAAATCCAACAATGCATTAAAAAGATCGCTTACCACAATCAAGCGAGATTTATTCCTTGGTTCGATATTCACAAATCAATGTGATACACCACATTAATAAAAGAGAGGGTAAGAACCATATGATCCTCTCAGTAGATGCAGAAAAAGCATTCAACAAAGTACAACGGGCATTCATAAAAACATTCAACAAAGTAGGGACATAACTCAACATAATAAAGGCCGTATATGGAAAACACACAGCTGATATCATCTTCACTGGGGAAAAACCGAGACGTTTTCCTCTACTGTCAGGAACAAGACAGGGATGTCCACTCTCATCACTGTTATTTAACATGGTACCGGAAGTCCAAGCCTCACCTATCAGACCAGAAAAGAAATGAAACGCATCCAGCCTGTCAAGGAAGAAGTCAAACTTTCCTTATTCACAGATGACATGATACTATATATAGAAAACCCAAAGGATTCCACCAAAAAATTGTTAGAGCTGATACACAAATTCAATAAAGTCGCAGGATATAAAATCGACATATAGAAATCTGTTGCATTTATATACACCAATGACGAAGCAGCAGAAAGAGAAATTAAGGAATAAATCCCATTTATAATTGCACCAAAGCCAATAAGATACCTAGTAATAGATCTGCCCCAAGAGGTGAAAGACCTGTCCTCTAAACTACAAAACGCTGATGAAAGAAATTAAAGATGACACGAACAAATGAAAAGATATTCCATGCTCATGGATTACAAGAACAAATATTGTTAAAATGTCCCTCCTACCCAAAGCAACCTACGCATTCAATGCAATCCCTATCAAAATATCAGCAGCATTTTTCACGCAGCTAGCACAAACAAACCTAAAATTTTTATGGAACCACAAAAGATCCAGAACAGCCAAAGCAATGTTGAAAAAGAAAAGTAAACCTACGGGAACCACAATTTCAGACTTCAAGTTATATTTCAAAGTAGTAGCAATCAAAACAGTACGGTACCGGCACAAAAATAGACACATAGATCAATAAATCAGAATAGAAAGCCCAGAAATGAACCTACAATTATATGGTCAATTAATCTTCAACAAAGCAGGAAAGACTATCCAATGGGGAAAAGCCCCATTCAACAAAATGGTGTAGGGAAAACTGGACAACCACATGCCAAAGAATGTATCTAGAGCATTCTCTTTCACCATACACAAAAATAAACTCAAAATGGATTAAAGACCTAAATGTGAGACCTGAAAAGAGAAAAATCCTTGAAGAAAGCACAGGCAATAATTTCTCTGACATCGGCCGTAGCAACTTTTTTCTAGATATGTCTCCTGAGGCAAGAGAAACAAAAGCAAAAAATAAACTATTGGGAATTTATCAAAATAAAAAGCTTCCGCACAGCAAAGGAAACAATCAACAAAACTAAAAGGCAACCGACGGGATGGGAGAAGATATTTGCAAATGACAAACCTGAGAAAGGGCTTCTATCCAAAATATAGAAAGAATTTATAAAATTCAACACCCCAAAACAATCCAATTTTAAAAACTGAGCAGAAAAGATGAATAGACATTTTTCCAAAGAAGACGGCTTTCCAAAGAACGGCTAATAGATATATGAAAAGATGCTCAACATCACTAATCATTAAGGAAACGCAAATCGAAACTACAATATCACCTTACGCCTGTCAGAATGACTAAAATTAACAACGCAGGAAACAACAGGTGTTCGCGAGGATGTGGAGAAAGGGGAACCCTCTTGCACTGTTGGTGGGAATGCAAACTGGTGCGGCCACTCTGGAAAACAGTGTGGAGGTTCCTCAAAAAGTGAGTGAGTGCTGCTGGGAAAATGGTGCCCCTAGACCTGCCGGATGCAGAGTTGCCCAAACCTTCTATTTGTAAAAAAAAAAAAAAAAAAAAAACAAAAAAACAAAAAACAAAAAAAACCAAAAGCAAAAAAAACCCCAAAAAACCAAAAAACCAAAACCAGCAATATTTTCAAAGCGTCATAAAGTGAAATGCAATAAGGCGAGGTATGCCTGTACTTACAGATCCCCAGAAACAGGAGGCATGGCATGCCGCTCAAGGCCTCGTGGGCAAGCCCCAGCATCAGTCAGGAGGTGGAGAGAAGAGGGGAAGCGGTGAGCAGGAGACTTGTGGTCATTTCCATGGGAAGGAGGGGTGAGGCAGGGCGAGCAGGTTCAGGATTGGCTAGTTTGAATACTTTTAGCAGGCCCTGGGGCATAGGGGCTGTCTGTCCCTAGTTGTCTGGAACCTGGCCCCGAGGCGAAGTTTCCCAGAGTGCAAGAGCCCGAAGAGGAGGGGCTTGGGGGTGGGGGCTCCAGAGTGGCTGGTTTGCATTGAAAGGTGCTCTCACACTCCGGGCATAGCACCTGCCTGTGCCCAGTCTCAGCTAACAGGTACACCCACATGTGAGTTATTTGCTGTCTCTAGGAATTAGTTCACCCGCGGTTTCTTTAGGGTAAGCAAGGCCCCGGATGTCAAACATTAAATTCAGAAAATAAGAGGACATAGAGGCACCTGGGAGGCACCTGGGTGGCTCAGTCGGTTAAGTGTCAGACTTCGGCTCAGGTCATGATCTCCCGGTTCTGAGTTCGAGCCCCGCGTCGGGATCTGTGCTGACAGCTCGGAGCCTGGAGCCTGCTTTGGATTCTGTGTCTTCCTCCCTCTCTGCTCCTCACCCGCCCATGCTCTGTCTCTCTCTCTCTCCTTCAAAAATAAATAAACAGTAAGAATAAGAAAATAAGAGGACATGGCTGACACATTGATGCGTGCCTAGTTTTATCACAGCCCTGTGAGGCTGTTTTGATCATCCTTTTTCACAGATGAAGAAACTGAAGTTCACAGAAATCGAGCGATTTATCCAGGCCACGAATCAGTAAGGGACACAGCCAGGACCGGAAACTGTTTGACCCCAGAGCCCCACGCTATGTCGCACGCAGGTCCTTGAGTGAGCCCCCTGCCCCTGGTGGGCACCCAGAGGGCCTCTTTTGTCGGTACCGGTACTGAAGAGTGGCTTTGTCCTTGGCTTCCTGTCAGGCCTCACAGCTTGAGGAGGCTTTAACTTTCATGGGAACTGGCCTCCGGCCTGCACACACGCATCACGCCTATGCCTCAGCCCACCCCTTCCGGGGGAGACGCAGCCCTGATGTCACCGGGCATAAAAGGGTGACATCAGGACATCTGCGAGACCGGGGAGGCTGTTAGGAATGAAAGCCATCGCCCAAGAGTCTCGGCTCCCCCTTGGTGCGCCTGGAAGTCCAGGCAGGGGCTGCAGGTTGACACAGAGGAGCAGCAAAGGTCGAGGAGGTGAGGCTACGCAGGAGGGGAGGAGGCAGGGGATGAGGGCGCACTGCATGGTGGCAGGTGTGCGCCTCGGGAACTCATGCACTGAATTGTCTGGGATGGATTTCTGGATCCTTTCCCCATCAGTATCCCCCTGAGGAAAAGGTCTGTTTTGGGAGCGCCTGGGTGGCCGCATTGGTTAAACATCTGACCCTTGGTCACAATCTCCTGGTTCGTGGGTTCAAGCCCCGCATTGGGCTCCATGCTGACAGTGCAGAGCCTGCCTGGGATTCCTTCTCTCCCTCTCTCTCTCTCTGCCCCTCTCCTGCTCGTTCCCTCTGTCTCTCTCTCTCAAAGATAAATAAATAAACTTAAAAAAAAAGAAACCTTCACTTTTACAAAAGAAAAGGAAAAGGTCTGTTTTGTACAGTCTCCGGACCTCCCACATAGGCATCATTGGGCAACAGCAAACGTACCTGAGAACGGGCTAACTCATCATTTGCTAGGGTTTCTCTTGTCTTGACGGAGCCTTGCCAGCATAGCTAAAACCAACACGGTGTTTCTTCCATTCTCTCTATCTGTGAGTCTCCCTTCCCCACCTGCTCAGGTGGGATGCTGAGGGCCGGCATGGGCTTGCCTGGGTCTGTCTCTTGTCACCACTTACCTGGATAGGGACAGAGTACTCGGGCTCAAGCAAAACCCCTGCTTCTACCAGCGCCTATTGAGCAAAATCAATGGAACAGACTTGGTGCCAGAGAGGAACTGAAAGACCCCCCCTTCTGGCCTCTTGAGCTGTCTCCGACTAGAGTGACCAGGGCTGTCTCGGTTTCGCACTGAAAGTCCTGTGTCCTGCAGAACCCCTGGCCCCAGGCCCGCCGGGACACTTTGTCTGCCTGTTGGGCCACTGGTGGTCCCTGCTCCTCAAGCTCTTCCCCGAGCTCCTGAGGGTGACCATCAGGGAGCAGACCTGCTGGGGACCTTACCGAGGTGTCGCAGGCACAAGCCCTAACGTAGCTTCCCCTGAGTGTCAGCTTTTGGCTCCCGTAGTAGCTTCAATCCTTCAGCAGTTTGGATGAGATCCCACCAACCGAGATCATGCCGATAGGAGGACGTGAGGTCAGGGAGGAAGTCACACCGAAAGAGGTTCTTTAGAAGGGTGTGATTTGGGCCTGAGACAAGAAATGTGACAGGATGCCCCAGGAGGTGGGAGACTGCGTGTTTTTAATAAAGGAAGACCCATTCAGACTCCCCGCCCTCAGATGGCAGATAAGAGTGGCAGACAGCCTGCGTACCCAGGCGGCGGTCCCTGCCCAGGACTGCCAGATAAGACTTACCAGCAGATACGGACCCTGCTAGAATGAGAGCACCAGAAAGACCCCAGTGGAAAAGTTAAAAGCGGGGTGCCAGTTGGTTTTAAGTGGCCAACTTCGGCTTGGGTCACGATCTCACAGTTCATGAGTTCAAGCCCCGTGTCGGGCTCCGTGCTGACGGCTCAGAGCCCGGAGCCTGCTTCAGATACTGTGTCTCCCTCTCTCTCTCTGCCCCTCCCCTGCTCACGCTCTGTCTCTGTCTCTCAAAAATAAATAAACATTGGGAAAAACAAAGGGCAACAGACCTGAATTTTTCCAAGGAAGACATACAAATGGCCAAAAGGTATATGAAAAGATGCTCAACCACTAATCATTAAGGAAATGCAAATCTAAACCACGATGAAATGTCACTTCACACCTGTTGGATCTCTATTAACAGGAAGAAAAGAGAAAACAAATACTGGTAAGGATTTGGAGAAATGGGAACCCCTATATACCACTGGTTAATGTAAACTGATACAGTCATTACTAAAAAAAAGACAAAAGTATGGGGCACCTGGGCGGTTCAGTCAGTTAAGCATCCGACTGCATTTCAGGTCATGATCTCGTGGTTCATGAGTTCAAGCTCCATGTTGGGCTCTGTGCTGACAGCTCAGAGCCTGGAGCCTGCTTCAGAGTCTGTGTCTCCCTCTCTCTCTGCCCCTCCCCTGCTCATGCTCTGTCTCTGTCTCTCTCAAAAATAGATAATAAACATTAAAAGTGTTTTTAAACTATGGAGGTTCCTCTAGAAATTAAAAACAGAACGACCATATGATTCGACAATGCCACCCCTGGTTATGTACCCAAAGGAAATGAAATCATGATCTTGAAGAGTTTTCTGTACTTCCGCATTCATTGCATTGTTCACTGTAGCCAAAATATGAAACGACCTAAGTGTCTGTCACTGGATGAATAGATAAAGAACGTGGTGTGTGTGTGTGTGAGATGGAATATTATTCAGCCTTAAAAAAGGGACCTGGGGGTCATGATCTCACGGTCTGTGAGTTTGAGCCCTGAGTCGGGCTCTGTGCTGACGGCTCGGAGCCTGGAGCTTGCTTCGGATTCTGTGTCTCCCTCTCTCTCTACTCCTCCACCTCTCATGCTCTGTCTCAGTCTCTCAAAAATAAATAAACATTAAAAAAATTTCTTAAAAAAAAAAAAAGGGACCTGGGGCACCAGGGTGGCTCAGTCGGTTGAGCATCTGACTCTTGATTTTGGCTCAGGTCATGATCCCAGGGTTGTGGATTGAGCCCTGCATTGGGCTCCATGCTGAACATGGAGCCTGCTTAAGATTCTCTCTCTCTCTTTCTCTTTCTCTCTCCTTCCCTCCTTTTGCCCCTCTCTCTGCTCATCCCTCCCCCTCAAAAATAAGGAAACTCTGGCATTTATGACAATATGAATGAATCTTGAGGGAATTAAGCTAATTGAATAAGCGAGACAGAGAATGACATAAATACCACCTGGTATCTCTTACATGTGCTATCTAAAGGGAAAAGACAGGGCGCCTGGGTGGCTCAGTCGGTTAAGCCTCCGACTTCAGCTCAGGTCATGATCTCAGGGTTCATGAGTTCGAGCCCCGCATCTGGCTCTGTGCTGACAGCTCAGAGCCTGGAGCCCGCTTCGGATTCTGTGTTTCCCTCTCTCTCTGCCCCTCCCCTGCTCACGCTCTGTCTCTCTCTCAAAAATAAATAAACATTAAAAAATAAAATAAAAGGAAAAGACAAAATCAAAGAAAATGAGAGTAGCATGGTGGTTGCCAGAAGATAGGGGATGGAGGAAATGGGGAGAGGTTGTTAAAAAGGTAAAAACTTTCCACCATAAGATGCATAAGTCCTGAGGATCTAATGTATAGCACTGCTGACTCTAATCGGTAATACCGTGTTGTATAATTGAACTTTGTTAAGAAAGTAGATCTTAAGTGTTCTCACCAAAACGAAACAAAACACAGTAACTATGTGAGGTGATGGTTGTGTTAATTCGCTTGATTGTGGGAACCCTTTCACAATGTATACATATATCAAATTATCAGATTGTATACTTCAAATATATCACCATTTTACTTTTCAGTTATACCTTAATAAAGCTGAAAAATTTTAAATAAGAAACAGAAATTTTTGACAACAAAAATAAGCATAAAATAACTGATAGAAAACAAACTTCCATTTTGTAAAAGAAATGCTAGCACATTCTCGTAGGTAATATCAGTAAAGTCACTTGTGAATTTTTTTCTACAGAACACCCTTCATTGTTTTTACATCATGTTTGAATCGAAAATTATCATTTTTATTCATAGAGTCTATTACAAAGCAAAATACAAAGCACAGCCCAATAGTTGTCTACTAAATGTTGTTCTTTAAAAAACAATAAATATATATCATATTAATTTAATGAAACTTATATATGCTAATTTGTGACTTTAGTCGCTGAGAATGAAGACATAATGTAGATTTTCGTCTACCAAACCTGTGACTGCATATTAAAAACTTTCCTCATTTCACACGAAGGCAAGCAGGATTGAGCAGGCGGGCAGGAACAGATACTCGACTGAATTCACAAAGTCGTGGTAGGCGACGAGGGTCACTACACTGAGAATACAGTCTATCAGGCAGAGCATGTGGATGAGAATATAGAACATCGCTGAGCTCTCAGTGGGTAACCCAGTGCGACTGGATGCCCTAGAAAGCAGCAGGTGTTTACGGTATAGTGGTTTTCAAACTTTAGCATGCGTCAGCATCATTTGGAGGGCTCGTCACAACACAGATTGCTAAGCTTCATTCCCAGAACCACTGAATTGGAAACACTGGAGGTGGGGCCCAATGATGTGCATTTCTAAAAATTTCCTAGGTGATGTTCACGGTGCTGGTTTGAGGAGCGCAGTTTGGCAACCAGTGATGTGGAGGAAGAGAACACTCATGAAGGCAGGAAGCATCAGGGAAGCCTCTGAGTGCCAACCCGGTGGGCTAGGATCTGGCAAAATTCTAGTCCCTGAACAGGGGATTGGTCTAGAGCAGTGCAGAAGAATGAAGATTACTCAAGTTGGGATTCAGCTGCCAGGTTCTGGTTATTAAAGCTGGGGTGTGAGGTGGCCATGAAGTCTCAGGAGTAAGGAAGAAACAGGGATCTTAGAACTGCTTCACAAGATCAAGGCTAGTGTAATAGTCAAGGTGAGTTGATGCTAAGTCCAAAAGGGTTGTTATATTAATTCCTGCTTAAAGTCAAAGCTGGTCCTCGGTTCAAGTCTCAGTCTGCAGGAAACGTCAAAAGGGATTTTAGTAGAGGGACACCTGGCTGGTTCTGTCAGTAGAGCATCTGGTTCTTGATCTCAGATCATGAGTTCAAGCCCCGTGTTGGGTTGAGATTACTTAAAAAAAAAAAAAAGGAACTTAAAAGAGAGTTTAGTAGGAATTAATGACAGCTTGAAATCAATAGAAGTTGGTTTCAATTTAAAAGAATATATCCCGCCAAAACATGAACATACAAAAACAGATAAAGCAGTTTATGACAATGGTTTAATCCAATTTAAATGTTTTCTTGAAGTAGAGTTTCAAGCACCTTGTCAGACTATAGAGGAGATATTTGAATGTTCTCAAATCGCATTGTACTGCATTGGTCCTGTATAATCATACTCTCTAAAGCTATAAGTAACACAAAACTACTGTTCATTAACGCCTCCTATGTACTAGACCCTTCGTATATACTACCCCCTTTAAACCTTCTAACTCACTCAATCTTAGCAGATATCCTTAATTTCTGCATCATTAAAAAAAAAAGGAGAAAATAAAAAGAGAAGAAGGAGGAGGAGGGGAAGAAGGAGAAGGAGAAGAAGGAAGAGGAGGAGGAAGAGGAGGAGGAAGAAAAGGAGGAGGAGGGGGAGAAGGAGGAGGGAAAGGAGAAGAAGAGGAATAAGGAGAAGGAGAAGAAGGAGAAGGAAGAGGAGGAGGAGGAGGAGGAGGAGGAGGAGGAGGAGGAGGAGGAGGAGGAGGAGGACAGAACAAGAAGAAGAAAAAGAGCAGCAGCTATAATTTGAAATTCCCTCAATTTTTGCTACCAAGCCTTTTAGCCTGTCTTTATCTGAATCCATTCTTTCTCCATTCCAGTCCCACCACTGCAATAAAGGAAATGTTAATCTTTCCATCTAAAGTAAAAATACCATTGGTATTTTAATAGGGATTATATTAACTGTGTAGATCGATTTGGGTAGTATGGATATTTTCACAGTATCTGTTCTTCCAACCTGTGAGCAGAGAACGTCTTTCTACTTCTTTGTGTCCTCTTCAATTTCTTTCATCGGTGTTTTATAGTTTTCAGAGTACAGATCTTTCACCTCTTCGGTTAGGTTTATTCCTAGGTATCTTACCGTTTCGGTGCAATTGCAAATGGATTGATTCCTTAATTTCTCTTTCTGCTGCTTCATTATCGGTGTATAGAAATGCAACATATTTTCGTATGTTGATTTTGTATCCTGCGACTTTGCTGAATTTGTTGATCAGTTCTAGCAGTTTTTTTGGTGGAGTCTTTTGGGTTTTCTATATATAGTATCATGCTATCGGCAAATAGTGCAAGCTTGACTTCTTCCTGGCTGATTTGGATGCCTTTTCTTTCTTTTTGTTGTCTGATTGCTGTGGCTAGGACTTCCACTACTATGTTAAATAACAGTGGTGAGAGTTGGACATCTCTGTCTTGTCCTTGACTGTAGACGAAAGGGGATACATGCACCCTGATGTTTATAGCAGCATTATCTACAATAGCCAAACTATGGAAACAGCCCAAATGTTCATTGACAGATGAATGGATAGAGAAGATGTGGGGTGTGTGTGTGTGTGTGTGTGTACTATATATATATAATACTACTCAGCCATAAAAAGGAATGAAATCTTGCCATTTGCAATGACATGGATGGAGCTAGAGAGTATTATGGATGGAGCTAAGTGAAAGAAGTCAGTCCGAGAAAGACAAATATCACATGATTTCACTTACATGTGGAATTTAAGAAACAAAACAAATGAACAAAAGGAATCGAGAGAGAGAGAGAAAGAGTGAGAGAGAGAGAGAGAGAGGCAAACCAAGAAACAGACTGTTAACTACAGAAAACAAACTGGTGGTTACCAGAGGGCAGGTGGGTGGGGGATGGGTGAAATAGGTGATGGGGATTAAGGAGAGCACTTGCGATGAGCCCCAGGTGTGGTATGGAAGTGTTGAACCACTATATTGTACACCTGAAACTAATATTACATTGTATGTTAACTGGAATTTAAACGAAAACTTAAAAAAACCAAGTAAAAGTCCTCTACCAGCGTTCTGGATCTCATTTGCTCCACTGACTACTCCACCATCCCGCCGAGTCTTCAACCCCTTTTCTATTGGCTCCTTCTCATCAGCCGCTGGACATGGTCTAGTCTAGTCTAGTCTATCTGAAAATAACAAAGAAACTAATATCTTCCTTGGGCTTTACTTTCCCCTCCAGCTGTCATCTGTTTCTCTTATCCTAGTCAGTTACATATTTCAAGAGTTGTCTGTATTTTCTGTTTCCATGTTCTTATCTCAACTTATCCTTCCAGTGTCTCTACCAAAACCATCTTTTAACTATGTCAGTGGATGATTTCCAATCTTTATCTTGTTTGATTTCTCAGTTACAACAGAATTAACTCCTCCCTCTTTCTCTGAACACTTTTCCTTTGCCTTCTATTTACACTTCTCCTGTATGCCACCTACTTTTCTGACTATTCTTACCCAGTTGCTTGAGGAGTTCCTTTTCCTTATTTGTCACTTTAAGGTGGAATTCCTCAAGCCTTAGTTCTAGGCTTTCTTTGTTTCTCTATATACTCCATAAAGAATCTCTCTAGTTCAATGGCTTAGATTCCCATTTATATGCAGGTAGCTACCAAATCTCTATTTACCGTTATCTCTTAAGCTCTAGACCAATCTCTAAATGGGATGGTCTCATAGATACCTTAAATTTAATATATTCAAAAATAACATTTCCCAAATCATCTTCCCCACAATCACGCTCACTCTTTTAAATATACTGTAATGTATTAATATTTATTGAGCATATAATTACAGGCCAAATGTTGTGCTAGATGCTGGGATTACAGCAATGAAAAAACTCTCATGGCCCCTCTTCCCCAGACTTAGTCTAATGAGGGGAGACAAACGTTAAACAAAAAATATACAAATAACCATAAAATCATAATTGTGACAAATGCTACTAAAGAACAAGATACACTAACACCCACCTGGTGTTATTGTAAGTCAGAAACATAGAAGTTATTCCTGCCTCCTTTATTTATCTTGGATATCAAACAATTACCAAGTGTCATTGATTCTTAGTTCCTAAATATCTCTCAAATTCAACTACTTATTTCCATTTCCTTTGTTACCATCCAAGTGCAGAACACTATTGTCTTTAAAATTCCTCTAGCAGTCTCCTAACTGATCTCTACTTCCAGTCTTGCTCCCTCTTATCCTTTATCTACGCTGCAGCCAACTTGAATGACTTGTTAAAAATGCTTGAAATATTACAGATTTTTTTTAGGATAAAGTACAAACTCCTAAACACAACTAAAAAGCCTGGACATTATATATAAAATAAACATAAGAGGACTTACATGGAAAAAAGAAAAGAAGGTGGAAAAAAGCAGGTATACTAGCAAGACAACCCTGAATCCATGGGTGATTCACCATCATGAATGGTGGTGCATTCTCCAGACTTTTTCACCTCATAGATCCCAGACTTCAAGCTAAAAAAGCTGACAACCCAGAAACATGAGCAGGCATTGGAATAAAACAAAACAAAACAAAACAAAACAAAACAAAACCAATAAAAGCCATTCTCTCTAGCCAAAGGATTGGGAAGGGGCAGCCTAGAAACACACACAACTTTTAGACAGTGATCACCCTATTCCAGCCAAACATTACAGAAAAACTGTGACCCCAACCTAATCCCCATCCCCACCAGCCAAAAGCTAAATAGGGACCGCCCCCCCTCACCACGGTGTATCAGAGAAGGCTGAGTAGGAAACCAGGACTTTCATCCCCAATAGATGTACTTAATCTCCTGCTTCATGTTAGTGAAGAGTATGTGGATAGGCTGAACCTCCACCCTCACCCAGCAGTAATGAGCCAACCCTCCTTCTCACCACTAGAATGGTGTCAGAGGAGGCCTAGCAGAGAGTCAGGACTTTCACTACTACCCAGCAGATACAACAATTGATAAATATCAACACCAAGATAACAGCAATATTAGAACTATATGCCAAAGATGTTAAAACAGCCATTGTAAAAACGTTTCAATGAACATTACAAACGTGCTTGATATAAATGAAAAAGATATAAAATCTCCCCCAAAGAAATAGAGTCTTAGCAAAGAATCAGAAGATATAAAGAAGTACCAAGTGGAAATTTTAGAACTGAAAAATAACTGAAACAAAAAGTCCAGCAGATGTGCTCAACAAAAGAATGGAGGGAACAGAGGAAGTAATAACTAAACTTGAAGACAGAATAATAGAAGTTACTCAATCTGAACAATAAAGAGAAAGTAGACTGAAAAAATAAATTATCAGAGCTCCTGGGATACATGGGACTTTAATAAAAGACCTAGTAGTCACATCACTGGAGTCCCAGAAGGAAAGAAGGTTGAAAAAGTACTCAAAGAAATAATGGATAAAACTTTTCCAAATTTAGCAAAAAGCATAAACCTATAAATTGAAGAAGCTGAACAAATTCCAAATAGGATAAATCCAAAGTAATCTACACCAAGACATATTACAGTTAAATATCTGGAAATTGGGGCACCTGAGTGGCTCAGTTGGTTGAGCATCCAACTCTTAATTTCATGGTCTCAGGTTTGTGGGATCAAGCCCCACACTGAGCATGGAACCTACTTAAGATTCTCTCTCTCTCTCTCTCTCTCCCTCTGCTCCTTTTCCCTGATGGCCCCTCTCTTAAATAAATAAATAAATAAATAAATAAATAAATAAATAAATATATATATATATGTATATATATATCTGAAAATTACTGTCAAGGAAAAACAGAAAAATCCTTGAAAGCAGTGAGAGAGAAATGACATTTTACCAATAAGAAAAAAAACAATGCAAATGATAATGGGTTTCTCACCAAAAACCATGGATGCAAGAAGGAATTAGTATAACCTTATTAAAGTGATGAAAGGAAAGAACTCTCAACCCAAAAGCCTATGTCCAGCAAAAATATCCTTCAAGCATGATGGGAAAATGAAGATAGTTGAGACAAGAAAAAACTGAGGGTTTACCGGAGAATTCTATAAAGTGTTGAAAGAAGAATTAAAACCAATTTACACAATCTTTTCCAGAAAATAGAAGAGAGAGGAACACTTCCCAATTACTTCAATGAAGCTAATATTACTCTGATACCAAAACCAGAAAAGGAAGTACAAAAAAGGAAAACTACAGACCAATATTGCTCATTAACATAGGTGCAAAAATCTTTAATAAATGCTAGCATATGGAATTAAGCAATATATATGAGAGAATTAAACACCATTACTATTTAGTTTCCTAGAACTGTCATAATAAAGTACCATAAACTAGGGGCGCCTGGGTGGCTCAGTTGGTTGAGCGTCCGACTTCCACTCAGGTTCCTGGATTTGAGCCCCGCATCAGGCTCTGTGCGGACAGCTCGGAGCCTGGGACCTGCTTCAAATTCTGTGTTTCCCTCTCTCTCTGCCCTTCCCCAACTTGTGCTCTGTCTCTCTCGCTCTCAAAGCTAAACATTAAAAATTAACAACAACAACAACAAAGTACCATAAACTAGATGGCTTTAAACAAGAGAAATTTACTCTCTGTGGTTTTGGAGGCTAACATTCCAGAATCAAGGTAACAGCAAGGCCATTCTTCTGAGACTCTGGAAAGGATCTTGCCTTTCTTCTTTCTTGCTTTTGGTGATGGCCATTGACCCTTGCCCTTCCAATCTATGTCTCTGTCATCACACAGTGTCCTCTCTTTCTTCACACGGCTTTTAAACGTTCTTATGAGAACACTAGTCACATTGAATAAGAGAACTTGCATTTGGAAATTGTTTCTTAAACAAGACATAAAAGCACAAGTAGCAAAAGGAAATATAAATTGGACTATGTTGAAATTTAAAACTTTTGTGCTTGCTTTCTCCTCTAGGATTTTGATGGCTTCCTGTCTTACATTTGGGTCTTTTATTCATTTTGAGTTTATTTCTGTGTATGGTGTAAGAAAGTGGTCCAGGTTCATTTTTCTGCATGTCAGAGCCGGAATGTCATCAACAGATGAATGGATAAAGATGCGATGCACACACACACACGCACACACACACGATGGAGTATTACTTGACAATCAAAAAGAACAAAATCTTGCCATTTGCAACAATGTGGATGGAACTAGAGGGTATTATGCTAAACAAAGTAAGTCAGTTGGAGAAAGACAAATATTGTATGACTTCACTCATATGTGGAATTTAAGATACAAAACAGGTGAACATAAGGGAAGGGAAGCAAAAATAATATAAAAACAGGGAGGGGGACAAAACATAAGAGACTCCTAAATACAGAGAACTGAGAGTTACTGGAGGGATTCTGGGTGGGAGGATGGGCTAAATGGGTAAGGGGCATTAGGGAGAACACTAGTTGGGATGAGCACTGGGTGTTATACACAGGGGATGAATCACTGGATTCTACTTCTGAAAACATTATTGCACTATGTGCTAACTAACTTGGATATAAATTTTAAAAAAATAAAATATGTAAAAAAGAATAACTTTTGTGCTGAAAATAGTACCATTAAGAAAGTGAAAGGACAATTCAAGGAATGGGAGAATATATTTTCAAATTATATATCTAATAAGGGGTCAGTATTCAGAATATACTATATAAAGAATTATAACTCGATAATAAAAAAGATAACTCAATTTAAAAATGACAAAAGATCCAGATAGACTTTTCTCCAAAGACGATGTACAAATAGCCAATAGGCACCTGAAAAGGTATGCAACAGCATGGGAGAAATATGCAAAAACCACAATAAGATACCACTTAACTCCCACAAGGATGGCTATTAAAAAAAAAAAAACATTGATAAGTGTTGGGGAGGAGGTGGAGAAATTGAAATCCTCATACATTGCTAGGGGGATGTAAAAATTGGTTCTGCCTCTTTCAAAAACAGTTTGGCAGTCTCCCAAAGTTATATGTAATGTTACCATATGACCCAGCAAGTCATATACACTATATACACTATATATATACACTAGGTATACACTCAAGAGAATTTAACAGTTATGTGCACACATAAGAAGCAGGTTCTTCTGTAGAAGCACTATTCCTAATAGCCAAAAAGTGGAAACAACCTGAAGTCTATCAACCGAGAGACGCATAAACAAAATGCGATATGTTTATATAACATTCCGTTATGTAAGCCGTGCTGATACAAGCTAGAATATGGGTAAACGTTGAAAACATTGTTAAGGGAAAGAAGTCAGTTGCCAAAGAACACATATTGTATGATTACTTCATATGAAGTGTTCAGAATAAGCAAATCCGTAGAGACAGAACACAGTTGCCAGGGGCCAGGGGAGAGAGGAATGGGGAGATGACTGCTAATGGATATGGGGGTTTCTCATGGGGGGGTGTTGAAATATTCTAGAATTAGTCATGATGGTTGTAAAACATTATAAATATACTAAAACTATTGAATCATACACTCGAAAAGAAATCAATGTTAAAGAATGGTGAGGACACCAAATGCTGGTGAAGTTTCAGAGAAAGGCATACATTGCTGGAGGTTTTATGAAATGGCACAGCCTCTCTGGAAAATAGTCGGAAGTTTCTTAAAAAACGAGTATGTAACTACCATGTATCACAGCAGTTTATCCCAGAGAAATGGAAATGTATGTTCACACCAAAACCTGCAAACGAATGCTTATAGGACTTTTGTGATAGCCCAAACCTGGAAATAATCCAGAGGCTGTCAAACAGGTGAATGGTTAAACCAACTGTGCATGCCTCCAGTGAAAAGGAAGGGATTGATAAGTGCAAGAACCCTGATAAATCTCCAGAGAATTAAGCTAAGTGGACGAAACCAATCTCAAAAGATTACATACTGTATGATGCTACTTACGCAATATTCTTAAAATGATACAATGATGGAAACGGAGCAGATAATGGTGGTTACCAGCGGTGAGGGAGGTGAAGAGCAGAAGGGAAGTTAGTGTAGCTATAAAAGGGCAACATAAGGGAGCCTCATGGTACGGTTAATGTCCTGTATCTCAAACCAACATATTTATCTTGGTTGTGACATCTCACTATAGTGTTAAAAGATATTACCATTGGACGGAATGCGTAAAGAATTCATGAACTAGATCTCTTCGTATTATTTCTTACAACTGCATGTTTATAGTTATCAAGAGATAAAAATTTTAATTAAGAAATAATAGGTCACAACAACGACAGCACTACACAGCTATCAGAATGGCAAAGACCCAGAACACTGACGAC
This sequence comes from Paguma larvata, assembly GCA_030068075.1. Classification (NCBI taxonomy): domain Eukaryota; kingdom Metazoa; phylum Chordata; class Mammalia; order Carnivora; family Viverridae; genus Paguma; species Paguma larvata. Next base: position 106,841,958 of record CM057827.1, on the reverse strand, counting down.
TCTGGGTGCCGGTGAGGACGTGGAGCCACGGGGAACGCTCATTCATTGCTGGTGGGACTGAAACATGGCACAGCCCCTTTGGAAGATGGTTTCATGGTTTCTACAAAACTAAAAATGCTCTAATCACACAACTACCCAATTGTGCTCCTTGGTATTTACTCAAAGCAATTGAAAACTTATGTCTGTACAAATACCTGCTTGTGGTTATTTATAGCAGCTTTATTCATAATTGCCCAAACTTGAAAGCAACCAAATGTCCTTCATTGGTAAATGGATAAATAGACCGTGGACCATTCAGATGGTAGAATACTATTCAGAGAGCTATGAAGCCAGGAAAAGACACGGAGAAACCTTAAATGTGTATTGTTAAGTGACAGAAGCCAATCTGAAAAAGCTACATACTATATGATCCCAACTATTATGATGGTCTAGAAAAGACAAAACTATGGAAACAGTAAAAAGATGGGTGGTTGCGGGGGGTTGATGGGAGAGAGGGGTGAGTAAGCAGAGCACGGAGGATTTTTAGGGCAGTGAAGCTACTCTTCATGACACTATAATGGTGGAAACATATCACTATACATTTGGCCACACCTACAGAATGGATACCACCAAGAGTGAACCTAATGTAACCTACACATTATAATGATGCAACAATGTAGGTTTAGCAGTCGTAACAAATACACCACGCTAGTGGGGGGTGTCGACAACGGGAGAGGCTGCACATGTGTGAGTATATATGGGAAATCCCTGCGCTCTCTCCTTAATTTGCCTAAAACGGCTCTCAAAAATAAATTTCGTTTCTTAGAAAGTAAAACTATTAAAACACTAGAATAAAAAAGAGGAATTTTGTAAAATCTCAGAGTGGGGAAGGTAAGACACAAAACATAAAGGCACCCAAAGGAAAAATATGTATAAATTTGATTTATCAATGCTTTCAATTTGTACAAGGAAATATCAAAATACAAATAGTAAACTAGACAAAATAGTTGTAAAAATATGACACAAAATTCCGATTCCCTTGTGACACAAAAAGTTTGCATTATCACTAAAGAAAAGCAAACCAGTAGAGAAATAAACACGAGCAAGCCATTTTCAGAAATAATTTTTTAAAAATGTCCAATCTCACTCAGAATTAAACAAATATACATTAAAGCAACAACTAGGTAACACTTTTCGTCTATCAGATTGGCCAAAATATAAAAGTTTGCTAACTTTTGCATGTTCAGAGGTATTAAAAAAACCAAAACCGGCACAATTGAAATTTAGGTCTACTTTAAAACCTGCACACGGATGTTTATAGCAGTTTTATTCATAATTGCCAAAACTTGGGAGTAACTAAGATGTCTTTCAAGAGGTGAATGTAGAAACGGTAGTTCATCCATACAGTGGAATAGTAGCACTAAAAGAAATGAACCGTCAAGCTGCAAAAAGACATGGAGGGATTTTAAATGCATGTTGTTAAGTGAAGCCGATCTTAAAAGGCCATATTCTATATGATTCTAACTACATGACATTCCAGAAAAGGCAAAGATAGAGAGAGAGTAAAAATAGCAGTTTTGCCGGAGTTTGGAGAGAAGGGGGAGGTAGAGAGAGGAACAAGTGGATGAAGCACAGGGGATTTTTAGGGCAAACTATCGTGTATGATACTGTAATGGTAGATACGTTTGTCAAAACCCATAGAATGTACAACACGAAGAGTGAACCTTAATGTAAACTATGGACCTTTGGTTAATAATAATGTATTAATATTTGTTCAGCAGTTATAAAAAAATGTACCACGCTAATATAAGATGTAAATAATACAGGAAACTATGGTAGACTAGAGGGAGGTATGTAGGAACTCTGTATTTTCTCGTCAATTTCTCTATAAAGCTACGATTGTTCCAAAAGAATAAAGATCTAATTAAAAATATTTTTTAATGTTTATTTTTGATAGAGAGAGACAGAGCACCAGCAAGGGATGGGCAGAGAGAGAGGGAGACACAGAATCCGCAGCAGGCTCCAGGCTCTGAGCTGTCAGCACAGAGCCCGACGCGGGGCTCGAACCCACGAGCCATGAGACCATGACCTGAGCTGAAGTCGGACGCTCAACCGACTGAGCCAGCCAGGTGCCCCAGTAAAGATCTAATTTAAAAAAATAGGTCTCTATCGGAGGATTCTATGAACAAAGTTATTTTGAAAACTGTTAAAGATTTTATGTCTTTCCAATATATCCCAGATTCCTAGGGAATCAAATAATAGCGGAGAGGAAGTTTCTCATTACAGACATGTTCCAGCTGATAAGGAAGGAATGATATGTCCATTTCGCAACACCTGATCAATAATCTGTCTAGGTAATGATCATCAAAGGCTGCTCTATAAATACAAAAGTAAACACAACTGGATGGAAGAATACTACACTATCTTGACCAAAAAAAGAGATGAACTTGAGTCTGATAAAGTCTGAAGAGACCCAACTTATCAATTTACAGAAAACACAAAAGACAGGAAAACATACCAAATAGGATTATGGGGATACAATGCGCAAAATCCACAGGTATAAAACTGTAAGTCACATGACCAATTTCTTTGATAAATAAGTCTCAAGGGGAAAAAAAAAAGAGATGGAAGAAACTCTTTGGATTAAAAGACTTACGAGTCAAACCGACCAATCTCAATGTGTGAACTTTATTTGGCTCTTAACTCATACAAACTCTAAATTAAAAATTTATTAGACAGTTTAAAATTTGAACATTGACTGGATAGTTGATCCTAAAGAATTATTAAATTTGTATGCGTGATGAAATTGTGGTAGTTTTTTAAAAAACTTAAAGAGCTTCATGCTGTCATATTTACAAATGAAATGAAAAAGTATCTGGGATTTAGTTCAACATAAAATAGGAAAGAGGAGAAAGGATGGGGGTTTGGGTGAAACAGGACTGGCCATTAGCAGATCATTGTTGAAACTGGGTCATGGGTACATAGGTATACGTTACGTTAATCTGTTGACTTTTTCACATGTTTGAAATCTTCCATAGTAAAATTATTTGAAGAGCCGACATCGTCAATGCACACTTTAAAGCCTCGCAAGAGCTACTCCGACCCTGTGTCCCTGACCAGCTCCGTCCTGAGATGTTCTGCCTTCCCTTTCTTCACTCCAGCTACTTCTCAGACTCGCCATACTCATTCCCAACTCAGAGCAACACACCTGCTGTTCCCTCTGCTTGGAATGCCTCCTTTCTCTCCACAAACACCAACCCTTCAGATCTCACCTTAAATGCTACTTTCTCAGGATAGCTTTCCCATTATTTTGGTCTCGGTGAGGTCAAATTTCTCACAGATTCCTAACGATTTGTTACAACTGAAATTTAAAAAGTATTGAAGTCATTTATTTCACATGTCTTTCCTGCTTTAATACAATCGCAGAGAGAGAAGGAAATAGGTCTTACTGTATCCCCGAAGCCTAGCATTTTGTCTTGCACATAGTAAAAGGTCAATAAATCTCTACTAAGCTATAAACTACTGGCTCGGTGAAAGAATAAGTAAGTGAATTTAAATATAATACCGATCAACTAATGAAAGAGAATTGCCTGCACCACAATCATGAAATTACACAGTTAACCTCAAGCAGGTCAGTCATACTCCTAACAAAAGATTTGTGAAGCTTCGATATAAATGTATAGAAATAAACAAAAGGAGGAAATAAGTAAGGCTGACTACACGATAAGCCTAAATTACAGTCACTCACTGATATTCCAGAAAGACTTAACAACAAGGAAACAGGGACGTATCTTCACTTTGCGTCCACCTTTCAAAGAAGGCAGACATATATACAAATAAAAGTTCTGATTCGAGTTCCAACTTTGCTCTGCAGACAGAAAGCTCAGGTTCTCTGAGAGAGTAAGAAAGACCATACATACTAAAATTTTACATTTATATTCAATTATTGAAAACAGGCTACATACAGACTGCTCACAGTCCCTTGACTCTTAATGAGTGAATTTAACCAATCTATTCAAGTAAAATCAAAGCTTAAACACTTTAAAGATTAGATCTTCATAATTTTTAAAGTTAATTAATGAGAAAAAAACTACAAACTCCTGAACCAAAATTTTATTTTAAATTATTAGGTTTTAGTGCATCTGAGGACGTTTTTGGAACATAGAGATGTTGGCACAACGAACTACAGTAGAAGGTATTTTTATACAACTTGTGAATCACTCATGTGCTTATTTTTCCTGTGAAGTGAATGCGTAGTTTGTTTCGATCAATTTTTGTTATGGAATATCAAGTAAGTGCAACATTTTTATATTATTGTTTAATAACTTCCTAATGAGGTTTTGAGTTTCTAGTCGACTTACACATAATATTTTTTTCAATGTATTGAAGACTGCAGTAGCTTTTTCTCTCATCTCTGGTGGAACATATTTAATATCCAAATATTCAGATAATTTAGACCTAGAATTGTACAGCATGTTAATTACAGTTTCAACGTCATCGATTCCACTACTGCTTTGTCCAAGTGGTAAGAACTGGGATCGATACATTTTTTGTAATTTATGTTCTGCTGCTTCTGCTAACGCGAGGCTTCGTTTCAGGTGCTCCCTAGAGGCTCGAATGTCCTCTCTGTACTCTGGCTTGAGGCTCTCAGCAAGAGGTACCTGTCGCACCAGTGAACTCATATCTGAAATTTTTTTCAAAATGTCATCGTTATCCAAACTCTCTGGGTGTCTTCCAAACGTTATTGTTTCAAGCCTTCCCCCCGCATATTCGCCTGAGAGCTGAGGGACATCTTCTAGGTCCGCGACGGTCTCTACATCGGTGCTTAGATGGATGACGGTTGGACTTGTGGACGATTTCCGAACAGTTGACGATGGCTTCGGTGCCTCAGTGGACTTTACCTCTGTGTCTGGCTCCGGCTCTGGCTCTTTTACAATGTAAGGTTCATGGGCATGTAAAACAACGGAAACATTATTTGGTTTAATCGACCAGAACGGTGTCCTTTCAGTGGATTTTTTCTTCCTTACTTCCAGCGAGAAGCCTCCAGTAGGGGAAGCTGTGGTGTCTTCACTGACAGGACTGGTTAAAACACCATTTTCAGTTGAAGTGTCTCCATGTGTAATTATCTCCTTAAGTTTTGATACCTTTGGTCCTACGGAATGAGAAGTATTTAGAGACTGTGATGTTTTCTCACCACCTGGCTCCCTAGTAGGGACGCTTCGTATTAGGTTCTGTAAAACTTCTACATAATGATTTAAGTTTTTTTCTTCTTCAGGCGTCACGGTTATATCTTAAGTGGAAAAAAAATCAAACAGTCAGTAACTATAATATATATTGACAAATTGACAGAATCTACTAACCTAAGTTTACTTCATATGTTATCACTTAAAAGTTGAGATAAAGAACCAGGGAATAAAGCACTTTTGACTCAGTCAACTCTCACTTAGACAAACGAAATTATTTTTTCAGATTCTTAACAAAACAGATGAATGAGGCTGGTGTAAAAGTTGTGTATTAACGCAATTCTCTATATTTTTTCGCTTCTACTCTCCCATATAACTTCCGATTCTGTAGGCAGCTTGTTAAAACCAAATTCTTGATTATAACCTCCAACACAGTGGTGTGCTGGCATTGGCTCGTCCTGGCTCCCTGGAGCCCATTTTAAATTTTTAGGAATTTTGTAAGCCAAACGTTAAACACAGACATTCTTAAAAAGTATTTTAATTTGCAATCAAATAAATTGTATCAGAAATAAAGGTAATAAATATTCAAAATTCATCACTTCTTATTTTTATGTCATTTTGCTGTGATCTCTGGTCTTGAGGTTATTCGCGTCTGGCGCAGCTGGACAGTAGGACTGCTGGAGGCGGGGTAGTACTCCGTTTCTCTTTCTACGTCCCTGTTCCGTAATGGCAAACACACAGCTTGAAATCAACTATGGTTGGAGTATTTACATCATATAAATGGGCAAATGCTGTAAATCTGGCTTTACTAGTCTCTCCAAAAACCCAGTTGGTGAACACTTACCAGTATCCCACTGACCTCAACACAGCAAAGATCTGACTACAGCCTGTGGGTCATATCTACCTAACTGTTTTTGTAAATAAAGTTTTATTGGAATCCAGCAAGTCTTGCCCATTTGTTTATGTATTATCTATGGCTGCTTTGGGTTGCAACGATAGAATTGAGTAGTTGCAATAGAGACGACATGGTGTACGAAGCTGAAAATACTTACCGTCTGGCCCTTTACAGAAAGTTTGTCAACTCCTGGTCTAAACCATCAACGTTTCACTCTTAACACAAAATGGCAGTTTTGTTTTTTTTTTTTTTTAATTCAAGTTAGTTAATATACAGTGTAGTATAGGTTTCAGGAGTAGAACCCAATGAGTCATCACTACATGTAACGTCCAGTGCTCATCCCAACAAGTGCCCTCCTTAATGCCCATCACCAGTTTAGCCCACCCCCACCCACCTCTCCTCCAGCAACCCTCAGTTTGTTCTCTGTATTTAAGAGTCTTATGGTTTGCCTCCCTCTCTGTTTTTATCTTATCTTCCTTCCCTTCCCCTACGTTCATCTGTTTTGTTTCTTAAGTTCCACACATGAATGAAATTGTGGTATTTGTCTTTCTCTGACTGACTTATTTCACTTAGCATAATACACTCTAGTTCCAAAATGGCAGTTCTATTTATACTGGTTTTTTGCAGCATCTGAGTGGTTGATGAAGCTTCTCATTTCCAATGTGGAAAGCAAAAAAGATTGTTGAATAAGATATTCTGAAATTCTGCTCAACTCCCCTTCTCCTAAGACAGTTTTTAATTCAAGTGCTGGGGTTTTAAACATGTCATTTTGAAACCATTTTGCCACTATCATGGATACAAACGGACTTAATTGAAGAAAGTAAGTCACTTTTTACCAAACTCTCATGCATAACTCATACCTAAACCCTCCCTCTGCAGACAAAATGGAATAACAAACTTTCTGTGCAGAAGGCACTTCGATTCGGCACTTTGGCAAGCACAAAACAGTCAAAACAAGTGTGTTATATTTACATGTTTTTCCTCCCTTCCTTAACTCTTCTGTTGCAACTTAGAGAGACCAGATGGATATTTAATCAAAATCGAAAGCTTATTTCTCAATTTTAAAAATTTCTTAATGAGAACAGTTTAGGGAGGCAAAGAGACAGTGGAAAGATACCAGACTTGTCTGGAGATCTAGACTCTAAAAGCAGATTCTGTGTTTTAGGTTACGCTTAGAAAAGCCTTGCATACTTCAAGTTCCATATGATGATGATGAGTGAGAAAAAAAGGAGGTAGATTTTGATAATGACCTTGTGGTCATTTTTTTTAAGTAGGTCCACACCCAGTGAGGAGCCCAGCACAGGGCTTGAACTCACGACCCTGAGATCAAGACCTGAGCTGAGATCAGGAGTCTGTCGCTTAACCAACTGAGCCATCCAGGCGCCCCGAACCTTGTAAAAATTTTCCTAAAATCACTGACACGGTATCATACATTTTTGTCTGTGCATTGTGGATTTTTAAAAATGAACTGGAAGGTTAACATACCTAACTCTTGTGGGCTACTGCCTATTTTGTGTCAGTCTCCGCCTACCTATAGTAAGGCTGCAGGCCAGAAATGCCTGCTGGCACTCACCTGGGCCTGGCCATGGGTGGGGTGGGACTATTCCCACAGACAAGTCCTCTTTCCAAACCAATGTAACCATTGCACTGACCCTTGTGGTTCTTATTATAATTGCAAGACACCCTTCAGCAACAACTATCAGAAAATTTTGGGAAAAGAAGATTTATTACTTACATGATCTTGAAATTACATAGCACACCTGGGGCCACACTGGGGGAGGTGGACAGGGTGGAGGAGAGAGAGAGAGAAAGACAGACAGGGATGGGGAGAGAGAGAGAGAGCCCCCTAGAAAACACCAGAGAGAGGGTAGTAGGGGGGGAGTGTAAGTAGGCCAGGGGTTCTGCTTTTATTGGGGTCAAATGTGGAGGCCCTAGAGTTCACTCTTTGTTGAGTTTAAAACAGAAGACCATGAATTTGAAGCACAGGAAGAGGAAAACACAAGTAGCCCAACAGGTCAGTTATCAAAATCAACTAAGATCCCCAAAACAAATGAACCTTAGTCTGGGGAGGTGGCCTGCCTCTTTATCTAAGGCACATGGCTGGCAACGCGTTTATTCAAGATGGCAGTCTTTGAAATGGACGGCTCTTTGAAACAGGTGCCTCTATAATCAAAGCTTAAGTCTGGCCCTTGCATTACAAAAAAGAAAAAAACCACAACTGTTGGGGTTTATCCTACGTCGATTCTGAGGAGAGGAAATGGGACTGGAGTGGGTCGCTAAAGAGGACTCTAGACTTCTCTGTATATAATATTTTACTCTCTAAAAACACACAAGCACACACACCCGACCATCTAATATGGTAAACCAGTAAAACTCACATTTTAAGAGGGAAAATAACTTATTTATGTATTCTCATAGGTATGTAATGCACTGTCCTCAATCTATAGCTTTCCTGGAGTAAAATATTAAAGTAAAATGAGTATGTAGCCTACTGCAGCGAAAAAAAATTTTTTTCTGGTCCTGCTTGTACCACTTTCTAGCATCATGACCTTAGGTAATTACTTAATTTCTCTGAACATTTGCTTAACTATCAAATTAAGATACTATATCTACCCTTTTATCTCATAGAACCAAATAGATACTTGAAAACGCTTTGAAAGCTCTATAAAGATAACCCCTGACATTCCTCAGCTTAAAATAAATATTTAAACCCCTAAAAAACCCCACTAAAAATAGGCCTTGGATCCTATCTATAAAAAACACTAGACCCTTTCCTACTAAAGACAGGAACAGGATCGGGGTACTCGTATCTCCATCACTATTTAACATCATGTTGGAGGTTATTAGTAATTAGACAACAGAAAATAACTGGAAGCATGAGAATTGGGAAGAAAAAAAAAGGTTAAACTATCTTTATGTGTAGATGATATAATTAGACATCTAGACAACACAAAAGAATCAATTGGGAAGCTCCTACAAGGACTAAGAGAATTTAGTAAAGTAGCAAGTTATAAAATCAACATATGAAAATCCATATACAAATATAAACCGGTTAAAAGATTAAGACGAGAAAGAAGATGCTATTTTGGTAACAAATCATGAAAGAAAATATCTAATCATAAATTTAAAAAAAATGCCTGAAATCTATAGGAGTAATTACATTAGGCTGAATATGGGCATCCAGAGATCAGGCCCTAACCTCTGGAACCTGTAAACATTACCTTATAAGAAACAAAGGTCTTTGCAGATGTGACTAACTTAAGGATCTTGACAGGGGATTATCCTAGATTATCTGGATGAACTCTCCATCTGATCGCAAATGTGTTTATAAGAGAGAGAGAGACAGACAGAGATTTGATACACAGGCGAGGAGGAGGGTAATGTGGAGAAGGAAGCAGAGGACAGAGTGAAGTGGACATAAAACACAGCGTGCTGGCAGCTCCCAGAAGCTAGAAGAGCCAATTAAAATGTCATCTCTTAGGGGCACCTGGGTGGCTCAGTCGGTTAAGCGTCTGACTGTGGCTCAGGTCATGATCTCCCAGTTCATGGGTTCAAGCCCTGCATTGGGCTCTGTGCTGACAGCTCAGAGCCTGGAGCCTGCTTTGGATTCTGTGTCTCCCTCTCTTTCTGCCCCTTCCCCGCTCACTCTCTGTCTCTCTCTCAAGAATAAATAACATTAAAAAAATAAAATATTATCTCTTAGAGCTTGCAGAGGGAGCACAGTTCTGCCTTACACCTTGATTCTGGCTCAGTGAAACTGATTTTAGACTTATAGCCTCTAACACTGTGAGAGAATAAATTTCTGTTATTTTGAGACACCAAGTGGTAATTTGTTATACAGCAGCCACAGAAAACTGATATGGGAATGTGATAAAAATCTTCTGAAAGACGTAATGTAAGATTTAGCAAATGGAAAGATATACCATGTTCTTAGACAAGAAGATTCAACATCATAAAGATGCTTAGACGTCATGTTCTCTCTGTTAATGGATACATTTAATATGCTCCTAACAAAATATCATTAACTGTTTTCTGGAGTTGGAAAAATGGATTACAAAGTTCATCTGGAAGGAAAACAGTAAGAATAGCCAGAAAAATGGGGGCTAGCCCCAATATACATGAAAATATAAAATGAAGCCTCTATTATAAAGCTAGTATAGCACTGCACATAAATGTACAGATAAATGGAACAGAACAGAAAATACAGAAACAGACCCAACTGCATATGGAAAAATAGCTCAAAGTTCAATTTATAAACTTATTCTAGCTGATAAATGAAGAAGCCACTCAGAATATGACATTTTGCAATGATCATTAGTATCAGTGGTTGTTTATATCCCCGAAAGATACAAAATCAGATATTATATATTTCCTGATGAAAGAATACAATACCACTGATGAAGCAGTCTTGCAAAAACAGACAAAACCTGAATCTAATGGTTTTTCTAGATCTACTAACAATGCACTGAAAATATATGGGACAACAAACAAAGGAAGATATAAATTATACCACAGGGATATAATCAGCAAAATTTAGACTGTGGGAAACTGTAGGACAAATGATTCAATTTCCTAACGATTACATTGCAAGGAGAAAAACAGAGTTGAAGGAGGAATATACATTAAAATGGAATTAAAAGCCATATCGATGAATTACATGTATGAATCTTATTTGAATCCCAATTCAACCAAACAAAATTGAAGAGAGAAAATCAGGAAAGTTTGAACATTGGCCAAATATCGACAATACTCAGGAATTATTATCTTTTTAGGTGTGAAACTCACATTGTTATTGTGTTTAAGTACGTATCTTTAAGTGCTTCATATTGAAATTATATGATGTATGGAATTTGTTTCTAAAAAATTCAAGTCTGAGAAGTTAGAGAGAGGGACCAGGAAGATGAGGGGGAAAAGAATGTGGGTGGACACATCAATGAAACAAGATTAATTATGGGTTAGTAGTTAAGCTGGTTATAGATATATGGAGACTTAGTATATCATATTTCTACTTCGTGTATATATTTAAATTTCTCCATAATGAAATTTTTTCTATATATGTTTTGGAAAATTTTCAATTCTGGGCCACTATTCTCAAGCAAATCTAAAACCTGCAGCCAACAAAGGCCTAAATGCTTTCAAAAAGACATTGCCAGGGCCCCTGGGTGGCTCAGTAGGTTCAGCAGCTGACTTCAGCTCAGGTCATGATCTCACGGTCTGCGGGTTCGAGCCCGGCATCGGGCTCTGTGCTGACAGCTTGGAGCCTGGAGCCTGCTTCACATTCTGTGTCTCCCTCTCTCTCTGCCCCCTGTCCCCACGCTCTGTCTCTCAAAAATAAGTAAACATTAAAAAATTTTAGAAAAAAATAAAAATAAAAATACATTGCCATTAGTTGGTAGGCTGCTAAACATTCCGTTTTTAATCATTTAGCTTGTCCTTTTTCCAAGTAGTAAACAGGACACCCAGGCTACTATTAGGCGGACTGTCAAAGGACTGGAAAAGGACATCCTTACTGCTAGTGGGTTCCTAAAAAAACCTGAAGTGCTCATTACCTCTCTACACTGTCACTTAGGCTCATGCCCCTGGCTGCTGGACGATACAGCACCCTGCCTTCTCTCTTGCTTCTCTTCCCTTCTTCATGCACCCTAGGTCTCCATATTGTTCTATTGTTAAATCCACCTTCTCCTCACACTCTTCCCACCTCCTCCTTTTATTCCCCTAAAACATCTACAGACTTCGTATTTGACTTCACGCTTCTGCTAACTAGGACTGCTCTTGCAAATCAATTTGATCTTTATACGAATGTTTGCAGGCAAGGCAGTAAAAGAGAGTCAAGCCTCCAATATCCCTACAAATGGTCCTGGCCGCTATGAAAACCTCATTCTTCAGAAGTTACTAGAAAGATGAGCAAAATTCAAATTCTTACAAAGACCAGACTACTCTGCTCTTAGTTGAGTTTTATACAGCTGGATATCTGTGGTTCACACTGGCGTGCTTTATACCTTTATATCCTGCTGTGTCTTTACCACATACAACCAACCAAACACAGCAATGTCTCCAAGTGTGGACAAAAGCGAGAACTTCCACCTTGAGAAATCACAGAGCTGCTTTCCGGTGCCTCCAGTGAGCGGGATGGCTCCCGGCAAAGCAGGCTTGCGGCTCAACCTGGACCACGGATGCGGAGGTCACGGCTGTGCTTGAGACTATCTGCTCTTCTCTTCTTGAAATAGTACAGGGAGAATCAGTCACAGGACAGGAACAATAGGAAAGTAAACAACACGGTAAAACGACTGTAGGAACACAAGTGGCACAAAATCCGAAGAGCAAACTCGGAAGACAGAGATTGAAAAGACCATAGTATCTCTGACTGACTGAGGGGTTACTATGTGCCAGGCACTCCACTGCGGGCTTTGAAAGTGAGGAGTGTTGTCAGAAAGAGGAAAAGGAGGATACTGATAAAGGACAAGAAATTTGCCTAAGATTATATTCAATTTGTAGGTGGTAGGAATGGCATTCGAACAGAGGCTGCCTTATTTCAAAGCGGGTACACATAACAACTGCACAATGTCACCACAAACAGATGATACAAGGGTGCTGGCAAAGTAGAAGTGTGATAATAAAATTATCCTGGAGGAATATAACTCTCTTTTAAAATACATGTAACATGAAAATACAATCCATTATTATGTAAGTAAAACATACAGAATATTGCTCTACTGTCCATTGGATGAAAATACACCCCATTCATATATTAAGATGTCTTTGGAAATATTTTTTTTAAACACCGATCCTCAAGTTTTTTACTTCTTTTAATTTTTACTTTTATTTAAATTCCAGCTAGAGCACCTGGGTGGCTCACTTGGTTGGGAGTCAGACTCTTGATTTCAGCTCAGGTCACAATCCCATGGTCATGGGGTCGAGCCCAGCATCAGGACCCTGAGCTGGGCATGGAGGCTGCTTGGGATTCTCTCTCTCCCTCTCCTTCTGCCCCACCCCTCCTCGAGCACATGCTCTCCCTCTCACTCTTTCAAGTCATTAACTAATTCCAGTTAGTTAACATACAGTATAATTGGTTTCAGGTGCACAATACAGTGATTCAACACCTCCATACAATCGATGCCTGATGCTCATCGTAACGAGGTATTCTTTCATCCCCATCACCTAGTTCACCCGTCCACCTCCCCTCTGGTAACCATCAGTTTGTTCTGTATAGTTAACAGTCTGTTTCTTGGCTTCTCATTCTCTTTTTTTTTCCATTTGCCTGTTCGTTTTGTTTCCTAAATTCCACATATGAGCAAAATCCTAGAGTATCTGTCTTTCTCTGATTTATTTCTCTTAGCCTAATACCATTTAGCTCCATCCACATCATTGCAAACGGCAAGATTTCATCCTTTTTTGCGGCTGAGGAATATTCCATTGTATGTGTATATATGTATATCACATCTTCTTTATCCATTCATCAACTGATGGACAGTTGGACTATTTCCACAGTTTAGTTATTGTAGATAATTCTGCTATAAACTGTGAGGTGCATGTATCCTTTCGAATTCATATTTTTGTATTCTTTGGGTAAATACCTAGTAGTGCAATTGCTGGATCGTATTTTTAACTTTTTGAAGAACCTCCACACAGTTTTCTGTAGTGGTTCCACCAGCTGCATTCCCACCAATAGTGCAAGAAGGTTTTCCTTTCTCCACATCCTCACCAACACTTGTTGCTTCTTGTGTTGATTTCAGCCCTTCTGACAGGCGTGAGGTGATAGCTCATTGTGGTTTTGATTTGCATTTCCCTGATGATGAGTGATGATGAGTATCTTTTCATGTGTCTGTTGGCCATCTGGATGTCTTCTTTGGAAAAATGTCTAAAACTGATCCAAATTTGGTATGTTTTGTTACTACAAAGCATACATAGGAACTGACAGTCAATGACGCACAAAAGGATCCACTCACTTCACACGGAGGCAAAAATAAGTTAGTTTTGAGTTTATTTGGAGGAAAATAATAAAATCATGATTTAAAATGAGCAATGAACCAACAAACAATACATTCAAAACATATATTTTCTTCTCATAGAAAGGCCACTTAAAGAAAGAAGAGGAGTGTATAAAGAATAAAAAGCCTGTTAGCATGAAAAGTTGCTCAAGTTCACGGTTCATAAAAGAAATGCAGATTAAGAACAATCTTTATTTTGCCAGTCAAGGAGATAAAATTTTTAAAAGCGATAAAACCTAGGACTGGTATGTGTATAGTTACTTCTTCAGTAACAAAAGTAACTCCCTCACTTCGTTTATGAGCCCCAGATCCTTCGTTAGTCTCTCTCTAGCATGCCGATCTTTGTAGAATTTAAGATAATCTTAACTATATATGTTTGTTTAATGTTTGTTAACTACTACATACTGTAAGCTCTTTGAAAGCTGTGACCACGTCTGATTTGTTCTCTATAACCCCTCTTATACCCAGAGCCTAGAGCCATAGCAGACAGTCAAAAAGCATTTGTTAAATGAATGGTTGAATAAATGAACCAAATGCTTCCAAGTATGTAAATCAATTGTACCTCTAGTAACTTATCTTAAAGAAATAATACCAGGTTAAAAAAAAATCTATAGAGGAATGCTGTAGAGGAAAACTAAACATCATGTTATGTTTAAAATAAATCTGCTGGTCTAAAGACTGTTTTTGGGTTTGGGGTTCGTTTGGTTTTTGTTCTTTACGTTTGTTTGGTTTTGGTTTTTAGCCACCAGTTCAATTATTATTAGGGAGAAAACCTGAACATTAGAAAAAAGTTCTCTTATTTTAGGCAAAGGAGGCACTTTTTTACGACAATAAAAGATATATCTTTAATTATATTTTTCTAAATTTCTAAGTCTGAAGTTTATCAGCAACATCATAAATATTGTAGCTAAATGGCTACAATTTTCAGAAAGCCCCTGCACTTCCTTAAACTGGCCCTTACTAAATAGCCTAATATAAATTTAGATCACGTAAATTTAAATAAATTTGTTTAAATTTTATTAATCTCCTTTTATTACATTTTATCAGTCTCTAAGGTAACATTGCATTAACATAATTTTAAGTAAATTACAATCTTAGGGATTAAAAATCCCTAAGGATTACTAGGGTAACTTATCTTTTACATATTTTAAAGTATACAATTCAATGGTGTTTAGTACATTCACAATTGTGCAACCATAACCATTAAAACATTTTCGTCATCCCCCAAATAAACCCATTCCCCATTTCCCTCGGCCCTAGGCAACCACAAATCTACTTTCTGTCTCTATAGATTTATCTATCCTTAGTGTTTAATATAAATAAAATCATATAATATGCCTTCTTTGGTGACTGGCTGCTTTCACTTAGAGTAATGTTTTCAAGACTCATCCATATCATAGCACACATCACTATTTCATTCCTTTTTATGGCCAAATAGTATCCCATTGTATGGATATACCATTATTTGTTTATGAATTCATCAGTTGCTGCTCATTTGGCTTATTTCTACTTTTTAGTGATAATGGGTGATGCTGCTATGTTCAGGTACAAGCTTTTGTGTGGATGTTTTCATTTCCCTTGTGGAAACTGTGGAATTACTAGGTCGTATAGTGACACTATGTTTAATCTCTGAGGAACTGCCGAAGCGGCTGCATTCCCACCAACAATACATAAGGGTTCCAATTTCTCCAGATCATCCCAATACTTGTTATTGTCTGTCCTTTTGATTATAGCCATCCTTGTGGGTGGTAAGTCATAGCCCATTGTAGTTTTGACTTACATTTCTTTAACGGCTAATGATATTGGACATCTTTTCACATGCCTGTTGGCCATCTATATATCTTCTTTGGAGAAATCTGTATTCTGATAGTTTTCCCATTTTTTAATTGGGTTGACTTTTTATTATTGAGTTGTAAGAATTCTTTATATATTCCGGAGACCAGTCCTTTACCATATATAGGAGTTGAAAATATTTTCTCCTACTCTGTTAGTTGTATTTTCATTTTCTTACGGTTATCATTGCAGTATAAAAGTTTTTAATTTTGACGTAGTTCAATTTATCTATTTTGTTGTTGCTACTTGTGCTCTTGATATCATATCTTAAAAACCATTGCCAAATCCAAGGGCACAAAGACTTACACCTACATTTTCATCTAAGAGTTCTATAGTTTTAGTTTTTACATTTAGATCTATGATCTAGCTTGGATTAACTTTTGTATACAGCTTGAGGCAAGGGTCCAACTTCATTCCTTTGGCTGTTGTCCCAGCACCATTTGCTGAAAAGACTATTCTTTTCCCCACTGAATGGTCTTGGTATCTTGTTGAAAAGCAATTGACCATTAATGTTAAAGGTCCTTTCTGGACTCTGAATTCAATTTCATTCACCTGTATGTCTGTTCTTATGCCAGTACTACCCTGTCTTGATTACTGCAGTTGTGACAGTAAGTTTTGAAATCAGGTAGTGTGAATCCTTGAACTTTGTTCTTTTTTGGGGTTGTCATGGCTAGTCTGAGTCCCTTGCAATTCCATGTGAATTTTAGTATCAGCTCATTCATTTCTGCAAAACAAGTAAGCTAGGATTGTGAAAAGGATTGGGTCATATCTGTAGATCAATTTGGGAAGGATTGCCATCTGATAGATTTTTTTCACAGAATTCAAGATTATACATATTTATATAATTAGAATCATAATATATATATTATATTTGATCAACATTTAAATTTTTTATTGAAATGTACCTTTTATACATTAAGTCATTATTTAATGAAGCCACAAAGCCAAGAATCTAAAAACTTAGGTATTTTTCATTTTAAGAGTAAGCAACACAAATTATTGCTCATTTCATCTCCTATGACTAAATGGTTAAATGAAATTTTCAGAGCAAGATTATTTTGGGCCAAGAAAGCAGAAGGCCTAGTGTGTCACTTCTTGGCTTCTAACATTGTCTTTGGGGATGTTTTCATTCACTCCATTCTCTTTAAGAACCACAAAGGGCAAGGAGAGAAGTTAAAGTAGACACCAGCAACAACTACCAAACCCACCAATAAGCAAATAAATGTAAAGAAAAGCATAATTCTCTCTATATTTTTTATTTTTTAAATGATTATTTATTTTTGAAAGAGAGAGTGTGCATATGAGCCGGGAAGGGGCAAAGAGAGAGGGACAGAGAGAATCCCAAGCAGGCTCTGTGCTGTTAGCACAGAGTCTGATGTGGGGCTCGAACTCACGAACCGTGAGATCATGACCTGAGCTGAAATCCACAGTCGAATGCCTAACGGACTGAGCCACCCAGGTGCCCCATAATTCTACATATTTTGAGCACATTTAAAAGGTCACTTGACTTTGGCATCGAGTTCTCTTTATCCCGATGTGGTATAGCTATCAGCATCAGTTGAGAGAGCACCTTAATGTGCATGGACCATCTTAACACATTTCATTAACTTCTGAAACAAGATGGTAGTATATGTTCTAATATGTGAATCCCGTTGGTGGATAGCCTCTGGGGGTGGGGGGGAGCAAAAGAATCATGAGAGTCTGTCCATAAATATTTTACAGAAAGATCTTGTAAGCACTGATTTGTGTTAGTTTTGTGTAAGGAAACACTTTTGCCTGTCTTGGGCATATAAATAAAATTAAATGTAAACAGTATTTTTAAATATTTGAATAAACTTCACCTGAGTAAAACATTAGGTATTTAAAAAGTAGTTCTCACACTTTTGAGTTTCATTGTGACTCTTAGATTTTTTTTTTAATAGTCTTAAATTATCATTTTGTTCTTCTATGCGCAAATGGTCACAACTTAGGCAGCCAGAGCCATGGTAAGCTGTCTCCTGTATTCTTTTGAGGGACCCTCTGAATTTTTAGAGTATCCTTGCTTGTTCTCTGGTAGTTACTACTGCCTGCCTCCCTGCCGTCTTCTACCCCACGCTCATCCTTACCCCTCTCATCTAGACTTTATTTCCCTAAAGATGAAAATCAGCTATCCTTTCAAGGAATCCTGGCTTCTTTTTATGGAAAAAAATATTAGAGAGAAAAATCTGAGGGCTAGAGGTGCATATCAAGACCAACATGAAGTTTTAGTCAACAAAACTAAAAACTATACGTAAACAGACATTAATTTTTACTGATCTTTTCCAACTGAATTTTAACATTAAGGCACACCTACCAGAATTTTAAACCCCTTATCTAAACTACAATTGCATTCCTTTTTATAATATAATAAGCCATACCACTCTTACTTTAGCTGGGAATCTTGATTAAAATTGACATAATTATTGGTTCTGTCAATAACAATTTATTAATATTAAAACTTACCATAAAAATACTAACTGAACAATAAGGTTGAACATTACAATTGCTTTTGTACAATTTGACTACACTGCACTCCAACTAATGAAAGGTCAAATTATCTTGTTTGGGGTTATGTGTAATTTTAAAAACTTTTGTTGTTAAATACACCATGGTCTGATATACTCTCTGTTCTAACTGCTTAATTTTAATGTTTTAACTGACAATTCTTTCCTAGTAGTGGCATTACAGTACTAGAGTTTAAAAGAAGCCTGTTCTTTTTTAGTATACTTTATGAGATGGATGAAAAATATAAATAGTTTGAGCTGTCATATTCAAGAATCTTATTTGGTTAACCTAATGTAGTTATACCAATAATCTTTCTCTCTATATCAATTCTTTCTGGAGAAACCCAGTTTTGTAAGTGTAAGAAATTTAGAATATTCCAGTCACTTAAATCTCTAGGCAAGATTTTAAATAACTGCATGCATTAAAATTTAATACTTGTAAACTAGTCTAGGCTGGTAATATTTTATCAGTTGGCTCCGACACTGTTACACAGTGGCATTAACTATAGAAATTCATTAAGCCTGTGCTTTGTGTAACTCATGGTATGTACACTATATATTTAAAATGTCGTGCTTATAACTCTGTTTTACATTATAGTTACTGGACATTAACACAAAGATAAAACAAAAAAAATAATTTCTAAAGAATAGTTTATAAAAATTCAATTTTATCAATAGATGTTATTTTCATTTTAGTGTAACTATTAGAACACATTCTATAAACCAAGCTATATTTCCTAGTTTCATTATGCCATAAATTTTATTACTTTAAACTAAGACAAAATTAATATAAAATTTCTTAAATTTAAGATTGTGGATACGACAGTATAACTTGTCAGATTTTTTTCTTCTACCAAAGAGTTAGGAGTGGTTTGGTTCCTCTGCCTCACCTGAGAAACCATGGTTTCTGTGGCCAGAGATACTACAAATTTTTAAAAACTAAAAAATGTGATTTTTTTTTAGCTCTAGTCAGTCATTTTAAACCACAAATCATGGTTTTAATATGTAAATTAAGTGGCTTCTTTTCTTTTTTAAAGAAACTGAATAACAAACCACCCCAAAGAAAACCTAGTGTCCTATTATCTATGCAAATATATTGTAAATTGAGTTTTTAAATTATTTGGTAGTCTTAAGTTCTTAAAAATGCACCGCCAAGCATCAATTAAAATATCTCATTGTATACATAAAACTTCAATTGGCAACAAGTGTAAAAAAAACAAATAATGTCTTCTACAATGTCTAAAAGAATGGATATATATGACTGTTTTTCATAGACATGTAAAAGGCTACAGCTTTATTTGTTTCTAGAGAGATTTTCTAATTGGTAAAGCTAAAATGGTATTATACATTAACTGTTTTAACTAACAATTTGTTTCCAGAAAAAACTTACACTCGAAAATGGAAAAATAAAGAAAAAAGATTCTATGCTCCTAAGAAGTGACAGTGTGCCAAAAATTACAATAAAATGTAATGATAGTAATAAAATGCTAATATTAAAAATCCCATACAATAACACACCTAGTTCCTTGGAGACTAAAGTCTTAAGAAAGGAAAACCATGGAAATAGCTTGATTTCCGGCAGGATTAAGATGGCAGAGAAGTAAGGGGGCCGGGATGTTCCTCATCCCTCAAAATCTGATTGAGGTCAGATCACTTGAACGCCCAGGAAGCGGATCTGTGGCGTGGCATCAAGATCACCACAGTCGGAGGGAGACAGCTTGGCAGGATGGAGCCTCTGGAGCTAAAACTCAAAGGTGCAGAAGTGAGCAACTTTCTCCAAGTGCAGCTGGAGGCCATTGCCGTGCTCCTAGGGAGGAAGGGAGCCAGCCCTGGAATGCACAGCGCGGTGCAGCCATCTCAGGGGCACGCTGGGAGAGAACAGTCCCCTTCTCTGAGTACTGTAAGAAGAGGGTTTATTTCCTCCCGAAGGACAAGAGACTCTGCAGGGGCCAGCCAAAGGCCTCGTATCAGCAGGGCGGAGTGGTGCTACTCCAGAACAGGGTCTGCAGGGTGCGGGGTCCTTTAAGACGTCGGATTCTGGATCCTAGCTAAGCCCCTAGAAGGCATAGGAGAACTGTGGAGAGGGCAAGCCAAACAGCATGGTTTGCGACCCTGGCCAGGCGAGGAGAGATGGGGTGTCGCCATTTTTTCTCCCCAACACCAACACGGTGCGACTTCAGGGAGCAGGACGGAGGGCCCCACTTGAGCTGGTATTCTCTTACACCGAACCCTGCCCCTCGGTGCCTGGCAACTGCGTAGCCACTGGAGAAGACTGACCCAACACGCAGCCGGCCTCTCCTCCAGACAGCGCAGCGGAAGACAACTGTTTCTGTTTTCGTTTTTTAATTTTACTTTATCTTATTTTATTGTTCTATCTTCTCTCTTCTTTTTTATTTTTGGAATCAGACCCGTAGTTTCTGATTTTGGGAGTGGGGCTCAATTCTAATTTTAGGAAGGAAGGAAGGAAGGAAGGAAGGAAGGAAGGAAGGAAGGAAGGAAGGAAGGAAGGAAGGAAGAGAAAGAAAGAAAAAGAAAAATTTTTTTCGATCATGCATTTTTATTTTATTCTTTTTCCACCTTTTCTCTTTCTTCTTCTTTATTTTCCTTCCTCTTTCTCTGGATTTAGCCTTATAGTTTTTTTTTATTCTGTTTGGTTTTCTTTTTTCTCCTTTCGTTTTTCTCTTTTTATGGGATCAGTCTTCCCCACCCCCTTTTTTTTCCTTTTCTTTTTCCAGGGTTACTTCAACAAACAAATCAAAGCACACCTGGCTGAAGGTCCAAACATCCCACCACCTCGAGCAAGGAAGCGAGGAAGAGGACTGACCTGTGGGATACAGCAGCCAAAACTCAAAAACAGAATGCATGAAACATACACCAAAAACACTTCCTGAAGTGCCAGGCCCTGGACAGGGTATGAGCCCTTTTTAATACAGTAATACTCTCAGGTGCCAGTCACATAACACCCTTTTAAAATACACAAAAGACAGAAACTTAGCCAAAATGACAAAATGGAAGAATTCTCCCCGAAAGAAAATCTAAGAAGAAATCACAGCCCGAGAATTTCTCAAAACATATATAAACAATATCTGAGAAAGAATTTAGAATAATGGTCATGAGACTAAGAGCTTGACTTGCAAAAAGCATAGAAGACACCAGAGAACCCTTGCCGTAGAGATCAAAGACCTAAGAACTAGTCACGATGAATTAAGAAATGCTATAACTGAGATGCAAAATAAACTAGACATAGGACAATAAGGATGGAAGAAGCAGAGGAGAGAATAGGTGAAATTGAAGATAAAATTACGGAAAATGATGAAGCTGAAAAAAAGAGGGAAAGGAAACTACTAGATCATGGAGAATTGGTAAACTAAGTGAGTCCATGAAACGAAACGATATCTGTATCACAGGAGTTCCAGAAGAAGAAGGGTGAGAGAAAGAGGAAGAAGGTTTATTTGAACAAATTATAGCTGAGAACTTCCCTAATCTGAGGAAGAAAACAGGCATTCATGTCCAAGAGGCTCAAACTACCTTCAAGTCAAAACAAAACAAAACAAAAAAATCCCACAATATATCACAGTGAAACTGGCAAAATAAAAATATAAAGAGAGAATTCTGAAAGCAGCTAGGGACAAATGGTTCTTAATCTACAAGGGTAGACACCTGAGAGTAGTAGCAGACCTGTCCGCTGAAACTTGGCAGGTCAGAAGGGAGTGGTAGGAAATAATCAATGTGCTGAAAGGAAAAATATGCAGCCAAGAATCCTTTATCCAGCAAGACTGTCATTCAGAATAGAAGGAGAGATAAAGGCTTTCGAAAACAAACAAAAACGAAAGTAAACCAGCCATGCAAGAGGTCCTCAGGGGGACTCTGTCAGTGGAAAGCAGCAAAGACTACAAAGGACCAGAGACATTACCATAAACACGAAACCTACAGATAACACAACTGGCACTAAGTCAGTATCTTTCAATAATCAATCTGAATGTAAATGTAAATGCCCTAATCAAAAGACACAGGGTATCAGGATGGATAAAAAAACAAAATCCATCTATATGCTCTCTACGAAAGACTAATTTTAGACCTAGGAACACCTGCAGATGGAAAGCGAGGGGATGGAGAACCATCTCTCACACTAGTGGACATCAAAAGAGAGCCGGAGTAGCCATACTTACATCAGACAAACTAGATTTTAAAACAAAGACTATAACAAGAGATGAAGAAGGGCATTATATCATAATTAAGGGGTCTATCCATCAAGAAGAGCTAACAATTGTGAATATTTATGCCAACTTGAAGCACCCAAATATATAAATTAATTAATCATGAACATAAGCAAATGTATTGACAATAATACTGTAATTGTAGGTGACTTTAATATTCCACTTACAGCAATGGACAGACCATCTAGGCATAAAACCAGTAAGGAAACAATGGCTCTTAATGACACATTGGACCAGATAGATTTAACAGATATGTTCAAAACTTTTCATCCTAATGCAGTAGGATACACATTCTTCTCAAGTGCACATGGAATATTCTCCAAAACAGATCACACACTGGGTCACAAAACAGCCCTCAACAAGTACGAAAAGACTGAGATCATACTATGCATATTTTCAGATTATAATGCTATGAAACTTGAAATCGACCACAAGAAAAAATTGGAAAACCGCCAAATACATGGAGGTTAAAGAACATCCTAATAAAGAATGAATGGGTTAACCAGGAAATTAAAGAAATTTGAAAACAATGGAAGTAAATGAAAATGAAAACATGACCCTTTAGGATACAGCAGAAGCAGTCCTAAGAGGAAAATCCAGTGCAATTCAGGCCTATCTCAAGAAGCAAGAAAGGCCCCAAATACACAATCTAACCTTACACGTAAAGGAACTAGAAAAGCAGCAGCAAATAAAGTCCAAAGTTAGCAGAAGAAGGAAAATAAAGATTACAGCAGAAATACAAGATATAAAATCCAAAAAAAAACAAAAACAAAAAACCCAGTAGAACAGATCAATGATTTTCTGAAAGAATAAACAAAACTGATAACCAGCCAGACTTCTCAAAAAGAAAAGAGAGCAAAACCAAACAGATAAAACCACGAATGAAAGAGGAGAGATCACAACCAACACCATAGAAATACAATTACTAGAGAATACTATGAAAAATTATATGCCAACTGGACAATATGGAAGAAACGGACAAATTCCTAGATACTCGCACACTACCAAAACTCAAATGGGAAAAAATAGAAAATTTGAACAGACCCATAACCAGCAAAGAAATTGAATCAGTTATCAAAAATCTCCCAAGAAAGAAGAGTCCTGGACCAGATGGCTTCCCAGGGGAATTCTGCCAGATGTTTAAGCAGAATTAATACCTATTCTGCTCAAACTGTTCCAAAACATAGAAATGCAAGGAAAGCTTCCAGACTCATTCTACGAAGCCAGCATTACCTTGATTCCAAAACCAGTCAAAGACCCCTCTAAAAAGGAGAATTATTGGTGATGAACCTGGATGTAAAAATCCTCAACAAGATACTAGCAACTTGAAGCCAACAGTACATTAAAAGAATTATTCACCATGACCAAGTGGGATTCATTTCTGGGCTACAGGGCTGGTTCAATATTCACAAATCAATCAACATGATACATCACATTAATAGATGAAAAGGATAAGAACCATATGATCCTGTAGATAGATGCAGAAAAAGCATTTGACAAAATACAGCATCCTTTCTTAAAAAGCAAAACAAAACAAAAAACACCTCAAGAAAGTTGGGTCATAAAGCCATTTATGAAAGGCCCACAGCTAATATCATCATCAATGGGAAAAAACTGAGAGCTTTTCCCCCTGAGATCGGGAACACGACAGGGATGTCCACTCTCACCACTGTTGTTTAACATCATGTTGGAAGTCCTGGCCTCAGAAATCAGACAACAAAACGAAATAAAAGACACCCAAATTGGCAAAGAAGTCAAACTTTGACTTTTTGCAGAAGACATGATACTCTACATGGAAAACCCAAAAGACTCCACCAAAAAACTGCTAGAGCTGATACATGAATTCAGCAAAGTCACAGGATATAAAATCAATGTACAGAAACTGGTTACATTTTTATACACCAATAATGAAGCAATAGAAAGAGATATCAAGGAATTGATCCCATTTACAATTGTGCCGCAAAATACATAGGAATAAACCTAACCAAAGAGGTAAAGATCTGTACACTAAAAATTATAGAAAGCTTATGAAAGAAATTGAAGAAGACACAAAGAAACGGAGAAACATTCCAAACTCGCGGATTAGAAGAACAAATATTGTTAATAATGTCGATACTACCTAAAGCAATCTACATATTCAATGCAATCCCTATCAAAATACCATCAGCATTCTTCACAGAGCTAGAGCAAACAACCTAAAATTTGTATGAAACCACAAAAGACCCTGAATAGCCAAAGTAATGTTGAAAAAGAAAACCAAAGCTGGAGGCAACACAATCCCTCTATTACAAAGCTGTGTTACAAAGCTGTAATCATCAAGACAGTATGGTACTGGCACAAAAAACAGACACATAAATCAATGGAATAGAACACAGAACCCAAAAATGGACCCACAAATATATGGCCAACTAATCTTTGACAAAAATTCTTAGTTTCTTTGGAGAAAAGACAGTCTCTTTAGCAAACAGTGCTGAGAGAACTGGACAGCAACATGCAAAAGAATGAAACCAGACTACCTTCTTACACCATACACAAAAATAAAATCGAAATGGATGAAAGACCTAACTGTGAGACAGGAAACCATCAAAATCTTACAGGAGAAAGCAAGCAGCAATCTCTTTGACCTTGGCCACAGCAACTTCTTACTTGAGGCAAGGGAAACAAAAGCAAAAATGAACTATGGGGACCTCATCAAGATAAAAAGATTCTGCACAGCAAAGGAAACAATCAACAAAGCTAAAAGGCAACCAACATAATGGGAGAAGATATTTTAAATGACGTATGAGATAAGGAGTTAGTATCCAAAATCTAGAAAGAACTTACCAAACTCAACACCCAAAAAACAAATAATCCAATGAAGAAATGGGCAGAGGATATGAATAGACACTTTTCCAAAGAAGACATCCAGATAGCAAATAGACCCATGAAAAGATGCTCAACATCGCTCATCATCAGGGAGATGTAAGTCAAAACCACAATGAGATACCACCTCGCACTGGTCAGAATGGCTAAAATTAACAACACAGGAAACAATGGATGTTGGTGAAGACGTGGAGAAAAGGGAACCCTATTGTACTGCTGGTGGGAATGCAAATTGGTGCAGCCACTCTGGAAAACAGTACAGAGTTTCCTCAAAAAATTAAAAATGGAACTACCCTATGACCCAGCAATTGCACTACTAGGTATTTATCCAAAGGATACAAAAATGTTGATTTGAAGGGGCACATACACCCCAACGTTTATAGCAGCACTATCAATAATAGCCAAATCATGGAATGAGCCCAAATGTCCATCAACTGATAAATGCATTAAGATGTGGTATGTATACACAATGGAATACTACTTGGTGATGAAAAAGAATGAAATCTTGCCAACTGCAGCAACATGGATGGAACTGGAGGATATGACACTAAGTGCAATAAGTCACTCAGAGGAAGACAGATATCATATGATTTCACTCATATGTAGAAGTTGAGAAGCTTAACAGATGAACATAGGGGAAGGGAAGGACAAATAAGATAAAAACAGAGAGGGAGGCAAACCATAAGGGACTTTTAAATACACAGAACGAACCGAGGGTTGATAGGGGAGTGGGGGCTGGGTTAAATGGGTGACGGGCATTAAGGAGGGCACTTTTCGGATGAGCACTGGATGTCATATGTAAGAGATGAATCACTGGTTCTACTCCTGAAGCCAAGGCTACACTGCATGTTAACTAACTTGAGAAAAAAATAAGAAGAAGAAGAAAAAATATGTCACTCTGAATCTTGGGCAAAGAATCAATAGTTTCTAAGCTGAATTAAAAGGCGAAAGATTTATGCAATCTGAAGAGAAACCAGAGTAGTCTAAGCTGAATTAAAAAGGAAAACTAGGGGCGCCTGGGTGGCTCAGTCGGTTGAGCGTCCAACTTCGGCTCAGCTCATGATCTTGCAGTTTGTGAGTTTGAGCCCCGCATCGGGCTCTGTGCTGACGGCTCAGAGCCTGGAGCCTGCTTTGGATCTGTGTCTCCCTCTCTTTCTGCCCCTCCCTTGCTCATGCTCTGTCTCTCTCTCTCATAAATAAATAAACATTTTAAAAAATTTAAAAAGGAACACTAAACCACTCCCACCTCTTCTTTGGTTTAAAAAAAAAAAGGAGGGGGAATATAATTTTTTAAAAATATACATGTAATTCAGGGGCACCTGGGTGGCTCAGTCAGTGGGCATCTGACTCTGGATTTCAGCTCAGATCAAAATCACATAGCTTTGGGCTCTGTGCTAGAGCCTGTTTGGGATTCTCTCCCCCCCTCTCTCTCTGCCACTCTTGTGCTCTCTCTCTCTCTAAATAAATAAATAAATAAAAATATACATGTAATTCAAATTTGGGAACTTTTACACTTTAAAGGTTAAAAAAATACAGGGTTCTAATAAAAGGAGGTAATTTTAATATTTCTTTGGGGAGTTTATTACTTAATGCTACAATTTAAAATTCTGGAAGAATATTGGTAAAATTTAGGTCTTCTAAAAAACTTTACTTTTTAAAAAAGTATTTTTTATATGTTTCATTTGTGTGGTGATCATGTTGCTATCACAGAATACAAAATTCAAAAGTAAATAGGGGATATCCAAATCTATGCAGAATTTGGATTTTTGCATTTAAGCGAATGTACGTAAACGTTTTGAGAAATGTATTGAAAAACATAGAGTAAATATAATGGAATTTTTCCATTAAAATGTTTTATGTATATATTTTAAGTGTTATAATTCTCTGACAATATTTAATATGAATTGTATTTTACTTTTACATTAACTTGGTTATATTTCCTGACATTCTTAATTATGGACATATAAGCTAACATTTAAATTAATAACATATGTATTTATCTAGACTTAAAAGAAAAACATTGAGGTTTGGCATCGAACTGTAAATTAAAAGGAATGTTGCTAATAAAGTAATGTACACTGGTCAACTGCCTATAACAATGAAAACTTGAAGGAGAATTTCAGACAAACTCTTAAAATATTGAATTTATTTACATTCTATCTAAATTATTTAGGGAGAGTGTTATGAATCACCAGTCAGCTAAAATTCTATCTAAATTTAGATGTCTGATGGTCAATTAAGACTCATCTCTCCTTTCTAATATCTAGTACTTTATACACAAACTGGGAAATAATATAAAGAAAAGCACTGCAAATGTAATTCCAACATATTTTGACCATAATTAAAAATAAAAACAGGTTATCACTTAATTCCCACATATGCTCTACTTAGATATTCTTGCTTATTTGTAAAACACACGGTCTCTTCCATTAAGTCCCAAATAAAATGTTTTAAAACAATCTGGATTTTCACTTCCAAAAAGGTAGAGAGCATGTATTTTTCC
Organism: Paguma larvata; assembly: GCA_030068075.1. NCBI lineage: Eukaryota > Metazoa > Chordata > Mammalia > Carnivora > Viverridae > Paguma > Paguma larvata. The sequence goes on along the minus strand of CM057827.1, from coordinate 106,813,976 downwards.
TCTATTCTTCCTACCAAGTAGAGTTAAAAACCCTGGACGCCATATATAAAACAAGTAATCTGAATGGCAGAGAAGAGATAGACTAACTAGAAACATCCAAACCTAAGGAATGACACAGCAGTGAGTTCCCTGGGTATTCTATTTGTCACACATTCCCCAGACTAGGAACTGGAGAAGGTGGCAACTGAGAAACACTAATGGATGCAGACAGAAAAGTTTCCAAGAAAAGACTGCTCTCTATAGCCAAAGGACAAGTAAAAGCATAGCCTCTCAAGACAGAAAACTTTTAGGCAATAACCATTCTATTCCAGCCAAACACCACAGAAAACTTTATGGTCCCATGGGCAGCAGCAAAGGCTGAGTGGAGAACCCAGACTTTTACCCGCATTAGGCTTCAGGAAGGTGCTTCAACCCCTCTGCCTTTATCTCATAGAGGTGCTGCTACCAAGGATGAATTAATACTTTCTCTTACAGTAGACGAAGCTGAGTGAGCAGCTTAGAACGTCATCCTCTCCCTGTGGTAACAAAGCAACATTCATTTAAATCTATATTTCAATTTGATCAATAATTCGGTTCAATCTACAACAGAGGATTTAAATGAGATCTAGAGTCTTACAATATAATACCAAAAATGTCCAGGTTTTAATCCGAAAGAACCAAGAAAATCTCCATTTGAATGAGCAAAGGCAGGCAATATGAGCCAACACGAAGAGGACACAGATGTTAGGATCATCTGACAGGGATTTAAAAGCAGCCATCATAAAAATGCTCCAACAAGCCATCATGGGCATGCTTGATGCAAGAGAATACTAGAAAGTCTTGGCAAGAACTAGAAAATCTCAGCAAAGAAACAGAATATATAAAGAAGAACCGAACTGAAATTTTAGAACTGAAAAACACAGACCAAAATGAAAAAAACTTAATGGATAGGCTTATAGCAGAATAGAGGGGACAGAGGGAAGAATCAGCGAACTGAAAAACAGAACAATGGGAAATACCTAATGTGCAAAATAGAAAATGGACTGGAAAAAAAAATGAACAGAGCCTCAGAGACCTGTGAGACTACAACAAAAAGACCTAATATTCACGTCATCCAAGTCTTGGAACATTCCAGTCATCCAAGAAGAAAGAGGGTGAGTCTGAAAAAAGTATTCAAAGACATTTTAATAATGGCTGAAAAAAATTCCAACTTTGGCAAAAGACATGAATTTGTAGATTCAAAAAACTAAGTGAACCTCAAACAAACCAAAAGAAATCCATGCCAAGACATATGGTCAAACTTCTGAAAACGAAAGACAAAGGCAAAAAAAGAGAGAAATATCACCTTATCTATAGTGGAAAAACAATTTGAATGACAACTGGAATTCTCATGAGACACCATGGAGATCAGAAGAAAATGGCATAATATTTGTCAAGTGTTAAAAAAAAACAAAACTGTCAACCTAGAATTCTCTATCAAGGGAAAGATATCCCTCAGAAATGAAAGAATGATCAACACCTCTCAGAGGAAGGACAATTAAGAGAAGCTGCTGCTCAAAGACCTACCCTAAAAAAATGGCTAAATGGAGTTTGTTAAACAGAAAGACACTGATAAAAGAAGGAATCTTGGAACACTGAGCAGGAAGAGAGAAGAAAAGCATGAGGAAAAGCATGAGTAAATGCAACAGTTTCCTTCTCTTGAGTTTTCCAAATTACGTTTGACGGTTGAAGCAAAATGCATAGTACTCTGATATGGTTCTCAGTGTATGTGGAAGAAATATTTAAGGCAATTAGGCAATTACACTGCGAGTGGGAGAGGGTAAAGGCCATGAAGGGAGGTAAGGTTTCGACATTTCGTTCAAACTGGTAAAATGTTGATACCAATAGATTGTGGTAAGTTATATATGCATAATATGCAGACTATACAAAGAGATACACTCAAAAACACCTTAAGTCAGATGGAATTCTAAAAAAAAATCTGTATCTCTCAATATAGGATGGGTGCTATCTGATCATATAATATACAACTTATGATTTAAAAAGCAAAGGTTTTTTTTTTAATTTTAGGGAGAGAGAGAGAAAAGAGAGAGAGCAAGCACATGTGTGGGGGAAAGGAGCAGAGAGGGAGAGGAGTAGTGGGGCAGAGGAAAAGCGGTGGGGGGAAAGAGAGAGGGAGAGAGAATCTTAAGCAGGCGGCATGCTCAGGACTGCCCGACGCAGGCTTCGATCCTATAACCCTGGGATGACGACCTGAGCTGAACTCACAGGTTGGAAGCTCAACCGACTGAGCCACCCAGGTGTCCCTAAAAACCAAGGCTTTAAAGCCCAATAATACTATTAATTTTTAAATGTGCGGTTTGGTGTAAGAATACATACCAGGTAAATTAAAGGTAGTAGTAAAACGTTCCATATAATTTGGGGAAACTTGGTAGCTCAGTAAAGTAAACTTTTTAACTCTCATTCAAAGACAAAGAGGTAACAGTTCAATGGAATACGTCTGGTCTTTGTGCTGTAAGAACTCATGTGTTTTTACTTTGCCCTTGGCCTGTAACCTTCATAGGGTAACTGGTGATCACACTCAAAATTTAACTAAGAATCATGGATGCTCATTTTTTTAAAGATCCAAATATAACTAGGGTTTTTATTACTACGAGAATGAAAAATGGGATGGTTTTATTGATAAAGAACTCATGTATATAAAGCTTAACATAGACCCAAGCATGGAATCATTTATAGGTGGACCGGAGTCTGGCTGAATGTCCTTAACTTTGGAGAACAATTTCTTTGTTATCTTCCATCCATGTCATTACGTGGGCTCACAAAGAGACTTCCTTATTCTACAGAAGTGCTGCGAATAAGAATTAATACCTGAAGCCTGTCGTCACGTAAGAACTGCCAGCTAACACACCAACACCTTCAAATCAAAATTAACTTATATAACATGAAGTACTTCCAACTCAAAGTTCTAATTACTGTGCTTCACTAGTGGGGTTCACTCCAAACACGGTCACAAAGGAAAACATCTTGTTACTCATCCATCGGTTTTCCTATAACTTGTTAATTCAAATTTAAATTTTTGCTGACAGGTAAAATGAACAAGTAATTATGTTCACCTTAATTAAGTGTTCCAGTTCAAGAAATGTAACTTTAGGGTTGGGGGTGGAGGAAATAGAGAGTCTGGTAAAAGGGTACAAACTTTCGGTTGTGAAATGAATAAGGCCCGAGGATGTAATGTAGAGCATGTTATATATTATGGTTGATGATACACGCAAAAAGGTAATTATCTGAGGTGATGCACTAGTTAACTCGATAGCGGAAATCTTTTCACAGTGTAGACAAAATCAAATCATCACGTGATATACTTTAAATATGTTAGTTTTCTCAGTTATACCTCAATAAAGCGGGGGGGGGCAAGAAATGTAACTTTGGGCTTTGCACTTCTTGGTATCTGTATTCTTGGTTAGTGTCTTCCCAAGAACATGGCCTTGTCCAACGTGAGTGTCTTGGCCTATAGAGACGTTAGCAAGTCTGACACAGCATAAGCTTAATGAGAACGTACATACTGGAGGCCTAAAAAACTCCCTCTTAGAAGCAAGCTGCCATGGTAGAGAGACATTTGAGCTACTACTGAAAGATAAGAAGTCACGGAGAGAAAGGCTTGGAAGAGAAGAGGCCATGTTGGATGTTCTCACCCCACTCGAGCTTCCAGCTGAACACAGTTGAATGAGCGACCTCAACTCCACCTTATGAGGCAGAACTGCCCTGCTGGGCCCAGTCGACCCATAGAACATGAGAAATAATAAATTTGGGGGGTGGCATATTATGCTGCAACACATAACCAAAACAGCATCATACACACACACACACACACACACACACACACACACATATTTCTAAGTAATCCCTATACCCAGCATGGGGCTTGAACTCACAACCCTGAGGTCAAGAGTCACATGTTCTAGGAACTGAGCCAGTCAGGCACCCCAAATTACAGTTTTTAAAAGGGATACAAGTTCAGTTCAGGTAAAAGGTTAAAAATCAGAAAGTTATCCCAGGAGTAATGTTAACATTTAATGGGAACCAAAACAAACTGATGACTTTGAAATGTATCTCTTCTAGCTCTGTTCGATAAAATGACGTAAATAACAATATCACCCCACCGCATAAGTCTGATATGTATCCCAGGTACTTTGGTCTCTAATACTATGTTCCGCGTCTCCTCAGAAGGATGGCAGATCCCACTGAGAGAAGGGATGATAAAAAGTGGTCTTGGGACAACCAGCTAATAAGAGAAAACAAGACTCTTTAAAAACACATGAGATCCTACCAAAACAACACAAAAACAGCTCAAGAGAACAGAAAGATGGGACTTTTTTTTTCTGATAAAACATTAAAGGACAGCCTAATATGACTACTGCTACGCCTCCTCTGGACCCTCCCTATTAGATAACATGCTCTTCATTATCTAGAACATTAATGAAGTGTGTCACAACATTGCATGTACAGGTTTGAGCGGCCCACCCAGAGCCATAGCCTTGGGCCTTCAAAGTGCAAAGTGAACTTGCAGCACCTGAACCAAGTGAATTTTATCTTTTGATTGTGCTTGAAATAAATAAAAGGAATCTGCTTTTCTTTTGAATTTACTTGCCAACACACTTCAACAATTATTATTGCTGTTTGCTGCTTTACTACTTCCCTTGCCTTCTGAGGTCTTTTAGGATCAAGGTGTCCTCAGGGACAAAGACAGATCCCCAAAATTTACATATTTAGCCATCTTTAAACACCAATCTAGAGAAGCAAGTTAAGAGGTTTTCTTATCCTAGCTTGAAACAATCCTATATCATTAACTCTACTTTTGCTGATTGATCCAAAGAGATAACCAGGAAAAAAACAATTTAATCATGAGATATAAGAAAGAGCCCAAGGGGTGTCTGCATGGCTCAGTTGGTTAAGAGTCTGACTCTTGATTTCGGCTCAGGTCATGAGATCAAGGCTTGTGTGGGGCTCCCCACTGACAGCATGGAACCTGCTTGGGCTTCTCTCTTCCTCTCTCTCTCCCCTTCTCCGGCTCACATCTGTGTGCACACGTGCCCACTCTATCTCCCAAAATAAATAAATAAACTTTAAAAAAATTTTAAAAAGGACCCAAAATCTAGTATTTCACATTCTTGTGTCTGTGGCTTCAGGCTCATGAATATTTGGTGACTTGAAATTATGAAAGGCAAATCATGTAATTTATTTTAATAATATTCAAATATATAACTATTATGTAAATGATACTTTAGAAGTTAGAATTTTCTTTCAAAGCAACCAGAATTCTCATTAAGAAGTAAAGACAGTTATGCACCAATAATACATTAAAGAGGTATGATTTTTAAATTTGGAAATATTTAAAACTAAAACTATGGGAAAATCAGATAGAAGAAAATTAATTGAGTGTATATAAAGTTAAGTGTACTTTGGTAAAAAGTGGTAAAAAGGTGTTTAGCCCACACCATCGGGAGGTGTATGCGTGCAGAGGAATGCAGACTGCTGTATACCCAGGCCTCACTCGTGTCAAACTGAACTTGGATTAAACTCATACTGGATAAACTTGAGTTGGGCGTATTAGAAAGGTATGAACAGTCAAAAGTATTGAGGTTTTCAACCAATGTAATGACTTAACAAAATACCCATGATGCTTGTATAAGATGACCTCAACACCCTCTTAGTATTCTAGAAAAAAAAGTCAAAAACAGCCTTTTCTTTGGCATGACAGCATTTTTTATGACTCTCACCAACAAACGTTGGAATAGTGGCCACATACAACAAAAAATACAAATCTGATTTAAATCAAACACAAGGATAAGCCTGCTTTCTTTGGGTGTACTTACTCTAAAAAATAAACAAACAAGATTAAAATTACTTAGAGAAGAAGAATGGGAGAGACAGAGAGAGTAGCCATGTTACCATTGCCCTACGTATCCCTTAATCCAATCCTGTGGAAAAGAAATAAATTACATTTTCCAAGCTACCTTCTATGATCTGTATGTATTTTCCTTATGTCTTGTGTCATCTATATCTTCAACACAACATCACTCCTTTTTCTGAGAAATAGCTTTTCATTTCCTACAAGCTTTAAGAAAGCTTACGGAAGAGGACACACACATACACACAAGGACAGTCCATGAAATGACGCCTTTAGCTAGGAGATCGCACTGAGTGAAGTAACGATCCAAGCAATGGCAGAGTGTACTGCGTGACAACATTAAGGTCACTTCAATTAAAGTCTCCATACATGTCAGTGTGACATAGCTACCAAAATGCAATAACTGTTGTTAATAATAATGACCATCGGACATTAAGAAAAGATACCATCTTCACTATATTGTTCCTTTATGGCAAAGAAGACAATTTTTCAAAATAGCTGTTTAAAACCGCTAACAATCATAAGCACTACTATTTAAGGGGGTAACTTTGGTATACAACACTTTATCCAGAACTTTTCTCATTACTGTTCACGATTTCGGTTGTGTCGCATTTCCACTTCTTAAATCTAATTTTTAACTAAGATCTTTTAACAATTCTGAAATATAGTTCTTCATAACTGGCATGCACCTTAGTACTTTTTTCACACCTACCTGCTAAACTTTATTTATTTGGTTAAATCAACCCCAACATTACTCAATGTTACAACGCACTACCGTTAACCTAGATGGAGAAGCCTCACTGTGATGCCTGGAATATCAGATATGAGACACACACTTAACTATCTCAAGGTGTCGACGTCAATATGGGAGTCCTAGCAGGTCCGATCTCGACCTTACTAATTTTCAGCTATCGGGGAGGGACAGGAACAAGTCGTAAGTTAGAATTCTGCTTAACTAAGCGTGTGAGTCCTGTGCACTGGAGGGTCCACTGCGGGAGGGCACGGGCGGGGGGGGGGGGGGTCGCTGAGTGTCCTAGACGGCCACCACAATCCACCTGCTCTCCAAGTTTTCCCACGGGGGTCAAACTTTTTCTGTAAAGGGCCAGAAGGAAGTATTTTAGGCTTTGCACGCCGGACCGTCTCTGTGGCAACGACTTAACTCGGCTGTTACAATGCGGTAAAGCAGCCATGGACAGTTCATAAAGGAAAGCGCATGGCTGTGTTCCAATAAAACTTTATTGATCAACAATGCCACTGGAATCGCATAGCTTTCCACAAGTCAGGAGAGATTACATTTCATGTCCACCTTTAAAAATGTAAAAACCATTCTTGGCCGGCCAGACCTACAAAAAGTAGGCGGCCCTGGCCCGCGGGCCGCAGCTTGCAGACCCCTGCTTTCTCTCGCACGCGGCGACTCTGACCAAAGGGGACGAGGTTAATGTCACGGAATGTGTCCGCCAAGGGTGAGGAGGTCACACCCGCGAGCCCAGTGTGCCCAGCCCAGCGCATCCCGGGTCACGCCCGGGACCCTCCGCATCGCCGCTGGCGGCGTGCGGGTCGCAGCAGAGGAAGGCGCAAATAGGGGAGGGACACACCTCCGCAACGGAGGCCAGGACCCCGGGCAGTGGGGTGTGGGAGCAGTGCAGGGCCGGGTCTTCAGCGGACCCCGGAACAGGGAGCTTCCCCCAGGAGTATCCCCTGGGTCGCTGCCGCCGCAGGTCGGTCACTCACTCGAATAGGTAGGCACGGACGAAGGCCATAGCAACAGCACAACTAGAAGGACTAAGGACTTCATGGGCATCGTCCGCAGCACTCCGCCATGCGACGGGAACGTCCTGGGCCACCAGGCCGGGTACCTCAGGGCCGAAAAGAGAGGGTGCCAGCGGCGACCGTCCCCCCTCAGGGCCGTGGGCGCCCTGCAACGGTTGTCCCCAGCGCGCAGGCGCAGCGAGGGGTGGGGGAGGGGAGCGCGAGCGGCCGAGGCCCGCCCCTTCCTGGAGCGGCGCGCAGGAGGCTGGGCCTCGGTGAGCTGCAGCTCGGCGGTGTGCATGCTCGCTCCGGCTTCGATGCTCGGCGGCGGGCGCCAGCTCAGAACGTCTTGACGCCCGGGTGTCTTCTGGAGCCACGAGGGCTGGGATGTGGCAGAGCTCGGCGGAATGGTGAAAGCTGGGCGTGTGGCCTGGTGGAAAACATAGACAAGTGGCCTGGCAGTCGCAGCCGCGTGGACGTGCTGTCTTAGGAGAAGCACTAGGCACTGTGGAGCACAGTCGGGGCCCCCCCCCACACCAACCCAAAAGGGCTGGGAGGCGGTTCCCTCCGTGGAAGAAAGCTGGGCGCTCCAGCTCCCGGAGAACCGGAAATAGTTCGGTCTAATTGCAGCGATTGGAAGGGGCAGATGTTGGAGGTGAGAGAGGAGAGCTAGGTAGTCATTAAAGCCACTTTAAGGGGCTTGGGTTTTTTTTGTTCAAAAGACACACCCCCCCCATTTATTTTAATTTTTTTGAAAAGACAAACAATGGAGACAAGCAATGGCAAATAGATCGGTGCTTCGGGTTAGGAATAGGGAGAGCGTGACTAGTGTGAGAACGATTTGGAGTGATGGAAAGTTATGGTGGCCCCGGAATCTATACGTGTGTGTTAAAATCCACAGAACTGTACACCACCAAGAAGTTGTTTTACCATATGGTAGTTTTTAAAATCCATAGGCACGCATATCCCTGCTTCAGGAAGCAGAGGGCCTGGGTTTTATTCTGAGGCAGTGGGAAGATACCGCAAGGTTTAGAGCTGGGAGTGGTGTGATTAGATTTGCATTTCAGAAAGCTCCTCTCTTTGTAGTGTCAAGAATGGGTTGGTGGGGAAGGCAGCAAGACTAAGAGGCAGGGAGCCGAGGTAGAAGGCTGTTCCAGAAATCCAGGCACGGATTGATCGGGACCTGGACTCATGCTGGCAGAGGACATGGGGCCTGTGGACAGATTTGAGAGACATTTAGAGTTAGAATCAACAAGACGGGGAAATGGTCTGAATGTGAGGACTGCGGGAGGAGGTCATGCTCATGATTCTGGCTGGAGCATCTCCCATGTGGTGTGAGATGGGGGTAGGGTGGAGGAAGAGAAGTTTAGTTTCAACATTGTTCTGTGGAGATGGGCTTAGAACTACTACTGGCGAGGCCTGTCCATGGAGTAGATGGACGCAGGGCCCCAGAGAAAGCTAAGATGAAGACGGAGGTGTAGGGGCCCCTGGGTGGCTCAGTTGGTTAAGTGTCTGACTTCGGCTCAGGTCATGAGCTCACAGTTTATGAGTTCGAGCCCCGCATCGGGCTCTGTGCCGACAGCTCAGAGCCTGGAGCCTGCTTCGGATTCTGTGTCTCCCTCTGTCTCTGCCCCTCCCCTTCTCATGCTCTCAAAAATAAACAAACAATGAAAAAAAATTAAAAAGAGGCAAGTGTAGGAGGCGTCAGAATCTACAAGTGGGGAAGTGTGAGATGGCCTAAGGAGAGCTTTCAGAGTCGAAGGCCGTTGGGCCTATGTCAGACCCCTGGGACACGTGGCAGGCTAGAAAGAGAGGAGGGACCTGCAAAGGAGACTGAAAGTGGGGAGAGGAAAACCAGGAGAGAATGGAAGCTTCCTTGGAAAGGGGGAGTCTAAGGCTGTCGCATGCTTCTGAGACGTCAAACAGGAGAAGAACTTCCTTTTAGCCACAGGATCCCAGGCAGAAGTGGGCTTCAGTGGAGTGGTTTAGGCAGGAGCCAGACCACGTGAGTTGAGGAATGACCAAGAGCCAGGGAAATGGGGACGGCTAGTACAGACAACTTTTTCAAGGTTGGGCAGGGGTCTTGGATGTACTCTACCAGTGCCTTAGCAGCCTTCTAGAATCAAATGATTACAACCATTTGGAAAGCAATTTGGAATAGGTAGCCAAAGCCATAACATAATATAAATACTATTTGATCAATTATATAACAAATTCAGAGGGGGATATGTCCTAAGATAGCTGTAATGGAGCATCATCTATAATATAATAAAAATTAAAGAGAATGGTACATTTTGTTTCTAAATGAACATTCTAAAATGCCGTTTGAATACTGGGCCACCATTAACCTGGTGTTCATAAAGTACATCTAATTTGGGGGGAATGTTCCCATCGTAGTGGATTATATTTAAGGTATTAATCGAGGTCCCACCCTCCTGGGCTTCCTTGCCCCACTACCTTTCATTCTGCCTTAATGCACGTGCCTCAGGGAAAGACACTAGAATCTTGACCAGACAAGTCAAAAGAGGAGCTGGATTTTGTTTTTCAATTCATGATGGGGTTGCAAGTTAAACCAACTTTATGGGAGCAGGCGCTTAGCTAAAAAGTTTTGTTTGTTTTGGTTAATCTGTTTTGTTTGTGTTTTCATTGGACATGCTTGACTCTGAATATCAAAAGCCAAGGCAACGGAGGACAGACCAGCATAAGCTATAGATCGGGGGTGGAATCAGGATGATGGATAGTCTGGTTCCCCAACGCAGATTGCAGTTTGCACACAGAATCCCCTGACAGATTTTGGTGGTTGCAGAGATCTGTTCTCCCAAATTTGAGTAAGAGGCTGTAAGTGAGAGGTTCAAATAAGGTGTCAGTTTATTAGACCCAGTGTTGGGTTGACTTTTGCTGTTCTGTATGTTTATATAAACCTAGTAACACCTTAGCGGCTTTCATCTTACGGATCATCCAAATGGACATGTTGAAGGACACCTGGCTGGCTCAGTTGGAAGAGCCTGTGACTCTTGGTCTTGAGGTCATGGGTTCAAGCCACACGTTGGCTGTAGAGATGACTTAAATAAGTAAGCTTCAAAAAACAAACAAACAAAAAAAAACCCAAATGGACCTGGTGAGGTAGCCAAAGTATATCCTTACTGTGGAATTTTAGTTACCAAGAATGACTTCCTGATCTATGTACTAACATAGAAAAATATCCAAAACAAATACAAATCAAAACCACAATGAGATACCACCTCAGACCCGTCAGAGTGACTAACGTTATCAACTCAGGCAACACCAGATGCTGGCAAGGATGTGGAGAAAGAGGATCTCCTCTGCACTGCTGCTGTGTAGCCACTCTGGAAAACAGTATGGAGGTTCCTCAGAAAATTAAAATAGAACTACTCTACGACCCAGCAATTGCACTACTAGGTATTTATCCAAGGGATACAGGTGTGCTGTTTTGAAGGGGCACATGCACCCCAATGTTTACAACAGCACCATCAACAATAGCCAAAGTATGGAAAGAGCCCAAATGTCCATTGATGGATGAATGGATAAAGAAGATGTGGTGTGTATATACAATGGGGTATTACTCGGCAATCAAAAAGAATGAAATCTTGCCATTTGCAACTGCATAGATGGAACTAGAGGGCATCATGCTAAGTGAAATTATCAGTCAGAGAAAGACAAATATCATATGACCTCACTCATATGAGGACTTTAAGATACAAAGCGGATGAATATAAGGGAAGGGAAGCAAAAATAATATAAAAACAGGGAGGGGGCAAAAACATAAGAGACTCTTAAATATGGAGAACCAACAGAGGGTTGCAGGAGGGTTTGTGGGAGGGGGAATGAGTTAAATGGGTAAGGGGCATTAAGGAATCTACTCTTGAAATCATCGTTGCACTGTATGCTAACTAACATGGATATAAAATTTTTAAAAATTAATAAAAAAGAGAAAAATATCCAAAATAGGGTATTGAGTATTTTTTTAAATGCAGAAAAATACATATCCATTTATGTGAGATCATAGCACAGTTAAATATTTACACGAATACTCCAGAAATCCTTCTGGAAGAAAACACAGCAAGCTGATAGCATCGCAGTGCTTGCTTCTAGGAAAAGGGATGCAGTTGGGTGGAGAGAGATTTTCAAGGGAGAATTTTTCTTTTTACTCTAATTTTTTCCTCATCCTTTGCATTTGTCCAAACAAGAGTGTTCTATCTATTATGCATTTCTCATGTAATTAAAAATGAAAACGTTTTACAAGATCTAGAAGCTTAGAGCAGTGGGAAAAGTAATGGATATCTTATGCCTCATACTTTCTCCTACTGATTCACTGAAATATTTTTAAAGTGACTGATGATTAAATATCATGTAATATATTATTTTTTTCCCTCAGGGATGTATTGTATCTGCCCTTTATCATGATTCTTATGCTTTTCTCTTGCACACAGCACCTTGTTGGTTCTCATAAAGATTTACTAACATAACAGCTCATGCTCTTCCACCCTAAAGGAAGAGTCCCAACCTTCCCTCCCTCCGAATTTCCCAGACCTATCAAAATCCACCTGTGTTTCAAGGCTCAAATGCTACATCTGCTAGGAATCCACCCCTTCCTCACCCCTCCAGTTAGAATATATTGTATTTTCCCTCTCCGGTATTGCCACAATGTTATATTACAGCCGTTTTTTCCTTGAATTACTGTATTTTATTTTTACAAGTCGGCCCTCTTGACTAAAGTCTTTGAGGTCAGAGAAGCAGACCTAAATTATCCCTGCCTTGCACCCTCTCCAGCCCAGCCCACATCTTGCATTCACGGGTTACTCAATAAATGCATGTTTGAGTTCAAAGGAAATTAAAAGGTTGGGATTTTTATGTAGGCGTTTACAGAATCCTAAAAGGAACTAAGAATAGTTCCTCAGCTGCAGAGACAACTTCCAGCCCAAATTTCAAGCTCAAGGAGTTCCTCAGCTCTTAAGTATCTCTGACGCCATTATTTAACCCCAGGTGAAACAAGTCGCACCGGTCTCATCGTCTGCTCTTTTCTCCATGTACCCCTCTAAGTAATCTTGGACAATAAATTCCTAATTGTGAATTATTCACAATTGTGAATAAATTCCTGAATTGCCATCAGATGGATCGCACCAACTTCCATACCCATCCATAGCATAATGACTTACCATTCCTGGGTGTCGTCATCTTGGAAGACCAGCCATGTTAAATATGGTATCTCGTCCTTTTAATCTGTTTCACTTTGTTTTTCAGCGCGGCAAAGAGTTCTGCCTTCTCTCCCTCCCTGCCCCCACCTAGAACTTTCCCTATACTTCTTCTGGTGTGTATCTAAAGCCAGCGTTTACCTGCTCTGTAGTCTTTCTCTGTTGACCCAGTGGACTTGGATGAATAGGCTATGGTTAGCTAGAGTTATGTTTGTCTCCCTGGAGAATGAAGCATATTTGGGAAGCCCTGCCCCCTTCACCATAGGTCATTTCCCCAGTCCTTGCCACTGCCCCCACTATTCTGGAACCAATGCATAGGGCAGCTCTGACCATAGCCCTTGCCTTATGTGATGCCAAGGCAATGTTCAGATTTGAGATCCCAGATGTCACTTCCTAACAGCACTTGGCACGGTGTCTGGAAAAATAGTTGAAATTCAGTATTTACTCAATGAATGAATCCACCCATCTCCCTACCCATCCATCTACTGCTCCACCGTTCTAAAAATCCTAACACTCGCTAGCACAGGAGCGCCAGCGGCTTTGTCAGAGAAGGACTTCAGCCACCTGGGGGCGGCAGAGCCTCGCCAATGGCTGGCATGGCACTTGCCAATTCCTTCCAAGCATCTCTCCAGCTGGGAGTCTGGGAAGTGGGCTCTGATTGTGTTGTGCTGGAGCAGGTTTTGCTATTGTGGGTTCTGTCTTCCTCTCACGCCTTGCACTCTGAACGCTCAAATAGCATTTAATAATAGTAAAAACGATTCCGTAGTAATAGCCTTTCATCTCCATGGGAGATCTTCTTCAGTGCAGGCTGTCTGGAGGAATGTTGCACACCCGGTCTTCCTCTAACTGCTGAAGCGACTCCATTCTCACTTAGGTTACAGACAGACCTTGCCTGAAATCAAATAGTAAAACAAGACCTGGGAGCGCACAGAAGAAGTCGGCTGACCCTTAGGATTCCCCTCCTCAACTAGCCGTGTGGGGCTCACAGGTTGAGACCCCTCCATGCGTGGGAAAGGTTGAAGCAAAAGCTCCCGCCAGCCACACTGGTGCCTAGTTTTACCTCCTTCTAAATAACCTTTCAGGCCTGGATTTCTTGAATTGCTCACATTGGCCTAAGGGACATAATGCTCTTTAGTTTTATGGCATATGGAAAAGGGGACCTGGTCTTGATGGATAAAATCTGTGTGAGAGTAACCTGGCCAGAAGTAACCTCAAGGTTGCCTCTTGGGGATAGGTTACACAAATTGAGGCGTAGGCCCCAAGACTCCTTGAACCAAATTAGATTTTCCCTGCAGGTATCGCTCCCCTCAGCCCCACCATAAAACCTCAAGGCACATCTCCGTAAAGCTTCTCTCAGAATTAACAAACTGATGGGAAAGATTGTAAAGAGACCTTCCCCAAGGTTAGCCTCGCCCAAAAGTCAGAAGCACTGTTTATCAGCAGCAAATATTGAGCACCTCCCTGAGGTTAACATTTCGTAAATCATTTTGTAATTCTCATCCCCACGCTCCCTTATACCATAAACCTATAGATGACTACATGGGTCTTGTGACAACAATGTATGTTGTAAAGAAAGCCTTGTCACTGATGTAATGTCACTCGCTACCTTTAAAAATAAAGACACTGAGACCAGCAAAGCGGAGATGCCAGAATTGCCAGGGCTGCCTGCTTGGTCATCAGACTCCATCTCACTCGTGGCTCTCTCACTTCATTTCGCCTGACCGTCCGTCCTTCGTGGACCCCTAGATTCGCCAGAACAAGGAACGACTCCGGCAAACTAGGCTTCTGCACCACTCGAGGTAGGCAAATGCATTTTTTATTCCCAATACAGGATTCTGAATGGACTCCATGGGACATTTTAATTTTGCTGTAATATACGAATGGCAAAGAAATTTTGGCATGGGGAATGGGAAGAGCTGGGGAGGGGTCGGAGGCATGTGAACCTAGGAATGTTTTTAGTTCTTTCCAGGGAATCCCTCCCTCTTTTTTTTTTTTTTTTTTTTTGGCTCTACAAAGTCAGTGTGCAGAATCCCATGAAAGTCTTAGAATGTAGCTGGTGACCTACAGGGATTCAGAACAGTGACTTATGCCCCATGGACCCATCTACTTAGGAGGGTTCTGGAAATCTCAACGAGTTCTCAGTACAAATTAAATTTTAATTCACTTAACTTTTGAAAAATGTTACATGCCCCCACTAAATAGAAAGATTCTGAAGGACAGGGGCTGTGTCTTTTTGTGTTTGTGTCCCAGGGACTTGTCACAGAATGTACTCTGTAAGTATTTGTTGAAGAACTTGAAATTTTCTTGCCAATACCACCAAATAAAATAGAAAGCGACCTTGGGGAAGAAGGACCTTCATCTTTCTGGATTTCATTTTCTTTTTCCTTCAAATGATAGCCCTTTGTATTTGAATACTTGCTTTAGTCTAAACCTTACAGACTCTGTATTTCCTTTTATACTCAAGCATGAACAGAAGGGTAGATTAAATATGTATTAGCATCCCGGTTCCATAGAGGAGAAAATTGAGACTCAGGCTAAAAGATTTGGCCAGGGTACCTCACCACGTCCTCATGCAATTAAACTACAAAACACAGGTCTTTTACCTCTAAGTACATCATGCTTTTCACTGTACTTCTCCAGATTATAAGCAATAATTGCAGGGGGGCCTGGGTGGCTCAGTGGGTTGAGCGCCCGACTTCAGCTCAGGTCATGATCTCATGGTTTGTGGGTTCGAGCCCCGCATTGGGCTCACTGAGTCAGCACAGAGCCTACTTCAGATGCTCTGACTCCCTCTCTCTCTGCCCCTCCCCTACCCATGCTCTCTCTTTCTCTCTCTCAAGTATAAATAAACATTAAAAAAAATTTTAAGAAAATTGTACTAGTCAGCCTCTTCAAACTGCTTTTCTGGCCTCACCAATGTTTCTCAGTCCCCACAGCACATTAGAGGTTAGTACAGAACTTTTTATTTATTTATTTAAAAAAATTTTTTATTACGTTTATTTATTTACTTTGATGGGGACAGGCAGAGAGAAAGGAAAGACAGAATCCCAAACAGGCGCCAGACAGGGAATCCCAGACCGTCCAACATTGGGCTCAAACTCATGAACCGTGAGATCGTGACCTGAGCCGAGATCAAGAGTTGGATGCTCAACCGACTGAGCCATCCAGGTGCCCCAGTACAGAGCTTCTTAAAAATAACCAGTAATCAAGACTTTGTGGTATTGGCAGCAGAGGGACAGACACGTAGATCAATGGAACAGAATAGAAAATCCAAAAAGAGGCCCAGAAATATATGCCCAACTGATATTTTTATAAAGTGCAAAAGTAGGGGTGGCTGGGTGGCTCAGTTGGTTGAATGTTGAACTCTTGATTTCAACTCAGGTCATGATCCCAGGGTCGTGGGATTGAGGCCCGCAACAGGCTCCATGCTGAGCAGGGACCTTGCTTAAGATTTTCTCTCTCTCTCTCTCTCTCTCTCTCTCCTTCTGCCCCTCTCCCCAGCTTGCCCATGCTCTCTCTCTCTCTCTAAGTAAATAAATACATACATACATACATGCATACATACATACGTACGTACATACATACATACATAAAATGCAAAAGCAATTCAGTAGGGAAAGGATAAACTTTTTGAAAAATGGAGCTGGAGCAATTGGACATCTGTAGGTTAAAAAAATATAACTGAACCTAAACTTCACACCTTTCACAAAAAGTAACTCAAAAAGGAACACCGTGAAATTTTAGGGAAAAAAAAGAAAAAAATCTTTAGGACCTAGGGCTGGGCAAAAAGTTCTTACATTTGACACCAAAAGCATGATCTATACAAGAAAAAATTGAAAAATTGGACTTCATCAAAATTAAGAACACTTTTTCCGAGGAAGACCTTGTTAAAAGGATGAAAAGACAAGTTACAGCTTAGAGAAAATGTCTGTGAACGACAAATCTGGCAAAGGACTAGTATCTAGACTATAAAAGGAGTTCTCAAAACTCAGCAGATAAGAAAAAACTCAATTAGAAATGGGCAAGACACACGTCATTGAAGAGAATCTACATGTGGCGAATAATACACATGAAGAGATGTTTTGTTTAACATCTGTAGCCATGAGGGAATTGCACATTAAAATCACCACAAGATGCCACTTCACACATACTAGAATGACTAAAATAAAAATAGTGACAATACCAAATGCTGCCAAGAAGTCAGCAAAGGGGCTGGCTGGCTCAGTCGGTAGAGCCCGTTATTCTTGATCTGGGGGTCATGAGTTCGAGCCCCATTTGGGTATAAAGATTACTTCAAAAAATAAACTTAAAAAAATAAAGCAGAGAAACAGGATTATTCGTAGTTGCTGGTGGGATGTAAAATGGTATAACCATTACGGATGACAGTTTGGCATTTTCTCATAAAACTAACAAAACAACTATATGACTCAGCAGTTGCAGTCTTGGGCACTTATCCAAGAGAACTGAAAATTTGTGTTTATACAAAAACCTGGACATGAGTCTTTGTAGCAGCTTCATTCATAACGACCAAAAAAGCTGGAAACGACTAGTTGTTATTCAATGAGTAAATGGCTAAACAAACTGGTAAGATTTTTGTGTTGCCTAACATATAGTCTCTCCTGGAAAATGTTTTATGTGTCCTTCAGTAGAATGTGTCTTCTGCTATTGTTGGGTGGAATGTCCTACATATGTCTGTTAGGTCTAGTTGGTTTACAGTGTTGTTCTAGTTCCTTATCATTCCACTTCCTTATTGGTCTTCTTTAGATGTTCTGTTCATTATTCAAAGTGGGATATTGCAGTCTCCAACTATCATTGTAGAACTGTTTTCCACCTCTATTCTGTCACTGTGTCATATATTTGGGGGGCTCTGTTGTTTGGTGCGTATAATTGTTATTACTTCTTGATGAATTGACCCTTCCACCAATATATTATGTCCTTGTTTGTCCCATAAGAGTTTTTGAGTTAAAGTCTATTTTTTCCTGATTTTAGTATAGTCATACAGTTTTGTTTGGGTTACTGTTTGCATGGGAATATCTTTCTACAAACTTTCACTTTCAACTTATGCATCACTTTAGATCTAAAGTGACTCTCTTGTAGGTAAAGAGTTTCCCAGACAAACAAAAAGTAAAGGAGTTTATGACCAGTACACCAGCCTTGCAAGATGATTAAACCAGTCTCTTTTAGTGGGAAGGAAAGATCAAAAGTGACATCGACTTGAAAGGAACAGAGAAAATCTCCAACAACAACAACGAAACAAATTATAAAATGGCACTAAATACATATCTATCAGTAATGACTCTGGATGTAAATGGACTAAACACTCCAATCAAAAAACATAGGGTATCAGAATGGATTAAAGAGAGAGAGAGAGAGAGAGAGAGAGAGAGAGAGACATCTATATGCTGCCTATAAGAGATTAATTTTAGACCTAAAGATATCTGCAGACTGAAAGTGAGGAGATGTAGAAACATTTATCATACAAATGGCTATCAAAAGAAAACCAGAGTAACACTTATATCAGACAAACAAATCTTAAACTAAAAACTAACAAGAGATGAAAAAGGGCACCATCATGTAATAAAGGGGACTATCCAACAAAATCTAACAATTGTAAATATTTATGCCCCCAACTTGGAACACTCGAATATATAAAATAATTAATAACAAACATAAATGAACTAGAAACTATTATAATACAACAGTAGTAGGGGATTTTAACACCCCACTTACATCAATGCACAAATCACCCAAAAACAGAAAATCAATGAGGAAGCAGTGACTTTGAATGACACCTGGAGCAGATGGACTTAAAAGATACATTAACGAGATTTCATCCTAAAACAGCAGAAGCCACATTCTTTTCTAGTATATATGGGACATTCTCCAGAATAGATCATATACCAGGTCACAAACCAGACCTCAACAACTACAAAAAGATTACGATCATACCATGCATATTTCTGACCACAATGCTATGAAGCCTAAGGTTAGCCACAAGAAAAAATTTGGAAAGAACACAAATACATGGAGGTGAAAGGACATGCTACTAAAGAAAGACTGGGTCAGCCAGGAAATTAAAGAAGAAACACACACACACACACACACACATGCACACATGCACACACACACAAATACATGGAAACAAAAGAAAATGAGAACACGACAGTCCAAAGCATATGAGATGCAGCAAAAGCAGTCAGAAGAGGGAAGTATATAGAAATACAGTCCTACCTCAAGAAACAAGAAAAATCTCATATAAACAATCTAACTTTACGCCTAAAGGAACTGGAAAAAGAACAACAAACAAAGCCTAAAGCCAGCCGAAGAAGGGAAACAATAAAGATTAAAGCAGAAAACAATAATACAGAAACAAACAATAAAACTGCAGAATAGATCAATGAAACCAGGAGCTGGTTCTTTGAAAAAACTAATAAAATTGATAACCCTCTAGCCAGACTTATTAAAAAGAAAAGAGAAAGGACCCCAATAAATAAAATCACAAATGAGAGAGGAGAAATAACAACAAACATCCCAGAAATTTAAGCAATTATAAGAGAATATTATGAGAAATTATATGATACCAAATCTGGACAATCTGGAAGAAATGGATAAGTTCCTAGAAACATATAAACTCCCCAAACTGAAACAGGAAGAAATTGAAAACATGAACAGACTGATAACCAGCAAAGAAGTTGAATCAGTAATCAAAAATCTCCCAACGATTGAAAGTCCAGGGCCAGATGGCTTCCCAGGAGAATTCTACCAAACATTTAAAGAAAGTTAATACCGATTCTTCTCAAACTATTCCAAAAATAGAAATGGATGGACAACTTCTAAACTCATTCTATGAGGCCGACATTACCCTGATTCCAAAACCGGATAAAGACCCTGCTGTAAAAGAGAACTACAGGTAAATATCCCTGATGAACGCAGACGCAAAAGTTCGCAACAAAATACTAGCAAATCAAATCCAACAGTACATAAAAGAATCGTTTGCCACGATCAAGTGGGATTTATTCCTGGGCTGCAATGGTGGTTCAATATTTGTAAATCAATCAATGTGATACAGCATATTAATAAAAGAAAGGATAAGAACCATATGATCCTCTCAAAAGATATGGAAAAAGCATTTACAAAGTACAACATCCATTCATGATTTAAAAAAATACCCTCAACAAAGTAGGGATAGAGGGGACACACCTCAACATAATAAAGGTCATATATGAAAAAGCCACAGCTAATATCATCCTCAATGGAGAAAAACTGAGAGCTTTGCCTCTACCATCAGGAATAAGACAGAGATGTCTGCTGTCACTACTATTAATTAACAGAGTACTGGATGTCCTAGTCTCAGCAATTAGACATGAAAAGAAATAAAAGCCATCCAAATCAGCAAAAAAGAAGTCAAACTTTCACTGTTTGCAGATGACATTATACAATATGTCGGAAACCCAAAGACTCCATCAAAAAACAATTGTTAGAACTGACACATAAATCAAGTAACTCATAGGATACAAAATCAATGTACAGAAATCCATTGCATTTCCATACCCCAATAATGAAGCAGCAGAAAGAGAAATCAAGGAATTGAAACCATTTACAATTGCATCAGAAACCATAAGATAAGACCATAAGAATAAACCTAACCAAAGAGGTGAATGGTTTGTACTCTGAAAACTATAAAACACTTATGAAAGAAACTGAAGACACAAAGAAATGCAAAAACATTCCATGCTCATGGATTGGAAGAACAAATATTGTTAAAATATCTGTATTACCCAAAGCAATCTACACATTTAATGCAATCCTATCAAAATACCAACAGCCTTTTTCACAGAGCTGAAACGAACAATCCTAAAATTTGTGTGGAACCACAAAAGATCCCAAATAGTCAAAGCAATCTTGGAAAAGAAAAAGCAAAGCTGGAGGCATCACCATTCCAGATTTCGAGTTATATTACAAAGCTGTAGTCATCAAAACAGTATGGTACTGGCACTCAAATAGACGCATAGCTCAATGGAATAGAATAGAAAGCCCAGAAATGACCACACAACTATATAGTCAACTAATCTTTGACAAAACAGGAAAGATGATCTAATAGAAAAAGACAATCTCTTCAACAAATGGTGTTTGGGAAACTGGACAGCGACATGCAGAAGAATGAAACTGGACCACATTCTTACATCAGATGCAAAAATAAATTCAAAATGGATTCAAGACCTAAATGTGAGACTTGAAACCACAAAAAATCCTAAAAAAATGGCTGACAGTAATTTTTCTGACATCGGCCATAGCAACCTCTTTCTAGATGTCTCCTGAGGCAAGGGAAACAAAAGCAAAAATAAAGTATTGGGTGTACATCAAATTTAAAAGTTTCTTCACAGAAACTTCAACCAAACTAAAAGACAACCTACTGAGGGGGAGAAGATATTCGCAAATGAGATATCCCATAAAGGGTTAGTGTCCAAAAGACATAAAGAACTTCTACAACTCAACACCAAAAAGAAACACACACACACACACACACACACACACACACACACACACACACACAGACACACACACACAGACACACACAAATAATCAAATTAAAAATTGGCGGAAGACATGAGTGGAAACTTCTCTAGAGTAGATATCCAGATGGCCAACTGATACCTGAAAAGACGCCCAACATCGCTCATCATCAGGGAGATGCAAATCAAAACCACAATGAGCTATCCCCTCACACCCATCAGAATGGTTAAAATAAAAAACTCAAGAAACGACAAGTGTTGGTGAGGATGTGAGAAAAAGGAACCCTCATGTACTCTTGGTGAGAATGCAAATGGTGTAATTCAAAATTTTTTTAATGTTTTTATTTTATTTTTGAGAGAGAGACAGAGTGAGAGTGGCGGAGGGGCAGAGAGCGAGGGAGGCAGAATCTGAAGCAGGCTCCAGGCTTGGCGTGTGCAGAGCCTGACATGGGGCTTGAACTCACAGATTGCAAGATCATGACCTGAGCTGAAGTCGGATGCCCAACTGACTGAGCCACCCAGGCGCCCTGCAAATGGTGTAATTTTAAAAAATTAAAAATAGAACTACCCTATGATGCAGCAATCACACTAGTGGGTATTTACCCAAAGAATAGAAAAGCACTAATTTAGAGGGACACATGTGCCTCTATAGTTACTGCAGCGTTATTTACAATAGCCAAATTATGGAAGGAGCCCAAGTGTCCATCAATAGATGGATAAAGAAGACATGGTGTGTGTGTGTGTGTGTGTGTGTGTGTGTGTGTGTGTGTATTCTTTTCGATGGCTGAATAATATAAATAATAATGGAATATTATTCAGCCATTAAAATGAATGAAATCTTGCCATTTGCAACACCATGGATGGAGCTAGAAAGTATCATGCTAAGCAAGGGGAGCCAGTCAGAGAAGACCAAATACCATCTGATTTCATTCAGATGTGGCATTTAAGAAACAAAACAGTGAACAAAGGGAAAAAAAGAGAAACCGAAAACCAGACTCTTCGCTGTAGAGAACAAACTGATGGTGATCAGAGAGGAGGTGCCTGAGGGGAGGGGCGACACAAGTGAATGGGGATTAAGAGTACACGTGTTGAGCCCTGGACAATGTATGGAATACGTGTTGACTCACCATGGTGTCCACCTGAAACTAATATGACACTGTACGTTAACTCTACTGGAGTTAAAATTTTTTAAAAAGTGCAGACAAATTTTTACTTTAAATTAAAAAAAATTTTTTTAATGTTTATTTATTTTTGAGAGACAAAGAGACAGAGTATGAGCCGGAGAAGGGCAGAGAGAGAGACACACAGACTCTGAAGCAGGCTCCAGGCTGTCAGCACAGAGCCCGACGCGGGGCTCAAACTCACAGACCGTGAGATCGTGACCTGAGCCGAAGTCGGCTGCTCAACCAACTGAGCCACCCAGGTGCCCTTGACTTTACAGTTTAAACGAATGGTTTCTCGAGCGAGACAGACGTAGGCTTGGGAAAACCTGGGGAAGTGAGAGAGAACTTGAGGAAGAAGGGAAGGGATTCTTTATCCTTCGAATTTAAAATAGAGCTTAAATACTGAGAACAAACCGAGGGCGGATGGGGGGCGGGGGAGAGGGGAGAGGGGGTGACGGGCACTGAGGAGGGCA
The DNA here is from genome assembly GCA_030068075.1 of Paguma larvata. Classification (NCBI taxonomy): domain Eukaryota; kingdom Metazoa; phylum Chordata; class Mammalia; order Carnivora; family Viverridae; genus Paguma; species Paguma larvata. Next base: position 106,790,978 of record CM057827.1, on the reverse strand, counting down.
CTTGTTGGGATGAGCGCTGGCTGTTGTCTGGAAACCAATTTGACAATAAATTATATTAAAAAAATAAAATAGAGCAATATGAAAGGTATCAATATAGAACTTTGATTCTTTAAATAATATATTATCTTCATTTCGTAAGTGACTTCACTAATTAAAACCTAATTAAAACCTTGCCAGAGAGAGCAGCTCTTTTTGTTCTTTTTTTCCCATCCTTGTACCTGGGGCTGATGCGGAGAGGCCCAACTTTACTTGCAGGATCCTTTAGAATCCCTGCCACCTCTTGTCTCTGGTGTGGGGGAGGTACAACGATTTTCAGAGTCACCTCCTCCTTGACAACATGTTCCCTGATTCTTAAAACAAAGAACAAGGAAATTCGGCCTTAAAAAAAAAAAAAGTAATGTAAGCACATCCTCAAAGATGTAAATGAAACATTCTCGCTTGCCAGCACTAACCATTCTTTTTTTTTTTTTTTTAATTTTAATGTTTATTTATTTTTGAGAGACAGAGACAGAACATGAGCAGGGGAAGGGCAGAGAGAGAGGGAGACACAGAAACTGAAGTAGGCTCCAGGCTCTGATGAGCCATCAGCACAGAGCCCGACATGGGGCTCGAACTCACAGACCGTGAGATCATGACCTGAGCTGAAGTCGGCCGCTTAACCGACTGAGCCACCCAGGCGCCCCTCTTTTTTTTTTTTTTTTAAGCACTAACCACTCTTAAGTTTCCTGTGAATATAGTGCTTCCTGAATTATTTAGGAGCATACATATGAATGTGTATTCAGATTGTTTTTTTCGAATTTATTTTGCAAAATAAATGATCCTATGCACGTCGCTCTGAAACTCGCTATCTTCTCCCCAGTATATCCCAGACTCGCTTCCCAGGCGATGCATAGAAATCTATGTCCTTCTTTGGGATGGCTGCAAGCATTCTTCGGGATAGATCTACACTACAGATTTTAACACTAATTGTTATACGTCCAGGTGGTCAACTTTCCACGACCACCAACAGTGTAACTATCCAGCAATAAGTCTTCCTCGTTTGTATATTTTCGCAAACTTGTGCCAATATTTCCGTGAACGAAATTCTGAGAAATGACCCTTCTCAAGCAGATGCGTTGTATCGAAAGTTTTTGTTTTTTTTTTAAGACCAAATTACCCTCTAAAACGTTTGTACCGTTTTACCTTTCCACAATCACAGGTGAGCATGTTCAGCCCCCACCCTGGCTGCGGGAGTTTCTTCTTTGGCGCTCCGCCTCACAAAGCTGATCCGTCTCCAATCATTCATAAGCCAAGTTCGACTTCATTGTGGCTGACTTTGCAGTTTCAATCTTACTGGCGCTGTGCAACGCCGAGTCTTAAGCGGTCCGTTAATGAAGTTTCTGTAACCCATCTATTCTTTTATCGATCTCGGGTCTGGAAGTCTTTTATTGGTTTTTAAATAACAACGGGCAACGAGGTTGATCAAACGTGATCACAAATGACTTTGTCTCAGGCTTGAGTTGTGCCCTAAATCATCAGTAATGGATTCCCCAGATCCTGCCGTTGGTTACAGGGCAACACATAAAGCATGAAAAACACCATCATTCTCTTTTACTGCTATCTGCTTCAGCACAAAACCTCCACAATAGTTGGGGTTGTCAGTTACGCCGTGTGTTGATTGTTTTAGTTATCGAACTCACCCACCGCACGGTTTTAGCAAGACCGTACACTCTCCAAGCCTTTTATTTCATTACATGCTCGAAAGTCTGTATCCTTCAGCTGTCTTAGATACCTCATATTTCAGCCATGGCACCCCAAATCTAGGGCTTTCTGAATTTATACCGCATAGGTAGGGCGGCGGCCTCCAGGTGATTTTGAGAAAGCTAAATCTTGGTCGGGTCCTAAAAAAAAAATCATCAAATGTCTACATTCATCTTGTTTTTAGTTTGTAAAACACTCTAGTGTTATTTGTACAAGGGATATTACATAATCGCATTTGGTGTCGTCATCAGATAAATGCTCTATGTGAGTCAGAGAGGGGTCAGTTTGGGGGGGAGTGGGCAGTGGTATACGGAGGCGGCATGCCCCTCGTATGAGTGCCTGTTTCAGCATAAAGGGGGAATGGGTAGCTTCTGTTCCTCTCCAGAAAAGATTTCCAGTGGGAAACCAGCCGTCTGGTAAGATCAGAGTGTGCTAGACTCTGAAGGGCTTAGGCGAGACCGCCAACAATTCTGGCTTGCCTGGAGGGGACGGTCCCACTTTTTTTTTATGTTTATTTATTTTTGAGGGGGGGGGAGAGAGAGAGAGAGAGAGAGAGAGAGAGAGAGAGAACAAGAGTGGGGGAGGGGCAGAGAGAGAGGGAGGACACAGAATGTAAAGCAGGCTCCAGGCTCCCGGCTACCAGAACAGAGCCCCATGTAGGGCTCGAACTCATGAACCATGAGATCATGACCTGAGCCGAAGTCAGACGTTTAACCGACTGAGCCCCCCAGGCGCCCCGGGACTGTCCCACTTCTAAGCACTAGCAGTCCCATATCCTGGAAAACCCGTAGGATCTGTTTCCTATGGGAAACCCTAACAGCGCAAGCAGGCTCGGCTACACCTATTACTTTGTCATTTTGTAGAAATGACAACAAAATGGTTATAAAAATAGTGGCACATGCTTGAGCGCCTGGGTGGCTCAGTCGGTTAAGCATCCGACTTCGGCTCAGGTCATGATCTCGTGGTTTAAGAGTTTGAGCCCCGCATCGGGCTCTGTGCCCACAGCGGGGAGCCTGGAGCCTGCTGCAGATTCTGTGTCTCCCTCTCTCTCTGCCCCTCCTCTGCTAGTGCTCCGTCTACCTGTCTCTCAAAAATGAATAAACCCTAAAAAATTTTTTTTAATTGTGGCACATGTTAACATGTACTTGTAATAAAATAATGCACTTAAAACACCCAGATATACAATTCATTATACTTGTGCTATTCACAAGATAACTTCAGAATTTTTAACAATATTAGTTTACACATAGAAGTACAGTTAACGGCACGAGTTAAAAATTGTAAGGTGAACATCTTCTTCCTTCATTCTTTTTTTTTTTTTAAAGAAAACCCAGATTTTAGACATTGGTAATTTCTTATTTATTTCTGAATGTCGAAATTCTCAGTCAGACTTGAAAACACATTAAAACAAATCCTTGGCAACCTCCGATTATTATCGGTGACTTTGATATCCACTTGGCCATAATCTTGGGACCAGAAGGGGATATGAATAGTCATTTCTTCATTGTTCCTTCGTTCTTGTTGGGCTATCTGGGACTATGGGAATAGCCTCATTTGGATGGTACCCTTTCACACGGTTGGTGGGAATGCAAACTGGTGCAGCCAAACCTTAAGAGACTCTTAAAGATACAGAACAAACTGGGGGTTGCTAGAAGCAAGGCGGGTGAGGGGCAGGAGCTAGATGGGTGATGGGCATGAAGGAGGGCACTTGCTGGGATGAGCACTGGGTGTTTATGTAAGTGACGAATCACTGGGTTCTACTCCTGAAACCAACACTACACTGTATGCTAACTAACTTGAATTTAAATGAAAAAAAAAATTTTTTTAAAGGCGGTACACCTTAATTCTCTAAGGCCTCCTATGAATGCTGGGCCTGGGCCATGACAGGTGGCGGGGAGGTGGGGATGGGGTATTCAGGGCCTATCTCACTGTGCAAAATGCAAGAGACTAGGCCGAGTGGATTACCAAGGGCGAGGTAAGCCTGTCCCTGGTACGAGCAATCGGGGAACATTAAAACGATAATAAAATTGACTGAAAGTTGATATGCTTTTTATTATCACTATTCTGACATTGTGATAAAAAATCATGAAAAGAAAACATCTCCTCCCTGAAAAAAGTATTTTGTTGGTCTACATTCTAAAGAATAGCAGTGAGTACTGTTGAGTTTTAAGAATATACACATAAGCAGGGCTGGCACCTTGCTTTTGGCTCAGAGCATGATCTCATGGTTTGTGGGTTTGAACCCCCATCAAGCCCCCTACCAATAGTGTGGAGCCTGCTTGCGATTCTCTCTTTCTCTCTGCCCTTCTCCCACTTGCTCTCTCTCAAAAAAAAAAAAAAAAAAAAAAAAGGAATATACACGTCAGCCTTGAAATTGCACTTTTGTTTATTGCTTACAGTTTGGTAAGCACCTGCTCTACGTGGAGGCTAATTTGGAGAACTCGCGATTATATTGTCGGCCCCTGACACACTCAGCTGTGCACTTTTGTTTTGAGATTAAGTTGAAATTGTTCGGAATTATTCGAGCACTCTTTGGCGTAGTGCGTGCCTCTAGCACTGGTGATAGGACGTATCCCTGCGTCTAGATAGTAGATTTGACATAAGCAATGATGGCACACGGTTGTAAAGGCGTAAAGGCGAGAAAGCGGAGCCCGAGTTGCTTCGGTTCTGTTATTCTTCCCAACCTCTTGGAGTTTCTACTTGTATTTACCACTGAAAACAGTCAAATCGTGTGCCAGTCGTGGTAAGTGCAAAGTGTAGTTCACAGCTAAAATATCATTAAAATTTATATTGGTTCCTTTAAAAAAATTTTTTAACATTTATTCATTTTTTGAGAGAGAAAGACAGGACGCGAGCAGGGAAGGACAGAGAGAGAGGGAGACACGGAATCTGAAGCAGGCTCCAGGCTCTGAGCTGTCAGCACAGACCCGACGCGGGGCTCGAACCCGCTAACAATGAGATTGTGATCTGAACCGAAGTCTGACACTTAACCGACTGAGCCCCCCCAGGCGCCCCAGTTCCTTTTAAATAGCTGTAAAACTAAAAACAAATCAAGAAAACTATTCTTACTGATGATGAAGAAAATTATTTTGTCATATAGAGGATAAGGATGTTCGTATTTGCATCTGCTTTAATGTTGACTTTTTTCTCTCTTTTGCATGTGTCTTTGTTTACAGGTCAAGTGACTCACCCAGGATCACACGGTTAGAAACTAACCCGCTGAAGCTGAAACCCTGTTCTTCTGACTCTGACGTCGGTCCTTCCCACGACTGTGTCGTTATTATCCACCATCTGCTCTTGCTCATTTTTCAAATGTAGTTCAAGGCCTTAAGGACTTGGGTCTAGAAATTCAGCGACAAAAGAATCTGTTGTTTAAAAAGGACATTTTGGGGGGCGCCTGGGGCGCTCAGTTGGTTAGGCGTTCAACTTCAGCTCAGGTCACGATTTCGCAGTTCGTGAGTTCGAGCCCTGCACGGGCTCGCTGCCGTCAGCACAGAGCCCACTTTGGATCCTCTGTCCCCACCCCTCTGTCGGCCCCTCCCCCACTCATGCTCGCTCTCGTGCTCTCTCTCAAAAATAAACATTTAAAAAACTTTTTAAAGGATACTTTTGTTCTTCGTGTGCAAAAATTTGTTTTGCACAAAACTGGCCATGGTTCTCCTAAGTGTTTTCTTTTTTTTTCCCCAAGTATCAATTAACGTCTATGAGGCCTTCCCAACAGCTCCTCCATGAACTGTGGGCTCCTCTGAAATGCTCTTCAGTGAGTACCTCGGAGAGCTTAGGGGGGCTGGACCAGAAGCAGGAATATTCCAGGGTTACTGCACCACCCCTCCCGGCTCATGAAGGAGGTGAGACCCACCCAGGCAATCCTTCCAAGAGTTAACTTTAAGCAGTGGCGGGGAGAGACCCCTAAGAGACATTGAAGATTTTGAACTGATATTGCGCCTGGCCCATCCCATCTCGGTCCAACGTGTAGACAGACCCGAGGCATTGTCCCGGAACGGTCTGTCATGCTGCTAACGACGGTCACCTGTGGAGACGTCCACCGAAGGCACAGGTCGTTCCAGATCTTTCCATTTTCTTCCCAGGCTAGCTCTACCCTTGAGCGATGAGTCGTGCCAATATCTCGGAACGCAGGTTATACTCTCTGCTTTCACAGACACACATTGAGGGGTCTTTTTCTTCCCCGTGGGAAGGAACCGTAAAATATAATGTCAATACAAGCATCGTATATTTATTACAAATCGCGGTAGACGTGGCTTCCGGTTTAAATTTAGCTTTCATGATGTAACGCATTCTGGTCTAGCTGGCAGGGGGCCCTCACCAAACGGTTTCTGAATGTTTTCTGCTCTTACCTCTGGAAAGGTGGTCGGATTTAGCTTGAACCATTTGGCTTCTTTGTGCACTAATTTGTGGAAGAATGAACTCAAAATGGCAGGTGTGTGCGGAGTGAAACAATTTAGTAAGGTAGAAATAACTCAGTTGAGAACACAACTCTGCGTCTTCCCTGGATTCGTTTTCTACTCAGGTGCAGCACCTGTTGCCTCCCGGCTACTCGTTCAAACGCTGGGTTCTGAGCGCAGGACAGTCTGTGTAAGATTTGTATGAACCTGGCAGGGACCCCCACTGTTGGAGGGTTGGTGTTATGCCGCTTGGCTTTCGCGAGAGACCTACGTGAGTACCTGTTTTCGTTAACCGAGAGAAATCTGAAGGGGGATTTCTGCTTTTGTGAATAAGGCCAAACACGAAAATATCTCGTTCAGTGTTCTGCAGGGAGCGGTTACAGAGAGAGCAGGCACCGAGCAGGGAGAGGGGGGCCGCCAAGCCCCTTCCCTGGGAACTGTCCTCAGTCCCAGAGGCAAGCCGTCCCAGCTTTGAACTGTATCTTGGAGCATTTGTGCTTAATCTCAATTTATTTTGTGCATCTGTTAACAATACGTGTCCTAAGATATCAGAAAAGCCTAAGAGACGTTATTTTGGGGGGGTCCGGAAACACTGAAAAAAATTTCGGCATAAATTAATGGTAATTGCTTCTTCACTTTATGCCATTTCGGTTTGCAAAAGGTATGGTAGGCATGCCCTACTTTTGGATGATGGAGGCAACCTGTATTCTTCCTTTGGCGTCATTTAATATATTTAAACCCGGCGATGTATCTGGAAGCAGACAAGTTTCTTGGAAAGACAAGAAGTTTCTTTCTGGAAGACAAGAAGTTTCCTCTTGGGTTTTAAGTATATTAAAAGACATATTCCAAGGGCGCCTGAGTGGCTCTGTCGGTTAAGTGTCCAACTTCAGCTCAGGTCATGTTCTCACGTTCGTGAGTTCGAGCCCCCCATCGGGCTCTGTGCTGACAGCTCAGAGCCTGGAGCCTGCTTCAGATTCTGTGTCTCCCTCTCTCTCTGCCCCTCCCCCACTCACACTGTCTCTCTCTCAGAAATGAATAAACATTAAAAATAAATAAATAAATGAATGAATAAAAGACATATTCTAGCCTTGCCGGGTTCTCATTGGATTTCACAACTTCTCTGTGAAATGTCTGGCCAACCCACTCGGAGGCTGCCCAGGGGGCGGTCCTCTTCTTCCCTTCCCCCCCATGATGAAATTTACCTGGTCATTCCTTCCCCAAGGTTCATTAGTTCAACAGACATGTGGGTGTTAATTACTTCCTCTGTTTGTGATTTTCTAAAACGTTTTTGAACTTCCCTTTAGGGCTACATTTTAAAAGTAGAATGAGGATTTCACTTGTAGTAATTTAAGGAATTGGGTTTCCTAGTTTTAGAAATCAAAATGTATCGCCGTGTGTGAAAATTAAACATTAGCTTGCAAAATGCGAAATAGGCAAATATTCACTAACATAAAATGCAGATGAGCTGGTCTCTCGTTTGTTAATCAGTACCACAAGGGAGGGAAAAGCTAGCATCCGTTTTTACCTCAAAGAAAATGACAAAATTGAGCAAAAATACATCGAGACCAAAGCAATTCAGCTTTTGGCAAACTGCTCTTTCTAGATTGGCCATAAAGCAGGAACATCAGGTCTTGATAGCGTTACAACTTCACATACTAATAATTACATGACTTTAAGAATTATTCACTATAGCGTTCAAGCCACAGGGCTGTTATTTGGGGAAAAATAAATTTGATCCTGTTTTTATACCTTATACCAAAAAAATGTCTAGATAGATTAAAGGATTAAATATATAAACAGCACGCAATAAATAGAAAAAAAAGAAGACTTGTATATCTATCAGGTTCTATTGGTCGGGAGAATATCTCTCTAAATAAGGAGTAACTTCCTAAGTTTAAGAGCAATGCTAGAAACTCAAAGAAAAGTAATGGCAGATTTAGCAACATTAAAATTATACGAGACTACAAACATAATGAAAAGAGCAACTAGAAGCTGGAAAAAAATGCAGCAAACTTAATAAAGGGCAAATCTCTTTACCAAATAAAAGCCTCGTATGTAGAAGTAAGAAAACTATCAAGGAGCAAACAGAACAATGGGCAAAAAGTATGAGGTCACGATTCTGAAAAAAGAAAACAATCGCTAATCAATAAGCAAAAAATACGCCTAACCTCAATTGTATTCAAATTAACACAATAACAAATATTATCTTGCCTAATTCAGACAGCGCACATAATTTAAAATGGATGATTATAAGCAAATCGGGTCAAAGTGCAGTAAGATGAATTCTTGCTCACTGTGGAGAGTGCATAAATATTTAGCTTTCTGAAACTAGTCCAATCAAGTATACCAATAATCTGAAAAGGAACGATACTCTTGGGCATAAGGGTAACTCTAGGCTGACAGTTTTCTTTTTTTTTAAGTTTATTTATTTATTTTGAGAGAGAACAAGCAGCGAAGGGGCAGGGAGAGGAGGGCACGGAGGATCTGAAGCAGGCTCTGTGCTGACAAGCAGAGAGCCCAATGTGGGGCTCGAACTCACAGACCGTGAGATCATGACCTGAGCTGAAGCCGGACGCTTAACCGACTGAGCCACCCCGGCGCCCCCAGACTGATTATCTTCTTATGATATGGTTTTACATGTTGTTGGATCCACTGGTCGATTAGATTCGGGTTCCAGGTTTTGACTGGGCAAGGGTACTGCACGCGAAGTGCTGTGTGTTCACTCTACATCGCCTCAGGGGCACGTCACAACCGCTCATCCCATCCTTAGTGATAAGTCACAGAGTAAACCACTCAGCCTCCATATCCAGGACATAACTCTATTTTTTTATGTATGTAAAATAATCAAGCTCAGATAAGAATTATCTTCGAAAGAAGCTACGAACGTAAGCTCCATTTATAAAATCTGGGGGAGAGAGGAATTTTTTTTCTAATGGATGTTGTAAAGTATGTTTTTCATGTCAAGCGTGTAGTTGGTTATACATACTTCTTGACTACTGCAACTTACAAAGTCGTCGATTCAAATTTGATACGATCAGAATGCCATCCGGCGAAGCCTTCTTTCACTCGTCTTCGCCACACGGAAGAACTGTGATGAAAACGGGTGAGCCCAGCATGCTTCTAAATACAGAACTGTAATGCCCCGGTCTTTGACGATGAGTCCAGGAATTTTCCAACACCAAATTCTACCGCTCAGTCTAAGCAGGAACTCCGTCTGGGTGTTCAGTTCATCCTTGTTTACTCTCAGTAACGGGAGTAAATTTTTTGGCTCCTAGGTCACCCCTTTGTACTACTGGGCATAAGCTGCTTGCCTATGGTTAGAAGAGCTGAGCGAGGGGGCGCCTGGGTGGCTCAGTCGGTTGAGGGTCCGACTTCAGCTCAGGTCATGATCTCACCGTTCCCGAGTTTGAGACCCGTGTCAGGCTCTGTGCTGACAGCTCAGAGCCTGAAGCCTGCTTCGGATTCTGGGTCTCTCTCTCTCTCTCTCTCTCTCTCTGTGCCTCCCCCACTCAGGCTCTGTCTCTCTCTCTCTCTCAGAAATTAATAAACATTAAAAAAAATTTTTTTAAGTTGAATGGGCCACACCCGTTATAAGTATTTTCATGGCGCCTCCTCCGAGGCCCACATCACACTCTAAGCTGACGGTCTTCGATGTAATTTTTAAAGTGTACTTGAAGAGATATGTTTACCATTGAAGAGAGTACGATTACGAAACAATAACTTCAGGGCTACGTGCTGCACAGATTCCACACACCGTCTTAAATTATGGCATTTGGGAGGGTCAAACATCTGATCCCGTGGCTCAGTGACATGTGATGGATGAAATTCGAGGACGGTCAAATAATTTTATGGTACAAAATGGCTAAAACATGCTAGGAATGCTAGGTTGTCTGACACAATCCTATTTTGAACTGGGGAGGTTGTAACTTGTCTTTAGAGCCCCCCCCCCCCATGCCCTCCGTGGCCCTACCCATGTACAAAAGTGTCCAGGAAATCTTAAAAATTTTTTTTTTAATTTATTTATTCTTGAGAGAGAGACGGAGACAGAGCTCAAGCAGGGGAGGGACAGAGAGAGAGAGGGAGACACAGAATCCGAAGCAGGCTCCAGGCTCTCAGCTGTCAGCACAGGGCCCGACTTGAGGCTTGAACCCACAAACGTGAGATCATGATCCAAGCCGAAGTCAGATGCTTAACCGACTGAGCTGCCCAGGCGCCCCCAACAAAACTTTTTAAAGAGCAATTTGGAGAGATTTGACTTCCTAGAGAGCAAAGATACTATAAAGATAATAAAACTAAAATCATAGAGGACTTTAGAGCAGTCAAATGGTGGTTGTCAGGAGCTGGGTGGAGAGAGGAAAGTGGAATTATTCTTTAACGGGCATGGAGTTTCAGTTTTGCAAGACGGACAAAGTTCTGGAGATGGTAGTGATGGTTGCACAGCAATACGAATGTTCCGGATGGCACTGAACTGTATATTTGAAATGGGAAATGTAACGTTATCTATATTTTACCCAGTTAAAAAATCATTTTATTTAAGTAAACTCTACCGTGGGGCTCAGACTCATGACTCCAAAATCAAGAGTTGCATGCTCTACCGACTGAGCCAGCCAGGCGCCCCTACGCAGTTAAAAAAATTTTTTTTTTAATATTAACAACGGGGCACCTGGGTGGCTCAGTCAGTTAAATGTCCAATTTTGGCTCAGATCATGATCTCACAGTTTGTGAGTTCGAGCCCCGCATCCGGCTCTGTGCCAACAGCTCAGAGCCTGGAGCCTGCTCCCTCTCTGTGTCTCCCTCTCTCTCTGCCCCTCCGCCACTTGTGCTCTGTCTCTCCCTCTCTCTCAAAAATAAATAAACATTTTTTTAAAAATTAAAAGAAAAAAACAGGGCGTACTTGCTCCACGCAGCCCAACCTGCCACACACATTTGAACACCATCGAATGTTCTGGCTTAGAAAGACTAGGGACAGATTACCTTCACTGCAGCCTACTATAGCTTCAGAAGTATTCAGTCTCTCTGGACCTTACTCAAAGCTGGCAAGCTTTTGCTTCTCCAAAGAGGTCCTATAAGAACCTTATGTCTGTCAGGATTGTAGGGGGGGGGGCACAGGTGAAGAGACTCGTCTTTCACTCTGGAGCGAGTATCCGACAGAACTCAGAAGATGACTGCCCCCCCCCCCCCCGCCGAAACTTTACGGATGTGGCAATGCCCTGATTTTTCTTGGGCTATATCTCCTCCCTTCAGCACGCACGTGTCTAACCAAGTCGGCCAGGGCGCATGCTCTTTCCTGCTCATCCAGCCCTCTGAGCACAGAGCCATCACTAGAGAGGAGCAGGACTACGTCCTATGGGTTGGTGACCTGGTCAAAGTTTCTAAGTACAAGACTGAAGAACAGGGACGCCTGGGTGGCTCCGTCAGTTGAGCATCTGGCTTCTGATTTCGGGGCAGGTCATGATCCCATGCCCATGGGACCAAGCCCCATGTCAAGCTCCATTCAAAGCTTGGAGCCTGCTTGGGATTCTCGCTGTCTCTCTTTGCACCTCTCCCCCTCTTGCATGTACTTTCTCTCTCTCTCTCTCTCAATTAAAAAAAAAAAAAAAAAGACTGAGGACCAAAACCGTGTAGCTGACATGTCTGAGGCACAATATTGAAACTGTTCTGCGGTCCCTGCCACGTGAGCCCAAACTGCTTCCGGTGTCACTGTCTATGGCGACGGGGAGAGAGAAGCACTGGCGAAACTGATAATGACGTATCAGGGGCTACAAGAGAGACAACATCCGTAAAAGGGATGCAATTAAAGTCACCGTCATCCCATTCTCCGTGTTCTTCTAAACTGTGCCGCAGCCAGCTTGTCGGAGAAATTGCAGGTGTGATAAAAATCGCCACTGCGGCATCTTTCAAGTTTTTGATGTTGGCGCTAATTGCTGCTGTCTTTCCAGGGCTGCGATTTTACTCTTTGATGTGGTAAAAGGGGGCGGTCTGGGTTTTCCCACCACAGTAGCCCTCATTCCGGGGGATTCAGGATCCAGAGTGAGGATTCTGGCAATTCCTAAGTGTATCAATTTCAACTCTACGCTCAGGAACTTGGAAAGTAATTACTGGATAGGCTCAAAACCCCTTGCCCCGGAAGTTAAGTCCATGATTTAAGTAAAACAGAAGTTTGCCAGCTTCTCTCATTCTCTGCTTTCCCTCTACATACATGTGAGGGCAATTCTATGGGGTAATTTCTTTTTTTTTTTAATTTTTTTTAATGTTTATTATTTTTGAGACAGAGAGACAGAGCATGAGTGGGGGAGGGGCAGAGAGTGAGGGAGACACAGAAGCTGAAGCAGGCTCCAGGCTCTGAGCCGTCAGCACAGAGCCCGACGCGGGGCTCGAACTCACGGACTGCGAGATCATGACTTGAGCCGAAGTCGGACGCTCAACCGACTGAGCCACCCAGGCGCCCCTATGGGGTAATTTCTAAAGTAAGTTTGCTGGGTCAAAGGGCAAACACTGATTTCCATCCCGTGAACAATGGATTGACTACCACTCAGCGTGGTGAACGGGTATCTTGTTCCTTGTTCGCACCTTCATTTCTTTAACCTGTAGGGATGCAAAGAGCTCTGTCTAGTCTTCCTTTCTCCACCCCAAACATCTTTGAACACCCTTCCAGCGCATGTCCCACTGAGCCTCCCGTGAGACAGACTCCTATCTAAGCACCATTTATTCCCCGCCCACTGGCCCCCCCACGCTCACTGAGGGACCGCCATGGCTGTCGGGCTCGTGGTCTTTCCCTTTTCTCCGTGTGTAGTTACTTAGTCAAAGACCGCCAATCTCTTTGGGGAAGGCTTGGAATAAGATTCTCAGGTCGCCCTTGTAGCGCCATTGCCGTGTTCTTCTCCAAGGGTCCCCAGATTCCCCTCCATTCTGGATCGGTGCCATGATTCAGATCTTGGAATCAGCAGTGGGGTTATGACTCTCGAGAGTGATGGCTCAAGACACGGCTCCAGTTACGAAACCCAGACTGGGGTTCGTTGTTGTTGTTGTCGCTATCGTGCAAATTAAGCAGAACCTTAATGGGTGGCCCATTTTATGGTTGATCAGATGGGAATAGTTAAGAGACTAAGTATACCATGGAATACTAGTTAAAAATAATGAGGTATATCTAAATAGACTGACATGTAAACTTCCCTAAATATATTGGAGTAAAAATAAGAGTTGAAGAAATGTTCAGAAGCATTTATATAAAGACACAGGGACTAAAAAAAAAAAAAAACCCTATGCATTTGTGGATGTACCCACTTGTACATAAACGCGGAGCTAAAGTCCCGAGTGGATCCGTACCAAGCCGGCAAGGGTAGTCCTGCCTGGGGAGGGAGATGGGATTGCGGGGGGGGTTGGAAAAGGTAAAGGGAGGCTTTGATTTTCTTTTACTCTTTACACTTGAATTTTTTGCCCAAGTGTTTTCGGGTATAGCTCATATTGAGTTAAGAAATAATAGGGGCACTTGGGCGGGTCGGTCAGTTAAGCGTCTTGACTTTGGCTCAGGTCACGATCTCGCAGTTCATGGGTTTGAGCCCCATGTGGGGCTCTGTGCTGACGGCTCAGAGCCTGGAGCCTGCTTCGGTTTCTAGGTCTCTCTCTCTCTCTCTGCCCCTCCCCTGCTTGTTCCCTCTTTCTCTCTCAAAAATAAATAAATGAATATTTAAAAAAACAGAAGTAATAAGACTTTTAATCCCGAAGCCTGAGCGAAGTGGCGGGTCAGAATGTACCTCTCGTCCCCCCTGGGTCCCCGGTCGGCTTCTTTCCACACCGCTGCAAATATTTCCAGTAATGGTTCTGCCCCAACTCTGGATCCCGCGGATAATACTGACACCGAATTACGCCGTGGAATTTAACGACACACTTTTTTTCTCTTGCGAAGGGTTTTGCCTTGTTTTCATAGTGGAAGGTTCTCATACTTCGATGCCCTACACGGCACCCAGCAAGCTGCCTAGTGTGTGCTCAGTAAAGACATTAAATAAATAGAGCCTTGTGCAATTCTTCTTCTGAAGCACGAGGGCCTCCCTTCCCCACCCCTATGCCAAATCTCAGAAAATCTAATTAATTCTTCAAACTTTGTTCACACGACCTGTCTTCTGGGAAAACTCTTCACAGATTTCTCCAATTACGATTTATCGTGCTTTTTCTTTCTTCTCATAACACTTATTTTTTTAATGTTTTATTTTATATTTGAGAGAGAGAGAGAGAGAGAGAGAGAGAGAGAGAGAGCGCATGAGCAGAGGAAGGGCAGAGAGAGAGGGAGACACAGAATCTGAAGCAGGCTCCAGGCTCTGAGCTGTCAGCACAAAGTCCGACGCGGGGCTCGAACCCACAAGCAATGAGATCATGACCTGAGCTGAAGTCGTTCGTTTAATCTACTGAGCCACCCGGGCACCCCTTGGGGGTTGTTTCTTAACAATACTAATGTCCATCCCTACCATAGACACTTTTTTTAAAAGCACTTTCTTTTGTGGGGGAAGTTTTAGGTTCACAGCAAAATTTAGAGGATGGTACAGAGCCCCCAGAAACCGTTTCACTTATATATATATGAGCATTCATAGTCAAATACATTATTGTTATTATTATTCCGTGGGGTTTTTGGTTGGTTGTGCTTTTTAGTTTTGTTTTCGTTTTCATTTTGTTTTTGTTTTGGTGGACTTTTGTTTTGTTATGTTTTTGGAGAGAGAGGGGAGGGGAGAAGCAGGAGAGAGAGAGAGGATTTGAGCCGGCTCCATCCACGCTCAGTGCAGAGCCTGATGCAGGGCTCGATCCCACAATCCTGGGATCATGACCTGAGCTGAAATCAAGAGTCGGGTGCTCAACTGCTCAACCGACTGAGCCACCCAGGCGCTCCTGCTGTTGTTATTTTGAACAAACCTTTTTCTGTTAGATCAGTTAAGAATGAGAACAACAGGGGCGTCTGGCTGGCTCGGTCAGCGGGAGTGTGTACCTCTCGCGTTGCGAGTCCAAGTCCCACGTCGGGTGTAGAGATTACTTAAAAATAAAATCTTAAAAATAGAATAAGAATAACAAAGTTTTTGTTTTGCCTTTACTTAATCCTTTGTACTTCTCTTCTTTATGGAGATCCAACTTTTTGACTTATATTATTTTCATTCTCTCTAAACTTTTTTTTCAAAGTTGTTTTTAAAGTTTATTTTTGAGAGAGACAGAAGAGACAGACAGAGAGTGCGTGATAGGGGGAGGGGCAGAGAGAGAGGGAGACACAGAATCTGAAGCAGGCTCCAGGCTCCGAGCCATCAGTACAGAGCCCGATGCAGGACTCGAACTCACGAACCGTGAGATCGTGACCCGAGCTGAAGTCGAACGCTCAACCGACTGAGCCACCCAGGCGCCCCTCTAAATAACTTTTTAAACATTGCTTGCCGGCACATCCACCGGCAACAAATTCCATCAATTTTTTTGTTTGTCTGAGAAAGGCTCCGACAAACTTCTCTTCAGAAGCATCCTTTCACAGGGCACAGAATCCTCAGTTGGTGGTTTTCTTCTCTCAACACTAAACATTTCACTCCATTCTCTTCTTGCTTGCAAGGTTTCTGAAGAGAAGTCGGATGTAAATTGTTTCCTTTTTTTCCCCTGGCTTCTCCCAAGATTTTTTTTTTAATCTTTGACTTTCTATAATTTGAAAGTCGTTTGTCAAGGTGTAGGGTTTTCTCCTTCTCCTTCTTCTCCTTCGCCTCCTCCTCCTTCTTCTTTTGGCATTTATCCTGCTTAGTGCTCTCTGAGCTTCTAGGATCTGTGGTTTGGTGTCTGACATTAATTTGGGGGCAATCCTCAGTCATTACTGTTTCAAATATTTCTTTTGTTTCTTTCCCTCCTGCCTGTCCTTCTGGCATTCCCATTAATTACATGTATGTTGCTCTTTTTGTAAGTTACCCCATAACCCCTGGATATTCTGTTCTGTTTTCCCCTTTTTATTCTCTTTGTTCTTCACTTGGGAGCTTTCTATCGAGATATTCTCAAGCTCAGAGCTTCCTCACTCAGACATATCCAGTCTGTTAAGCTCATCAAATGCAGTCTCCATTTCTATCATAGTTGTTTTTATTTTGTTGTTGTTGTTTTTGATCTCTAGCATTTCTCTTTGGTTATTTCTTTGGATTTCCATCTCTCTGTTTACATTGTCTGTCTGTTCTTGCATACTGTCTACTTTATCCATCAGATCCCTTAGCATTTTAATCATTATTGTTTAAATTCCCAGTCTGATGATTCCAACATGCCTGATTCTGACGCTCACTCGGTCTCTTCAAACTTTTTGCCTTTTGGTGTGCTTTCCTCATGCTCTCTCTCACTCTCAAAAAAAAAACAAAAAACAAAAAACAAAAAAAACAAAAAAACAGGGGCGCCTGGGTGGCTCAGTCGGTAGAGCGTCCGACTTTGGCTCAGGTCATGATCTCGTGGTCTGTGAGTTCGAGCCCCGCGTCGGGCTCTGTGCTGACAGCTCAGAGCCTGGAACCTGCTTCACATTCTGTGTCTCCCTCTCTCTCTGCCCCTCCCCGCTCATGCTCTGTCTCTCTCTGTCTCAAAAATAAATAAACGTTAAAAAAAAAAAACTCAATATACACAATGGAAAATAAATACTATGCAATTCGATTCCCATTGCCGTCTGTTTAAAATGTACATGAACTAACTCATCTGTAACAGCCAAACGTTCTACATCCTACTTTCTTCTCCTTGAACTCAGAATTTTACATTAAAAATATCTTTATATTTCAAAGGTTTTTTTTAACTTTTTTTAATTTTAACATTTATTTATTTTTGAGACATAGAGACAGAGCGTGAGCAGGAGAAGGGCAGAGAGAGGGAGACACAGAATCCGAAGCAGGCTCAAGGCTCTGAGCCATCAACACAGAGCCCAACACAGGGCTCGAACTCACAGACCGTGAGATCATGACCTGAGCCAAAGTCGGCCGCTCAACCGACTGAGCCACCCAGGCGCCCCTCAAAGGTTTTTTTAAATTCATTACCCTATCATCCTTATCTGCGACTAAAATATGGGAAAATTGATTTTCATTTCTTAATTTCATGTGGCCATAAAGGTCTAAATGTTAAAAAAGATTCTAGTTGTTATCATTGTAATTATTGTTGGTATAAAATTAACTAACACAGCGGAATTATAAATTTTTATATTTATTACACCTAAAAATTTAAGTTGCATTAAATATCTTTTATTTAAATTAAATTATGTATATATTTCTTAATGAGATGGCTGGGACTTTTGTTTTTCAGTTAGTTCACAAATCTGTGGTAAATACTACCGATTAGCTGAGTGAGACGGGATTCAGCGTAAATTTTATTTCTGTTTCCACCTCTATATATGTAAATAACAGGAACGCATGGATATATCAATGGTAGAAAAGGAAGGAATTTTGTTCCACGATGTCATTCAACTTTTTAAATGTTCTTGGGCTACATGCCAGAAAATCCCACGATCGCCTAGTTATGCTGCACTCGTAACACATATATGTCTAACCTTGCCTTCGAGGCTTGATTAGTATTAATAATTCATATTTCAGAGAGCCCTTTGGTGCTCCAGAAGCAACAAAGCACTGCGGGAAGTGAAACGGGTGAGTGCGGTGCCCTCCTTTTGTAAAGCGAGAGAAGTGTGACTATCAAGGGAGGTGAAAGGAAATATTTCATGATGCCTGAGCTACAGGTTCTCATCGGGCAGATAGAGGAGCTTCTTGTATCCTGTGACGGCAAGGTGGGGTAATAACGTGGACTTGCAACATGTACGGCATAAGGGAACAGAAACAGTCTTGTAGCTTGTGAAGCACAAGTGGACAGAATTATAAGGATAAAGAGATGAATCTGTAATTGCAATGAAATATTCTAATAGACTCATCTCTGTAATGACCAGGACAAGCGGATAAAAAAAGTCAACAAGGAGTACAGATTTTGACGAGCGCGAAGACAACACTTGACGTGATGCACGTGCGCAGACCTGCAACGGCTGTCTGCAAAGGGGACATTTGCCCCACCACACTCGGGGTATATACAAACATTGACTGTACGGTAGTTCATAAATCAAATCGCAACGATTTCCGAGGATTGGCTCTCATGCAATTAAGATAAAAATTAATAATAAAAATAGAACGGAAAATCCATTTTTTCCCCAGTGACATATTGCTAGAAGCAGAGCTGATGACTTCAGAGACGTCGAAGCTATAACCTCTTCGCACTGGGTCATATTGGATCCCATTGGGTCACACCGGGAGGCCAGGGTACCTGTCTGCTTAGAGTTCCCGAATTCTTAAGTAGGCCTCAATCCAAATCGGTAAGAAAAAGGAAAACCCAGTCAAGATACAGGCAAAGCCTTGAGGAAGCACTTCTCAAAAGAAGAAATCCAGAAGGTCAATCGACATATGGGAAGGCTCCACGTCAGGAAAATGCAAATACAACCACAATAAGATTCCACGAGGCACGGGTCAGAGTGGCAAAGACTTGAATGTCTGTCAACACCAGTCGGAGAAGTGTCCTACATTCCCAGTGGGGAGAAGAACCGGAGTAACCACTTCACAAACCAGTTTAACACTGTCTAGGAAACTCGAAGTTACCCACGACCAACGACTTGGCTGTCTTACCCCCAGATCGGCTCGGGTACATGTGTCCCTGGAGACAGATCTAAGGGACTTCTCAGCAGCATTGTTTGCAATCACCCCATACTACAAACGACCAGATGCCCGTCACTACTAGAATGGGTAAAAAAGAAATTTAGTGCAATAAATGATAAAATTTAAGTGATAAACATAAGTGATGAAATGCTGCCCTATATTCAGATTCGTGAATGCGTCTTACAAAGTTCAAATGAATTAGATTACTTTCCTGTAACCTCTGTATAGAACCTAATATATACAGAAAAGTACACGAATTTTCACTGCACCGTACCCAAAAGCCTATTTCATTTTCAAAAAGGAAACATATTACCCCACTAGATGATAAGTTTCTTTAGAGCAAGGATAACCATTATTGTCTGCGTCCTTAACGCAACACTTGGCCAGGGGGTAAGCTCTATAGAGTTCGGCAAATGAGATTCAGAGCTCCTTGAATTCGTGTCAAAAAGAAGATGATGTTGGGTACAGGGGGCTTTCGTATATATATTCAAATTATATTCTCGTCTTTTGACTTTACTAATAATATCTTTCACACCCTCTTTCTCATTCCATCCTCATAACAACCCTAAAGATAGACCAAGCCTGTATTCCTTACCCCTCAGTCATAGTTGAAGAAAGAGTCTCAAAGAAAAAACTCAAAGTCTTGAACAGGCAACTGGATACTGGATGGGCCAGACAAGGATGCCCGGGTGTCCTTTACCTACCGCTGCATCCTTTCTCCTACATGGTACTGAACTGGTCAACTGGACTCCCTAGCCTGCAAGGGGCTTCTTCCGACTCCAGCACCCCATGATGCTTTGGGGTCACAGACTCCAAAAAGGAGCTGCAGATGACCTATTCGGGACCAGAGGGACGCAAACGCAGCAGGGATGGTACACAGCAGTCCTTGATTCAATGGCACTCGTGGGCTTGGGAAAACCTCCTGGCACTCTTTTTTTTAGTGTCAACGTGCTCTATTTTTCTGAGCAAAATGTTTTGACATTTTATTTTTTGAGCAAAAACGTATGAAGAAGATACAGATTATTCTGTGTGCATTATACCCCAATAAAGTTGATTTAAAAAAAAATGACAGATACCACTGGTGGCCCCTCGGGTGGCTAATACCAGCTGGAGCCCTCTCGCTGGCTCAGCGGTGGCCACACGGTGGCAGCCGTGAGCTCCAGGGCAAGAGTCATGAGAGCGTAATTGTATTACCCCTATAGTGCGCGAGAAACTACTCCAACAGATGGAAGTTTGCCGCGTGCATGAAAAGGAGGAAGCACTATGTCAAAGATGCAACTTTTCTTTAGGTTAACATGGGCGTTTTGTCTGCATCTGCGTATCTAAAGAGGCTGGCTGTAATTTTTTTTTTTAATTTTTATCTTAAGCAGGCCCTCTACCCAATTGTGGAGCCTGAAACTCACAACCCTGAGATCAAGAGTCACATTCTCGGGACCCCTAGATTGCTCAGCCGGTTGAGCATCCAGCTTCAGCTCATTCAGCTTAGGTCATCATTTCACGGTTCGTGGGCTCAAGCCCCGAGACGGGCTTTGCGCTGAGCGCACAGAGATTCTGTGTCTCCTTCTCTCTCTGCCGCTCTCCTGCTTTTACACACACACTCTCTCTCTCTCTCTCTCTCTCTCGCAAAAACAAATAAACATTAAAAATAATTTTTAAGTCACATGCTCTACCGACTGAGCCAGCCAGGCACCCCTCAAATTTTTTTAACAGTAAGACAACAAAGAAGCAATGATATTCTGATGAATATAATGAGGGGCCAATAGTCCTGTCGGCTATTACGACATAAAGCTGTAATAGCAAAAGATGTGGTGCTGAAACTCAAGAAAATAATCCAAGATTCGGAAAAAGATCAAAATACAAAATACGGTAACAAAGGTGGTAGTTCTAGTGGGGGAAAGATGTGTGTTTTCATAAATGATGTTGCAATATCTGGGTAACCATCTGGAAGAATAAAGCTCCCCCCCCCAATATCTCACAACTTACGTAAAGACAAATGACAAATGGATTAAAATTTATGTGTAAAAAGTGCAGAGGCCATAAAAGTCCGAGAATAAATAAGGGAGAAAAAAATCTCAATATTAAGAAGTGAAGACTCTCTTTCTATGACCAAAATCCAGAAGCCATGCAAACCGAGGAAAAACTGTACACACACACACACACACACACACACACACACACACGCTCAATGCTATGAGAAAAATCAGGAGACAAAGGCCAGAAATAAAACACACCCAAAGGGACATACAAATCACAAAGAAGACAGATCACGCGATAGAAAAATGGGTGAAGCATTATTAGAATGAACGGTTTAGCGAAAGGAAAAAAATGCATCTTGGACATACGGCGACGTGCTCAGCTCCCCTCTTTTAAGGAAAAACAAATGAAAACACCACGGAGGTGTCATCTTTTTAAGCTAGGAGGCCAGCAGCAATCAAGAAGATTAATAATACACAAAGAAGGCACAGATTCTAAAATAGAAGGCCTCTCGCCCAGTGCTCACGGAACTGGGAATTGGCGCATTTGTGGTGGGGAGTCTGGCAGTATCTATCGAAGCCGTGAATCTGCCCTTGACCTCAGATTTTCTCCGAATGAATCCTCCAGATACCCTCACACCTCCCGCCTGGGAATCACGCGGCTACCAGGTTATTCTACGCAACATCGTTTGTGACATGGAAAGATTGGAAAACACCTAAATATCCACCCTGAGGTGGCCAGTTAAATAAGCTATGACACACGCACACGGGGGAAAATCACGCAGTTGTTAAAAATAAAAACGAAGCTCTTATACTGTTAATACGAAGGCATCCTCGAGATAAATTAGATGAAAAAAGTACAAGGCCATGTATATGGTATTCTTTTCCCTTCGTGCTTATTTATTTATTTTGAGGTGGGTGAGGAGTCCAGAGAGGGGGAGAGAGAGAATTCCAAGCAGGCTCCATGCTCAGCAGCACAGAGCCAGACACGGGGCTCAACCCCACAACCGTGAGATCATGACGCGAGCCAAAATCAAGAGTTGGACGCTGGACCGACTGAGCCACCCAGGGCGCCCTTAGAATATTCTTTATTGGTGCGCAAAGGATAGAAAAAGGGACGTGTGCCCGCTGAGATGCTCGTACATGCAGGTATGCCACAGAGATAGCACCAGGATGGGACACTAATAGTCGCCTCTGGAAAGAAGGCCCGACTGAGGGTGGAAGGTAGGGGGTTTTCACTGTATATAACATTTTCTTGCTTTTGATTTCTGGAATATGTCATTGTATTACCTGTTTATAAGCATTTCAATAGATTACAATAAACCAAAGAGAACACAGGAGGTCAGTGGACAGAGTGGCATCTCAGAAAGGGCCGACCGGCAGCCCCCACGGGAGACCGAGCCTGCCTCGGGGGTGAATACACTGAGGCTTGGGGACAGATCAGAGAGGGTCCCGGGCCAGGCTCGCGTTGGAGGGGGCTCTCCCAGCAAGCGGTTGAAGGTTCCCGGTCGACTCCCCTACCCCCCCCACCCCCCCAACCCCCGGCTGGAGAAGACACAACTCGCAGCCACCTACAAACCGGGAAGCTGCGGGCCCACCATCCCTCCGTCCACGGCACCTGCCTTATTTAGGAGTGGCCGGCGCCCAGGTGAGGGTCCCGACTCCGAGGCGGGCCCCTGCCTGTCCAGCGCCCTGGGCTTCTCCTGCGCGACAAACACCTCTGGGAGGGTTCTGCACAGGAGGGCTGCCCTTCTGGACTGTACCAGCCTCGGTCATGAGAGCCTCTGTCACTACCTGCTTCCCTGCTAAGGCCACCCATAAGGAAGGCCGGTTTCCTTTTTGTGGTGAGAGCATTTCAGATCTACTCTCGTAACCACCCGCGTTGGTCTCCGAGGGGCTGACACTTGGTGGGGCTCCAGCCCACAGGGGCCCCAGGGGTGCCTGGGGGGCTCAGTCAGTTCATCGTCTGACTTCGGCTCAGGTCATGATCTCACGGTTCGTGGGTTCCAGTCCCACATCGGGCTCTGTGCTGACAGCTCGGAGCCTGGAGTCTGCTTCGATTCTGTGTCTCCCTCTCTGTCTCTTCCCCCCCCCAGCCCCCACCCCCACTTGTGCTCTGTCTCTCTCTCTCTCTTCCAAAAATAAATGAACATTAAAAAGTTTTTTTTAAAAAAAACCTATTTTCCAACATCCCCAAGGCTACCACCTCTACCAGAAAGCGATAGATGTGTCGATGTCGCTAACCGATCTTAGTCCTCAGATCTCGCCTACCTCCCTGGGCCCTAAATTCCCCTTTTTCTGTTGAATTTCAGATGGACAGAATTCCATGAGTGATAATGCTTCGTTAATACGGCACCCATACCACCAGTCCGTTCATGCGCCTCTCGTATTGTTTTCATTCACCCCTTCAGTAGCAGCTAGAACGTCACTGGTAACTCAGGCTCCCCATCCGCTCGCTCCTCTGTCTTCGCCCCCACCTCCCACACCAGGTAACCATTGGTCTCAACTGTGTGCTTATCAACCACTTGCATTTTTAATAGTCTATCCCATAAATATGTCTGCCTATACAATCTGTGTATTTTTAGAAGGTAAATTAATATTTATTTAGTAGTTAATCACAGTGAAAGTTCAACAGGTGGAAATCTCTCTGTGGCATACCTTGAACCATAAACGCAAGGTGAACGCTTTCTCATTTCGACCCCCAAATGAAATTTGGTCTCAGTGCTGATTTTGATCAGAATCACGAGGGCTCTACTCTGTCTCAGGTCCCTGAAGGCACCTGCCTGTGCTCCCCTTTTCTGTCCCCTCCATTCCCAGACCGACCAAGAAATTTAAAGTCGTACTCCGTTAGCCTCCCACTCAATATGTGCTGCACGAGAAAATCTAATATCAGTCATTTACTCCTTGTCATAAATTTCACTTGTGGGCTGTCTCCTTCAAGGCTATTTGCATTTTAAATATCTCCGTTTGAGAAATGAAAGAGATTTGTGTTATTGAAACCCATTCCAACAAGGAGATACGGGAGATTTTGTGAGAGAATCGAAATTTTCTTTCCACAAGAATAGGACTCTTATAAAAAAGATAACATGAGGAAACTAGAGGGAGCTTATAGACTAGGAAGTTCACCTCGGTAAGATCTTTAGGCCTACTTAGGCCACAACACATTACATGACTTAAAAAAAATTTTTTTTAACCTCAACTATATAAAATTGAGATATTTCTTCTCCTCAATTCATGGCACACTCTTCACACTGTTCTTGCAAAGCCCCTCTTTTTTTTAGTTTTTCACTTCTTCCTTCAGTGCCTCTTCAGTTCCCTTTCCCCCTTATACAACTACTTTTAATAAGTTTTTCTAGTCAACATTTTCCCTAGCTTTGTTGAGATGTAATTGACATATAAAATTGTGTATATTTTTAAACAATTTTTTTCAATGTTTATTTATTTTTGAGAGACAGAGTGTGAGCAGGGGAGGGGCAGAGAGAGAAAGAGGGAGACCCAGCACCCAAAGCAGGCTCCAGGCTCTGAGCTGTCAGCGCACAGCCTAACGCGGAGCTTGAACTCACACACCGCGAGATCATGACCTGAGCCAAAGCTGGACGCTTAACTGACTGAGCCATCCAAGCGTCCCTGAAGTTGTGTAGGTTTAAGGTGTACAAAGTGTTGATTTGTTACACTTCCGTATTGTGAAGTGGTTACCACTGTAGCGTTAGCCTCACGTAATGACCGTTGCTTTTTGGGGGGTGAGAACACGTAAGAGCTACTCTCTCAGCAACTCTATCAGGTATATAATACAGCATTATTATCTAGAGTCACCATGCTGTACATTCGATCCCCACAACGTAGTCATCTTATAACCGGAAGTTTGTACTCTTTGACCAAATCTCCCCTTGGCCCCCACCCCCGGCGCCTGGTAACCCCCATTCTACTCTGTTTCTAGGCGTTTGGCTTTTTGAGATTCCACACGTAAGCGACATCAGTAGAGCGGCATATCAGCTATTAGATATCAGTATTTGTCTTTCTCTGCCTGACTTACTGCACCTTAATCATGGTGTCTGATCCTTTTAATGTCCTGTTCAATGCGGTTTGCTAATTTTTTTTATTTTGAGAATTTTTGCTTTCATCAAGGTTATTGGCCTGTAGTTTTCTCTTCTCGTGGTATCTTTATCTGGCTTTGGTATTCAGGTGTTGTTGCTCTGGTAAAATGAGTTTGGGAGTGCTCTCTCCTCTACTATTTTTTGGACGAGTTCGAGAAGGTTTGGTGTTAATTCTTCCTTAAATGTTTGGCAGAATTCGCCAGGGAGGCCCTCTGGTCCTGGGCTTTTCTTATTGGGGAAAATTTTTCTTAAGTTTATTTATGTATTTTGAGAGAGAGAGAGAGAGAGAGAGAGCGAGCACTGGGGAGGGACAGAGAGGGAGGGAGGGAGAAAATCCTAAGCAGGCTCCACACTGACAGTGCGAAGCCTGATGCCGGGCTCGAACTCACGAACCGTGAGATCATGACCTGAGCTGAGATCAAGAGTTGGATGCTTAACTGACTGAGTCACCCGGGTGCCCCCAGGGAAATTTTCGATTACTGATTCAGTCTCCTAACTTGTTATTGGCCTGTTCAGATTTTCTGTTTCTTCCTGAGTCAATCTTGGTGGGTTGTATGCCTCCTGGAATTTCTCCATTTCTTCCAGGCCGTCCAATACGTTGGTGTCTTGGTTTATACTACTCTCTTACGATCCTTTGTATTTCTGTGGTATCAATTGTACCACCTCTTCTGCCTTTTCTAATTTTATCTCCTTGAGGCTTCTCTCTTTTTTTTCATAGTCTAACTTCAGTTTTGTGAATTTTGTTTATGTTTTCAAAAAATCAACTCTTGGGCGCCTGGGTGGCTCAGTCGGTTAAGCATTCAATTTCGGCTCAGGTCATGGTCTTGAGGTTCATGAGTTCGAGCCCCACGTCAGGCTCCACGCTGGTAGTGTGGAGCCTGCTTGGGGTTCTCTCTCTCACCTCTCTCTCTGCCCCTCCCCTATTCGAACTTTCTCTCTCCCTCTCGAAATAAATACATAAATAAACTTGAAAATAAAAAAACGTCTTAGTGTCGTTGATCTGTTCTACTGTTTTTTCCATCTCTATTTCATTTATTTCCGCTCTGATTTTTGTCATCTCCTTTTTTCTGCTATCTTTGGGCTCCGTTCATTCTTCTTTGTCCAGTTCCTGGAGGTGAAAAGTCAGGTGGTTTATTTAAGCGCTTTCTTTATTCTTGACGTGGGCATTTACTCCAACCCCTCTTAGAATTGTTTTTGCCGTGTGTCATAGGTCTCGATATGCTGTCTCCGTTTTCATTTGTTTCAAGGTCTTTCTTTACTTCCCTTTTCATTTCTTCTTTCACCCACTGGTTTTCCAGGAGTGTGTTGTTTAATTTTTACGTATTCATGGAGTTTCCAGCTCTCCTCCTCTTAATGATTTTTAGTTTTATACCATGTGAGAAGAAGAGATACTTGGTATGAGTTCAGTCTTCTTCTGTTTGCTCAGCTTGCTTTGCGAATGAACATATGATCTACGTTGGAGAACGTTCCATGCGAAGCACGTATATTCTGTTGGTTTTGGACGGCGTATTCTGTCTATGTCTGTTGGATCCCTTCTCTTTATCCGTTGTGAGTCTACTGTACGTTTTTGCTTTGTGGTTACCATAAAACTTAAATAAAACATCCTATATGAGGCTTAACAGTCTATTTTATGCTGATAACGATTTAACTTCGGTCGCATATAAAAACTCTATCCTTTATCCCCCCTTTTCTGTTTTTGATGTCACAGTTTACGTCTTTTATATCGTGCATTCATTAACAAATTGCTGTCACTATAATTTTTTATCACTGTAGTTATT
Organism: Paguma larvata; assembly: GCA_030068075.1. NCBI lineage: Eukaryota > Metazoa > Chordata > Mammalia > Carnivora > Viverridae > Paguma > Paguma larvata. The sequence goes on along the minus strand of CM057827.1, from coordinate 106,764,337 downwards.
TTGAATCCTCTCGTCCGTTAATCTTTATTCTAGAGTTGGCAGTTAACACACCGCCGTATTATAGTATCCGAATGTTCTGTGACTGTCTATATACTTCCCTTTACCAGTGTTGTGTGTTTTCCTGTTACTGGTTTTCTTCTGTATCAGCTTGAAGAACTCCTCTCGGCGTTTCTTGTAAGTCAGATCTCATGGCGATGATCTTCCTCAGCTTTTGTTCGTCTGGGAACATCTTTCTTTCTCCTTCATTTTTGAAGGCTAACTTTGCTGGATAGAGTGTTCTTGGGGAGCTTTTCCCTTTCTTTTTTCTTCTTAATTTTAATGCTTTAATTTATTTTTGAGGGAGAGAGAGGCAGAGCACAAGCAGGGGAGGAGCAGAGAGGGCAAGAGGGGGACACAGAGTCAGAAGCAGGCTCCAGACTCTGAGCGGTCAGCACAGAGCCCGACGCGGGGCTTGAACTCGTGAACTTCGAGATCATGACCTGTGCTAAAGTCGGACGCTTAACCGACTAAGCCACCCAGGCGCCCCTAGCTTTTCCTTTTCGGCATGTTACTTTGAGTGTATCACCCCGATCTCTTCTGGCCAGTAAGGTTTCTGCTAAGAAATCTACAGATAGCCTTAAGGAAGTTCCCTTGTAAGTTACACAATTCTCTTCTCTTGCTTCTTTTAAGATTGTTTATCTGTCTTTGATTTTTGATAGCTTATGATGTGTCTCGGAGAGGATGTCTTTGAGTTTGTTCGCTGGCCTGTGAACTTCATAAACTTGGATATCCAGATCTCTCCCTGGATGTGGGAGTTCGCAGCCATTATTTCTTTAACTAAGTTTTCTGCCCCATTCTCTCTCTCTCTCTCTTCTCCTTCCGGAACTTAAATAATTTGCAAATTATTTATTTTAATGGAATCTATAGGTTCCACAGGATTTCTTCACTTTTTTTTTAAGATTACTTATTTGTTTTTTGAGAGAGAGGGAGCACACGCACAAGTAGGGGAGGGGCAGAAAGAGAGGGAGAGAGAGAAAATCCCAAGCAGGCGCTGCACTGTCAGAGTCGAGCTCGATGCGGGGCTTGAACTCACGAACCGTGAGGTCATGACCTGAGCCAACGTCAAACACTCAACCAAATGAGTCACCTGGGTGCCGCAGCTTTTGTTGCTTCCTTATAACTGAGTTTTCTCAAAGTTTATTTTGAATTCTTTATCGGTTAAATCGCCAATCCCTATGTCTTTGGGATTGGTTATGGGAGATTATTGTGATCCTTTGGTGGTATCCTGGTTCCTTAATTTTTCCCGTTTCTTGAAGTTTTGCACCGAGCCACTTCCTCCCATCTTTATTAACTGCCTCTGGGAGAGAAATACCTTCCATCAGCCCTGCTAGGAGTTTTGAAGCTTTCTCACAAACTCTGTGGCTACACCTGCTCCATGTTTCTTGCTCCCCCTTGTGGCAAAATTCTTAAGCTAATATGCCTTCTTTCTGTTCTGAAAGGCACCAGGCTGAGAGCGCTGAGAGAGCCTCTCTTTTGTTTTCCCAAAGGTGGTGCTAAAGCTCAAGTTTGTGGTCTCCCCCTGGCCCGAAGATTAGGGCTGGCTTTCTGCGCATGCTCGCTAAGACGTCCGCCAGACCTTGCTCTCACTGCCACCATGCGGAGCACGCGGGAGCCGGCCTCGGAGTGTGTGTGTGTGTGTGTGTGTGTGTGTGTGTGTGTGTGTGTGTGTGAGATGCAGGGCGCCGTGGGTGCCTATGGGTCAGTTGGGAGTCCTGCGGCTCATGATTCAGTGTGCCGGACGCGGGGAGAGAGAAATGAGCTTCTTCGGGAGCATCCCACACAGCTGGGGAAGCCAGGTGCTCACTCGCATGCTCTCTTTTCCCCAAGAGAGAAGTCATAAGGCAAAGAAGATCTCTCTTGGCCCTAAATTGTCACCTTGAGGCATGGGGGGGGGGCAGGTAAAGTCAAACTGTGCCTCTCGCCCTCTGCAACGCATCCAAATCCATATTTCTTTTGGCTCTAACAGTATACTGGAACTTCGCTAAAAACCTGGCCTTCCATCTGTGGGGGATTGTCTAAGACCATTTTTCAGGGGCTTCCAGATCATGACCAAGGTGGGAGGGGGAGCCAGTTCATGGCCCCTTGCAGGGTCCACAGCTGGGACCGAGGTGTGTATGTCTGTTACCGGATACACGGGCGGGCAAGGCTCCTCCCAGGTCCCTGGGCTATGGTGCTGGATCCCACAGGCTCCACAACGCACTTTTTTGTCCATGGATGGACGCCAAATTGTTGGTGTTGGGGGCAGAGGGGGCACAGATGAGGGACGTCTTATTTGGCCATGATGCTGACATCATGCCTTGAATTCTTTAAACAAACATGATACTCGTGTTGGCAAAACTTATTTTTACTCCTTATTAGGGTGATAAAATTTATCCATGTTGTTGCTGTTACCATGGTACACTCATTTTCTTCATTTTTTTGGTGTGCTCAAAATTATTGAGGATTCTAAGAGTTTTTCCTTATGGAAGTTTTATCTACTGATACCATACCAGAATTTAATTTGCGAATTTAAAAATATTTATTGACTTTAAGACAACAACAGTAACCCATTGCATATTACCATAAACTGCATATTTTATGAAAAACAACTATATTTAAAAAAAAAACCCACAAAAAAATCAGAGTGAGAACACTAAACCCTGACTTTAATTTTTACAAATCTCCTTAAGGTCTGGTCTAATAGAAGGTAATGAGATTCTTATATCTGCTTTGGCATTTAGTACGTTGTGATATGTTATTTGGTAGAAATATTTGAGGATAATCTGACTTCATACAGATTTGTCATTGGAAAAAGGAGAAATATTTCTGTAGCCTTTTCAGGTCAATGTGGTCTGTTTTTTGGGTTAGCTGCAATGCAGAATCTGAAACCTTATCCATAAACTTTCAGGAGGCTGTTACATTAAAATCCATTGGTCTGTCTTGCAGTTTGAATGGATTTTTACCCACGTGTGATTTTGTAACACGGGCTTACCTCAGCGCCATTGCAAGTTCAGTTCCAGACCACTGCCGTCAAGCTAATATCACGATCATATGAGTCGAGTGAATTTTTTGGTTTCCCAGTGAGTGTGAAAGTTATGTTTAACCTGTACTGTAGTCTACTATGTGTGAAATAGCGTTATGCCTAAAACAATACAACGGATGTACCTTAATTAAAAAATACTTGATCGCTAAAAAGCGCTCACCATCATCTGAGCTCTCAGTGAGTCATCATCACAGCTCACCGACCCTCATAACAAATGTAATAAAGAAAAAGTTTGAAATACTGTGAGAATTACCAAAACATGGCACGGAGACATGAAGCGAGCAAATGCTGTTGGGAAAATGGCGCCCATAGACTTGCTCGACACAAGGCTGCCCCAAGCCTTCCATTTGTAAAACAAAAAAACCAAAAACACGGTAGCTGCAAAGCACAATAAAATGAGGTGCCCGTAATCAGACTGACCCTACTACCCTCACCTCAACATAGGACAGCCACGTTATCCAAGGGAAGCCCAGGGAGCTGGGGGATGAGAGGTGGCTCCGTGACCTGGAGACAATGGTGCCCTCGGGAACTTCCTCGCTTCCAGCTCCCAGCAATGCGCGGAAGTTTATGGGCAGCAGGTTACGAGGATTTACAGACGATATTATCTCCTTTTAACTTAAGTAACCCTCCTGACATGCTGTAAAATTGGGCCTTCAAAGGGACCTCGGATCAAAGATAACACTAATAAAGCTGCACAATTGAACAACAACAAAAAAGGCCAAACCTTATATATCTCTTGCCAACCCACAAGGTTGAAAAACAGAAACCATTAAATATCAGGTCTGACAAAAAGTTAGCCAACAAGGCTTGAGTTGGTCAAGAAGACTATGAGAGATATAGTATTTACACGCACTCTTATTAACTATCAACATTACCTCAAGGATACATTAAGCCTTGAGATTTTAGCTATGACAGTATCAGGCAAGACATTTAAATATCTGTGTATGTGTTAGTTTATTTTTTAACCTTTTTAAAAAAAAGTTTATTCTTTGAAAATAAACTATTATAAATTAAAAAAAATTAAAATTAAAATTAAAATTAAAAAACAAAGTTTATTCATTTATTTTGAGAGAGACAGAGACAGTGTGAGTCGGGGAGGGGCAGAGAGACTGAGAGAGAGATTCTCCTCTCTCTCAGCAGGCTCTGAGCTGCCAGCGCAGAGCCCAACTCGGGGCTCAAACCCACAAAACCATGAGTCCATGACCTGAGCCAAAAGCAAGAGTTGAATGCTTAGCTAACTGAGCTACACGGGTGCCCCTGGAAAAGAGGCATGGGAGAAATTCATTTTTGTAAACAACGTTCAAGATATTTTTGCTATCAATAGGAAAATATAAATTATTTGACCTTGATCACATTTGACTTAAGTGTACACGAGATGTCATCTAGAGATTGTTGATCCAAGTTGCTGAACTTTCTTGCCTTTATTTCCGAGAAGAAATCCTATCCTAGTCTTACACACACACACACACACACACACACACACACAGTAGAAATAGTGAATGAGAATTAATGCTAGGGTGTTCCGAGTACCTTCCATCTGATTTATCACTATGAGACATAAGAATGGCTGTACTCAGCTCTCAACATTCGGTGTCAATATTATGATGTCCAATAACATAGTTAGAACACCCCTTTAGCAAATGATTTAAAATTGAGTGTATATTTATAATAAGTGTATAATTCAATGCCAGGCCAGGAGCAGAAAGTGGCAATGGGGAAGATTATATAGCTGTTTTGAAGAGCAAGCAGAAATTATCTGAAAGAATTTTCAATTCTCCTTTTATAAAGGAGAAATGTAAATTCATTCTCTTGCATTTTTTAGGATCTACACCCAGAAACCAAATTTTATCTGTTAGGTAAATTACATACTCAGGAACAGTTTAAATCTCAGAATCATGACATATCTTAACACCTTTCGTATTTGGCCTGTGTTAAATATTTTGTCATTCATTGAGCCGATCAGCTCAGTTTAGAATGACCACGTATTGCCTGCTCCTCTTACTCAGCCTGCCGGGGTAGGAATGATTGCCCTCTCCCTGAGTGTCGCTCATAGCCCTGCTCACATTATGTGGTACGGCGTCATCCATACTACATAGTCAGGGCCCCTAGTGCTGTGCAACTGACTACATGAAATCCTTCAAAGGGTGAATTCACTTTTCTCTATTTTTCCTGCATCTCCCAGAATGACTGACATACGGTGGACACTACAAAGTATTCATGAAGCTAATGTATTTTATCGAACTCTCTGCACCACTCCTGAACATTAGATTTCAGAGGTTACGTAGTTCATATTTGGGTGTGGAGTCCCAGGCCATCTGCCAAGTGACCTGCAAGACTGAGTGTTAAGTGGGGCTCAGAGTAAGAGCTGATTCTAGAGTGGGTCCGGGCTGTGGCTCTGGCCTGTGAGCCAACAGATCCAATGGGACTCAAAGTTTTATGGAACAAGAAAGTCCCAGTAAGAGAATCACAGCAGAGTCCCATAGAGTTTGGAAGCAACGCTGTGTCTTTCTGGGCTAGTAACTATCCTTCCTTTGAGAAGAAGACCCTGGCATGCCTCGACGACTTCATAGAGTCTGAAAGCTGTGTTTGGTTCCACAGGAAACCGACTCCGAGATGGAGGTTGGAGCACAGGGGACATACTGGGGACCGCACATGGGAGCAATAATTTGAGATAGAATTGGGCATGGAGAGAAGTTGAACTGTGACACAGTTGCAGCAGAGGCCTCCGCTGATCACACAGTAGCTCTGGAGTGGGGATGTCCCTCTAGAGTTGTCTTGCCTTGAAGAGGAAAGGGAGCCAAGAACTGCCACATCCACCAGGTATTAGATGAAGGCTTCCCCCAGGGAGGGGGCATAACTTGGAGCAAGGCTGCGCCTATGGGCTTTGGGAAATTTCCAGAAGGGCTTCACTATGATCATGCTTCTGGTAACTAGGGTAATCTCAGTCCTGGATGGGGGATATCAGGAGGGGGCCACGGTGTTCACTGTCCCATGGACTGTGAGTGGCTACGCGACTTGAGCTTCCCATCATGAACTGAGTGCTCTCTGATCCACTAAGCCATAACAGCTGGTGTGTGCAGAAACAATCTCTTATCAAATGGAAGTGGTATCCATGATATCAGGTTTGAGTAGATCTGGAAGGCGCTGGTCCTCCCTCAATTCATACCTAGGTCATTATGAGGACCTCTTGTTGCCCAGTTGATAGAGAAAGAAAGAACTTGGGCCTGGTTTATAGATGCTGTCGCTAGAAGCGGATGCTGCCATGTTACAGCCCCAGTCAGGCATGGCCCTGACAGACAGTGGTGAAGGAAATTCCCACCAGTAGACAATTCTTACGGTTATGCATTATAACGTGGAAGAAGAATGACCGGAGAAATAGATGGACACTGAGTTTTGGGCAGTGGCTAGCACCTGGTCAGGGACTTAGAAAGAAAGACTGTAAGACTGGTTACAAGAAAGTCTGGGTAGGAGGTATGAGGAGGAACATGCATGAAGTGTGGAGATATTTGTGTCCCAAGTAAATGCTCACTAGAGAGCAACTATTCCAGAGAAGGCTCTTAGCACTAAGGTGGCCACGTCAACCAAATGCAATTATGAATCTGGATTGGACCAGCTAAGAGCAGAACCCAAAGCTGAGCACCATTTTCTAGGAAGACCAGTCAACTACCCGTTAGCATTAATTTGTCCTAAGTAGATAAACTTTTGTTTTGCTGCATCCGTTTGTCTTCCCTGCCCACCAGAGTTTTCCTAGTATATCACCTGTGGAGTTAGAAAAAATCGTATTTATGATCACTAAATCCCATACATTTATTTTTTACCCAAGTACTCACTTCATAGCGGGAGAAATGCATCAAAAGGCTCTTGTCGATGAACTTCACTGGCCATCACCCGGAAGCAGGTGTCCTGTTAAAGAGAGAATGACTTTGCTGAAGACTTTTTTTGGTGTCTACTGAGAGACAGCGCCCGCAAGGTTGAAACGCTGCCCTAAAGGGCCTGGGAATTGAGATGTAAAATTAGGAGTGGCCCCTGTCACTGTCACACCTGGAAGAACTCTTGTTTCCTGCCCCACACCTTGGGCTATACTGGCTTCATGATCTAGGCCCTCAGGAAAAGTATCTTTCCTTCGGGAGACTCGATAATGGTCCCATAAACTTGAAGTTGAGTTGGATTGACAGGTTGAGAAAGGAGAACTGCACTGTGTGGGGTGATTGGTATCAATTATGAAGGGAAAATTATGTTGTCGCTACGCAGCTGGTGTAGGAAGAATCATACCTGCCACCAAGTGGAGTCGCTGGGGTGCCACTTAGAATAGAGAAATAGTGACAGAATAATAACTGCAAGTCCAATGCTGAAGGTCAGTTAAAGACTGAAGTTACCCAAAAAAAGCCATGGAATAACAAGGACTCAGGCCATTCAGGTGTGAAGATATTTTTCACCAAGCAAATAATCCCAACTAGCAAAGTCACTGAGGGCACTGAGGTCGTGGAATAAAATATCAATGATAAAATGATCCGTTATCAGTGATGGCCTTGTGACCAGTTAGAGAAATGAGAACTGAAAGATCGATACATATTTTTTGTTTGTATTAACCATTGATATCTCTTCCCTCCCTCGCCCCCACCCCGTCCCTCTTCCCCTGGTATTTTATATGAGGAATGCTGTTGGTGTTTCATTTCACGATGAATTCACTAGACCGTGAGAAGCCCCATCCAAACTAAATGGGGAGGACCGAAATGCTCCCGGAGATCTTGGACCCCACGTGACTATGATGACTGGTGGGATTTGCAAGTCCTCTCATTAGACGGAAGGAGAAAGCACGTGTAGGAGAGAGGTGTTTCAAACCTGAAGTCATGAGACAGAGGGGGAGGGTGAGAATGGGTACTGCATAGTAAAAGGGGTAGACTGTGCTAGTCCTTGGTCTGTTTCCATTGGATCCATTCCGTCGCGATCCTCTTCCCCTGCTCAGCTCTGTATCTCAAAACCGATCCCCGGAGACTCCATTTCCCAGGCCCCTACATGGGTCTGGCCAACGGGAGGGTCTGGAAAGAGATATAAGGTGGGAGAAAGGGAGAATTCAGAGTCTTTCTCCCTACCCGTCTTCACCTCCAGTGGCATCTCCAGAAGTAGCTGAACTTCCTCCATGGTTCTGGCTCCCATAGGAAAGATCTCCACGATTCTGGCTTCACCACGTGACTCTGTCCCTGGGTTCCACTTCTACTGCCAAGTGCCAAGTAGTGCCTTCTTGCCATTGCTAATCTTTGGCTTATTTAATTTCCTGTTTGATTTCTCAGCGTTCCTATCACCTTTGTAACCAATTCCCTGTATTAAATTCCTTCTGTTTTAAGTTCTCATATGCAGTTTCTACTTCTTAATTAGACCCTGACAGGTTAACTGTCCAAGAAGAGGGAACTGGTTAAAGAATGATAATAATCGCCATAGTTTATACATATTAAGACCTGCTAAGATCTAGACCTTTTACTGGAGATTTTGTATGTATTAACTCATTTAATCCTCTTGATACTCCCAAAGGTAAATCCTCTTTATCTCCATTTTATGGAGAGATGGCACAACTTGCTTCAGGTTACACAGTCAATGGCCCAAGTGAGACTTGAACACAAGTCTGTGTAACACCAAATTCATACTCCTTAGAGTCATTCACCACCATAATGCATATTGTACAAACGTCGAGACAATATTTAAAAAAAAAACAAATATATAGAAAATGCCCGTGATACAATATTGTTTTTAAAAACAACATAAAGGGGCGGGGCACCTGGGTGACTCAGTCGGTTAAGCGTCTGACTTCCCCTCAGGTCATGATCTCACAGTCTGTGAGTTTGAGCCCCGCGTCAGGCTCTGTGCTGACAGCTCAGAGCCTGGAGCCTGCTTCAGATTCTGTGTCTCCCTCTCTCTCTGCCCCTCCCCTGCTCATGCTCTGTCTCTCTCTGTCTCAAAGGTAAACACTAAAAAACCCAAACAAACCTTTTTAAAAATAAGATAGAGGGGCACCAGTCAGAAGAGCATGTGACTCTTGATCTCAGGGTTGTGAGTTTGAGCCCACATTGGGTGTAGAGGTTACTAAAAAAAAAAAAAAAACTTTTTAAAAAGATAGCTAATTATGTAGACTCCTACGAGGTTTTAAAATTTTTTAAGTTTATTTATTTTGAGAGAGAGAGCAAGTGGGGTAGGGGCAGGGAGAGAAAGGGAGGAGAGAATCCCAAGCAGGCTCTGTGCTGTCAGTGCAGAGCCCAACACGGGGCTTAACCTCACGAACCATGAGATCGTGACCTGAGCCAAAATCGAGAGTCGGATACTTAACTGACTGAGTCACCCAGAAGCCTCCTAAGAGGTTTTTTAAATATAATATATATTTATCTCATAATGATACTGGAGAGGGGCACCCGGGTGGCTCAGTCAGTTAAGCGGCTTCAGCTCAGGTCACGATATCCGCGTTGATGGGTTCAAGCCCCACATCAACACTCTGTGCTGACACCTTGGAGCCTGGAGCCTGCTTCAGATTCTGTGTCTCCCTCTTTCTCTGCCTCTCCCCACTCATGCTCTGTCTCTCTCTGTCTCTCAAAAGTGAATAAACATTAAAAAAAAATTTTTTTTAACAAATAAATGATCCTGGATAGGTCAAAACAATCTATTTCTGGGTGGTAGAATTACAACTCATGTTTATTCTCTTCTGTATGCACCTATAGACTTTTCTGAATTGTTACCATTTTTAAAAAATTTTTTTAATGTTTATTTATTTTTGAGAGATATAAGCCAAGTGTGAGCAGGGGAGGGGCCGAGAGAGAGAGGGAGGCACAGAATCAGAAGTAGGCTCCAGTCTCCGAGCTATCAGCACAGAGCCTGACACGGGGCTCGAACTCACTAGCTGTGAGATCATGACCTGAGCCGAAGTCAGAAGCCTAACCGACTGAACCCCCCAGGCGTCCTGATTGGTTGCCATTTCTTAAAAAATGATGTGTATGACCATGTATCAGTCGGAATTGGGTGTGACACCTCCAAGACTTCATCGAAGGCTCAGACTCGTGCTCTCTTGTGGGTCCATGAGCCTCGGTAGACCACCGTAGGGTCTTCCCATTCTCATACCAGCAGCGGGAAAGAGGAAGGGGGAGCTTCCATCCTGTCAAAGGGGACTCCCCGGAAATGCCATATGCTTCTGTTTCCATTGCATTGGTCAGAAGTTAGTCATAGGGTCACTTGGGGCTATGAAGGAGATTGTAAATGTAGCCGTTCAGCTGAGCACCTACGTGGGCTCCGTGGGTGAAGAATGGCTATGCGGGCAGTTGGCATTCTCTTCCACGAACCATTATAATCAATATAAAGTAAAAATAAGTTATGTTGCTTGAGTTGCTCAATTCTACTACATGGTATCTAACTCACTGGGTACCGTTTATAACCAGATAGACCACCTACTGGCCTTTACACAGGGTGTGGTATAGGCGGAAGTGATTTTTTTTTAATAAAAATTCATTTTGGAATAATTTTAGACTTAACAGAAAAGTCGCACAGAGAGTTCAGAGAAACCCTTGTTTATCCAGTTTCAGTTTCCTCAAGTATTATCTCCTTAATTACCGCGGTGCATTTGTCTAGAACTAGAAAGGCAACATCATCATTAAGGGAACTCTAGATTTTATCAGATTTCACCAGCTTTTCCATTAGGGTCTTTCTGTTCCAGGATCCAGTCCAGCACCCTGCATCGCATTTAGCTATCATGTCTCCTCAGTCTCCTCCGATCTGGGACGCTTTCTCAACTCTGTTTGTTTGTTTGTTTGTTTCGAATAACCTTGACAGTTTTGAAGAGTTCAGGTCAGGCACAAACATCCAGGTTTGCCGGATGTTTTCTCATGCTTAGACTGGGGATACAGGCTTCGGGGTGAAGCACAGAGGCGAAGTGCCTTCCTCATCACACCTGACCAGGAGGTACCTGATGTCTACACGGCTTCGCTGATGATGTCCCCCTCACCACCTGATTGAGGTGGTGTTTGCAAGGCTTCTAGCGCCGTAAGATTATTATTTTTTCCATTCCTATACTCTCCTCTTTGGAAGGGAGTCACTAAGTGCAGGCCATAGTTGGGGTGGGAGGTGGGGTATCCGCACATATTATCTGGGATTCTTCTTCACAGAAGTTGCCTCTTCTCAGTAGTGGAGTACATTTTTGAGGCTCAAAATGCATTGCTTTGGCTTCGAGACAATGAACGAATGATGAGAATATCTTATAGGCACCTGGGGCAAGAAATGACCTATGAGTTCAAGTTCAACACAGTTTGTCTGGTTAAATAAATATCGGGAGATCACATTAAAAAAGGACAAAAAGCCGGTTTGTAGACTACAAAACTCTCTCGGTGTTCAGTTTGCGGAGTTTGAGGCAGGACATCCAGTAGACATTTGGATATTCTGCTGTGGGTCCTGGGGAGACGAAGGAGTTTAAGAGACAGATTAGGAAATCCCCTGGGGTGGGTCGGGGTTGGGGGCATTGGGGGGGCGCGGATCAGGAAGGCCTCAAGAGTGCTCACGGTCTTTAGGAAAGAGCAGGAAGAGTGAAACGGAGTGGCAAAAGGAGACCAGGAAAGGATGCAAGGGTTCTCCCTGGACACACACTCTACTGGCGGACCCCGGGCAGGCGAAGGCGCGCCTCCATCATGCTATGAGGCGAGACCACATTCATTGGCAGGAATGAAGCGGGGATGGATGGAAATCAGCCTGCACCCAATCTCAAACCAAATATGCTAAAAAAAAAGGATCTCTTAAGGGCTCTGCCGATGGAGTATAGTGAGCCTGACTTCCTTCTAGCTTCCTGAATCCTCGTGGTAAGACCTCCATGGAAGATCAAAACCAAGGAAAGAGGGATGTGTTTTTCTTAACTTTAAAAAGCTCAGGTGCATGTTTGTTCTGATTATATATAACTTCTGTTCAACACAGAAAATATGTAAAATTAAGACACAAGTAGTAAAAATTACTCATGATCCCAGCCCACAAAATAATTAGCTACAAGTAAAAGTTTTACATAGGACTACACACACACACACACACACACACAAAATAAATATCATAATATATTTACATGGTGGAAAAATTAGAAATGATAGATAGTTGTGTGTAAAAATTAAAGTCAAATACATAGCCTCCTGAGGGTTTCATTCATTTTAAAAAAGTTTTTTAATTTTTAGAGAGAAAGAGAACAAGCAAGTGGGGAGGGGGAGTGGCAAAGGGAGGGAGAGAGAGAGAAAGAGAGAGAGAGAATCTTAAGCAGGCTCCACGTTCAGCATAGATCCCCACACAGGACTCGATCCCACAAGCCTGGGATCATGACCTGAGCTGAAACCAAGAGTCAGATGCTCAACCAACTGAGCCACCCAGGTGCCCCATTCTCCTAGAGAATTTTTTTTTAAGTTTATTTATTTATTTTGAGAGAGGGAGAAAGCAGGGGAGGAGCAGAGAGAGCGGGAGAGAGGAAATCCCAAGCAAGCTCCACGCTGTCAGCTGGCGGCCCGACATGGGGCTTGATCTCACAACCATGGGATCGTGACCCGAGCCAGAATCAAGAGTTAGATACTCAACCAACTGAGCCACCTGGGCCGCACATCTCCTGGAGTTTTTTTTTTTTAATACCTATGTTTGCATATCTTTTTTAACCAAGAACTGGAATCATACTAGACACATTGTTCTATAATTCTCTTCTGAAAATTTGTTATCGTTAATCATCATTATTAGCATCATGAACATTATTATTTATTGAAACACATACTTCTAGGGAGGCACCATAATCCTAATTTTACAGATTAAGAAATTGAGGATGACAGACGTCATATAAGTTATGATCTGGAGCAATTGTAACCGAGTTTGTAGAATTCAAACCCATGCACTTAATCTATGTCAGTAAATCCCCACTTAGAATACTGTTTTCAAGTTAATTGTTCAATTGATTAAAGTTACAAACATAAAATCCTGGCTCAATTTACAATGTAAATCACTCTCTTATTTTCCTTACGAATGCAGAAAAATTTCATAATTATTAATAAGGAGCTTGTATGAATTTTGGTTCCTCTTATAAATGTAATTAAATGCTTTAATTATTTCAAATTAAATTTTGAAACTTAATATAGTCAGTTTCCTTGTTAAGTATTTCAATATCCGACTTACAGAGAAACCTTCCCAAAGTATCTAAGTAATATTTGTAAATTCAGTCAATTAATATGATGAGTCCAAAATGTCTTTAATTTTTCCCATACTGCTTATAAAATAAATGAGATTTAAACATTACATGACAAGCTTAAACCAATTATTCAATTACATATTATAAGTTAGAATTGCAAACCTAGCATGCTAAATTTTATCAAACAGGACAAACTCCTAAAGTGCCAGACAGAAATACATTCATTAAGACATAAATAAATATTAACACTGCTTGTTTGATTTACGTCTTCGTCTTTATAGTTAATTCTAAACATCCTTGAATCGAAACATATTTATCCAGCTCCATTTCATGTAATGGGATAGTGGCCTGTATGAGATTAACTGTCTTGCCAATAATAATTATAAATCCCTGACAAAATATAAAAAACAACTGTGTGAAGGCACTGGAGAGCAACCCAAACTAAGGAGATACGGGAAGGATATTGCCCTTGAAAAAGGGAAGCTCACTGTGTGAGGTCCACATCGAATCAACTTTTCCCCTGAAGGCAGTTCCGGTTCTGGAAGTGATCTAGAAAACAATGGAAGTGGAAGGAGTGGGGAGTCCCAGAAAGAAAAAAAAAAAAAGCCACAAACGAGAAAGATCCCAATTTTTCATATACGTTTCCCTTAAATCCTTGACTGATTCCTAAGATATGTATGCATGTAACAAAGCTCCAAGAAACCCAGCAAAAAGAAGGAGGCCAGGGGCGCCTGGGTGGCTCAGTCGGTGGTTGAGTGTCTGACTTCGGCTCAGGTCATGATCTCACAGTTCCTGGGTTCAGGCCCCACATGGGGTTTTGCTCTGACAGCGTAGAACCTGGTTCAGATTCTCCTTCTCCCTCTCTCTGTTCCTCTCCTTCCCTCCCTCCCTCCCTCTCTCTCTTCCTCTCTCTCTGTCAAAAATAAATAAACATTAAAACAAAAAAAAGGAGGCTAAGGAACTGAGCTGAGATTTTAGTAGTTGCCTAGGACTCAGGAGTTTAAGTCGGGCACTGAAGTCCAACCAAAAGAGAGGAGTTTCGTAAATAGCTTGGGCTTTCCACTGACAAAACAGAAGGGCCACACTTTATGAGTAAAGACCGCATCCGAGGACCACAGGCCAAACTGAATATAGCTACCCTAACGAGGGCCAAAACGAATCCCCCAAGAATCGAGGTAATTTGCCAGGAATTTAACTGCTGCCGTAACAGAATATAATTCTCTTTACAAGAAGATCACTCAACCCAGAGTTTCTACAGCATATTGTTCACAATGTCAAATATGCAAGAAAATTATTAAACATGCAAAGAAGCAAAAAATGTGACCTGTAATTAAGAGGTCGGTAGAAGCAGACCCAGAGGGGCCTCATATGTTGGAATTGGCAGAAAAAGACCTTGATGTTGGTATAATAAATATGATAGAGAACCTATAAGAAAACATACACAAATGGGTGAACAGATAGGGAATTTCAATGGAGAAATGAGAACATTTTTTTAAAGAATCAGAAAGTCTAGGATTGTAGGAATTCTAGCTGCACAACCCACATGAAAAAATACCAAAATATCCTTCAGTAATGACAAGACGATTCTCAGTTCAAGACATTCTCAGATGAAGGAAGACTAAAAGAAGTTGTTACCAGAAGATCGATCCTAATATAGTAGATAAAGAAAGCACTTGGGGCGCCTGGGTGACTCAGTCAGTTAAGCGTGTCCAACTCTTGGTTTAGGCTCAGGTCATGATCTCACCATTTGTGAGCTTGAGCCCCACGTCGCTCTGTGCTAACAACTCGGAGTCTCTTCGGGATTCTCTCTCTCCCTCTCTCTCTGCCCCTCTCCTCGCTTATTCTCGCTCTCTCTCTCTCTCAAAATAAATAAACTTTTTTTAAAAAAAGTTCTTCAACAGGAAGGAAATGATAAAAGGAGCAAATTTGAAACATAAGCAATAAAAAAAGAATAACAAAAAAATTAAAACAATGTGGGTAAGTGTCATAGACTCTCCTCCTCTTGAGTTTTTAAAATTTTGCTTGATGGTGGAAGCAAAAATTAAAATGCTGTGTGGTGTGGTTCTCCATGCATGTGAGTAAATGATATGCGATATGGAAAAGGATGGAAAGACCTAAATGTTCTACGCGTCACTCAGAATGGTAATGTCTTGAGACTCATTGGCTTAGTCTGCTTGGGCTACTGTAACAAAAGACCACGGACTGTGTTTAAACAATAGAAATTTATTTTCTCAGAGTTCTGGGGGCTGGGCGACCAAGATCAGGGTTCCAGTTGATCCGGTTCCTGGTGAGAGCTCTCTCCCTGGCTTGTGGATGGCCACCCTCTTGCTGTATGCTCACATGACTCTTTGTTTGTGCTCTCACGGAAAAACGGGGGGAGGTCTCTTTTCCTCTCATAGGACCACCAGTCCTATCCAACTAGGGCCGAACCCCATGATTACCTCCCACGACCCTATCTCCAAATACAGTCATGTTGGGGGGTTAAGGCTTCAACATATGAATTGGGGGGGAACACAATTCAGCCCACGGCAAGAGTGAACTGTGATAAGTTATACACGCGTCATATAATACCTAGAGCAATCACTGAAAAAATATATAAAAGAGATACCTTCAAAAACACTATAGATACAATTGAAACATACAAATATCCAAAGGTATATGAAAAGATGCCTAACATCGCTAACCATGAGGGAAAAGAAAATCAAGATAACAAAGAGATATCCCTTCACACCTGTTAGAATGGCTATTTTTGGTGCGCCTGGGAGGCTCAGTCGGTTAAGCATCCAACTCTTGACTTTGGCTCAGGTCATGATCTCACAGTTCTTGAGTTTGATTGAGCCCCATATGGGGCTCTGCACTTACAACACGGAGCCTGTTTGGGATTCTCTCTCTTCCCCTCCCCCTCACCTCTCCCATGCATGCACTCTCTCTCTTTCTCTCTCAAAGATAAATAAACATGTAAAAAAAAAAAAAGAATGGCTATTATCACAACACACACACACCCTCTAAAGCAAATGTAAAGAATCACATGTTTTGTATTTTGAAAAAGGTCATATTTGTTCCTCATAAACATTTAAAATATGCTCTAATTTTTGTTAACTCTAGCTTGAAATTTCTGTATTTTACAATAGACTCGATGAAAGGAAGAAAAGGGCTATGTACTGAGAACAACGGTTCCTGCTCACATCTGAGCCCTTCGGGGTACAGAGCACCCTAATCTGGTAGGCTGGCTGGCTTCGTGTTCTTTCTCGAGAGGAACAGAATGCATCTAAGTTCCTCTAGCACCTAAAGAGGGAATCACTCTAGAAGGATGGTGGTCTACACACACTCCAATCCTACCCCCTCCCCTGAAATGTGATTTACCAACTCGAAGGAACAGGTAACGAAAAGCAAAAACAAAAAAAAGAAGGTAGACGTCTGCTTCTAGCCAGGAGAGAGTAGCTGGCATCAAATCAACTTTGCTGAGAACTGTCATGAAAAGCACATTTTTAAATTTTTTTAACGTTTATTTATTCTTAAGAGACATAGAGACAGAGCATGAGCAGGAGAAGGGCAGAGAGAGAGGGAGATACAGAATTTGAAGCAGGCTCCAGGCTCTGATGAGCCATTAGCACAGAGCCCGACGTGGGGCTCGAACTCACAGACCATGAGATCATGACCTGAGTCGAAGTCGGCGGCTTAACCAACTGAGCCACCCAGGTGCCCCAAAACCACATTTTTAAAAAAAGCTGCTCTTGGAGGCACCCGGGGGGCTCAGTTGGTTAAGCATCTGACTCCCCTGATTTTGGCTCAGGTCATGATCCCACATTTCATGAGATTGAGCGCCCTACCCCACGGTCCCACGGCTCGGAGCCTGCTTGGGACTCCCTCTGCCCCTCTCCAATGAGTACACGCGCATGCCTGTTTTCTGTCTCCCTCTCTCAAAATAAACATTATTAAGTAATTAATTTTTAAAAAGGTGCTTTTTGACAGCATTGGAGCAAGGCCGCTGGCACTCGAAGGAACAATATCCTGGAGCCAGGAGAAGCGCAGTGATCGCCGTCTGCGCTTTCGGTAGCGCTCCCCCTCGCGGCGCGGCGCCAGGTCAGGGTCGTGGCCGTGGACGCTGCGAAGCCGCAGCGTAGAACCTGCGGCAAGTTTAGCAGGCTCTGGAGGCAAACACTGGAGTCCAGGCCTATCGTAAGCAGCCAGGATTTGAGGAGTGGAGACCCCAGAAAAAAAGGGACACACGGAGAAGGGAGCCTGCACTTCTAGTGATGATCCCATCTCCAGACACGTGGTGACACCGAAGTCGAACTCACGAGCGTCCGAGGAAATTAACGGGAAGTTGCTAAGGGGGCTAAAAAGCCAAGCAGAGATTCTGGCCATCTTGCATCTACGTGGAGACAATCTGGACATTTAAAATCCACCCAGGGAAAACCCCGGCCCTCCCACGGAGACTCAGGGATGGCCATCGCTCGAAGGGGTGGACGCAGACCCGCTTCGACTGGACCCTGACCTTGGCTCTGTCCGAAAGTAGCCACGAGTCTCGCACACGCTTTTTCTAAGTGTAAGAACGATGCCCTGTCTGTGACTTGGTAGGCATCCCTAAACTGTGGAGAAGGCTTCCCCAGCGCCCCCCGCAGCCCCGCGCGGGGTGCCGAGGCAGGTAGGAGGCAGCAATCTGCAGGACTCGGGGTGCCTGGCCGGCAGGCGGGACAGCAAAGCTCCCTCGAAAGACTTGAAATGTACAACCAGGCAGGAAAGGGCGGCTGGGACTTCACTTGCCCGATGGAGGGAGGGGAGCCCGTCTTACCGGAGGGAAGTGGCCAGGTAGAAAGTGCCACATCAGGGGCGAGCCTGGGTCACCGAGGGAAGGCGGGTGGCATTCAAGGTGGGAAGGCCGGGTTCAGCCAGGTGACAGAAGACCTCCATCCAGGATGGCCGGGGCGCGATGAGGCGGGGCTGCTGGACCTGTCGGTGCGGCCGGGACCTGGAACGGGAGGACAGGTCCGGTGGTGTCCGTGAGGCAGGGCTAGAACAGCTTCCGGAGCAGAGCCGACAGACAGAAACCGCACCAGCCCAGCGCTGCTGCACTCCGGTCTGGGTACTGAAACCGAAGAGGAAATTAACGAAGGCTGGTTTGACCGGGGGAGGGGGGGGGCGGTGATTTGGAACATTTAGGTCCCTTGTATTCAGATACTCCGGGTAAACTGCATTATAAGCTAATTTAGTGTCTAATGACTTCAATGTGTATGTATAAAATTGGAGGTTCTTTCCCACCCCCCCAACTGTTATTTCTACTCTTTTACCCTAAACGCAAAAGTATTAGGCACGTGGTTAACAATTATTCAGCTTATTTTTTTCCTCCCTGAAAACAAATTCGAGTGCAAAAGCAAATCGAACGTATATAATTAGGAAAAAATTTTGTATTTGATACAGTTCATCTGTAGCACTTAAAACCAGCTCTATTTAGACTCAGTATTTCAGTATTTATACTCTACACCCCTTGTACTGTTCAACTTCTAAGCCAACTTACGAGCGTGTGAAATGTGGTCAGTCCAAACTGAAGTGTGCCAAAAGTGTAAATTAGATACCGATTTCAAAGCCGATACAATAACACAACGTAAAATGTCTTTCTAATGAGTTTCATATTGATTACTTATCGAAACGATAATGTTTTGAATGTATTGGGTTAAGTAAAATATATCATTCACGTGAATTTTGCCTACTTCTTACTTTTTTTAACATGACTATTTAAAAAAAGGAAAATTATACACGGGTTCGCATTTGGGGCTCACGTGATATTTCCATCGGGCAGTGCTATTTTAAAAGCTTCAGTTTGTCCAGAAATATTATGTTATGGGGCGGCCCGTTCTGCAGTTAGCGACATGAACAGGTGGAAAGGGTTCGCATGCTTGGTGAAATGAGAAGTTGTTCCATACGTTTCTATTTTCTTCCATGCCGGATGCGATTTGATGAGAAACCGTTGTGTGTCTCGAAGCACGTGCTGTATTAGATGCTTTTGAGGACAGCCATTTCTGTGATTGTGATTTCTCTTCCCATGGGGGAGGGAACGTGAAAGAGGTTTGCGATAAACATTTCCACTCGGTACCAAGTTTTAACAATAAATATTTTAGATTCTCACTAAAGCATGATACTGCGCCTGCCTATTTAGCACCAGTTTACAAAACCTGCATGCGGCCAGCAGGAGAGCCTTACCGAACAGGTGCGATGTTTTGTTCTTGTTGCCATTGTTTAATTAGGTCTCCTAAGTGTCTTTTTTTGTTTGTTTGCTTATTTATTTTTGAGAGAGAGAGAGAGGGTGAGCCGGGGAGGGGCAGAGAGAGGGGGGTCAGAGGATCCCTGAGCCGAAGTCAGACGCTCAACCGACTGAGCCACCAAGGTGCCCCTCGGGTTTTTTGTTTGTTTCAGTTCTTTGTAAAGTTTCTGTATTTATTTTGAGAGAAACGGGGTGGCGCGAGTCAGGGAGGAACACAGAGAAAGGGAGACAATCCCGAGCAGGCTCTGTGCTAAGAGCACAGAGCCCGGTGCGGGGCTCGAACCCATGAACCGTGAGATCATGACCTGAGCCGAAACCAAGAGTCGGAGGCTCAACCAACTGAGCCCCCCAGGCACCCCTCGTAAGTGTCTTTTAATCTACGGCAGTCCCCTTGCTGCTGTTGCTTCTTCCCTCTCCCCCTCTTTTTTTTTTTTATGGCCTTGACTTTTTGAAGATTTTAGGTCATCTGTCTTAGAGAATAGTCCCACTCTGCCCTGAATTCCTGGAAAATGAAGATCAAGTCTAGAGAAGCCTCGTTACGCTCGGGCCACACATTTTAGTAAGCATAATAGTTGATGCTGTATACTTACTGCTGCGTCATATCCGGAAGTACAAATGCCAAGTTTTTCTACCATTCATGATGTTTAAATTGATCGCGTGTTTAAAGTAGTAATTGCCAGGGGCACCTGGGTGGCTCAGTCGGTTAAGCGGCCGACTTCAGCTCAGGTCATGATCTCACAGTCTGTGAGTTCAAGCCCCGCGTCAGGCTCTGTGCTGACAGCTCAGAGCCTGGAGCCTGCTTCATTCTGTGTCTCCCTCCCTCTCTCTCTCTGACCCTCCCCCACTCATGCTTTGTCTCTCCTGCTCTCAAAAATAAATAAAAACATTAAAAAAATCTTTAAAGTAGTAATTGCCAGATTTCTCCACCGCAAAGGTGTGTGTTTCCATTTGCAACTGAAAGTAATCCAGGAGATGAGACCATGTGAGTACTCAGTTTCCTAATAATTGCTCAACTTAATGGTTGTGGCACCTACTACCGAGCCCCTGCTTGAGCCAATTATTTCGTTAGGAGTTGCAAAATGGTGATTTCTGAATTCTCTAATTCCTTTTGCATCTATTAGCTGGGACTCTTCTATAACGAATCGCTGTTTTCTCTCTTTTGATCCTGGTTATGACCATGAATTCATGGATTGTTCCTGATGCTGTATTTTACAATCAAGTGTAGTTATTACTCATTTTGATGCTCAGGTTGTCCCGAATTTGGCCAGTGTCCTTTAGACAGGCCCCATTCCTGTTTAAGCACTTCCTTGCTCAATATCCCAGGCTTACCCTCGTACTGTCTCCACCACAGATCGGGGTTCTTTTGGTGAAGAAACATCGTTAGAAGCCAAGATCTGGACATTAGGTATGCTCAGGGCACAGGGCCTCTCAAAGAATAGCTTTCGAAAATTGAGATAGAATTCACATCCCATGAAATTACCCTTTAAAAAGTGAATAATTCGAAATGCAAACCACAGTAGGTGCTCACTTCAGCAGCACATGTACTAAAACTGGAACGATACAGAGATTAGTATGGCCCCCGCGCAAGGGTGACATGCAAATTTGTGAACTGTAAAAAAAAAGGGGGGCACCTGGCTGGCTCGGTTGAGTGCCCGACTTTGGCTCAGGTCATATCTCGCAGTTCGCGAGTTCAAGCCCCACGTCAGGCTCTCTGCTGTCAATGCAGAACCTGCTTCATACCCTCTGTCTCCCTCACTCTACTCCTCCTCCAGCCTCTCTCTGTCTCTCAAAAAGAAATATACAGTAAAAAAAATTTTTTTAATGAAAAAAAAATAAAAATCCACAACGAGATACCATTTCACACCCATTAGGATGGCTGCCATAAGAGGAGCACCGGGGGGCACCTGGGCGGCTCAGTCAATTAAGCACCTGACTTCAGCTCAGCGCATGATATCACAGTTCATGAGTTCGAGCCCCGCGTCGGGCTCTGTGCTGACAGCTCAGAGCCTGGAGCCTGCTTCGGATTCTGTGTCTCCCTCTCTCTCTCTGCCCCTCCCTCACTCATGCTCTGTCTCTCTCTGTCTCTGAAAAATGAATAAACCTTTAAATTTTTTTAAAAATTTTTAAAGGTTCCTCAGAAAATTAAAAAAAGAACCTCTCTATGACCCAGCAATTCCAATCTTAGGTATATACTCTTAAGTATTGAAAGCAGGGTCTCGGCGTAGGGTGGGGGGGAGGTTTTTGAACAACCGTGTTCACTGTAGCATTACTCACAATAGCCAAAAAATGGAAGAAACCTAAGTGTTTGTCAACAGAAGAAGGGCTGCACCTGATATGATCTTGCCTTGAAAAGGAAGGCTATTCCGACACAGGCTCTAGCACGGATAAAACTGGAGGACGCTACGCTCGGTGAAATAAACCAGTCACAAAAGGATAAGCAGAGTAGGAGTCCCTTTACACGAGGAGGCTGGAGAAGGCAAGCTCAGGACCGGGAGAGGAGAGAACGGAGAGGTACCGTTTAATGGAATGTGAAGTTGCGGTTTTGCAAAATGAAAAGAGTTCTGGAAACGGATGGGGGATGGGGGCGATGGTTGGGTTGCTGGACAATGTAAGTGTATTTACTGCCTCTGAGCCATCCACCTAAATGTTACCGAAATGATACATTTTTTTATTATTAATAATTATTTATTATTTATTTTTGAGACACAGAGAGACAGCGCATGAGTGGGGGAGAGGCAGAGAGAGACAGAGACACAGAATCCGAAGTAGGCTCCAGGCTCTGAGCTGTCAGCACAGAGCCCGACGACGCGGGGCTCGAACTCAGGGACCACAGGATCATGACCTGAGCCGAAGTCGGACGCTCAACCCACTGAGCCACCCAGGCGCCCCCCCGAAATGATACATGTTATGTTTTGTATGTTTTGCCACAGGTTTTAAAACTCAGTGGTTTTCAGTGTGTTCACAGAGGCACGCGGCTGTCACCACTTGTCGTCGTAGAACATTTTTATTGCTCCCTAGAGAAACCTGGTATCCGCAATGACTAGCAATTACTGCCAGCAGTCACCCTCCGGCCCCCATTTCTCCTCGGCGCTGAATCTACTTTCTATCTCTATTCATTTCCCTCTTCTGGACATTTTATACGAATGATATAATAAAGGCTATGGCCTTGGCATCTGTCACATAGCATAAGATTTTCAAAGTTCATCCGTGTTGTCATATGTATCCGTAGTTCGTTTCTTTTCAGGGCCAAATAGTATTCCATTGTATGGATATACCACATTCGTGTATTCATTATTATGTTTATTATATTAGTAAGCTGGTGGATATTCGGCTCGTATATTAGTTAGTTGCTGGATATTTGGATTGTTTCCATTTTTGGCTTATAAGAATAATGCTGCCATGAACATTAGTGAAAGTTTCTGTGTGAGCATATGTTGACATTTTTCTTGACTATACACCTTGCAGTGCGGTTGCTGGGTTATATGGTCATTCTATGCTTAACTTCTTTGAAAAAATATTTTTTTTATTTATAAGTAATCTCTGCATCCAACGTGGGGCTTGAACCTACAACCATGAGATCAAGAGTCACATGCTCTACCGACTGGGCCAGCCAGGTGCTCCTTTATTCATTTCTTTTTAAACATTTAATAAAAGTTTTCTAATTTTTTTTAAACATTTATTCATTTTTGAGAGACAGAGAGACAGGGCACGGGTGAGGAAGGGACAGAGAGAGAGGGAGACACGCAACCCGAAGCAGGCTCCAGGCTCTGAGCTGTCAGCACAGAGCCCGACGTGGGGCTTGAACTCACAAAACTGCAAAATCATGACCTGAGCCAAAGTTGGATGCTTAACTGACTGAGCTACCCAGGCGCCCCCAAAAACTTGTTTGAATAATATGCTTAGCTTTTTAAGGAACTGCCAGCCTGTTTTCCCCAGCGGCTGCACCATTGTACATTCCTACCAGTGCATGAAGGTTTTGAAGAGTTTGAGTAGTTTTATTAATGTCATTTCCTAATTTTTCTAAAAAAGAATATATAAATCGGCTTAAATCATACAGCTTGGTGCTCTGTTTTGCTTTACAAATTTGTAATAAAATAAGCCGAAAATGCCTCAGATGTGGAAAAAAATGAGCTATTTTAATAAGAAAATATATACTACAACTTCTGTTCTCTCTCCTCCAAATCCTTTTTCTATTCAACACCTGTGGCCTCCTGACTGCCTGCCAGACTCGGACAGGTGAGTATGAGGGCGGTTCGCAGACCTGGTACCAAGTGCCAGAGAGACCCTTGGGCCCAGCATCCCTCCCACCCCTTTTCCGCAATGCAGAGCCGCCAGGAACTACATTTCCCAGCATGCCCCCACTTGGAGGTGGGCGTTTGCAAGAAAGGCATTCAGGGGAAATTTGGCAGGTAGAAGGGAAAGGGAATCTGTTATTCTCCAGAGGTGGTGACGGCCAGATGCTGAGCGGATGCGAGAGCCGCCGGGGCTGTCCGGCCAGCTCTCGGGGAACCCCCGCTGCAGGCGGGGGCCGCCCGCGTCCACCTGTGCCTTCGCGACCGCTGCCCCGGCTCTGCGGGCTCCCTGCTCGCCCAGCAACCGTGTCACCCCTCCTGCTGTATTAAACCTGTAGACCCGGAAGACGTGGAGTGGCTTGTGTTTTCCTGAACAAACGCTGAATAGTACATATGGGGCAGAGGTACCATTTAACGTTTAATGTATTTAAAAATACAATGGGGGAGGAGGGATCGTGGTGTGTCGATCGGCAGTGTTTGGCGCCAATGGGAAATTTCTGTTTCCGAGGCAAACAGGAGTCAGCCTTGCTAGTCTTAATTTATCATGAGCGTTTTTTTTTTTTTTTTTAAAAAGCATAAAAAAATAAGATTTGCTGAAAACTCATTGAAAGCTTTATTTAATGGTAGAATAATAATCCATCAAACAGATATCCTATGATTTAACGAATTAGTCCCATACTGTTGGCATTTGGGCTATTGTTGGAAATGATTTTGGCAATTATGGATAATCCTGAAAAGAGCGACTCTTATGATGATTTCCTTTAGAAAGATTCCAAAAAGTGCTATTTCTGGTTGGAAGACCATAAACATATTAAAGATTATGAATACACATTGCTAGATTGGTTTCCAGAAATGTAGCAATTTACACTCCTGCAAGAAGTGACCCAGAATTGGTCTTTCCTGCCCTGACTGCCTATGGCTGCCATCGAATACTGGAATGTAACAATAACGTTTGCTAATTTGATAGGTAAAATTTCTGGTTGAGTTTTTATTCATTTGTTGATTAGCCATTGTGTTCTTCCTCCTCTTCCTTCCCTTCCTAACTTCGGTCTCTCCCCTCCCCCCCCTCCCCCTTTCCCCTCTGCTACTCCCTTCTCCTCTCCTCTCTTTTAACCCTTCCCTCTTCTTTCTTTCCTTCCTTTTTTCTCTTTTCCTCCCTCCTTCAGCCCTTCTATCCTTCCTTCCTTTCTAGAGTTCACATGCTTTGTCTAAAATCTGTCAAACACTGTATTTTTATAAATTCCAACTTCCTGTTGTAATTTTGTTTGCATATAATTTTATTATGTATCTTAATACTTTTATGTAGCAAAAGTCTATTCCTTTAGAGATCCTAACATTGCTTTCAATATTAGTTTATTTGCCATTCAGAAATAAATGCTAACCTCTATTTTCTGTTATTTATGGCTTGATATAAAATTATGGCCTGATTTTATGCAGTACCCCTTTGACTTACCTGAAGTTGGGGAGTGGGGGTATTATATATTAACAGAAGAAGACCTAATTTAACTTTCCCCTGAAACAACTAGTTGCTTGAGCACCCTTTAGACAAATCCTACCTTTATGTAATTATATTTTTGGATTCTAAATGTGGCTCTTTTAAATAGCACACCCATGCTGAAGAAGTTCAGACACCTCAGAAAGGCCTCATGTGGAAAATGCAAGAATCTCACTCCTTAGAGGAACCGCTGCTGGTGATTTAGTGAATTTTTTAAATTCAGCTTTTTAAATTGAGGTCTAGATTATAAAAATAATATGCATAAATCTTAAATGTACAGTTTGATTCATTTTGACAAATACATAAACTCATGGAACCATCAGCCAATCAAGCTATAAAACATTTCTGTACCCAAAAAGTTCTCTCTTGTCCCTTTCCAGTCAATCTCTATTTCCCCAAAGCAACAACGATTCTAATTTCAATCTTTTTGGTTTTGGCCTTCTTAACTAAATATAAATGGAATCATAGGTATAAATTGACAATGTCTGTTTTCTTTCACTCAACATAATTCTTTTTCTTAATGTTTTTGAGCAAGAGAGAGAGACAGAGCACAAGGGCGGGGGCAGAGAGAAAGAGAAAGAAAGAGGGAGAGGGAGAGAGAGAGAGAGGGCAGAATCCAAAGCAGGCTCCAGGCTCTGAGCTCTCAGCACAGAGCCCAACGTGACCTCATGAACCATGAGATCATGACCTGAGCCGAAGTCGGATGCTGAACCCAGGTGCCCCTCAATATAATTCTTTGGAGAGTCATTCATGTTATTCTGTGTATCAGCAGTTCTATTTATTGCTGAACAGCTTTCCAATGCATGGATAAGTCGCAATTTATTTATCTATTCACCTGTTGATGGACACATGGGTTCTTTCGGTTTGGGGCTATGTCAAGTAAATCTGCTTAAGAACATTCTAATAAAGGATTTTTTATGGGCATTTCAAGGAGTGGAATTACTGGGACATAGGGTCGGTGTAACTTTAATTTTCTAAGAACCTGACGTACATTTTTCCAAAGTGGCTGGACCATTTCACCATCTACCCACAGTACGGAATAACGGCTCCATATCCTCACCATGTGTGGGTGATCATAATTTTAATGTATTTTGTTAAAGTTTTAGCACAATCACAAAAGTTGCGACTACAGGAGAAAGAACATTTTCCTTTGCCAACCTGATGCTCCATCTCCTCCTAATTCTTTATTTTGTACAATCAAGGACATTCTCCTATATTACGATCAAAATTAGGGGGTCAGTCTTGACGCGCTACAACAATCTAATCCTCAGACGCTAATTGAGCTTTAACGATTGTTCTAATAATGTTTTTTTCTAGTAAAAGAATACTATTCGAAAAAAGTATAGGTTGCATTTAGCTGTCAAATTTCTTTAGTCTCCGCTAAACTGAAACTTTTCTCGAGTTGCCTTTTCTAAAGTTTTAAAGTTTCCGAGCCAAGTTTAGTGTAGAATGGCCTTAAATTTGGGGGTTGTTTGGTGTTTCTTCATAACCGTATCCATGTTATAACATCTTTGGCAAGATTATCATAGAAGGTACATGACTTTAATTTGTCCCCTTACTGATAACATTGGCTTTGAGCATTTGAATAAGGTGGTGTGTGCATGGCTTCTCCAATATAAAGTTACTCTTTTCTCTTTGTAAGTAATATTTTGGTAGGGAAGTACTCTGTATTAGGTAACTGTTTAATTGCTTTGCAAACTTTCAGTTTGTTCATTGATTAATTTATATCTGTATGGACTTGTGTTTTCCAATGTTCTTCAGTAGGTAATAATCTCTTACTATTGTTGTTTATTTTGATACTCAAATTGTGCCATATTTGGCCCTATAAGGTGACTTCTGTGTCCTTTTGAAATGTCCCTATCATTCTTGAACAATTCTCTGCTTTCTGGCACAAGAACATTCACTATTGCCTTGAACTTTTTTTGCCTGCCTCTGGAATCAGCCATTTCTCCAGGGTGTCTTAGTTTCTTTCAGTGGAGGATGGTGTTTAGAAGCCAAGATTTAGGCACTTCGTGTGCTCATTGTTATTAGCATGTCACTGCTCCCAGGCCTTGCTCAGGAGAAAACTAGGGCGCGCACACACACACACACACACACACACACACACCCCTATGCACAAATTTACATCTATGTTTATTTCCATAACTCTTTACATTGATTGAAAACCATGAGCCTACACCAACACTTCAATTTAAACCCAACTCCTACGGTTCAC
The DNA here is from genome assembly GCA_030068075.1 of Paguma larvata. NCBI lineage: Eukaryota > Metazoa > Chordata > Mammalia > Carnivora > Viverridae > Paguma > Paguma larvata. The sequence continues at coordinate 106,736,844 of CM057827.1, read as the reverse complement.
TTTTGTTTTCCCACTTTCCATATTTGTAGCTCTTTTCTCTGACGTATGTTATCAGTATATTCATTTACTTGATCAATACACTGAATATACCCAATCTCCCGTGTCCACTGCTATCTCCTCCCCAGTGTGGTCACCCTCCTCACTATACTTTCTCTTTGATACTCCACTTCAGGTTACTCTTCTACCAGGACAGCTTCCTCTCCTCGCTCAGATTCTGAGACCCTGCTTCGGGCCTCCTGTCCAAGTGGATGACCTCCTTAGTCCACTAAGGCTCTGACTTCCATGCTGGGCCACTGTCACACGGCCACCTTCTCACTGAGCTCAGGCTCTAGCCTCCCACGTTGAGCCGTCTCCCATACGGGCTCTCGGCTCTTCCTCTTCAGGCTCTGACATCTCATCCTGGGCTTCCCTCTGTGCGAGCACCTGTCTCTATTTGCTTATCCTCTAATATGCCTTGTTGGACTGTCTCTAAACATGCTTGCCCGCCTCACCCTGCTAGAGTTCTGATACACCGTGGCTGCCCCTTCCTCCAAATCGCCATCACGTGGCATCTACCTTGCTCTGTTCCGCATAATGCCTTTAGGGCTGAATCATTTGGGAAGTGAAGGGAAAGAGGAAGGGGTATGGACCTATTGTCATTCCTTTAAGTTTTTGTGATTCTGTAGGGTATGACCTAGTCTTCCCGTTGTTAGAGTGTAGGTCTCTGCTGCATAATGCTGTAGAGCTCCTTTCCTGTGTTCCCTGGCCATTTGCACATCTTTTTTCAAGTGTCTACTTGAGGGTTTTTTTTTTTCTTTGCTTATTGATTTAAGAGAGTTCTTCATATATTCCGGATTCAGGTCCTTTTCAAAGGTATATATTGAGGATGTATTCAACTATTCCACCGCTCTGTGGCTTGCCTTTTTATTATCTTAATGGTGACATTTTTACTTTTTATGAAGTCCAACTTATTAGTTTTAATTTTATGGCCGGTGTTTCTGCATTCCATCCAAGGTATCTGCCTCCTCCAAACTCATGAAGATATTCTTCTGTGTTTTCTTTCAAATGCTTTAAAATTTAGATTTTAGGTCGAGAGCTCTGATCTACCTCAAATGTTTGTTTTATGCTGTGAGACGGAGGTCAAGGTTATTTTCTTCCATGCAGATACCCAGTTGTACCAATATTTTTTCTTCAAAAAGATTTTCATTTTCTGATGAATGATGTTGGATCTTTTTTCAAAACTCAATTATTGTATACATGGGGATTCGTTTCTGTGTTCTCTATCCTGTTACATTGACCAGTAGTCTACTAATATACCAATACCCCGATTGTACTGGATTATTGTAACATTATAACCAGGTAGTGTACCTCCTTCACTTTTGTTCTTCTTTTTCAAGATTGTTTCTGCTAGGTCCTTTGGGTTTCCATATACATTTTAGAATTAGCTTGTTGATTAGCTACAAAAAAATGCTACTTGGGAACTTGATTAGGACTATGTTGAACCGAAGGTGCCTGGGTGGCTCAGTGAGGTAAGCGTACAACTTCGGCTCAGGTCATGATCTCACAGTTTGTGAGTTCGAGCCCCGCGTCGGGCTCTGTGCTGACAGCTCAGAGGCTGGAGCCTGCTTCAGATTCTGTGTCTCCCTCTCTCTGCCCCTCCTCTTGCACTCTGTCTCTCTCAAAAATAAACATTAAATAAACATTTAAAATTTTAAAGAAATTTTTAAAAAGGACTATATTGCATCTATAGATCAAATTGGAGAAAACTGCCATCTTAACAATATCAAATTTTTTATCCAATGACCATTCTACATTTCGATTTATTTAGGTCTTTGCTAAGTTTTCTCGCAATGTTCATAGTTTGCAGTACACAGGCATACCAGAGGTACTGTGTGTTTAGTTCCAGGCCACCGCAATAAAAGTGAATAAAACAATAAGGATTCAAAGGAATTCTTCGGTTTCTCTGTGCATACCTAAGCTATGCTTATTTACACTATAGTCTGTTAAGTGTGCAGTAGCAGTATGTCTAAAAAACAATGTACATTAAGGAAAAACCACTTTATTGCTACAAAATGCTAACCATCAGCTGAGCTTTTAGCGAGTCATCATTTTTTTGCCGGTGGATGGTCCTGTTTGCTGTCGGTGGCTGCTGACTGATCAGGGTGGCAGTTTCTTAAAGACAACAAGGACGTTGACTCCATTGACTGACTCTTCCTTTCACGAACTATTTCTCTGTGGCATGCGATGCTGTTTCTTGCATTCCCCCCACCCCAGTCTTTCAAAATTGGAGCCCATCCTCCCAAACCCTGCCGCTGCTTCATCAACTAACTGTATGTCATATTCTAAATCCTTTGCTGTCATTTCAGCAGCCTTCACGGCATCTTCGCCAGAGGCAGATTCCATCTCCAGAAACCACCTTCTTGGCTCACCCTGACGAAGCAGCTCCTCATCCGTTAAGTTCTCTCATGAGACTGCAGCCATTCGGTCCCATCTGCAGGCTCCACTTCTAGTTCCGGTTCTCTTGCTATTTCCACCACATCTGCAGTTACTTCCTCACGGAAGCCGTGAACCCCCCCAAGTCCTCCACGTGGGCTGGAATCCACTTCTTCCAAACTTCTGTCGACATGGATATTTCATGGTCCTCAGTCCCAGGGTGTGACCTTTCTGCGGTCCCCACGTGTGCCTCCATATTCGTGCATGTGTGTACATCCCGCATTAGGCTGGGCCTAACCGTCCCTGTCTTCCCGGGATAGTGAGGCCTCTGAGATCGGTTTGGCAATCACCTCCCGGAAGCTGTTCCCTGCTGGGTCCACACAGCGTAACAGCAGGCCAAGTACCCAGGGGAGTTTTGCTGCAGTTGTGGAGGACTCCTCGTCTGCAGCCCCCTCCTCTCAGGCACCTTGCCCTCCACACCCGGAATTGTCAGCAGGTTTGCGCCCTGACCTCTGTGTCCTCTGCCCAGAGACGATGCTGCTCTCTGCCTGGGCTCCATGTCCCTGTGCTGGGATGAATGCAAGCCTGACCTCAGGCGCTGCCCTTTTCTGTAGGGTCATGACCCCGCCTTGGTTTCTGTTCAAAGCCTGCAGTTGTTGTCTTATACAATGTGTCTCACTTTTATTGTTGTTTACAGCAGGAAGGTGAGTCCAATGTCAGGCACTCGATCATAACTAGGGCTGGAAGTCGAGAGATTCATTTTTTTAATTTTTTTTTATTCTTTTTTTATTTTTTTGATGTTTATTTTTGAGAGAGAGAGAGACATGGAGTGTAAGTGGGAGAGGGGCAGAGAGAGAGGGAGACACGGAATCCGAAGCAGGCTCCAGGCTCTGAGCCGTCAGCACAGAGCCCGACGCGGGGCTCGAACTCATGAACCATGAGATCATGACCTGAGCTGAAGTCGGATGCTTAACCGACTGAGCCACCCAGGACCCCCGAGAGATTCATTTTTTTTTTAAAGGAATTAATTTAAAGAACCGTTATGTTTTTTTGTCATCTCTCACTCTAGTGTGAAGCTAAACATAAAAAGCTTCTTACCAAACAGTCTCGGTCAAATTCGAATCCCAAACTGAAAGTTGTTTATAAGTTTCTGTCTTTTATTTTCACACCTTCCATAAAACAATGAAGAGCTTCATCAAATATACTCATCTCACCTTCACTAAGTTTCCTGTTCGTATAATTGGAGCAAGCCTAACACACCGACAGGTTGATTTTCGTCTTTATAGACCATTATAGGCAGAAATTAGGTTTCTTTGGTCAGAGATACAACATGGAAGTACGAGTGCTCAGAGCTCTCTCGGTTGTTAAAGGAGAATGAAACAGACAAGCTTTGTCTTCTCATTCCCTCTTTTTGCAAAATCTAAACATTTTTCCAGTCGTGTTGAGATATAATTAACATAGAATATGGTGTTAGTTTTAGGTGTGTAACATGATGATTCGATATATGTACATATCGTAAGATGATCACCACGGTAAGCTTAGTCAGTTTCCATCACACAAATGGTTACGATTTTGGGTGTGTGTGTGATGAGAACTTTAAGATCTACTCTCTTAGCTAACTTTTCAAAATATGATACACTAGTAACTACAGTTGCCATGCTGTAATCCCTGGAGCTTATAAACTGGAAGTTTATACCATTTGACAATCTTCGCACATTTTGTCCAACCTCCTGCCCCCCACCTCCAACAACCACAATCTTATTCTCTGTACCTATGACTTTGGTTTTTTAAGATTCCACATATAAGTGAGATCATATAATATTTCTTTCTCTGACTTATATCACTTAGAAGTTAGCATACTTGCAAGTTCTGTCCATGTTGTTGCAGAATGTCCTATTTTTTTTGTGACGGAATTATAGAGAGATAGATAAACAGATAGACAGATCTCACATTTTCCTTTATCCATTCACCCGCTGACGCACGCTTCGGTTATTTCTGTGTCTTGGCTACTGTACATGACGCTGCGGTGAACGTGAGGGTCCAGGTATCTTTTCAAGATAATGATTTCCCTTCCTTCAGATATATTCCAGAAGTGGAATCGCTGGATCATATGGTAGCTCTGTTTTCAATTTCCCAGGGAAACGCCATCCTGTTTTCCATAGTAGCTCCACCAATTCACGTTTCCAACAGTGCGCGAGGGGTCCCTTTCCTCACGCATCCTCACCGACACTTGTTCTCTCCTGTCTTTCCGATACTAGATGTTCCGATAGGTGTGAGGTGATAGCTCTGCGTGGCTCTGATTTGCATTTCCCTGATGATCAGTGATGTTCAGCATCATTTCATGTCCCCGTTGGCCATTTGTGGGTCTTCTTTGGAAAATGTCTATTCAGATCCTCTTCCCCTTTGCTTGTTTAAAAGATTTAATTTTTCGGTAATCTCTACACTCAACACGGGGCTGGAACTCACTACCCTGCGATCGAGAGTTGCCCGCTCCGCCGACTGAGCCAGGCACCCCACTCTGTCCAATTTTTATCATTGCATTGTTCCTGAGTTCTATGTGTTCCTTATATATTTTGGATATCATCCCCTTCTCAGATAGACGGTTTACAAATATTTTCTCCCACTTTGTATGTTGCCTGTTCATTTTGCTGGCGGTTTCCTTTGCTGCACCAAAGCCTTTTAGTTTGATGTGGCCCCACCTGTTTGTTCTTGCTTTTGTCGCTTTTGCTTCTGGTGTCACATCCAAAAAAATCATCAAGACCCATGTCGAGGAGTTCACCTCTTGTGTTTTCTTCTAGGAGTTTCACGGTTTCGGGTCGTTGAGTTTTGTCATCTCATTCCTTCCTGCTTTTTGATGAATGCAAAACCCAAAGGAAGGAAAGCTGTGTATCCTCGTTAAAATTGGCATAGACACGAAATTAGAGTTAGTGAGCTCTGGAGCTCCCGTGGCTCTTAAAACTGCCTGGAAGACAATTCAATCCCTGGGTGGGAAACCTAAAATAAAAGACAAGACAATTCCTGGGTAGAAGCCTAAAATAAAAGTTTTATAGTAGGAAAGCTTCTGTGTTATGCTCATAGAAACAAGGATTTATTTTTGCTTCCCTCATGTTGGAACGAATAAAGAATTTACTTAGCAGTCCGTTCCCCCAATACCCAGTTGCTATTTCCTTGACACTGAAGATTAACGTTTTTTAAATGTGTTGAAGGGACTTTTTAAAAATAGGGTGCCCAGTATGTTCAAAACATTTATTTAGTCGTTGAATATATATTGAATATTTAATGCTCAAATAAGGCAGGGGTAACAAAAAACGTGTTCAAGATTATTCTTATCTTCAGGGACGAGTTGTGGGAGGGGTAAGTAAACAGCACCTGGGAAGCACTGGCCCCCTGCTGCCCTTTATAGTGTTATGGAAATTCAAGGAGAGGAAAGATCTTGTTTGTTTGGGTGGACCACAAAAGGTCTCACGAGAGCAGTGGCGTCAAATCTGGCCTTAAGTTTTGGGTAGAATTCTGACTGGCGCAGAAGAAAAAGAAAAGAATACGTAAGCGGGGAGAAACATCTAGATGGAAAAGAAGGGAACAGCGGAAGGTCCAATTTGTCTGGCAACTAGAGATAACAGTGGGAAGGTAGTGTAGGGGTTCCTGGCCGGGAGTTTAAATGCCAGCCTGGGGGGGCGCAGGCCTCCGGGAGCCCAGAGGCTGTTGTTGATGGTGGGAGCACTGTCACCACAGCTCAGAACAACTGCTCGCCTGGCCTTGAGAGGCTCTCAGGGCCTCAGGACAAGTCCTGGCCCGGAAGAGTTTCCAACTACGCAGTAGAAAGTCTAGGACACTGTGGCGCGTTTGCATAAAATTAATATGTAATGTGGGGGTGCCTGGGTGGCTCAGTTGGTTGAGCAGCCGACTTCGGCTCAGGTCATGATCTCGCGGTCTGTGAGTTCGAGCCCTGCGTCGGGCTCTGTGCTGATGGCTCAGAGCCTGGAGCCTGCTTCGGATTCTGTGTCTCCCTCTCTCTCTGCCCTTCCCCTGCTCACACTCTGTCTCTATGTCTCTCAAAAATAAATACATTAAAAAAATAAATTTAAAAAATTAATATGTAATGTGAAGGACTACCCGATATTCTGAATTCCAGTACTCCCTACATTACCGTTTTTAAAAGTCTATAAATAAATGTTAAGTGCCCATGCTCACTGCAGCATTATTTACACCAGCCGAGACATGGAAACAACTTAAGTGTCCATCAACGGATGAACGGACGGAGAAAATATATAAACATATATTTATATGTATGTGTATGTGTGTGTGTATACATATGTGTATGTGTGTGTATATATCTCTCTCGACCATAAAAACAGTGTTTTATCTGGCAAAGCAAAAATTGTTAATCCTAATGCTGGTCCTTAAAATACTTTTTGTTTTGAAACACTTTTGGTGAAAAAAACAGAAGCCTGGGAACTTTGGGTCACATTAGGTCAACGGAGACGTGAGGGAGACGGGAGCTGGTTCGAGCACTCTTAGAGCGGAGGAAATGGGCTGAAAGGGACAGAGATTTTGGGGCAGTCAGACTCAGAAGACAGGCCACCATTTGGCTACGTGAGTCCACAGAGGGCAACGCCAAGGGCGCCACTGATAAGAACAGGAGGGTGGGGAGCACGATGGCGTTTTGGTGGAGGCAAAGCAGGCAGAGGCCGACAGGGAAGATTCGTTTGGGGAACGTTCTTGCGGACGCTCCTGAGGAGAGCGGTCTGGAACCGTCTCACGGGCAACAGAAATGTCAGCGTGGAGCTCGGGAGGCAGGCTCGTTTATCGATGAGATGACAGGACCTTTGTTTTACACCTACTATGAACCAAGCGTTATATGTGGGGGAAGAGATATATTTGCGTGTCATTAATGTAGACTCTCTTACAATGATCTTTTCTTCATTAAGTCTTGTTATTTAATACAGTTCTTTTATGCCTGCTTCATGGTGCTTCTGAGAACCTATAACTCAAAGATAAACTGCAGATACAATAATAGATACTCGAAATTTACAACTCATCTACAACATCATAGACGGATAGAAAACTAAGACGGGAGAAACAACTCGGTTAGTGTATTAGTTAGCACAGGCTTGCCGTCCTAAACACACCACACGTGTAATGACACAGCGCCATACTTGGTCACAGTTGACGTCTTGATTAGCAAGGGAACAGGTTGGTAGACCAGCTCTCCCTAGAGACCCAAGCTGAGGAAGCCTCTGCCCTCCAGAACAACATGCGGCTTCTGACTAAGTCACTCTGTCAGCTGCATCTGAGTCGCCTTGCATTGGAGCTATAAGGCCTCAATCTGGCAAACAGCACTTCTCTGAACACTTCGCCGCCTGAGACTCGGTCGGAGGGCCTGACCTAACTGTGAGGGCAGCCAGGAAGCACAGTCGAGCTTTGTGTCCAGGAAGACGAGGAAATAGAGTTTGTTGAAGAATTAGTGGCCTGCCACGATTGGCACGAAATCACCTGAGGAAACGTTACATGTAAATAAATAAAACAGGGGCACCTGGGTGGCTCAGTCGGTTCAGCGGCCGACTTCAGCTCAGGTCATGATCTCACCATCCGTGAGTTTGAGCCCCGCGTCGGGCTCTGTGCTGATGGCTCATGAGAGCCTGGAGCCTGCTTCGGATTCTGTGTCTCCCTCTCTCTCTGCCTTTCCCCTGCTCGCACTCTGTCTCTATGTCTCTCAAAAATAAATAAATGTTAAAAAAAAAATTAAATAAATGAAACAGTTGGCCACGAAGAGCATGTTGTGTGTCAACGCACGGGATCTTCAGCACTGCCTCCCTGGAGAGAAGTTACTGCAGTTTCCGGGGAGCTTCTATTCAGGTAACAGTTAGGGCCATGCTTTAATAGTTATAAATATCAAACTAGGAAACAGTTGAATTCCTCGAGCATTGTTCAGAGTCCTTGCAAGGATATCGTTTGCTTTTTTTTCACTGAAAAGCAATCTAAGCTAAGTGGCCTGAGATGATGGGGGGCAAGAGGAAAGAGGCAGTACCCCAGGATTAACGTGTTTTCCTTGAGTGGATCCTTTGCGGCCTTCCTCTCTGTTCCCAGGAATAGGCCCTCTTTTGACGTGTTTGTAGTTTTGACATTTTTCTCACCATCAGCATTTTTTCCTTCAAAATTGTCCTTAAAGTGACTGCATCCTTTTACGATCCCCTTACTTAGCCTGTGACCACTTGCCTACTCCCAATAAATTTTTACAACAAATCTCATCCGCTTCGGCTTAGTTCCGCCCTGGAGCCTGATGGTGTGTTCGGAGCGGCGCGCTGACACCCACCAGCAGGAACGCAGCGCTGCCGGAGCGCCGAGATCACTGGAGACGCAGGGATGGCGGCATTTATTCGGGAGGAATAACAGGGAGCTCATTCCTACCGTTGGCGTGTTCCTCAGGACCGCATTCCTGGTGTCTCTCTACTGGGGATCCTGCTTCTCCAAGTCCTCAAGTTACCATCGGCTCTGTTTCGGTTAAGTGTTTCATCGACAGGAACAATAAAGTATCACTTATTGTGGCCTGGGATTTGCAGAGGGAAGCATCTGAAGGAAATGAGGGATTTCGGATTTGGGCCCTGTCTCAGGTGGACGCTGGGAGGACGATGCAGACTGGTCTTAGTCTGACTGGGCTGTTACTATAAAACTGGGGGGCGCCTGGGGGGCTCAGTCGGTTGAGCATCCGACTTCGCCTCAGGTCATGATCTCGCAGTTTTTGGGTTCCAGCCCCACGTCGGGCTCTGTGCCGACAGCTCAGAGCCTGGAGCCTGCTTCAGACTCTGTGTCCCCCTCTCTCTGCCCCTTTCCCACTCATGTTCTGTCTCTCTCAAAATTAAATCAACATTTAAAAATTTTAAAAAGAATACCAAATTGGGTGGTTTATGAATAAAACAAAACATTTATTTTTCACAGTTCTGGAGGCTGAAAGTCTGAGGTCAGGGGCCACCCTCTCCTGAGTTGCTCTGTGGGTCCTCTTTAATAAGGGCACTAGTCTCAATCCTGAAAGGTCCAGCCTCGTGACCTAGTCACCCCCTATTTGGAGGCCCCTCCTCCTAATCCCACCACCCTGGGGATTAGGATTTCATTATGCGAATCTGGGGGAAACACATTGGGACCACCGCAGGTCTCTTCCTGGTAAGTAGTAGGGAGGCAGGGAGGAGCGAAGACAGGGGCGATTTGGGTCATTAAGAAACCTTCCCAGGGGCGCCTGGGTGGCTCAGTCGGTTGAGCGTCCGACTTCGGCTCAGGTCATGATCTCGCAGTCTGTGAGTTCGAGCCCCGCGTCGGGCTCTGTGCTGACAGCTCGGAGCCTGGAGCCTCCTTCAGATTCTGTGTCTCCCTCTCTCTCTCTGCCCCTCCCCTACTCGTGCTCTGTCTCTCTCTGTCTCAAAAATAAATAAAAACATTAAAAAAAAAAAAAAAAAAAAGAAACCTTCCCAGTACTGTTCCGCCAGGACACTTGAGTGGGTTTCGCTTTTGGTCACCGCGCAGCAGAAGGCTCTTTGGGCAGAATCCTGGAATAGACGGGAGGCAGGGTCGCACGCCCCCCTGCAGAAGCTGAGGAGGGCAGATGATCGGCTTCCCCGACAGCGGGGGCATCTGCGAGGGCTCCTGCCACGGGCTCTCAACCTTGAGGGAGGGACACAAAAATGGAGGCCCCGACAGATCGCCGGCAGCAGCAGAGGGGCGCAGAGTCCACCGTGCAGAGGTGACTGCTGAGGCGCCGGGGGGGGGGGGGCCCTCTGCGAACTATACTTGGCCCACCACCTGGGCAACGGCAGGCCGCCCAGCTCCCCCTGCTTCCTGCTCCTTCCCCGGACCTCGCTCCTCTTAGGGTCTGCGAGAGCCTTATATGAAGTTGTTTTCTGCTTGCGTCGGTCAGGAAAAGCCTCCGCTGTCTGCAGCTAAGAATTCCCACTAGCACCAACATCCCTCAAGTCTGCCATGCCTGTATTTCCATGAAAAATGACTCTATCCTATTGCAACAGTTATCAGCTGGAATTCTTAGAAACACAAAAAAACACTGTGACCGCATCACTCACAGAGAAAACTCTGTAAAACAATTTTGAAACATTTTCTGCAGCACACTCTCCCAAACTTTTTTCCTGGGCATATGACTATATTGTTTCTTTCTTCAGCTATTATAAAAATTGCTACACACCACCATGAACATGTTTGTATTTGCCTGATATTTGGCCTCATCTATAGCATTGCTTCTCCATATGAAAAACAGACACAGACGAAATGAGTTAGTCCAGCCTCGTAAAAAATATTCGTCCCACTCAAGTTCCCTTTGAATGAATAGATGTAGAAGGGCACCTGAGTGGCTTAGTCTGGCTCTTGGTTTTGGCTCAGGTCATGGTCTTGTGGTTTGTGAGTTTGAGCCCCCTGTCAGGTTCCTTGCTGACAGGGCAGAGCCTGCTTGGAATTGTCCCTCTCTCTGCCGAGAGAGACAGGAGAGAGAGGGAGAGAGAGAAGTGAAGGCATATAAAATGATTTCAGGTAAATTCCTGGGACAGAACTAATCTAGCAGACGAAGCCTGTGTCCCTCTGCTGGGTAAAAGTCCTCAAACGCCGAACCTGGCTCTCTTTGTTTGGTCATGTGCAAATAAAGGCATAATGTTTATATTCAAGTTGCTAGGATTCAGGAAGTCCAGAGAAAATTTAGGGTATAGGGACACTCTCCTGAGGACCTGCTTTGTCAACTAGAAATTCATTTAAAAAGGACTAATTTCTCAGAATGCATGAAATCGATCTCTAATTCGAGAAGGGTTGCAGAGTTTATATTATAAAATAATTACTTATAGGTACAAATAAGAACTATGGCCACAAAGTAGACAATCTGAGAGGGCAGTTTTGCTATGTACTTTTAAAATTGTAAATACCACTGGCAAATAATAAATACATTACAAGTTCTTAGAAAGTCTCTTCTCTACCTCCTCTATGTATCTTAATAGACTTTAGTACCTTTTTCTTCAGTGGCAAACTTCAACTGCAGAGAGATTAAAACAAATTAGTTGAGGGGCGCCTGGGTGGCTCAGTCGGGTAAGCATCTGACTCTTGATTTCAGCTCAGGTCCTGATTTCAGGGTTGTGAGTTCAAGCCCCATGTTGGGCTCGGCACTGGGCGTGAAGTCTACTTAAGGAAAAAAAAAAAAAACACAAAATCAAATAGTAGGTTCTAAATTAATTGCATTTCTGTCTTTTCAGCCTAGCTTGCCCTTAGTCACAGTCTTGTTCTAATGGCTTCTTCTTATCCCATTATTTGCCTTTAAGGCATCTAGTTTTAGTCATCTTTTAATACTAGACATCAGAGCTTATAGCTCTGGTGTTCTCGGTGAATGGGAACCAAACTTTCTCTTATTGCCAAGCCCAAATTATCTTTAATAAATATATTTAAGAACGGGATTCAAAAAAATTCTAGTGATTTCCAAATGAGTGTGCAAGTGATGTTAGTTTTTTTTTTTTCCTTTTCAAAATAAACCATCCTTAAGCTGGCTTTAAAATTTTTACTATTGATTTAATTTTAAAAATCACGTTGAATGACTTTTCATCTAACAGTGCTTTTTCTCCATGCCCAACCCATTGAAAAGGTAACTATTCAATAATTTAAAAAATAAAACCACTCGGGGCTTTATTAGGCAGAAGAATGAATAGTTCACTTTTTAGATCCTGGACCTCAACATTCTTTTGCTGTTCAAATCAAAATTCAGTAGTCTTCACGTTTGTTACCGTGGATTTCCAAAGAATCATCTACAGTTCTAAAAGCTATTTATATAGAAAGACAACAGAGAACATAATTAAGCTGGAGCCTTTCCATGTCATTTTCTTTTGGGGTCCAGGCAGCAGAACCATGCTGTAGGTGAAAAAGTGCTGTGGCCAGGTTCCAGCGTGATTCAGGCTGCAGAACAAAACAGTTGAACTGTGAACACATTCGTTCAGCTCATAAAAAAATGGTAACCCGAGGGTCTCCATCTTTGGAGACCCAACAAGGGCAAATGAGCTCACGTGGCGGCAGCATTACCGTGGGTTATTTATAAAACGGTACTTCCCAACACGAATCAAGAAGCTAAGACACCCATTGCTCAGACCTCTTGGAGAACAAAATAGGATGCCCATTTGTTTGCAATGGTTCTTGAAGGAAAAAGATTCTGAAATATCATGGAAGACAGGTCGACAGCTTTCCTTACTTGAAGGCCATCTTTCTCCCTGTGGACTCAAGTCTTTGAATTGTAGCTCATTTATTCTTCTCAGTGTGAATCAAATCCAGCTCCAGAAGTTACAGACTGCAACTTCTATAACCTAACTCCCACTATAGAATCGGCTTCTTTTCTTACTCTGTATGTTAAGTATAGATACTCAGAATCATTCAGAGCTTTTGTTTAATACTATATTATGCGATGTAGTTTAAGAAATAACTCCATAAAATAAGCAATATAAGAGCAGTTTGGTCTGGTTTTTTTGTTTGTTTGTTTGTTTTTTGTCAAGTAGCATGGGGTAACCGGCTCAGCTTTAGCAGAGTTAAATTCCCATTTCCTTTTGGTAAGAAAAAGTCAGAATCATTAAAGGTTTCTTAGAAATAAACTACAAACAAACCTATTTGTGGAAGTGAGAGGAAATCTGTTCTTTTAAAGTATGTTGGAGGGCACCTGGCTGGCTCAGTGGGAGAGCCTGTGGTTCTTGACCTCAGGGGTGTGAGTTAGAGCCCCATGTTGGGTATAGAGATTACTTAAAAAAAAAAAAAATCTTAAAAACGTATGTTGTAAGATGGGAAGTTAAGTATTCAGTTGGTTATATATACTCTTCGGATATTTCGACTTCTGTGTGATTGGAATCTAGTGAAGCCTTCTTTCAATTTTCTAACATCAGTACAAAATCTGTTATCAAAATGTTTAAAAGATGCTTCTAAAAACAATTGTTGTTTAACATTTTGACTTAGCGACCAAGCCAAAATTTTTTCAGTTGTAACTTGAATTTGTTCCCGTAACTCTCTTTAATGGGGGGTTAGGCTTCCAAGTCATCTTCTTCAATCTTTGTGTGATAAGGTGAGCTGTTTGCTTCCGTTCAGCAGAGCTGGATGGAGAACAGCTCTGCATTTGATTGGCTGGCTTTTAAAGGCTTAGTCCCCCGGAAAGGTACGGTTTCCCTATCTTAACTGTGGTTAAAAATTCAAATTGAGGACGAGCATCTACCATCAAATAGAACATAACCTTCAGTCCTCCTCTGTTATATAGCTTCTACACATATCGACCGAACACATGTGTGATGAAGAGCTGTTTTCGAAACCACCTTAAATGCTATATCCAGAAATAACAACTGACTCTGGCAAAGAGAGGGAATTTGGGGTCCCTGTGTGTCCTATAACAAACCCAATACAATTTAAAAATAAATCCCAACTAGGCAAACTGAGTTCCACGAGAATAAAAAATCTGAGGAAGACAAACATGTCGCTAAGCCAACAAGTCGAATACATTGTACTATTTCTACCCGGATGAAATAAAATGATGACTTCCCATTTTAGTTTTGGATTTCCCAGCTACTCAGGGTAAACACGATCACTTTTCAAATTCCACTTATTATTTTATCTGAAAGAAAAATTTACTGAGTAAAACGCCTGGCTGTAGGATTTTAAATTCATGGTCCGTCAGGTTACAGTATTCAAGTTACTACAGTTTCCTCCCCAGTGTGAGCATCCTCTGCCTTTTATTTACATTCCGTCACTTTCTATTTCCTCCTAAACTTTCTCTGCTCAAGAATGAAACGGTACTGGTGTTATGTAACAATATTTCAAATTTGCAACATACATACTGCTTTCTCTCTCCCTTGCACCTGGTAACTGAAAAATAAAATACAATGTATTCCACCACCCCCCCCCAAAAAAACCACCTTGGAGTGTATAAGGAAAAGTGTAGACACGTAGAAATAGAAGCACTGAAAAGGGTGAAGATGGATCTGCCCTTGCTGACAACAATCCCCGTGATTTATAAACAGCCATAGGCAGCCAACCCGGTACAGGACAAGGTCCAAGGCCTGGCCGTAAGAAGCGGGTAACCCAGTGGGGATGCCGGCTTTAAGGTCTTAAAGCTGTGATTCAAAAAAACAACCCCAAAGCAAGCAACCCGTAAAACCTGGAGAAAGTGCTCCAAATAGAGCCTCTTTGGCAACCCAAATTGAACCAAATGAGTCAGGTGGAAGATTAGAATACACTGTGCGCCGTTTCCTTTCACTAGGTCTACAAAGCCCGTGAATTATGTCTGGTCCAGAAAACCAGAAGTTATTAGCACCTTCCTTTTTCACTTTTTAAATATTCAGTATATTCAGCAACAACTCTTAATCCATGGTCTCCATTCATTTATTGGCTGAACAAGCTCCTGGGTGCCTCTTGGCGATCGCTCCTTCCAGGCTGACCTTATGTGACGGCAAACTGAAATGCCCCTCCGTAGAGAGGGGTCAAGACCGCGAGGAAAGTCATCCAAAGGTGGACGCATCTTGCTTTCATTTACTTGTTTATTAGAGGGGCGGCGATGGCCGCGGCTGGACGCAGACGACGACGAGGCGTGAGGCGAAGGGGCGCGCGGGCACTGAGCCGCAGCCCGGGGGTGGGAACCCGCGGAGGAGGTGGAGGGCAGCAGCCACGCTCCACCGCTCGGCCCTCCGGACCCAGAAAATGACCAGCCCCTCCTCCCACTGCACCCTTGACCCCTCCCCCTCTTTCCAGGCCTTTCATCAGCCCGCCCGCCGGGCAGCCCCGCGGCCCCGCGACCTCGCGCCATCCGCCTCTTTCTCCAGCCCGCTCCAGCGATGCGGGCAGGCCCGGGGCGTCCCCGCGAAGCCCTCGGCCGGGCGAGGACCCCGACCCCGACCCCTCCGGCCGCGCCCCTCCCCCTCGTGTGTAACGCACCTGCGGCCCCGCCCCCGGCCAAACGCCGAGGCGGCGGCGGGCTGGCGAGGCCGAGCGGCTCGGCTCTCGAGGCGCAGTCACCTTCCCTTCCCCCGCCATTCTGCCCACCCCCCTAGCTCAGCCACCAAGCAGCCGCCGCGCTCCTCAGCCGCCCCGAAATCTAAAGGGGTCCGTCTCCGGCACCACAACCAAATGGCTGAGCCTCCCTGGCCGGCTGCGCAGCCCGCCCATTGGTCCCTTCCCCCCCCGCCGCCGCCACCATTGGCTGTTGCCCGGAGACCCTCGGCGGCGATTGGCTCCAGCTGTTGCCGCTCATCCGCCGGCCCGCAGGTCCCGCCTCCACCGTGATCAGGTTAGTGTGCGCCGCGGGTGCTGGGGGCTCGAGAACCGAGCGGAGCTGGTTGAGCCTTCAAAGTCCTAAAACGCGCGGCCGTGGGTTCGGGGTTTATTGATTGAATTCCGCCGGCGCGGGAGCCTCTGCAGAGAGAGAGCGCGAGAGATGGAAATGGACAAACGGATTCATTTAGAGCTGCGGAACAGGACGCCCTCTGATGTGAGCATTTGCCAAAAATATCTCTGTCGGTCCATTCTCCTACTTTGTGTGTGTGTGTGCGTTGGGGGGAGGCACTTTTTTTTGAGGGGGGGCGCCCGGGAGGTGTGGGTTTCGGGGTCGGACTGCAAATGAATTGCAAGGTTGGGGGGTTGCAATGCCATCCGAGCATGTTCCGGCTGCCGCCGCCGCTGCCCTTGGTGTGTGACTACCTGTGCGTGTGCTCCCGCGTGTGCGAGTGTGGGTGCGAGAGTGTGCGTGCGAGTGTGCACCCACCGGGGGCCAGCGGGCGCACGCGTTTGGGTCGGAGAGAATGAGGCAAAATAACCCTCTGAGCTCGCTGCTCCCTTGACTCCGTCTGGGGGAAAGATTAACGAGGGAGAGGAGGAGGGGGGCTGCCGCCTGGATTTAACAACAAAAAAAGGGGGTTTTATATTTTATAAATGAATCCCCCCTTCCGCCCCCCTCCCGCGCCTTCCCCCTCCCTTTCTCCCTCTCTCTCTCGCTCGCACACACACAATAAGTTTTGGGCTTCGCGAGTCCGGTTTAGTTTCTGATAAATGTGGGCCGAGGCCCCCGGGGAGAGCGCGTGGGGAGGGGGCTGCAGTGGAGTTGGGAAGGGCTCGAGTTTAAAGTGCGTCTTCATTTCTTTGCAGTGATGAGGCGAGAGACGGGGGAGCCATATTTGTAACTTTGTAGTGTTCGTGAACGCGCCCTTTCTCTCCCTCCCTCCCTTTCTCTGCCTCCCTTCCTCTCCTCTTTCTCCCTCACTCTTTCCACCCCACCTTCGGGCCAGATGCTGATGTTTCTTCCTTTCCTTCCGAAGGGAGGATAAATTGGAAGGGGGGAGGGATTTTCGAACGTGCTAAGGCACAGATAATCCCCGCGCCTCCCCACCTCGAGCGATCGCTATTGCAAGTTACCCAAGGGCTACGTCCCGGTCCCCCCTCGCCCCTGCTCCTTCCGGCCTCGCTGAGATGCCAGCCTTTGAGCCCTGGCGCCCCCCGGCCAGGCTTTCTCCAGGGTGGGCTCCTCGGCAGCCATTCGGCGCCTGGGTCATAAATGGGCACGGGAAACTTTGTCAGGACGCGAGCTGCCCAGACCTGGTGCCCGTGGTGGGTACTGGCCGGGTCCAGATTTATGCGGGCGTAGGAAACACGCAGCTCCGGGATGGGAGTTTGCCTTCTGGTCGCCGTTATTGATTGGGCAGCGGCGGGAGTACGGCCGGAGGAAACTTACACGGATGGGAACTGGGAGGCTCGGGCGAAAGCCCACCCCCAAGGAGGGGGAAGGTGAGGGTGGGTTGCTCGAACGCTCGTTTGTATTTCTGTCTCCCTCTCGCTTTCAAACAGTGTTTTATGTGAGTTGGCGGCTCAGCGGAGAAGACCCCGGCTCTGGGGCGGAGACCCTGGCCGGCTCCTCTCGCGGCCCCTTCCGAGACCCGGGCAGCGCGGGCCGGAGGACCCCCCCCACCCCTCCTCCAGCCTCGGTGGCCGGGGTTCCACAGAGTTGGAAGTTTGGGTAGCACCGTGAGCTGACCTGTCGCCCCTACAGCCCGTTAAAACCCGAATCCCTGGCGAAGGCAGGCCTTGCTTCCTCTTTTCTCTAGTTCCTCCCCCAAACCTGAGCGAGACTTTTGAAAACAAGATCCTTTTTGTGCCCCCCCCCCCACCATAACGCAGCTGTGGACTGTAGACGTGCGGTGCCTTATGGCGCGCAGGGCGGGGAGGGGGTGGCGGAGGGAGGGGAGGGGGTGCCCGCCGGGAAGGCAGGAGTTTCCGCGAACAATTTGCCGGCGGTTTTGCCTTTCTCTGGCCGGCTTCATCCCGGCTTAGACCCCGAGCCGGAGGATTTGGGGGCTGGGTGTGGTGAGGGGGGGAGGGGGCCGGAGCCGCGGTCTTCCCGCGTACTTTCCGGAAGCCCCCCGCGCGGAGGGGGAAGGGCGCGCAGTGGGGGGCCGGGGTCGTGGCGGGTGGGTTTGGAGGCGCGGTTCGCCGGGCCGGCTCCGGCTACACGACCGGCCAACTGGGAGCGACATCGAAAGCGGGTCGAACCGGCTCTTTAAACTTCCCCGAGTGTGTGCTGGGGGAGGGGAGCGCGCCGCGCCGAACTGGGAGCGATTTCTCACGCTTCGCCCCCTCGCCTCCGAGTCTCCCTGCCCACTCGCCTGCCCCCTGCCTCGAGGCGGGGTGGGGCGCGCGTGGGGATGGAGGGGGCACTTTCTGCACATTTGGGGAGGAGGGGGAGCGAGAAAGCTGGCTAATGAGGGACAAAAGGGGTGGGGGAGGAGGAACTATTTTTTTGTAAACGTTCTGAAGACAAATAGCTCTGGGAGAGCGCCCCCTGCGCCCCTCCCCGCCGCGCTTCCCCCCCCCCACCCCCGGGGGCCCCCACATACCCACCTTCGGAGCCTCTCCCAACTCGAATCCGGGGGCTGGTGGCCACGCCGCGACGCCGAAATAGGACGAGCAGCCATGTTTCCCGGGTCTCGCGCGGCCCGCCCCGCCCCTCCCCCATGGCGCGGCCGGCGCCGAGCGCGGGGCTGCGAGTGCGGGCGCCGGGCTCCATGCGGCGCGGGGCGCGGGCCGGCGGGCGGGCTGGCGGGCTGGCGCCGGGGCGGCCGGGCCTCGTGCGCGCGGGCCGGGCGCGGGCGCGCGGGGCCGGCCCCGGGCGGGCCTCCTGGCCTCCCCCGCTGCTTTGGAGCTCGAGGTGTTGTGTTATTATTATTTTTGTGAAGGCCAGGCCCGCCGGAGGCCGAGCCCGCAGGGCGCCGAGGCGTTACTGGGGGGCAGGGGCGGCCGCCAGGGCTCTGCTCGCGGTGGCACGACTGCTGGGCGCCGGGCTGCCATTTTGTCACCGTGGCTGTTGTCGCTGTGGGGGGGGGGGGGGCTGTGCAGAGTCTTGCGCCATCGCCCCGACGGCCCCGGACGTGGAGGGAGCAGGGGCAGCCGGCTCCTGGGACCCCCGGTTGTGCCGTGGGCCCCGATGGGGTTTCCCACCCCGAGACAACGGCCCGAGGCTTGGCTGGAGCGTCGCGGCGGCGGCCGCCCAGGGAGGGCGACGATCCTCCCCGCAAGTGCCCCCCCCACCCCCATCGCTCTCCCTACCTCCCCCACCCCTCTTCTTTCCAGTGTTTCGCCCTTCCTCCTGCTGGCGTTTTTCGACGTAGTTAAATGTGGCCCTAAAGACGTGCTGGTCGCCCGGGTGTTGGCTCTTTCGGAGGAACTGATAGGAGGGTAGGGGGAGAAATTAAACATGAGGTTTCTTTCTCGGGAGGGGGGCGCGCGCGCGCGCGACTCCAGCGGCCCTGACTGGAGCCAAGGACAGCCGCCGCTTACCCGGGAGGGACGAGTTGTCGATGTGTTGGGGAAACGCCCTCCGGGGCTGGGCTCTCCGGGAAGGTAGGTCGCGCCCCGGCTTTCAGGTGGGTGTTGCAGCGCCCTGCAGTCTGCGAGCGGAGGCCCCCACCCCCACCCCAGTTTTCCCCTGGCCCTCCCCCTTTTATCCCCCCCCCCCCCGCCCCGGGAAGGCAGGTTCACGGTAGGAACCCCTAGCCGAAAAGAGCAGGGAATAAGGTTTGCTTTTTACAAAAGTAAGTGATGTCTTTCTGCCGACCGCCTTTCTGCGTCACGTCTCTGGCTTGTCTCCGGGACTTTTTAAAATCCGGTGTCCGCGTTGGTTAAGCACCTCACTGGTTAAACTCTGGTGTCTGCATGAGACTAGCTTTGATGGCAGTGCCCAGCCAAGGCTGCCCAGGAAGCGAGGTTTAACTTTGACCTTTGGAATACGTCGCATGATGTTTTCCAGACTGACTGCCTGCCTAATTGGGTTCATGTAGCCTGATATTAACTCCAGTTTGTGCAAGCCGACCAAGGATCCACGGGCAGAAAATTGAGCCGGGGCTCCGGAGGGTGGTGGTGGGTGATGTTTTGTTCCTGGACTGCTGCTGCTGCTGCCGCTGGTCGTTCTGAGTCTGGGGGCCCCATAGTGAAGCCGGGGTTTGGAGCTGCACACACCTCTGCGTTTCAATCCTTCCTGCCGGAAAGAGGCGGGATAAGTTAACCTGCCCCTGTGATCTCGGCAGGTTTACCTCACCTCCTCTTTAAACCTTCACTGCCTTGCCTTTAAAAGGGAAATAAATAGTGAGCTGACCTAAAGAGTAAGTGACAAAACTGGCTTGATCTGGCCGTCAGGTGCCCAACGTGTGATAGAGCCGTTCTTGGAGAGATAATAGAGCACAACTTTGAGCTTCTCTGCGGTTCTGGACAACAACCACCACCACCACAACAATAATAATAGCGAATGCTTACACAGCACCACGCCGTGCCCGGCACAGTTCTGAGTGGATTATACAGATCAATTAATCTGGTCCCCACAGCAGCCCTGTGAGGTGTAGGTACTGTTATTATCCTCCTACGACACACAGGGAAATTGAGGCATAGAGAGCTTATCACAGCCAGCCTGCATCCTCCACCCCTTACTCTCTGTGCCCTCCCTTGAAGCACCTTTTTTTTTTTTTTTTTTTGGTCAGACACTAAGGGGAAGAGCTTTTTCTTTTCTGGCTTTCAAACAGTGCCACCTTATGAGAGATGGCGTTTCCTGTCATTTAAGGTGTTGAAATGAACCCTGGATGGCCTCCTGCTTGAAGATACTGAGGTGGATGGTCAGGACCGGGGGGGCTCCGAATTGTCATTTTATGGAGGAAGCCACACACTTTCCGAGTTTGGTTTAGAACACCGCGTCCGTTGAGGCTTGAAACAAGTTCTGTCTTGATCAGGTGTCGGGGTACATGTTTGGGGTGACGAGAAGACTCTCAGGCAGTGGTTTGTATGGGATCCTGCATGCAGTGCATTTCCCATTTTTATATGTCACCATCTACGTCCAAAACACAGGGGAACGGGCATGTCCTTTGTACCTAAGATGTAGTACGCTAGTAACAGTTCATGGGTCATCTCGCTTCATTCTCCTAACGAGGGTAGGCAAAGCAGTGTGACGCCCTCCCCGTCGTGAGGGTGGTCGCGGTATGCCGCAGGGCTGGGTTCTCCTACCGTAAAACCAGAGGCCTCTTTGGTTAGACACCAGGGCCTCTGAGAGCTGTGATACCCAAACAGGGCCCATGCAGCCTCAGAATCCCCTCGGGAGCATGTCACATGCACCCCTGGATGTCGGTGTAGCGCCAGCGCTGTCAAATTCGGGGTCCGCGGCCCGTTTGGGTATCATGAGCTCAGCGTAGTCTGTACATAGAAACCCTCCGATCTGTTCGATGATCTGGAACGCTTAACTTTGAATTCCAACGATGTGAAATGTTACCCCCCCCCCAAAGAAGTCCACTCGTCTCGTTAGACCGTCATTACCCCCACCCCCCAAACTGTATTTGTTACAGATCTTAAATTGCATCAATAAAAGAAGTGTGGAAATTTCTTTTCTGTCATTATAAAAGTGCCCGTGTCGTGTGGTTAGTTTTGCCTCTAGGAAAGTTTACTACCTGGCCCTTTACAGAGAAAGCTTGGTGACCCCTGGCTTTGGAGGGAGAGAGGGCTGGGATCTGGATTTTTTTTTTTTTTTTGTATTTTAATGTTTTTAATTTTTAAGTTTCGTATTAAGCACGTGGCAGGCCATTCACTTGGGTGGTGCTTTAGGAGTCTCTCCAGGTTCTGTCGTGTGCACCCCTTAGCTCGTTGATGCCTCATGGAAATCGGCCTTGATCCGAGAACCTCCATCCGAGGAGAAATTGTGCTCATTACCGGTTCGGAACCGAGCGCCCCTTCCATCTAGAAGTTCTCCGGGGTGACCGACCAAAGTTCTTCACTCGCATACTCCGTATTTCAAAAGGTTTCCGCGTATCTTGTAGTTTCGTGGCTCCTCTTCAATTTCAAATGTCCTCTCGGAGCTTTGAGGCCTGCGGAAGGTGCAGCAGCCGAGGCCTCCATGGCTGACATCAGACCCTCAGAGCACAGATCGTTGAAAGCCACAGATAATCCTGAAATCTCTGGTTCTGCCCCACTGCTCCCCCGCCATGCCTGTTTCCTGGGGAACACGCCAGCAACAAAGTGGCTTTGAGTTTCAGAGCCTTCTTTCTACCTCCAGACACTTGTGCCTGAGCTAATGAGCAGAGGGGACAGAAATAAGACCGGCCAGGCCGAGGGCAGGAGGAGACCGATCCAAGGGGAAGAATCTCAGTCCCCGCAACCTCGGCATGCGCTTTACGGACGGACGGTGGGCCTGCAGACCCAGGTCCCTGTCTCGGCCACTTTTGCACCACCAGCCTCTCAAGGTGACTTAATGCTAGATTTACACAATTTCCTTTTTATCGAGAATACGGGCACCTACCTGAGCTCTGTGGGCTGGTCATCCCAGAGCCTCGGTCCAAATGAATGATGCCACGTGGAAATAAAAAAAAATCTCGGGGGCTGTTGGTGACCCTTTATGGGTATCCTGTAGGCTGCTCATCAGATGTCACCTCCCCACGGTGCCTGCTCTCTCTCTACCTTGGCGTCTCCGCCTGGGAGAGGAGCTCAGAGCTCGTTGCTGAGTGGTGATGAGCCCTCGTCACCGGATGAACTTGGGCCAGTCGTTTGGCCTGAGTTCTGACAGGAAGAGGAGGCTCATTACTTTGCTGTCCAGAGGGGGCCACTCTGTCACAGCTGTGTGCTGCCATGCCTCTCCCCCCTCCCCCCGCCCCATTTTGACCCGCCCACCCTGTGCTCTAGCTAGTCGTCTCCTCTCCCATCTCCTCTCCCGGGGGATGTGCACTCCACCAGTCCGGCGTCACCACCTCTTTCCTTCCATAAGTACGGAGAAATAGGGACCTGACTTTGAGTCTTATAATCTTATGTTACATTGGAATACAATTGTACAAATGATAAATACCCAACAATGATGTTTTCATTAAAGAGATGGAGTCTGGCAGGGATGGAGAATCGCGAAGGCATCTGTTGTTCAGAACTTGTCATTTAATAAAATTTGTTGAAACGAGACGAGCAAAGCACCCGCGGCCCTGGGCCACCTGCCCGGACGTGGAAACAGCCTCCTTACAAGAACCAGTTGTCCTGATGATATTTGTTAATACAGAGACTGTAAACAAGAGAAAACATCTTTGTTCCACCACTCTAGTCCCTGCCTTGTGCCCGACGAGCCACGCCCTCAACCCCCATGTTTCCACTCACGTTCGTTTTGTTGTAGCCCCACAGCTGCCCTGGGACGCGCGTCTGTCTCCTTTACCAGCGCTTGCCCGAGGCGGCAGGTCTAAAAGATCGGCATGCTCCTCCGCTGTCCCCCACCCCGATGCGGATTAAAGTCCGGGCTGTCTTTCCCAGAGATATCTGCATTGGGGATTCCGGCTTGGGGAGCAAGTTAGCAGAGGACTACGAAAGACTGGCGTGCTGTTCTCCGTTTTGCTGTTATTAACCGACTTGGGCGAGAGGCTGGGCTTCTTGGGGCCTCTCTGTCTCCTTCGCTCTGAAATGACAGTATTGAATTAGGTTGGTGGCTTTCAAACTTCTCGATCCTAACAGTAAAAATATGTTTTGCACCACTACCCGGTACGTATATACATACATATGTTCTACCCAAAAAACGACAAGGCACTTCCTTACTGCGCGTCAAACACTTCTGTTCATTAAAAAAAAGCGTGCTGGCTTCGACCCATAAATGGATCACATTGCTTGTTATTGTTTGAAAGACGTTAAGAGATGAATATTAAGCTTCATCTCTGATTTGGGGGACTGAAGGAATGCCGCGTGTAACTTTGTGAGCTCCCTCCATTGAGGGTCAGTAGTGATTTCTCCAGCTTTTAAGCCAGCCCGAGGGGCACCTGGGTGGCTCAGTCCAATAAGTGTGTGCTTCGGCTCAGGTCATGGTCTCACCGTTTAGAGTCTGAGCTCGGCGTCGGAGGCTGCTGTCAGCACAGAGTCTGCTTCAGATCCTCTTCCCCACACCCCACCCTTGCCCCTCCCCTGCTTGTATTTTCTCTCTGTCTTTCTCAAATTAAATAAATAACACTCAAAAAAAAAACAAAAAAAACCAGCTCCTCCCCGGGTCCCATGTTCTCAAACTGCACACTCCCTCCTTAGTTCTAGTCTCTCCCACCCCAAACCTTCTCATGGCATTAAGGAATCCTTATCCTAAATCCTACCCCCAAGTGGAAGCCTTCCAGGGTTCCTGGTTGTGCCAGTGGCGCTCAGTCAAACCTGTTCCTGCACCCCCTTCTCTCCCCTCCCCCCGCCCCGGGGCCCTCCATCCTTCGGTGCCCTCCATCCTTCGGGTGCCCCACGCTGTGCGCTGTGCCGACTGCCTGGGGGCTCCCACGGTGTCCAGCATGGGAGAGAGGCTTCTAGAGTGAGGAGAGTGCCTTTGGCCTCTGCTCCCAGCCAGCCTGCCTGGGCAGTACATCCTGTCTCCCCCACTTCCAGCCATGGCACTTGGGCAAGCCCCTTTACCTCACAAGCGCCTCCCCACTTTTGTCTCTGTAAAGTGACGATGCGATGGTACCTACCCCATAGTAAGCGCTCAGTAAACCAGAGCCGTCATTGTTATTCTGCTCTGTCCCGCTGGAACCCCATAGTTGGCATTCGCTTTAGAAACCAAACAAAACAAAACAACCATACATTAACAACAGACACATTATATAAAAAAGTAACATTTGTTTCAGTGAGAAAGGAGGTTAGAAGCTAGAGATTCTGACTTGGCAGAAGTCTTTCTCCCCACAAGTTCTCCCAACAGTTCAGTAGTAAACTGTTGTTTCTGGATGGGAGTATAGCCGGGCAGCCCCGGCAGCGGGCCCCGGGCAGTCTGTGCGGAGGGTCAGGTCACCCCTCGCTCTGGCCCCGACGGGGCGACAGCTCCGTTATCCTGCCCCCTTGCCGGCCACCCCCGCCGCCCTCATGGAAAAGTGACACCGAGTTTCCTAAGAAATACCTAGACGGAATCTGTGCCCAGCTCAGCTGTCCTTGGTGTCTGGTCCCCTCCTGCCGCTCAGTTCCCTTTTTCGTCCTGGGCACCTAAGCCCCCCCTCCCCTTCGGTCCTGCTCAAGCTTGGGGTGTTCTCCCATCTTCCAGCAGACAGAAACCCTCGCTTGATTCTGTGTCACCGTGGCTGCTGCCTAGCTCTGTCTTTCCGTTTACAGTCAGACTTCCTGAATTGTCTAGAACCACCTTCTCCATTCCCCCACTTCTCTCACACCTCAACCCTCCTCCGTCTGGTTTGCTTCCTAAACTGCTCTAAAGACACAACTTCACCGTCGTCTTCTACGTGATGCCTCAGCAGCATCCGCACCCTTGACCTTCATGAAATACGTTCCCTCCCGCTCTCCCTTTCTCCGGCGTGTCTCCTGCCGCTCTGGCCACCCCTCGTTTCTGGTGCCCTTTACCCTCGTCTCTGTGGCCCCGAAGCACTGTGCCCAGACAGGCCTTGGGCCCTCTGGGTCTGCATTCCCTCCGTGCCGCTCGGTGGCCGCCCGCGCGACAGCTGAGGGGACCGTGCTCGCCCTGCGGTCTGATGTGTGCACCCCAGCCCCGAACTCCCGGCTCAGCTCAGGACCCTCCCGATGTCCCCACCCGATTGTCCCCAAGTCGCCCCACCAGCAGATGTCCAGAAAGAACCCACGACCTCTGTAACCCGCATCCTGCCCTGGAGGCGCTGCGCGCTTCAGTCCATCACGAGTGCCGTCTGTTCGCGACACCGTCCTCCACCGCCTGCCGGCCGATGTCCCTGCGCCAGCAGCCCCCGGGCCGCGCTTCAGGCTCCAGCCCGCACGCTCTCGCCGAAACACGGGTGCAGTTGGGGCGCCGTGCTTCAGATACGTGGCATTCTTAGGAGAGGGTCCAGAAGCCTTGCGAAGGTCCTGCGGGGACTGGCCACTGGTCGCCCGCGTCATTTCCCCTCACCGCCTTCCCTCGGCGCCGGCCTCACCCACCGCCCTCACCCCTGCAGATCTGCTCCGGCCCGGCCCCACCCACCGCCCTCACCCCTGCAGATCTGCCCCGGGCCCCGGCCGGCCCTGTCTCCGGCTCCGCGTCCGATGGTCTTCACCAGCGCCCTCACCCTCCACCCTCCTCTGCTCTGGGTCTGGTGCTTTTGTCGTGAAACTCTTAGGGAAATTTCCTTCGCAGCGCTTCGGTTGGTAATTAGACATCCCTGAATGTGAGTGTTTTAATCAGCATCTCTGTCCCCCTGCGCAGCCGCAGGATTTAAAGGCCCTGCTTTCGGTACACATTCCCGTGTGATCTCGGAGCGCGGCCCGGCGCTTGGCACGTGGCGGGCCTTCTAGAAATCCCGGGCAAATGAAGAAGCCAGGGTCCTTGCATGTTCTTGTCCTTTTCGTCACCCTCTGGAAAGCCAAGCAGGAGCCCCTGAAACAAAGCATCAGAAACAAGGTCGGGTTTTTTGCCCCCCACCCCCCTCCCCTCCAGCTCTCCCCTGGGTGGGTGCGAGCTCTTCCTCTGGGCAGGGGATTCACACTTTCCTAGCGCCCTGTGCTTCTCACGCTTTTCTGGTTTTTTACATCGGCACCTCAGCCCTGGTTCGTCTCCCTTTCGGTTAGCCGATTATTCACGTACAGCGCGTGTACATACGTACGTTGTAAAACATAACACCAAAAAAAATAGTAATAAAACACAGAAGTATTTTTAAAGGTTCGAATACTTTCTTCCCGCACGTCGGTGGATCGTGTTAGGAGACTCCTGCGCTAATCGGTGGCTTATTAATTTGGTCGTGAAAGCTCGTGCCGTGTAAGAAACGCCTGTATCTTAACCGAGCGCCCTTTCCTTACTCAGAACTTCCCAGCCCCGGCGTGCGAGGGGTTCGGGGTTCAGGGCGAGGGATGAAGAGCGTTCTTTGCCCTGCTTTGACAAGCAGGGATGGTGCAGTGGTCTGCCTGAGGTCCCCAGCAGAGGAAGTGTCCGTCGCTGAGCGTTAGGAGGTGCCGTCTGGTTAGGCCATGGGCACAGACCCCCAGCGTCCTCTCGGGCCGTCCCGGAGGGCTCAGCAAAGGCTGCCCCCCCGGGCGGTTCTGCAGCCGCCTTGCGAGGCCCAGACGGGTCTGAGGCGAGAGGATTCCGGGGGGCTTCCGCCCTGGTTGTCCTCGGGCTGGGGGAACAGGAATGGAGGGCCGGAGTGAAGGCGGGAGGCGAAAGGCCCGGGGTGTCCAGGCGTGAGCACCGTCGTCGTGCTGAGACTCTGCTGTCAGAAGTGTCCCGGAGGTCTGGGTCACAGGATTCTGCTGTGTCCCTCAGACGTCGGAGAGAGACAGGAGAGAGAGAGAGAGAGAGAGGGACACGGAATGTGTGTGTGTGTGTGTGTGCGCGCGCGCGCGCGCGCGGCAGGTGACGGGGTTGAAGCAAGAACCTGTAATAGTAAATTTAAAAGGATTACAGATTTCTCCCGGGGTGCACGTCCCGTGGAGGCCCTCACCCCGCGTTACGTAACCGACGTTTCTGCAGCCGCGGGCCTCCCCAGCAGGCCCAGATGGTGCGGCCAGGAAGGGAGGGCCAGGGGAGCCCACTGTCACTGCCACGGCCCGTGTGCCCAGCGTCCAGAGCCGTGCAGGGAGTTCCGCGAATGCCACTTAAGTATCTGGGTAGCAGCTTGAATTTCCCAAATCCGGTTCCTGTGTTCTGGATTGGGGGAAGGGGAGGGGGAGGGGGGACAGGAGCGGGGCGGGGAGGGGGGTACAGACCAGTGGGTTAGGGTTTCCGTGGTGGGGTTGGGGAGGTAGAGCACGGACGGCGGAAGGAAGGTGTGCGGCCAGAACGGCAGATTTCAGCCCCAGCTGCGCAGCAGAACCACCAGGGGGGCGTTTTAGGAAATTCCCAGGCTCTCGGCAGCTGCAGAACCAGCCTCCGAGGGCGGCGCCCGGTGCTCTGAAGGGGGCTCTAAAGCACAGTTGGAACCGCCGCATCGAGGCAGGGTGCAGAACTGCGCGGCAGGTAGGAAGAAGTAAAGTACGTGGAGGTGAAAGAAGAGGAAAACGGAGGAAGGAAACCGGGAAAGCGGAAAGAGGGGTGCAGAATCCCCCCGCCGCGGGGGTGCCGGGCTCTGCTCCTCGGCCCCGCCGCCCTCACAGGCCTACATTCCGGCTCATCACACTTGCACATGAACCTGTACCTCACGGGGCTGCTACTGGGGGCGTCGAGTGGGGTCTCACTTGGCCCTTCCTCGATCTCCGGGGAACTTCTCGTGAGAAGGAGGGGACCCCCAGAGCCAAGCGGCCGGGTGTCGCGGGCAGCGTCTGTAATGTGGGGACTGCCGATAATGCCTGCTTGCGACCAGGACCGGAAGAAATGGTGGTGCCGGGTGCGGGTCTAGTGGATTCTCACCGGCCCGGGCCTGAAGGAGTGTTGGAGCGGGGAGGGGGAGGGGGCGGCCTGTCCGAAGAAGGCCCTTGCTCGGGGTCTGAGCCTGTGTGCGGTGGGAGCAGTTCTGGGGAGAGCCGGCTTTGCCTGCCCCAGGGGAGGCCTCCCTGGAGCTGCTCGAGCGGGTGGGAGGGGGCTGCAGGAGCCCCAGGCGAGACACAGCAGACACCCCTGCCCCTCGGCCTCCCTCTCCCTGCAGAGTAGAGGTGACGGGCTGCCTGCCTGGCTTCTCTTTCCTGGAGCACTTGCTCTGCCCGCAGACCCTCCCGCCTCTCCCCTCCCCTCCCGCCTCTCCCCTCCCCTCCCCTCCTGGCTGCAGGACCCTGGGTCTGCCTTCTTCATTCAGACAGCTCCTGACAGGTCTCCTCCAGGAAGTCCGCCTCCACTGACTGGAAGAAAGGGCGCCATTTGTGTCCCTCCCCGGTGATGTCAAGATGCAGAAGTCCCCAGGACTTCCAAGTGTGCTCTCCTCTGAGCAAATTCCCCTAGCGCCTCCCTGGGGCGTCCATCCGTTGTGGCCCAGCTCTCTGTGGGCCACTGTCTCTATTCTCCCTGCCCGAGGGCGGCGTCGAGGGTTTGCAGAGACCGGGGCGGCAGCTCCCCTGCAGCTGGGTGCCTCGGGAAGGCTCTGGGATGACGTCATGTGTCTCCAGCCTCCCGCCTGGCTGCGGTGGGAAGGATCTGTCTGTTCTGGCACCAGGGCCTCTTCCATATGGAGGGCCAGGAATTGGCCCTCACAGCCACCCAGGGCGTTCCCATCACTGCCGCACGTCTCCATCCCCCCGAGGAGATTGGGGTGCACCCCCGGTGCGGCCCGGAAAGGGTGGGCAGGCACGCACTTTGGTGCAGCGCCCCAGCTCTGTCTGGGAGGCTCGGAGAATCGTCCCCGCAGACGTCGGCCTACCGCCTTGATGAGTGGCTGCGCTCCTAGCCTCCTGTCTAGTTTGCAGCTCTGTCGCAGACGTGCCTTTGTGGGTCCCGGTCAAGAGAGCTGGTGTGTCTGTATGTTTCGGTGTGGTCTGGGAGTGTCGGGAGGCTTCTCCTGGAGCAGGGCCGTCTCGGGCTGCGGGTCTGGGCGGAGGTTGAGGAGCTGCGGTCACGGCAGCAGGAATGGAATGCTGCCCTCTTGAAAGGGAAGGAGTACGTGGTTCAGGGCAGGCGTTTGGCCTCTGGAGGCACTCGGGAACCTTCCCTTAGTCCTAGCAGCCAGCGTGGTGACCGCCAGGAGTGGCCACAGGGGAGTGCCTGGTGCGGAAGTGAAAATGCACCTGCGAGTTTGGCCGGTGGCCGCAGACTCCGGCGAGGTCTGGATCCTGGTCTGCAAGGTGCCCGCTGTCCCGGCAAACCGGGCTTGTGTCGGGCAGATGCTCTGCCAGCCCGGGGGGGCTTATGGTGGCCACCGATGTCCCTGGTGGCACACAGCACTGGGCCGGCTGGTGTCTGACGTTCACCAGTTATGAGGGTGATGTCTGCAGATAGCAAGTACTGTGGAGGGGCCGTTGGGTTCTTCCACCTCACGTGTCGACTGAATGACCACTGGGTGGGCATTCTGCACGACGCGGCAGTGAACTAGACAGACTTCTCTCTGCCGCCTGCCTGGGGCTCCCATTCCACTGAGGGACACGGTCAGTGAAGTGAAGGGTGAGGACGCGGAATGCCGAGTCCCAGGAAGACAGAGCTGTGCCGTATAGGGTGCCGTGTGATCCAGGAGGGCCTCTCTGATGAGGTGGCATTTGAGCAATCACTCGGTAACCTGCACTGGGCCTCTGGCCCCCGTGAGCCAGAACCTAAGGTATCTGATCTCAGAGTACCTACGCATCATCTTGCCGACGAGCAGGTAGAGGCCCGGCGAGGTTAAGGTGCAGATTCAGGAGGCGATAAGGAGGAAAGATGACGTGAAAGAAGAGGGGGACAAAATCTAAGTGGCCAGCACTCTGCTCACCCCAACCTTAGTCATTGCCCCAGGCCAGCTGACCCCCTGCCGTTTCATCCCGGAAGGTCTCCTTATTCTCTTAAGACTCCAGCTTTGAAAGATGTGTACTTGCAAATTTGCATTTCCTAACAACGGCAGGTTTATTTTCTCATGCATGGCTGCGTGAGTCGGAGGGTGCGGGACAGAAAGTTGAAACACATCTTGTAACCACCAGTGAGCCCTCCACCTGCTGTCGGTCTCACCTGCCTAGGCCGAAGCGTGGCCCAGTTTTGGTAACCAGAGGCTCTTGCTGTCCATCTTGGTGGAACCTTCCTTCCTTCCTTCCTTCCTTCCTTCCTTCCTTCCTTCCTTCCTTCCTCCTTCCTCCCTTCCTCCCTTCCTTCCTACGTTTATTCATTTTTGAGAGACAGAGAGAGATAGGGTGCAAGTGGAGGAAGGGCAGAGAGAGGGAGACACAGAATCTGAAGCAGGCTCCAGGCTCTGAACCATCAGCGCAGAGCCGGACACGGGGCTCGAACCCACAGACCGCGAGACCATGACCTGAGCCGAAGTCGGCCGCCTAACAGACTGAGCCACCAAGGCGCACCTAAGTGGGATTTTTCATGTTCTTTCTGAAACAGTGGAATTTCTTGGAAGATCCCATTGCTACTTTATGGATTCCATCTGGCCCTTCCCCCCTGGTTTGAGGGGCCAGGTGCCTTTAGGTAGGCGGGGGAGACGCTGCCCTTACCTCTGACCCAAGATGGTGAGGTGGGACTTAGAGCCTCCCCCCCTCACCCCCCGGGCTTGCCTTCAGGGAGAAACACACTGTAAAATCAGGTCAGAGAACCAGCCTTGATCCACCTCTTCTCCCAAGGACCGGGAAGAACCTTAATTGGCTGATAGTTTTCATCTAGAAGCAGGTGTCCTGCGTGAATTTGAAAGGAGCGTTTGGTGAAGTAAGACTTCATTAATTAGCCTGTTAGGGAACCGGCTTCCCCTTGTTATGGGGGCTGGGTAGATTTGATGACCACTGTTTTGCTTTGGGCTTCTGAAAAGGAGGGACGAGATTTTCATCCTTTTCACTAAATATTGAGAAAAATGTAGTGTATGTTTTTATGTGTGTTGTTGGCTTTTAACCGTTGAGTATCTGTGTGCCAGGTACCATATTTATTCTTATTTAATCTGTGTAGAAATGCTACAAGCCGGGTGGGATTATTCCCACTTTAACAGATGAGGGACCTGAGGCTCAGAAAGCTAGTTAAGCAAGGAGCTCAAGGTCACATCTTGCTGAGGAGCTGCGCTTGGGTACAAAGCCAGGTCGTTGACTTCAGAGCTTTGCGCACAGCCTCAAATCTTAACTGTGACTCTCGCATCTTCCCAGCCACTTTGGGGCTGCCGATGGGAAAATGCTCTAGAGTCTGGATTTTCGTTTCTCTTTTTCTGTAATATCTGCTGCATTTGTTTTCCCTAGGAGGATGAACATATCTGGCTTAAAAAATATATTTTATTGTGAAATAGAACACATTAAAGTAAATGAAATGTGAGGTTCAATGATTTTTTTTTTAAGTTTATTTCTTTATTTTGAGAGAGAGAGCAGGGCAGGGCAGGGGCAGAGAGAGAGGGAGAGAGAGAATCCCAGGCAGGCTCCAAAGAGCCCAGCGCGGGGTTCAGACTCACGAATTGTGAGATCATGACCTGAGCCAAAATCAAGAGTTGGACCCTTAACCGACTGAGCCGCCCAGGCGCCCCTCCGTCGGATTTTTTTCCCCTTAAACGATTTTTTTGAATTGTTGCGGCAGTCCCAGCCAAACGAACTCGCCGTGTGCCTTCCCTTGCCTTTCCGTCCCAGTCTTGTCCGCGCATCCCCTCGTGTTTCTGACATCCTTCAACCACGAGGGCTTGGGCGCACAGGTGAGAAGCCTACCTAGGGCGCCGCAGAGTACTGAAGAGGGCCTGCCAAGTGGGAGAAGACCAAATTCTTTTCCGGCGAAAGTAGGCTAAGGCAATTAGGGGCTTAGGCACTGCCTCAAAAACTACATAGCAGCACGTTCTCACCTGGAGTAAGAAGAGAGAGAGCGCAGGTGGGGGTGGAATGGGCCCGGCGGCGTGTTTTCCCTGCAGCACCTTCAGCCTTGCCCTCCGCAGGACCGCTTCTGGGACAGGAGTCAGGCTGGCCCCTTACTGAGCACCTGCTGCAAAGCCTCGCATCGTGCTTGGTATTTGGCAAACAATACTTCTTCGGTCCTCGAGGACCACCCCCCCCCCCCAGGTGTCCGTATGGACATCCACGACCAGACAGGGAAACTTCCCCGCAGGGGTGAGATGGCCCTCAGGGCACACTGACCTGCCGCCGTGTGTCGCATCAGTTACCTCTGCTTGTCCCTCCAGACTGGACCGTCCGGGGACAGAAGGCAAGGGTACCTTCACTGGCTGCTCGGTGCGGCGCCCGGCATTTTGGCAGGCCCTGAGCATCTGTCGAGTGAACAGGGGTGAAGTCACTTGTCTACACAGGTGCAGTGGTGAAGCCTTCCCGTGGTAGGACTCCGAGGCTCCGGCACCGCTGCCCGGCAGGTCAGAAGTAGGATCCGATTCCAGCTCTTTGGTTAATCAGTGGGAGGAGCGTGAAATGACGTACAGCCCCGTTTATCTCAGTTGCAACGGTATTATAGAAAAAGATTGGAAGTGACCCAATTACTCATCAATAAAGCCCGGTTAAGAAAAACGATGGCACATCCACACAGTGCAATTAAGAAACGAGGTTTTTGTGTGCTACGTTACGTGAACTTCATGAGAAAAAAGGGCAAAAATCAGTATATAATATGCTAGTTTGGGGTAAAGGAGAAAAATAAGATTTTGAATTCGCTTGTGTAGGTGTAGACAAACTCTAGAAGGGTCCTTAATGGGTAGGATGGTTAACTAGGCAGGATAGGAGGGGGAATTAACTGTTTATCTTATGCTTTTTTTTTTTTTTAAGTTTATTTACTTTGAGAGAGAGAGGCCAAGCACTTGAGCACGGGAGGGGCAGAGAGGGAGAGAATCCCAAGCAGGCTGTGCCCGGGCAGCATAGAGCCCGATGTGGGGCTCGAACCCATGACCTGTGAGATCAGGACCTGAGCCCAAGTCCAGAGCTGGACGCTTAGTCGACTGAGCCACCCAGGCGCCCCTGCTGTTTGGTTTTGAAACCATGGGAACGGATGTTACTTATTCAAAAAATTAAAAAGAAAAAAAAATCACGGGAGTGACTTTGGACTCGCTGTTGTCTACCTGGGCGCCAGTCTCCGCATCCGAAAATGGGGTGATTAGATTAGAGCAAGGTGTCATCACATTGTGTGTATTGTGTGTATCTCTGGCTTTTGTGGGTTTTCCCAGGAGACACCGACCGGGTCCTAGGACGGTCCGCAGTCCCTTCTGTTGGTGGCCGGACCTGGATCGGCTCAGGCCATCTGAGAAAGGCCGGGGTGACGCAGAGCGCAAGGAGCCCTCTGCCGAGGTCCGGGCCTTGTTCCTGTCCCCGTGCCTGGCAGTGTATCCTCTGAACACCCTGTCCCGGTGTGACTCAGTTGGTTCTTCCCTCAAACAGGAGGATTACAGGGAAGAGAGACTGTTCTGGAGCTTTCTGGCAAAGTGCTGCCGTTTAATAGGAAGGAGGAAAATGGCAGAATGTTTTCCCAGGTTATTTTTAATGCTTTTCAGTTCAGCAAACATTAATTGAGAGCTAAGTGCAAGGCAGTGTGGGGGAGTCAGAGCTACATAACACCTCATCTCTGCTCTCCAGAGTGTGAAGTCTTGGGTGAGAAACTCGAGTGTAAGATTCCTCCCCGTGCCCTCCAGGACTGCACAGTTTACCTCATCTGGTCCCGCAGAGACGCGTGGGGCTGGAAGGGGCTCTCCCCTAAAGAAGGCCACACAGTTCCTAAGCGGTAACACCTGGAACTGAACCAGACTTTCTCTGACTGCTTTTCATGAGCCCAGACACTCGCAGTTGGAACATTCTGCCCCGGGAGACGTCCTGGAGGCACGTGGCTTAGGCCAGTCTCTACTTGGAAACAGTCGGGTGAGCGCGGTCCTCAATCAACCTCCTTCACCGTTTGCCTTTACGGAAGGGCAGTGGAAATCTCAGGCTCGTGGTCACGCGTGGAGTCCTGACCCCCTTTGCTGTGGTCCCAACAGCGCTGACCGCCGCTGCCTGTGAAACCCACCACCCTACCACGAGTTACGGGCGCAGTGTCCCACGTGTGTGTCAGGGCGGAGGTGACAGCATCCGTGTCCCCACCCCTTTCTCATGCCACCGCTTCCTCTTCTTTTCCTTCCCTTCTTCCCCAGATTCTGTTGCCGCCACCTGTCACCCTCTTTCCCAGAAGAGCCACACATGCTCCCCGCTCCAGGTCTCTGCCCTGGCTGTTCCCTCCCTCTCCCTGAAAAGCTCTTCCCGCGGCTTCAAGTCCCCACTGGAAACTCACTTGGCTAGGCCTTCCCCGGCCCCCCTGTCTAAAGCGGCACCCCTTCCGGTACTGCTGTTTCTCTCCGTGGTATCTGTGTCTCTTACATACAGAACACGCGTATCGGCTTCTTGCCTCACCCCCGTTCGCCCCGATGTGCGAGCCCACGAAGCCCGGCTGGTTTGGCTTTGCTCCGTATCCCTCACTCCGCCTAGCGCAGGTGCCCAGCATCTGTACATACTGTTGACCGAGTAAATTGTAAATTGCCCTGTGGCCTAAACAAGTAACACTTCTTTAAAGAGGAAAGAAGCAAATCATAGCATTTTTTTTAAGAAGTGAAAAGACCCAAGGCTTATCTCTCTGCAGCGCTTCGTCTTGGGATATGACTCCGTTTAATAATCGTTCAGCCCTGTTTAGAGCCCTCTGCAGACAGTCCACTTAGCGGCCTCTGATTTGTATGCTGAGGGAGACTGCTCACCGATTTTTTTTCCAGACCAGCCCATTCTTCTGCGGGACAGTCGTAATGATTTAAACACTCTCTTGCAGTTTACATGGGGCCGAAAACTGCCTCACTGTAATTCCTACACACCGATCTTCGTTCTCGAAGCGCCGGAGAACACGGGGTACACGCACTTCTGTGCGCACAGGACGCTCCTTCAGATGGCTGGAAAAGACGGCTATCGCAAGACTCCCGCCACCCTGCGGCGAAACATCACCGGGTCCTTTGATGGTTCTCCCAGCCCCGCGGTGGTCAGGGGCCTTCCCACCCCGGGTGCCTTTCTCAAGTTTGTTCTGCCTCGAGTTTCAGAATTCAAGATTTAGGCCTGTCAGACCAAGAGTATATATATATATGTATATTTATTTATTTATTTATTTATTTATATTTATATCTGGAGAGACCCCGCCACAAGGGTCCTCGTTGCCCTGTTGCTGTCAGCACAGCCTTGGGACGGCCTCGTCTGGGAGACAGAACGAATCGGTTCAGTTTTACCTCGTCTCTAGTCGTTGAGCCTTCAAGAATCATAAAGGTCGTAAGGGTTTTGGTTTTTTGGCTTTTAGCATTTTTCGTTTTAAGATTTATTTATTTTTGAGAGAGAGAGTGCAAGTGGGGAAAGGGCAGAGAGAGAGGGGGACAGAAAATCGAAACCAGGCTCTGAGCTGACAGCAGCCAGCCCGATGCGGGGCTCGAACTCAGGCACCTCGAGATCGTGACCTGAGCTGAATTCGGACCCTCAACCCACAGAGCCACCCAGGGGCCCCTTGGGCTTTAGCATTTTGAGATTACAGCAGCTGCGGGTCCACGAACAACAAGGAACTCGACCTGTACCCTGCTTTGTTTTCTTAAGTTTATTTAAATTTGTGTATTTATTTTGAGAGAGGCTGAGAGAGTGTGAGCGGGGGAGGAGCAGAGACGGGGAGAGAGAATCCCAAGCAGGTTCTGCGCTGGTAGCAGAGAGCCTGATGCGGGGCTCCAACCCACAAACCATGAGATCATGATCTGAGCCAAAACCAAGAGTCGGAGTTGGACGCTTAACCCACTGAGCCACCCAGGCGCCCCTGTGCCCTATTTTATTTAATTTCTTTTAATGTTTATTTTTGAGAGAGAGACAGAGTGAGAGCAAGGAGGGGCAGAGAGAGAGGGAGACACAGAATCCAAAGGAGGTTTCAGGTTCTGAGCTGTCGACACAGAGCCCGACACGGGGTTCGAACTCACGAACAGTGAGATCATGACCTGAGCTGAAGTTGGATGCTCAACCGAGTGAGTCACCCGGGCGCCCCACCCTGGACCCTATTTTAAAAGACAGTAAACACGAGTAAAGTTGTGTCTCCAGAATCCACGTGAAGAGGATGGAACTCTGGAAATAGAGCAAAACGTGCAGAGCCTGCAGCTCAGCCTTTCCTCCCTCTCTGACCGCCTGTGTCTGTTTCCCAGTGTCTGTCCGCCTGTCCCTCTGCCTTCCGTGTTCCGTCCTCCCGCCCTCCCACTTAGCAGACCCACGGAACTAACGTCTACTTCGCAGCATTTCCTGCGCTTCCATCGCCAGGGCTGTACCATAGCCTGTCACTTGCAGACCGAGGCTAAGTTGCACGTGTCCCGTTTTTCTCGAGGAGAAGGAGCGGAGATTAAATTGCTTCTTACGGGTGACCCTTGGCCCGTTCGCTTTGTGGTCTTGGAGAGAAACAATTCTCAGCCCCCAGCTTTAGGCTCTTCTGCCTGATGGGTTCCCGTTTCCGCCCAAATCAGCGGTTCCCCCTGGTGGTCGGACAGGAGGCCTTCTGCGCCCCGCTACTTGCTCCGCTCCGGTCATTGGTGGTGCCGCTGTCATTTTGGGTCGAGGCGGCAGGGAAGGAGGCCAGGGTCGAGGGTTTCGACTCTGAGGCCACCGAGCCTTTCTCTGCCTCTTCGGCGCTTCCAGCCCTGCCGGGGTGTGTGGAGGCGGGTGGGAGGGAGGGAGGGAGGAGGGCCAGGTTCAGGCATGGAGCGCTTTTCCTCACAGCTGTTTTCTTTTTCCTCCTTTGTTTCCTCTTGCTTCCGGGAGTTCATCCGGAGAGGCCTGTGCCTTGGGGTGTGGGAGAATTGAGAACAGCCCAAGGTCTGGTTCCATAACGGCTGTGTGACCTTGGGTGAGTCACTGGTTGGTTTTCACAGAGCTTCAGCAGTTGCCCCAGGAGCCGGAGAGGCGCTGGTGGCTCCCTGGCGGTGGTGATGATGGGGCCCTCTGGTGCTCTGACTACTTCTTAATAGCCAGCTGCAGCTTTAGCCGAGGGGCTGTGGGACGCCTCCTGGCCTCTGAGTCTGAGTACCGAGGTGACTCCCCAGCTGGGCTGTGCTGCTGGGCCGGGCTGGGCAGAGGGTCGACCTGCCAGCTCGTGGATCTGAGGGAGTCAGTTAACTTCTGTTTTGCAGACCGGTCTTCCACTCGGGGGTCCACAGGGAGTGGGTGGCCCTCAAGGTCACATCGGGCCCACGGCCCTGTTTTCGGACTCTTCTGACCTTGGGGACTCCAGCGGCATTTCCACGTCAGACTGCCCCCGCTGTCCCCAGGTGATCCCAGCCGGGCTGACCGTCAGTCCCTGAATCTGATTACGGAGTCCCCATCAGCCACATCGGGCAGCTGGAATAAAGGGCGCAGGAAGCCATGTTTGTTGATTTGCCGCAGAGTGGCATTAGTGAGATGCTTTGCTTCGGAAAGTGAATTAGGGATTAGTTAGCCTTTTAGAATCTAGAAGGTTCTTCAGAGCCGTCTCCCCCTCCATTCTTTGCTCTAGCTTGACCGATCCGTTCCGGTTGGACCACTGAGCGAGTGTTTACCGAAAGCCAGCCCCTCTGGGCAGGGCACCGGTGGGGAACAGTGAGACCTCAGACCTCGGTGAGGCTGTGTTTGGAGGAGAGCTCGCAGGAAGAACTGCCAGGTGCCCTGTGGCCGAGCAGCGGCTCTGAGGGGCCCGGTGGAAGGGGGCACTTTCCCGGGGAGAGGGGCAGGACGGGTGGAATTCTAGTCGTCTGAGGATTCAACGAAGCGATGCCTGGGGACGCACTTTGTACACTGTCTTATGGGGAAGAAATGCCAGGTGGTGCCACCGCGTTCGCTGCGGGGCAGGGAGGCTGGCAGAGAGGTGAGGTGGGGACAGACTGCCTTGGGAAGAGGCACGGGGTTTTTCGTCCAGGAGCACTGATGGCTGGGGGGCTGGGAATCCTCCTCCGGCTTTGCAGTCCCCGTGGCCGTTAAAGTCTGTGGGCCAGGAGTGCTGGGACACGACCGGACATGATCAAAGTAGCGTTTTAGGGCAGATTGGCCAGGATTTACCCCTTCGATCTCCTCGTGGCCTTTCTGTTGCGTGGGGCCGGTGCTGGGGCTCTTTAATAAGATCATCGTGAACCGTGTGGGTTTTTGTTTTTTTTTTTTATGAAGCACAGCATTGTTGAGCAGGGAATAGGACCCCATGAGCGGAGGTGCCTGCTCCCTGCCGCCCTGGGAAATGGCAGACACCAGGTGGGACGATGCCAGGCTCCCGCGTTTGGAACCCAACACCCTGGGCCTCTGGGGGCTGCTTTTGTGACCCTGGTGTGTTTTAAGAGACTACACGATTGATTTCTGTGTTTCATTAATTGCCCGAGGCCCCAAATTTCCTTTCCAGCCTCCCTCGGTGGTGAATCCTGAGCTCTTTTGGCCCATGAAATCTCTCATTTCCTTTCGGGGGAACAGAGGCTGAATTTGGATGTGAGTGGGACTAAAAGTATATGGACCCACAGGATTTTGGAATTAGAAGGGGTCTCCTCTCTGCGCTCAGGCTCCATTGTCCAGTGTGTGAATTCGGGGACTGGCAGAAACCCAGAGAGGGATGTGGCTTCCCCCAAGGCACACAGCAAGCTACCGGCAAGGTGGGCACCAGAGTCCAGGTCCTCTGCCTGTCTGATGAGCATCCTTATGCTTCTTGTCCCTCTTTCCTTCTTCCGGTCACCATTCAGGTGCCACCTTCTGGGACCAGCGCCCTCACTGGTCTCAGTTTCAAGCTCCTGCTTCATCACACCTTCCGGTACCCACTAAAGGTGGGAAGGGACAACCATAGGGAAGATGTGGCCTGCTAGATTGCCAGCCGATCGCATCATCCACCAATTCCAAGACCTCCTCTCTCCCTGTTCCCACTGCACTGCCCTCCCCCAGCAAAGTCAGACCAAGACACCCCCTCCCCGCGTCCTGGGCCCAAAAGCCTTCTGGACCTATTTTCTGCTGCTCTGGGAATACTTTGCTTCCCATACTCTTAAAGCAGGCCGGGCTAGGGCAGGGGCTGGGCGGTTAGGGAAGGCTGCCTCCAGGAAGTGGAACTGACAAGGTCTTGACGCGGAGTAGAATGCAGACTGGCCCCGGAGGGAGGAGTGGGGTGTCAGGGGAGGAGAGCAAGGGCCCTCACATCAGGGAGGAGCCCTGGCGGTGCTGGGGGCTCGCTGGCTAAACGGGTCCATTCCCCGAGCCCGAAGCCCGGGTCCTGCAGCCACCCCCGTCCGCCTCCGGGAACTGCGAGTCCGTCCTTCTGGCTGCAGGAAGCATCCGCAGTGGATGGAACCCGCTCCGCTGTGTCTTGGCGAGGCGGCAACCAGGACCTCCCCACACCCGCCGGAGGAGGTAGGGAGCCGGTTCCAGGCGGCGCAGGAGCCAGTCCCCGGGTTTATGCTAATGCGGGCCCTCCCCCAGCCGGCGCTTAGCCTATTACCCGGGCCCTGGCCGACAGCTTAATTACCGCTGCAGCGCGCCTCGGCTTGCGTTCCACGGTTCCCTAAAATAATAAGGATGGCGTCACCGACTTCCCGCGGCCATGTGCTCCCACCCGGGCCTTCAGAGCTCTATTGTAGGAAACAAACAAAATCCAGACACTCAGATGCTTTTTATCTTGGGAGAGATTTTTTTTGTTTTTTTTTGTTTTTGTTTTTGTTTTAAGGTAATGTCGGGACCCCGCCCCTTAGTTAAGATCTTAAAAGCTCTTTAAGATGTGGAGGCCAGAGTCTCGGCTACCACCGAGGCTGCAGAATATCCTCCTGTTCGCAGAAACCCGGAAGCTGGGTGGATGATTCTAGAGTCTTCCACTGGGGACTGTGGTCTCCGATCGGAGCGGTGGTGTGGGGCAGCTTGACAGAAGAATCCCCCAGCTCGGGGTTCCTGGGCTCTGGGCCAACTCTGGACCTTGCTCTTTCCTCTGGAAAAAGAGGGCTAAACTTGACCAGCATTTAGCAAACTGTGGGTCTCATTAAAAAATAATATTTTTTTAAACGTAACAGAAAACAGTAATTGTAATAGGGTACGTTTTGTTTCGGTGTGTATGCCTTGTATACACAGGACATGTGTGCACTGAGCCAAGGTATAAATATATTTTTCCTGTGGGTTATGGTCAAAAAGCCTCTGACCTAGGTGATCCCAAAGGCCTCTCCAGCTTTCGAAATGTCTGACTTTTCTCCCAGAGCCTGACTTTCCCCTCCACGGAACCTGGCTGGTTTTTGGCAGGTCTTGCCACACACAAGACTGTTACGCAGGACTAGAGTTTGGCCTTCTAGCCAGAAATGGGATCTGCAGCAGGGGATGGCCCATTTAAAAGCTGACCTATTTAAAACCCATGAGCACCAAAAAAAAAAAAAAAAAAAAAAAAAACCACGGGGTCAATTTGATTTGAGTCTCCTCTTCCGTGCAAGACAGGAACCCGGAAACTAAATTGGCCAGGGACGGACAGGGTTGAAATCAGAGCTACAAATATGTATTGAATTCTTGCTCGGGGAAAGAAAAGAAAATCGAGACTCGAGGCTGGTGGGGGGGGAAACAAAACAACACAAGAGGTGTAGATGTGAAGTCAAGAGGGGTCTATTTCAGGCCTACGACCTCAGTTCTCCAAAATGTTAAGAGGCTTCGTACATTCCATGAGAGACAGCTTTGGTGGCTCGGATATGCCGGCTCGCCTTTGTTCCCGTTCTTGTGGCATGGCCGTGGACACGGTGGCACAGGTGGCTTGTGGATCAAGGAGAAGGCCAGTGGCTTCTTCCAAGCTGGGAGTGCTCTCAGCGCATTCCTTATTTCACAGAATCCAGCCCTAGGTGATGGGCACTATTGTCTTTGCAGGAGACGGAAGCTCAGGAGAGGGGAGATGAGCTAGCCAGTGGAGAATGTGGACTCGAGCCAAGTCTCTCCGACTCCAGAGCCTGCCTTCTGTCCACCTCTCCACGTTGCCTCCGGAAGTGCTGGAAAAATAGAGCTGTTCTCACTGGAGCTTCCTTCTCTCTGGCTCTGGCCTTCAGAGGGCTCTGTTTTAGGCCCAAGCTGTCCATTTAAATCAGGGCCAGCTGGTCACGGGCATGTGACCTGTGCTTAGGAGGGCCCTCCCTTGGGTCTAATGCACTGCTGTCGCTGGTTTGGAATTCCTAATAATTTTTGAGCAAGAGGGCTCACGGTTTCATTTTGCATCAAGCCCTGCCAACGATATAGCCAGTCCTGGCTTGGACGGAGTGCATCCCCTTCCGTGGGTTCTCTGGGTCCCTCCTGTCCTGTCTGGGGCGGAGGCATTTGAAGAGTGCGCTCTGTCCCAGCCTCCGGGGCCTGCTGCCTGGCCCACTGCTCTGGGGTCGCTTTCCAGCTGCCGGCCTCCTCCCCGCCGCCACCACTCCTCTTGCTGGCGGGGACCCCACTGCGGCTCACCGTTGCCTCTGAGTCCCCTCAGCATTTACGCAGGTGAACAGCGTCGTAGGAAGACCCTTTGTGGAGGGCGGAGGTGGAGACTGGCGTGCAGAGCACTGGGTCAGGTCAGGAGGGGGGTGCGCAGCCGGCCTGCCTCCCCGGGGGACGCGAGGCACGTGGAAAACGTTGTTTATAAGAAGCCGGGTTCATTCAGCTTATGGGGACCAGCTACGCTGTACGCTTGGCTCACTGCGTACTCCCGGCACCCAGAGCCGTGCCTGGCACGGTAAGCAGGGCATTTGTTGAGCAGTTGCTCTGGTGTCCGCTCCCCGCTAGGCTGATTACGGGGAAGGACAGTCCCTGACCTCTAGGAGGATCGGATGCTTAATACACGATTAAATGATTCATGTGGCGGCTGCCCTCCGTGCCCTGGGATGCTCAGAGCCGGGGGGAGGGGGGAGGCTTCCTGGGGAGGGGGGGCCTGAACTCGATCTGTGGTGCAAGGGTGAGCCTGGGGAGAGGTCAGAGCGGAGGGCCCGCTTCGGTCAGCGGAGGGACCCGGAATCCCCCCGCCACTCCCCGCACACACACAAGCGGCAGGAAGCCTGGAGGAACGTGTTCTAGGCTGGAGTTCGCACTTCATGGGTTAAACCGGTCTCGTTCCCCCTTTTCCGCAGGGGCAGAGTCAGGGTCCTCAGCCAGCCGGGTCCTCGGCCTGTTCACCTAGTCCAGTGTCCCCGCTGTCACAGAGACCCCATTGGGAGGCAGAACCGGCCTTAGAGTGGCTTCGATGACCGTGACCAGCACTGCAGTGTAAGGAAGAGAGAGGAAATGGTCAAATTTGAGAGAGCTGTGAAGACAAGATTTCACAGTTCTGAAACCAGCCAACGAGTTGTTCCTTAGAGTCATACTGTGTGTGTGTTCAGTGCTGACGTCTCCGCTCCCATTGGTGAGAAACAGTTGCTGCGTCCTTGCCTTGGGGACAAGTTTTTCAGGAAGTGCTGGAGCCGGACAGTCTGATCTCTTGGGAAGCCTCAGTGGCACCCCCCCCCCCCGACCTCTCGGGAGGGCTGCGTATGAGCACGCAGACTCCTCTTGGGTGTCGACACCTGAGGAGCGAAGCCTCGAGTCCTGTGTAGTTTTGTCCACGGGTGTTCGAAAAGCTGCTGATACCAGCTGAGTAAGCCGGTCGTCGGGCTGGAGAGTAACCGCATTCAGATATTTTTAAAGGGCCAGTGAAGTTTGGGAGAGAGCCTCAATCCAAAGTACAAATTTCCAGTTTAATTTTAACTCTGCACTTAGCTCACACCCAGGATTTGGCAGGGGGAAGTGGACCTTAATTTTTTTTTTTTCTTTTTTAAGCAGAACACACCCTGGATGTAACAGGGATATGCCGTCCGCCTGGAAGGGCTTGGAGCGGCGGCCACCGCGCAGAGACGGGAGGAAGTGGGTTGGAACTGGACCAGGAGCTCAGAGTGGATTTGAGGGCACGCTGGGGCTGGTTGGAGGTTTGCAAACATGGGAGTCTGTCCTGGAGCTCTAGGAAAGGGCAGGGGGACCCGGGGGAGGTGCGTGGAACGACTCCAGGTCGCCTGAGGGGCCGGCGTTTTTGTTTTTTCCTGTTTGGTCACTTTCAGACACTTCACAGGCGGCCTCCCTGCCACCCCCAAAGTGAGAGTCACTCCCCAAAGCAACAGTGGGTTTCCCCCTCGTGGTTTGGGCTTTCTGGTGATATCGGCAGCCCT
This sequence comes from Paguma larvata, assembly GCA_030068075.1. Lineage (NCBI taxonomy): Eukaryota > Metazoa > Chordata > Mammalia > Carnivora > Viverridae > Paguma > Paguma larvata. The sequence goes on along the minus strand of CM057827.1, from coordinate 106,693,351 downwards.
CTCTCGATCTCACCCCAAACGCTGCCGAAACCTCCTGCCAGGAAGGAAGTGCAGAAACCAGTGGTGGTCCCAGAGGCCCCGCAGGCCTGACCTGCGGCTGGCCACCCGCTGGCGCTCCGGAGGGCACAGGCGTGCCCAAGCGGCCAGAGGCGGCCTCTTCCTGCTTGGTAGGAGCAGGGTCCTCCCCCAGCCCCTCTCCACATCCTTGCTCCCTAATCGCAGTGTCATCTGAACGAGCGCTGGCTTGGGTTTTGTTTCGGTTACCGAGGAAGCGTAACCAGGGCGGGGACTGCTGGGAGCAGCCCCCACCCTGCTGGTGGGACTGTTGGAAGGGGAGGTTCAGGGGAGCTTGTCGGGTTGAGTTGGGGGGGTCTGGGAGAGACTGCCCCTCACATTTGGGAAGGTCCAAGGAACAGGAGCCAACACTGACCTCCTGGGTTTGCTGCACGGGGTCCCACGTCCATTCCTGGGGCATCGGGACAGGTGGTGCTGATGTGGCCGTGGAATGGGAGAAACCCCCCCCCCCCCCCACCCAAGGAGCAGCGTGCGGAGGAAACCAGCAACCAGCTGGTGCGGCCGAAGCACTCCGAGGGGGCCTGGGCAGGCTCTGGAAAGATCCGGTGGTTCCTATTAGTAAAAGCATTAGTGCTAGCGGCTCGCGTACCGTCCCCCAGAGGAGTGGCCCCCAGTCGGCGGTCGTGCCGGGTGCCGACACTGGGACCCCGTGTCTGTCCATAGAATTCCCAGGCAGCACCGTGCTGCTCTGGAAGAGAGGCCAACTTCCGGGAGGAATTCCCTTGACTCCCAGCACCACCACCCCCTTCTCCAAGGCTTTCTTTTCCTTGGCTGATGGTCGTAAGAGGAGAAGCCCTTGACCCATCTGGAAAAACCACATGTCTGAACTCTTTGAGGGTGGACTGGAATCCCTTCTCGTGTTCGGGCTTCTCTGCCGGAGCTGCAAGAACCCCTAGCGCCCTCCGGAGACCACAGGCCCTGTGGCTCCGGCGTTTGGTGCAGACCAAGGAGGGCCCTCCCCCTCCCCAGCACTGCGAACCTCCCTCGTCTGCCCTGCTCCCCTAAGGCCTGGCTTCCTGGCTCTCCGCTGATTTCCTGCCCCAGGGCAGAAGGCCTCTCAGGATTTATTCCCAGGCACTCTAGCCAGTGACCTTGAGAAGGTGGCTTGACCTGGACATCTGGCCTCTCCTGGGGACTGAGGGAGTGGAAAAGGATTTAACTTCTCCCATCCCAGATCCAAGGGGAAAGGCGGGCCTTGGCGGCCGTTGCCGAGGCCCAGAACGGGTCAGCTCCAGGAAGGAGCTCCTGCGCCTGGCTTCGCCCTCCCCTTCTCCCCCCCCCCCAAGCAAATTGCCGCCGTCCTGGGCTGGGCACACCACCTCCCTCCACCAGGGAAGAAGAAAGCAGGGCAGCTCTGGGGGCTCAGCAGTCCAGACGTGCCCCGAGCCCCCCAGTCTGCCCGCTGACAAGGGTGGGCTGAGAAGGGCCACAGCAGGCCCACGGTAGACTCTGTCCCCTGCAAGTTTCCACTTGGCCTTGAGACGCCCAAGCAGGAGGGAGGACTGGAGGACTGTGGCCAGCCGGTCATTGTGGGCCTGGCAGGAAGGTGGCCTACTCAGGGGGCCGGGGCGGCTCTGGCCGGGGGCTGGTTAGGAGGCCGTCTGCTTGTCCAGGAGAAGGAGAGGCTCTGAGGGGCCGGCGTGACCCTTCGGACATTGTGGGACTGCCATTTGGAAGAGCTCTACCAGACCGTCTGACCCATCTGTGACAAATCAGAACCTGTGGGGGGACGTCCCAGGGGGGTAGCGGATCCAGCGACCTCGACGTGAGTCTCCCCGAGGCCGCAGGGAGCAGGCAGGAGGGGCTGTTGTGGCCGGCACCAGGTGCCGCCGCCGGGAGAACTCCACCTTACCAGGTGGCCGGGGAGCAGCCAGACTGCTGGGGCAGGAGCGGGTAACCTGGACCTCCCTTGCTGACTCCCCAGGGGTATTCAGGCCTGAGACCTGGTGAGTTCCTCGGCTTGTCTGCCCACCAGCTGTACCGGAGCCTTCGCTCTTCCCGTCAGCCAGAGCTCCCTTTTAACCACCTAATGAGGACTCGCTTTTATCAGTCTTTTTTTTTTTAATAAATGAACTCAGTTGTGGGTTTTTTTTTTTTTTTTGAAAGTTTGTTTATTTTGAGAGAGGAAGAGAGAGAGAATCCCAAGCAGGCTCCGCCTGGCAGCACAGAACCCGATGTGGGGCTCGAACTCCCAAACCGTGAGATCGTGACCTGAGCCCAAGTCGGATGCTTAACCGACTGAGCCACCCTGGCGCCCCTCAATCTTTCTACATCATCAGAAATAAAGGAGTTGGACCCAAATTTGAGTAAGAGAAAAAAGAAGACTAAAAAAAAACTCTTAACGGCAAAATTGCCTCCAGGGAGTTTTAAAGAAGGGACAGACGGAGGCCACAGAGGTGCTTCCAAAGATTAGCGTTTTGTACTTAGACGACCTCAGCATGTCCTCATGGGCCGGCCTTGGGTTGCGGATTTTCATTCTTTTCCTTTCGCATCTGTGCTCAGGAGAGCAGGGTCTAGAGCTGCACTAGTATGGTAACTGTAAGTATCTTTTTACACTTAAATTAAGGAAAATGAAAATGGAACCTCGCTGCCTCGGTCTCACCTAGCCGTGTGGCAGGTGCTCCGTGGCTGCACTCGCCTGGCGGCTCCTGTCTTGGCCAGAGCAGGAGGCGTCCGTCGTTGCAGGAGGTCCTGTTGCACGGGGCTGGTCTAGAGAACGGAGAGTGGGGGGCTCCCTAGCGGTGGGCCAGGCCGAGCGGGTGACTGGGGTGACCAGTGGGCAGGCTCCGGCCGGTGAGCCGGTGAGGGTAGCGTACGTGTGTCTCTTGGGCCCCGTCCGCACGCCGAGGGTCACAGGCACCCAGAGGCGAAAGAGGGGAAGGAAGGGCCTTGGGAGGGGGTCAGGCTGAGGCCACAGGGCCTAGGGGGTTGGCGGGGGGGCGTGGATCCGATGGTGTGGCTGGTGCTGGTGGAAGCTGGAGACTGTGGTGACTTATTTTTAAGGGGAGTTTTGGAGAAGCGAGGCAGCAGAGTTGGAACGAGACCACCACGCTGGGAGCGTGTGCGCACCCCAGCTGTCCCTCCCCTCGGGCCTTGCAGAGGGCAGGGGGACGCGGGCGGGTGCCGGCGGTCCGGTGCTCCCGAAGAGGCAGAGAAAGTGCTGCCTTCGGTCCGTGATGGGCTGCTTTCTGGGCCCGACCCCTCCCCAGCCGCAGGCCCCCCCCCACCATCTGCGCCCCCACTCACGCTGGCCTTCCCTTTCCAGGTGAAAGAGCTTGTCCTGGACAACTGCCGGTCGATCGAAGGCAAAATCGAAGGCCTCACAGATGAATTTGAAGAACTGGAGTTCTTAAGTACAATCAACGTCGGCCTCACCTCAGTCGCAAACTTACCAAAGTTAAACAAACTGAAGAAGGTGAGTAGAGTCTAGGGGTGTACGCGGGGAGGGGGGAGCGCACCGGAAGGCGAGGCGGCCGCGTGTGCCAACACGCCCGTCGTCGAGGCCCTCCGACGGCTTTCCCTTCCTCGCCTGTCTGCGGAGGGCCGGGCGCCCTGGGCCCTCCGCCTTCATTTCAAGAGCTCTTTCTGCTTTTCCCCTCCCTGCCCTGTTTAGCTTGAACTAAGCGATAACAGAATCTCAGGGGGCCTGGAAGTATTGGCAGAGAAGTGTCCGAACCTCACACATCTAAATTTAAGTGGCAACAAAATTAAAGACCTCAGCACAATAGAGCCACTGGTGAGTCATTGGGTCCTTGCCTCTCCGAGGGCTGGGCGGTGGGAGGGATTGGTATCAGGGAATACTACTTCTGCGTTCGTAGAATGTTTTGGATTTTGTGTGTGCGTTTTCTTTTTCTTCCACTTCTCTTCCTTTATCTGCCTCTCACGTGCTAGGAGGTCGAGTCGGAGCTACGGTTTCTGCCGTGTCCGTAGAGAAACTGAAGCCTAGAGAAGTTAAATGGCTTGGGCATGGTCACACGGCCAGAGTGGGTAGTCCGGGGCCCAGAGTTGGGGGGGACCCTGGCCTCAGCGCCTGGGCCAGCGCCTTTCTCCTTTCAGTTTCTGCCCAGCTATGGAAACCCGAGCTGTCTTTTCTTGGAGCTTGGTGCATTGTCCCTCTTTGGGGAGGGAGGAGCCACAGGAATGAAGCCGTCCCAGGGGGCGGCTGCCTGGTTTCTCCTTGGATTGCTGGGCTGAGGCCGGTGCCCCCAAATGGTGGGCTCGCCCCCTGGGTGACACGGAATGGCGTGAGGCGAGAGCCTCGATGCCGGCCTTCCTCTGAGGGGCACAGAGGAGAGTGACTGACCCGTGGTCTCTCGTGCTTGGGGATGACAGTGACCAGGGCCTCAGAGACGTGGGCAGTGTTTCTGGCGCCTGTTCGTCTTACAGCTGAACACACCCCAGACTTCATGGATTTGTTCGCCAGAAAGGGACAAGACACGGTCACAGTGACAATCTCTCCGTCACCTGGATCTGAGTGACCATGTTCCCTTGATCTCGGCTGTCCTTGATGAATAGCTTTCTTGACATACAGAAACACTACCACATTAAATGTTTATTTTTGAGAGACAGAGAAAGACAGAGCATGAGCGGGGGAGGGGCAGAGAGAGAGAGGGAGACCCAGAATCGGAAGCAGGCTCCAGGCTCTGAGCCCTCAGCACAGAGCCCGACGTGGGGCCCGAACCCTCGAACAGTGAGATCGTGACCTGAGCCGAAGTCGGACGCTCAACCCACTGAGTCACCGGGGCCCCCCCGAAATACTACCACATTAAATAAGCATTCTTTACTGTGAATATACATGTAAGAACCGTCTCGGAAGCCATCCACCTTAGAGTCACGGGAAAGGTCGTGAGGATATTTTGCCCGGTTTGCCATGTTTTCCTTTCCTAGGTTTGTAGAGTGGAAGCTGGGGCGCCCCTCAGTTTGGGTTTGTAGGGTTCTTGTCCAGAAAGCCCTCCTTGCCCTCTGTGGACGCTTGAGGGCAGGTCGATGGGCCGGAGCGGCAGAACCAGAAGCTGGCCCGTCTTGCCCACGCTTAGACTTCGCCCGTTGCGGCGTGGAGTCAGCTGGAGTATGTGTATCCCACAGAACTTGTTTCCAAGTCTTCCGCCAACCCTCCGGATCTATCTGGAAGCCTTGACTTCATGATTTCATAGGAGAATCTTTGAAGTTCTGTCTGTGTGTATTTTGGGAGGCAGGACTAGAGACCGAGTGTATGTGTATATAAAACATTGTGATTCAGCTTCAGATGAAAGGTCAGACCTAGACAGACAGACACGCCCTGTCCTCCCTGCAGAGACCACACATGTTTCTGTAGCATCTCCTTCCCTGCTTATCAGTGTGATTGGCGCCTTACGCTCACCTCCGGAGGCTGGGAGGGTGTTGGGCTCGCCCACCCAGACCACAGCCCAGACTCCCTCCCTGCCCTTGACCTGCCGAGAAGGACTTCTCGCTCCTGAGATCTGGAGAGCAACTGAGCTAGTAATCACTGCTCCCTTATCAGGGCTGTGAGGGTAAACTGAGTTAATGCCTAGTGTGCTGTGTTAATGGCCGACATCCTCACCATCATTAGCAAGAGACACACAGGACTTTGTTTGTCCGTGGCGCCTTTTTCGTTCCCCTCTGGCGCCTTCATCACAGGGGCGGCCGCGGAGCTCTTGGCTGGAGCACCAGGGAGCCCCAGGTCAATTTGAAGCCGGTCACTGACACGGCCACAGCTGTATTTGCAGACGAAATGTTAACACATTTAGTGCGCAGATGTGTTTGCGTTGGATGAGGCTTCAAAGGCCCGAAAGACCATGCTCCCATTTTCCAGGTGAAGGAACCGAGGCCCATCACCCAGGGTGACGGGCAGAGCAAAGCCGTTCCCTCCGCCTGGCTCAGTCCCCTCTCCTGTTTCCCCCCTGCCCTCCCGCAGATCATTCACTGTCCCTTTCATGTTTCTGCTTGCAGAAAAAGTTAGAAAACCTCAAGAGCTTAGACCTTTTCAATTGCGAGGTGACCAACCTGAACGACTACCGAGAAAACGTGTTCAAGCTCCTCCCACAGCTCACGTATCTCGACGGCTACGACCGGGATGACAAGGAGGCCCCCGACTCGGACGCCGAGGGCTATGTGGAGGGGCTGGACGACGATGAGGAGGACGAGGATGGTGGGTGTGGGGGGCGGGGCGGGCTGGGTGGCCTCGTCTTCGCGGAGGGGAGTGGCGCTGCTTTGCCACCAGCGTCCCTGCTGTTTCTCACTGGGGCTCGAGCCCCGGAGAGGCATCCCGACACCGCCTGACTGTGCAGTAACTCCTTAGAAACCCCTGACTAAACCTTCCCTTCCGATTTTCCCTCATTTCCGAAGTCCCCACCCTCAGAATGAGATTCTACAGTGTCTCTCTCTAGCGTGACCCTGGACTCCCCAGCCCAGGGCTGGGGAGCACACAGGAAGGTGGGGTGTGGCCTGCGGGTCCCATTCACCTGGGTGTCCCGCAGCGGAGATGAGGTCATGAGCCGGAGAGGTTGTGGGGCCCCCTGGTGGCTGCAGCCCACAGGACCACAGGCCTGGACCTGTAGGGTGCGGACGCGGGAGCCCCAGGGCCCCGGGAAGTGCAAGAGGCTGCAGGCGGTGTGCTGGGCACCCTGGTGGTGTGCGGGGAGGGGGAGGGGGAGCAGTGAGCGGCAGGGCCTGCAGGGAGGAAGGAAGCAAGAAAAGAAAGGAGCGCGCCCTGTCTCCTTGCCCCATGCCAACCTAGCGCGGCTTCCCCGCGAGTCTTCGTGGCCACAGTGACAGAGAGAATTGGGACTTCGGGCCCGTGAATTCAGACATAGGAGTTTTGGTTTTCCTGGTTAGGTCAGATACTCCAGACACCCGTTTGCCTTCGTGTGTTGCATCTTGTGGTGCAGCAGGAGGGGCCCAGGACCGGAGTCCTGAGACCAGGTCTCTAGGCCCACCTCCGTGGCCAACTCGGACGCATGGCCTTGAACAAGTCACGTCCCCCCTCAGGGACTCAGACGTTCACCCTTACAGCAAGGAATTTGGCTAGGTGCTCTCTGTAGATGAGCGGGCTTCTCCGCTCTCCTAGCCCCTGTAACTTGCTCCTCTGGTCCAGCGATTTCTCTGTGGTCTGAGCTTCCACACGGGATCTTTCGTTTCTATAAAACTCGGGAGGAGGGTTTATCTTCTGGATGACTTTCGGATGTGTTCAGCCGCATCGGAGCATCCGGGCTTTGGGCCCGGGCGGCTGTGGGAGGGTCCTGGGCCCCACGGGAGACCGTGCCACCTGCGCAGAAGGACCCATGCACAGCCCCGGGCTCGCGCTGGGAGGGAGGCCGGCTGACCACCAGGTCGCTTGTCCCCCTTTCTGCCGCACAGAGGAAGAGTACGATGAAGATGCTCAGGTAGTGGAGGACGAGGAGGACGAAGAGGAGGAGGAGGAGGGAGAAGAGGAGGACGTGAGTGGGGAAGAGGAGGTAAGAGGCTGAACCGGGCAGGCGCACCGGCTCCCGGAGTCCCCCTTCCTCGCTGCCTGTGACTCCGTCCAGCTGAAGGGCTCCGCCATCTGCCTTTGGCAGCCAGGAAACCCTGCTCAGGGACATGAGACCATTTCAGGGCCTTTTATTGGGCCGCGGTGGGGACGTCCAGGCTTGCGGCCAGCCCTGGGAGGGGAAGAGGGAGGATTCTGGAGGCAGGTTAGGAGGGGGCTCGTGTGCTGGGGGAATAAGCCTCGCCCTGGTATACGCGAAAATTAGGGAATCCACGTCCCTGTTTTCTGCCTTTTTGCATTCCTGTGTCAATTCAGATATTTACTGAGCACGTAGAATGTGCTAGAGAAAATCAGAGGCTGCTTTGACCCCATGGGTGGTAGGAGAAGACACTGCTTGGTGCCAGATCAGAGTGACAAGGGTCCGTACACACGTGGAAATAATGCTGTTATCCTAACACGTCGGCTTGCTCCCGGTTTCTTCACAAGGTTTGCGCCTGTCTGTGAGGGTTACCATAGCACAGTGTGAGGGGTGGATCCCAGCTCTGCCGCTGGCTGGCTGTGTGTCCCCGGACAGGTTCCTTAGCCTTTCTGAACCTATTTCTTCACCCGTAAAATAGGTATCAGTTGTAAATAAGGATCAACTCAGTGAGTTCTTAAGAGAATGTAATAATTTGTAAGTAATACCACCTACTATTTTAGGCTTTTACACCCTCCCGCCAGGTCTCGTGCTAGGTTTTATGTTTAGATGCTCGGAGTCTCTCTGTAATAGAGTCATTTTCCGTGACTTGTTCAGAATTCTAAATCAGCTCTTCCCAATTACAGAAGTTAGACCCAGAGGGGCGCCTGGGGGGCTCAGTCGGTTAAGCGTCCGACTTCGGCTCAGGTCATGATCTCACAGCTCGTGGGTTCAAGCCCCACATCAGGCTCTGTGCTGACAGCTCAGAACCTGGAACTTGCTTTGGTTTCTGTGTCTCCCTGTCTCTCTGCCCCTCCCCTGCTTGCGCTCTCTCTCTCTCTCTCTCTCTCTCTCTCTCTCTCAAAAATTAAACATTAAAAAAAAAAGTTAGACCCGGAGAGGCTTAAAGTGAGAACAGCATGGACAGGGCCCCTGCCTTCTCTGATTCCCTGTCTCTGTCCTGCCACAGACCCGTTGGGGCAGGCTCTCCTGGCCCCCCCAAACTCGGGAGAGGCACAAGGCAAGGCGAATAGAAAAAACCAGGGAGATGGGCCTGGTTCTCGCCTGGTTCTGCTGCTGGGCTTCCCCTCTTGCCAGGTGTGGGCTGCAAGAATATTGCGTGTATTTAAAAAATAAAGACTTCGAAGAAGCAGGCCCCCCCCCTCCGCCCGGCAGAGCAGTGAGTCCTGTTGGCTAATGGATTTTTCATCTTGCACTTCCTGTCACAGGAGTCACAGCGTGCAGGGCATTTTTGTGTTTTTTTGCTTTTTTTTCCCCCTGTAATCTCATTGACCATCTGCAAGAGTTCCAGCTTCCAGTGAAGTTGAACTTCTACACAGACCAAAGAAGTCTTAGCAGCCTGAAGATCTATTTGGAGATCTTCTGAAGGGATATGTCCCTGGACAGAAAGAAGTCTCTCGCCAAGTTCTTTTTACTTTATTTCTTAATTTTTTAAGTTTATTTCTTTTGAGAGAGAGAGAGAGAGCGAGAGAGAGAGATTGAGAGCACGAGCAGGGGAGGGGCAGAGAGGGAGAGGGAGAGAGAATCCCAAGCAGGATCCGCACTGTCAGTTGAGAGCCCGACGTCAGGCTTGAACTCACAAACTACAAGATCATGACCCGAACCGAAACCAAGGGTCGACGCTTAACCGCCTGAGCCCCCCAGGCGCCCCTCACCAAGTTCTTTTTAAACAGTGGCGTGCCCGATGCCTTAGGAATGGCATCCGACATGCAGAGGTGCAGCTAGCGCAGGGCCTCGGGGGCCACATAAAGCAGGGGTCCCTGCTGAGAGTGAGCTCAAACACCTTGCCGAATCTCAAGGAGCTGGGACTGTTGTAACGCCTCCAGGGGCCTGGAATTTATCGTCCCCTCCAAGTCCAAGGCGCTGCATGGGCTGGCCAGCATGCGGTGGGGCTCGCCCACAGAATCTGGATTGGCTGAAACCGGGGTCTTCCCTTGAAGCCAAAGCTACTTTGAGGGCAAATAAAAGGACGCTGGCTTTCGCGCGGCGGAGTCGGCCTGGGGAACTTTCTCTCCCGAGAGCGCACAGCCCGGAAAGCTGCGTGAGTTACAGCGACTCCAGGTCAGAATTCTGAACCTGAGTTAGAACCTGTCGTCCCCCGCCAGCGAATGTTTGCAGACACCGTGTGTGACGCGGGCGGTTTCCGGAGAAGGGGTTCAGAGCTTCGTGGCGTTCTCAAAGGGATCCTTGATGCCAAGGGAGGTCTGCTTTGGGGCCGTCTCACGCGGCAGGTTCTCCCGAGGCTCTGAGAGCCCCCCCCCTTTTTGATCCCCCTGTCTGGGGACGTGGCCTCCTCAGCGTGTCCCCGGGCCGGGGGGCCATTCCTGATGTCTGGTGTCTGTCTTCCCTTCTAGGAGGACGAAGAGGGTTATAACGACGGGGAGGTAGACGACGAGGAAGACGAAGAAGATGTTGGCGGTATGGTGGTCCTTTTTACTCTCGGCTGGTAGCGGCCCGACCGCACAGGCCCTGGGGACCGGCCCAAGGACAGAACGCTCCCATCCGCGGTCCCGCTGCCTCCCTGGCTTTGCAGATCTGCCTCAGATCTGCCAGGGATGGCGCGGCTTCCCCGACGCGTGGTCCCCCGGTTTCCCAGCAGGCGGGTCGAGTGAGGGGCAGGATCGGTGTTTTAACCTAAACGCCTTTTCCTTCCTCTTCCAGAAGAAGAAAGGGGTCAGAAGCGAAAACGAGAACCCGAAGATGAGGGAGAAGACGATGACTAAGTGGAATAACCTATTTTGAAAAATTCCTATTGTGATTTGACTGTTTTTACCCATACCCCCCCGAAATCCCGCCCCCCGAAACTTATTTTTTTCTGATTGTAATGTTGCTGTGGGAACGAGAGGGGAAACGTGTACTGGGGGTTGTGGGGGGAGGGAGGGCGGGAGGGGGTGGAATAAAATACTATTTTTACTGCCACTCTTTATTTTTTTTTCCCCTACTTTTTCTTTGTGTCTGGTTTTGTCCCTGTAAATGCCATGGCTTAAGTACACACCAAGCGAGCATTTGGTCCTCACTCTCAAAGAGGACGGTATGGAGGGCTCTTCCGTCTCCCGGCGTTTCCCGAGTCTCCGGAGTCGGTCGGAAGGTCGTGGCTGGCCCTCCGTTTGGTTTCTCGAAGCCGGTTCCCTCCTGTGCCGGCTCCCGTGATTTCTGCATTTCTTGGGCCTGCTTAGAGGCATCCAACGCCCCGGTTTGTAAATAGCAACCTAAAGGCGTATTTTGGCACTGGTCGGGGGACATTCCCCGTCTCTCATTTCTTTCCCTCTTCACAGATGGTGGTGGGCTCTGCTCTGTGAAGAGGACTCTGATGTCACTCTTCAGAGCCAGGAGCCAGGGAGCCGAAAACAGCAGGCTTAGGAGTTATATGAGTAGAATGGATTTGGTAATTATAATTAAAGGAGAAGAAGCAAACCCTCAGACTTCACCTCTTTAAAAGATTAAAACAACAACGACAACAAAACTGTCCTATCTTGTTCTGTAAAATATTAGGACGCTTTGTTTTACAAAATGACCAGAGAGTCCTTCCACGCGTACCTCCGTGCTTAGACCATTTTTCCGAACCTAGGCACGGGGGGCGACGCTGCATGTCGGCTGGGTTTTTTTTTCATACACCCGAGCACGGATAAACTAACGCAAAATTGTATTTTCTTACCTAGTGGAAATCCGAAATGACTGCAAATTCCTAGCGAATGTACAGGTTTGCTCTCATGTCCCTCTTCCGGATCGCTTTAGAAGTGACGTGCCCTTCCCGAGCCCGCGTTTCATCTGTATAAAGGAACATCTACACCGGTTTTTCTCCGCCCCCTCAGAAGAGCCAAACTTTGAGTTTTATGTCTGTTTGTCATTGATAAATTTCAATAAATCTTTTTATACAATTTTTTCGGGGATGGCTTCTTTGAGTCCAGCCGGCCGTTGATGTTTCTCAGATGCGTGCCAGATGCGGGGGAAGCCTTAGCCTCGGTTCCCCGGGAAAATCGCTTCTTTCCGGAGTGTGGAACCCGGCGCCGAGCGTGGATGCTTTGGGTGCTCAAAGCCAGGCTCGGTGGCGTGCCGTCTTCCTGGAAAGCTCCGACTTCAGAACAAAAGCCCCAAAGATGTAAAAGCTAGAGAAAGAATGACTCGGACACCCAAACAGTCACCAGAAAGTGAGGCCAACTTGGGGACCTTATGTGGAATTCTCCTCCTGGTTTTGTTATTCAGACCAGAGGAAAGAAAACGTGCCTGAAGCCCTCAGGAATGCCTAACACAAATTTGTTCCTTTTGATATTTACTTAGCCATTGTTATGGTAATTTCGCTGACCTCTGAAGAGTTAAGCACGGACCTTAAATGGCACCAGCAGTAGTCCGTTAACTATTCTGGCTTAATTCTTCTACCCTCATGGTTAGATGCTTGGGTGGTTTCCGACTCAGCCCTACGGTGGTTCGGTTCTACTTTTTGTGGTTTCTTAGTACAGACGCTTAGCAGTAGGGGCATTGAACCAAAAGGTGACATTTCTAAGGCTCACGGGCAAGGTTCTGTGTTTTCCGGGAGGGTTACACCTCGGTACGATACCGGGGTAGTTCACGCATACGCACGTATGTTCACTCTCTGCCTCGCATCCTTGAACCCAAGTTCCAGCCAGGCCTCGTTCTGTGCGATTCCAGCAGAATGAGGTGCTTCTCGGGGAGAGACCGACCCATCCCAACTTCCGGCCGGTGCCCGGACCCCTGCTGTCCTTTTTCTTTGGCAAAGACCTCCTCCGGCTGCAGGTGTAAGATGGGAGAGGACTGACCTCGCAGAGGCCAGGTCCCGTGCTAAGCACCAGGGTGGGGACGACAAAGGGGGTGGGCATGCTCTGTGTCTCCCAGAGCCGGCAGAAGACCCTGGGGATGGGGTGAAGTTGGGAGACTCTCAGACCTGGTCCTGGGTTTTTCTGACCCTGACTCCCTCCTTGGGGGCTCTGTATGTAGATAGTGGACATACATGCTCTAAAATGTAAACTGCATAGTGAGGAATGGGTTGGTGTTGATGGGATGAAGGGAAGAACGGGCTGTCTGTATCCATCATAAGAGGAAAGGTCTTGCTGTGCCCATTTTGCAGATGAGGAAAACTGAGGTCAAGTGATGTGGATGTAAGAAGAGGTGGAGCCAGGAAGCAGCCCAGGTCTGTTTGAACTCCTTCCATTTCACTGAACTTAGTCACGAGTGACAAGGAGGCAGAGGAAGTTCGGCCTGAGGGGCGGGGTGGAGGGCGGGGAGACCATAAACCCCTATTTATTGAACTTGCTGTGTGCCAGGTACCGAGCTCTGTGTGGCATCATCTCTTCGTCTTAGCGAAGTCTTCCCAGCTGCCTTGGGTAAGTGCCTTTATCCTTGTTCTACAGGTGGCTTAGTGATTGGCCCCAGGTCATGCAGCCAGGAAGGAGCCGCACCAGTCATAAACAAGGCGGGGGGGGGGGGGGGGCGGCGGGTCCAGAACCAGCCCTCTGACCTTCCACCAGGGCGCCTGCCGCCTCCTCCCCCTTGCCCATCACAGCGCCCCCAGGACAGAGGTTTCCCCGGCCGAGTGTCAGCAAACGCATAGGCTGGACCCTTGAGAGGGAAGGGCCCTTAGAAATCACCCAGTCATCAACTGTCCCGTTTGACCGAAAAGGAAACCCAAGACCAGGGAGGGTGAGTGAGGTACCCAAGGTCAGTGGGAGGGCCCAGCCTGGAGTACAGGACCCCCCCTTCCCTGGGCTCCTGCTCTGGTGTCTGCGGCTGCTCTGTGGTTGCAGGGAGCCCGGCTGTTGTGAGCGGTGGGAGATGCCCAGTGCGGTGTCTTCCAGAAAGAACCCCGCCAAGCCCCGGTGGACGGGACGGAGCGAGGGCCGTGGCACATCCGTGTGTCCCGTCGGCCTTGGAGTGCATCCTGTCCTGTTTCTAAATCTTCCCCCTAGTGTCTGCCATTGACCGTCCCTGGAATCGGGGTGCGTTTCCTGACGCAGAACCAGTGCCTGGAAAGGGGGTAATGATGATCATTCTAGATCATAAGCTACTCTGTCGTGTGCCTTACTGAGATCCATTGCCTCCCTTTCATCGCCGAAATCAAAGTTCAAAGCGAAGACAGCTAGCCTGGCCAGTAAGTGGCAGTGAGGCCTCCAGCCTACGTCCCCGATGCTAGAAACCTTATCCTTACCCGCTGTGTGAAAAGGGCCAGGCAGATGAGGGAAGAGGATGAGCGATTCCGTTCTTCTCGTTTGCTGACTCGCAAAGGCTGTTTTTATCCTTGTTCAGAAACTCATTGTTCCTGGTTGGAAGGATTCCCACAGTGGGTCCCTAATAAGCAGCTTTGCACAATGGCGGCCCTGAGTCCCTGGACCAGCCCTCAGACAGGCCCCTGTGGCAGGCTGGGCCCAGGGGCGAGTGAGCAGGGCCGAGGAGAGGTTGGTTGGCTGGAGGAGGGCAGGGCAGGCCGAATCAGGCAGGCCGTGAGTGTGCCAGCGGGGGGAGAGACGAGAGAGATTCCAACCTGATGAGACACCGGCAGCCTGCCGACTGTCTGGGACTCGGGAAGCCGAGGCAGGGGACATCCATGGAGTTGGTCTGGCAGCAACGCTACGGGGGACCATCAGAAGGACTCGCGTGGATACGGACCTGAAGTTCAGGTGGGGCTACCCGCCCCGGGACCTGGCGTGGCCCAGTCCTGGCCAGTCCACATATTCTGAACTTAGACCATATTGAGCGGTCCAAGAGCCCAGAACCCAAACTAGTTAAGCAAGGCTTGGCCCCTGGAATTTGGAAAATGAGAAGCTTCCCGTTCGGGGGTTTGGGGCCGGGAGGTCGGAGGCCTGGATGTATGGAAGCACGTCCCTTGGAGAGAGCCTCTGGCTCATTCTGCGTCCGCCTGGAAGGGTCCGGACGACCACGAGGGAGTGAAGACACCAACGTATATTTAGAACTCTGTCTGCTGGACGTGGTACATTATTTTGCTTGTTTCTCATCTGGTAGTCATTATTACCCCCATTGCCAAGATCAAACACGTTCAAGTGCTCAGTAAATACGAGCTGCTCGGTGGCAGGCAGCAGTCGATGCCTTAGAGAGATCAACCTGGTGTCTCCCAAATTTCCCTGATAAGAATGCCTGGGGCTTGTCAGCCGGCCAGGCCTCACCCTCCCCTGGGAATTCGGGCTCAGAAGTTCTGGATCGAGGCCCGGGAATCTGCGTAAACAGGCACCCAGAGGACTCTCGTCGCCGGGGACCCTGTGCCCGCAACGGCCTCGCGAGGGAGGTACGGTCCTGCTCGTTTAAAAAGTCGAGAAAGCGGAGCTCGCGAGAGGTTAAGTAACCCCCCCCCCACCCCCCGCCAGGCTAACGCAGGCAAGTGACAGCGCTGGGATCTCACCCTCGGTCTCTGTGGCTTCCGCACTTGCCACGGAACGAGGATGGTCCTGCCTACCGGGCCCCTCACTGATTGGGGGGCAGCGGGAGAGTGGAAGGCAAACCTGCTGTTCATAAGAGGAGGGGCGCCTGGCTGGCTCAGTCGGAAGACTTGACGTTGAGGGTCGTGAGGTCGAGCACCACGTTGGGTGTAGAGAGTACTTTAAAAAATAAATCAACTTTAAAAACAGAGAGAGGGTAGGGGGCGCCTGGCTGGCTCGGTCAGTTAAGCGTCTGACTGTGGCTCAGGGCCCGATCTCACGGTTTGGGTGTTCAAGCCCCACCTCGGGCTCTCTGCTGTCAGCACAGAGCCTGCTTCAGCTCCTCTGTCTCCCTCTCTCTCTGCCCCTCCCCTGCTCGTTCTTGCTCGCTCTCACTCAAAAATAAATAAAACATTTTAAAAAATAAAATAATAAAAAACTTTTAAAAGGAGAGAGGAGAGAGAGCGAGGTGCCAGTTTATGAAGAAGAGAGGCCCAACCAACCCGCTTATTTTCTGTAACAGGTAGGAAAACAAAGACCTAAAAGCCACTTGGTCATTAATAACCTACCTGGCCGACTTTTATCCCTCCCCCCTCTTTAAAAACTTACGTCCGATAAAATTGACTCTTTGTATCGACAGCCACATCAGGAGACAGTTCCCGAAAGATCTTAGTCTTAAGAAGAGCTGGAGTTCCTTCCGCCCTAGGAGTACCCTAAATCTTGCCGACTGCCTGCTGAGGTGTGAGGAGGCTTGGCCAGGGCTCCGGGGCCAGAGGGCCTGGCCGCCCTGGCTCTGCTCCGAGGCTAACGGGCCGGGTGATTGCAACCCCCTTGCCTTTACAGCCCGGAGCAACACAGATGACGTTCCATCCGACGGCCTTCTCCGCCTGGACTTCATCGGGATGGTCCTTCCCTCATTGCCCTGAGGCCTCGGTTGAACGGGAAGTTTGGCCAAGACGCTCCCTGCCCAAACTCCCAGGGGCCAGGAGGAAGGGTCAGTGTGGCTGAAACAGCCTTTTCTGCAGAGTCGCGGGCACTCGGGTGATGAATTGGCAAAGCAGGTTCCCGGGCTCTTGCCGTGTAGACGGACAGCTGGGTCCACACACACCCACGGTTGCCTGGGTCTCCCAGCCGAGCCGACACGGAAGGGGAGCGAAGACTGACCTGTCTCGGGCCCACAGGGTCTCACAGCACAACGGTCTTTGAGGTGGGTAGTCTTTCCTCTTTCCAGAAGAAGCAACCGAGGCTGGAGACATTCCAGAACTGGCTCCGGATCACACGGCCGGGAGGGCACGAGCAGGGGCGAGACCCCGTGGCTCCCGGGCCTCCGGGACGGAGGTGTTCCCTCGGGGCCCAGTCCTCCGCGGTCTACAACGATCCGCCGCGAAGATTCCTCTCCTCCCAATCCTGGTTTGACTAATTTCACGCCTCTTCTCGGGAATCCGATTCCCGGGCCCAGTACGGTCCTCCCACTCGGCTCCGCGGTTCTCCAGACTCCTGAGCCTGTGACAAAACCAGTCTCTCCACAGTCGCCGGGAGCAGATGTCTGCCCCAGAAACAGGCGTGAACCTCAGGGGCCGGGGACAACCGCAACAGCAGCTTCGAAGACCTCGGAAAAGACCGCGCGGCCGGGGGCACTGTCCTGCGACGGGCCACCTCTCTGTGGCGTCTGCATCCCAGAGGCGGCCCCCAGCGCGGAGCGTGTTTGTGCGTTGACAGCAATGACCCGGCGGAGAAGGAGGTGTTTCGTGATGGACACGAAATGGGGAGCATCTGGGAGAAAATCAGAGGCGGGGGGGGTCCTGGTAAGCCGTCGGTAGAGGGAAAAAAACCCACTTTATGCGTTGTAGCCATAGAGCAGGGAGAGCCAGGCTGTAGGTAGGGGAAGGTGGGTAGACTTGGCGGGGGGACGTCTGCTTTTGAAAGAAGTAGGAGGCCAGGTGGTCACTGGAGTTTGGGGGCCAAGGGGCAGAACGGGAGTTAGGGTTTGAAGAGGGACGAGAAGGCGTGAGGCGGACAGGTGTTCCGGAGGGTGGGGAGACCACCACCCCTGGGAAGCCTGGGAGGGGCCCGTGCCCCTTTACCTGCAACTGGGGACCTCGACTTTAAAGGGGGACCAGTCCACATGGCCCAGCTGCTCGAGTGTGGGCGTCGGGGTGGCAGACAGTTGGATTTAACTAGCAGGATGAGGGGTGCCCCGGTGGCTCAGTCCATTAAGCAGCCAACTCTTGGTTTCGGCTCAGGTCATGATCTCACGGTTTCAGGAGTTCGAGCCCCGCATCGGGGCTTGGGATCCTCTCTCTCTGCCCCCTCCCTCGTTCACAATTGCTCTCAAAAATGAGTAAACTCTTTAAAAAACTGTTTAACTAGCTGGATGATGCTGACATGTGAGGCGTGGGACAAGGACGATGGGGTGTTTGGGCGATGGTGAGGACGGACCAGGAACCCCGAGTGGGCTCAGGAGGGAGGTGAGTCACGACCGAGAGCGAGAAAGCGCGAGAAGGTCTGTAGGGTGGAGCACTGTCTGAGCGGAAGGGCTGTTGGGCTGGGACCACCGGGGCGCGTGAGCTGCTGCGGGAGGAGGCTGCCCTCGGAGCGAGTGGAGCTATCCCACGAGGCACCCTTACTGTCGAGAAGATCAAGGACAGGGCCGAGGGGGCGAGAGTCTGAGTGGGATGCCGGATCTTCACTAGAGGTGAGGAGGTGGCCAAACCGAGAGGCCGCGGCACCGCTTGGTTCATCCACGAGGTCCTTGAGGCTGCTAAGGACGATGACAGGAACCGTGACAGGAAAAGAGACGAGGAACCAGCTCACTCACGAGGAGGCAGAAAACAGCCTCCAAGAAGCATTCACGACTTTTTTTAGAGGAGGAGGAAGGAGAGACGGAAGCAGCGATGGGGAACAGGAAAAAGTCTCCAGTTCCAGGCTTCGGAACTGCAGGGGAGTGGGGGGGGTGCTCAGGTTAGGACTAGGTTTGAGTTAGGACCAGGGAGGGGGGTGTCCATCAGGGGTTTACCGGTGGACCACGCGCGGGTGCAGGTGTGAGAGGTGGAAAGGGGGAAGACTAGGCCTTGTTTCCCTCCTACAACTGCCGGGGCCGGGGCTGGAGAAGGATCAGGTGCCTGCGGGCGTCCACGGAGGAAGCCCGTGCGTTCTGGTGGCCCTCTCAGACTCTGTGCTTGCGGCTTCCTCCCCACGGGCTGCCGACTCCCTGGGCCCCCACTTCTTCCTCCTGTGCCAGGCACAGGTCGTAGTCTCTGCGTCTGGGCTCAGGGCCACGCTCCCCTCCAAAGCCCTTCCGGCAAGAGCCCACGAGAGACCATCCACTGGCCGAATCTCTAAGCCAGGTCTTCCATGCCGGGGGCCCGACATTCCCAGCTCCAGCGCTGGGATGCCAGCGGCAGGGAGGAAAGCGGGGAAACCCCACTCCAGCCGAGGCCTTCCGTGTCCTGGCCCCTCGTGGACCATAGAACACACACTTCAGAGAATTACGGCAAAGATTCTTTTGTCACTCGGATATAACGGCAGCCCCCGGGACCTCGGCCGTTCAGCGCGCTCCGCTGCTCACCGCACGACAGGCCTTCCCTTCTCCGGGGAAAAAACGAGCCACCCTCGCCGGTTAGTCACCAGCAATAGGGAGCCTCCACTGTTGCGCAGGTTCTGGCTTGGACACCAGGTCGTGCTTCAGCCATCCGGCCAAGGGGGCTCCAACTTCCAACTGAGAAGTTCTATCAACTGTGCAGAAAGGGCTGCCTGGGCCCCCTTTCTCAGGAGAAGCCGTGGGGGGGGGGGCTCAGCACCCGAAGCTTCATGGAGGAGTTAGAGTTTTCTGGGTTCTGTTGCTCACGCTTCCTGCACCCCAGCTCTCGTGCGGGCTCTGTCTTTGCCCACTTCCCCAAGCCCTACCAGAGTCTGGGAGCTCTCAGCTGCCATGACTTGTCCCCAGAAGTCTCATAGATCTCCATAATTTAGGTTCCAGACTGTTCTTGACCTGACCGCCTCTAGGCTGTGCCATTCAGTTCCCTACAAGGCAAGAGCTCTTAAGTAGAATAACCCGATGGTTCTGTTGATACGAGGGAGTTCGGTTCACCCAGGCGCCCCCGAACTGATAATTCTTAAAACCGGCTCCGCATGCAAAAAGGCTTATGACACTTTAAAAATGGGTGAAGTTTCCAGCTGTCTAGGAGGAAAAGAGGAGAGATGTTATACAACGGTTACGTAATACTTCTTGAAGAGAACAGAAAACAAATTCATATGCATACACACAAGAATGACTTGAAAAAGAGAAAATGCTATGTAATTCAATAAGAACAAAAAAAAAAGCCCGACAAAAACGAGTAAAGTAAAGATATTCGAACGGACCATTTCTCAAAGGAAGATACAAATAACCAACAAGCACACGAAAAAGTACCCGACATCGTGAACTATCGGGGAAATGAGTTGTCACTCACACCCACCCGAGTGGCTAAAATTAAAAAGACTGACAACAAAAGCTGATGAGGACGCGAACAACCAGGTCTCCTGTGGTTTGGGCGGGGGCATACAACGGTACAGCCTCTTCGGAAAAAGTTCTGCAATTTCTTCGAACTTTATACTTGTCTACCTACCCTTCAGTCCAGCCATTCCACGCCTAAATATTTACCCAACGGAAATGAAACGTGCTCACAGGAAGACTTGTACAAGAATGTTTCCAGCATCTTCGTTGCAATAGCCTCAAGCTGGAAACAATTCAAACGTCCGTCCGACAGCAGGAGAATGACGGCACAAGTTGTGGTATGACCCTAAAATGGAATACTCCCCACCATGAAAACAGAGGAAGGATGGACAAATGCAGCGACTCAGAAGACTATCAAAACGATTATGCCAAGCAAACCAAGCCAGACACAAAAGAGTACAGACTCTATGATCCCACTTACATAAAACTTAGTAACGAGCAAAACTCATCTACAGTGATAGGAATCAAACACTGCTTTCCCTCCGGGGCATGGAACCGGGGATTGATTGGAAAGGGGCTTCAGGAACTTTCTGGAGTGATGGGATTGTTCTCTATCTTGATGAGAGTGTGGGTTTCAAATGTATGTCCATCTGACCTCATGAGAATTCCTCAAACACACGATGGATGCTTTTCACTGTGTGTAAATTTTACCTAAAAAAATTAAGAACCATAAATAAATGTTGAATTTTAGCTAATGATACGCATGCTGACGTATTTAGAGGGGAAGGGCACTGATTTCTGGGATTTATTTTTAAATGCATAAAAAATAAGACGGATTGATGGATAGGTGATAAAATAAATACAGCCGAAATGTTAATTACAGAAGCTCGGCGGTAAATACATGACTCTTTGGTGTACAATTTTTTCAGGTTTTCTGTATGTAGAAAAATTGCAGGATGGTAATAATGACGTGGAGATATAAAGAAAACATGTAAAACAAAAATATATTATAGAATTAAGATTATGGGTGATTTTTTAAAATCACTTAAGACATTAACTTTGTATTTCATATTCAACTAAAATATTTTAACATAATTCTGTATGGCCAAAGTAAAAAAGAAAAGTTTATTATAGAAATTTTGAAATCTGCAGAGTAAAAACAAAATTCTTTTTTTTAAAAAAAACAGAAATTTTAGGGGCGCCTGGGTGGCTCAGTCGGTTGAGAGTCCGACGCTCAGGTCATGATCTCGCGGTCTGTGAGTTCGAGCCCCGCGTCGGGCTCTGTGCTGACAGCTCAGAGCCTGGAGCCTGCTTCACATTGTGTCTCCCTCTCTCTCTGCCCCTGCCCCACTCATGCTCTGTCTCTCCCTGTCTCAAAAATAAATAAACATTAAAAAAATAAAAAAAAAAAAAAAAATAAAAACAGAAATTTTAAATCTGTTATCCCAGGGTCCATAGAAAATCCCGTAACAACCTATGAGTGTATTTGCTTACTAAACATATCTCGAACATTCCCTGTCATTAAATCTTCTTGAAAATGTGTTTTTTTTAGATAGTAGGACATTCCATTGTGCGTATGTACTATATATACAATTGTTAATCATTCCCTATTGTTCCACGTTGGCTTGTTTCCAAGTTTCTCGACGGAAACAAAGAGAGGGGGGAAATGGTACAGTACATGCATCTTTGACATCTTGATTTTTCCTTGGGCTGGATTTCTTGCAGCTGGGTTACTAGGTCAAAAGTTAGGAACATTTTTTACATTTAATGCTAGCAGATCGCTTTCCAGAAAGGTTATACCAATTTACATACCCCAACTAGTATGTGAAAGTGTTCTTTTTCCCCTGAGACCTAGTCACTTTTGAATATATAGTTTTTTCATTTAGTTGTGTCTTTGTGGGGTTTTTTTCCTTGTGCCGATTTCGTGGAGGGAGATCACATCTTATTATAATTTTAATTTGTATCCCTTCGAATGCTATTAAACGTCTCCTCCAAATTTTTGTTAATGGTTTGTATTTCTTCTCCAAATTAATCTGTTTGTATCCTTTCCCTATTGTTCTGGGGTGATTTTTACTATATTTACATTGATGTATTAGAGCCTTTAAAAAATATTGATTTCAAGCTTTTTGTAAAATCTTCTTGTTAATCCCATGCCTTATGTGTTTGCTACGGATATTTCCCCCAGGTTATTGAATATTTTTTAATCGAACTTTTTATCTCGAGATAATGGTAGATTCACACGGTGCTGTAAAAACAATAATGCCGAGAAATTCTGCACACCCTTCACCCAGCTTCCCCTAAGGTAAGATCTTGCAGAATCGTAACACAGTCTCACCACCGAAATCTTAAATTCACAGCCAATCCGCAGAACGTTTCTGTTACCGCAAAGATTTCTCATGTTACCTTTTTAAAAATTACTATTATTTGAATTCAAGTTAGATAACATACAGTGTAGTCTCGGTTTCAGAAATAGAACCCAGTGATTCATCTCTTACATATGACACCCAGGGCTCATCCCGAAAAGCGCCCTCCTTAATGCCCGTCACCCATCTAGCCCATCCCCCAAACCCACCCCCTCCAGCAACCCTCGGTTTGTTCTCTGTTTTTAAGAGTCTCTTATGGTTTGCCTCCCTCTCTGTTTTTAGCTTAATTTTCCTTCCCTTTCCCTATGTTCATCCGTTGAGTTTCTCAAATTCTACATAACATCTGTCTTTCTCTGACGGACTTATTTCGCTTAGTATCATACACTCTAGTTCTGTCCGTGTTGTTGCAAATGGCAAGATTTCGTTCTTTTTTATCGCCAAGTAGTAGTCCATTGTATACAATGGACTGTAGTATTCCTTTCCACATCTTCTTTATCCATTCATCAGTCGATGGACATTTGGGCTCTTTCCATAATTTAGCTATTGTCGATAGCGCTGCTATAAACCTTGGGGTGCATGTGCCCCTTTGTATCCGCATTTTTGTATCCCTTGGATAAATTCCTAGTAGTGCAATTGCTGGGTCATAGGATAGCTCTATTTTTAATTTTTTGAGGAACCTCTATCATATTACTTTTTTTATAGCGACACCTACTTCCCTCCTGCCCCTAATCCCTCCTTAACCTCTGGCAACCGCTATCCTGTTCTCCATTTCTATAGTTTTGCCATTTGAGGAACGTTAGGTAAATGAAATTATACAATACGTAATAACCTTTTGGGATTGGCTCTTTTCACTCAACATAATTCTCCGGAGATCCGTGTCAGTCAACGCCTGGATCAATAGCTCACTCCTTTTTATTGCCGAGTAGTATTTCATGTTCGTTTCACCCTTCCATCCGTTCTAAGACATCTGCATTGTTTCCAGCGTCTGGTCATGAAGAGAGACGCTGTAAGTATTCTCGTATAGGTTTCTGGTGGATGTAAGTCTGAATTTCTTTGGGGTAAATGCTTCAGAGAGCATGACTGGACTGTATGGTGATTTTCAGAGAAACTGCCAAACTCTTTCATAGAGGCCATGCCAATTTACAGTACCACCAGGAACGTATAAATAATCTGGTGTCTCTTTATCCTTGCCAGCGTTTGGTTTTGTCACTTTTTTAAAAAGCGATTCCTACACCCAACGTGGGGCTCGAACTCACAACCCTGAGATCAAGAGTCAAATGCTTTACCAGCTGAGCCAGCCAGGTGCCCTGGTTTTGTCACAATTTTTTATTTTAGAAATTTTGATAGGCGTGAAGCAATATCCCTGGTGTATTTAATTTACATCCCCTAATAAGTAATGATGTTAGTCATCTTCTCCTGTGCTAATTTGCTGTCACTATATCCTATTTGGTGAAATATCCTTTCTAATTAGATTGCTTCTTTCTTTTGCTACTGTTGAATTTTGAGAGTTCTTTATATATACTAGTTACTAGTCTTTTGTTGAATATGTGGTTTACAAATATTTTCTTCCCGTCTCTGTCTTGTCTTCCATCCTCTTAACATGATCTTTTGCAGAGCAAAAGTTTTTGATTTGATGACGTGCAATTCATCCTTTTATGGATAATGGTTTTGGTATCAAGACAAACAATTCTTTGTTTAGCCCTAAATCAGGAAGATTCTCTCCTGTGTTTTTCCTAAGAGTTTCATATTTTTACATGTTATTATTATTTTTTTAAGTTTTATTTATCTTGAGAGAAAGAGAGATTGAGAACGTGAGCAGGGAAGGGGCAGAGAGAGAGAGAGAGAGAGAGAGAGAGAGAGAGAGGAAATCCCAAGCAGGCTCCATGCTTTCAGCACCGAGCCCAACGCAGGGCTTGATCCCATGAACCGTGAGATCATGACCTGAGCCAAAATCAAGAGTCTGACGCTTAACCGACTTAGCCACCCAGGCACCTCTGAACATTTTACATAGAAGTCTAATCCTTTGTGCACCCAGTCATTCCAGCACCGTATTTGGAAAAGGCTATCTTTACTCCATTGAAATTGAGAAATTGAATTGCTTTGCGTGTTTGTCAAAAATCAGCCGGGCAGGGGTGCCTGGGTGGTTCAGGTGACTAAGCGACCGACTCTTGATTTTGGCTCAGGTCGTGATCTCACAGTTCATGAGCTCGAGCTCCCTATCGGTC
The DNA here is from genome assembly GCA_030068075.1 of Paguma larvata. Lineage (NCBI taxonomy): Eukaryota > Metazoa > Chordata > Mammalia > Carnivora > Viverridae > Paguma > Paguma larvata. Next base: position 106,669,207 of record CM057827.1, on the reverse strand, counting down.
TCCATGCTGACATCACAGAGCCTGCTTGAGATTCTCTCTCTCCCTCCCTCTCAGCCCACCCCAACCACTGTGCTCTCTCTTCTCTCTTTCGAAATAAGTAAATAAACATTGAAAAAAAATCAGTTGAGGATATATGTGGATTGATTGGTTAACTCATTCATTCTTTCATTCATTCATTTATTTCTGGGTTCTCTGTTCTATTAATCTATCTATGTGTTTATCCCTCCACCAGTCTTGATTGCTATATAGCTATTTAATAAATCTTGAAATTAGGCAGACAGATTCCTCCCACCTTATTCTCCTTATTCGAAATTGTTTAGCTATTCCAGTCCCTTTGCCTTTCCATATAAATTTTAGAAAAAGCTTATCTGTGTCTACAAAAATTCTTTGTGGGATTTTGATAGAAATTACATTAAACATATATCGATGTAGAGATAAGTGACATTCTTACTATGTTTTGACTTTCCTAATCCGTTAACACAATCTGTCTCTCCATTTAGATAGTCTTTGATTTCTTTCTTAGTGTTTGATGGTTTTCAGCATACAAGTCCTGTACATGTTTTGTTAGATTTACACTGAAGGATTTCAGAGGTTTTTTTAAAAAGCCATTTGAAATGGTATTTTATTTTTAATTTCACTGTCTCCATGTTCATTCGTAGGATATAGGAATGCAATTGATTTTTCCTATGTTGGTCTTGTATCTTGCAACCTTGCTTATTAGTTCCAGGAGGTTTTTTGGGTTTTTTATTTTTTATTTTTTTGTTTTTTTTTTTTTTATAGATTCCTTGGAGTTTTCTGTCTAGAAAGAAGGTTTTCTATGTGGGTAATTATGTCATCTGCAAATAAGTTTCATTTCTTCCTTCTGATCTTTACGCCTTTAATTTCTTTTCGTGACTTATTCCTCTGACTGGAAAGAACTTTCTTTGCTATGTTTGTAAGAGTGATGACAGTGAACATTCTTGCCTTGTTCCTGAAATTTGGGGAATGCATCCAGTCTTTCTCCAATAATAATGTTACCTATAGGTTTTTCGTATCAAATTGAGGAAGTTCCTCTCTATTCCCTTTTTTCTGAGTGTCTTCATCAAGAATGGATGCTAAATTTTGCCAAATGCTTTTCCTGCATTGATTGATACGATTATTTGATTTCTTTTCCCTTTAGACTGTTCGCATGGGTTACATTAATTGATTTAAAAATGTTGAGCCATACTTGCAGCCTAGGAAGGAACCCGCCTTGTCGTAGTGTATAATTCTTCTTACGTAATGCTGGATTCAATTTGCTAGTATTTTGTTTGGGACTTTTGCCTCTGTATTTATGATACACATTGGATTGCAGTCTTCTGTGCTATTTTTATTTGGTTTGGGTATCAGGGTGATAATTTCATAAAATAAATTGGCAAGCATTGGTTCCTATTTTCTAAATAAGAGTACGTAGAACTGGTGTTAATCCTTTAAACGTTTGGTAGAATTTTCCAGTGAAACCACCTGGGCCTGAAGTTTTCTTTTTTGGAGTTCTTAAGCTGTAAATTCAATTTCCTTGTAGTTACAGAGCTACTCAATCTATCTGTCCCATATTAGGTAAATTGTAGCCGTTTGTGTTTTTTGAGGAACTGGCTTTTTTTCATCTGTGTTATCAAATTTATGTATGTAGAGTTGGTCATAGTATCACTTTAGTTTCTTTTTGTAACTTCTTTTTTTTTTTTTTTAAGTAGGCTCCACGCCCAGTGTGGGGCTTGAACTCACAACCCTGAGATCAAGAGTTGCACGCTCTACCCACCGAGCCAGCCAGGCGCCAGTGGTTTCTCTTTCATCTCCGCAGGGACTGTGGTAAGATCGTCTCTTTCATTCCTGATATTGGTAATTCACGTGTTCTCTCCTTTCTTCTTCTCTTTCTCCATCTTCCTACTTTGGGCAATTGTATTGATCTTTTCAAAGACCCGGCTCTTTGTTTCGTTGATTTTTCTCTATTGTTTTTCTGTTTTCAAATTCATGGATTCCTCTCCGTGTCTTTATTATTTCCTTCTTCTTGCTTTGAGTTTATTTTGCTCTTTTTCTAGGTTCTTGAGGTGAGGGGGTAGGTCTCTCATTTGGAATTTTCCCCGTTTTCAAATGTACGCATTTAGTGCTAAAATTCCCTTCAGTGCTGCTTCACCTGCATTCCACAAATTTCTGTTTTATTTTCTTTCTTTCTCTCTCTTTTTTTTTTCTAATTTTTTGTTGTTGTTGTTGTTAATGTTTATTTGTTTTTGAGAGAGAGACAGAGCATGAGCAGGGGAGGGGCAGAGAGAGAGGGAGACCCAGAATCCGAAGCAGGCTCCAGGCTGTGAGCTGTTAGCACAGAGCCCGACGCAGGGCTCAAACTCACGTACCCTGAGATCATGACCTGAGCTGAAGTCGGACGCTTTACCGACTGAACCCCCCAGGCGCCCCTCTTTTTTTTTTTAATGTAGGCTCCTCACCCAGCATGGAGCCCAAGGTGGGGCTTGAACTCACGACTCTTGAGATCAGACCTGAGCTGAGATCAAGAGTCGGGTGCTTAACCACCTGAGCCACCCTGGTGTCCCAGTGTATTTTATTTTCATTTGAATTCAGTGCTGTGAATTTTTAAAATTTCTTTTGCACTCTCTTCTTTGACCCGTGGATTTTTATAGGAGTGTGTTCTTTAGTTTCCAATTGTTTGAAAATTTCACTGGTGACTTTTTGCTATCCAGTTCGATTCCATTGTGTTCAAAGAACAAACTTGGAATGCCTTTAATTCTTAAATTTGTTGAGGCTTGTTTTTATGGCCCAGTATGTGGTCTATCCTGGGGGATCTCGGTATGTGTCCCGCGAAGGCTTGAAAAGAATGTCTGATCTGCTGTTATTGGGTGGAATGTTCTAAAGATGTCAGTGAGGTCCCACTGGTTGTGTTTTTCTCCAGCCTTGTGGATTTTTCTGTGTCGTTCTATCAATTGTTGAGAAAAGGGTATTGCCTGTTTCTCCACTATTTCTATCAGTTTCTGCTTCTCATATTTTGCAGCGTTACCGTGGGGGCACACGGGTTTAGGATTTGCCCTGCTTTCTTGGAAGTTAGATCCCATTATCATCGTGTAATGTCCCGGGTAAAATTCTTAGCTCTCAAGCCTACTTTATCTGATAAGAATATAACCCCTGCTTGGCTTTTTTTTTTTTTTTTTTTTTGCACGAGAGCTTTATTTTTTTTTTTTTAATTAAGTTTTTAGGGGCACCTGGGTGGCTCAGTGGGTTGAGCGTCCGACTTTGGCTCAGGTCCTGATCTCACGGTTCGTGAGTTCAAGCCCCACATCACGCTCGCTGCTGCCAGGGCAGAGCCCGCTTTGGCGCCTCTGTCCCCCTCTCTCTGCCCCTCCCCTGCTCACACTGTCTCAAAAACAAATAAAACGTTTTAAAAATTAATTAATTAATTAAGTTTTTAATTCCAGCGTCCCTAACAAACAGTGCTATGCCAGTTCCAAGTGTACAATATAGTGATTCAATGCTTCCACACAACACCCACTGCTCATCATGACAGGTGGACTCCTAAATCGCCATCACCTGTTTAACCCATCCCTCCACGCCCTTCCCCTCTGGTACCCATCAGTTTGTTCTCTGTAGTTAAGAGTCTGTTTCTTGGTTCATCTCTCTCCTTTGTCTCCCCTTTGCTCATTTGCATCGTTTCTTTTAAATTCCAGACATGAGCGAAATTATATGGCGTCGGTCTTTCTCTACCTGCCTTATTTCACTTAGCATTATACTCTCTAGCTCCCTCCCTGTTGTTGTAAATGGTGAGATTTCATATTTTTTATGGCTGAATGATATTCCATAGTGTGTGTGTGTGTGTGTGTGTGTATACATATATATATATATATATATCACATTTTTATCCATTCATCAGTCAATGGACATGGGCTGCTTCCATAATTTGGCTATTGTAAATAATGCTGATAGAAGCATGATCCCTTTGAATTAGCGTTTTTGTATTTTGGGGGGTAAATACCCAGTGGTGGAAATGATGGATCGTAGGGTAGCTCCATTTTTAACTTTCTGAGGAATTTCATACTGTTTTCCACGGGGTCTGGGCCACCTTGCGTTCCCACCAACAGTGCATGAGGTTTCCTATTTCTCAACATCCTCTCCAACACTTGTTTCTTGTGGTTGTGATTTCAGCCATTCTGACAGGTGTGAGGTGAGAGCTCCTTCGTCGTTTTGACTGGCATTTCTCTAATGCTGAGTGATGTTCTGTTGAGCATCTTTTCCTGTGTCTGTTGGCCATCCGTATTTTTTTCCTTTGGAGAAATGTCTGTTCACGTCTTCTGTCCAGTTTTTAAATTGGATTTTATTTGGGCATCAAGTCTATAAGTTCTTCATATATTTTGGATACTAATCCTTGATCCGACATATCATTTGCAAATAGCATCTCCCTTTCAGTAGGTTGTCTTTTAGTTTTATTGATTCTTTCTTTAGCTGTGCAGAAGCTTTTTATTTTGATGTAATCCCAAGAGTTTCTTAAGTTTATTTATTTGTTTTGAGAGAGAGACAGAGTGTGTGAGAAGAGGAGAGGCACAGAGAGAGAGAAGGCGAGAGAGAATCCCAAGCAGACTGTGTGCTGTCAGCGCAGAGCCCAACTCGGGGCTCGAACCCACACACCGTGAGATCGTGACCTGAGCTGAAATCGAGAGTCGGACAATTAACCCACTGAGCCACTCAGGCACCCCATGTAGTCCCAATAGTTTAATTTTTGTTTTTGTTTTCCTTGCCTGGAGAGACATATCTTAAAAAAAAAAAAAGTCGCTATGTCCAATGTCGGAGAAATTACTGCCAGGTTCTTTTCTAGTATTTTTATGGTTTCAGGTTTTCCATTTAGGTCATTAATCCATTTTGAATTTATCTTTGTGTCTGGCGTAAGAAAGTGGTCTAGTTTCATCCTTCTGCAAGTAGCTGTTGCATGGGGGCTATATTTTCTAAAGAGCTTCTTTAAAATGGAAAATGGGCGATGAGAATTCTAATTAAATACTATAAAAACTATAGCGAACTCTTAGTTATCCGTCACGGAAAGAATCTACAAGTGCAAAGACCAGACAGCGTTGCTGAATTCACTTACTTGACTCCCCGTATGCCTTCCTGTGGGTGAACAAATTAATAAAGAAAATAGACTTGAATCCTACTAAGTTTGCTGTGGCTGATTTGAAGCTGGTTTGTTTATACCACGCCTTGCAGAACGTATGCCAAAGAGCAGAACCGGTATCAAAAGCCTTCTAATTTCCGTTTGGTGCGAATAATTCTCCCCCGCCTCGAGAATATTGCTACATTCCGCCAGGCCTCGCTGTAACAGACCATCTTAAATAAAGATTTGTCATCTTCTTTCCAAATGAGATTCTATGTGGAACCACAGAAACACACTCACAAAACCGAAAGCGGGCGTTCATCCAGCACCTTTAAAGCGTGGCCCGTCACCGGAGCGCCCTGCCGATCACGTGCTGTGAATTCATATTTTTATGAATTCTGTAATCCTCTTTCAAATAGCACAAACGTCGTACATTTTGTTATTTCTTGTTTTTTTTCCTGATACTAAAAAGACTAACACAAACCACGTGTCTATTTAAAATACGCCATCATTTTGTGGCCCCATTTGGGGGTTTCTTCGTTTTTTATAACTTCACTAGGAGTCTTAAAAATGGCACGAGCGGAGGTCTCTTCTGATGACGTGGGCAACCTACGGTGAGCCGGAGTCCTTTGAGTACGGTATGCCCGGATCTAGGAATACGGGGATCATATTCGCCACTTAGTTAGGCCTTTATCTAGAAAGAAACAGAAGCCAGGTGTGTTCCCCTGGTGCTGGAACAACACGTGGAAAGATCAACACTCGAAGGTTGGTTGCTTTCTACCCGCCCCCCTGAAGCATCCGGGTGCAGTGCTGAGCTACCAGCTCCAATAAACCATGTACTGAAGCCCAAATGGATCTCATCATGCCCTTTGTGTAAGTCGTAGAAGGGGAGCTTCCGAAGCCAAGTACAAATTAAAAGCAGACAATGTATTATCTTTTCTGGAAAGCCAAAGCTTTTTAAAAATTCACGTTCAAGTCGACGCTACCACGGTGCCGTACAAATACAGGCAACCCAAGTCCCAGCCTTTCAAGGTAGGATTTTGGGAGAAAACCCAGATACTCAAGAGATTCAGATTCTCTGGACCATGATGGAGGAGGATGTCGGGAGAGCCAACGGCTCTATAAATTGAACATTACAAGTGAGTTAAAAGGCTTTAAAAAATCAATACGCTGCACAACTGATGCGTGTGCCCTTCCTTTGTTCACTCCCTGGAAGCAACAGTGGTCAGAGAAAGGGGCGGAGCCGTGCGTGGGCTGTGCGCTAACGTCCTTGGATGGCATGGGCTGGCAGAGCCATCCATGCGGTGTCCTGAGGGGACTCCAGCCTCGACATCATGGTATCGTGATTGGGATGGATGGAGGTTTTCATCTGTTATCCGTCGCTACTTAAAAAACAATAAAATGGGGCACCCGAATAGCTCAGTCACTTGAGCGCCTGACTCTTGATTTTGGCTCAGGTCATGATCCCGGGGTCTTGGGATCGAGTCCCCAGTCGGGCTCCGTGCTGAGTATGGGCCCTGCTTAGGATTCTCTCTTTCCTTATACCCCTTTCCCCTACTTGCTCTCTCTCTCTCAAATTAAAAAAGGTAGAAAGAAAGAAAAGATAATAAAACAAGGGGTGCCTGGTTGGCTCAGTAGGTAGAGCACGCAACTCTTGATCTCAGAGTTGTGGGTTCAAGCCCCACATTGGGCATGGAGTCTACTTTAAACAAACCAACCAACAAATAAAATAAAAACAATGAAACAAAATCCTTCTGAGGCTTAAAAGACAGATATTAAAAGAGCAAATGGATACAGAAGTCGTATTAACTGGATACTTAGGTCTACCTCTCTCACACTACTGGTATATTAATTCACAGCAAAGTTAAAATTGGCACTGTGTTTGCTTTAAATAGGAAGGGGCGCCTGGGTGGCTCAGTCGGTTAAGTGGCTGACTTCAGCTCAGGTCATGATCTCCCGGTCTGTGAGTTCGAGCCCCGCATCTGGCTCTGTGCTGACGGCTCAGAGCCTGGAGCCTGCTTCAGAGTCTGTGTCTCCCTCTCTCTCTCGGCCCTTCCCCCGCTCACGCTCTGTCTCCATGTCTCTCAAAAATAAAGAAACGTTTAAAAAAATTAAAAAATAAATAAATAAATGAATAGGGAATCCACTCACATGAGTCAAAAATCAAAGAGCAAAAAGGTGCACAATAAAATGTTTGGTTTCTCACCCCTCCCCAGTTACTCAGCTCCTACCCACTACCTTACAGATAGCCCTGTAATTGCTTCTTTTTATTCCAAGATAATCATTTTTCAAATAGGAATATATCATTATAACCCCCCCCATGTTTTTTAATTAAGTTTTTTTTTTAATTTTAGAGACAGAGAGAGCACTAGCTGGGGAGAAGGACAGAGGGAGAGAGAGGGAATCTTAAGTAGGCTCCACGTTCAGCACAGAGCCCGACATGGGGCTCGATCCCACGACTGAGAGATCACGACCTCAGCCGAAATCAAGAGTTGGACGCCCAACCGACAGAGCCTCCCAGGAGCCCCGCCTTCCCTCTTTTTGTATAAAAGGAAGCATAAAGTGTATTAAGAGCATGACCTCTGAAGCCAGATTCTGTCTTCCCACTATTTAGCCGGGCGGCTTTCAGCCAATTTCATGCCCTCTTAGTGCCTCAGTTTCCTCCTCTATATGATGAGGACAGTAACAGCATCTGTCTCATGTGCTGACTGAGGATGAAATGAGCGTTGAGGGCAGGGGCCTGGCCCGCAGCGAGCCCTGTAGATGGGACACGTGGTGTTGTCATCCGAGGCAGGCGTGGTGTCGGGAATCGAAGGGCCTGGGCCCTGGAGCGAGACTGCCCAAGTCGGGTCTCATTTTTTTACCCATCAAGTGTAGAAAAGAATAGTACTTCTCCCAGGGTTGTCGTGAGATGGAAGCGAACGCTGCCTTGCGCTTGGTAAGCGCTGTTGTAGTTCATCAAATCTAAGACGCTGTGGATTATAAGACATCATTATTTCATGGGCTGGGAAAGAAAACCATTCTAATTAAATTATGACGTGCCCGTGACTCTAACACCTCCTTATTTCAAAAACATAACAAAACGGAAGAAAATGCACATCTTAGGATTAATGAAATGCAGGGTGCAAGTGTGAGCTATTGCACTCTTGTATTCACTTAAAAATACATCATGGATATTGTTCTGTGTTGGTACAAAGAGAGCGTCTCTCTTTTTTTTTTTAAATATGGCTGTATAGTAATTCATTGTGTGGGTGAGCCATAAATTATTTAACCGGTCTCCTGTTAGCTTCCAGTCTATTGCTGTTACAGACAACACCGCAAAGAATAACCTTGTAGACATGTCCTTTGGCAAGCCCGTTAGTATATCCGTAGGGTCGGTTCCCAGAATTGGCACTGCTGGATTCGAGAGTATAGGGACTCGAAATTTCGGCAGGTGTCCTAAGCTCAGGTTTAGATTTCCAGGCTGCTTGGGGCGCCTGGGTGGCTCAGTTGGTTAAGCGTCCTACTTCGGCTCAGGTCACGATCTCACGGTTCTTGGGTTCAAGCCCCGCGTCGGGCTCTGTGCTGCCGGCTCAGAGCCTGGAGCCTGCGTCGGATTCTGTGTCTCCCTCTCTCTCTCTGCTCCTCCCCCCACTCACTCTCCCAAATGAACATTCAAAAGCTTTTTGAAGTAGTGGGAAAATATCTGAGAAGCCTGGAGTTCCCCAAGTGAGTGAGTTAATATTGTTATAAACCCCCAGTGTGGGGGACAACGTGACCGTGATAACGAATGAAGTAAATCTTTAAATGACAACCTCAACGTATGTCCATAATGTGTGGTCTGGTTAAAAAGAATGAAAAGGGAAGCGGGCAGCTGGCATAGCACGAGTGCGTTTCGATATAGGTGAGCATGTGATTCATCAGTCAATGACAGTGATAGACGGATAGACAGACAGATAGGTGGATAGATATTAAAAGCTCTGGAAGGATAATTAAACAATTAAGGAAGTAAACATTTACTCCAAATACCCTTGGGTGTGAAAGAGTGGTAGGGAAGGGGGACTTCACTTCAGATACTTCCAAATTATTTGTATCTTTTTCACGAGGTGTGTGTCCTCGTCCAACTTCAGGAAGGGAGTTAATTCCGGGTACCTGATGTTTGACTCCGTCCCTGCACCAGCATCATCAGAGACACCCAAAGTGACTGGACGTGAGGGCCCCTAGGAAGGGAAAAAATAAAGAACCAACCCAGATTCAGAGATGTACCACCATATTTAAATACAGTTTAGGGGCACCTGGGTGGCTTAGTTGGTTAAGCTTCCGACTCTGGGTCTCAGCTCACGTCTTGATCTCCCGGTTCCTGAGGTCCAGCCCCATGTTGGGCTCTGCGCTGGGACGTGGGATTCTCTCTCTCTCTCTCTCTCTCCCTCTCCCTCACTCACACTCTCAAAAACCCCCACTTTAATTTTTTTTAAAAAGTATGCCTCAGGGTGCCTGGGTGGCTCAATCAGTTGAAAGTCCTATTCTTGATTTTGGCTCAGGTCGTGATCCCAGGGTCGTGGGATCCGGCCCTGCATCAGGCTCTGCATTGAGCGTGTGGAGCCTGCCTAAGACTCTTTCTCTGTCCCTCTCTCTCTCACTCTCTCTCTGTCTCTTTCTCTCCCTCTCCCCTGCTCGCTCTCTCTCTCTCAAAAAATTTTAATTAAAAAAAATGAAAAATTTTTAAAAGTAGGTCATCTCCATCTGTAAAAAAAATTTTTAGTTTTTTAAAAACACTCTTAGAATTGTTTCCTCCAAAAAAAAAAAAAAGAATTATTTCCTCCATTTCTAAGCTTTTACTCCCCAGAATCTTCCTAAGCCGATTTGAATCTCTACCTACCAATTCAAGTAAAATTTAAGATATTTTTCACAAGGATGTGCCAGGTGTCTATGAACAATCCTTTTATTGTTATTATTATTTTGTTATTTTAAGAAGAGAGCACTCAAGCCAGGGGGCGGGGAGAGAGAGAGAGAGAATCCCCTTAAGCAGGCTCTGTGCCCATCATGACCCCGGGATCATGACCTGAGCCAACATCAAGAGTTGGAAGCTTCACCATCCGGAGCCATCCAGGCGCCCCTATGAATAATCCTTTTGAAAGGAATCCCTTTTCTGCAAGGTACAGTCCAGACTGAGTAGTGGAAGCGGCCTGGGCGCTCACTTGGTGACGAGGAGTCATTGCCCATGTCTGGAGAGCAAGGCTGGCTGGCAGGGAGAGGGGCAGTCTGGTTCCTGGACAGCCCAGCCCATGAAGGAGCCCTGGCCTTGTCCTTCAACCTCCCTGAGACCGGTGCATGGTCAGCCCAGGCTTCTGGGAAGAGAGATGGGCTCCTGTGTGTTCCAGGAAGGAGAGTCACCAAAAAAATGACGGTTTGATCTTCGGAGAAAGATGACTTGAAATGGCCTAAAGGTCACTTTGCGGGAACCCGTTGTCAACCAGGAACGCTAAGGGACGACTGAAGTTTCATCTTCTCATAAAGAGAAGTGTGCTCTGAGGTCTCAGCGGGAGACACGTTTCCGTGCACCTGACCTCCAACCTTGTAGCGGGGGGGCCTCAGGCTTCGGAGGAAGCACCCGGGCATCCTAATTGTGCAACCTCTTCCTTCTACCGCGGTTTTTATCCTTCTTCAGGGCATCTGACTTGCCTTCTTCCTTCACCTCAGCTTTCTCTCTCTCTCTCTCTCATTCTTCTTCTGAGTTTTCTGGAGTATTTGGAAGTTTTTTGGTTTTTTTTTTTTTTTTCAGGAGAAAAAGTTTCTGCTTCCTCTCTCCCTGTTGTTCTTGAAATGTGACCCGTGCTGTCTCTCGGGGGCCCCTTGTTTTACTGCCCTGGCCCTCACTTTCCTGTTTGTAATTCTGCCCTGCTCTCTCGCAGGTGACTGGAAGGGGTTTCTGGAATTGATATGGTTCCTGAACTTCTAAACCCCCTTTGCATCCAGAAGCCGGAGGAATCTATGGTCTCTGGCCGTGGTCGGGGTCCCTACGCTGGAAGCCAGACCCAGGGCTTTGGAGCACAGAGGGACAGAATTTTCCGTCTTTGAGATCCTTCCCTCCACTGCCTATCCTCACCCGTGGGTATTTGGTGTTTATGCTACTTTTCCTTTTTCTTCTCTTTTTCTCTCTTTCCTGACTTAACTAAAATGTTTCAAGAAGTACGTAAAATGTCTATTCTTTTCGGCTGTCCTTCAGTCATAATGACAGGGGCAAATACGGAGCCTGCGAGAAGGCTGCTTCCCCGTCCCGTGTCTCTCATGAACGGACTTGTTGATGGAGCACCCCTGCCTGGTGGGGGGTGGGGGGGTGGTGGGGCACATCCAGCCCTGTCTTCTCCTTCCTCCATGGCCTCTGCCTCTCCTCAAAGCTTTGGCCCCTCACCCTGAGCCCTTCGCTTTGGAAGATCCCTACACAGAGTCTCAGTAGGGATGTCCGCCTCCCACGCGTTCAACTGGAACTAAAACACCACTTCCTGAACCGCCCCTTTCGGTGAAATATGTAACTTCCGGGATTGCATCACTTCCTGGAGCCTCGCATCTCACTGTGCCCCGGGACCAACGGCTTCCCTCTTTGATTTTTGTCCTTGTCACCTGCAGGTTGCCCGGAAGTCACCTCATGACTTTTAGTCATGACTAGGGTGTTAAGTGTTCTTATCCTAAACAACAAAACAAACAAAAGGCCCTGAAGAAACTTAGAGAGGCGTTGGACATGTCTGCTCTCTTGTTTGTGGCAAACGTAGCCTGAGTGTTTGCACGTGTCTAAACTCATAAAATTGTACATATTAAATATGTGTAATTCTTTGATATCAATTTCGCCTCCACAGACCTGTTGTAACATAAATAAACCCCACGTTTTCTAATATTCTGCAAGCTGACCTGCCCAGCCTTTGCCCTCGAGGGACAAATACAAGCGACTTTATTTATTTGCCAGGATATCATTCTTTCTAGTTTTATTTTTGGCATTTCTCAACCTACTTCTCTTTTTTGAGTATTGCATGTGTGTGCGTGCATACACGACAGGCCAAATAAATAATCCCCGTATTTTATTGGTGCTTTTTTATCACCTCAAAAAAAAATTATTTTTTACTGTCTCATAGTTCAGTGCTCTGACCTCCACACTACAGTTGCCTTCTGGGAGCGAGGAAGGAGCCATGGTTTGTCACTGATGTATGGGGTGGCTGCAGAAGCTTCTACACTTGTCCTTCAAGACCTAGCCTACCTCTTTCCTGACCACCTCAAGCCATACTGATTTCTTTTGTTTTTCCTTCTACATTCCTACAACATCTATTCATTCCTTCTGAACTCAATATACTTATTAAGTATTTATGACACTCTAGGGACTCTGGCAGGTGCCGGATTCGATGGAGAGCGATTTTGACGTGGTTCGCCCATCAGTGGGTTATAGAGCAACCTTCGCTCTTGAAGAAGACGATTATATAAGTAACAGCTGTGAAGTGATGAGCGTTGAGAAGAGGAAGTCAAAGATGCTATGAAGGAGCAGGGTGTAGGTGCTAACATGTGACAGTGATGGGAAGGACCTCTCTTGGGAGGTGGCATAGAAGTCAAGACATGGGGCACCTGGGTGGCTCAGTCAGTTGAGTGTCCAACTCTTGATTTCAACTCAGGTCATGATCCCAGGGTCGTGGGATCAAGCCCAAGTTGGGCTCCATGATGAATGTGGAGCCTGGCTAAGATTCTCTCTCTCCCTCTGCCCCTCTATCCTGCTCACTCTCTATCTCTCAAATAAAAACAAATGAATAAATTAAATCAAATTAAAAAAATAAAGAAAGAAGCCAGGATATGAAGGATGAAATCAAATTAGCCAGACCAGGAGGGTGGGCAGGAGTGATGCAAGCAGAGGGGTTGATGTGTACAAAGGCCAAGAGGCAGAGTGCCTGGAAACACAGTTCAGGAAATTGGGAAAGCAAAACAAAAATCTATCTGGATGTTTTCTGACACCAACTAATCCTCCGACACCAGCTGAGTGTTCAATTCTGAAACTGACTACCAGAGTTTGCACAAACCTCACAGCTTAAGGGCCCATTCCCATTAGAATAACCCCAATTCAGATGCCAGTGGCCCAGTCTCAGATCGCCCATACTTCTTCGTTTAATTATACTTATTTACTTTTTTAGAGAGAGAAAGGGAGAGGGAGAGAGAATCCTAAACAGGCTCCACACTCAGCATGGAGCCCGATGCAGGACTCGATCTTACAACCCTGAGATCATGACCTGAGGCGAAATCAAGAGTCCATGATTAACTGACTGAGCCGCTCAGTTGCCCCTCAGATCACCCATACTTCTGACTAGCTATAAATTGGGGTTCCCATGACCTTGGGTTTGGTAGTTGGCTAGATCAGTCCACAGAACTCAGGAAGGCACTTTACTTACATTTAATAGTTTATTATAAAGGATACGAATTGATAGTCAGATGAGGAGGTACATAGGCAGACATCAGAGAGAGCCCCAAGCACAGGAACTTCTGTCTCCATGAAGTTGAGGTGAACCACCCTCCCAACACCTGAATGTGTTCACCAGTATCAAAACTCTCTCGGGGTCTTGTCCAAGTTTTTATAGACCTCATCCTTCAGCCTCCCCTCCCCAACTCCCAGCAGGTTGTGGGTGGGCCTGGAAGTTCTGATCCTCTAATCCTTGGATCTTTCTGGCACCAGCCCCATCCTGAGGCTATGTAGGGGCCCCACCCTAAGTCACCTCATTAACATAAACTCAGGTGTGACAGGAAGGGACTTCTTATGAATAACAAAAAACACTCCTATCACTCAGGAAATCTCAAATGTTTCAGGAGCTCCTGTGCCAGGAAAAGAGACAAAGACCAGATATGTTTTTATTACATAGCAGTCTAGAAGGAGCAGAGGGTTTCAAGCAACAAATGGCAAAAGATGTGGCCTGGGAGATGAGAGGACCAGATCAAGACAGATTTGGAGATGACTTTGGAGAATTCTCCTTCAGATTAGGGCAGGGGGGAGCTACTAAGGGGTAAGTGGAGGTGGGGGAGTGAAGGGGTGAGATTTGAAAATGATAAAGTCACTCTCTTTGGAGAACTGATGAGAAAAACAAGTCTGGAGTCAGAGAGACTAGTGAGGAAGCTATTATGGTAATCCTGGTGGAGACAGCTATGGCCACCGGAGGTCAAGAAGATGGCCAACGGAGGTCAAGAATCTGGAAAGAAGTGGGTGGGGTCTGGTTGAGCTGGCTCTACTTTGATTTTTGGATGCATGGTGACCGCTATCATTCTTCCGGCAATTATGTTCTTCCTTATACCATTTATTTCTTTTCTTTTAATTTTTTCAAAGATTTTATTTTTTTAAGTAATCTCTACACCCAACATGAGGCTTGAACTCACAACCCCAAGATCGAGAGTTGCATGCTCTACCAACTGAGCCAGCCAGGAGCCCCTGCAACATTTATTTTTTATATTTATTCCTACTCCTTTTATGCTGTTATTTGACTTTTCCATGCATTTATATATCTTCTCAATCCAACAGCCCTTAAGATCTGAAATTATCAGGGCACCTGGGTGGCTCGGTCAGTTAAGTAAGTGTCTAACTCTTGAATTCGGCTCGGGTCATGATCTCATGGTGGTGAGACTGAGCTCTGTGTCTGGCTCCACAATGAATATAGAGGCTGCTTGAGATTCTCTCTCTCTCTCTCTCTCTCTTTTCCTCGCCCCTTCCCCATTGGCAGCCCCTCCCCCATCAGTATGCTCCTGTGTACTCTTTCTCTCAAAAAAAAAAAAAAATCTGAAATTATCCCTATACCTATCCAATTTTAATTTTTTGATTCTTTGGGCCTCATTTTCCTCATTGTTAACATGACATTGATAACCCGTGTCTTTCCTGCTTCTTAAGTTTATTTTGAAGACCTGGTATTCAATGAACTAAGATGGGAAAGGCTTTTAAATAGCATGCAGATGCAACAGGTTATTATCATAAAGGAATTACCTATCTCCATTAGATTAGTGCTGCCCAGAGCATCTGCTGGTCAGGATGCAGTCAGAAGCGAGAGGATAAAAGCTACCGTACCCTCTTCTGTGGTTGATTCTTAAATGATGACTGAAGCTCAATCAATACTAGCCAAATAATACTGACTTCAGCCAGACAGAAGCCTGGAAAAAATGTTGATTGTGATAATAGATAAGAATCGGAGAGTTGACGGTTTCCAGCATCTGCTGGGGTAATCCTAACACCTCAACTCTCCATGTGATTGGTTCGGAGCCCATCTCACAACGCAGGGAAAACTCAGGCCTTGTCCAAGATTTCTGTTCATTCCTTGGGTTTATATTTCGCAGTGTCGCCCCTGACTCTCCATTTCTTTCTTTGCTGAATTGTGGCCGTACATTTGTCTCGATTCCAGAATTGACCTGAGCGTTGACTGCAACCCCTTCTCTTGGATACGTTCTAACCCTCCTCCTACGAGGTAGCTTTTCGTAGTAGACTGATTCATTGGCGATTTGGGGAATAGATTACACCGGAGAGATGGCTGGATTACAGAATTGTAGCCAGACATCTCTTTTATGTTTTTTTTTTTAATTTAAGTTAATTTATTTCTGTATTTTTGAGAGAGGCAGAGACAGCTAGAGCAGGGGAGGGGCAGAGAGAGAGGGAGAGAAAGAATCCCAAGCAGGCTCCTTGCTGTCAGCGCAGAGCCACGTGGGGCTCAATCTCAGGAAAATGTCAGATCATGATCTGAGCCGAAACCAAGTTGGACCCTTAAGTGACTGAACCACCCAGGCGCCCCCAGACATCTCTCCTTTCAAAAAGCTTCCCTGGGGCACCAGGTGCTCAGGTCATGAGCTCACGTTCGTGGGTCTGAGCTCCCCCCCCCCCCCTCGCCCCCTCCAACCCCGGGCTCTGTGCTGACAGTTTAGAACCTGGAGCCTGCTTCAGATTCTGTCTCCCTCTCTCTCTGCCCCTCCCTGGCTTGTGCTCTGTCTCTCTCCCTCAGTCTTAAAGATAAATAAACATAAAAAATAAATAAATAAAATAAAAAGCTTCCCCAACTTTCCACTTTCAGTCTGATATTTTGCTTAGTTTTTCCTTTTTTTTTCTTCTTTGTTCTTCCTCATCCCCAAAGTCTTGTGCACCTCTTAGAGGTTTTTTGTGATTTATGTTTATTTATTTATTTTGAGAGAGAAAGAGGTGGGGGGGGGGAGGGCAGAGAACAAAGACAAGAGAGTCCCCAGCAGGATCCCCACGGCCGGTGCAGAGCCCAGTGTTTGTAGGGCTCACAAACACTGAGCTCACGACCCGAGTCGAAAATCAAGTGTTGGATGTTTGACCCACTGAGCCACCCAGCCGCCCCCTTAGGCAGAGTTTTTTAAGCTCTGTTTGTTTTTTTCCTCCCCGCCGTGTCCTTAGGGCCTCACCTTCTACCCCCAAAGGGCCTCTGAAGGTATTTTCCTAAACAAAGACACTTCCTTCCCCTAAAGGAACTCTGGTGCCAGCTGATAAAAGAATAGCTTCTCTTATCTGCCACAGCAATGACAAGGTTGCCAAATCGCGTTTATTCTTTGGGAGATCGGACCTCGGTCGGGCCTTCTGGCCAGCAGGGGGACAAGGAAATGGTCTGCTCTGGTAATTTAGGTTCACCCCCGCGATGTCGTTGGATTTGGTGCTCACAGGTTCGGGAGAAGGGCTAAGGGTTTCTGCTGAACTCCTTTTATGATGGGCAAAGATGGGGTTTAGAAGTGGCCGTTGCCCCGATGAGTGTGTTTCTGAGCTAGAACCTAAACCCAGATTCCAGCTCCTGGGATTCTCTTTCCCTCGAGAGTTTCCCTGAAAATGGAAAAGGTCGCTAGGGAGCGGTTTCGAGAATGAACTTGATACTGCTGCGCAGGAGGTCAGGAGAGACAGGGATATTTGGCAGATGGGTCTTACGTAAGTGCTGGAGGAAAAGATAAGCTGTCAGCAGATGCTTTTCTGTGTCGAGACTGAAATGCTATCCCCTTAAGATAACCGTCTCCAGGCGTTAGAAGCCGCCTAGGCTGGGGAAGGGTCCAGCAGGGCTGCTCCGGACCCACCTCTCAAGGCCTTGTCTCCACCATGGATGCCACTCCTCCCCTCGGGGTGGCCCATCCCCACCCCGGACCCCCTCTGGGGAGCCATCCCTGACAGCCAACCACACGGATTGACTCTCTCTCTCCCGGGCACCCCGCCGGCAATTACTCTCTGCTCTGCACCATTAGCGGGTTCTAGATCAGTGGCTTCCAAACGTGGCTGACGGCGACCCGCAGAGAAAAACACATATTTCGCCTTGCGTCTCGGTCCACCCACCGCACCACCCTCTCCTTCATGGCCTCACACACATAAAGCAGAACACACATGGACGCTGTTGCACAAAGTTCTGCACACAGATGCTTACCCTTACCTGGGTGGCTCAGTCGGTTAAGTGTCGGACTGTGGCTCAGGTCATGATCTCACAGTCTGTGAGTTCGAGCCCCACGTCGGGCTCTGTGCTGACAGCTTGGATCCTGGAGCCTGCTTTGGATTCTGTGTCTCCCTGTCTCTCTGCCCCTCCCTGGCTCATGATCTCTCTCTCTCTCAAGAATAAATAAATGTTAAAACTTTTTTTTTAAACATGCTGGTTGCAACCCACTAAATTGATGTCATGGCCCACTAAGAATCACTCCTTTAATCTAATCTCCACCACGCAGTCTGGTGTTTTGTGGTACACGGCAGCCCAGCTCCCTCCTGACTGCTCCTGAGTCTCAAGTATATATACTCGGGAACTCCCAGAAGCTTCTCACCAGCCTCCTTCCCTTTAGACGTTCTCTCTCTTCCATCTTCCCCCTGGCTTTTTCTTAAATGCAGATCTCCTCTGACTGACCGTTCTGATGCTTAAAAACCTTCTGAGGTTTTTCCATGGCTTAAAAGTACACTTCAAATAAACAGCCTGAGTATAAGGCCCTGGGCAGAGGATTTGCTGGTCGCCAGCCTTCTTCATGGCTTCGGCAACTCAAGGTCCTCTGTAATTCCCCTGCCGGAGGCCAGTCGTTTCCCCTCTGTGCCCTTGCCCATGCCGTGCCCTGACTGGAACGCCTCTTTCTCTTTGCTACTGGAAACTGCCTTCACGCCCATAGCTCAGGTCACTAGAAAGAGGTAAATCCTGCCGTTCGTGTCAGCATAGACGGACCCGGAGGGCCTTATGCGAAGTGAGCCAACCCCGGCAGAGAAAGACAAATATTATATGATTCTCAGTCTTGTGTGGAATCTAAAACTGCTGAGCTTCGTAGAAGCAGAGACTGGAATGGTGGTTCCTGGAGGCTGGCAGGTAGGGGACGGAGGAGATGTCGGCCAAAGGGTACAAACTTGCAACTGTAAGTTCTGGGGAATTGAACGTGTAGAATAGTGATTATAATCACTGTATTATACTGTGAACTTGCATACAATGTTGGACTACAATATATGGTAATACAATACTGTATTATATACTTTGAAACTGCTGACAGACTAGATCTTTTTAAAAAAATGCTTATTTTTGAAAGAGTGCACGCCACGTGTGTGAACACCCGCAGGGAAGGGGCAGAGAGGGGAGAGAGAATCTCAAGCAGGCTCTGCACCATCAGCGCGGAGCCCGATGCGGGGCTCACACTCATACATGCGATCATGACCTGAGCCCAAACCAAGCGTCCGATGCTTAGCCGACTGAGCCACCCAGGCGCTCCCGGACTAAAATGCTCTCTCCACTAAAAAGAATGACAATTCTGTGACGTGATGGAGGCATTAGCTAACGCTGTCGTGTGTAGACCTTAAATTTACACAACGTTTTACGTAAATCGTATCTCCATAAATAAATAGAACTCAGATGACCTATCACCATGAGGTCTGTCTTCTACGTTTCGATCGCTCCTCTATACAGCTCTGAGATAGTAGTTACGACGGCTGAATTCTAATTACTCGTACACATGTCTGCATTCCTCAGTAAACCCAAGGCCAGTGACTTGTGTATCTCAGTCGGTGTTCTATCACGGGCACCTCATGTGATGTCGTCCAGCAGATGTTAACTGGAAATTAGCAGTCTCATGTCATTAGTTAAATTTCTCCCCATTCTATACGATCTTAATCTTTCTGGCCATTTTAATAATCCAGTTATTATATATGTGTGTGTTCACACACCCGTGCATGCTGGAGGGGGGGAGAGGGTAGGGTGCTCCGATCTGATGGGGGGGGCCACCAAATGTGGGGTGTCCCAATTGGAAGGGGGCCGGCTGTGCTGGTGAAAGAATTCACCCAAGGCAGAACAAAAGAGATAGAAGGTTCTCGAATACACTGCAAGCGGGCGGGGCAGGGGACAGGACAGCAAAGGAGAGACTGTCTGAAGAAGCAGTGGTGAGGGGCTATCGTTATAAGACAGAGCGAGGGAGTAGCAGACTGGGATGTGTTCCCTGTTTCGGTAATCCGAGGAACTGTGCCTGGTTGTAATCGGTCAGTTAGGGCGTTTCGAGGTGGGTCGCTTCATGAGTCTGTTTGCATTCAGCTCAGTGGTCACTGCGGACTCCTTAGCCTTGCTCAAACCCGTTGCCTAAAAGCAGCCTCTACTTGATATACCTTCCTTCCCCTCCCCCCCCCCCCCCAGTCTGAGGTATATATTCTCCACGGGAAGGTCAGGATTCTGATAGCAGGAATGCAGAAGTCAACAAAGAAAGAGCCAATACTCAGCTTTTGAGTTTCCAAGCCGATCTTCAAAACTTCATGATAGAGTCAAGAGTCTTGAAAGCCAAGAGTTTTGGTTGGGAGAGGAAAGGCTCAATAACAGGCCCTAAATGCCACACACGGTGTAGCCCGCTCCTTCTTTGGCTAGATTAGGGATTGGGGACGCCTGAGGGGGGGAGAAGCGGGAGGAGGTCAGTGGGTGACCCCAGATCTAGAGGGATCAAGAAGGGCCAAGTCAGCATCAAGATGCTGAGCCGAGGCTCGGTGAAAATCGGTTGCCGCCTTTTCCTTCTGCAGACAGCCGTGGGGGCCGTGCCTCTCAGCGGCAGGGAGCCGGGAGCCTCCTGTGAGGACCCTACCTGTCGAGTGTCCAGCAGAAATAGCACCCGGCCAGACCTAAGTCTCCTCACCCCATCCAGCTACCCGCGTGGGCAGTCTCTTCCGGTCCAGAGGAGCAGGGGTGAGGCGGTAGGAGAAGCCCCGGCGACCGTACCTGGTGGACTGAACATTATAAGTCCGAGGCTTCATCCCATGGAAAACAGTTGGTGGCCAATCCTAAACTTTTAGGTGTGTGTAAAATACCTCTAAACTAAAAAATACCTCCGCTTTTATTGAAAAAAATGGTTTATTGTGGAAAAAGGTAGATATTAAAAAAGAATCAAATTAATCCAAAGGACAGGTGTCCTAAGCCGGGTGCAGCCATGCTGTCCCAGGTCCCCCGTTGGGTGGTGCTGGTTTAAGAGAGGTTCGAAGCACTGTGCCGACCTCTGTGGAGGGCCCCGTCTGTGGTCTGTGGACAGAGGGTGACTCGTCTCCCGCCCCAGCTCTGGTTCCATTCCGGGGGGGGGGGTTCTAACACATCCTCCTCCCCCTCTCCCCCCCATCCCCTTTTCTTCCTCCTCCCGCCCCACCCCCCTGACCAAAGATGCCCATTCTGAAGTCTACCCTGACTGCTGCCCCAGCACCCCCGAGGCCCCCCTGGACCACTGCACGGGGCTGGCGCTGCTGAGTCCCAGGGCCAGGCCTGGGCTGGGACCGCCAGGCGGCAGAAGTCTGGCCCTGAACCCCCGCTCCTCGTCCCCGCCTTTTCTTCCCTACCCTGTATGTCCCTTTGGCTGCCTCCTCAGCCCAAGCCTCATTGAAGTGCAGACTGTCTTTGCCCCTAAGGGCAGGGGGTGGTGGGGAAAAAGCTGCTCAAGGTCACAGAGCAGGTCAAGGGCCAGGCCGGGCCGGGAACCTAGATCCAGCTTCTTCCCAGCCACGCAGGGCAGGCAGCCTCGGAGGAAGGAGGTGCGGCGAGCGCCCTCCTCTGGCTGCTTCTTGGAGACGGCGGAGCTGGGGCAGGGCGGGGGCCTGGCTGCGCTTTCGAGCCTCCCTCCCTTCTATACTTGGGCCGTTTCAGATCCTGGCTCTTTCGTGTGCCGGCTTGGCCATGATGTCCTGGTGCCTGCGGTTGGGTCATTAATTCCGGGGTGGCGTGGGAGATGGCAGAAGGGACCCAGCTCAGGGAAAATGGGCCTGATAGGAAAGCCATCAACCGCCACCTGCTGGCTGGATTCGAGCTCCCGGCACACTCTTCCTGGACTTCGAATCTCGCCTTAATCACCGTGACCTTGAAATCCCACAACCCGGTCCAAGGGGTCCCCACCGCCCTCCTCCCTCTCGGGGCCTGCCCTTTCTCGCTGCCCGTTGTTTCCCTCCCTGGGTCCGTTAACCCTACTCGTGCTAGCATCCCACCCCCAGGCACACGTATAAGCAGAGGGCTCTGGCAAGGGGCAATGCTTCACCCAAAGGGCCTGTGTGCCAACGGGGGAGCGCAGGCCGTGCGGCAGCCACGTCTAAGGGAGGGGCTCTGAGCCAGGAGCTCTGTAGAACCGCTCGGACCTGACCTCCCCTTCGCCAAGTAAGGTGGCCCATTTGTGTTTGTTACCGAATTAAAATTCCAAAGAAAGACAGGCTGCAGGTTGTTTCCAAATAGAAACACACATGCACAGAGAACAGAGAGCTTCTGCCAACATCCCAGAACCGGGCCCGCTTCCCCTCCCTGCTCTGGACGCCCTCGGGAGGAAAGAGCTCTGGCCATGCTTCCTGCGGTGGAGGTTAAGGGTCTGCTCCCGCTCCGGGCACCGGCTCCCACCCCGGGCAGCCCCTGTCGGTGCAGGCAGCCCTTCCAGGCAGCAAGGCTGAGAAGCAGGGGCCTTGTGGCGGGAGCGTTTTCCATATGAAGTCATTTCCCACAGTGAAGAAGCTCCCACGTCCCACACGGTCCACAGGCAACCTGGGATGTTCGCTCAGCGCCAGAAGAGAGTCTAAAAATGCCCCAAGCCCATCTTGGGATCTCAGGAAATCTGGCTGGAATAGAACCCAGGAGACAACAAATCCCCAAACAACCGCCTACCCTACATGGAAGCCGGCAGA
Organism: Paguma larvata; assembly: GCA_030068075.1. Classification (NCBI taxonomy): domain Eukaryota; kingdom Metazoa; phylum Chordata; class Mammalia; order Carnivora; family Viverridae; genus Paguma; species Paguma larvata. The sequence goes on along the minus strand of CM057827.1, from coordinate 106,647,011 downwards.
AGGTGAAGCCCACTCCAGCCTCCCGGGGGCTCTGTGTCCCACTGGGTGACATGATGCCTCCAGACTGGCCGCTGGCCGAGCCCTCCAGGGCAGGCCTGGTTCTCTCCTGTTTCTGCGTTTCCAGAGCCCAGGAGGACTGAGGAAATCCAGCTACTCGAGTGTGTGTTAGACTCTTGAAAATCCAAGGAGGTGTCTGGGAGGGGGTGGTGGTGGGCAGGACAAGGGGCTCTAGGCGTGTCCAAGAGGGTCCTCTCCATAGAAGAGAAGGGGTTGGAGCTCAGCCTAAGTAAGATGTCCTCACCTGGAGAAAAGAAGGGAGCAAGCACGTGGCGGGGAACGCGCAGTGGAAACCGGTTCCAAGAGCCTGTCCTACTGTTAACGATAATCACAGCAACGTGGTGGGCGAGGCCGTAACTGGCAGAGGCACCGGCGGTGTAACAGCCCCGGTATGGAATAGTTTCTAGTGTATTCAGATCTGAAGGATGTAAAGACAGCCAATGAGAAATTGATGAGTTATTCAACAATGCGATCGGGAAAATGGGCTCTTTGTGGGGGGAAAAGCCCATTCGACCCTGACCTCGGACAATTGGCCATGGGAAGTAATGACCCAAGAGCCGTCCAGTGAGGCTCAGAACTGGGGATTCAGTGGGATGGGGGCACACACGAGACAGAGCTCCTTGTCCATCCTCCTGCTCCCCTGGACCCGGGGAAGGTGGTCTCAACAGAATGCATCTTCCTCAGCAACCCAGCCAGGAGGAGGAACTCTCAGTAACTGGACCCACGGCGACTTTAATATTTTTTCCAAACCCAGGACTTGGTGAATCGATCTACAGCAGAAACCCTAGGGGCGTCTATCTTCAAACCCATGTTTAGCAAATGTGCTTTTCTGCACCCGCACCGGCAATGATACTGTTTCTGCCGTTTCCCTTCTCCTGACACGTTTCTTTGCGCTACTAACGCTGGACACTGGGTGCTCCTGGAGATTCGTCCCATTCTCCCGACTGCTGGCATCATGGCAAGGCCAGGGAGGGACCCTAAAACTGTCCCATACCCTCATTTTATAGAAAGAGAAAGTGAGGTCCAGAGAGGAGTAGCCAATTACTCCGGGTCACACAGCCCGTCAGAGGCAGATCCGGGCGTGGACCGCCCCCGCCAGGTCCCCGGCATCCTGCCCGACGCTCTTTTGCAGCCCTTTGCCGTCTCCTCTCCAGCCTTCTTTTCTAAGACTTTCCTTGCTTTCCCGCGGCTCTCCAGAGTTTCCTGTGGCACCCATTCTGCCACATGCCTGTCTACTTAGCTGCCTGGCCGCTCTGCTCTGCGACCATCCTGGCTTGGCGAGAGCGTCTCCCAGCGGACTGGCAGCTCCCGCCCATCTCCCCTCGTCGCAGGATGGGCCCCGGGCCTCCTCTCGGAATGGATTCTGCCCATCGCGGAGCCTGGCTGGCGGACCCGGAGCTGGTGCCTCTTCTGGCTCCGGGCTCAGAAGATCCACGCCCCTGTGTGTCTTCCCTGCTACACTGGCTGCGTGACCTTGAGCGTGTCATTGCTCTGGATCTGACTGCTCTTCTTGAAAATGGACATGAGACTAGAACACAGCATCTAGAGCTTCTGCGAAGACCCAAAGAGCCGAGGATATGGCACAGTGCTTTGTAAACGGTGAGGCGTCCTGCCAGCGGAAGACATGGGCGCCCCCCCAGCCTCTCCCCCTGCCCTGAACACAGGGCACGTGCTTACTGAACAGCTGGAGAACAGCGGTTCTCAACCGGGGGCGCGATCTTCACATCCTAGGGGACACCGGGCCATATCTGGAGACATTTTTGTTGCTCACCTATGGGGAGGGGTCGCTGTGGCATCTGACGGGTCTTGCTAAACATCTTACAGTGAACAGGCCCGGCCCTCACCACCGACGATTATCTGGCCCCAAATGTCAGCAGCGCTGGTTCCGAAGCCTTGCTGTAGATGAACGCAAGTGTGAAATTGTATCTGTGGATACGGAACGCGGCTCGTGGCTCCAGAAAGGCCAGGAGCCGCGGCTGGGAAGCCGGCCATCAAGACGGCAACGGTGACCAGGGGGAGGAGCCACTGGAGTTAAATGAGATGGTCATGCCCGGGTTTGAGAAGTTGAAAACATTTTATTTCAATTCTATCCTGGGGAGGCGGCATAAATAATCACAGAAGACCGCGAAGGTCAATGGGGAAGAGAGAAAAAAAAAAAAAAAAAGGCCAAGAAGTGTGAGGAGGTGAGAGCGGACACTGTCTAGCTGCAGGGGGCGGAGGGCGAGGGGACCCTGTTTTAGCTGGCCCAGAGGGTGGAGGGTTCTGGAAGGAAAAGCCCGAGGGGTGGGGGCTCTCCCTGCCTGGGTCACCTGCGGCAGGGGGAGCTTAGGGAGCCCCGGCCTCTGGGGACAGACGTGCTGGCCCTGCGGCCACCAGAAGAGCAGCCGTGGGGCATGACGCTAATGAGAGAGAACTGAACACCCGTCTCTTGACCCCCTCAGGCCAGGCCTCACCCCCAGCCTGCGACTGCGACTTCTCCGAGAGCAGTGTTTACAGACCCTGCGGGTGGCGGGCCACGAAGGGAGACGATTAGAAGGAAACAAAACAGAAAATGTGTAGAAGACCAAATGAAACACGGCGGCTCCGAGAGTCACGTGACCGCGGGGGCCGCGGCCGTTTCCGCACCCGCAAAGCGGGGGGAAGATGCCCCCCACTTCTGGGAGCGGATGCGAGGCTCGAATGAGACCCTACGTGTCACAGAACCGCGTAGACTTTAAAGTGCTGTACGGACGCGAGGGGCTGTGGTGGTTCTACAAGCGTAAGGCTGGAAGTGGCTGAGACTCGAGCGGCGAGGGGTGCACGCGGAGCGCCCCCCCAAGGGGTCGGACCCCGGCTCTGCCTCCCCCCACCCCCCAGGGGCCAAGCTCCACCCTTCTCAGCCTCAGCCTCCGGGAGGAAGAGGCCTCATCTGAGGGAGTCCCCTGGGGAGCGAGAGCAGAAGCTGGGGGGCCGGGAGGGTGGAGGGGCACTGGGTGCGGAGGGCCTCAGCGAGGCAGTGTGACACATTGGCACTACTGGTGTCGGGCAGACGGTAGAGCAGTGGCTTCCGGTCCTCAGTCTCCACAGAGACGTGGGCACCGGCGAAGCCCCTGTGGGCCCGGCCCGGAGCCTGGAGAACTGGGTCCTGCTCCCGGGTCAGCTGGTGACCTTCCGGGGTGACTGAGGAAGTCACCTCCCCACTGCAACCCTTTGTGAAATGGGGACGCTGTTCCCTACCCTGCCTACCTCACAAGTTAAATGGGGAAAGGGCGTCCCAGAGCTTGGAAGAGCATCGTGGGCAGGCAAGGGGTCATTACGGCCTGGGCGAGCAGGCCTCTGAATTCCCTGAAGACAAAGAGAGCAGGGGGCGGGAGACAGAAAGGAGCCGGGCTGCTTGCAGCCCTTGTCAGGGGAGTCGGGCTTGCGGGGCTGGCTGCCGGGGAAGGGAGGGCGGTGCGGGGAGGGAGGCACAACAGCCCATGCCTGAAATCCAGCCCTTCCCCTGCGGTCCAGCAGGGATGCTGGGAGCCCCGGCGGCCCAAGTTCACGTTCAGTGTCTGCTGGGGTCCTGGCCTCCCCCTCTGCTCCCTGGTCCATGGAGGGCACCCCTCGGGGAGCCCGTGCTCTTTACCCCGCAGACGAGAAGCTGGCCTCCGGGGTGGCCGCGCCAGGCTGGGTCTCCAGGAGAGGCTGGGGACTTCATTAGCGTGAGGTCGAGAGATCAAAGGTCAGCGTCCAGTCCTCGAGGCGGCAGGCGGGGTCCTCAGGCTGTTCCCCAGCTCCAGGCCCGGCTCTGTCTCTGGGGTCACCGGAGGAGGGGACGTTAAGGGAGGAGGAGGAACCACGGAGAGCTCGCGGAGGTCAGCTTCGGAGGCGCGGCCCGGCCGGGAGGCTAGCAGTTCTTGGGGCTGTTGCGCAAGTTTTTCAGTTCCAGCTGCAGCTGCCGAATGCGGATGTCCTTCTGGGCCAGCTCCTCCTTCAGCCGCCGGATCTCATCCTGCTGCCGGAAGAACATTCGGAGGAGCTGGGGTGGAGGAAGAGAGGGGCCGGGAGAGAGCAGGTGAGAAGGCGATTTCCTGAGTGCCAGTCGTGCCCGCCCCTGCTCCCCCTGCTTCCCCCCCCACCCTCCCCCCACTGAGGCCTCTGCCCTTCCCTCCCGGGCCTCCCCCTGCCCCTGCTTTAGTTCCTTGAGGCTCTTGTCGCGCTGCAGCATGTCCCTTCTCCGCCCTGGCTCGTGGCTCCTGCGTCCCCCGGGAGGTATGGGAGAGTCCCCGTGGGCCCCCTTCCCAGATATCTGATCAAGCTCACCCTTTTCAGGGTGCAAACATAATACTCTTGTTTGCCCTTATCTTTAAATGTTTATTTGTTTTTGAGACAGAGAGAGAGATAGAGAGAGAGAGAGAGAGAGAGTGAGCCAGCGGGGAGGGGCAGAGAGAGGAGGAGACAGAGGATCCGAAGCCGGCTCTGCACTGACAGCACGGAGCCCGACGCGGGGCTCGAACTCATAAACCGTGAGGTCACGACCTGAGCTGAAGTCAGATGCTTCACTGAGGCACGCAGGTGCCCCGTGTTATTATTCTTTTAAGTAGGCTGCACGCCCAGCGTGGGGCTTGAACTCACGATGGATGCTGAGATTAAGAGTCGTATTTTCTACCGACTGAGCCAGCCGGGCGCTCCCGTGAAAGGGAAGCTTTCTAAGATGTTGTGTAGCCTTCTCTTCTTAAGGAATTCTCGCGCTGACACGGGACTATCCCAGGCATGCCAACGTCTGTGTCGGGCGGCGATTCATTTGCTGGGACGAGCACGAGCGAGGCATCGGTATCTGACAGCCCTTCGCTTAGACAGCTCCCTGCATGAACGAGTGTCTCCGCTCCTTCCAGAAAATGGATTGCCGGCAAAACCCTGAGCCCTGCAAGGCAGCAGCAGGCTACCTGACGACCCCACGCACTTGAGTCGAACGTTACCGACATGCAGTTGTGTTTGTCCTCAAACTTCCTGGTGTGAGTTGCATTTGTTTTTGTAATTGTGTAATCTAATGAAATAGGATATAAGCTGATGAAATCGTTCAAAAGAGAGTTGCTGTTTTTGTTTTTTTTTAATATGTTTTTTTCATGTTTATTTATTTTTGAGGGAGAGAGAAAAGAGAGAGAGAGAGGGCGAGTGGGGAAGGAGCAGAAAGAGAGGGAGACACAATCCGAAGCAGGCTCCAGGCTCTGAGGGGTCAGCACAGAGCCCGGTGCAAAGCTCGAACTCATGAACCGCGAGATCATGACCTGAGCCAAGGTCGGATGCTCAACCGACTGAGCCACCCAGGTGTCCCAAGAGTTGCCGTTTCAGTAAAAACTAAGTTGAATGCATTAGGGAAAGGGGATGCTAGTAAAAACGTTGCTTCGGAGTTCGGTGGCATGATATAAACACAAACGATTGGGGACCGTGTGCTATCTTGACTGTCCGACAGTGGTGACGCGGCTGTATGTGTTTGTCAAAACTCATGGACCTGGATACCACCACGGACGAATTTTACCATGGGGAAATTATACCTCAATAAATCTGTCTTAAAGAAGAAAAAAGTGGGAAAAACTTTGAAAGCAACCAGGGCTGTGTTTTCAGATTGACTTTTAAGCTCTTTTTTCACCTAGAAGAAACCGAAACGGCAATTTGGAGTGAACGGGTGACTCATTTGGGAAAGACAAGGCCGGTTCTGCCCAGGGTTCTCCTCAAAGAAAAGGTCTTGGGCCCAGCATCAAAATAGGATTTAGGATTTATTTATTTATTATTTATTTATTTATTTATTTATTTATTTAATGTATTGGTACACGTGCTGCCTAAGCAATCACTATGTATTTAACATGTTAAATGAAAATAAATGGTTTAAAGACTGTCTATATCATTTTTATGACTATTTAAAAAAATTTTTTTTAAATGTTTATTTTTGAGAGAGAGAGAGAAAAAGAGAGAGAGACAGAGCATGAGTGGGGGAGGGGCAGAGAGAGAGGGAAACACAGAATCTGAAGCAGGCTCCAGGCTCTGAGACGGATGCAGGGCTCGAACCCACGAACCATGAAATCGTGACCTGAGCCGAAGTCTGACGCTTGACTGACTGAGCCACCCAGGTGCTCCTATGGTTCTTTCTTTAAGTGACTTTTTTTTTTAATCAAATCAATACCAGTTACACCTGTTCAGAGGGATGAGGCGCTCTTTGCCCCTGCACTAAATATTCCACACACGCCTGTGCCTTCTAAATTCTCGAACTTTCTTCACATAATCTTCCAGTCAGGTTTTGTTTAGAAGAAAAAACAGCTGACCTGAAGTGTAATTCACATACCATAAATTCCGCTTGTTTCAAGTGTACAATTAGCATCGGTGAATTTTAGTAGAATCAAATAAAATGAATTTTAGTAACATTCAGAGGTGCATAGTCCTGAGTTTTCTCCTCCGTGTCACGTTTCCAGTTTCTCTTCACACTCAGACCAATGTGTCCACCGTTTACAACCCAATCTTCTAACTGGTCGGTCCCGATTGGCTGCGGTGGTTAAAACTGTGGGTGAACCCAGAGTCAGCAGGCTCTGAGGGAATGTTTTCACCACAGGGGAGGTTCGCGAAGCTTTAGTGCAGACTGTGGTATCTGTGTTGCCTGCTCGGCGACCCTTGAACACTTTCCTCCAGGTCCGGTTTGGTTCAGATAAACCAGTCATAGCTCGATGTTACCGGATTTCACCACTGCTCACCCCTGCCTCCTCCACACTGCCCCCAGGCTCTCGTTATGGCCGACCTGGGCTATCGCAGCAACTCTGCTACCTCTACCTTCTCGGCGTGCTTAAGAGTGTTTTTTAGGTGGAAAATGTCCAATACGTACAAGGGTGGAAAGTATAGCACTCTGAACCTCCAAGGACTCAACTGGCTTCAAGAAGTAACATGTGACCATTCTTGCTTCATGCCTACTCCTCCCCACCTCACCTGGACCGCCTCTTTCAGGGGGTATTTTGAAACAAATCCCATTTATCTCAAGATTCCATCCAATCCTAGAAATCTGAATATCCCTCTATTGTCAGTTTGTCTTTCAAATTTCTCTTCAAGACTGTGAGGCCCCAGAGGTCAGGAATAGTCTTCTTTTTATGAATAATAGTGATGATCGTAAGTCGGTGTGACAAGAAACACCTAAGATGGCCCCTGTGTTATCCCCTCCCCCCAAGGGTGGACTGGGCCTAGTAACTTGCTTCAAATGAATAGAATCTGGCAGAAGTGAGGGTCTGTCGTTTCAAGAAGCCTATGACTTCCATCTTGGATACCTTCTCTTGCTCACTCGGAGGGTACCAGCTGCCATGCTGCAGGCTGCCCTATGGAGAGGTTGATACGGTAAGGACCTGAGGGAGACTGCCTCCCGTGAGGAACCGAGACCCTCGGTCCCACAGCCCGTGAGGGGATAAGTCCTTCCAGCAACGCTGCGAGTGAACTTGGGAGCAGCTCCTTTTACAGCCGAGCCTTCAGATGTGACAGCAGCCCGGCTGACAGTTTCACCACATGTTCTCCCGAGAAAGCCTGAGCCACAGGGCGTCCGTGATGAGATACTCCGAAGTAATACGTGTTTGCGGGTTTAAGTCACAAGGTTTGGGGGTGATGTTTGACACAGCAATAGATAACTGACACAGTGAGCTTCGCAGAGCACTTCCTGAGGGCCGGGAAGAGTGCTAGACACTTAGGAAATGCGTCTTTAATGCTCGCCGCATTTCGTATCCCCATTTTACCGTGAGAAAGGTCAGGAAACTTGCTCGGACACAGCCGGGAAAACAGCAGAGCCAGGATTCCAAAGGAGTGGAGTCCAAGTAGCCATCTCTACCCCAGGGACCTCGAGCCCCGCGCCTGGCACAGGGCGGGCATCTGTGAACCCTGGCTGGGCTGAACTCAGTCCCCGGTATTGGCAGCAGGGACTGGGGGTACTGTTGAAAGGAGACGCCTTCGGGGGGGGGGCATGGATAAGAGCCAGCTCCAGTTGCCCCCGAATGAGCTCTTCCCATTCTAAACGGTACAAAGAGAACTTTCGTAAACCCAGCCTCTTCCCCACCCAGACAGGAAACCGTCAGACCCCCGTCGCTGCCACTGCCACGGTGCCAGGGAGGAAGGCCGCGCTGTAATGCCTGAGGCCGGGCTTTCCTCGGCGAGCCAGGAATTTATAACTCCCGTAACAGCAAACGACAGCGACGTTCCGAAATGGATTCATGAGCCAGAGAACTGCGTGGGCTAGGGACTGTGAGGGGTGGGGGTGGGGCCCCGATACCGCTACCAGATCCCAGCCTCTATTTATTGGGGTCAGAGGCAATGGACGCCAATAGCAGGCTACTTACGGTATTTGTCACAGAAAGAAAAACGCCCCAGATGGAGCGGCTTAGAGGCCGGAAGCCCATAATTGAAACGTAAAGGTCTCGCTCTTCCAGGACCTGCGGAGGTAATAACTTAGCTCCCTTACCTCGTTCTCTGTCCTGGGTGGGACGTTCTCCAGTAAATCGATTCCATTGACCACAACGCTCTTCTTTTCTTTGATGGGAGCCTTAAATACCATTTTCGAGGACTTCTTATAGCCTTCCTTCAAAGACATCAGCACGGGATCTACGAAAGGCAGGGGACACGTTCACGCCAGCAGCTCGGGCGAGTGTCAAGCGAGGGGGTCTTCCGTGCACACCAGGCTGGGCAGCGTGGGGGAGGCACGCAGACGCCATGCCAAGGGGAAACGGGTGAACTCGAGGGAAGGCGAAAGCCACAGTCTCGAAGCCTATTCGGGGAAGCCCACCGGCGCGGTACCTCGGTTGATACCCCCGAGCCATTCGTCGGGGGTCAGAGCTGGCTCCGTGCCTGGCGTCATGGGGTAAATGTCTTCCTGGTAGGAATCCGACTGCCGTGAGGGGAGCGGAAGAGGGGACACATAGGGGGCGCTGTGAGAACCGCTGCTCTTCAGCGACCAGTTCTGGCTGACCTCCCACTGCCCCGCCTCCAAGCCTTTGCCCTCAGGTGCCTCCCCCGTGGAATCCCCACCCTGCATTCCTTAGCGAGCCAGACAGTCCCCACCCTAGAATGGCCCCCAGCTCCCACCCCAGACTGGGCCTGAAGACCCCCGTCCACAGGACCTTCTTCTGGGCTCCTCGGGCTTGCAGTCCGTGGCGAGCCAGCTAGGATTCGAGGCGGGGGTCCCTTTGGAGCCCAGCGTGGCCCCACTCACCCTCCGGGGCACGATCATGGAGATGGGCTCAATCAGGCCCTTGAGAGTCACCAGCTTGTAGAAGCGGAAGACCTCGCAGGCCGACACGTCCAGTCCGTGCTTGGGCATGACCCCTGGGGACAGGCACACACGGCTCCATGGGATCCCGGGGAGCCCCCGTCGGCACCCCTCCTCCCTGATGTCTTTGGTCAAGAGTGTCCTTGAGCACTCAGGCCTGGAGGCAATGCTCTATGCTGAGGGCGGCAGGTGCACTGGGGGCGTCTTGGGTCAGGCTCTGTCTCTAAGTAGGAACATCTCGACTAAGCCTCTCGGGCCGGTCCTGCCTCGCCAAGGTGCATGCTTCAGAAATGCGGCCTTTTATAACTGGAAGGGGCTGTTGAGACATTTTAGTCTACTCCAGTCTTTTTATAGATGAAACTCCTAACGGTCTAGGGGAAGGGGCTTGCCCCAGGTCACAGAGAATGGCTGGGGCAGAGCCACAGAGCCTGTCACCACTTTTTTAAAGGTTTTTTTTTTTTTTTAATTAAAAAAATTTTTTTATGTTTATTTCTTTTTGAGAGAGAGAGAGAGACAGAGTATGAGCAGAGGAGGAGCAGACAGAGAGGGAGACACAGAATCCGAAGCAGGCTCCAGGCTCCTAGTGGCCAGCACAGAGCCCGATGCGGGGCTTGAACCCACCAACCGTGAGATCATGACCTGAGCCGAAGTCAGACGCTCAACCGACTGAGCTACCCAGGTGCCCCTAAAGGTTTTGTTTTTTAAGTGTTTATTTATTTTTGAGAGAGAGAGAGAGAGAGAGAAGAGAGAGAGAGAGAGAGCTGAGAGCTGGGGAGGCTCAGAGAGGGGAGAGAGGGAGAGAGAGAATCCGAAGCAGGTTTCATACTATCAGTGCAAAGGCCGACGTGGGGTTCGAACCCACGAACTGTGAGGTCATGACCTGGGCCGAAGTCGGAAGCTCAACCCGCTGAACCACCCAGGTGCCCTAAGCCTGTCACCCTCTAAAATAAACTAGCTTCCCTAAGCCTCTGTCTTTCTGGTCCTCAGCGAGAACAAAGGAGAGAGAGAACTTTCTCTGTGCACGCTAGAGCCCGAGATGGCCGAGAGTCGCGTATCTGGGACTGACAGAGCGTGCGTCATGGTGCATGTGTTATCCGCGTGCCTGCACTCACCACGGTGTTCCCAACAGCTGCCTCTACTAAACACCCCCCGAGGAAGCTGTGTGCTGTGGGGCGCGGAACCCAAGCTTTGGGGTCGGACACACCTACACCTGGTCCTGAGTCCTGACTCTGCCCCTCTTTCTGGCTGGGAGGGCTTGGGTAGATCACTGCCTCTCTGAAGGTCTCAGGTTCCTTGGCGGACAAGATGCTTGGGGACCGCCTGGCATCCTCATGAGCACAGAGGATGTCAGTGTCTTCTTCCATGATGTGAACACGAGTTAAGGGTCCAGCTCTCCTTGACGGGAATGGAAGGCTTCTCTCCCAGATACGGGAATTCTAAGAGCTAGAGGGAAGTACTGTCATGGTACCCAAGTGGGATTTAGAGCCAGTAGAGCTGGATTTGAATTCTGGCTCTGCCACGCGGGATCAAGGTGACCCGCCTGGGGTGAGTTACCTAGCCACTCTGGACTTGTGAAAGTGCCTGGCTCATTGCCAGAGGCTTCGCAGTGGCCGCAGGTGATGGGGGCGAGGAGAGACAGTTCTCCTTGGCTCCTCCCCGCTCCTCAAGTCCTGCCGACCCGGCTTTCTAGACACCTGGATTCAGCTTCTCCCCATCTTCCCGCCTCCTCCTTGGTTACCATCCTTCTCCTGCCGCCTCCTTAGTTACCATCCTTTCTTGGCTAGAAGTCCACTGGGGCCTCCAAACCAGTCTCTCTGCCTCCCTCCTGTCCTTTCAAAATCCGTTCTCCCTACAGAAGCCAGAGCAATCTTGGACGAAGATTTCGGATGGCGTCATGCCGTCCCATCTCCCGCCCGCCCGCCGAAGACAAAGAAAGGCCTCCAGTGACTTCCCAGTAAAACCCAAGCCTCATCTCCTGTGTGAGAGATAACTGTGCGTATCAGTGGGCTCAGGAAGAAGACTGCCCTCCCCACCCAATCCGCTGAGGGTCTGAAGACAGCACAAGGCAGAGGAGGGAGGAAGTCACCCCCCCCCTTTTTTTTCCTGCCTCCTTATTTGAGCTGGGACAGCTTGTGTCATCTTCTCCTGTCCCTAGACTGGGGTTAGCACCGTCAGGTCTCCTGGTTCCCAGGTCTTCAGACTTGGACTGAATGACACCACCAGCTTTCCTGGGTCTCCAGGAAGCCAGCAGATCACGGGACCTCTCAGCCTCCAATATCGTGTGTGCCAATTCCTCATAAATCCACATATATACATAGAGAGCGACAGAGAGAGAGAGAGAGGGAGGGAGAGAGAGAGTTCCGCTTCTCTGGAGACCCCTCATGAACACAGCTTTCTAATCCAGCCCATGGCATCTGGCCCCTGCCCTAAGCTCCAGATTCATGCCCCAAGCCTCTCCCCATCTTCTGCTATGTCACGCTGACCTCCGTTCTGTTTCTAGAGCATGCCAGGCTCCCTCTTGCCACAGGGACTTTGCACCGACTGTTCCTCCTGCTGGTCCTACTCTCCCTCCGTCCTGCCTTTCAGATCTCGGCCTCAAAGGTCACCTCCACAGCGAGGTCCTCCCCGACTGCCTGGTCTAAGATGGCCCCCAGCCGCTCTCTGTGCTAGCCTGGCTTGACTCTCTGCCTAGAACTTACTACCATCCAGTATTTTCCTTCCTTATTTGTTGACTGTCTGTCTCCCTTCAGTGGAATGTGAGCACCCCAAGAGTAAGGCTGGGTTCCGTATTGTTTCCCACTGAGTCTAGGGGCTGCCACACCGCTGATACCCAGTAAGTGTTTGTCGAATGACTGTGTGAAAGAGCAGGAGGAGCCAGGTGTTTGCCAGGTGCTCTGTACACGTGCTCTCCATCTAAGCTTTACCACAGCCCTGAGACGTGGGCTTGATTTCCCCTATTCTACAGATGGCGAAATTGAACCTCAGAAGGCTGAGGTATACATTTGGGCCAGAATATAAACCCAGGTCTGACCCTAAAGTCCAGGATGCTTTTTATTCTACTTGACGAAGAGGGGACAGCGAGGAGGAGGAGGAGACGACAGAGCCGGGGAGGGGTGAGGTCAACGGAATGGTCAGGGGCCCTATCTCAGGGCGGCCATCTTGCTGCCAGCCACTGAGGCGGGCTCTCGAGCCCTCCCAGCCCCGATGGCCTGGAAGCTGGCTCTCAGGCCCTCTCCCTAGTGCCAGATCCCCAGAGGGAACCAGCCAGACTCGGGCTCCAAGGTAAGGAGGGAACTGGAGCCCCCGAAGAAACTTCTTCCAACGGTCTGGTTCTGACCCCAAACAGGAAATTGCTGAATCCTATGCAATGCCAGTGTTAGTTCAGAGGAAGAAAATTTTGCCGTAGACTTCAGTGGGCGTAGAGTGTGCGGTGTGAAGAACTCCCTACGCCCCGTCAGTCCTGGGGCCTCCGAAGGATTTGCTTAGAGGCTGGGGTGCCTGGGGGGTGCAGTGATGGGGACACCCTGGAACTTCCTCCTGTCCTCTCGGGCAAGGACAGAGCTGCTCCTGGAGACTGGGGTCCTGGCTTCCCAAAGGCTTCAGGAAAGTGTCTGGGCCTAGACTTTTCTCTAACCTGTAGTTACTCAACCACCTTCCAAGAATGTCACAGGCACTTTTCATCCCCTATTCCGAGGATAGGAATGAGGCCATTGCGTACACCCCTGTGGGCCGCCGGTGACCAGAGGTGATGGAGGAAGTCTACCTAGCACCATGGCATGACAGTCAGGTCAGGTGGGTGGTGACAGGCTGGCGGAAGAAGGGCACGTAGAGACCTTCCCAGGGGCTGGACCCAGAATCTGCCGGCTCTGACTGCCCGTGAGCTGTAGGCTTCTAGGTCTGATTTTCATTTAAAGGCAGGGGTGACCCGTGGACCAAACATCCAGTCTCTTGTTCTGTAGCCTAACAGCCACGGAAGCCTCTGGACGCCCTTACCCAGGCCTTTCTGCGGGGCTGGGGAGCGGAACTCCATGAGGTAACTCAAGAACGGCTTCTCGGCGCTGACCTCGTAGTACCGGATGTTTCCGTCTCCCTGGGGGCGGGGAGAGAGGGAGCTGAGGAAAGTTGTGGAGGGAGGGAGGGGGAGCAGGTCCTGGTCCTGGGGGTCTGTTGGAGAAAGCCTCAGACAGAGGTGGTCCAAAGACCAGGGAGACCAGGCCTCTAGACCCGGGGCCGGCTGTCACAGGGGACTTACGGGGCGGTGGGGGGGAGGCGGTGTGTGTGTGTGTGTGTAGACAGCGTTTGTGAGAAACGAGGCCGTGTTTGCCAAAAAAGCTCCTGGCAGGTGCTTCAAATGCTGTCAGTAGTCACTGCCCTCTACGCGTCTGAGCCTTATCCCCGTGTCCACCCCGCCGCAGGGCACCTCTGAGGGAACTCTCCGTCCCTGACACTTCGGGAAGAATGAGCGTCAGAGCTGAGGGCAGGTTTTTTTTTTTTTTTTTTTTTTTTTTTTTTGAGAGACAGAGAGAGGCAGAGCACAAGTGGGAGGGGGGCAGAGAGAGAGAGGGAGACCCAGAATCCGAAGCAGGCTCCAGGCCCTGAGCCGTCAGCACAGAGCCCGACGCGGGCTCAAGCTCACAAACCTTTGAGCCGTGAGATCCTGACCCGAACCGAAGTCAGCTGCCCAACCGACTGAGCCGCCCGGGCGCCCCTGAGGGCAGGTTTTGATGGAAGAGAGTGAGACGTGGAGACCAGAGAGGTTGGGCTGGCTCTCCTCGGGGGCTGGGGCAGGCGCGGGGGCACCATGGCGGCGGCAGCGGCGGGGGACCTGGGCGGGGTTGGGGGGTCTCCCACAGGCTGCCCCAGCGCTCCCCACCACCCGATCTTTGACTACCTTTCCAGCCAGGTAGAGCATGTGGGTGTCGGCATCGTAGAAGGGGAACAGGAGGCCCGACAGCCCGTCGATTTCCTCCTCGATCAGGGGCATGGACAGGTCCTCCTGCCGGGGAGAGGGCCGGTCAGCCCATGTCCGGGCGGGGGGGAGGGCGCCTCTCCTTCCCCGACCCCAGCGAACCCCCCCCCCCCGCTCCCGCCGAACTACAACTCTTTCCCGTCGTCGCCCGGACAGGTCCTCCTGCGGGGAGAGGGCCCGTCATCCCACGTCCGGGCGGGGGGGGGTGCCTCTCCTTCCCCGACCCCCCCTCCCCGAACTACAACCCTTTCCCGTGGCCGCCGGCCTCCCCGTGGCTGACCTGGTCCCAGAGGGCGATCTGCCTCGTGTTCCACCGGGAGACCCCCGTCGTGAGCAGCCGCTTCATGTTCCCCAGGAACACCACCCGGTTCACTCGGTGGTTTTTGCAGTTTGCCTCCTGGCAGGGGACAGAGAGAGCTGGGAAGCCGGGGCCTCCGGACGCGAGGAAACCGTAGTGGGCTCAGTGGGGGCCCCCAGAAGATACGTCCATGCCCGAATCCCTGGCATCTGTGACACCGAGGGGTCCTTAGCTCCCCGGGATCACCTAAAGGTCACGGCGGGCCTCCTCGTAAGAGATAAAGGGACACAGACACACAGAGGAGCAGGCGATGGGACTCCGGAGGCAGAGACTGGCATGCGGCTCCGAGCCCAGGAAGCCGGCAGCCGTCGGAAGCCAGGAGAGGCGAGGAAGGTTCTCTCCCAGAGCCTCCGGAGCTGGGAGAGAGTCGTAAGCCACTGGGTGCGGTAATTTGCCACAGCCGTCAGAGGAAACGGATCCAGGTGCCGTGGGTGGAGCCCTGGGACCAGGAGCCCGGGTCTCTCCGTGTGTCTGGGTCCGAGGGGGTGGGGAGGGGGGAGGGAGAGCTAAGGTCGGCTCCGCCCAGTGCCTGGTGCGCTCTGCTGAGCATCTTTTCCAACCCTCGCAACAGTACCTGCTGGAAGGAATGTCTGAGGATGAGGATGAGGCTCGGGAGCACAGGGGACTCACTGGGTCACCGCCTGATGACTCGTTTCACCCAGGGCTCCTTCTAACAGAGTCATCCTCTGCCTCCATTCCCCCTCGCCCCTCGGTTCGTTCGCGACCCTTCCTTCTCCTCCTAACGGCACAACAGCCCTTTGCCGGGATGAGTCAGCATCGGTCGGATACCAGCGGCGCGAAGCCCCAGGCGCCAAGGGCGGCCCTGAGGAGTCCCACCCCTCTGGCCTCTGTCAGGTCGGTGAGGTGGAGCCTGGGTTCTCAGCTCCTTAACTTCTTCTCTGCTCAGCATGAGGTTCTGCCCGCGCCCCCGGATCAAGTCCTTTCTTGGGTAGGAGGTAAACCTCGCGTTTCACCCAAATTTTCCATCCTGTTCCATCCACGTCTGTCCCCACGACAGGTACACAGTAGGCGCTCGAGAAGTTACTTTCTTACTCCCAAGAGGCATCTAACCCCTTCCTCGCAGTCAGATCCAGAACATTCAAAGATGAAGCTGGAGCTCAATTCACCGTCAACCCCCCCCCCCACCTGGAGCTGGGGGCTGGGGCCCTGAGCCATCTCCCTCAGGCTCGTCCCCACGCAGGTGCCTGGGCAGCGAGTCCCAAATCCCCTCTCCCGTGCCCACGATGGG
Organism: Paguma larvata; assembly: GCA_030068075.1. Classification (NCBI taxonomy): domain Eukaryota; kingdom Metazoa; phylum Chordata; class Mammalia; order Carnivora; family Viverridae; genus Paguma; species Paguma larvata. The sequence goes on along the minus strand of CM057827.1, from coordinate 106,631,131 downwards.
GCTTGGGCGACACCCAAGGATTTGTGCACCGAAGGGTGCCACCAGTTCTGTCCCCGGAGCAGGCCAGAAGAATCCCGTCTGGGGAGAGGGGTGCGGTGGGGACGAGAGAGGGAACTGAGGTATCCCCCCACCCAGTCTAAGGCAGGGTCCCTGTGAGTCGAGAAGAGGCCTGGAACATGCGGGTGGGTCAACAGAGCTGCAGGCCAGGGGCGTGGGAGAAGGAGAGCAGCGACAGCCCTTTCCTGAAGGCCTGCCTGAAAGCCAAGCCTCCCTGCACCGCCTCCCCGCTCCCTGACCCCGCCACCTTCCCTCCCCCTCAAAGACCACGGGGCTTCACCTGCAGGACGCGGCCAGAGCGCGGCTCGATCACGCGAAGCTTCTTGTCCTTGCACGTGGTGGTGAGCAGGCTGCCGTCGGTGTTGAAGGACATGCAGAGGATCACGTCTGAATGACAGTCGATCATCTTCACTGGCTCACCCACGTCCAGGTTCCAGATGAGGACCTGCGAGGGGGCGCGCACGCTGGAGGCACGGTCAGCCCCGTGGCCGCGCCGCGAGCCGTCTGTCCAGCTCTGCGCCCGACAGCCCTGGGAGAGACGCCTCGCGCAGGGTGGGGGTGTGCCGGGAGGCAGGAGGGGGGCGTTAAACCCTGTACCAAAGGCTGAGGCGCCCTGCGGCACAAATCCACTCCTGCCCCTCGGCAGATCCCGGCCCCAGCCGGGGCTCGGTGTCTGCTCCTAGCGAGAAGCATTCCCGTTCCTGGCCAGGGCCCCGTGGCCTCAAAGAAGGGTGCCCTCTGCCAGCTTGGCTTGCTCCTTTTTTTCCTACCAGGAGGGCATCGGCCACTTCCAGATCTCCGAAGTGACCGGGCAGACGGTGTGGGCAGGGAGCGGGCGTTCTCTTCCAACTGGGAAGAGTCAGAGAGGCCAGACAGGCCTCCGTGGACCCCAGGACCGTCGGGGCGCACAGAAGATGCCTGGTGGTGTGCCGCGACCTGAACTAATGAATGGACAAGGCGGATGACACAATGTGGGTGGACGCGCTCCGGAAAGCAGCAGCGCCCCCTGCCGGCGGCTCCTTGAGCCCCCACGGGGTTGGCTCCGCCACAGCCGCGGCCTGGCTGCTCACCTTGTAGTCGTAGCCGGCACTGAAGAGGATGTTGTTGGTCGTGGGGTGCCACTCGACCAGCCCCACGCGCCGGCTGTGCCCGTGCAGCTCCAGGAGAGCCTCTGTCATGTTCCGCTTCAGCCCGCCCTCGGGGATCTCCCAGATCCGTACCTGCAGAGGGGGGACGGGGCAGGGGGGGGTGGGCTGGGTGCGCAGGGCCAGGAGAAGCCCCCGCCGGCCCTCTCCCTCGGACACCAGGCTTCCCAGATCTGCCCAGTGAGGCACCGCCCAGCCAGTGCGGCGGGTGGAGCCTGCCGGAGGCCTGGGGCCGGAGGCTCCGCGGTGCCCTTCAAAGGGAAAGAGACCATCTCCTGCTGGCCTCTGGGGGGCGTCTCTGGCAAGTCTCTGCAGCCCTAAGACAACTCGTGCTGCTGGCGTGTCACTGCAGGCTAGCTAGTCCCCGAGGGCCACACGGCGATCAGCTTCAGGCCCGTGGTGTATTAGAAGCCCAGGCTCTGCTTCCCTTCCCACGCCCTTCCAAGAGCTCTGACCTCGGCCTCCGCAACTCTGCTGGCGCCACGTGGGGCCGTCCCTCACTCTGTCCTCTGTCCTCCACCCAGGGCGGACAGGTGAGCAGAGGAAAACCCCACCTGGGAGGCCGGGAGTCTCTCCCAAGGGATGAGGAACTAAGGGGCAGAGGTGGGTCGGGAGGCCGGAGCCTGAGCCGGGAGGATGGGTGGAGAGCCTGGCCGCGGCCGCTCTTTGCAGGCCTGCGGGCGCCCGGGTGGCTCCGTCAGTTCGGCATCCGACTCCCGGTTTCGGCTCGGGTCACGATCTCACGGTTTCAAGAGTTCGAGCCCCACATCGGGCTCTGTGCGTCACAGCACCAGAAGCCTCCTTGGGATTCTCGCTCTCCCTCTCTGCCCCTGCCCCCCTCGCGCTGTCTCTCTCTCCAACAAATAAATAAAAAAAGAAAAGAGGCAGAAAGAGACGATGGGCCGAACGAAGGTGGGACACACGGGAGAAGCAGAGAGCAGAGGCCAGGTGGCCCCGGGTGGCCAGGCATTTCTCCGCGATTGTGGTTTCTCCGCGATCTCTGAGTGTCCTCCTCATTCCTGACATGGGCCTTGGGGGGCTTCCGTTTCTCTGGCCAAGCGTACCCTGCGTGGTCGCAACCGTGTCAACTACAAATGGGAGAGAAAACTCTTTGCCTGGCCTCACCCACCGGTGGAATTAAATGAGATGCTGGTTGCCAAAGCCTGTAAACTGTACAGTGCTCTGAAGACATAAGGAGTTCTAGTCCTGGTTGTAATTGTTGTCATCAGTAACGCTATCGACTGCGCGCTGCCTGCGGAGGAAAGGCCACCCGTGACTACCATTTAGGGCACCTTTAAAGCACATCTTCAGAAAATCCGAACTCCACCTTGGCCAATAAGGAGAAAAACTGGAACAACAGCTGGGAGATACCATTGATAATCTTCTAAAACGGCCGCCCCGGGAGGGGACAAGGGCCAGGGGTTGGCAAGATTATCTCCCGGAACTTGTAGATCCAAGCGGTGTTGCTAGTATTATAAATCAGAGTAACTCTTTAGGAAGCAATTTGGCCATCTTTAGCAGGAACCGTAAAGACATTTATGTTGTATCCTTTGACCTAGTAATTTCACTCAGAAAATCCAATATAAGCAAAAATCTCCATGCGTGGAGATGTTCATTGCAACCCGGAAAATTTAGAAACACTCCGAGTGACCGACATTAGGGCGACAATTTAATATGCAATGTCATTATGCGATATTAGCTCTTCAACGATAAATCGGAAGCCCTTGCTTGCGTAGACAGGGAAAGCCAAAGGCAGTCCTAGGGACAGGGGAGAAGGCGGGGAACTGGGGGCACCCCTCAGGGAATTCCCTTGGCGGCTTCCCTTCTCGGTGTTTCCCCGGAAGACCCAGCTCTGCACACGTAGACATGGGAGGCTTCAGGATGGGGTGAGAAAGGCAGGTTCAATCAAAGGTTTGGGGTCACCCTTAGGTGTACCATTCTGTTTAAAAAAATACACACTGGGGGGGCGGGGCGCTGGGTGGCTCAAGAAGCATCCAACTCTTGAGCTCCGCTCAGGTCATGATCTCATGGTTCGTGAGTTTGAGCCCCGCACTGGGGTCTACGTTGATGGTATGGAGCCTGCTTGGGATTCTCTCTCTCCTCTCTCTCTGCCCCTTCCACGTCTCTCTCTCTCCCCCAAAATAAATAAATAAACTTCAAAACCAGAAAACAAAAAACCTACTCCATGAAGCACCTGGGTGGCTCAGTCGGTTAAGTCTGATTTCAGCTCAGGTCATAATCTCATGGTTCGTGGGTTCGAGCCCCACATCAGGCTCTGTGCTGACAGCTCGGAGCCTGGAGCCTGCTTCGGATTCTGTGTCTCCCTCTCTCTCTGTCCCTCCCCTACTCACGCTCTGTCTCTCTCCCTCTCTCTCTCTCAAAAATAAACAAACACTAAAAAGATAAAAACAAAACAAAAAAACCACTCAGGGCATCTGGCTGGTTCAGTTGGTAGAACACACGACTCCTGATCTCAAGGTTGTAAGTTCGAGCCCCACACTGGGTGTAGAGATTACTTAAAAAATAAGTCTTAAAAAAATGTTTAAAAAACTCACTCGAGGAAAAGTGTATAATTAGGGGACAGTTCACAATATTCTTTTGACCCTGTAATCGCCTTTGGTTGCTCCGGCTCTCCATGAAAGCCCAGCACTCATGAGGCGCCTGGCTGGTTCAGTTGGTAGAGCATGTGACTCTTGATCTGGGGGGTCCTGAGTTCGAGTCCTATGTTGGGTGCAGCGATTACTTAAAACAAATAAATAAAATTAAAAAAAAAAAAAAAAAGCCCGGAGCTCGCACACAACCCTGCATGGCGGTAGGGGTTGGGGGAGAGAGGTGAGAGAGAGGGGACCCAGCAGAACCCACGGTTTTCCCTCGGCAGGCCCTACTGTCAGGGAATTCAGAGATGAGGTCTGATCTGGAAATGGAGGGGAGGGTGGAGGAGGGACCAGTGCAGATGACTGGGTGTCCCCGTGCGCCAGAGGAAGGTGGCCCTTGAGGGGAGGAGCCCGAGGCCTGGGTTGGACCCATAACATGTGCACGTGCGCCTGCGGGCACACGCCCCGCCCCACGCCCCACGCTTCTTTCTCTTTTGCCCAGAGGGAGGCCGTGACACACGTCCCTCTGCAACTTGCTTTTCTCCCGTAACGGGGAGCGGGCATCCTTCCGCACCAGGACGCTTGGGTCTGCCTTGTCTCGTTACGTGGCCGGGGGCGGGGGGGGGGCATCCGTGGCGCGCCTGCGCCATGATGGATTTAATCAATCTCTAGGAACGAACGGACACCTGGGTTCCGCCCACCTTCGTCCCTGGGACAATCACTCCAGGCAGCCCTGTGATAACGAGCTGGAGTGTGGGTATTTCTGTAGGGCACGTGCCTACGAGCGTTTCTGTTTTTTAATAGTTACTGCCACGCTGTCCCCGAAAGCTGTCCCAGATTTCGCCAACGGAGCCTGAGAGCCCTCCTTCACCCAGGTCCCTAACTCCACCTTCGGAAAGAGACTTCTGCCCCCTCCCCCCAATAGGTTGAGGATGTCAGGTCGCTGTTGGGGCTTGCCTAAGAAACACCCGGCTTCGTTTTCCGTGTTTATCGCTTGCACTGGAGGAGGAAGCTCTAGAAGGTTCTGGACTCACAGGGATGAGCCTTGGGGGGGTCCTAATGAAAGGTCAGTGTGGAGGCGTTTGGAGGTGGAGGATGCTGTCTATGGACGCCTTGTATCGTGACCTGAGGACGACAGACAAGTACGTACACACGGACACAAGGCAGTCAGTGCGGAAGTGTTGACGGAGGCGGGAGAGTGGCCTCTGGACTTTGAGAGAGATCTCTGAAACACAGATGACAGCCTCATTCGTTCCTCACCCACCTCTGAGCCAGAGTCCTGCTGGCCGGTGGGTTGTCCTGAGCTCGCCCCCGTGCCTGCTGGTGAGCAGCGCACAGTGGGGCAGATAAGGGCAGAGAACCCGCGGAAACAGAGCGGGGGGGGGGGGGCGGCGAGGGTGGAAGGGTCTGGGCAGAGCAGGGCTAGAAGACAGATGCTGGCCCAAGTTTGAGAAGAAGCGTTGGGGACGTGGGGAGGGGTGAGGAGACAGAAACACGAGCGGCATGTGCGCGCCCGGGCGCGGTGGCAGGTGCATCAGCCCCGCCGGTGTGGAGCAGGCTGGCAGGTAGCAGAGGAGGCCGGAAGCCATGGGTGTCACGCCCGGTCGCTGAGGCCTGGGGAAGAAGCTTTGCTCGGGCCCGAGTCTCAGGTAAAACCCTTTTCTAGACCAGTCTGACTCCTGAGCGTCCAGCTAACTGAGGCGCGTCCCATGGCAGGTCAAGGTAGAGGCACGAGGGAAGCTGTGAAGCGGGCTTCCGCCCTGGCTCTCGTCCCCCTCCCTGGCTGGATGACCTTGGAAAGCCAGGTGGCCTCTCTGAGGCTCAGGCTCCTTGCCTAGATGAAAAGAGACATGTGTACCACGGAGAGGTGGGTGGGGTAGACCCCACTGGGCTTTGTGTCCCTGGGACACTCCCTTTCTAGCTGCAGGAGTGGATTTGCTGGGATGACAGCTCTGCCTAGGAACCCAGGGGCTGAGCCAAGGGGATGGGGACGGCAGGTCGAGTCTGGGCCCAGGTTCGGCCTCTGACCTGGATCTAAGTCCACGGAGCCGAGGCCTGCAGGGGGAGGCCCAAAAAGCTGCTTCCACCAGTAACCGTTAGGTGTCGGGTCCCAGGCAGGGCCTGGGGGACCCGATGGAAAATGTCCTACAGAGAGGGACACTAGCCACTTTCCTCCCTGGGCCCCAGTTTTCTCATCTGCGCGTTGAGGCAATACTCCTTAACCTCCCGAGGTCCTCTACTTCTGACGTCATCGAGTGTGTCCCTGGGGAAGGCGGGAGAGACTGGCCCTGCCTGACCTACCGCTCTGGCCCAGAGCTGGCAGCGTGCGTCACGGGAGCTCAGAGGAGGAGCCGGAGTTCACAGTGGGCCCAAGGCGCTGGAAAAGGAACTCAGACCCCTTGGTCTCCAGGGGCTTTGTTTGAAGGAAAGAGAGGACCGGTGTGGGGGGAGCACCGCGGATCTGCTCAGAGGTGGCTCTGGAAAGTTACTTCCATTCGACAGGAAACCTGATAAGGGCAGACGAACCGGATTTCTGGAAGGAAGGGGTGGAGAAATGTGGCCAAACCCTCTCTCTAGCGAGCCAGCCGTGCGCCCCTTTTTAGGCCCCTGGGTCAGAGCCCTGTTTCACTCAGTTACACTCCATGCCACAAAATACGCTCCGTGTCCCCCCCGCGCCACCCGCCCGTCAGAGCGGGAGGGAGAGGGTATCTTTCGTCTCAGCAGCTCAGTTTTGTCGGGGGAGACAGCACACAGGGCAGACAAGGCACTGCACAGACAAGGATGGCTCATCAAGGTACAAAACCAAGGGTCCCTGTGCCCGGGGAGGGGGCGGCTGGCGAACAGACGGAGAGCTTGGCAGTCTCACCGGCTCGATTCAAATCCAGGCTTCGCCATTCCTTCCTTCTCCCCTGGACTGAACCTGACACCTTAGAGAGGGCACGGTTTGTCCTTCTGCCTGTCGATTCCGGAAAAGAGAGCAGGTCCCTAATGCTAGGACACAGGCCATCCCACTTAGGAGGCTCTAAGTCACCTTCTTTGCCTGGGGCGCAAGGCACAGTGCCTGGCACAGCACGTACCTGCTGAACGAACGAGGCAACGGAAGAAGCCTAGAAGCCCCGAAGCTTCACTATCACACCAGCGGCAGGTTCAGCTGATGACTCAGCCCCTCGCCCTGGGGGAGCCCTCACTCCGGCTGGTGGTGAGCTGGGGAGAGGCGCAATCACCCCTGTAATCCTGGTTTGGAAGGAGGTTGGGGGGAAGGATTTCTCTTTTGGATTTTGAGGTTCACCCGTCAGCCTTGTCTTTATTCGGAAACCAGTGACCGAAGGCCCGTCTGGGGGCTGGGCGAGCGACGAATGAGGTGGAAAGAGCACCAGGTCTCTGACTGCAGCTCTCTGGCTGCCCCGGGGGCTCTAGAGAGAGTTCTCGGTAGACGAGAACCTGGTGTATTTCGTTCGGATGCTGAGCCCCAATATGATCTCCATTTTACGGGGGGGGGGGGCAACTCGTGTGCACGGAGGTAAGGGAGCGGGTCCCAAGTCACAGAGCTGGGAAGGGGCGGAGCCAGGATGCGAACCCAGGCCCGTGGTCTCCTGAGCCCGGCTGCTGAACCACAGAGCCACGCTGCCACTTTCTCTGCAGGGCCCGGTTTGTGGGTGAGGCCTCGGCCGGGCCATCGACCTCTCTCAGGGTGACCGTCCCTTCGTCTCTGAAAGGGGCACGTTGCTCCCTTCCAGCTCCAAGAGGTATTGGTTCTCTGGAATGTGTGTGGGGTGTGTGTGTGTGTGTGTGTGTGTGTGTGTGTGTGTGTGTGTGTGTGTGGAAGGGCAGGGTGGTGGGTGGCTTCTGGCTGCTTCCCCGCAGGGCTGACATCCTGCCCCACCCCACTCCCAGCGCGCCTCCTCGGGGAGGGGCATCCTCTCTGGGGGTGGGGGCGGGGGTGGGAGGGCAGCCTTGGGATAACGGAGCAGAGGAAGGGAAGGCAGAGCAAAGCTGCTGAGCTCAGCCCACCGGGGAGAGGGGCCTGCCTCCCTCTCCCCCCTGGGACCACCCTCTCTCTCTCTCTCTCCTTGAGATGTCTGAAACCTCTCCCTCTCTCTGCAGCTGCTGGCCCTCTGGGAAGGCTGGGAGCGCACGACGCTGGAAACCCATAGAGCCCGTCCCCGCCGCCCGCCCGCCAGCCACCCTCCCGAGCTGCAGCAGAAGCTATAAAAAGCACAGCCGTTCAACAATAGGTGACATCACCCAGCGGCGGAAAGAACCGGATTCTGTCAGATGCCAGGGAGAGTTATGGCCCCTACCGCTCCCTCAGGACGGGAGCCCCTCGGGAAGGGGCCTGGGTCTGCTCTCCTGGCCCCCGGGGCCCCCTGGCAGGAGGGGGTCAGACTCCTCTCCAGGGGGAGCGGGGGGGTGTGGGGGGGCGGATTTTGCTGCAGGGTTTCAGGGATGGGGCACGCGGGACAGGAGCTGCGGAGCAGGGAGGGCTTGCTGGCTCCCTTCGGTGTCGTCTGGACATTCTGATACGAGCAGAGGGCAGTGGAGGGGTGAGGGGGGGTGGGCAGGCACCGCCATGGGCCAGACCTGCTCCAGATAGCTCCTCTCCAGCCCTTTCCGGCGGGTCCCCTCCTTAGCCCCCCATGAGTAGCACAGTGCCTGGCACTTAGTAGGTCTGCTGACCGACCTCCTCGCCCCGGTCCCGGATGTCGTGTCTGATGTGCGGTGAGTCGATCCTTCGGGGCAGAGCCGGTCGAGGAAGGGCGGCTCAGTGGCTCGCCCCTCGGGGCGCTTTGATGGAGGCGGGAGGGTCAGTCCCACCGGCCCCGGCAGCTCCGACTGGCCTCCTCACCTGACCTTGGGAGCTGCAGACTCCTTCCCCTTACGTCCCATCCCTCCCGGGACCTGCGGAGCACGCCTCCCCTCCGGGTGCCCTCGGTGGGTGCCCGGCGCGGGTCCCGCTCAGACAAGACGTGGAGATGAAAATGCCGAGTGTTCGATGGATCTGAACGGCCAGCCCTTCGCGGCTCTGGGCCTCAGTTTCCCCATCTGTAATCCTGAGACCGTTGGCGAGGAGCCGAGGAGCGCTGGCCGCGACTCAGGAGACCTGAGTCCACGACTCTGGCCCTGCCTGGGACCTGCTTCCCCGCGTGACCTTGGACTCGGTGCTTCCCCTCAGGCCTCCAGGACCTTCTCCGGGAGGGGCTACTCCAACTGTGGGGGGGGCTGTTAGCTCCATCGCCAAGAACCTTGGCCCTGAGGCCAGGGTGGGGCGGACAACGGAGAGGGGCCAAGGGGCAGGGGTGCTCTGAGCTGCTGCTTCTGGGACAGCTGGACTGGCAGCTGGATCAAGAGCTTAGTTCCCCTCCGGACCAAAGACTTAGTCTCCTTCTCTCTGGACAGGTGGCCCTGGGCCGGCCCGCCCCGCTGTGCCCCCGGTCCTGGTGTCCTTTTGCTTTACCTCCCACCCCTGCCAGCCACACTCCTCCCCTGGGTGCTCCCCTCCTCCTGGCCAAGCCCCATCCCAGGGCTGGTTTGGCTCAGGGAGGGGGCCTCCCCTCTCCAGAGCCAGCCGTGACCCCTCGGCCCACTTGCTCCCCTTCCCCGATCGCTGGGGCACGCAGTGTCCCCTACCTATATGTTGAAATCCTACCCCCGAAGCTGACAGTATTCGGACTCGGGGCCTCTGAGATGTGGCTGAATCATGAGGGAGGGAACACCCCTCAAAAGTGGCATTAGTGCCCTTATCCGAGCCTCCAGGGAGACCCCAGCCCCTTCGGCCACGTGGGCACACAAGGTAAAAGGGCCCTCCCGGACCATGCCGGCACCGGATCTTGGACTTTGGCTCCAGAACTGTGAGCAGTAGTTAAATGGCTCACTTTCGAAGCCCCCCAGCCTGGTGTTTCGTTACAGCGGCCCGGGAGACCGTGACCCTCTGCCCCAGGCCTGTGCCCTCTCCTGGGGCCTCCTTCGGCCCCTTCCCGGCCGGCAGTTAGCTTCCCATGTCCCTGTCCCCTGCCTGCGCTTCCGGCAAAACGAATCCCGCCTCCCTGTGCCCTGGCCTCGCTCTGCACGGCACTCCGGCGAGTGGCGCGTGACCCTGCCCTTCTACGGGGCGGGTGTTTCCGGAGCGGCCTAGAGCCCAGCGGGCAGAGTGCTGGGCACAGGCCTCCTTTCCCGGTCACGGCACAGGTAGCACTATTGCCCTCCCCAGAGGAGCGGAGCGGAGGCTCAGAGAGGGTAAGCCACACGCCCTTGGTCCCCAGCTGGCAAGCGCACGGCGGCCCTTCGGTCGGTGCGTGCGGAACTGAAGAGGGCCGCCAGGCCGGCGCGGTCGGGGCTGGGGCCTGATGCTTTCCCCGGCACGCAGCGTGCATATCTGGCTTACTAGCCAGGACCAAAAGGCACCTGACCCACAGGGATGGTAGGTGCTGAGCTGGAACCCGGCAGGGCCGTCTGGGCGAGTGGCCCCTCCTCCCTCCCCCTGAGCCAGGCAGACGTTTGGACCAGAGGCGGAGCCAGGGGTCCGAGAGCCCTGGCCTGTCTGTCCCCCCCCTCGTCAAGCTGGTCACTGCTCCTCTCTGTCCCAGCTGGCTGCCCTGGTGAGAGCCGAGACACCGGGGAGGGCCGGAGGCTTCCGGCTCGGACAGTGTGGACTTGTGTCCTGACGACACTTGGTTGAGTGGGAAGAGCACGGGCCATCCAGCCAGCGGCCCTCGACTTCTTAATTGCGTGACCTTCCCGGCCCTCACTTTGGGGGTGGCTGTGCCCGGGTCACGCGGCGGCCGTCCTCGCTAACCACACTCCAGCTCGGGGCGAGGGGAGGCGCTCCGTAGGAGGCAGCGCCAGGTTTCAGCGTGTCTGCTCCCGCACCGCTGATGACTGTCCCCCAACACCTCAGCAGGCAGGGATGGAGCTGGTTGGGGTCGCCGCGCTCCTCCGTGGGCTCCCTGCACCCGGAAGAGAAGGCCGGACGGCTCCCCCCGCCGGCCCCCTCTCCCGCCGAGCCCAGCACCCGGCGCACTGACCGCTGAGCCCTCCTGCCCCACCCGCTCCAGCTGCGTCCCTCTCAGCCCAGGACGGGCAGGGGGGAGACTACAGCCAGGGAGGAAGGTCTCCTTTCGGGGCCACAGACGAGGGCTGAATCACACCCCCTAAACTTCCCGCTTTAATTCTCACCTATAAAACCAACACCTCCAAACGACGTCGCGCTCGAGGTGCGAGATCCGCCAAATATTCTGCGGATTCGCCGTCTTGGTCCTTTCCCCGCCTCCCTCCCCACCCGGGGCCAGCTGGAAGCATGGCGAAGGAGGGGCGGGCTCCGGGAGGAAGCGGGAGGAGGGGTGGTCCCGCCCTCCCCAGGGAGCACCCTCCCTGCTCACCGACGTGTCCTCCGAGCAGGAGGCGATGATGTTGTCAATGAAGGGGTTCCACTTGATGTCCAGCACGTTGCCTTGGTGGCCACACACCTTGGGGTAGTTGGGTTCGATCCTGCCCGCCTGCCAAGGAGGAAGAGAGAAAGAAGGGGATGAGTGTGATGGGCCCGGGGTGGCCCCGAAAGGACAGCCTTTATTCCGGGCTTCTAAATGGGACTGGGAGGTCTCTGACCGCCCACCACTATCTGATTCACCTTCGCGTTTCTGCGCCGGGCTGGTCTAGATCGTTCTGTGGCCGTGTGCTCCCCAACCCTGAATGGCAACAGGGGCAGGGGGCGATAGCAGAGTGACACGCCGTTGGTCCATACCGTGCCTCTGTGCGGAGGAGGAAAAGGTACCCCTTCCTCAAGTGAAAGTTCAAAGTTAAGACGCTCCCATTCACCTGAAGGAGCAGAGCCTAGAGGACAGCAGGCCTGGCAGTCCACGCAGCCAGACCCGGGGCGCTTACGCCCCGCTGTCCTCCGGGAAGGTGCCGCGGTCGGGAGGGGGCTCTTTCCTGCTGCTCCAGGAGTCGGCAGAGATGCCTGAGTCTCCGGGTCCACCTAAACATGGTCCTACGAGCTACTCTGTCTCCCACGTGACCAGGGCCGCTCCCAGAAGCGGACGCTTGCTCAGTGTGCCTCTGAAACACCCGTACGCGGTGCCCTCTGGTTCAAAGCGTAGTCTATGGAGTCAGACAGGCCTGGGTCTGAATTTCAGCTCTGCTACCTTTTAGGTACGTGGCCTTGGGAAAGTCCACGAAGTTCTCTGAGCTGCGGGTTCCTCATTTCCAAAATGAGGACAGGGACCCCTGCCTCTTAGCCTTTTGTGATGGACCGAATAAGCCAACGCTTCGCAAAGTGCTTTGTGTGGAGACTATCCTCATAGTGAATGCTCCAGATATGATAGTAGTAGTATAATCATACAGATGAGATAAGGACACCTCCTCCAGGAAGTCCTCCCTGATCCCCGAATGGGTCCAGAGCACCTCCTGTGTGCGTCTCGCGTTCTGTTTGTCTTTCGATTACGGGCACCGTCACGCGCTGTTGCAGCCTGCTTCTATTTGTCCTGCGAACAACGGAGGACCGACCCGGTCTCTTGTCTCTGACTACCCAGCTCCTTGCGAGCCTGGCGCACACCAGGGGCTAGGTACATGACCCGAAAGACATCCTTCGGAGGGAATGGGTTCCACAAAAGATGGAGGGAGGAGCGTGGGGGCCGGGGAGGAGGGATGGGAAGAGAAGTCCGTGTTTAAGGAAGGGAAGGAAAACTACAGGCAGAAGCCGTGTTTCCATCCCCAGGCTTTTTAACACTAGGTTTTGGGGGCATCGGAGGAAGGAGGAAGGATTTTCCCGGTCACCGCCCTGTCAGCTCACAGTGGTGAGGTCATCAGAGGCACCTTAGGCAGGTCATGCCCCGCCCCCCGCCCCCCACTTTAGGTTCCTCCACTGAATAATGAAGAGAGCATCAATTTTCGTAAAGCCTCCGATCACGTGCCTTCTGCCTCCCCAGGACGGTGGGGAAGAGTTATTTCGGAACCCGTGTCCTGCTGTGACCTCTCCCCACCCACTTCCGGCCCGAATCTCCATCAGCTTATTTCCAGATCGGCCGATTTTGTGCGTGTGTGACACAGCAACGGGGAGATGGGCAGAGAAAAACCCAGACCCGAGAGAAAAGCGGCGATGATGGAGAAAGAGAGGAAAAAAGCGTCGGCGGGGTACTCAGGAGAGCTCCACCGACCCTGCGCATTGTGGGAAAATTACAGCACGGAGGGCAGGGGTCTGGGGCGTACCGCCGTCCGTTACAAATGGGGTCCCCTCCGCCAGGTTATGCGGGAATATCTCTTTCAGTGACTTTTGGGCTGTCGGACTCTTTCTTTAAGACGAGACTCGAAGCAGAGACCGAGCCACATGTGACCATGGCTTTGGGCAGGGTTACACCTTAACTTCTTTGGCCCTCACACGCCCCGTGATTCAGGAACGAGGAGCTTCAGGCCCAGGGAGCTGAAGCAACTGACCCCAGTTTCCCCGGCCGAGAGCGAATCAGGGGGTCCTGCCGAGGGGTACGAACCCCACTCTGCTCATCCCGGCCAGCTCCCCCTTGTCCGGGCTGACCTCTCAGGGCAGACAGGCGCGGCGCTGTCTGCTCCCACGGCTCCCGCGCCCTCTGACACAGCCCTCCCTGACATTTGATTCCCGAAGGCTGCGTCTCAGCAATTCCTGAGCAAATCTGTCTGCATTAAGCTTTTGGCACCCGGCCCAGCCTGGGCACATCGGAGGGGCACCCGGTCAGTCAATAGGTGGCCATCGGCTAAAAGCAGCTTCTGCCTAGCAGACTGTGCGCTGGAGGGACAGGTGAAGCGCATTGCTGGGACCCAGTGAGAATGGGGCGAGGTCAGAGCCCTGCGTTGGGAAAGGAATGCGTCTTTTTAAAGCCGAGAATGATCTGGACCGAATGCATGCCCCAGGTGGGCCTTGCCTGACACAATGGATACATTCCCCAGTGGGGTGGGGAATTACGAGATCCACAGGACTAAACCGCATTGTTGCTTATGTGAAAGGTGACCGCCTAGGGTTGTGCAGTGTGCAACCTGCTTGGCTGTCCACGGCAGCCCTCAAGGGAAGGTCCCTCCCCCTTTCGACCGGGCAGTTCTGCTTTTCCTGTGTTGTATCATAGGGTGCTACGTAACATTTCGTTTGAACAACGAGTTCCGCCGCTAAGAAAAAAAGTCTGCCAACCACTGTTCTATGGAGGAATCGAGTAAATTAAAAAACACAATGATTAACTCCAGGAAAACGGTATAAGAAAGCTAATGTAAATCGGAGTGATAATGATTTATGCACAATATTTACAAAGGTGTAATAATATAAATCCTGAATATTTATTCAAACAAGAGTTACACTATAACATACTGGGAGCACAGAGGTAGGGAAAATGCGTGTGTGTGCGTGTGCGTGTGTGTCTGTAGTAAGGGGGGGGGGCTGAGCTGGAAGAGAGCCAGATCCTCAAATTCCATAATAGGAAGTCAACACACAATGTCTAAGATTTAAAAAATCCAGACATGGCCATGAAGGCATGTAATTAAGAAATACGGTGATAACTACAAAAAGCAGCAGCTAAAAGCGACGAACGGGGCTCCCTTCGGGGCGTGGAGTGAAGCGGGAGAAAAACTGGTTATAGGCAGTGGTGTGCTGGTAACTGTTTAACTGGCCCTCCAGGGAGACAAAGGCCCTGGTTTGGCGCATTGGCCAATTTCAGTGGCACTAATATTCCCACAACGCTCATTTTAATCTACCGGGGTGATGTCACCGAAGGCAGAGTCAGAAGAGATTCGCGACGGTCCGCCTGTTACGTAAGCTTCCCACCATGTAGGTGTAACAGACACGCGTCTCCCCAGGAGCCGAGCGAGGAGTGACACAACTAGGGAGGAATGAGCCGTTCCCATTTAGGACCTTCGTTTTCGAGACCATTTATTTAATTGCAAGTTTGCATAACTTCATTTTTCATAATGGCCGTGTTTCCCAATCGGCTTGCGGACCTCCTAAAAATGTAGCAACGGGCTCTCACGAGTCGGCACGAAGTAGCCCCGGACTTGATGACCTCTGGACAGTTATCGCTTTGATAGGCGTAAAAATTAAAGCACCAATCAAGAAAATGCACGCACTAGGCATTCTAAAGGAAGCCTGCGCTGTGTTTTTAAGACATGGGCGCCATCCCCGCCCCAGACCCCCAAATGCCTCTGTCTTCTGTTCCAATTTCTTTTTATGTTTATTTTTTTGAGAGAGAGAGAGAGAGAGAGAGAGAGCGAACAGGGGAGGAGCAGAGGAGAGGGAGACACAGAATCCGAGGCAGGCTCCAGGCTCCGAATTGTCAGCACAGAGCCTAACACGGGGCTTGAACTCGCGAACCATGAGATCATGACCTGGGCTGAGGTCAGACACTTAACCGACTGAGCCATCCAGGGACTCCCTGTCCCCCTACCCCCTTCCAATTTCTGTGCGGGGGTGTGACTTGAGACCAGATCCAGGTCTGGTTAGTAACTGCTACACAACACTGCCTTCTGCCTGTCACTCATTCTCATAACGACACACTGGCCCTAACGGCGATCCCTCCTGAGGTCCAGTTTTACCCTCCTATAGCAGCTTTGTCTTACGGCGGCGGGAGCGGAGGTTTAGACAGTGTCTAAGGAGCAGAGTCCAGGCTTTTGGGCGTTTCATAACGTCCGCCTCACTGTGCCGATGGTCAGTTCACGGAACTGCCCGCCTGGCAGGGGTCTAACCTGCCGTCTGGTCTTTGAACCTCAAAGAGCACTTCGGCCTCAACCGAGCTGAGGCAGAGCCCTTGCTCCGTGGCGGGGGGGAGGTGGGGAAGTCCGTGCCTTGGAGTCTATAATCCTAGAATCACCAGGGAAATCTTCATGCCGTTGGCGTGGACCTCATCCTGGAGCCTCAAAGGACAAATCCAGCCCCTGCACTGAGACAGACCTTCGACATCAAATGGGGGGTGGCGGCCGCTGTACACCCGGAGTCTTTTCAAGGAGGAGCCGGGTTCGGGGGGGGGGCGGGTCGTGTCTCAAATATACCTCCTCTACCAAGAGACGGCGTTAGCAGGGGCTGGCAGGCGGGCCTCTCCGTGCGGTGGCAGGGCGTGTGAAGTAGGGCAACCTTCCCGCAGGGGCATCTGACCTAGTCTCGCGAAGACTTTTAAAAGGTTCATAGCCTTTGGCCAGCGATTCCGCTTTGAGAACTTAACCCAGGGAAATGAGCAGACAGGCACACTGAGCCGTTCGCGGCGTGGTTAGGTTATTTATAATAGCAAACGGTATAATAGATGCCCAACGGCGGGGTACTGCCAAGACGGATTCTAGTACACCGCCGTTACAGGATCTTACGAGGTCACTGCAAATTGTATTGGCAAAGAGTATGTAATGACTCGAGAATTTCTCAAGAACTAGTGTTTAGTGAACAGTCGGAAGCAAGTGATACCCATTAAAATGATCCCTCTCTGTTGAAAACCACGTAGCCTGGGGAGCCCGGGCGGCTCAGTCGGTTAAGCTCCCGACAGGTGATTTCGGCTCAGGTCAGGATCTCACAGTTCGTGGGTTCGAGCCCCACATCGGGCTCTGGGCTTCGGATTCTCTCTCTCCTTCTCTCTCTCTGCCCCTCTCGTGCTTGCTCGCTCTCAAAATAAATAAATTAATTAAAAACACAAACAAGCAAACCCCCCACACCACATAGTCTGTAAGAAAATACATCGAGGTATTAAGAGTGGCGATGTCTGGCTCGCTGGACGTTCGTGGATTCCAATTCCTCCCCAGGACATTTAAAATTTTTATCGAAAGGGTAGATGTTATCCAAAGCACACGCATACCCGCTCCGTGGCTTCGACCGAAAAAGATTCCCCTCTGGTGGTGACCACATAGATCCTTCCAGAAGTGAGACACAGACTCGTGCGTACCAGATTCGCGCGTTCCAGAAGCTTTGGTGGAACATAAAAACGTTTGCTCACGCAGGCTTCTCTACTCCCTTGTTACCCCACGAATGGTTTGGGGGGGACAAGGTCCCCAAAACAGAATGAAATTGTGTAATTAACCAAAAGCGGGTTGCAGAGCGCGTGGTGAGCACGCGGGGTGGGGCAGAGGCCAGGTGCTCCCTCGGAAGGGTTCCCGGTGTGGCGGGGGGGCGGGGGAGCAGCAGGGACTCCGGGCCTCCGTCCAGGCTCTTATCTGAACCCAGTGAACTGACTGACCTCAAGATATTTTCAAAACAACCTGCACTGCCGCTCTAGCCTCTTAGAATTTCCCATCGCCGCAGAGCTGAATTTTGCACACAGAAGCCAAACATTTCTTACCTGGGGGACGAGTGCAGCGCGGCCGCGAGGACAGCCCGGGAGCAGGAGGTGGGGTTTCCAGGCCCGCTTCGGGCACTCGCCTCACCAGCTGAGTGACCTTGGGCATGACCTTGGCCTCTCTGGGCTTCCCAGATCCCTACCCTGGGTTATCACGCTTTCTGTTTCTTCCTGGCTGCCCTTTGCAGCGTAGGAAGCAAGGCTGGCCTGTAACCAGAGCGCCTTGCCTCCGGTACCAGGACAGAACGCAGAGAGTCACACAGTCTGCCGTCAGAGAGACGCGGGGTGGCCACGCTAATGACGACGATGGTAATAACCGATCCCTTGACCGGGGCTCGCGAGGCCCTAAGCCTCGTGCTGAGTGATTGACACACGTGGTTTTATTTCATTCTTGCAACAACCCTGCAGAGTCCTATGAAATGCTTCTACCGCTTCCCCTAACAATCCACTTCAGGGATAAGAAAACAGGTCTCGGGCCGATTCGCGTAAGGCAAGCGGCCGGGAGGCACGGAGCCGTGGCGTGCACTTGGCGCTGTCCGCCTCGAGGCACCGCCGTTCTGCCGCCTCCTGTCTCAGACCGCGGGTGAGACATTCGCTCAGCGGGGAGGAGAGTGGTCCCAGATTGGAAGTAGGACCTCGGGGTTTCTCGGGAGCTGCTTGGGAGGGGCTGGCTGGCAGCTCTGCCGCGAGTCCCCTTCCACGTGCCCTTGGAGAACCCCCTTCCCTCGCTCAAGTCTCTCCCCGAGCCCTGGTGACGCTCGAACGTGGCTGTGTTTTAGAATCCCATGGGAGGCTGAACACCATCCCAACGCCCAGGCTGCGCCCCTACTGGTTTAACCACAGTGACTGGGATGGGGGAACCAGACACCAGTGTTTTTAAAAGATCCCCAAGTATTCCAATGGGCGACCAGTTCGGGAACCACTGCCGTAGAATACCTCCATATTCTTCTGGGGGCTTCGGGGAACAACTTGGAATAGGCATGCCTTTTGAGACCGGGTCAGAGGCCGCTGGACTGTCAGAGTCACCTGAGAATCACCCAGAGTTACTCCCTGGGGGCAGGGGTGTGGTAAGAACAGCACTGAATCAAAGAGCATCACCGCACACTTCCTATAGGCTCATTAGCAGACAGCACAGATAAGGCAAACGGGAAGGTGACCGTCACATCAGGCGATGTGTGATGTAAAGGAAGGACCGTCTCACCTGGTGGCTCAGTCGGTTAAGCGTCCGACTTCGGCTCAGGTCGTGACCTCGCCGTTCGTGAGTTCGAGCCCCGCAGAGGGCTCTCTGCTGTCAGCGTGGAGCCTGCTTGGGATCCTTCGTCTCCCTCTCTCTGTCCCTCCCCCATGTACTCTCTCTCTTTTTTTCTTTCAAAAATAAAGAAACATTAAAAAAATAAATAAAGGAGGGCCCAGGGCATGGGTCGGGCTGAGCCAGGGGACGGGTGGTCTAATGGAGGAATCCCAAGCTTGGGCGAGGGAGCCACCTTTTTCGGACGGGCCACCCCGTCATCACACTCCCCTCCGCCATGTGCTGCCCCATGCCCCCCGGACCCCCCAGTTAGGCTGCTTGCAGTCTTCTCTGCTCTCTCTCCTCCAGACATATAGTCCTCCTCCTCACGGCCTTGGGCGAATGTCCGGACCCCGGCGGCCCGGCCCTGGGCCCGAAGGAAGCCTTACTCCCGCCTCCCGGCCCCTCACACTTCACCAAGCGGTTACACGTGCCCGTACTTAATGAAGACTGCCCCGGGGAAGTGCGACGGGACAAATAAGGACAGTTGTCCCTGGTCGCCGCACCCGGAAGTGACAGCCAGGACAAGACTGTGCAGGTTCAGAGCTCTGGTGACCGCCAAGGCCTTCTCGGCGGGGGCAAAAGGGGTGTCTCTTGCTCCTCACACCATGTGCCCTTCGTCCAAAGTGCGGGTGCTCCCCGGGGTACGCCCGAGCTGCCAGTGACAGTCCCCCGCACGCCTGCACACGCACGTGAGTTTATACAGGCATGCACGCACAGCCCGCGCGGCCGTTTCCGTCCAGGCCGCCGGCTCTGCTGCTTCCCTCTCTCCATCCCAGCCAGGCCGCACGGGCCGCACGTCCCCATACTTCAGGGCCCTGAGGCCCTCAGCCGGTTAATCCCATAAGCCAAAGCCTTCTAAGGAGGACACTGGGGGATAAGGGGTCAGTCCCTTCCTCCTCACCGGTGCTCCCGGTCCTCTACGTGCAGGCCGTCAGGGGCCTTGTGGAGAAAGCCATGAGAGGGCTTTCTCCCGGCTTTTCAGACTCTCAGGCAGTCTGCGAGGAGAGCTGTCCTGGGCGGAGGGCTTTAATTCACGTTAGAGCTTCCAGGACCGTTCCGTCCAATCCCTGAAGCGGGACCCCGATTTGTCTGCTTGCCTCTGGCGTCCACCGTCTTCGAGTATCTCACCAACTCATCTCATAAAACCTCGCCCAGAGTCAGCTCCGCTGCAACGACTCCCTCGCTCCATAAGTTTCAATGGCTCCCTATCGCCTGAGCTTGAAGAGCCCGGCTCGTTCAGACGTCAGGGCCGTTGTCGTGCCAGCTTGGTCCTGCGGCGACAGGCTCCCTCCCGCCGCTGCTGGTGCCACACCAGGCTGTGCACACACCTCCATGTCCCCACCTTCAATGCTCCCGCTGCCTACGTGACGTTTGTTCCTGGTTCATCCTTGCCACCGGGCTGTGAGCACCATGAGGCCAGTGACCTTGAGAAAGGCATGTCCGGGGCCTCACGCAGTGCCCAGCTCAGAGCAAGAATTCTAGCTGGGTGAATGACTGTCACCTTACTTCCCCGCCTCTGGGCCTTTGCTCATGCCGTTCCTTCACCCCGACTCCGTGCCGAGACGTATCATCCAGGGACCAGACAAATGCTCTCTCCCGACCCTATGCTGGGAGAGAATTCTGGCTAACTCTGCTCTGAGGACCTTGAGAAACTCACATCTGGGGCTGAGCTTCGGGGGCAGATCCAGAGTCAAAGGGCAGAGTGTGGGATGAGGGTGGCGAACGCTCTCAAGTTCATCCGGACCGAGCCGCGCTCACGGCAGGACCTCAGAGAGCCTCCTCGCTTCACGACTTCCTGTTTTGAGTTTTCCTCTTATTCTTTTATCTTTGTGTCTTTCAAGATGAAAAGGGTTTGCCGACTTTTCTGGTTAAGATCCTTGGCACGTGCGTCTACATGAGTGCACGCATGCCGGCAGATGGGGTGGGCGCTCCAGGGAGGGGCGCGGGCCGGGGATTTGGTGGGGAAGGGCAGGAAGGAACCCTGTCCCTCCTGGTGTTTCAGTTCTGGGAGACGCGCTCAGTGCCCTCCAGGCTCTGGGAAGACAGGTGATGGGGCCTCCTTTGTCCACCACCCTGGGCGGTATCCACTTACAGACCCCACGCGAAGAGATAAGAGGCTCCCCGAGTCTGGGATAGAAGTTGTTGAGTGACCAGTGCGTGTGTGTGCGCACGCGAGCGTGTGTGTGTGTCCTGCAGAGGGGCCCGCTGCTTGTCTGCAGTTCCCTGATTGCTGGCCCCTTCTACAAAACACTGTGCTAAAGTACGTAAAGAAGATGAGAGAACACCACACCTCCCGTGCCTCACAAATCTGATGGGACGTCCCGGGGGTGCGTTTCTGCTCTCGGCTGCTGTTAACCTACTGGGCGAGACAAGGCAAAGAACCAGACCACTGGTGGGCTGTGCTTTGGTGGGGGAAACGGGGGGGTGGGCGGGGGAGGCTATGGGAGCACAGAGGAGAGGCAAGGACTGGAGACCCTGAAATCAGGGAGGCCTTCCCAGAGGAGGTGCTCAAGAGCCAACGGATGGATAGCACACAGCCAGGGACCGCAGGGGGAATGCCCGAGACACGGCACCACAAGCACCTGCAAAGGCCCCGGGGATGCCTGGGAGGGCCGAGGAAGCGGGGAGAGACAAGGCCTCCCAGAAACGCCTGGAACAGATGCCTTAGGAAGCTGCCGGCCTTGCGAAGGAGTCTGGACTCTACCCCACGGCAAGGGGAGCCACTGATGGTCTGACACAGAAGAAGGGGCTGCGGCGGGACCCAGACACGCCAGACAGTCACTGCGGAGCAAGAATCGCGTCATACTCAGGGGGCCCAGGAGGGGCCCCCAGCCCGGGGAGCGAGCTTCCTGGTATCCCAGGCCTTAAGTGTGACGGGTGTGTGTGTGTGTGTGTGTGTGTAGGGGAGAGGCCGCAGAGGGAAGGGGTCTCCGGCATCCCCCGTCACGTCCCAGGGCCCCACAGCAGGGAAGGAGGATGTAGGCAGAAACCCATGAACCGCTGGAAATGTGAGAAGAATTGGCAAAAATACAAAAAAATATATACAAAATACAAGACAGCACCTATGCGAACGGTGGGGGCAGGACTTCGTTTTGAACGAATAGAAAAACACACTGCGGGTTCAGGCAGGAAACCAAAAGAGGGTGCTCACGCCCTCTCCAGGCGGTCAGCAGGAGCATGGGGGCCCCCCCACCTTCAGTCCCCGCCGCAGAGCCAAGCTCTCCGGGAAGGCGGGGAGCGCCGTGGGGCCGACCGCACGGGTTCTGCAGTGTCTCCCCGTTTCTCGGCCCCAAGGGGGCCTCGTTCCGTGAGCCTGGTGCCGCTCCCCGGAGGCCCTGCCGCCGAGAGGGCCCTGGTGGAAACCCCCCCAACATGGGAGCAGCCCGGGGAGGGATGGAGGCCCGGATGACCTGGAAGCGGCACCTGCTGTCCGGGCCACGGAAGGAGGAGAGAAAGGGGGACGCGCCGGCCCGAGGCCTTGCCGAGACATCCCTGCGTGTGTCCCCTGCAGCGTGAAAGGAAGCTCATTCGGGGCTAGTATTTCGGCCCAGTCCCCTGGGGCTTCGGGGGCCACCGCTGAAACTTGTCCCCGGGGAAAGGCCAGTGGCCGGGGAGTCAGGGACCTCGGGCTTTCTCTCAGCTCTGCCACTCACCCGCTTGTGGCCTGGGACACGCCGCTGCCTCTCTGGGCCTCGGTCTCTCCCTCTGGAGAGTGGGGGCATTCTGGAGGGCCCCAGATGACAGACACGTGCTGCACCTGCCACCCCCCCCCGCCCCGGGGCCTCCGTCTCTACGGGAGGCATCGCTGACGGCTTAGTGCGACCCATCTGAGCCCTGCAATCCTTGGTGACCAGCACGGGGACGTCTGCACGTCTGCGTGGGACCCCGCAACCCTCTAGAGTTCCGACAGCTGTCTGCTAAGCCCCTGAGCTTCGGGGTCCTCTCGGCTTTCAGAGAGGACTCCCGAGGCCTCTGGGAAGTTAAGCCCCACACACGCCTCCGCACCTGCCCTTTCCTCTCCAGACCCCCGGTGCCCGCACCCCCCTGAGGTGCCCCAGCGGCCTTCCGACTCGTCTCCTTGGCGCTCCTGGGGCTCTTCTCGAACCCCAGGGTGAGCCAGAATTCCGTAATTATCAGTTTCATCCTACAGCCCCTCCAGAACCTTCCGAGGTTGCAACCATCGGGAGGAATTTGGGCGGTGGGATATCCAAGTTCCTTCCCTGATCTGGGGGGGCCCTCCCGCGGATACCGCACTGACGGGAGGCAGCACCTCACCTTCTACCATGAGGGGTGAAGTGGGGCCTCTCCTCCCCAGGGCCCTCTGCTGGCCAAGGAGGGGCGCGTGACCCGGTGTGGCCACGCAGACCCCTCGCCCGGGGTGACGGATGCCTGACTCCGCTTCCTGCTCGGGGCCCTCAGGGGCTGACTTGGGGCTTCCCGGCTCCAAGTCTGGTTCTTCGTCGCTCCCCCCGCCCCCTTGAA
Organism: Paguma larvata; assembly: GCA_030068075.1. Taxonomy (NCBI): domain Eukaryota; kingdom Metazoa; phylum Chordata; class Mammalia; order Carnivora; family Viverridae; genus Paguma; species Paguma larvata. The sequence goes on along the minus strand of CM057827.1, from coordinate 106,608,306 downwards.
CCTGCGAAGCCCCCTGGTCCCTGTCTGCTTACGAGGGCCAGCGTGGCCCCGGCGGCTAGCAACAGGAAATCCCGACTGCATCACGTGGCTTGTCCTTACCCCATCAGTTCCAGGTCGTCTGCGTGGTCTCGGAGGGCCCCGCACCCTGGTCCCACCCCCCCGCCCCAACCTCACCCACCGATCTGTTCGGCGCTATTGGGCTTCTACTTCTCAGACTGCCAAGGGACCGTCCCGGTGTTAAATGTTATGTCTCGGATTCTAACAAAACACAAGCCACCTCCCTAAGTGCCAGAATGCTCAGACTGCTTCTTGCATCTGGAAGAAACACAGAGCTTGTTCGCCAGATCACGTGTGTGTGTCCTGACCCTTGGTTTGGGACGATACGGTCCCCAAACCAGGGGGCCCCCCACGGGCCCGCGACTGCCTCACTTCCCGTCCCCGCGCTCCTCGGGACACCCGTCTTTAGAAGGAGGTCCGTATACCCTAGCCGTCCTTCGGGACCCCTCCCCTGCCCCCTGCTCCGGCTAAGATGTGTTATCTGACCCCTTCACAGCTCGAGATGCCCCCCGCTTCCGTCGGCTTCAGCGGCCCCTCTCCCCGTGACCCACTCCTGGAGACATGCTGGCCGGCATTTACTGAGCCCCTTCCACGTGTCAGACTGGAAACCAAGTGTTAGTTCAACGACTGGTCCCAGTAGCCCTAGGAAGTACGTGTCACCGCGCCCATTTTGCAGATAAGGAAACCAAAGCTCCGGGGGATTAATTAATACAGGGGCAAGGCCAGGACCCAAGCCTCAGTCTGGGTGACTTCTGAACCGGAATATCAGCTACACACGGGGTGGTGCTTGGCCTTGTTCTCTGCTGTAACCCGGATGCTTGGAATTGTGCCCGACGGAAGGCAGGATCTCAGTACATTTTTGTTGAATGCCATAAACTGTACGAGTGAGACTAATGCTATGAACTCTGGACCTAACCAGATCCCCTGTGTAGTTGCACGGGTCGTGCACTGCACAAATCAAAGGGGTACCATTCGCGTGGTATACGGTCTTCTGTGGTTCTCTGGCCCTGCTTTTCAATTTAGCACCGTCTCGGATTGTTTGCCTTCTTTCGTGGATGTTGGTTGTCTTCTCCAAGAGACGATGAGCCTCACCGTCTTAAATGAGATAACCCACTCTCAGCAGAGTGTGGGATACAAAGGAAACCTAAGGAGAAGAAGACACACTTCTTCCGCCCTCTGGCCCTCCACACAATGTCAGTCTATAATTCAGGATCAAAAATCCCCCCGACCACATGCCGCCAGTTGCCCGGATGCTGCTTTTGTCAGTGGTAGGCGTGGATCATAGGGCACTAGTCACACCCTCCAGAGCCGGGCCACGCCTCTGTCTTGTGTCTTTGGAACTGTCCCCCGAGAGAGCCCACCATCGAGGGAGGGCATGCAGACTCTGCGGCGGTCCAGTGCCTGGCGTCTTCCTTGCCAAGACTCGGTCCTGGGCCGGTGCTGCCCACGCGGAGGCTGTGGAACCCGAGGGCGAGGCAGGGGACCCCGGGCTCAGACCCTCAGCCTTGGCCCATCAGGCCGGAGGGGCTGCCCCACCTCCAGGGCAATGGCCCGGGACCTCGATGGCCTTGAAAACCCCCTTTATTTTTTATTCTTTATAAAAGTTTATTTACTTTGAAAAAATTTTTAATGTTTATCCATTTACTCTTGAGAGAGAGCGAGAGAGCACAAGTAGGGGAAGGATAGAGAGAGAGAGAGGGGAGACACAGAAATTGAAGCAGGCTTCAGGCTCTGAGCTGTTGGCGCAGAGTCCGACATGAGGCTCAAACCCAGGAACTGTGAGATCATGACCTGAGCCGATGTCGGACGCTTAACCGACTGAGCCACCCAGGCGCCCCTGACTCTTGATTTAGGCTCCGGTCATGATCTCACAGTTCGTGAGTTCGAGCCCCGCATCGGGCTCTGTGCTGACAGCTCGGAGCCTGGAGCCAGCTTTGGATTCCGTGTCTCCCTCTCTCTCTCTGCCCCTCCCCTGCTCATGCTCTGTCTCTTTCTCTCAAAAATAAATGAACATTAAAAAAATTAAAAAAAAAAGAGAGTTAGATGCTTAACCCCCTGAGCCCCCCAGGTGCCCCTAAAAACCCCCTTTAAAAGGAAGGTGAGCAGCTCACTTCTTCGATGGCCTGTCCATCCCAAGCCTTCTGCATCTGCCGAGGTCGGGGGGTCCTCGGGGGCTGGGTGACGTGTGAAGGCACGGACCGCATGCACCCCGAGCTCCCGGAGCCGGCATCTGGCTCTGGCTCTGCTCACACCGTTGCACGACTGAGCAAGTTCCTTCCTCCAGCGTTTCGGGTCCTCAGGAGACGATACACGTAACCCCCCCATGGCCCAGCCCCGGCCGCAAATAAGCACTCCCCAAATCTCAGGTATCGTTACCAGCTGCAAACTCAGGGTCCGCGTCCCCCGCCCCTGTGCTCTGCGCCCAGGCCCACGGCTCCTCCCTGGCCCCTCCATACCGTACTGTGTTCAGTGCTCAAAGGCCGCATCTCCTCTGCCCAAAGGCAAGCTCTGGGAGGGCGGGGCGGGCGCCTAGCCCATCGCGGCAACCCCAGACCTCGCACGGCCCCCGCACTCGGGCTCGGGGGTGTCTTCGGGACAGAGCCGAAACACTGGGGCCCCTCCAGCTCTGACGGTCTATGGTTCTCAATTGAACCTCCACCCGTTTGCTCATCAGACACAGACAAGGACCCTCCCTGGGCTTGGCACTGGCCACTTAGAAGCGAAGTCCCTCCTTGGAATGTGAGCTCCATGACATTCTGTCTGGCTTGGTCACTGTGGTATCCCCGACGCTTAGCACAGTGCTGGGGACAGGACAGACTAGACTCTCGATAAATATTTATGGATGGATGGATGCGTGAGACGCAGGTGACACTTTCCAGAGGGGTCCCCACCCTCCCTTATCCACCCAGGGGGCCAGGGCAGGGACTGGCTCCTACGGTCAAGCAGCGCCGGGTTCCCAGAGGGGGTAGGGAGGGGAACGCAGCCCCGGGAAAGCCAGACACCTGGCCTCAAGAGACCATCCATTATCTTTCCAGTGACCTGGGGCTACTCTGATTCTCAAACTATAGATCCGGGAGGCCTGGTGGGTGTGGAACAGCAGCAGATGCAGCCTCGAAGGCTGGGGTTGGGGGTGCAGTGCCTGCTTGTCTGGGGGCCCGCCGCAGGAGACAGTGTGGGCCGCTCTTCCGAGCTTGGCCCTGGCTGCCCACCCGCCAATCCCTGGCATTCAGTCGGTGGTTGCCCCCTGGCCCCGAGGCTGTCTCCCTGGGGCTCCGGGTAAGAGAGGGAAGCGAGGGCTCCCATCGGCACAGACACCGGGGCTCCCTCGTCCGCCAGGGCGCACGCCCTGTGCCGCGGAGCCCTAGACCGCCGGCTGGGTGGGAAGGGGCTCTACCCTACCCAGGGCTGCAGGATGAGCTCGCCGCCCGTAACACAGGTGCGAAGCAACTCTCCTGGGGATGTCACTGCACATCGGGCCTTAGGAAGGGACAGCGGCACGTGGAGGACAAGGGGGCCCTTATCCCAGCTGTTCGAGGGGCTCCCTTAACCTCTGTCACCTCAATCCCCAGAGCCGAAGAAAAAGACCTTCGGCTAGCCTGGTTCTAGGGAGCTGAAAGCCAAGGTGGGCCAGGGAGAGAAGAAGGTTCTGGGTGAATTCAGGGGTCCTCTCTTCGAGTGTCCGCGGGGCTCACAGGGACTCCCTAACTGTGGCCCTCATCCACAGAGGGGGAGGCTTCAGCTGCAGTAGCCCCTCCCCAAACATGTACACACTTTAAGCTGATTGGGTCAGAACGAATGTTAATGAAGGCTGAGCCAATCAGATTCTGATTCACACCCCCCTTCCCTCGTATACAGCTGATTGGACCAGGAGGAACACTTACTTCAAGCTGAGCCAATCGGAGTACCTGACCCCCATTATTCAAAGTTGTAACTGCCCCCTCACCCTCCCATATTCCTGTCTCCTTCCCCAATTTCTCTTCCTAGCTCTATCTTCCATTACACAACTTACTCTATCGTCTGTCTTCCCCACTGGGATGTAGGCCCCGAGAAGGCCAGGATTTTTGTCGGTTTTGTTCCCTGCCCGGTCCCTAAGTGCTTCTAACACTGCCTGGCACATAGTAGTTGCTCAGCAAAAATCAGCCGATTGAATGAATGCTCTCTTCCAGGAGATGTAATAATAACTCACATTTACTGAGCACGTACTGTTGATGTTGTTCTAAGTACTTTAACGTGTGTTAGCTTATTATCTCCACTTTATAAATGACTTGCCTCAGGTTACATGGGGAGAGGCAGAATTCAAAGCCGTCTTGCAGGGGCTATGTCTATTAGTCTATTAGTGATATTGGTTTTATGGTTTGCAAACACATTTATAAACATCTTACTGGAATTCTCACAGCTCCCCTGGGGGAAGTACTATTTCCCTAATTTCAGAGATGAGCGAACTGAGGCTCAGAAAGGTTAATTGACTTGTACAAGGTCACACAGCCAAAAAGGAGCGGAGCTGAAAGGAGCATCTAGGACTCCCCCCGAGCCCCGGTTCTTTTCAGACACCAAGGCATCTCCTGGAGAATGCTGGTCCTGCCCTCAGACACTGACGCTTTCCCTGGGAAAAGAAGCTAGAGGAGGGGACAGCCTTGCAGGCCCCGGCAGAGGCTGAACTGCCTGAGGAAGGAGAGTTAGCACGTGCTCGTTTCCCCTCTGTTACTGTGAAATCTGCGTACAGGAATGACAGCAAAGCGGAAGGTGGACGCTGGAAGGGGAAACCGGAGCACACGGAAGGGGGGAGGGTGCGAGCACTCCAGCAGCACGGCCGCCTTCTTCGGATTACCTTCTGCTCTATTTCCCAATTAAAGTATGGCTCACAGAGCCGAGAACAATACTGTACTTCCAGCCATGGTCTGACCAGCACAAAAGAGAGGGGGAAGATTTCCTCCTTTCTGGACTCTAAGATCGTGCCGGTTTACAAAAGGCTCGCCGACTCCTCAGCTGACTCATACCTGAAGCTCCACCGTTAGGGATTAATTCCTTTTTACATGTCAACACTACTGAGAAGGGCCGAGCGGTGGGAGATGTTGTTGATCAGCGACAACTCGTTCTGAGTACACGCTGGGGACTTTCCTTGAGGCAGATCTGAGGGGAAAGAGCTCAGGGTACTGGCTAAAAGGGCGGAGAGGGGGGGATGGGGACAAACGCGGCGGCGGGGGTCAGTGCCAACTCTGAACCCCAGACTTTGGCTGATGAGGCCACCGGCCATCACTGAGTACGGGGTCCCACAGGAGAGCTCCTACCCATGAGCCTCGCCAGTGGTCCGAGCCCCCACCCCTCCACCCTACCATCAGCGTGAAACCCGGAGAAGGGAGCGCGCTGGCTCAAGTCACCCAGGGAGTCAGCGCACAGTGGCTATGTCCAGGGCCACACCCAGGTCTGCACACACCCAGCTCAGTGTCCAGCCCCCACCCCGTCGGTCCTGGAGGCGCTGCTCACAGGAAGGGAGCAGAGATCACCTGAGCGTGGTTCACGGACTTCATTCCATGTTACAGGCGCTGGCGGGGCCCATCTGTGCCTTCGGGCACATCTGTGCAGGGGATGCCCCCAGCCCCACCCCCTCTCCTGAAGCTCCAGCAGGGAGCTCTCCGATTCCCAAGGCTTCTCGTCCGGAATGCCTCGCCGGCCAGTGGACAGGGCAGTGGCCAAGCAGGGGAGGCTGTGCTACTGCCATTCCGCCAGCAGAGGGCGGTGGCGGCGCTGCTCTCGGCCTCCTGCGGAACTCCGCATCTAGACGGGGCGGGAGGAAACTGAGCCGACCAGCCCTTCTTCCTAAGGCTGGGGTTCCTGAGACTCGCTCCAGCCTGGACCTAAATGCTCACAGTCCTAGTAGCTCGCTACTGGGCTCAGTTCGCTAGAAAATCCTTCTTTCCATTGACATGAAAATCACCTCCTCGTATGTCTTGCCGGGAATGCCCTGACTCTACTTCCGGAGCCACACGGAAAAAGTCAGCTACTTTTTTATTCGTCAGTTCTTGGGAGCTGAAGTCTCTTTCCTAGCTGGCCATCCACAGCGCCGCGTGACACTGGGCCAGGCGCTTTCCTTCTCTGGGTCTTTATTTCCTGCCTATAAGAAAATAGAACGGGCCCTGATAAATCCTAAGGCTCCTTCCAATTCTGACATTCCCAGTGACTCCCTGTCGTAGTCACTGCTGAAGGGCAGGAGAGGGGACCCTGCACCCCCCACCTCTGGGTTTGGGTTTCCCCGCACTCGCAGTGGCTCACGACACTCCATCAGCACTCTCCAAGCCGCAGCCCGCTCTTAGTCCCTTTCCCTTGGGACTCGGGCTCCCCTAGCTGCTGCGTATCCTCATCTAGCTCCACCTGAACCCGCCGTCAACCCAGGCCACCCCGGCACCTTCCGCACTTCCATCCTGTGACCCAAGCCGCAGGTCACTGAGCTCACATTCCACCCCTGGTCTCAGAACGCCCCACTTGGGGGGGAGCCGGGAGGGTGGGTTCACGGGGGGGCAGGTCCCCACCGCGGAATCTGGAGGGGCTGGTTTCCTGCCTTCATTGATCTTACTCTCTTTCCACCTCCCTCCCAGGCCACTTTGTCCCGGATCGGCATTCTTCCTGGTTCTCGTGCTGCCGCTTCCTCTCACTTCCAAAGCTGAGCCGCCGCATCATTTGTGGTTTCTCCTGAGGCGGGTGGTCACGCATACTCAGAGAAGGCAACCCGAAGACATTCAGCAAGTTCTCACACACACACACACACACACACACACACACACACACACACACACGCGAACTCCGAATTTTCAAGTTGTTCTGTTATCCCTGGGGAAAATCCTATTATCTGGGGTGTACTCAGTGCACCCCAAGCTGCGCTCAGTGAACAAGTGAAGTAGAGTGCTTTCATCCCTCTCCATTCACTATTCCTGAGGACCCCCCATCACACTTTCTGGGCTTCTGAAAAAGTCGGGCATGGTCAGAATTCTGTGCGCTGAGGCATCACCCCGTGCCCCGTCCCCGCCCCGCCTCGGGACACTACCTGTCCCTGTAGAGCACGTTAACCCTGGGATGTGGTGGGAGGCAGCCTCCAAGGTGGCGCCCCGCGGTCTCCACCTCCTGGTAGACACACCACCTGTAGTCCCCTCCCGCGTTTAACCAGGGTTGGTCTGTGATGCTAATGGAATGGGGCGAGAGCTACAAAAGCCTGTGGTTTCTGCCTTGGGCCCTTCCTCTCTTGGATCTCTGCTCAGGGGAAGCCAGCTGCCGTGGGTGAAGACATTTAGCCTCTGCAGAGACCCAGGTGGCGAGGAATTAGGACTCCTGCCAACAGCTCTGTGAGCGAGCCCGGAAGCCCATGTGCCCCAGTCGAGCCTTCAGATGAGTGCAGCCCAGCTGACAAACTAACCGCGACCTCATGAGAGATCCGGAGCCAGATCGACCCAGCTAAGTTTGGTGGCAATTTGTTACAGGACACTAGAAAACGAATACAAAACTAATGATTCCACATGTTTCTACTTTGCCTTCTTGGTCCCTATCCAGTTGCCGACAAGATTGTTATCTGTAATAACGACAACCTTTTTCTTGGCAGGACACTGTCAGGGATTTCTTTATCAAGCCCTCCGGCCACCCTGGAATGATCTCTCCTGTAAGTTCATATTTATTTTTGGCCCAGGGGCATCAAATCATAGCGAGCTAAGAGACAGCCTTGCTCACTGCTCTCAAAGAAAATGGGACCACCCGGTGATACACTAAAAATGGCGGGCAACCACGGGACTGGGTTTCTTGTGAGCCCTCCTGGCTCTGGCCCACTCCTGCGTGGATGCAAAGCACTGTCGCTTCTTCCAGAGAACACATCCCACCTACTGGGTGAGAAAAACCCACCACGCTCTTCACAGCTACCCCCGCTCTGCCCTGCCCAGGGAGAGGCCCTGTTACCATCCTCATTAGGGAGCCTGCCCATTTGCAGAGAGACAAACATGCCGGCCAATAAGCCACGGTCCACATGTGAACAAGACGCCTGCTTCTCAAGGTCAAATCCTGCCTCGGGTTTTCTAAGGGATGTGTGTTGACGTGTGTTTCTTTGTTTAGCTCAAGGAAGAGTAACCTTGAGCTTGGATGGCTTCCACTGCACTGCAGTAAAAACTCAAGCTCCTGAGTATGATCTCCAGGTTCCGGATAATCTAGCCCCTGCCTAGCTGTCCGTCTCTCCTGCACCTGCCCTCCTGCTCACTCATGATGCCTCCCCGACATTGGCCTTATTTGCTGCCTCGAGCCTTAGCATATGCTGTTCCCTCTTGCTAAGACACTCTTCCACGTGGACTTGACATAACTGGCTCCAAGTTTTCAGAGAGGTCTTTCTTGCCCGTCTTATCTCACATGCCCCTCCCGGGTCTCCCTCACGCCCCTGAGTTGGGCTTTTTTCACAGCGCTTTCTGTGCATAAAATCATCTTAATGACTGGTCTGTTTCCTTGTTTATTGTTTGTCTCCTTGACCAGCCCACCCAGCTCCTGAGAACAGAAACCTTGTCTGTACACCCATCTATACTGTTTGCATGATCCAGAAGTGTCTCTGATCTCCTGTAGCTCCCTTTCCTGCTCTCCCTCCATGCCCCTCCCCCCCACCCCTGTGTCCTGCAGATCCAGTGTGGGTAATGAGGGGGGCAGATGTCCCGGGTCGTGTTGCTGGCGTGGTATACTCCAGGGACTGCCGAGCCCTCGGCCTGCCCCATCTTCTGGCTCTTCCCCTTTCCAGCTGTGTGACTTTGGGTCAGTTACCCAACTTTCCTGTGCCTCAGTTTCCTCATCTGTAACATGGGGCGGCCCCTGTTTCGTGGGGCTGCTGTGAGCACTCTAATGAGACCAGGAGCTGCCCCTGGCCCACGTCCTCAACAGGCGTGAGCAACTGTTGTTCTGACAACACCCCTGTCGGGCAGGATTTCTTAACTCTAGTTGATAAATAAGAAAACCAAGGCTTTAGGGTCTAGAAGCTCAGCCGAGTCAGGATTCGAAGCTCCAAAGCCCCCAACTCCATGGCCGCATCTCCCAATTCTTCCTACAGAAACGGAGCTCACTGGTCTGAATTCGCTCTGCCTTCCCGGCAACTGCCTCCTAACACACACGGAACTAGTTTTTCTGCATTCTCCCAGCGCAAGGCGGTGCCCGCACTACCGCAATCTCCAGGGCACTCTCCCCTCTCACGGATGGGGCAAACCGAGGCCGAGAAGGGCCATGGGGGGGCGGAGCAGAGAAGCCCAGGGCAAACCCAGTGTCGTGATGCTAAGTTCACAGGGATACTGCTCCCAGACACCCGGCCGGGCTGCTCCTGCAGGTGGGAGAACGGCCGCAGGCGGCTTAGCGGGGCTCTGTCGGAAGCCTCGGTCTTGTCCACAGGGCCTCACCCATCACCCCCCACCCCCCACCCAAGGGCCTTCGATTCAAAGCAGTCCAGCACACGAACACTTGGCCCCACCCTGCGCCTCAAAAGGTTTCTTGGCCCCAAAAGATCCCGGCCGGGTATCCTGGCGGCATCCCGGGCGTCAGGGACAGAAGGGTGAGCGGGCGTTGTCCCTGGCCTCGAGGAGCCCGGTGGGGGCAGTGGGAACAGGGGTGAAAAGAAAGTGAGGCCAGCCTCACGGTAGGGACGGTAGGGACGGTGTGAGCTGGATCTGGTGCAGGCCAGAGGGAGAAGCACAGTGGCCCGGAGCCATGGGGGGAGGACCGCGAGCCGTGCGGGGAGGACCGCAAGCCGTGCGGGGAGGACCGCGAGCAGGGCCGAGGGCGCAAGGGTGGGAAAGACTAGGACCAGCTCAGCAGTGGGACTGGGGGGGGGTGTGTGTGCAGGTGGGGGGTGGAGGGGACTCTGTGGAGCCAGGGCAGGTGTGGGCTTAACCCGGAAAGAGAGGGGAGACCCTGGGAACTTTCAGAGTGGGAGAGCGCCCGTGCAAGTTCGGGAAAGCCGGGAGAGGCGAGGCCGGGGACGGGGACACCCAGTGCCCGTCTGCCACCGGCCTTCCTCTGACAGGTGCAGACTGGCCCTCCCACCACCCCGAGGAGGAGTGCGAAACGTAACCCGCCCAAGGTCACACAGCTAATTCCCGGCAGCGTCAAGATTTGAACTCAAGTCTATCGGACTATAGATCTGTGTATACGTGTGTGCCTGTGTGTGCGCGTGTATATATATATACCACATAAAAATATATAAGTAAAATTAATTTATTGCTTTAAATTGCAGGAGGTGACTGCAATGGTATAAATAAAAATGGCAATGCAGAGGCCTCCTGTCCACCACAGGGGTGTGAGAGGCACTAAGTTCCCTTGGCCCCTTCCTTCCTCGTCCCCTGACCCCTAGCCCCCACACCCTCGCCTTGCTGCCCGCCCCAGCTGTCCAGGAAGAGGTCGTTCAGAGAAGGAGGGAAATACTTTCTCAGGCGCCTTCCCTTTCTTTGTCGGGGGCTCTGCTAGGAGGGAACAGGAGACAGAGAAAGGAAGGAAGAAAGGAAATCCCCCCCCCACCTGCCGCCAGCTGTCAGGAAAGAGGGTGTCTCTTGGAAATGCCGTTCGTGCTCCCCGGGTCCTGCGGAAGTTCAGAACGCAGGGGTGGGGGGTGGGGAGGCTGAGCATCACCACGCACACTTCGTGTCCCGTAATCTGGGCTCCCTTCGACTTCTGACACCCATGTGACACCTTGGGCAGGGCGCTAAGTGGCCTGGGGCCTCACTCTCGGTTTGTGTACATCTTAGCACCATCTGATGGCATGACGTGTGCCAGGTCCTCTGCCAACTACACAGTTGACTCCAGGAATTCTCTGTCCGAAGCCCCTTCTCTGCCTCAAACAGACAGGGCGCCCAGCGTTGGGCATACAGTGTGCTGGTGATAGTAGACTCTGGGTGGTGTTCACTGCAAAACTATGTAAACTTTAAGGTATGTCTGTAAAGCTTCCTAATAAAACGTTGGTGGAAAAAAAGCTATCTTCCTCAACTCAAAGTATTTATGTATGTATTTATTTAAGTTTTGAGAGAGAGAGAGAGAGAGAGAGAGAGACACAGGGGAGGAACAGAGAGAGGGGCAGAGATCTGAAGCGAGCTCTGCCCTGACAGCAGAGGGTACAGTGCGGGGCTCAAACTCCTAACCCACGAGAATGTGACCTGAGCCAGAAGTGGGACACTTAACCGATGGAGCCATGCAGGTGTCCATCTCAACTCAAAGTATTTAATGGGTAAACATGCGATGTACGGTCATCACTGGTTAGGATAAGGCACCACTGTTACTTAACACTTTCCTAGAGGTGCTAGCCAATGCAATTAGAAAAGAAAAGTTACTAGAAAGTTGTAAGTAAAGGGGTGAAGCTATTACTACTTGCAAATGGTAAGATAGTATCTTTAGGAGACCTAAGAGAAAACCCTAAAAAACTACTATAAACAATTGGTAAATTTAGTAACATGGTCAGATAAAAAATGAACGTATAGCAACCAATGGCTTCCTAATAGGGTCTAATATGGTCTTATATGCAGGACCGGTCTGCACCATATAATGGAAAAAGGGCCCTCTATACAATACCACCAGCAAAACAGTAAATACAGATAACAAGAAATGCATAGATCTACCCGAAGAAAAATTTCAACTTACTACAAAAGGATACAAAGGACTAGAACAAGCAAACTACCATCATAGACTCAACGTCGTAAGGTCGTCCACTCTCTTTAATTTATCCTATGCATGACATCATCCTAGTAAAAACGACAGGGTTTCTTTTTGTATTTATATAAGCAGCTTCTAAAATTAAACACTAACATAACAAGCAAGAAGAGGCAAACAACATTTGAGAAAAGACGCTGATGAGTGAGGACCAGAATTACTGATATTAAATCACATTCGCAAGCCTTAGTAACACAGCACTGTGGTGTGGGTACGTGAATACAGAGATCAGTGGAAGCGATCGGACAGTCCATAAATAAACCCCAGGACATGCAGAAATGCAGAATGCAGCGAAGACTGCGGCTCGAATCAGATGATTTGAAATATGGATGACTCACTAAGTGGTGTTAAGACAACCAGAGAGCCATATAGGAAAAAAATTATGAATTTATGCCTCAGACTTTATAAACAAGGCAATTTAATTATTTTTTATGCTTATTTATTTTGAGAGGGAGAGAGAGAGAGCGCGCATGAGCAGGGGAGGGGCAGAGAAAGAGAGAGGGAGAGGGAGAGAGAGAACCCCAAGCAGACTCCATGCTGTTAGTGCAGAGCCCAACACGGGGCTCGATCCCATGAACCGTGACATCACAACCTGAGCCGAAATCAAGAGTCAGACGTGTAACTGACTGAGCCTCCCAGGCACCCCCACACCAAGGTAAATTTAAATGTATTAAAGATTTAAATATAAAGATGAGAAGAGAAAAGTCTGGGGAGGCATGGTGGGAAACCACGGTATAACCTTGGAGAAGGGCAGGCCTTTCCAAGCAAGGCCCAAGATCCAGAAGCCATAAAAGAAGCTACCGGCAAACTAGAGTTCTTGAGATTGAAAAGAAGAAACTTGCAGGCAGAAACACCATTTGAAAGGTATAGTCGCTACTCCTATCGCAAAAAGGGCCAATGTCCCTAATATATAAATAACTTAGTAAAAGACTCAATGACCTTTTAGAAGAACAGACGAAGGAAACGGAGAGATAATCTCCACAAAAAGCAAATGCCGATAGATTTTAAACATATAAAGATATTTCAGCCCCATTTTTAATAGAAATGCTACTTGAAATGACTCTGAGAACGTTTCCCGGGGACACATCACCTTAGCAAAAACTCTAAAAGAGTGCCAACACGCCACGGAAGCAGGCACACTCACCCTTGGCTGGTGAGAATGTAAATTGTTACAACCTCAATGGAAGACAATTGTGCCAAGATCTATCAAAATTTCAAATTTCGAATTTCCTCCTAATACGAAAATGTTACCTAAGGAATAACTATATGCAATAAATGCAGAGCTCTTGCCTCTACAGCTCATTGAATTTCTACACGTGTACACACTCACGTAACTACCGCTTCGATCAAGATACGGAATGCTTCCATCGCCCTAAAAGTCTTTTCGTGCCAACCCAAAATGCAACCGCTACTCGCACGGCCATCCGCGTAAATCGTTTTCGCCTAGTCCTGAGCTGCCAATCCGTAGAACCATGACGTGTACTCTTTTGTGTGTGGCTTTTTCTGCTCAGTGTATTTTATTTATTTTTTTCTGAATGTTTTTATTTATTTTCGAGAGAGAGAGCGTGTAAACAGGGGAGGGGCAGAGTAAGAGGGAGACACGGAATCTGAAGCAGGCTCCAAGCCGTCAGCACAGAGCCCGACGCGGGGCTCGAACACGAACCACCCAGATCACGACCCAAGCCGAACTCCGATGCTTAACCGACTGAGCCACCCAGGCGCTCCTGCCTTTTCACTTCTTAATGGTATCTTTTGAGGAGCAAAAGTGCTTCATTTTGATCAAGACCAGTTTGTCGGTTGTTTTTATAAATCGTTGCCTGCTGTGCCCTGTTAACCCACCCCTCCCCTACGACACCGTCAGGGAGAAATTCTGGCGCGTGTGCGTCCAAGTGCGTGCGTGCGTGCGTGCGTGCACTTCCTGGGAGAAATCACATACCTCTCGAACCATCAATCCAATCTCTGGGCATTTATTCAGGAGAGACCCCGGAGGAACTGTTCTACTCACTCGGGAAAAGCACCGAGTCCCTGGAAGCTAGGTGTGAGGGGCAGACTTTTCCCCTCTCTGTCCTTTGATGGCTTTTGAATTTTTGTTTTAATAATATGACTTATTGTCAAATCGGTTTCCATACAACACCCAGTGCTCATCCCCACAAGTGCCCTCCCCGATGCGCTTTGGAAGTTGAAACTCTGTGGAGGTTTTACTGCCCGAAAAGAAATCCTCGTTTATTCTAAATGGGAAAGACTGTCTGTCTGTCTGCAGGTGTTGGTGAGTAAGGGCGGTCCAGGGAGCGGAAGAGCTGGAGCGCAGGAGAGAAGGAGCAAGACCAGGCTGTGCAGTCCTGGGCGCCTGGGGACCACGAGAGTGTTTTACAGACCTCTGCCCAGAGCCTCGTCCCGGCCTCGAAGCTGTGTTCCAGCCAGCAGGCGGTCTCAGTGTGTCAGGGGCAAGCACTCTCGGGATGGCCTCCGGTACTGAGCCCACAGTGTTATCTCTGTCAGTGCTGTGTGTGTGTGTGTGTGTGTCTGGCGGGGGTACTTCGTCTACCCCGTATCGTTGCAATCTCATTCAGATACCAAGGAATGATTTTAGGAACGACGTCTGTTGGACAAAGGAGGAAAGGGAAGCTCAGAGATGTTAAGCGACTTGTCAGAGGTCGCACAGCCGTTAAGTAACCTAACTGGACCCAAGGCTGGGCATCTTTCCCTAGGGTGGAAAGGGTTAAGCACCCAAGAATAAGCAACTGGTGCTCTACCCTGGCTCTTTCTCAGGCAGCCCCTCCCCCTCCCGGCCAGGTTGCTGCCTGGCCTAGAGCCCCATCCGCACCCCCACCCGCCCCCCGCTGGCGGACTGCAGGAAGGAGGCACAGATGGTAGGCGAGGACGCGGCCCCCAGCCAGGCTCACCCAGCTGTCGCTTTGGAGAGCACCACGCATCTCCTCCTCCTCCTGCCTTGAACAATTGGGAGCTGGCCAGCCTGGCCCCAGCTGTTCCGTCTCTCTGGTCCAGGGCTCCCGCAGACCCACGCTCCTGCGGCCTCCGTCCCGGCGGGGTGGGGGTGGCCAGAGTAGGGGGAGCAGCGCGACTCCCTGAACGACCGAGCTGGACAAGATCTGGGAGAACAATGGGTCCGACGTCTCGTTTCACAGATGGCGAAACTGAGGCTCGGGGAACACCAAGGGACTCGTCCAAGCTCACAAGGAACCAGGCAGAGAAGTCAGGCTTCCTCGCTGCCAGCAAAGCTCAGGCTTTAGGGGTGAGGGGGGCTCAGGCGGGTTCCATTCGTACCCCCCCCCCCAGCTTTCGCCACAGCTCTTCTACTGGTCCTGATTTTATACGACGATCTTCCGCCGGTGACCCTGAAGGCCTGTGAGCTTGGAGAGGGGAGAAAAGTCACCAGCTGCTGGCTGCAATTTGTTGTTTCTTTTGTTTCTAAAGGAAGGCGACAAACTCCAGGAAGAATAGCCGAACCTGCAACTTTTTCATCAGTCGTCACAGAGGTTTTCGGATCACGCCATAGTCTGTCACTGCTGTCCCCAAATAACGGTTCCACTCAGCGCTGCCTTGAAATTACGGTACTTATCAGGCCCTCCCCTCGCCCCTGTTATTTCACGCGTTAATATAAAAGCACCGGTCCTGCTTGTCACTGCGCTGGTAAACATTTTGGTAACTTTATTTCAATACCATTGGTTTCTTTTCTAATCCTGTTTTGTGTAATTAAAAATGGTCTTCTCCCAAGGGGTCCGTGGGTTTAGCCAGATCGCACCCCTCCCCCCGTTACCGTTAAGAACCTGTTTTATTTGCACAGAATGTTCCAGTGTTAAGAACTGCGGTTTGAAAACTCTTGTGCCGTATCTGTTGCCTCAGAAGACTAATAAGCCTGGGGCTGAGGTCACTCGAGACCATGGGGTAAGCCGGAGGGAAGGGGGCTGGCGCCCTAGGCGGAGAGCCCACGGACACCGCCCTGTACCAGCCACCCTTGGAGTCTTTAAGTGACGTCTCACCAAATCCTCGGAATGGCCTAGGGGCTGAGACTTAGCATTTCTTTCCACTTTGCAGCAGAGGAAACGGAGGCCCGGAATATGAGGTAACTTGCCCGAAGCCCCTGGCTAGTAAATGGTGGAGCGGGATTGGAATCCAGGCCCTACTCCCCCCCCCCCCCCCGCCCCCGACGTCAGAGCCTTCATGCCTCATCACTGGGCATTCTGCCTCCCCGTCCGGGTAGATGGAAGCTTCTGGGGGAAAAGTCCCTAAGGCGTTGCTGCTACCCGGGTGCTTCTCTTGGTGGGGGGAGCGGGGAGCAGTGAGGAAAGGAGATTCGGAAGCTGCTCATCTGACATGTGGGGCACCGACTAGCTGTGCAGCCTTGACCAAGTCCCTTGCCCTCTCTGGGCCTCTGTGTCTCCATCTACAAAATGCAGGGTTCTGAGGGCACCCATCCCTACCTGCCCCCTCCCATGTTCACCTGACAGCTGACCCACTTGGAAGCTTAGGCGTAGGTTGCTTAGCAACCAAAATCGAGGTCTCCGCGGAGTGGAATGGAAAGGGGGGAGGACAGGCCGGCACCATGTGATCCAGATGCCACGAAGCCACCTCTTTTAAGAGGCTGAGGGCTGTGACCTATCCCTGCAGCTTAAGGTGACCTGGCCCTTTAAGAGCCTTGGGCTGGAGGTGAGGGCAGGGGCTTCAGGAAGTCCATCCTAAAATGGAAACTTCCCTTAAGACTAACTGAGGCTTGAAGTTTCTCAGACAAGGCAAACACACACTCATTGTTCTGGAAGCTGCCAGGAGAAGGGTCTTGGCCAAGGCCTCAGGGCCTCGCGGCCCCCAGGGAGATGCCCTGTTCCCAGCCAGGCCACCTTAGTTCCACTCCCTACCACGCCCCTCCTGTGCCCTCTGTCACTTAGGCCTCCTGAGGCGTCCGGAGTCCGTGGAACAGGCCAGCGTCTCTCCAGGGCTTGGGGACGGCCCTTCCGGTGAACAGATCTCCTCACCAGCCGAAACTGTACAACCAGCCACACATCCCTTTGGGTTTCAAGGATTTGGTCTCCTTAAATCTTACCCTAACCTTAACCAAAGGCAAATTCCCTTGGTGGAAGCCAAGGGCACAGAATCTCAAACTCACACTCGCCAAGCGGTCCTGTGCCTGGGATCCAAGCCGGCCGGACTCCAGAGAGCCCTGTCCGGATTCCCCAGCACGGCTTCTCCCCATGATGTAAAATGAAGCATATTATAGTAGTTAAGAAAGACGCGGTACAGCTCGGTTTATTGGGCCCTTGCTGTCTACCAGCCGCCAGCCGCCATGGTAAACCTTCGCGTGCCTTATTATCTCATTTAACCCCGGCAGACGGGTGGGCTCCGATAAGCAGGCACGAAGCCGGCGGGGTGGAGTGCACGGTCAGGTGCCAAAGGGAGCCCGGGGCCCTCTGCAGGTTCCCCTTCCTCCGGGCATGCCCAGCAGTCACCCCGGTGTGCCCCCACACCCCCTGTCCCCATTCCCTTTGGGGCACAAGTGACTGGGCTGTGAGTAGCTCCCTCTCTACATTGCTCAGTGACTGTATCAACCAGAGACAAGCCTCCCCCTCGCTGGCTGCAGGCTGGGGAGCCCACGGGCTATTTCTGGGTCCGGCTGGACCGAGGAAGGGGAGGGAGTGGGCAAAAGCCCTTGTCATCACCAGGCTCCTACTTACGGGGCACACGCTGTGCCGGGCTGTGTGCTGAGTGCTCTATATAGCATTTTATTTAACCATCATGGCCCCGTGAGAAATAAGTATTGGAATTATCACAAACAGAGAAAGTGAGGCACAGAGAGGGTTTCACCGCTAAGGGATGGAGCTCTGATTTCCAAAGGTGTGGGGGGCTCCAGGCCTGAGAAGGAAAGTGGGGAGCAGATCCAGCTGGCAAAGTGGTCTGGGGTCCAGGCCGGTGCCTCTGGGGCAGTGAGGCCCGTGGCCCAAGTTCGCAAAGTCCTAATGAACGAGGCCCTCAGTGACTCCGCTAGGAATGAAGCCAGGGAGACAGCTCGGCAGAGACCCCGACCCCGGGCAGAGAGGGGTGTGATTCTTTGACCTCTCAGGCTGCCTCCCTGGCCCCCTGTACCTCAAATCCTGGGGGTCCCAGCCCACCACCATGAACTAAACTAAGGGACCCACACTTCCGTGTCTGCCTAAGAGCTCGCCTTCACTTTTCTCAAAAATAAGCAGCCATTCTTCCAAAAAAGGGAAAGACAAAAAGCGAGGCTGTCACTCTCGGCCCCGAGACAAACGGAATGGAGTTGTGACTTCTCTCTCAGAGCACAAGTCTCCCCCCCTTTCCCCAAAGTCACTTACTGTACATTCAGGCTGTCACAGGCTTTGAGATGCAAATTGCACCGAGCGGAAGGCAGCTTGAAGAACAAAGAACGATTGAGGAGAGATCTGAAAAATGGATTTGGAAAAGGCTCTCTGAATTGCCCCGGAGAGGGGGAGACCCGGTCTGCAGAGGGGAGCAGCGATGGAGAGTGGAGGCTTTTCCGCGGGAGCCAGCAGGGTTGAGGGGCTCAGTGCAGATGTGGGGAGTGATAAGGAGGGAGTGTTCCAGAAATCTGGAATGGAAGTGAAGGCTCTGGGTGAGCAAAAAGTCTGATCTTATTAGTCTTCAGCACCGGGCTGGCCACTCACTTCTCACCCTTCTTTTATTATTAGGCCCCAAACGTACCATGAGGCACGGAGCTAACTGGCCTGCCAACTTCTGGGGTCGGTTCCAGAGTTAAGAGCAGCTGGGTCGGTAATACTGTTCTGCGGGCTTTAAGGGGAGGGGCAGCCCCGCTTCAGGCGGGGAAGCCCCTGCAGGGCACGACTTCGTCCCTAGGGCCTGTAGGAGAGGGATTCCCCAGGACCAGCAAAGAGAAAACCCCAGCCAGGAAGATGGGGCACGGGAGCCTCGGGACCTGGCCTCAGGTCAGCCTGATGCCCCCTAGCTGAGCACCAACTGTGTGCAGCCCCGTACAAATTGGACGTATTCCCCACCCTCAGGGCCCTCGGTCCAATCTAGGCAACTAACCGAACTGCAAACTCTATGCTGACAAGCACTTGGTCTTGTTTCCTGCTGTATCCCTGGCCTTTGAACAGCGACTGAAACATAGTAGGTGCCCAATAAACATTTGTTGAATGGATGGTGGGTGGATGGATGGGTGGATGGATGGGTGGATGGGTGAGTGGGTGGATGGATGGATGGGTGGATGGGTGAGTGGGTGGATGGACAGATGGGTGGATGGAGGTACGGGTGGATGGGTGGATGGGTGGATGGATGGATGGATAGATGGGTGGGTGGATGGAGGAATGGGTGGATAGATGGGTGGATGGAGGAATGGATGGATGGATGGAGGAATGGATGGATGGGTGGATGGATGGGTGGGTGGATGGATGGATGAATGAATGGATGGATGGGTGAGTGGGTGGATGGATGGGTGAGTGGGTGGATGGATGGATGGATGGATGAATGGATGGATGGGTGGATGGATGGGTGGGTGGGTGGACGGATGTTATGGATGAGGCATGGATGGATGGGTGGATGGATGGGTGGGTGGGTGGACGGATGGATACATGGATGAATGAATGGATGGATGGGTGAGGAAATGAAGACATAGATTTAGAAAATCTATTTAGAAAATAGTGAAGCATTTAGGAAGTATCCTCATAGCCATGGTCACAGAATGCCTCTGGGTGGGCACTGGGATGGGGTAAGCTTCATGGAACGGGCCTCAATTGAATTGGACCTGGTGGAATGTGAAGGAGCTGTTCTGGTATTTCGCAGTGCCTACCAGCTGCACTCTGGTGAGGACATAATTTGAACAAAACAGGGTTAGAAGGGAAGAGAACATGACAGCTAAACTGAACTGGAGAGAGCACGTGGTCTAACCAAATCATTTTGCAGAAGGGAGAACTAAGGCACGGGAAAGTCAAGTGAACTCAACTCAGGTCCCCCGGCCACGAAGTGGCAAGACCAAGATTCAAGCAAGGTCTGTCTGCTGCTAGAGCCTGATCTCTTGGCCCCCCATCCTGTGTTATCTCCTGCTCCAGGCCCTGCTCTCTTCCCTGAGACGCCTTGCGGAGTTTCGCTCCTGCTCAAGCCCACCCCCACCGCTCACCCTTGCGGGCCAGGGAGATAGGGAGCTACTGCATAGCTCTGGTTAGACCCCTACCCTTGGACGCCAAAGATGGGACAAAAAGCAAGAGAGGCCACACCGACTGGATTGGGGGTGGAGAATGCAAGACCTCAGACTGAAGTCCAAGGGGGAGATGTTTTGCCACCGGGTCACGGACACTCAGCAGGCATGGGGTGGGGGGCAGGTGCACAGGGCTTGCTCAAAGGGGTAAGAAATGACCCCCACCTAGAGACCAAGCCTAGCATCCCAATCCCAGAATCAGGTTATTTTCATCATACGCAGCTAAATCTGAACATCAATTCAACCAGGGCCCCAGTTTCTGGAAAATAATGCCCAAACCATCGCATGGCTGGCAGGGAGCAGCTAAGATGGGCTCGTCCCAAAGCTTCCTCCACACACCACAGAGCTGGTTCCTTGAGTGAGACGTACGTGGGCAGGACCCTCTCAGGACACTCCCACCCGCCTCGCTCCCCAGTGGACGCCCCCTGAGCCTCTCAGAGACCAGGCTGGACGTCACTCGGGTCCCCCGATGCCCAGCATGGGGCTGAGAGCTCAGTGCAAGTCCGCTGACCGAAGGAGCGACAGTCTCTTGTCTGGTCTCCTGTTCCAGGACACCTCCCTCCGTCTCTTCCTGCTGACCGAAACTGTGGCTTCCCACAGGGTCCAGGAAATACCTGCTATCCCGGCTTCCAGCAGGGACAGACAAATGGAATTGGTGAATCGGAGGAGCTCATAAAATACCCGCCGAATTAATATCCAAGACAGCCTTGGAGATGCTCAAACGTCGGTAGCAACAACACAAGGCACATCTCTGGACGCGCCTCTGCCTAACCCTCTGTAGGGGGGCGCAGACCCGCTGCGGGGAGAGCCACTTGCGTGCTGTGCAATCTCGAAGGAGTCGCTTGACTTCTCTGAGCCTCTGTTTCTTCATCCTTTTTTTTTTTTTTTTTTAATATTTTTAATGTTTATTTATTTTTGAGAGAGAAAGACAGAGCATGAGCAGGGGAGGGGCAGAGAGAGAGGGAGACACAGAATCCAAAGCAGGCTCCAGGCTCTGAGCCATCAGCACAGAGCCCGACGCAGGGCTTGAACTCATGAACCGTGAGATCATGACCTGAGCCGAAGTCAGATGCTTAACTGACTGAGACACCCAGGCGCCCCCTTCATCTTTAAAATGGGGAGAATAACCCCACTTTCATCATGGGACTTGAGGTGCGATTCAAAAGCAGCAGTTACGTTAGACGCTCCGAATCTGCCCAGGGGGTTCTGCGGTGCAGCCGCTGGGCCTGCGAGCCGCCGGGTTGTGCGGAGAGGCGGACTCCCGACGTCCGGGCGGGCCGGGTTTCATTCTTCTCGACCAGCTGTCATTCGGGCTGCCAGGTAGCTGGCTAGACCAAAAACTCCGCTCCCAGCAGGGCCTTCCCTCGGCCGGACCGGACCGGAGGACAGGGGTGGCGCCCCTGGGGAGGCCGAGTGGCTCATCAGGGCGGTGGGCAAGGCACCTGGTCTCTGGAATATTCATAAGGCCCCTCAGCTGTGCCGGGCCATCTGATTGCTCCCCATCTGCCTTTCCGCATTCCACTCCAGAGAGGAGGACGGCAGGCGGCAGAATGTTAACTAGGGAACAAACAGGCTCCGGCCTTCAGCGCGGCGGCCTGAACAAGAGCCCCGGGGAAGGCGAAGGCCCTTCTTCAAGAGCCGCCAGCCTGCCAGAACTTAGCTGCTCGCCGGCATCCCGGGCAGCGGACAGAAGCATGGGTTCAGAGGTCGGGAGGCTGGTGTCGGGCCCGGCGCCTGCGCTGAACAACTAACCGTAGGCCCGTCGCTGCGGCCTCAGTTTCCCCTGGTTGTAAAATGCAGGCGGCTCTGCCCACCACCCAAGAGGACTGATTTTCAGACTGTGTTGGCCTAGAGGGCCGTGCAAAGGCCCTGCGGCTGCGCGGGGTCGCTGCGGACACGCGTCCCACCCCGGAGAAGTGTTCGGTCACAACTACTGAAATCTTAGGCAAGCGGGCTTTGGGGGAAACTGAAGCAAGGGTGAGAAACTCTCTCTCTGAAGAGCTGGAGCCTCTCTCAGAAGGCTCCCTTGGGGCGAGGATCTGGGGGGCCCGGGCTAGCGCTAGTCTTAGAGAGGCAAGAAAGGCACGGGAAAGATGCCTGATAACAGACGGAAAAAAAATCAGAAAAGAACTATAAAAGCAGACATCGTTCTGTGGCCTTCGGGTCACTGGGGGCTGGGGTGGGAAACAGGCTGGAGGGTTCTGAATTTGGCGTTACAGTTATCGTCTGTAAGCCCTCTCCCCAGACCAGCCGGGCCGGGCCTGCGGGCCCAGCGTGACCACAGTGGGCAGGGGACTGGCAGGCTTGGCGCAGGAAGCAGAGGAGGGGAGGCGTCGGCCCCGAGGCCTAAGGAACTCCTCTCGGGGCACGGGACCCTGCTCCACTCCGTCCTGCCCCGAGCTAAGGGAACCTTCTAGATCAAAGAGCTGCCTCAGCCACTCACCCCACTGACACCCCTCGCCCTCACCGCAGATACTTCCGTCTGGTTAGCATTTTCTCCAGCGAGTTACACGCGTGTGGACCTCTGGGAGCAAACATTTGCAACAGACATTCGTGGGGGGCTGAACAGAGATCCTTTCTACCGCCTCCGAAACCTCAGGGGCTCCCTCTCTCCGTCCACAGATTGCTCGTATTTAGTACTTTATTTTCTAAAATACAAAACATGAAGCATTCGCCTAAGAAGAAAAAATTAGAAGCTAGGGCTAAGGAAAAAGGAACGGGATGAAAGAACATTCGAGGCCCCAAAGCTCAAAGGTAACTCCTATTCGCATTAGGTGTGTATTCTCCCAGTCTTTTCGGGCTAGGGAGACGGATGGGATAGAAATTTTCTAACAAGATTAATGATCTTTTACTTTATCGTTTCACTCAGCAGTCGGTCATAAAATTTTCTCGCATGAAACACACTCCGGAATCGGTGGTTCTCATAGTATGTTCTGGGGATCCCGGGGGCTTCCCAAGGCTTTCAGGGATTCGGTTGGGCTGAACCTATTCTCATAATGATACCAGGACAAAATGTGCCTTCTTCACTGCTCTCCTCTCGGAAGTATGCAGCGGGGTTTCCCAGCGGCCGCGCGCATGGTTTTAAAACAGGTGAATGCCGGAGACGATACGCAAATCTTCTAATATAAATACATATATAACGTGTGAATCTTCTAGGAAGCCAGACGAACTTAAAGAGATTTGCAAAAGGGCAAAACAATGCTTTCCTTCTTAATTTTTTGTGTTTGGGAAAATAGCTCTTTCTCATAAAAATATGTTTCTTGGGAGAACGTGAAATGGGTTCCTCGATGTTGTTTAAAAAGGTTTCTTTTTAAATTTATTTTTGAAGGAGAGAGAGGTGGAGCGTCACTGGGGGTTGAGGAGGAGCAGAGAGAGAGGGAGACGCAGAATCGGAAGCAGGCTCCAGGCTCTGAGCTGTCAGCACAGAGCCTGACGCAGGGCTCGAACTCACAGACTGTGAGATCATGACCTGAGCCGAAGCCTGATGCTTAGCCGACTGAGCCACCCAGGCGCCCCTTATGGATGTTATTTTAAATGATTCAGATTTGTGTCTCCCTCGCTCTCTGCTCCTTCCTGCTCGCACGTTCTCGCTCTCTCAGAAATAAACAAACATTAAAAAAAATTAAAAAATGAATCGACCAATAGCTATTTTTGAAATGTCTTCGTTTTTATCCTGAACATGCCAAATATTGACAGAGCCCATCTAAGCCAAAGCGCGCTGGCATCCCCAAGACTTTAAAAAAGTGTAAAGTGACTCTGAGCCGAGCACTTGGCAGCCACTGTTGGACATCATCGGTTTTTAAAAAAAAAAAAAAAAAAGTGGTTGTTTTTGAAAGAGAGAGAGAGCAAGCAGGGGAGGGGCAGAGAGAGAGAGGGAGACAGGAGACAGAATCCCAAGCAGACTCCGCGCTGTCAGCACAGAGCCCAGTGCAGGGCTCAAACTCATAAACGGCGAGATCATAACCTGAGCCGGAATCCAGAGTCAGATGCTTAACCGACTGAGCCCCCCCCCGGGGCGCCCCTACGTCCTCAGTTTTGGTGGCCGCCTAGCTTCCCGGCCTGTGGGTGTCCCCTAACTCATTCACGCATTTCCTCACGGATAGACCCGCAGATTGCTTCCGATTCTCACTATTGGAAAAAGTGTGGCATGAACCACTATGCACTTCTGGAAAGTGCAAACTCACTGAAATCGGAGAAAGCAGACACCAATTGGCAGAGCGAGCGATCCCTGCTAGTCCATTACCAGTCAACTTAAACACAATGTATCACAGGACGGGAACACATAAAGCTGAAAAGCTCTGTGTACATGGACTCCACCCGTGCCCAGATACATTGTCTACCTCCATCCAGAGTCTCACTCCATAAATAGAGAGTACCTTTGTTGTTTCTTTTTTTCCTGCTGTCCTTGAAGTGTTTACAAAATCCGATCATATTCTAGACCGGTGCTACCGACAACAGAACAGCAAACTCGTCGGTACCAATGTAGAAATTGAGAGTCAGCGTTAAGAGACTTTTAAGCAATTTGAGAGAGAAATTTTCCTCTCTGTAGGAAATAAAAAAGAATTGTAAAAAGGATCTAGTACTAAAGAATGATGTAACCTTTTTTTTTTTTTTTTTTTGTATACTTGAGACTGTTCCTGTTGGGTGGATTCCTTGAAGCGGATTGCTGGGCCAGTGGACACGTGCGTTTACATGCTAACGGTTATTGCCAAGCTACCTGTAAATCTGCTGTAAATACGTCAGTACACCAAGAATGGGCTCTGTCCCGCCTCTGAAACACCAAAGATAATTACACTTTTATGCCTTTTCCTATTTTAGTAGGTTAAAAGACTTATTTTCATCTTCTGCGAACGGCTTCTTCTTCTTGGTTTTTCCGGAACCCTTCTCTGTTCTGGACACGGATCCGTCATCCGTTACATCGTGCCGGGACTGTATCAGTGACGTGGCTTGCCTTAACTTTTCCTGACCTGTGTCACTGTGGTACCGAAGCTTTACCTTAAAAAGAAAGTTTGTTCCAATCTATTCATCATTTCCTTCATGGCTTGGGGAGTCCTGTCTTGCTTAGAAAGCCTTTCCTTACTGCGTGATTTAAAAAAATACTCTCCGTGGCGCCTGGCCGGCTCAGTGGGTTCAGCATCAGGCTTCGGCTCGGGTCATGATCTCACGGTTTGTGGGTTCGAGCCCTGAGTGGGGCTCTGTGCTGACGGCTCCGAGCCTGGAGCCCGCTTCTGATTCTGTGTCTCCCTCTCTCTCTGCCCCTCCCCTGCTTGTACTCTGTCTCTCTCTCAAAAATACACATAAAAAAATGAAAATAAAAAAATACTCTCCATTTTCCTGTCATATACTTGCAGCTTTTTCTTTCCTTTTCTCTGTTCTCTCCTTTCTCATGACTTTTAACCTTTAGAGCTTTAACACATCTGGAATTAATTTTTGTTACAGTGTGAGGCACCAACGATGGCCCTTCGCAAGCCGTAGGGTGGAGTATCGCGGGGTGCCAGCAATGGGCTCAAGTCCCAGTAGGGACCAACCCGAACGTGGTTGGGGACCCGCTTCGGCTGGAGCGTAGCTGGTCCCAGAAGTGGACGGGTATCTGAGCCCATCTGGTTCGAGAGGGGAGACGAGCTACACTTCAGAATCCTTCCGGATGTGTCAGTGTTGCTGCGGGCATCTGTGGGCCGAGTCCACCGGCAGCGCTAAGGATTTTCCCAGGAAACTCCCCAAACCCCTTCCCCAGGTTCTGCGGTCCACTCGGAGCCTCTGTATCTACCATCCCACTCCACGCCAACATCACGCATGTGGACGGAGGAGGATTCAGCGTCTCCGTTTTACCATCAGGGGAAGATAAGGTGTGTGCCTGAGATCACGTGGCCGGCGGGTGGCAGAGCCCCCTAGAACCCAGACCTCCTGCCACCAGGGCCCAGGCCCCTCTGCGCACAGGGCTCCGTCCTCAGGGTCACCGCAGCTGCCTCCCTTAGCGGGGGGGGGGGGGGGGAGGATCTGGCCTAAGGCTTTCCCAAATCCGTGCTCTCCTGCTGTGGGTAGGAGAGACTGGAAAAATCCAGCCTCCCCCACCAGCTGACGGTGGGTTTTGAGATCCGAGGCTTCCTTCCGCACGGACCTCCTCCTCCCCTGAGCGGTTTGGCGGAGGGTGGGAGGAGAGATGAGTCAGGCCGGGAAGGGAGCGCGGAGCCAGGAACCAGCGAGACTGACAGCGAGCGCTTTCCCTGAGGCGCGTGACCTCCCACGGGCCCCGGGGACGCTGCCTGAACGCCGAGCTTCAAAATTTCACGATCTAGGCTTTGCAGACTTAATTCGCTAGATTCACAAAGGGCGGCCGCGGAAGGAGGAAAACCTTTCGCTAGGAAGCGGGGAGGAGGGAGAGGATACATTATTTCCAGCCCCTCGGCGGAGAAGCTCGGGATGTTTTTTTAATGAGTGTGTCACTTCTGCAGCCGCCCGGGGTGCCCGTGGCTGGGTCTTTGTCCCTTCCGGCTCCGAACCAAAAGGACGCCCGGGAGACAGAATGGTGGGGCTGGACCTGGTCTTCGAGGTCACCCGGAGATCAGACGCTCCAGTCCCCAGGGTTCATGGGAACCCCATGCATCGGAAGGGAAGTGACTTGTCCAAGTGCTTCGGGGAAGGAATCCTGGGAACAGATCTCAGGGCTCCTGGGTCCCAGCCCGCACTTGTTCTGGTGAACCAGGGTTCAGGAAAGCCCTGGGGGGGGGCGTGGCCACCAGACACGTGATGAGGAAGTAAAAGGGCGGGGCAGGGGTCACGTGATGAGGAAGTAAAAGAGCGGGGCAGGGGGGTGGCTGCAGCAGAGAGAAACGGAGGCGACAGGCTCGCTAGTGACCAAGGAGGGCTTCTCCCCGCTCTGGGCTCCGGCCGGCGCCAGGGAGGCGCGGGTCCTACCTGCTCCAGGGGGATGACCAGGAAGGAGCCACCTCCGGCGCTCTCGGTGACGATGGCCAGGAAGCGGGCGTTGACGGCGCAGAAGTGGTTATCGTGCACATTCTTGGTGATGGGGATGCCGTCGAAGCAGTGCTCCCGGTTGGCCACCTTCCCGTAGACGTTCCGGAACTTGGAGCTGCGGTACTGCGGGCGCCAGGACATCTGTGAGGGACCGGGAGAGACACGGGTCAGGCAGGTCCCTGCTTCCGGAAGGGCCTGCGCTGGGCCCCGGGTGGAGGGGCGCGGAGAGAAGGGAAGGGGCCCCTGCGGGCCCGGCCCTGTGCTAGCGGACTTAACTCCATAGCAAAGTCTTCCGAGAGCAAAGATCGGCAGGAGGGCACCCATGCGTTTCTTGTCTTTTTACACACTCCCATCCCGCCTTCCAGAAAAGATGCAAGGTCCCTTCACGGTCAAGGGACACGGCATGTGACATTCCAGACCATCCACCCAACAACACGCACGGGCTGCCTTCTGCCTGCCAGGGACAGTGCTCGAGTCAGTACAGGAGGTACACACGGAGGAGACCACGTCGCCACGAAGGTGGAGGGTCGGGGGGGATGTCCCCCTTGATGTGCAAAGAGACCACCCGTTGCCATCCCCTCCTCTGGTTCTCTCTAGAGCTTCTAATCCACAAAGGCACGCTCGGAAATCTCTTAGTCCTATATATCAGCGGCATCACCAGGCACAGAGAGGTTAAGTGACTTGTCTGAGAACACGCAGCTACCAAGTGGAGCCCTGAACACAGGACTCCACAGGACTGGCAAGCAGAGCCTCTTTCCTATGCCAGCCTACCCTCCGAGCCAGGTTTCTCAATGCGTGGTCCAAGGGTCACCTGTACTGAAATCATCCGAGCCTCCTACATCATTTGTGAGAAACGCCGATCCCTGGGTCCTCGTCTAGACCGACCGAATCCAATCTTTGGGGGAGGGGCCCAGAAATGAGCACTTCCTCCCACCCGCAGGAAACGCCCAGCGAGGCGGAGGCACGCTGAAGCTTGAGAGCCTCTGTTCTAGACAAGGGAGTGGAGCCCCTCCCAGCCCCTCTCTGCCCGCCATTGGTAATAGGGGCTCCAACCAAGCAACCAGTTGGCGCCGACTGCATGCACGTCCTGTGCTGCGCAGCCGAGAACAGAGATGCGCTTGACTGGGCGCGCAGAAGACTGAATGGGCGGCCCGCAACGGAGTCCAGCTTCGCTACAGAATGGCGCCTCCTAGGGGAAGCCTGACAAACGGGCATCTTCACAGAGGGAGCCCACGTAGGTGCTCGCGGGAGAGGAGCCTCTCCCTGCCATGGGGCCGCGCGCAACTACCCAGCTGGGACCTGGCATGCAGCCGGAGCGCGACAGTGCTTTGTCAGTGAACACGCTTCTGGCCCGACTTTGCCTTTACCGCTGCCTTCCCCCTGTTGCCAGACCCCCCCCCGAGGCCTCCTGCCCCGTCCCAGGACAGAAAGGGGCAAGGGTAATATTCCTTACGGGAAATTTCCAAGGGAAGTCAACACGAAAGGAAGCACTCCCATAGAATCGGGACACCAACTCTGGGAATTTGCAAACGCAACTTTGCATTTGGTTTAAATAGAGCCAGGGAGCTCAGCCGTAAAGGTCTCTTCATTGAAGGGAGGCGTTCAGATCCAGTAAGGAGACTCACCCAGACGGTTCCTCGCCTGCAGACAAATCCTCTTCCCGCCCGCTCCCTGGGCCCCCTCACCCCTACCTTCTCCACCACCCAGGTCACTCCGCGCTCCAAGGGGCCTTCTCCCTGCTCCCCACTCCTCCCTCCCTCCCAGCCTCTGCCCACGCTGCCCTGCACTCTGTCTGCCTTCCCTGGTCCCTGCCCAGGTTGGCTGGGACTGGTCACGACAAAGTCCTGCTGGATGGGCGAGCGCGCCGGGCCCAGACGGGAGCCTGGTCGGCACTCCTGGCTGCCTGACCTTGGGGAGGTCCCCTCCACTCTCCAGGCTTCGACTCCGCGCAAGGATTACATCAGCGATGCCCCGAGCGGGGTCCCAGGTGGTCCCTCCCAGTCCCCATACGTGGTACACAGATGAAGTTTTTAATTTTAGTAGTTATGGGTTTATTTTAATTTGCATAGAGATAATAGAACTTGCATGCCAAATCCACGATTTCATACGTATTACCGCTAATAAGGCCAAGTTAAAAAATAATGAATCGATTATAAAAAGACAGTATGAAGGATATAGCACAGACCTGGCAAAAATCCTATCTGATATGGGAGTGCTAGGAATTGCTCTGTCTCTTCCACTGGAACATTCTAGACTCCACGGTTCGCACGAAAGAGAAAAAAAGAGAAATTCCACCTCCTGTTCCGTGCGGGAGCGCTCCCGGGCTGGAACGCCTTTGCCCCTCTTCCCTGCCTAGCCTACCCTTAGCCTTCAGGGCCTGACTCAACTCGGACTCCGCAGCCCCAGACTCCTCAGAGCCCCCGGACGGCCAGCACCTCTCCCTCGGCAGCTAGCCTCCACGTGTCACGGGCTCTCTCTTCCCAGGAGGACAGTCTCAGCTCTAGGGTGGCAGGCGGTGCCCCCAGGGCCTCTGAGCCAGACTGAAGACTGGTCTCTGCTCTTCCTGGGCAGCCCACGTGGGTCCTGGATGGCACGGGGAGACCGCTGGGCACCCGGCCCCTCCCTGGGGGGCGGGGGATAGACAGCTAGTGCAGCTCAGGCTCCCCCAGGACGCGAGGCTCAGGGAGCCACTCTCTGGCCTGCATCTGGTGAGCGGGACGACAGTTTCTCCAAGCACGGCCCGCGGCCTGGCACCTGGGACGGCCCAGCACTAAACTCTTCCCCGGTTCAGACGTCACCGTAGGGTCCCACGGGTCGCTGTGTGGGGAAAGGTAACCAAGACCAGACCGGGAGCCACACAGCCCCAGGTGCACTGCCACCTTTGCTGCTGCCTAGCTGTGTGACTTGGGCAAGCCACCTAGCCTCTCTGTGCTACCTCTGTCAGCTCTTATGTTAAGGAGGCTAATAACCCCCACTACCTCCACGTGTGCACACAGCACAGGCCCGGCACCCCGGATGCTCACATGATAGAGCAGGAAGTGAGGCAGAGGAGGAAGGGCTGGGCTCTGTGCAGCCCCCCACCCTCCACTCCCTGCTTCTTCCGCGTACCCCAGAGCCCCACACGCTCAGGCGTGGGGCCCGCGCCCAGCTGCTCTGGGCCCCTGGCCCGCGTCTGCCACAGCCGGGCGGATCCACACGGGCCTCCTGAGGGATGCCAAGTCCCAGGGCTCTGGCGACAGTCAGGCGAGCTGACCTGGCGGGCCCTCCGGAGCCTTCCCCGCCACACTCCTGTTTCCCTGGGTGGAGCCCGCAGGTGCCGGCTGCGCCTGGGTCCAGGTTCCCATTCGACTTCGCCTCCACCTCCTTCCTCTCTCCTCCTCCCTCCTCCCCTTTCTGTGCCGTCCCGCCCTCTGCCCTTTCTCCCCCCACCCCCATCTCCCCAGGGCCCCACTCCTCGGGGTGTATACAGACAAAGAGGCGTTTGTGGTCGAGGCCCCTGGTGGGCACACCCGTGTTCTTGAACACATCCCACTGGCGCCCCTCCCACCCGGCTAGCGTTTCTGAACCGAGGGCTGCATCCTTGTGGGGCCAGAGCCCAGCCCTCGGGCTTGGGGCCTGCCCTTCGGCAGGCCTGTTCTCCCCTCAAGCCTGTCTCCCGGGGCTGGGCCCCAGCGGGCCCTAGAATGCTGTAAGCCTGCTTCCTGGGAAACGGGAGCGTATCTTTCCAGGGGCTTTGTTCTCAGCGAGCCCAGCTCTGGCCTCCCCCACTGCCTGACAGGCTGGGGCCCGATCTCCAAACACACTCTCTCCTCCTGGCTGGGCCTTTGGAAGGGCCCCCATCGCCGGGCCCGCGGCCTCCCCTCCCGCACACAAAACCCACAGCAAGGGAGCACGGCAGGGGGCTGGACGGGGCATCTGCGGTCCTGGGTTCCTGTTCCCCGGTCCGACTCCCGCTAGCCTTGGGGAAAACACCCCGCCTCTCTGAGGACCAGGTGCTCCGTGTCTAAAACGAGATCCACTATTTCTGATTTTATGTGCTTGTTTCGTAAGACTCGGAAGGAGCTAACATGGGTGCGAGTCCCATTCAAGACACCACCGCGGCTCCCGTGGGCCCAGGCTCTTGCGGGGCGTTCGGGAAAGCAGCCGCTCGTATTCTGCGTTCAAATAAGGAGATGAAACAGGTGCCTGACAAGTTCATGGTAATCTGACAGTCGCTTGGTGGCAAACAGACCGTGGGACGTAAGTGCCATGGGAACTGGAGGTCAGGGAAGGCGGGGGGGGGTCACTGCGGGCGCGGGGGCCATCCACCTGTACCAGGCACAGAGGCAGCACGGGGCTGTACCCATTCCCCGCGGGTGGGAACTACGGCTGTCCTTGTACAGGCTGGGAAACAACCCAGCCCAACTTCGGACGGCTCGCAAGCCCAGGTGGCGACTCCAACCCGTTCCCTTTCTGACTCTAAGGTCCAGCTCAGGTTGGCTCAAACCATTTATTATGAAAGATTTCAATACATAAAAATAGTTGGGGGGCCCCCAGGGTGGCTCAGTCGGCTAAGCATCTGACTTCAGCGCAGGTCATGATCTCGCAGTCTGTGGGTTCGAGCCCCGCGTCGGGCTCTGTGCTGATGGCTCAGAGCCTGGAGCCTGCTTCGGATTCCGTGTCTCCCTCTCTCTCTGCCCTTCTCCTGCTCAAGCTCTGTCTCCCGTCTCTCTCTCTCTCTCTCTCTGTCTCTCAAAAATTAAATAAATATTAAAAAAAACAGTTGGGAGCATGCGAAAATAGTCACCCGTCACCTGGGTTAATTACCATTAACATTTTGCTGCATTTTTTTTCTCTCCCCATGTGTGTGTGCACGCGCACACACGCCCTTGTCTGTCTTCTTTCTTTTGTGGGATCATTCGAAAGGAGGTTGCAAACGACATGACTCTTGTCCCCCTATATGTCAGCGTGCATTTCCTACAAAGGAGGACAGTTTCCTACACGAGCACGTATCACCATTATCACGTCTAAGGAAATTGACAACCCCTCAATCCCACGGAAGACCCAGCCCACACTCAAAACGCTCCACGATGCCTTTTACAACCGTCCCATATTGTGAACAACCAGGCCAGGGAGCCACGTTGCTGACACGTGTTTCGTTTGGTGGTGATCTTCTGCCTCCTTTCCATCTAGAACATTCCCATCTTTTGTTTTGTTTCGTTTCACTTATTTATTTTTTTTAATAGCACTGAGTTTTTGAAGACACCAAGTCGGCTGTGTTATAAAACATTCCCGAGACCTGTCTCATGTTGCTTTGTGACAGCTTCAAAGTCATTCCTGTATTCTCTGTAAGCTTTAGGAGTCAGGAATGAAGCTTTGATTCGATTCAGGTTAAAGGTGGCCCCGTTATTCATCGCTCGGCTTCGGTGGGGGCGAGGACGGGGAGGAGAAGGCAGAGGGAATGAGTGACAAGCACCTGGTCCCACTGAGAGCAGGGAGAGACCGGCTGGGTGCGCGGAGGGTTTGTTCTGAAGGGCGGCGGACAGAAGGCAGGAAGGCCTGGGAGGCCAGATCGGACACCGACACGGGGTGACCGCAGGCCCTGGGGGGGCTGACCTTTCCACCCGCAATTACTAAGGGGCTGACTTGTCTCTGAGGTCAGCTGTATGCGTGTGCAGGCGAGGGAACAGAAAACACTCCTCCCTCTTCTGCCGGAGGAGGGGGCCATGCCCGAGCTGGGACGGAGGAGCTGCCCTGACCTCACAGGGAAGCCAGTGTGGCAGCCAAGAGATGAGGGCTAGAATCTGGCCCTCTGCCCTCCGCCACTTGCCCCCGAGCACAGCCTTGATCCTGGCGGGTTCTCCTCCCCGCAGCTAATTCTAGTGAGGGTGGGACATGCGCTCCCTCTCTGAACCTTTCAAGAGCAATCGGCATAGACTGAGACACATTGGAGCTCCCTAAAAAGGACTTTCTTCATGATTAATGCTGTCCTGAAGTGGAGAAGGAAGCTGCCCTGATAGGTAATGAGCTTCCCGTCCCTGGAAGGATTCAAGATTCTGGTGGATGCCCTCTGATCGGGGTGATGTGGAATAATGGATAGGACGAGCCGGGCTTCCGGCCCTGAGATGAGATCAGAGAGCTTCTCTGCGAAAGACGCTGTGTTGGAACAGAAAGGGGCGTGGGGGTCGGAGCGTCCCGCAAGGGTCATGGTCCTGCCCACTCGGCCGGGGGTTTTTCTCTCTCCTGTTGCTAGCTTGTGAGCTCCCTGGTCATCCAACTCCGTCTGTCCCCCACGCTCGCCACACCCCGCCCCCAGCCTGGTCCCGGACTCCTCTGTCTAGCAGGAGCCTCATGGTGACACTGGCTGAATAAGCTCGCGGGATGGGGGCAGGGCAGGAGCCAAGGTCAGGCGCAGCTGCCCAGGTTCCCCGGATGCGACGGGGTGGAGCCTCCCTCAGGAGCCCCACGCCAGGGCTGTGACTTCAGCTTCCTGGGGTTTGGAGTTTCCTTTTCAAACTGAAGCCCCACTCCTGCCCGTAGGACGAGGGTCCTTCCTTACCCCGCCCCCCCGAACTAGGGTTTCTAGGTCCACACCCTTCCTTGCGGTCTTTGTCCTGCCGGTCGCCCAGCCCCGTCTCCTCTGGGCTTCTTGTCACCAGGGGGCCAAAGCCTCTGAATTCAGTACCGTTCTCAGTCTAGCGCTTAGTGAGTCCCTTGCTGCTGACGGTACAGTCTCAGCAAGGGGACCAGTGCCCGCAGAACCGCCCCAAGGAGCCCACCCACGTCACAGCCATGATCTAGTCTAGACACCACCTCCTTCTCCTCCCTCCACCCCAGCTGACCAATGGGCAGATACCATCACCTCCCTGAAAACGTACAGTACATATGTGACCAATTTGAGGCTCAGAGGGGTTAAGAGACTAGCCCAAAGTCACAAGCTATGAACGTGGCAGAGCCGGGACCAGCCAAGAACTTTTGACTCCTACTCTACTGTTCTTTCCAATATAATACACTCATCTTCTCTTCCTTTGGCCTCTCCCTAAATTCAGAGCCCCTCGCCCCTGCTCAGACAACACAGGGCGCTATACAAGAGTATAAAGAAACTACACAGTAGGCAGAGCTCGGGAGTCAGGGAGAATCCAAAAGTTATTATTTGTTAGCTGTGTGACTTTAGATGAGTTACTCAACCTCTCTGAGCATCCGTTTATCTGCCCATCAAATGCCAACGATGTCACACAGCTCACCAGAGGCAATGAAGTCACCAAAGACAGGGGACCCGGCCGGGGGTCTGGCACAGGGCAGGGGCTTGCCAAACGCTAGTTCCACCCTCTCCGCTTCTCCTGGCAGAGAGAGGCTCTGACCTCAATTCAGTGTTGACTTGGGGAGGCCGGGATCTGCCAGGAGGAGGAGGGGGCCGGGCTGAGGGTCAGGAGGCGGGAGGGAGAGGCTGGCTTCCAGATGTGCGCAGCTGCCGGGCCTGCTCCCTGGCGGCCTCTCCCGGTCTCCCTCCGAGAAGGGGAGGGCCCGGAAGGAAACGGCGGTCATTTCCCAGCTGAGTGGCCCTCACGGCCTCTTAAGAAACGGAGGCTCTGAGATAATCACCGTGTACAAGCAAATTGTGTCCTGTCCTCCGATCCTAAAAATGATTTACTGTGGCCGGCGGGCGCCTTTCCTAGATGGTGGTGATTGACGTGCGGGCCTTTAACCGGGACACGAAAATGCCCCTGACTCAGGCGAGGGGGGAGCTCGTGGCTGCGTCCCCGGGGGGACCACGGGGACCCGTGCTGGCCCATCGGGAGCCGGGGGAGAGCCGCTTTCGGTCCGAGTGTTGCCAGAGGAAGGCCGACACGTCCGGTCTTGCTGGGATTGCCAGCCGCGTGACCCGGGACGGGCCACCTGCCTTCTCCCGGGTCGGTGCCCTCTTTGGAGCAACGTAGGCATCGGCCACACCTCCCCCCCTCCCCCGAATCGCTGTGAGGCCGGACGTGAGGACGCAGGAGAGCTCGGGCCCTCACGACCGGCGGGGCCCCGGCGTGGCGGCCGGTCGCCTGGGCCTCCTCCATCTCGGGGCCAGCTCTGCGTTCCCGACCCCGGGACCGGCCACACAGGAGGGACACGGTGCACATCCCAAGCCGAGGGAGAAGTGACCGTCGCTCAGCATTCTGGGAAGCCCGCAGGCTGGGCGGGTGGTAACACGCTGACGGACTCTGGGCCTCGGTTTCCTGCTCTGTGAAATGGAAGGCTGCGATCTTTTCCTCGGAGCCGGAGTAACTGCCCTCTCCAGGGAGCCTCACTCAGACCTCTGAAGGGTAAACAGGCAAAGTTGGAACTGTTTGCTTATTTATTTACTTATGTATTGAGAAGAGAGAGCACAAGTGGGGAAGAAGGAGAGAGAGAGAGAGAGAGAGAGAGAGAGAGAGAATCTTAAGCAGGCTCCAATGCAGGTTTCTGGCATTTTCCTCACACCAGAGGTTCTCAAACTGGGTTCCACGTAGGCCCAGGGTTCCAAAGTGCGGTCTCAAACCACAGCTCGAAGGTGCTCCCAGCTTCCTTCTCGACTGGAATACAAACAGCTCTGGGCCTTCTGGGGGGCTCGGCGGGTCGAGCATCCGACTTCGGCTCAGGTCATGATCTTACGGTTTGTGGGGTCGAGCCCCGCATCGGGCTCTGTGCCGACAGCTCGGAGCCTGGAGCCTGCTTCGGATTCCGTGTCTCCCTTCCACGCTCACGCTCTCTCTCTCCAAAATAAACATTTAAAAACATTTAAATGAAATCGCATGAAAATTCAGTTCCTTAGTTGAACTAACCACCTTTCGAGGGCTCTGTAGCCACACGTGGCCAGCGGCTGCTGTACTGAACAGCACAGATGACAGAGCGATTTCATCATCGCAAGAAATCCTATTGGACTGGCGGCGGCCGCAGAATCTTGCTTAGCCCCCAAGAGTCACGTCCCAGGAGAGGCTAAGCAAACCGCGTCTCCACACCCAGCAGTTCCCGACCAGGACGTGGAGGGGCCAAGGCGGGCCACAGGTCCAGAGTCACCCCAGTGACCTTCTCTCCGCCCCCAGCAGGTGTGGAAGGCCTGGGAGCCAGGCCGGCGCGCCCACCAGCCCCCAGAGCCTCTGGCGCAAGCCCCCCTCGGCCGAGAAATGGGATCCCTCCCTCCCAGCTCCGTCCTGTCCCCCTCACGCTCTCGGAGAGCAGATCGGAGCGGGAATGAGCGTGGTCGGGACGGCGCCCTCTCAACAGCCTGCAGACGGGAGGACACAGACCGAGCTCCCATCGCCCACCGCGAGTCCGGCCAGACGTGCGGTCTATTCGTGGAGCGGGCTTCTGCCCTGAATCCCCGCAGTCCTCCCTGTTCTGGGGAGCGGGGCCGGACA
Source organism: Paguma larvata (assembly GCA_030068075.1). NCBI lineage: Eukaryota > Metazoa > Chordata > Mammalia > Carnivora > Viverridae > Paguma > Paguma larvata. The sequence goes on along the minus strand of CM057827.1, from coordinate 106,572,015 downwards.
CGTGAGGAGGAGGCTGCTGCCGGGCTCTTCAGGACAGCCTCCTTCCCACCTCCCTCAAGATGGCTCCCGAGCCGGGAAGTCTTTCTGGAAGCTCCCAGACTCTGTCCTGGGCTCCCCTCTCCCTGGCTGGTCACACTGCTAGCAAGAGCCGATGTCGAGGTGCTTTCTGTGAGCCCCAGGAAAAGACGCAACTATGACCCGCCTTGACAGACACACCTGGGCTTGCTGAGGCCACTCAAGTGGAGGCGCTGGATCTGAACCCGGATCCCACCCCAGGGTTTGCTCCCCGGTCACACCGGGTGTCATGCAGGGCAGCTCATTCTTCCTCATTTGTCCAGGGCTCACCGTTAGGCGTAACACAGTATTGGTAAGTGTTTAGTAAACCCACGACCTTGTCGCTGCCCCTCAAAGCCTCCAAAAGGCCCCTTGGGGCTCCCGGATCACAAACTTTGCCCATCCCCTCACGGGAATCTGCAGGGCCAGATCCCAACTCGGAAGATCCAACCAGGGCAGAAAGCTGAGAAGATGCCGGCCTCCGCAGGGGCCCGATTTTACCCACACGCGGGTCCTGACATGGAAAGGCTTCCACGGAACCGACCAGACCCCGTCAGAGCGGAAAAGCACCCTAGGGCCCCCTAAAATCCAGCCTCTCGTTTCAGACACTAAGGCCCAGAAGGGGAAAGTGATTCATCCAAGGTCACACAGCAAGGTGTGGACGCTGACCAGTCCACACCGCAAGACTCCTGTCGGGGGTGAGGGGTGAGGAAGGGAAGGGCCAGAGAGCGGGGCATCTCGAGCATGGCGCTGCCCATGTCCTCCGCAGGTGGACCTGGTGGGCGTGTCTGGGGTGGGCAGGCCCTGCCCAGAGAAGCACCCACCCACCGCTAACCGCCCGGAGGGTTCTATATTGCTCTGCCCAGTGAGGGAGGGGCAGTGGCGCTCACAGCAGCGGCCCGACAGATGGTTTCTATTTGCGGCCGCTGAGGCTGGTCTGTGCCAGACTCCTGACCTATTTTGAGGAACCGAGGGCCCCGCCGGCTCAGGCATGGCCTCCCACTCACACCCCTCAACCCGCAGTTTGGCGGGGAATCAGTGGGTGGTGTGGGGCCAGCGGAGACGGGCAGTGGGGGAGGAAAACCTTTGAACGTGCGGCTGGGGGGGACGTCCTCTGAACCCCAGAGCAGGGAGCCGCGGAGCGGGGGCCCCAGGCCAACGGTCTCAGAGTCTCCTGGGGTATCTACGGAAATTCCGGTTCCCGGGCTCCACTTCCGGCCTGTAGGATCGCGCTCGCCTGGGAGGGGGCCAGGAATGTGCATTGGAGCCAAGCTCCCCGGGTGATCCCTGCTATGCGGTGTGGACGGACAGCACTGGTGGTGTCTGCGAGCGTCCGACTTCGGCTCAGGTCGTGGGCTCACGGTTTGTGGGTTCGAGCCCCACATTGGGCTCTCTGCTGACGGTGCTGAGCCTGCTTTGTCTCCCTCTCTCTCTGCACCTCCCCTGCTTGTGCACGCGCTCTCTCTCTCTCAAAAAAAAAAAAAAAATATATATATATATATATTTAAAAAATTTTTTTAAATGCAGAATCCCGGGCCCCACGCGGGACTAAAGCAGCAGTTTGGCGAGATCCCACGTGGTCTCCGGGTACATTAAAGCTGACGAGGAGTGCTCTGGTTCAAACCCGAGCGAGGGCTGGTTAAAGCACAGACCACGGGGGCCTCCCCTCCAGAGGGTGCGCTTCGGGAAGTCCGGGGTGAGCGCTGCCCGAGACTCTCTGCCTTTCTCCCACGTTGCCAGGCGATCCTGGAGCCACTGCACCCCCGAGCTGCGGTGCCAGGAGCCTTGGGCCCTCTGAAGCCCCCGGTCCTGTGACCTGTCATCAATCGCTTTGCCTTTCTGGGTCTCAGTTTCTCCATCTGTGAAATGGACAGAATCCATCCCTTTTCCCCAGGGCAGCTGTGAGGTCCCAATGAAATAGAATGACGTGTGTGGAAGCACTTCGTGAACCAAGGTTACCGTAAAAATCCATCTGTTACCTGAAAAAGTACTTGACGTGACCTCATCTGCCCTTGACCGCCACCCTGTCGGAGGGCGGGTCAATCAAAGCGCAGGCCTAATGAGTTCCTCGAGGGGTTCATTGGCACTCGTAGACTGCGGAGCGCAAGGCCGGGCATGCAGTAAGTGCTCAATAAAGGCCGGCGGAATGCCATCCAAGCCTTCTGGTTCTGCAACAGCAACAGGCGGTTGCTGCTCCTGTCAAGAGACCTCCAAAAACAGCGTGCCAAGCGTGCTTCCCGGGAAGGGGGCATTCAGAGCCGCCTGGGGCGGAGCCCTTCCGATTGTCGGTCCCTGCAGCCAGGGCACCCGGGGACGGCCTGCTTCACAGAACAAGCCCTCGGCTCCCTGTCACCCGGCAGCGCAAAGGTGGGCTGATAAACTGTTGCAGGGGGACCGTGGTCGCTCCGCTTGGGCCTTCCCCCTTCCGGAGAGAGCATTTACCCAGCTCGCGGTGAGGGGAGGGCACGCAAGAGCAGGGTCTCCTTGCTACGTAGTAGTGTCTCTGTTAGAGAACAGAGGGAGGCAACCCGTCTCTCGGTGCCCCAAGAAGACCTTTACGCCACCGCTAGTCATCTGGGGAGCAGACAAGGTGGACTGCCCAGGGAAGCAGACACCAGGCCACCTGGTGGTGGTGTTTTGTGCAGCCTAGTTGTTGTTGTTGTTTTTTTTTTTTTTTAATATTTGCTTTTGAGAGAGAGACAGAGAGGCTGAGTGAGAGTCGGGGAAGGGGCAGAGAGATGGAGACAGCAGAATCCGAAGCATGCTCCAGGCCGTGAGCCATCAGCACAGAGCCCGAGGCAGGGCTGGAACTCACAAACCACGAGATCATGACCTGAGCTGAAGTCAGAGGCTTGACCGACTGAGCCACTCAGGCGCCCCTGCACACGGCTCATGGGGAGATAAATTCTTTGTGTGGCTCACCCTCCACTATCCACCCCCCTAGAGATGTGCGTGTGTGTGCGCGCGCGCGCACACGCGCGCGTGAGTGTGTGTGGGGTGTGCATGTGTGTGTGTGTGTGTACACAGGAGTTACCTCCAAGGCACTGGAGAAAACTTCATCAGCGGAGGGTCTAGAAACCAGAGTGGAAACTTTTGGACTAAACTTAACATCACTGAGAAAATAAAAAGGGTTTTGTTGGAAAAAACCATCTGACCGATGATGGTCTCATGATGTTTCTACCTTTCGCTCACTGTCTTATAAAAAGGCATCTACTAATTTAGGGGACTCTTCCCGGATCTTTGGCCGACACATCCCCTAGCGTAGCTGCTGCTGCTGCTGCCCCAACTCCCGAGGGACACAGCCTCATCCAGGGGGCCGTGCTGTGTCCCACGGGGACCTCTAGCTAAGCTCCAGGGCTCTGCACCGCAGGGGGGACCTGCGATCGGTGGGGGTCCTTCCTTGGAGGGTTTAAATGCGAGTTCCCCAGAGCCGGCAGGGGGTGGTGGAGGCAGAAGCCACGAGCAGAGAGAAGGGGTAAGGAGAAGAGGGCGCAGAGAGGCCTAACGAGGGCCATTCTGACTTTTTAGATACGGAAGCGAGCTTCCTCCACCACATTGGCTCATTGGGACCTTTCCTTCCCCCTCTTCCTCTAGGAGGCCTCCGTTTAGCCAGAGAGGCGGAGGACGGTTAAAGCAGGAATAAGACAATGCAGGTTCTGACATCCGAAATAGGATTTTGCAGCTACAGAACCATCTCAAGAACGTCTCCAGAATCTCGATTCCCGGCTCCCCTCTCCGTCAGCAACTTGAAGAGTCTCCCTCGGCTGACTCCGGGGAGACGGCGGAAAGCCCGCTTCTCACAGACGGAGAGCGGGAGTGTGAAGGGAAATCAGAGGGGAAGTTCATGTTCAGGTGCATGGCCTGATTATCCACGCTTGGGGCCAAGGTCTCGGGGCAGTGTGCTCGCTGGGGTGAAGGTGGTACCGAGGGCAGAGGGGAGAGGGGTTTCTCTCCAACGTCTTGGCTAGGATTCTGGAAGAGGGGGGCCTCTGGGTGGCGAGGTGTCTAACTTCAGCTCAGGTCACGATCTCATGGTTCGTGGGTTCGGGCTCTGAGCCGATGTGGTGGTGCAGAGCCTGACTGGGGTTCTCGCTCTCTCTTCTCTCTCTGCCCCTCTCCATCTCGTGCTTTTTCTCTCTAATAAGTAATAATTTTTTTATGTTTATTTTTGAGAGAGAGAGAGAGAGACAGTGAGCACAGGCAGAGGAGGGGGAGAGAGAGAGGGAGACACAGAATCCCAGGCAAGCTCCAGGCTCTGAGCTGTCAGCACAGAGCCTGACACGGGGCTCAAACTCACGAACTGAGCCATGAGATCACGACCCGAGCTGAAGTCGGACAGTTAACCAACGGAGCCACCCAGGAACGCCAATAAGCTTTTTTTTGTATTAAAATGTTTTATTTATTTTGGAGAGAGCACAAGCAGGGGAGGGGCAGAGAGAGAGGGACAGAGGATCCGAAGTGGGCTCTGCGCGGACAGCAGCGAGCCTGATGTGGGCTGTGAATTCACGAACCGTGAGATCATGACCCGAGCCGAAGTCAGATGCTCAACCGATCGAGCCACCCAGGCGCCCCATCAAAATAAATAAATAAAATTAAAAAAAAAGCCATTGTTTTTAAAAAAAGGTTTCTGGAAGGAGACAGACCCCTATTCAAAGCAGAAGTGGCCTCCCAGGATTAAGGAGGCCCAGAGGAAGGGCCGAACAGGGGGGGCTCGGGTGCGCAAGCCTGAGCCCCCTTCACCTCTTGGCTGGTGGAGAGAACCCAGCAGTCTGTCCCTGCACCCCCCGAAGGAGGACATGGAAGCTATAAGAGCCGTAGGCCACCAAGAAGTTGCCATCGTGAGGGGCAAGCTTACTGCATTGGAGGTTGGGGGCATGACAGATATGAGACAAAGGCCCGGCTTCGGGGATGGGACCGTCAGGGTCAAGACAAAATGACGATTGCAGAGTTCAGTGTAGGTGCTCAAAGAACGCTCTAGAACGGGACAGACCAGCCACCCCTCGGTGGTCGTTAGCCCTGGACATGTCTAAGGAGCAACACGGAGCCACAGGTCCCCCTTCCCCTGACACCTGAGGTCACAGGCCCCGGTCATCTATATCCACCCATGTCTGACAGCCGAGCCCTTTGGAGTCATTCAAGCAGAAGCCAAATCGCTCCCAAGAGGCTGAGGCTTTGGCTTACAAGCCTATTTCAGCGACCCCACTGGACTGGGCCCAATGTGTTTTGCCACCGTGCCTCTGCGAGGCGAGGCGGGGCTTCTGATGAGATCAGACCAGCTTTGGAGAAAACGAAGAATCCATATCCCCTCCGCACATCCAAGTTGTCCCGGCCGCCACGGAAGGCCATGAAGGCCGTGCCCCGTACGCTTGACCGTGGGAATAGCGCCGCCTGGGGTTACAGGGCGTGGGCTGGTGTGGGGGAGGGTGCCGCCCGGCCCTTCGCCGTGAAGAGGAGGCCACAGGCAAGAGGCAGGGGAAGCGAGCTCTCGGCACCGTCCCAGGGGCCAGGCTGGAGCCGACAGGATGACCCGAGGGATCCCGTGCACACGCAGAGCTGAAGCGTCGTGTGTGGCTTCTGACGCCTGGCCGCGTGGCTGCCCCTGGGAGCCTGGGAGACCTGCCTGCCAGTCACTCTCTGGCCTCCCATCGCTAACGCGTCACGGAGTCTGTTTCCAGCAACCAACAGGGAAGCCCCTCGGACACCGCGGAGGGACGACGACCTGTGTCTGGCAGCTCCAGAGAAGGGGCTGTCCTTGCGAGGCTGTGTCAGGACTCCCTCCAGCGTGGGCGCGGGCCTCGAGGGGTCCCTGCCCTGACCATGCTGTCCCTGCGGACTCGCCCGCCCCGAGCACCTGTAGCGCCGCCTGGCTGCAGCCCCGCTTGGCCGCTGGTCCTCCCCGCTCTCGGCCTCTTGTTCGGAAATACACCTATGGCTTGAGTCATTCCTAGTTGGTCTTTTGTTTTGTTTTGTGTTTTTCTGTGTGTTTTGTTTTGTTGTTTGTTTTTGCTACTTGCAGCCCAAAGCATCCCAGCTGAGAGAAGGAGAAAGGGCAGGAGGTGGAGGGTGTCTGAGTCTTTGGACACTGCCTGCAACCTGTCTCCATGAGGTCTCTGTGTCTCAGAGGCTCTGTCCCCACAGTCAAAACCCCAGAAATTCCAGAGACTGTGAGGAGGCCCGGACAGCACCCAGCCCAGCCCACACCCGGCCAGGGCCTCTTCTGGAGAGGCGAGAAAACCAAGGGTCCCTCCATTCCCCTTCCAGGTTTTTGCTCCTCTCCCGGAGCTCCTTGGGGTGGGTTGAGGCAGCCGCCTCTGCCTCCTGTGTGGCAGAACGTGCTGGAAACATCACACGGATCGGGTGGGGGGAGAGGTAAGAGTGATGATCACGGGGGCGGGGGGAAGCAAGACCCAGGTTCACACCGCCCGCTGCCACACAGCTGCGGCACACGGCCCACCCCGGGTCCGCCACGCTGCGGAGACTTGACAGGAGAGCCCCTCCCCACGGTCTGAGTCCACCGAAAGCTGTCATTGCTCCAGACACCATGAGGGAGAGGGGTGGAGGGGAAGATGAGGTCATGGGTGTAAGACATCTGGCCGGAGCCTGGAGGGCGACGAGCGAGTGCCAGCACCCTGCCTCCTCCCTTCCAACGCAACGGCAAAGCGGGGGACAAAACATGGCCGTCGGGCGGCTCCTGCCTCTGCCAGGACACCCTCCCGCTGTCCGCTGCGATGCTCGCTTTTGGAAGTACCCTTTCTCCTTTCCCTCGGGGTATCGACACACATGGGCGGGAGCGCGCATGCGCGCGCGCACACACACACGCACGCACACGCTGCCGGCTCAAGAGCGCCACCTCCCTGACTCTACGGTGAGTTGGGGTCACGCTCACAGACTCAGCATCTTCTTCAGCCTCCTCCAAACCTTCCTGATCGGATCCCCACGGGGGCTGCTCCTGTCACTGACGCTTCTGTCGGTCGTCATCTGCTCCGGGAGCACGCCGGGAGGCCCCCGAAGTCGCTCGGTGCCCAGCCTTCCGTCTACACCCGCCCCGTCCCAGGCCCAGGCTACGGTCTTCAATTCAGGGCCTCCCAGTCGCTATGGAAACCGAAGCCTCGGGTCCCTGGGGGCCCGCCCACTGGCAACATCTGACCTCCACGGACTCATCTCTGCAGATGGAGTCTCTGCATCCCTTCCGGGGAGTCGGGACCACCCCAGTCTGCGGGGCCCTTTTGTGAAAACAGAAAATGGCATCCCCCCCCTCTGGGCAGACACGGATCCAGACCGAGCCCATAACTTAGTGGGTGAAGCTTGCACTATGCTTGCTCCTCGGCCAGATTCCTTTGTGCAGGGCACAACCTGCACAACTGTACACAGTGGCCAGGCACAGGGCCTTTCCGATTCACCTTCCTGTGTTTCAGACCTAACTGTTAGTCTCGGACACTGACTACTCCAGAACTTCCAATGTGGGGCAGAGCAGCTCACGAAACATCAAGACCTACTTAGCACTCCCCAGTACGATCCCGTGGCCCGGCCAGTGCCTCCTGGCAGATCTCACACCCTGGACTCTTCTCTGCCAATGCTAGTTAAAGTCATAGCGCTTCCATCGCCCAACTCTGACTCCTTCCTCCCTGCCCCGTCTGGAGGTGAACCACACACCTATCCCGGGAGACATGGGAGGAGGTCCTACCGTCCCGCGTTCCCATCCTGCCCTGGCTAGAGGTCTTTGTCTACCGACAACCGCTACTGTCACGCGTTGCCAGACACATACATAGGGCTTCGGGTGGTGCTTCCTAAAACCACGAGCGGTGGTCTGAAGTGGGGATTAAGTGAGAAAACGCATGCAGAATGTTCCCGACGTTACGTGGCATGTATCATATGCTTAATACACTCAGCCACTGTGAGGTCCCTTGACTCAGCTGTTTCTGGTTCCTTGTTCCTAACTTGGATGAAATGACATAATGCGTGTTTAATGTATCTGACACACTGTCGTGCTTGCTGTATGCCAGACACTAGTCTAAGCATCTTGCAAATACTAACTTAATCCTCATAGCAATTAAGAGCTATGTAGGTGCTATTATCTTCTCCAATGACTGGGGAGGAAACTGAGGCACAAGGTTAAGTGACTTGTCCAAAGTCACATAAGGGAAGAGGTGGAGGAGAGATTTGAACCCAAGCCTTCCAGTTGTACTGGGTGTATGCTCAGGAAACAGGCCATACAGCTTCTTGGGGGCTATGGTGGGCATTAAATGAGATAGTGCATGCACTGTGCTTGGCACACAGAAGGCACTCCGTACTTGTCCTTATGTTAATGTATCATTACTGTTGAACATTTAGCATTGTTACTTTTTTTTTAAGCAGGCTCCACGCAAAACGCAGAGCCCAGAGCCCAACTCGGAGCTTGAACTCATGACTCTGAGATCAAGACCTGAGCTGAGATCAAGAGTCGGACACTTAACCAGCTGAGCCACCCGGGCGCCGTCGTTCTTATTCCTAATGTATCCAAAGCACCTGCCGGAATCGAGCTGCCGCTTCTTGCCCTCTCTCCCTCCTTCCGGCACTGGTGTTGCTGCGTTTCGGTGGCGGTGGGCAGGAGTCTTGGCACCCTCTGTAGAAGGCTTCCTGCCGGGTTTCCAGTCCGGGGGCAGGGAGAGAAGACTTCGGGTATCAAGTGGAGGGTTGACTACAGCCCTCTGGCCCAGAGCCCCAACTTTACTCCCTACTGTCTTTATTTGGCCAACATCGTCGTGCCCATTTTGCAGATGTGGGCACGGAGGCAGGCAGAGAGAAGGTAAGGGTCTTGCTAAGGCCCCACGGTTGGTGGGGAGACTGGGAGTTAAACCAGGAGTCTGGCTCCGGGGCCCGGGCTCAGAGCCGCTCCCTGCTCTCTGGCCAGTCATGGCCGAGTGGCCAGAGGCCCCCCCGGCCTCCTCCCCGGTCTTCAAATCCGTAACTCACCTCTCTAGAACCTCCTGGCTGGTGTCCGCCCTTGCAGCACCCGAAATCCACCCGGGGAGGTCCTCTGTAGTAAGTGCTGATACCTGGGCCACCCCGGCCAACGGGATGGAATCGTGGATGACGGGGCCTGGGTGTCTGCATTTTGAAGAGCTCCCCCTCAGTGAGAAGGAAGGGCCCTTGGGGCACCTGGGTGGCTTGGTTGGTTGAGCGGCCGACTTCCGCTCAGGTCATGATCTCATGGTCTGTGAGTTCGAGCCCCGCGTCGGGCTCTGTGCTGACCGCTCAGAGCCTGGAGCCTGCTTCCGATTCTGTGTCTCCCTCTCTCTCTGCCCCTCCCCTGCTCACCCTCTATCTGTCTCTGTCTCTCAAAAATAAATAAACTTAAAAAAAAAAAAAAAAGAAGGAAGGGCCCTCACTCTGAAGGCAGTGATTCCCGTGAGGGCCCTGGCTCTATCTTGCCTCCTCCTCACCTCACTTCAAAGCCAGGAGTCCTGCATCCGTGTCAACAGGCCACTGCCTTCCCCCTCCTCTGTCGACATCACTCCTCCTCCCGGACGGCACAGTGGAGGTGAAAAGAGCAAAGCTCAACCCGGTCAGGCCGCCTCCCACCCCACACCAGGGAAGTGGGCTGTTCCGGTGATGGCCAAGCCACCTGCCCGCATTACGGTTCTTGTAACGCCCGTACACACTTGAACGACGCCCCCCGAGCGAAGCATGTCATCGCTAATTTAAAAAGCATTGCTGAAGAATGAATCTACTTAGCCGGGGACCGTTAAACTACCCCAGGAAGGTGAACTGTGCCGCATCATTCAACGGACTACAACGACGCGGGGATAAGAAGGGACAAACGACTGATACCCGGAAGCCGTGGGCAAATCTCAAACACGCTACGCTGAGCCAAGCCAGCCAGCCACAAACACTGCATTTATCCGATATCCTGGAAAAGGCAAGACCATAAAGAGAGGACACAGGTCAGTGGCGAGGTCCGGAGGTGGGAAGGGGGCTTGACTACAAAGCCACAGGGCGGAATCTGGCGGAGGGTGTGACGGAATGTTCTATGGCATAATCGAGGGGGGCTACGCAACTCGATGTCACTGTCGAAACACACGGAACTCTACACTAAAAAGGATGGTTTTTGTTGCATAGAAATTACACGTCAATAGACCTGACTTTAAAAAATTACTTGAAGAAATTTTTTGTCCTCGTCCCCGATACAGAAAGTTGCATACGAGAAACTATGGGAAAACTTCAAGTGTAGAGACTCCCAGGCCCCGCGAGGCGCACTGAGGAGACCCGGGTCCCTCTGCCCGTGCGGGGACGCGCTCTCGACACCATGCTCTGGGACCTGGTTAGCGAGGCACAGAGGAAGTGTCCCCGGGCACACTGCCACGCGTCCCATAGTGTCCCTGCTCTGCGCGGGTGTGGCCTTCAGTCCCTAGCTTTGGAGGAGAAGCAGAGACCCCCGGCCCTACCCCAGACCCGCTGGATTTAGGATCTCTGTGGCCGAGCCAGAACCTGCCGGTCTGATGTTTAAAAAGCCCCGTGGGTGACTCGATGCAACACCGATATTTGAGATACGCAGTATGCTGGCTTCGGGCCCCCGAGACAGCGGTTCCTGCGGTAAATTCGGGCCGGGAATGCGCTGGGGATGGCACCTTCCGGAGGTTCTCACCATCTTGCATCCCCGTCACTATGAGTGTCGGTGATGGCGTCCGTTGTCAACTCCGTCTAACCTGGGCAGGGTGCTTCCAGCTTACAGAGCACCCCCAAAATTCAAGCTTGCAGAGCACCCCCAAAATGGACTACTTCACCGACACCAGGCGGGGGTTTCTTTAACCCCCATTGATCGGGACGAGATCAGAGAGTCAGAGGGTCAGGCGGGGCCGCCTGCCCAGACAGGGGCCGATCCCTCCCGCCGTCCATCCTCCTGCTGCTACGGAGGTTGGAATGCTCCTTCCCGGGGGGAGCCGAACCGAGGAGGGGTGGGCGGCGAGGGAGGAGTCGGCGAGGGTCTCCCCTCCGTCCCCACACCGAGAAGCCCGGTCGCAGAGAGGGCGCTGCCATGCGGCCCGCGATGAAGAAGCCCAATTAGATTTCGGGAACTGAGGTCCGCAGGCCGCCCCACCAGAGTCCGCCCCGCTGCCCGCGGGGACTCCTGGACCTGGACGTGGTCCGGGACGGCCTCGGGGCACCTCACTGCCGGGAGAGGCTGACCTCCCCCGCCTCTGTGCCCTCGGGATGAAGCGAGGAGGGGCACGCACGGCCGTGGGCGGGGAGGGCCAGGGTCACTTGTGTCAGCCTGCACACGCTGGGACGCTGCCAGCGTTCCCGAGTGACCTTCCGGTGGTGCAAAGGGCCCGGGGTCTCTGTCCGGTTGCTTCGGTTCTGGCCTCGGCTCTGCACTCTGGGGAATCTCGGGGCCTTAATCCCACAGACAGTATGGGACGGAGCCCTTCCTTGCCGGGTGAGCCTTAGGCCGGCGACTTCTAGCCTCAGTTTCTTTGAGCCTCAGTTTCCTCACGTATAAAAAGGGGGATGGTATTGAGAGTGCTCACCTCATAAGGCTGATGTGAAGGCTAGACCTCTGTCAGGTTTTGCTGCCACCGTCACTACTGTCACCCTCAGTCTTCCGGTCTGTTAAATGGGAACGCATCTTTTATTTTTTATTTTTTTTTAGTTTATTTATTTTGAGGGAAAGAGAGAGAGAGAGCGCGCGCGAGAGAGAGCACAAGTGAGGGAGGGGCAGAGAGACAGGGAGACAGAACTCCAAGCAGGTGCAGAGCCCGACGTGGGGCTCGAACCCACGAACCGTGAGATCATGACCTGGGCCAATATCAAGAGTGGGACGCTTAGCCAACGGAGCCACCCAGGCGTCCCTAAATGGGAACAATTCTAAGCCTAGCCTGCCTGCCTCACAGGGATGCTGTGACATCAGGTTAACAAAGCTGTTGACTCCAGGAAGACAGAGCCCATGTCTGCCTCGTTTGCCTGTGGCACTCCCAGGATTTAGAATAGTGCCTGGTAGTAGTAGGTGCTCAGCAAATATCTAGGAAGGAAGGAAGGAGGGAAGGAAGGACAGAGACGGGTCTTGTGACTCTGAAGGCACTCCACCGGGGTGAGCTGCTTTTGTTTCTAATGAGTGGCCAGTGGTGTCTGACGACAGAATGGATTATTTTCAAGTGGTGAGTTCCCCATCTCTGGAGGCAATCAATGAAACTGGAAGGTCACCTGGCTCAGGTGGCAGAGGTGGGACTCCCACAGCAGGTTCAGGTTGAACTGGATGACACCTCGAGGGTCCTTTCCACTCGGGCTGAATGACAGGCTCCCTCCGCCCATCCTTTCCGGCCACCAGCAGCCCTCAGTCAAATGGTGTCTAGTGGACGCACGCCCGAGCGTGTGGAAGACCAGCCCTTGCGTCCTCACGCCGTGGTCACGCCGTGGTCATGTGCTCCACCCGGGCCGTCTCAGAATCACGCCGAAGTCCCGACTCGCACACACTCGAGTATACTTTACACACGCAGCCACCCCGCACGCGGTCACCACCATCACCACGGACTACACTGACAACACACTGATCACTCACTACAGACCAGGCTTCGTCTGCTCGGAGCCCTCCTCTGACTGGGTCTCCCTGAATTCTCACCCCTAAGAGGAAGGGCTCACTATTCCCATTTTAAAGATGGAAAAGCAAGGCTCAGAAGGTGAAACAACTTTGTTCAAGGTCACATGGTGGGTGGGAACGGAGCTGGGCTTTGAAATTTTTTTTTAATTTTTTTAATGTTTATTTTTGAGAGAGAGACAGAGCACGAGCTGGGGAGGAACAGGGAGAGAGGGAGACACAGAATCCGAAGCAGGCTCCAGGCTCCGAGCCGTCAGCACAGAGCCCGATGGCAGGGCTCGAACTCACGGGCCGTGAAATCATGACCTGAGCTGAAGTCGGATGCTTAACTGACTGAGCCACCCGGGCACCCCTGAATCCAGTTCTTTCTGGCCCCGAAGTCTGTCGTCTTGAGTCACACCTGCGTCCCTAACACAAACCAACAACAAAACCAAAATGGACCCGGCTCGTTCTCAAACGGCTGCTTCTAGCCCAGCCGCCATCCCAACCTTGGCACGTTCTCACCTCGGCCACCCCCGTGCTGGGCTCCAGGTCCCTGCCGGCATGGAACCCCGGCCGGCGCTGGGGTCCCGCTCGGGCCCGAGCCACATGTGTCCACCCCCGCTGGCGAACAGTCCCAACCCACCGCTGTCGCCTGTCTCCACTCCTGCCTCCCTCGGCTCAGTATCCCAGCCAAACAGGACCCTTCCGGGTCACCGCCGGGCCTTTGCTCGGGCTGTCCCCTCGTTGGGAAGGCCTTCTCCTCTCTCCAGGCAAGCCCTCTTGAGGGCACAGCTCAGTCTGGACGTCTCCTGCTCTGTGGAGCCTGTCTGATCCCCGGCAGGCGGAGCTGGTCCCTCCCTCCATAAACTCGGTCCTTTCCCCCCTTCTAGCATTTACTGCGTTACTTTCCGGCTAGTTGTTTACGCGTCTGCCTCCCTCCGCAGCCTGGGAGTCCCCGGGGCCCAGGGCAGCGTCTCGTTCCACGTGAGCGTCCGGCTGTGCGCGCCGGGCCCGGCGTGGCCCAGATGAGCAACAGACGCTGTGGTTTGGTGACTCGAGGCCAGGAGGGCCCCACGCAGGGCGCTCGCAGGGCTGCGCTGGTCGGAGAGGGATACGTCCACTGCGGAGATGGCCCGTCGCGCTGAGCAGAGCGACAGGCCCATCGGTGAGCCGGCGAGGACATCTGGGCTCTTCTGGAAAGCCGTCACTTCCCGGAAGCAGGGGCAGCGTGGACTCCCAAGGTCGAGCCTGGCCAGCCGACAGACGGCTCGTCTTCCCGCAGCTGACTTTCTCCGGTCGGTCGGGGGATTTCGACACAGGCCCTGGCTCCCCGCCTGACCCTCCCTGACACACCGTGGGAAGGCCCGGCGCTGCTCCAACCCCAGCCCCTCCACAGCTGGCCAGGGCGGCGGCCGGCCCGGCCCCGCCCTGGGCCTCAGTTTCTTCATCCACAGAATGGGAGACACAACAGCTCCCCGCTGTGTCTGCCTTTCTGGGCCGGGGCAAACGGTGTCCGTGAGTAAAAGACAGAAGGCATTTCGGAAACACAAAAATGGCTCAAAAGCGTGGTGTGGGGCCAGATGAGGCCAGAAGGGGAAGGTTCTCTTTATTCCCGTGGCTTCAAATGACCTACGGGCCCCCCAGGCGAGCGCGTTCTGGGCCCCCGCCTTGTCCTCTGTCAAGATGAGGCGTTGCAATGAACCTGGGGGCTGCCTAACTTCATAATGTGCGTACCACTGCCAGTGCTGTTTGCCATCTCTCTAAATCACCCGAGCCATATTTATTCAAGAATATTATTTAAATTGATCCTTTCTGAAACTTAAACACCTGTGCGAGCCTCATTCTCAGCCATCGTATCCATGATGTAACTGGTTCGATGTGTCAGCTACATTTTTTTCGAATACACAGTAAATAAATACGTGAGCGTTAAACCAAACCACACTCACCCAGGCCCCAGTGAAACCATCTTGTGCATCCCTGGTGGTGCCCATCCTTTGAGAAACAGGGAGAAAGGAGCCTTCAGTGAGATGAAAAAGCAAGCAGCGATGAAATTCAGATTAAAGGAAAGTGAGGGTAGGAGAATAAAGGCAAGGCAGAATGAGTACGTAAAAGGCATACTGGAGCTCTTGAATGCTCCGTGGAGAATACCATGGATCAGAACACTGAGCTTCCTAGCAGCCACAGGTAAAAAGGGAAACATGATTTACTCTCCTTTCATACGGCATATAAGCAATGTCCTTAAGTGCATTGAGATAAATATGATGTAACGATCCCTGGGACTGCTGACCTGGGCTGAAAGCTGCTGCTCCCATCCTCTGACAGGTGTCTCTGTCTTTCTTTGAGTCCGTTCTCCGTGCTAAGGATCTTGCCCCCTAAATAAAGCTTTGATCATGTCCCTTCCCTTTTTGAAAAAGGTAGACTGTTTTCCTCTTCCCTCCAGAGTGAAATTAAACATTTGCAGGCCTGCACTTAGGCATCCCCATGAATGAGCCCCCCAAAATCTTTAGGGTCACATCTCTAGGAACTTCACACTTCGATCTCAGTGGAACTGCCCAAGTTCAAATCCGGCTGTACCTCTTAGCAGCCAACGTGACCCCGGATGAGGGACACAACCTCTCTGTGCCTCAGTTTCCTCATCCACGGTATGAAGGTCTAAGAGTTCTCGTCTCCTGGTATCACTGCGAGAACCGAGTGTGGGGACCCAGGCAAAGGGCGTGCCGGGGGCCTCCGCGGGAGCTCCTCCCCGGGGCACTCCCGTCTCCCGGCCGGGCTCCTGCTGTCGCTTCTGTCCAGCTGGCTTCCCGCTTTCTCTGCTGCATGCCGATTTCTCTGACGAAACCCTATCCTTCGTCCAGACGTAGCTCCAGCGCCCTTTGAACCGGGGGCCTTCCCGGATCTTCCCAATCAAAAGAGCCCATGCCTCGCCCTCTTTCCCCGCAGCACGTAATTTATATGCAAGGCCATACAGGAACGCTATGCGACCCTCGACCTGTGTTTCCCACACTGGAGGGTCGCCTCCTGCCAGCACACTCACACACACACGGCGCACACACGGAGCGCTCTCCCCTCAGGCCTCCTCTCAACACCCCCGTCCTGAAAGCCTTCTCAGACCCATGCAACTGGAGTCAGCGTGCCCACACGTCCGGTTCCAGAACCAGAGCACATCACCGCGCCGCGGTCGCCCCTCGTGCACCTGCCATGACCCCCCCCCCCCCCGCCAGCGCCCAGGAGAGAAGACCCAGACCTTGGGCCCTGGGCAGCGGAGGGCCCTGGCGCGTGGGGATCTCACGGATGACTGCGACGTGGGATTCCCCGCACACGCCGTGGCCCACATGCCGCCGCAGCCACACTCGCGGCTCGTCAGAACCGTCCCGGCCATGGCTTGGGAGATTTGCCCAACTGCCCATGGCATCCGGCCGGCGGTCTGGATCCAGATCCAGGGTGGCCACCTGCTTTGGAGGGAGCGGGGCGCGGCAGAGGGGCGCCAGCGGGCCAGGCGGCAAGACCCCTCGAGGGCCGCGTGACCTCGAGCCAAGCCTTGTCTTTTCGTCCGAGTCGCAGGAAAATTCTCAAATCTATAAATAACACTACAAATAAGGCTAAGTACCTGTCTGAGAAGGAACTAGGACAACGGGGGAGCTTTTTCGAGTGACATCCATCCTGCCCGAGATTCGTAACCCTCCCTCCCCTTCTAAATGTACATCCGCATCGGGGACGGTAGAGAAGAGGCATGCGTATTATTTTGAAAAGGCTTCCGAGACCATTTGGTCAGTCCTGTCCCCGGCAGCAACCCGGGTACGCCCATCATCGCGCTGTTCGCTACCAAAGCATAAGGCATAGAGTCAGCCTCGGGCAAGCTCAGCCAGGCACCATGCTTAACCAAGCTAAGGTCAACCAGTCTGAGGCATGACGCCTCGCGCTCCGGTCGCCTGCGGACAGCGGATAAAGGGTTCTTCCAGCACAGAGCACAGAAGACGTCTCCTTGGACAGGGCTGCGGAGAGGAGGGAGTATCCCCTGCATGTTAACCTCCCGGCAGGTCTGGCCCTAAAATGCCAGTCTCGTTCCCCTCAAGTTCATGTCTTCCGTCAGGCAGTGAGTGAGCACGGAAGTGGGGGCTGTGCTCTTCTCTCTGCTTCTCCTCTGAGCCCAAGCCTTTGGGCCCACCACGAAGGCTCAAAACACCCTTTCTCATTCCACAGATATCGACTGTGTCGTTGCCATGCCCCCGGCCCCCAACATAGAGGCTACAGAGAGAAGCGAGCCCCGCCTGCACCCCTCAAGAGTCTCCCCCCACCTTGTCCAGGTGAAAAGACTGATTCCCTATCCGTTCTGATTAGGAAGGCTGGCCTTAGTCTCCTCTCCTGGATGCCTGAAGACCTCAGGGGACCCCACAGGGGCCCCAGGAAGTTATTGGCTGGCGGGGACCGGGGTGAGTCAGAGAGCCTCTGCCAACGACCCAACGGTGCGTTCAGAGCAGGCCCGGGAGGCCCGGGAGGCGGAGGGACTGTTTCCCCGGCCGCCCCGATTCAGCCAGGAAGGTCTGCCAGGGCGTCCGTGATATCACGGAGGCCTCACTGCAAACCCCGCCGCCTGGACACAGCACCCACCCTCTGGGCAGCCAGTGCCTGGTAAACAGAACTCTGTGGGGGGCTGGGCCCCCACCCCACCCGGCTCCCACACACAGAAGCTTTGTCTGGGCGGGTGATGCATAATACATGGGCGCGGGCCCGGAGCAGCCGCGGGCCCATTTTGGACAACAGGCCCGTCACCAAGAGGCCGTGAAGGACACGGCTGGGACACAATGCTCCAGTCAGAGCTGAGGGCAGTGGATAAAGGGCCTGCCGGGGCCCTGGAGCCGGTCCCTCCCCCAACACCCAGTGCGAGGGGGGCGGGGAAGGCGGCCCCCAGACAGCCCGGGGAGTCCTGAGGTCCTCCCGGCCACCTCCAAGTGCAGCCTCCAGCACATCCAGACTCTTGGGCTTAGCTGCTTCTCCCCTGCAACCTCTCCATGTCTTGCTCCTCATAGTCCTTCTTCATTTTTTTTAAAATTTATTTTGAGAGGGAGAGAATCCCAAGCAGGGCCGATGCAGGGCTCGAACTCATGAATCTTGAGATCATGACTTGAGCCGAAATCAAGAGTGAGCCACCCAGGCGCCCCCTCACGTTCCTTCCTTAAAAGAGTATCTCCATCACGTGTTGCTGCCCATCAGGGTCTCACGTGCGCCTTCAGGCCTTGGGCAATGGTTTCTGGTTTCGGCTGGCACAGAGGCCCCTCACCTCCCCATGCCCACAAATCAGCGGAAAAGCAGCGTGAGGATAACAGAGAATAAGACGGGGGCATTATGGATCCCCTACGGCATCTTTAAAAGAAGCTGTGCACAATTTTAAGTGATAAAACAGCACCCTTTCTCTTGCAGGATGTTTAGGTAGAAGAAATCCGCATACAACCCAACTCATACAAGCAGAATTCGGGAATTACACGTACAGATGCTTTAGCGAGAAGGGCCCGCGAGATTTGTCATCGAACCACCATGCAAACACATTAAAAATGCGTTCACGGGTTCTCGCTGGCGTGGAGATGTTTATTCTGGAGCCTGCTCCCAGAGATGCTGAGTCGGGAGGTCTGGGTGAGAGCCCAGGAATCTGCATTTTAACCAGTGCCTACGAGGTTCCAATGCAGGTGGTCCACGGGTGACACATTAAGACACACCGGTTAATGAAAAATTGTAGGTTTCAAATAGGCAAATAAACTCACTGGTGGTACACCAAACCACCCACCCCAAATTAAATCGGTAGCGACGGTGCTAAACTCACAGCAATTTATAATTAAAAAGCACGAAAAGGAGCTGTTGGACATTGCAGCCGGCTCAAGATGACACGGACGCTGCAGCTAAATGACCTTACTGAGAATTCTGGGAGTTCCAGCTAGCCATACGGGTGCACACAGTAGGAGCTTTGCCAAGGTCTTGCAAAGGCACCGGTCTTGGTGGAATATTGGTTTCAAGCCCCCCCCGATAAACTCTGCAGATGTGATCATTTGGGTTTTACGAATTCCACGGTTCGATCATCCCTGTCTGATCCAGGGGGATTATTGGTAAGCAGCCTTGGGTTGGGTGTTAAAATAACAATCCGCGGAACTGGACTTCACTGCCTCTTCAGAATTCAAGGAAAAGCTTGCGATTAGAATCTGTTCTCGACCCTT
This sequence comes from Paguma larvata, assembly GCA_030068075.1. NCBI lineage: Eukaryota > Metazoa > Chordata > Mammalia > Carnivora > Viverridae > Paguma > Paguma larvata. The sequence goes on along the minus strand of CM057827.1, from coordinate 106,553,205 downwards.
TGGGAGAGCCTTGCCACTCGCCGGGGGACTGAAGATTGGTTTTCCAAGATCTGCTGCGTGGAGAGAAAGGAGGGAAGGCATGCGAGGTTGAGGAGCAGAAGAGCCACGTTCATTCTATTTTGATTGATTGAATCTATTCTGATAAATCTGAGTTTGGTACGTCATTTTAATAAGCGTCTGCCGCCACCATGCAGCTGTTTGGAGCCCTGAAGCTCTGGGCTTTATTTATGTATTTTTTTGCAGAGATTGCTCACCAGCCCCCTCCGTGTCCTCAGCTCTGTCCTATTCTTATAGTAATAGAGTCTCAATTTCTAGCCGGGGGAGAAAACGACTACATTTCCCAGCCACCTTTGCAGCCAAGTGTGTGGTCACGTGATGAGGTTCTGGCCAATAGGATGGGAGCACTCGTATCATGTGGCCACACCAGGCCCTGTCCTCCCTTTCTCTTCCTCCTTCCTGCAGGTAGAAGCAGGGGCATGGGGTGAGCCATCTTAGATGACAGAGCTAAAAGACAGAAGGAACCTGGGCCCCCAACCACTTCGAAAAGGAGAGCCGCCCAGATACTTCCATCTGGATGCCATGTGAGAGAAAAATAAACTCCAGTTTTGCTTACGCCCCTCTGGGTCTTTATCGGAGCAGCTCTAACCCAAACCCTGTTTCTGATTCCCATTTCCCACTCTTTCGTGAGCCGGGGGGAGGGGAGTTCTGACTTGTGATTTAGGAGAGGCCAGTGAGGATAAGGCACGCAAGCGAGGACTACAGGCTTTCCATCACTCCCGGAACTTTCCAGCATGAGGAGAGGGCAGTGGGTTTCTGAGGAGTCCTCGCTTTTGGTGAGGTTGGTGGGGAGACACACGTCATGCTCAGCCCGGCCATACCAATTCCCTGTGCGGCCCCAGGGGTGGTTAATGGCGCTGACGTTCTGCCTGGGTAAGGGATGCCAGGAAAGGTGTCCCAGGCCCCCAGGAACAAGTGGGTCACCAGGCGTGGGGAGGGCTGAGGTGACTGATAAACCAGCCACTGCCCCCTGTCTCCCCCTCACATGCTGGGCACTCCCAAGCTATAAGTCTGCAGACTGGAGGGGTCCCAAAGATCATCCAATCCTGCTCCCTCATTTACAGACAGGGAAACGGAGGTGTGAGGAGGGCAGGTCATGTGTTTAAGGTCAGCTAGACAGCAGGGTTATCAGAGGCCAAGGCTTGAACCCAGGTCTCCTGGCCCCACCCTGTTGAGTGCTCTTTCTAGACGTCGTGCTCCCATTGGAGGAAGAGCCCAGCCCCCAGGAACACAGGGGTATGCAAAATCTCACCGAATAATCTTCCTCCATCTCAACGCCTCTCCCGCCCACCCGCGACCCCAGGGAACTCACTCCTGCATCAGCCGTTCGAGTATCTGAGGGCTCCCCTGCGGTGCTGGGTGTTCCTCAGTCTCGTATTCTCTCCCACTCTCTCTCCCTCTTCGCCGCACCCCCCTCCCCATAAATAAATGGACTTACTCCTGATTCGTCCTTACGGTCATCATTTTGGTAACGACACACGGAGAACTGCACGGAAAATAAGAACTCGGTCAGGCAACGCCCACCTTCAGCTTATATTCACTTTGGAGCCTTGGGAACACATACGCGGTGAAGACATCCAGAGCCCTTAGATCCTCCGTTCATGTGGTCTCGTCGCCTCGATTCTTGAGCATCCACTCCAATGAACAACGATGATGTGGACACATTTGACGAACTGGATGTCTCTTAAAAGGAGAGGGGCGCCCGGGGGGTTCAGTAGGTGATCACTCAGCTCAGGGCATGATCTCACAGTTCGTGGGTTTGAGCCTCACGTTGGGCTCAGTGCTGACAGTGCGGAGTCTGTTTGGGATTCTCTCTCTCCCTCTCCCTCCGCCCCTCCCCTGCTTGCTCTTTCTCTCTCTCTCTCTCAAAAATAAACGAATAAACAGTAAAAAGAGAAAGAAAAAGAAAAGTATAATAGTAAGTGAAAGGAGAGGCACTAAAATACCAAGGGCAGTACCTTCAGAGGGTACGATAAAGGGTAATATTTTATTTCCATTTTTACACTGTTCCGATTTTTCAAACTTCTGAAATGAGCATATCGGGTTTTTGTAATATAAAAAAAGACTTTTTTTACGTTTATTTATCTCGAGAGACAGAGCTAGAGAGTGAGTGAGCAGGGGAGCGGCAGAGAGAAGGAGAGACAGAATCCCAAGAAGGCTCCGTATCATCAGCGCAGAGCTGGGCTCGGGGCTCGACCCCACAAACCGGGAGATCACGACCTGAGCCGAGATCAAGAGTCGGACACTTAACCGAGGGAGCCACCCAGGAGCCCCTATAAAAAAGATAACGTACTTTTAAAAAGAAATATAAAGATGAATACGGTGGAAGAGGTAAAATCGAGGTGAGCACATATACTTAATTTCATAGAGAGGCGGTTCCCACGAGTCATACTCAGTGGCCGGGGCGCCTAGCCTGTCCTCACGCTGAAGAACCGCAGTTGGCTTAGCTTAGCCGTTGTTCACGAAATCTTCATGGAATGTAACATGGAATTCTTTCCAATGTTTTGCTAACACAAATAAATCTTTGTGCAACACGCTTCTTTTTCTCTCCGTTCTGGGTTGTTTCCTTGGCCCCTTTCAGGGCGTCGAATGAAAGGTGCTACCTGACATGTCCGGGGGTTGGTTGGGGTCTCTGAGTTCAGTCAAGGGACAGGATGATCTAAGATCCGTTGGCACTCCGACGCTCTGTTTCTAGATGCGAACATTCTGGACTAGCCGGACGCCAGGTCGATCTCCCCCAAACCTGTCTCCCAGAAGCTAGAATTCTTCTACTGGGGAGTGGAGGATGCAAGCTGAGAAGCCATTTCACTGAGTGAAAGGAAAACCTCAGGTCCTTGGGAAATGGGGGTCTGGGAGAAGACCCACCTAAGATCTAGCCTGACGCTACGTTTCCACCAACAGAACTTAAAGGCACAGGGTGCTTGTGGGGAGGGAGAAAGCGGGCAGGGAGGTAGGGGGAAGTAGGGAGGACGAAGAAGAGAAGGGGGCATGATGGAAAATGCAGAAGGGACGGGACGCCGAAACAAAGGGCACAAGAGAGGGGTGGGAGGCAACCTCCTCCAGGGAAATCCGCAAACTAGAGCCAATGGCTGCATCCCCGCACAGCCAGGGAAGTGCCGGGGCTCTGCCGTCTCTGGGTACCGTGCTAAACTCCCTTAAAGTATCTGGATGAGTCGGGGGAAAAGGTGGCGGCAGGGAGAGCAGAGGTGTCTGAAGATGCGGGATTGTCACAAAGGAACCACATCCCGACAAGAAGGTCTCCTGGTCGTGCCCATGCCCGGTGGCCTCGAGGGACCAGCCAACCCGTCAGCAATGGTCAGGGCCTTGGACTAGGACCAGGAGACTAAGGGTTGCATCGAGGCCCTTTCAATCGCCCTTCTGGTGCTCACGTGCTCTCCAGCGTTCGGTTTCAGGAAATGAGAAAGGAAGAGCACACGCCAAGCGATGGTGTAAGGTCCCTTCCAAAATAGATGCGACTCAATCAAGTAGCTCACTTAAAAAATTACCTTATTTAAAAATCACAATTGTATATACTTAGGGTGTACAACATAATGATTCGATACACACAGATGTACGTGAGGTGATCGCTATGGTCAAGCTAACTAACAAATCCATGTTTCCACAGTTACCTTGCCTGTGCATGTGCAGTGAAGTCACCTGAAATCTACTCTCTTAGCAAATTTCCAATATTCAATATAGTATGATCGACCATAGCCAGCACGCTGTACACTGGATCTCTAGACGTGGTCATCTTATGTAACCGCCACTTTGTACCCTCTGACCAACATCCTCCCACCTGCCCCACCTCCCCACCCCCGGTGGCCACGTTCTGCTGTCTGCGTTCGTGAATTCGGCTCTTTTAGAGTCTACATTTAAGTGAGATCATACGGTTTTTTTTTTCCTTCCGTGCCTGGCTTATTTTACTCAGCATAACGTCCTGGAGGTTCACCCACACTGTCACCAACGGCAGGATCTCCTTTAAGGCTGAGTCATGCTGCACTCCACACACACACACACACACACACACACACACACACACCCCCACAATTCCCTTATCCATTCCTTATCCATGGCCATTTAGGCTGCTTCCGTATCCTGGCTACTGTATATGATGCTGCAATGAACACAGGGGTGCAGATAGCAATTCAAGGCGCTGATCTCATTTCCTTTGGCTACAGATTCGGAAGAGGAATTGCTGGATGACACGGGATTTCGACTTTTGGTGAAAAGTGGCTGCACCAATTTACGTTCCCACCAACAGTGCCTGAGGGTTTCCTCTTTTACACGCCCCTGGTCAACACCTGCTACCTTTTATTTTTCCGATAATAGCCGTGAGAACAGGTGTGAGGTGATACCTCATTACAGCTCGGATTTGCACGTCGCTGATAATGACTGGCGGTAAGCACCTTTCCATGCCTCTGTTGGCCGTGTGCATGTCTTTCTTGGGGGGAAAACCAATGTCTATTCTAATTCTTTGCCAGGGGTGCCTGGATGGCTCAGTCAGTTGAGCAGCTGACTCTTGATTTCAGCTCAGTTCATGGTTCCAGGGTCGTGGGATCGAGTCCTGCGTAGGGCTCTGCACTGCTTGGGATTCTCTCTCTCCGTCTCTCTCTCTCTTTCTCTCTCTCTCTCCCCCTCTGTCCCTCTCCCCAATTTGTGCTTTATCTATATATAAAATAAAATAAAATAAAGCAAATTCTTTGCTCACTTTTTAAAATGAGGTCGTCTGGTTTCTTTCTCCCTGTTGCGTTGTGGGAGTTCCTTACGTATTTTGGATACTAACCTCTCATCAGATACACGGTTCGAAAAGGTTTTCTCCCCATCTGCCGGCTGCCTTTTCACCTGGTAGATGGTGTCCTTTGCTGTGCAGACCTTTTCAGTTCAGTGCAGTCCCAGTTATTTATTTTTGTTTTTCTTGCCCGAGCTTTGATGTCATATCCAAAAAATCAGTGCCAAGGCCAATGTAAAGGCGCTTTCTCCCTGGTTTTTTTTTTTCCAGAATTTTTACGGTTTCATGTCTTACATTTAAGTCTTTAGCCCATTTTGAGTTGATTTTTATGTGTGCTTTAAGACAAGGGTCCAGGGGTGCCTGGGTGGCTCAGTTGGTTAAGTGTCTGACTTCGGCTCAGGTCATGATCTCACAGTTTGCGGGTTCGAGCCCCGCATTGGGCTCTGTGCTGACGGCTCGGAGCCTGGAGCCTGCTTCGGATTCTGTGTCTGATTCTCTTTCTCTGCCTCTCCGCCACTGTGCTCTGTCTCTCAAAAATAAATAAATGTAAACAAAAACTAAGAGAAGGGTCCGATTTTATTGTTTGGCAGGTGGATACCCAGTGCTCCCAATACCGCTGAAGACTATTTTCCCATCGCGTATATTCTCGGCGTCTTTATCGAACATCAGCTGACTGTATAAGCTTCGGGTTTATTTCTGGGCTCAAGCCACTCGTTCTATTCATCAAACAATCATCTGGGCAAGGCACAGCAACGGGACCGGCAGAGTGGGGGAAGGGAGCCACGCTTACAGACCATGCAACCTTGTCAGGCACCCAGCCACCCTGGTCATTAGTGACAATCCTAGGAAGTATTATCGTCCCCATTCTACAGACAGCAAAACTGAGGCTCGGACCTATCAGGTCGTCTGCCCGAGGTCACGAAGTGGTGAGTGGTTGAGTTGGGAGCCTAGCCCGAGTCACCCCACCAGCTGACTCTAAGAACAAAGAAAGCACCACTTCTGCCTTCCAAGAACTCACAATCGGTAAGCGCCCGAGGTAGACAGCTAACGGCAGTGCCGTGCGGGAGGCAGGACAGTGACTGATTCCCACAGAAAGATGGGGAAGCAGTCGACGGAAAAGTTGGTGGGGGAGTCGGCCTGCAGCTTAACTCGGATTCCAGAATCGAGCGCAGAACCGGGGGCCAGGGAGGGGAGCGGCGGCCTTGGCGTTTTGGGTAGACGAAGAGGCACGAAGGCATGGAAAGACGGTCAAGTTCGTGGGCCATTTGGGAAAGAGCAGGGAGCCTCTTGCTGTAGAGCAGGGGATCTGGAGACCCGCCGGGGAAGACGGGTGGGGCCAGGCAGCAAGGGGTCTTGGGTGTCAAATCAAGGGTAGGCAGCGAAGGGGTGCACCTGGGACCTCAGCCAGCCCCCAGCCCATCCCCCACGGGGCCGGGGAGGGGCTCACTGCTTGCCTCGTAAGCCAGACCCTGGAGACCCCATGCTTTCATGGGGGCCCTAGCTCACTTCCGGGCTGCACCCATTTGCCTGTACCGAGGGCTCGGGGCTCCTTGAAGACAGGGTCCCCCTCGGGCAGATCTCCAAGGCTCACCCTGCAGGAGGTGCTTCGCAGACACTCGCCTAGTTAATTCTGAATAACAAATGGAATCCTCGCCACAAACATCTTCGCTCTGGCCAGGTTCCCACTAAGAAAACTGGGAGGGCGGAGGGGAGAAGCTGGTTGCACAACTACGGAGCCCCATGGGGTTGGGCTAGGGGGCCAATCTGGATGATTCACGAGGATTCCTGGTCACGCCAGCGTACCGAACGGACCTCCTGGCACGCCCCCGCCCCATTCCATCCTGTCTGCCATCACAGCTCGTGACGAGGCCCAGAAGGCCCTGTCCACACCGCGTGCAGGGAAAGGCAGCTCTCGGTCCCATGTCCTCACCGACTGACCCCAGCTCACCCCTGGGCAGCCGAGCAGCGGCCTTCCGTCAGTAGCTCTCAGGTCTTGGTTAAGTCACACTGGATGCTCTGGGCAGAGAATGGGAGTGAGAAGGCCGAGGGCCAACGGAGAGGAGCTGGAGGCCAGCAGCAGAGGGGAGCCGGGGACCTCGGTGCTCCCCCACTCCACCTCCACTCCTCCTCTCTGACACCTACTCTGGGTCAGACCCTTGTTACCACCTACTAGATGCTTGATGTGGGCCACAAACGGGTCCCCTTTCCCAGAGCTCACACAGCCAGGGCCCCTTAAACACGGACCTCGCCAAGGGAGAGATGGAGGCCCATTCCTCCCGGCCGGGTGTGTATGATTCAGGTTCCCCGACTCTCTTCCCTTCTGCCAGAAAAGGCTCGAAAATGACCACTGGTGGACGAAGACCAATTCTCTTGCTCGAGCAAACACGCCCCTGCGGGGTGCCTGCACCCTGGTCCCGACAAGCCTGCCTTGTGCGGAACACCTGCTTCCGAAGCCCGGAGTCATCACGTAAAACACTCTGACCGCTCTGGGGCCACCATGTCAGGAGGAAGCCCAAGCCACGCGGAGCTGTGACGCGTAGATGCTCCAGTCCCCAGATGAGCTGGCCTTGAAGTCCCCCTCGCTGAGGCACCAGATGTCAGAGGGAAGAAACTTCCAGGGGACTCCGGCCCCTTCGAGGTTCACGTCCCCCCTCGCCATGCGCCTTATCCCGGCGGAGACGCCAGGCACGGTGGAACAGAAGACAAGCTATTCTCTCTGTGCCGGGTCTGAACACCTGACCGAGAGAATCTTTGCCAACCCCTCCACCGACTCCAAAAAAGTCCACAAAACCAAAAAACCCAGTATCTGTGTTGACCCTGGTGAGCCAGAGAGAAAGCCGGGAGACACTATTGGGAGAAGGTTCCTTTTTGTAACATAAGGTTTGGGACGCCCTTTCCGCGGCTCCGAATCCTGCGCGGTTCATGAAGGATGTACCGAACACCCACCAAGTGCCTTCCCTGTGCCGGCAGCTCCGGGGACGGCTTCCTGCCCACCCCTCCGTGCTCAAGAAACCACCCTCTATCTGGAGTCGGCAGAGGCTACCCAGAGATACCGGGGGCCGTGTGGCTCTGTGTGAAGCTAGGCTCCAGATTCTTCTGTCTGTCCCCATTCCAAACACTCTGCCCTGTTGTACCCATGAGCCAGCAAAATACCCCCATCATTTCAACGCTTCTGTCGCCACGCTGCCTCTTCTCCGCAGCCTCTTCCGCCCAGAGGCCGCTCAGAAACCTCGCAGACCATGGTGCCAGAACTGGGGGGACGGAAAACGTTTACTCTAAGGAAAGCGACTGACTGACGACTGTTCTTTTTTTTTTTTAATTTTTTAACGTTTTTATTTATTTTTGAGAGACATAGAGACAGACTGTAAGCAGGAGAAGGGCAGAGAGAGAGGGAGACACAGAATCTGAAGCAGGCTCCAGGCTCTGAGCTGTCAGCACAGAGCCCGACGCGGGGCTCAAACTCACAGACCGAGAGATCATGACCTGAGCCGAAGTCGGCCGCTTAACCGACTGAGCCACCCAGGCGCCCCCCAACGACTGTTCCATTCAGTTCAGCAGAGTGGCTGCTCACCCTCTCCGCCCCGCTCCCCAGGGCCCCAAACTGGTCCCTGCCCGACGTCACCCACACTCACGGATTTCGCCCCACCTACAAGCCGATGGCTCTGCGCTTTCTACCCCAGGGCCTGGGCCTCTTGCCCGAGCTCTAGACCCGGCAGTTCGGATGCTCCCCAAACGCGTGGGAACGGACTCCCCGCCTCCCCACCCCTGTCTGCTCCCATTCTGCCACTGAGACCCCCAGGACATGGGACTTCCGTCCTCCCTGCTGACGGTCTCGCAAACCTCAGAGCGTCTGCGAGTCCGCCGCCCTTCTCCCCAGACCCGCTTCCAGGTCCTGTCCGGTCTCCCTCCATATATTTCAGCCTCAGGGCATCCGTCTGTTTCCAAAGAACTTTTACGCAGCGATAACCGCAGCGTGCCAAACACTTCGGATCCTTCCCTTTCCACTCGGCACGAACGCCCTTCCGCCTCGCCGTATTGTTTTGGTAGTGTCGTTTTTAACGGCTGCGGAATGTTCTACTGAATACCCGCTGCCTCATTTACCTAGCCGGTCTCATATTGTTAGGCCTTTATTTTGCTTCCAACCTTTTGTCGTTATAAACATCGCCGCGATGAGCATTTTGATGCACGGGCCCTTTCCCTGCCTTCGGATTATTTCTTTTGGACGGATTCCCAGAAGCGGGATTACGAGGTCACAGGATACGGACGTTTTTATGGCTTGGGATGCACGTTGCCAAATTGCTTTTCAAAAGGCTGACACTCCTTTACTTTTATGGGTCTTTGACACTGACTTCTGCAACGTTGGGGCACCCCGCCACAGGACCCGGGACGGTCCAGGGCAGCAGGGAGTTCGGGGTTTCTCTCTTTTTGAAAAGACTTCTTAAACGTCTGCTGAATTGTCTCCTAACTATCAAAATAATAAATACACAGCATGGAAAGACAGACAGAGATGTCTAACCAAATATGTCAGAAGTGCCTACATTCCCTCCTTTCCTCAGGACTACCGAGTGTCAGAATCCTAGCACAAGGAACTCACCGAATTTATACAGAAGTGGGAATGGTTGCTTTAAGGCAGGGCTTATACACACAGAGAGTCCTGGCTTATTTATACATGCACAGACTAGCCCCCTGGCCCCCTGAAAAGGACATGCATATATTCTAACCACACCACTGAGATCAAATCACACCCCCCCCTTTTTTTAAGCAAAAAAAATCACGTTTTAAATATTTCTGGTATGAAACCCTGCTTAGGACTGGCTAGGGTGTATCTTTTTCATTAATAGGGTTCCTCTCCTTAGCTACAAGCGGAGTCATTGAGACACAAACTCGGTCCCTTCAAGGCGGGGAAGATGGTTTGGGGGGCGGGGGGAGGCTGACCACGAGGCTCCAAATGATTTACTGACCTTAGAAGCTGGTACTGAGCACTGCTCTCAGGTAGGTCCCAACATATTCTGAACAATGGCGGGGGCCCCTGGAATTCGTGTGACATGAGGGGACACCTCAAGTGACATCACTGACACTGTTTATGGAGGAGTTACTGTATGCCAGGCTAACTGCTTTAGGATGTTAAAAAAAAAAAAACTAACGCTTGCAACGTTGCTTGTAAAACAGACAGTCAACGACAGTGACAGTGACTGTTATGAGCCCCATTTACAGATGATGAAACTGAGAGTTTACACCCTGTCCTGGACTGCACAGCTGGAGGACGGGAGGAGCCGGGCTTTGGACGCCGGCAGTCTGACCCCACAGCTCAGGCTTCTATTCTGAATCTCCAGGGCACGTGTGTTCGAGTATGAGCCTCCGGAGGAGACCAGCTGCCCTTCTGAGTTTGTCCCACCACGTTCTGCCCACCTTGACCTTCCGACGGAGCTCCAGCGTCCCCACGTGTGTTCGTCCGTCCGCTAGGGCTGTCGTAACCCGATGCCGCAGGCTGGCTGGCTTAATCCACCCCACAGCTCTGGAGGCTGCAGTCCAAGGTCGAGGTGCCAGCCGGCTGGTGTCCGGTGAGACCTCTCTTCCTGGCTTGTGTGTTCACATGGCTTTTCCTCTATGTGCCGCACACTCCTGCGTCTCTTCCTTTGTTTTTTAAATTTTTTTGCTGTTTATTTATTTTTGAGTGAGAGAGAGACAGAGCGTGAGCTGGGGAGGGGCAGAGAGAGAGAGAGACCCTGACTCAAAGGAGTCTCTGGGCTCTGAGCTTGTCAGCACAGAGTCGGACGCGGGGCTCGAACTCACCAATCGACCTGAGCTGAAGTCGGACACTTAACCGAGCCACCCAGGGGCCCCTCTTCCTTTTCTATTTATAAGGACGTCGGTCCTATAGGATTAGGGTCCCACCCTTTCTACTTGGATCCACCTTAATCACCCCCTTAGAGGTCCCACCTGACATCTGTCACCTCCCATCCCAAACCCAAACCGGGCGGGGGGGCTCTCTAATGCCTTCCCGCTCAAGGGAAGCAGGCGTTACCCCAATGGGGCAGCCGTTTCTAAGCAAGGGATTGCACAACTCCGTGCCCCTCCCAGAAAATAAAGTTACGCGTGTCCCACCAAGAGAAGTAAGTGTGCGTGTGTGCACGCGCATGCGCAAGATTCGTACCAGCGGTCCCTCTTTGCCCAAGAAACAGGTTTGCTTCCACGAGACATTTGTCAGAAAACAGAAAGGAACTGCCGCTCCGTGTTCGCGGAGAGGAAGGGGCGGGAGGTACTGGTCCCGCCGACCCTCCGTCGCGGAAGGAGAGAACTTCGGACCTCACACCTGCCACCCTTTCCCCACGAGGGGCGATAAAAGGAGAGACCGCCTAGCAGGGGACCCCCCGCCAAGCAGGGTGACAAGAGCTCCGGGAGCCACGGACGTGACGGCCAGACCCCGCTTAACTTGGGACACAACAGGGACAGACCGGAGTCCAGGACATACTACGAAGGGCGGTGAGAACCCTGATGCTCCTCCCTCTCCTCAGCGGCCCGATATTTGTTATTAAGGTGAATTAAAACACGGAGATGACGTGCGAGTGTCCTGAGTCAGACCCCATGGTACCTCGCTGCTGCTCACTTGTCTCCTTTTGCAGGACCGAGAGTGACCTTCCAGGAGACACTGGGACTAGTTTTTAGTTTTAAATCATAAACCGATACCTGCTGAGCGGCCCCTTTAAACCTAAACCTGATGTCCTTCCTCTGCGGAAAGCCAGAGGGATTAGGGATTAGGTCTCCGTCCTCCCTGGCCTGGGCCCTGAATGCACTCAACTTCTTCCTGTTCCGCAGAGCCTCTGGGCCTTTGCACATGCTGGTTTCTCTTCCCAACCGTCTTCTTGGCCAAATCCTCCTCTTCCTCCGGGCCTCTGCTTCAGAGCCACTTTCTCAGGCACGCCTCCGGATTCCCCGAGACCGTGGGAGCCGCTCCTCCTCTGGGCCCCTGGCGCTTCCTTCATCCTCCGTCCTCATCCGGCGCTGGGAGGGTCAGACCCTGCGCTCCCCGCCCGCATGCTGCCCTTGACTGCAAGCCGCCACCTTCACCATGTCTCCTCAGTACTCACCAGAAGGCACGGCATGCAGGCGGCGCTCACGCGGGCCCCACCGCCCTCCTCGGAGCTCTAGAGGCCGGGGACGCACCTCCTCCGTTGCTCCGTCCTTGCTCCGTCCCTAGAGGGCCTGGCCCAGGGCTTGGCACACAGCAGGTGTGCAAGGACAGTCGCAGCCTTAAGGGGAGGGGTGTGTGTGGAGAGCGGATTTCAAATCCCTACTGTCCCCTGGCCATTCGCACACCCGGAAACTTGCCCCCCGCTCCCTCCCCCGAGGGAGCCGCCCGAGTCACAGTGCCACTGCCCGGAAGGCCAGCTGGGAGGTATCCTGTGCCTTTTAATTAAAAGTCAGAGAGGCAGCCTCCTCCCTCTCTCGTTCTTCTGTCTCCAGGTCACTTCTGGAAACTGAGAGCCGGCAGGACAGATGAGGAGGAAGTGGGGCGGATGCTGGGTCTGCATCTCTTCCCCCCGCACTCCCCCCCAGCCTTCCTCCCACGCTAATCTTCCCCTGCGAGGGACCAGGCGCAGGGCCAAAGGGCCCAGCAGCCAGGAGGCGGGGGGCTGGGCCGGGGCTTCCCCCTTGCTTGCTGTCTTAATTTCTTCTAGCCTCCTTTTTGGTCCCGCTCTTTCCCCAAAGGCTCGGTTTGAGGCCATCCCTTCTTCCTCAGGTAGGGAAGGCAGAGTGTGGTCCCCTGGCCATCACCCACAGTCACGGGAGGCAGGAGGGTCTCCGAAGGCCCCTGGGGGCCATCACCAGAGAAGCTCCCAGGCCTGGGCCTCAGAGTGGGCCTGAGGGCAGACAGAGGCTGCTAGCAAGGACCGCTTTCTCCTTCTGAGCCCCAGGGGGGCACTACCTCTGAAGCTCCAGAGAGGGCGGCAGGGGGTTCCCAGTGTTGGGAGAGCTTGCCGCCTGGTAGGAAGCAAACCCGGTGTAGACACTGGGCAAAGTCCACTTCTCGGCAACTGTGCTGAAAAATAGTCGTGAGGCACAGACCAAGCACAGGGGGCTGGGAGAGACCAATTCCAGGAAGGCTTCCTGGAGGAGGTGGCATTCGAGCCAAGCCTTCGAGGAGGAGAGCAACGCCCAGATTTTTGAAAATCTGCAAAACATAGGGCACTGGAACCAATGGAATTTGGGGTACGTTCGGGTGTGTTTTAGATGAGGGGGTGCTTGTTCATCTGATTGTTTGTGGAAGAAAGGGAAACTCTCTGACCTGCAGTGAAGAGGTGAGACCGTCTGTGAGCGTCTCTGATCCCTGCAGCACCACGGGGGGACATGGGGGGTCTCCGCAGAAGCTGCCTCCACCCCCTTTCCCCAGCCCCAGGCCCCCTCGGGAGGGGGTCTCCCCCAAGCAGCAGGGACAGCGACAGTCTACGTGGCGGGACGGGTGGGACCCCCTCGCCAGTCTCCAAGGATGCAGGCCCATTAGGACGCATCCTCCGTCGCCATGGAAACTCCAGGCCCGCGGAGCCTGGGGAATGGTTCCTGAATTCACTCAGGCCTCGAGCACGATGAGACAAGACGAATTTTTGAGCCGGAGCATAATGAGACCCGGACATCCGGGAAGCATATGGCAGCCTCCCAGGGGACGGCAGGGGGGCCCCCCGGGAGAGCACACCGCCGTTAGGAGGTCACTGGGTCACCGCCGCTCTTGCGAGGGGGAGGACTGAGAGGCCCTGGGGAGCACCTCCCTCCTTTAGAATTCTTCAAGGGCAGCGGGGCGCTAGCTGCGGGGGATAGGAGGGAGAAGAATCAACTCCCTATGTCTGTCCCGGGCCCTTCGGGGTCAGGGTCGGGGAGCTCTGTTCTGCGTCCCTTGACAGACGTGCCAGCAAACGCATCTCATACGGCCGAAGCTACGCTGCCTGCGCGGAATAGATTCTCCCCGCGCAAAATACAAATCCGTCATTCAAAAATCCCTGCCCCAACATCCGTGGGGCCAGGCGCGGGAAAACGGCATGGGGTCCGTGGCATCCCACGCTCCCTCCCACCCGGGACAGGGGGCCTGCCCTCCAGGAGGGGAGCTGGGGCATCTTCTGCTGTAACCGTCTCAACACAGCAGTGACCGGACGAGGGACGGGGTCTGGAGTGAGGCCGGATCAGAGAAGGCTCCGTGGAGGAGGCGGCATTTTGGCTGAGCCTTGAAAGCAGGGACTGGGGGGCGGGGGGAGCTTTTGAGTACAGGGAACGGAAAAGCATGAGCACGCACGCCAATGTGGCTAGAAGGCAGGGTCTGGGCTGGAGCCAAGGAGGGAAATGTGGTCAGAGGGGGAAGGCTTTGAACGTCTAGCGAAGCGCCCCGGACCGTGGGAAGCCAAAGGACACCCAGGTGGAGGACGGACCCCAGGCGTCCAGGCTGGCAGGACCTCCTGCCCCCACCCCGCCCCTAGTCCCAGACAGCTGAGGCCCAAACCCAGTACCGACTCAGAGCAGGGCGGCCCCAGCCCGCCTCCTCCCTAGCTCCCGACCCCCAGCTTCCCTCAAACAGTGTCAACCGTCCGGGCTTTCAGAAGTTCCCGGCAGAATAGGAGCTTTCTCCTGGCAAGGCTCCGGCGCAAAAACCCCAGCGTTCTAGACAGAGCCCAGGTGGCAGATTAGCCCCTCGGCGTCCAGCCGGGAGCCTGGCACAGAGAGGGGCAGGGAGTGAGGAGGGTCGGGGTTTGCTGCAGAGCTACGGATGGGAAGTGAGGAGCTGGGGGGAGACGGCAGAGAGGCCCCGGGGCCTGGTGGGCTCCGGGAAGGACGCTGGCCAGGGACGTGCCCCCGCCCCGGGGCCTCTTTAAGGGCCAGGCCCCCAGGAGGTTGCTATTAGCAAAAATCACTGAGCCTGCAAGAGAGAGAAGCAGCGATGGCAAAACTTCCTGTTTGTTCTCAGTCTCTCCCTCCCAGCCTCCTCCCCCATCTCTCTCTCTCTCTCTCCCTCCGGCCGGGAACCCAGTGGCCTCCTCCTTGGCGCCCCAGGGACCCCAGCGTTTCCAATGACTTCTCCCTCTTACCCACCTCCACCGACACCTCACCTCCAAAACGTCACCCCGCGTCCTGTTTCCTCCCCAGCCCTCTCGGTTTCCACGTGGCCGGCATGGGCCTCCTGCCCGGACCACCGAGGTGGCCCCCGAACAGGAGTGCGGCCCCCAGGTCCGCCAACAGCAATGGGCGTAGCTGCCGGCCCCCGGGGTCAGTACCGCAGCCCAGACGGGACGTTAGCTGTGTCCCCTCTCTGCCCTGTTCACCTTAGTTACTCCGGTGAAGCCTCTGCGTTCCATCCCAATGAGAGCTTTTTGCTCGTTTGGTCCTTTTTCTCCCCCTCGATGGGAGGGAAACAGAAGTTAGGAAGCAAAGGTATGCGTTAAATACAGTATTTTTGAGAGACAACACAGCCAGGCAGCTATCACGGACTCCGTAGGGCATCGGGGATGGGCAGGAACCCCGGCTCCGTCAGTTACCAGTTGTGTGACCTTGGACGTGCTACTTAACCCTCTGAGCCTCAGTTTCCTCATCTGTAAAACGGACATGACAGCATCCCATGCCCACCCCCCCCCCCCACCCCGTTGTTGAAAGAATGCCATACGATGCATCTAGAACAGCACAATCCCTGGGACATGCTCGCCCCGAGTAAACACCGACCGTGAGTACTTTGTTACTGGTGAATTCGAATCCTGCAGCCGCCCACACCCTGGCCGCCCCGGAACAGAGGCGGCCCCGCAGCCCGCGAAGCGGCAACGTCCCTTCTCCCCTCCCATCTCCTTGACCCAGGAAGGCTGCGCCTCTTAATTGCTCTTCGGTTTTACTCCATTTGAGAGGAGCAGGGCACCAACTCCCCGCAGGAAAAAAATAAATATGCTTCTGCTCAAAATACTAATGAGGTTGGACGCCTCAGCGAGGCTGGCAGGGGGAGGACGCAGCCCAGTTTGGAGCGTCCTCAGGAGGGCAAGTGTGAGGCTCGGGCTTTGCTCCGCGCCACCCCCCACTCCCACCCTGTCGGGGGCTGGGCTGGCTCAGGGGAGCAGGTGGGAGCCGCCGGTGGTAACGCCCAATGGGTTTGTGGACCCAGCCCTTCCCTGGCAGCTCCGGGAGTACCCGGCGGCCACCTGCCTCTCCTCCCACCTGGCCGCCGAGCCTGGAGAAGTCCTCCTCCCTGGCGCCACTGCCTCTGCCCCGGGTCACAATCTCATCAGCTCAGTGTGGCTGCGGACTCCCAGCCCCCAGCCTTTCCCACCTCCTCTCCTTCCTCCAACGAGCCGTCACCCTCAAGCAGTCAGTCAACAAACCTCAGCGAGCGGGAAGCACGTGCCAGCCGGTGGGAGGGAGGAGAACTCCCTGTGACCCAGACCCAGCCTCGGCCTCCTTTCTGAGCCTCTCCCCCTCTCACTGCCCCGGGACAAGGGCCTCTGGTTGTGCCCTCGGTGACAGGCGGCCTCCTCCTGCGAGCCTTGAGCTTGCTGCTCTCGGCCAGAAAGGTCTTCCCAGGGTCCACATGGCTCCATCCCTCCCCTCGTTCCACTCCGGGCCTCCACGTCCCTCTTCCCAGAACCACCTCGTTTCAAACAGCCCCTTCCACTGCTCTGCTCCTGACTCTAATGTATTTTTTCTTTTTTTAACTTTTTTAATGTTTATTTTTGAGAGAGACAGTTCGTGAGCAGGGGAGGGACAGAGAGGGAGGGAGACACAGAATCGGAAGCAGGCTCCAGGCTCTGAGCTGTCAGCACAGAGCCCAATGCGGGGCTCGAACTCACGAACCGTGAGATCCCGACCTGAGCGGAAGCCAGACACATAACCGACTGAGCCACGCAGGCGCCCCTAACATATTTTTCTTAGTAGCATTTACCACCGCCACCACCCCCCACCCCCCGCGTCACCTAGAATGTTTACGGTCATGGAATCTCTGGACGCCATCATGTCTCTTTGCTACGAAAAGCTCTTTCCCCCCTCATCCCCTCCTGGTCCCTGCACACTGGGGCCTCCCTGGACCACCTCAAAGCTCTGGAAGCCCCCAGAAAGCTGCTATCCTTGCCTTTAGGCACGCCGCACGCCCCTGTCCCGCCCCTTCCCCGAATCCTGCTTACCCCGCACGTCACACTCAAACGCCACCTCCTCTCGGAGACCTTGTGCAGTCTCCCCAGTGCCCCACGGCCTTTAGGACCCGCATCTAGCGCTGCCCCAAACGCGTCACTGCTTGGACCTATGTCCGCCTGTCAGGCAGAATTCAGCTTCCTCGAGAGATCTGTCCCCTCCGCGTTCCCCGAGCCAGCGCAACGCCTGGCCCGGAGCGGGGGCTTAGTCGACGGGACTGTGTGTTAAGATTCAGGTCGTTCTAGTGCAAAAATGGTGATGGACTAGTCCCTCTCTCGAGGCCCACCGCGGGACACAGGAACCGCAAGCCACAAGCCAGGGACGAGGCTGGGAACAGAACCCAGGCCCTGGAGAAGCTTCTGAAGCCCTGCCCCAGGGGCCAAACTGAGGACGGGGAGTCCCGGTGCCCTGAGTGCGGACAGGAGATGACCTGACGCCTGCCGTGGAGCTTCTCGGCCGAAGACAAGGCCAGGCCCACCGTCAGGGGAAAGTGAGGCCTTGCTCCTTGGTGCCTGCAACTCCCGGGGGACATAAACCGGGCACCCGCGTCCCCTTCCTGGGAGGGAAGCCTGCCAGAGTTCTCAGGGACATCGGACAGAGGGGCTCAGCCGGAAAAGGAAGGACGGGAGGGGTGGGGGGGGGCTGGGTCCCGGGAGCACTCCCTCTGGCCCGACCCCGCAGGCCATAGCTGAGGCTGCCGGCTGGGCTGGCCGTTCAGAACGGGGACTCCTGCACAGGTACAGTGCTCCCCGCGCCCCTTCCTCCCCCTTCGCTGCTTCCCATCCCACAGCCCATCTGACTCTCCGAACACTGACCAGAGAGCCGGACCGGCATTGAACACCTCTCTCTTTTCAGAGTTGGAAACGAAGACCCAGAGAGAGTAAGCAACTTGCCCGAGTGCACACAGCAGGTTTGAGGCAGAGCCCAGCATAGAAACGAGGCTGAGATTTCAGTTGTTATTGTCTGGAGTCACCAGGAAAGCACGCGCTGAAAGGCTTTCCTGGGACCGGAGGTAGGAGGTTGAGAGGGCCTCTGTCCCCTCCAGAACACCGCCCCCCCCTTCCTTTTCTAAGCGCACAGGCTCTGTCTGGCTTCAAATCCAAAGAAATTCCTTCTCTGCTCATTGGCTCCCGGACACGGGAAGCAGCCCGTTCCCTGTGGCTTCTTCCCTGGAGGATGCGTTCAATAAACAGAACCCCTTTCTCATCTTCCTGCATAAATATTTCAGGAGGCTGGGAAACAAACAGTTCTGCATTTGCTCTGCTGCCGGCTACTCAGAAATGGGGGCTCCCCGGCCGGAGGCGGGACGTCAGCCCCTTCCTGGGCAAGAGCACCGTCCCCCACGGCCACGGGAAATACGCGACGGCAGGGACAGCCCCCCTGCTGCCAGGGATGCCCGCCTGGGTTGGGGGACCTGGGAACCTGGTGGGAGCGGGAGAGAACGGCTCTGTTTTTCACCAGAAGCACCGCCCCCCCACCCATCCACCTACGGCTTGCTGTTCCTAGAAATGGGAGAACACAGGCTGCTCGGTGTCTGTTGTTCTTGGGGACGCTTCAGTCGCTGCGGCCCAAGACCACGCGGCGCGGGACACGAGGTTCCTGCACAGACAGGCGCCGCCCACCAGGAAGGGGGTGCAGAGCATCCGAGAGCAGGTGGACCAGAGCTCGGGCCGGAAACCTCGGCAACGGAGCGGGGCCGGTCCCCCGAAGGCTCCCCCCAACCCTCCTTTTGTTTACTCGTTCAGACGTTCGCGGAGCACATTATTCTCGGGCCGGAACGTTCTGCGGCTCCCCACTGCCAACTGGATTCCGTCTTCTCAGACGGTCATTTCCTGCGCTTCCCAGCCCCGCCTCACCCGGGCTTCCCAGCCACACCTCCCTCCACACCGCAAACTCCAGTGAGTTCGCTTCCTCCCTCCCCGAGACTGGTCCGTGCCCTTCCTGAACGCTCTCTGCCTTAGCCTTTTCTCCTTTCCCATTCTGTGCTCTTGCCATTTTCAGGAGGGCGAATGCACCACCTCCTCCTGGAAGCCTTCCATGACCACCCCACCCCCCGCAAGGATCCCCCCGCTCCCCCCCGCCTCACCTCCCTGAGCTCCCTCATGGGTCCCTGCCACCGCCGCCACGAGGGAACTGCTCCTGTGACACCCTCACGTGTGAGGTCTTCTTGTTCCAACTCAGTGACAAGCGTCTCGAGAGCCAGGTGCCAGCTTCTGTTTCAGCCAGGTGTCTGGGGATGAGGGCTGTCTCTGGATGTGACTCCGGAAGGGAATTCGGCTTTGAAGAAATCTTGATGCCCGGGACCTCCCTCCTGGAGCTTCGGATTCTATTGTTCTGGGGGAACGCGGACAGAAAGGGCCAAACGCATAACCTGTAGGGGCCCTTGACCGAAAGTTAATAAAGAATTGCCAGACAGCGTCAGCGGGACATCAGACCCGGTGTCACACAGCTCACATTCCCGTGAAGCCGGCGGGAGCATTCGAACCTCCCCAGGTGAGGCGCGACCAGCGTTGAGGACCACTTCTAAGGACAATGGGGGCCACCGCAGGTCCTGCGCCTCTGAGCTCCTGCGACAATACACACACCTCTGCACTCCCGGGCTTCCTGGAGCATAAACATTTGTAGAGGGAACGAACACAAGAACGGACGAGGCAATGAAGCTTGCACCAGAACGCCGGGAAGGATCTTTTATCCGCTTGCTTTGAAAATCAAATATAAATATGGGAAATATTAATATGGTATTATTAATAAGTAAAGGTAATAGATCAATGATTCTTTTACAGAAGAAAATAAAAGATACCTATTTTAAGATTAACATATTAAAATATCCCCAATGTGGGCACAAATCTTCAGTGCTGAGCTTGAAAAATTGTGACTCATGCCTGTACTCTCCTGCCTACCATCACTCTAGAAGGTTCTCTCGTGCCCTCTCCCAGGTCGCCCTCCACCCCGCCCTATCATGCGCCGCACCAATAAAAAGTGGATAGAATTTTCCTCTAAGAAGGGCTCTCCGGCTGAAGGAGGCAGAATCGGCGGGGAGGGGGGTGTCTGGAAGGGACGTGGAAAGGGTGGCCACGTGTGAAGGGCTGATGTTCACACCAAATGAGAGAGAATAAGCACAAAGTTTCGGACGAGCTCTGGGACTCGCTCGCCGTCACAGGGCAAGCTGGTGGCAGAGCCGGGCCCTGACCCTCAAGCCCCAAGTTTTATTAGCTTTTCACGACCTTGGCAGTCCGCGGTGTGCGTGCGCGTGCGCGTGCGTGTTGTCTGCAGTAGAGAACAAGGCTCAGGGGCAGGAGGGTGGGGCAGGGCCTGAGGCTGGGCAGAGCAGGGAGCTAAGTAGATCTGTTAGCTCCCTCCTGCACCCAGCCTTGGACCAGGCGGTGTCATCCCAACATAGCTGGGGAAACTGAGCCCCAACCAGAGGGGGGCGGGATGGACCCAAAGCCACACAGCGTGAGAGCTGGGGCTTAGGCAGGAGCCGCTAGAAGCCCTCTGCAGAGGCCGTCCTCCCAGCAGGAGACTTCTAGGCCTCTGCCCCCTCCTGCTCAAACCCCAGCAGCCCCAGGCAGGCGGGAGAGGCCGGGGCCCTGGAGCAGTCCTGCCAGGGTTATCTCCATGGGGGAGAGGGGGCACAGACACTCGCTCCCGGGCACACGGAGACACCTGCAAGGAATCCGGGCCGGGGGCCCGAAACCCCCGCCCCCCAGCTCGCTGCGCCCGGGCTCCGGGAATGTCCTCTCGGGTCAGGCTGGGGCAGATCACCTAAAGTTCGAGTCGGATCACGTCACTCCTTCCTTCAAACCCCTCCGGGGCACCTCGCGCCACCACAGGCTACGGCTCGGCTGGAGCCAAAGCTCCCCCCTCTCCCCCCAGCTCCTGCCTGCCACTTGCCACGCTGCCCTCTCCACCCGGCCGCACCCAACCCTTGCCTCTCCAGGAATAAGCCAAAGCCGTGTCCGCCTCCACGTCTTTGTTCCCGCCGCCCCCTCTCCCTGGAATGCCCTTCCTTCCTCTTCGTGTGCTTCTGCCCACTCATCCTCGGAGACCGAGTGAAGAAAGCTTCCCTTCCTCCAGAAACCTCTCCTGGCCTCCCAGCCTGTCCCCGGGGCTTCAGGGCTCTGCCCACACAGCCCTGCCCTCCCGCGCGGCCGCTGGCCGGCCTCCCTTTGCCACATCCCTGCAGCCGCGTGTCGCTCTGGGCGGCCTGTCTCCCCCGCTAGATGGGGATTCCCCCGAGAGGGAACTGCTTGGGTACCTTCCTCATGCCGGGTGCCACGAGCTGGGTGCCAAGTGTTCGGCAAACTTTTTTTTCCCCTTTTTTTAAAAAAATTTATTTATTTGAGAGAAAGAGAAAGAGAGAGAGCACCGGGGAAGAACAGAGAGAGAGAGAGAATACCGAGCAGGCTTCACGCCATCAGCACAGAGCCCAATGTGGGGCTCGATCTCACAAACCGTGAGATCATGACCTGAGCCGAAACCAAGAATCAGACACTTCACCGACTGAGCAGGCCAGGCGCCCCATCAGCAAATATTTTTTGAACGAATCTAGGGCCTCATTTTATTTGCCTAGGGGAAGGGGAGGGGGGTCAGTGGTCAGGACAGCGGGGCAGGCAGGGTGGAGAGGAACGGAGACCCATGGCCACTCAGGTTCCTCTGGCAAACCTGGCTCACCGGCCCTCCCTTCCTGCCTCGCTTTCCTCCTCGGGAACCTCTCTGGAGCGGGAAGCGGGAGCGGAGCCTCGTTATTCTCAGGTCTTGCTATCTGCGGGCCGGGCCCCATCGTTGATAGCCACTTAAGTAAGGGATCGCCCCTCCTGGGGGGGAACTTACATCTTAATAACCTCTGAAATGCCCAAAGGAACAGAAGCGTGTCGTGGTTCTCGGCACAGGGCTGGGAGGGTGATCTTAAAAAGCAATCACAAGGCCCGATCAGCCCCCCACTCTCTGGCCAGGGCACCCCTAGGTTTCTGCATGTCCAAGGCGCTAGGCAGTCAGACAGGTCAGGGTCAGGGCTCGGTCCACCCTTTCCCGCTGTGCGAGTCAGGGCAACTGCCACCCTCTCTGATTGTCCTCCTCCTCTGTAAAGCGGGGGTCACACCAGAGTCGTCGGGTGCACGGGATAACGGACGTGTCGCGCTCAGCATGGGGGGGCCGGCTCAACACCGTTCCCGCTCCGTTCTAAAGCCAAGGCCCCCAGAGCTGGCTGTCCGGCACTCGGGGTCTCCAGAGGCCCCCAGAGGGGTGGCTGTGTCTGCGCTCCTGAGCCCCCCTCTCTTTCCTCCACCCACTCTCCCTCCCTGGCTCCCTCCCTCCAAGCCAGAGTTCCAGGGAAAACTCTGCCCGGAGACTTGTCATTCTCAAGCCAGCGATAAGGTCCGGCCAGAAGAAAGCTCTCAGCAACCCAGGCTCCCAACCCAGAGGCCCTTCGAATGGTTTCCGAGGAACAAAGGAGGGAAAGATTGCCTGCAGCCCAGCGTGCCAGGAGGGCTGGCTTCCAGGACGGAGAGTGGGGTTCACGGGCCTCTGCGGCGGCCACGGTGGCAGCCTGGAACGTAGGGCCCCCCGCTGCCAGACCTCGGGAGCCACGGCCCCGCGGCCAGGCAGAAGGAGCCTCAGGGCTCACCCCTCCTGCCCCTGCCATGGCCGTGGCCACGACCAGGCGGGGTGCCCCTGGCTGGCTACCAGGGAAGCTGAGCCTCTCCATTCGGGTGCCCCCTGCCATCTAGGCGAAGGTCTCTGAGTCTTCCTTCTAGAACTTTCCCTTGCCACCCACTTCTGAATCAGCCCTTGGCCTGATTTCTACTGGAATCCTGGAAAAACCCACGGCACTGAAACTCACCCAACCCGAGCTTGCCGTCACCCAGAGGGAGCCCCACTCCCTGCCTGGCCACCTGTGCCCCCTTAGGCAAGCCTTCCGGGGCCTCGTTTTTCTCCTCTGCAAAATGGGGGGCCCCCGTTACACCTCTTTGGAGTTCCTTCCAGCTCCCACAGTCCACAGATGCACACGAGCAAGGATTTAGCCCAGGTGGCAACATACAGGGAATAGTTTCGGCTTCCTCAAAATCCCACCCAACCTCGTGTTTTGCGCTGGCTACCCCAAAGTCTACACCACATCTTTGACAGGTGTGAAAGATACCCCCCAAAATCGGACATCATCTCTGGCCTGAGAGCTCACAGTCAAGTGAGGAGTCAAGGTTCATGCTTCGAAAAGAAAGTCTATATAACAGAACACATGGGGCCTTTACCCACAGCCCGTGTAGTGGAGACCGGGCACCACAGGAACTCCCAGAAAAGGGGAAGTAATTCGAGTCCAGACCCTGAAAACGCCAACTGGACAGGCCAGTCCGGGCCATGAAAGAGCCTCGGTCCGTAACCGCTCGAGTCTGTTCTCACACGCTGTAATGCCTGCGGCAGGAAGGCAGAGCTGGGGTCTTTAGAGGACACACGTGTGATAACGAAAAGTTAGCGGATGGACCCTCGGGTACCCAGAAATCCCCTTTCCCAGAATTCCAAGCTTCTCGGAATCCCAAATTTCCCCAGGCAGTCACGCCGCGCGATCTGTCACCTGGAGGTCAGCAGGGCAGGTGTGGACGGCATTTTCCTCATGAGGCTACCCCCCAAACCCAGGAATTAAATCCTCCCGTCCCCTTCCTCCAACGCCTTTCTTTCCATCAGCTGTTTTCCATCCTGGAAACTCCCCCCTGGATCCCAGATCATAATGTTAGTTCCGAAGTCATGTTCAAGGTGTTTAAATGGTTTGCTGCAAATCCCTCCAGCTAGTAGAGGACGTCTCTCCATAAACTCGAACAGGAAATGGGTCTGAGCCTCAGGGGTGCTAGGATGCGTCTGGAGCCAAGGTCAAGGCCATTGGCCAGTGGGGGCTGGGTCTCTCTTCCCAGAGACCTGGGCGAGACTGTGCTTTGGGACCAAGCTTCCCCCACCCTCCGCAGGGCGCCCGGGCCTGCAGGGGTCCAGATGAAGGTTTAGAGGCTTTATCTCCCTCCCTTTTCAAATGAGAGCAGGGCATCCAATTTTTATAGCCGGATTATTTGTCCCAAGCATATGAAAACAGCCAAACTAGGACAGGCGGAGGGAAAAGCGACTTTTCATCGGCCCCAAAGTAGCCTGGCAGAGTCGAAACAGAGAGAGGCTGTTTGGGAGAGAAGAACCCAGTGTGAAACAGTTCTTCGGTCAGGACAACAGCAGGGGAGAAGGGGGTTAGCTGTGGGATGCACCGCCGAACTCCCCAGGTGGGGGGACACTGGTGGGGGGAGGGGGCAGGGGGTGTGCGAATTACACAGACACTAACCCACCCGGCTCATGACATCTGCGGAGTGCCTTACTCACACATCCCAGTGCCCTAGTGAGGCCGAGCATTTAATTCCCTTTTCACGGATGAGAAAAGGGAGGCTCAGAGACATTGAGGGACTAGCCCGAGGTCACGCAGGGAGGGGCAGAGGCAAGAGCGAAGCCTGAGTCTTTTGCCTCCAGATTCTTTGCCCAGGCCACAGGCCTCAGGGTCACACTGAGTGGCCAGAAAGGCCTGGAAGGCAGGCTCCGCGCCCACCCACCACAACCAGCTTGGCGACCTTAGTAAGTGACCTCCGTTCCCTCTCTGGGCCTCTGTGCCTGCACCTACAGGAAGGGGAACAGTAAGAACACATGAAGATTAAATTAGGAAATACACGCGAACCACTTTTTGAGTGCCCGGAGTAAGCGAAGCACCCTAGAAAGGTCCGCTCCTTTGGCCCTTGTCGCTCTTTGTTTCACTGTCGGCTCCTCGAAAGCCGGGACCGAACACCTGGCGCAAGCCTGGGACCCGCCTACTAAGAAAGTAGCCTTTCTCAAACGGATCTAAATTAAGATCGGGAGTCGTCCTCACGTTCCTAGAAAGTGGGGAGTGCCACGGAGGCAGAGGGCTGGACCGGACGACTTCGGCCAGCTCTGGAGTTGAACACTGAGCATGGGGGCTTCTTTCTAGGGGTTAGTGTGAGACACTCCCCCACCCAGAGCGAGCGTCCCCATATCCCCCTGCTGGGCAGCTGGAGCCTTCAAGGCTGTGATCATCCTTCTCCCTCCGGGGCCCGTAAGTTCGCCCCTTGTGGCCCGAAGGCCATGCCGTGTGAAACATCACACATATACGTACATACAGGTACGTATACGTATGTACGTACCTATATGTACGTATATGTCCCTACAGTTTTAGTCTTGAAGACCAAGCCCAGCCCAGAAAACCACAGAGATCGAAAGAATAAAACTGGTTACAAATGGGCCCAGTAAAAATATAAGGTGGAAATTTTCCGGCCAGAGCAAAGTTTCCTTTTAGAAAAACAAGTGACCCCTCCCTGGAGCTGCCGGCCAGCCAGGAGAGGCCCCGCTCTTCCAAACACAGCCCGGGGAGGCTCCGCGAGGGGCAGCAGAGGCTGGACGGCTGGACGCGGCACCTCGGTACCCCCCTTGCCCAGGTCAAGTTTAAGAAGTGGCCCACGGGAAAGCCATCCCGTGATCAGGACGCCAGAGAGAGGAGGAGGAAAAGAACGCGGGAGTCCAGAGGCTCGCGTCTGGACCAGTCTCTAATCTGCCTCACTGGGCCGCTTTTTGCGGCTTCCTTGGCCTCTCTGTGCCTGTTTCCTCATTCCTGAAGTGGGGATGAGCGTCACTCACACCATAAAGTCGCTCTGAGCATAAAACAATCTAATCCGTGGGCTGAACTCTCACCAACAATGCTGGCACGCGGGAAGCCTTCCTGGTGAGTCGTGCTGGACTCCCGGCATCTGTGCCTTCCCCTCTATCACCCACCCCTCAGGGCCTGTCTTTCACCTGCTACCTCCTACCCATCCTTGGTGAGTCATCTTGAAAGTCACCTCCCTGCCCCTCCGACTAGGTCAGGCCCTCCGCTGTTACTCCCAGAGTTCCCTGCACTTCTCATCTCATAAGCCCCAGGACGCTCATTGTAAGCGTGTTTAATTTTCTGTCTTCCCGACGTTAATAGCTGCCACGAACTGCCAGGCATGTGGTGAGTGCTTCATACGGATCGGCTCGTTTAATCTTTATAATAATCCTTTTAAGCGCTACTATTATCAATCCCAATTAATGGATGGGGAAACAGATGTTCAGAGAGGTTAGGCAACTTGCCCGAGAACAAACAGCAAGGAAATGAGACAGGGCCATCTGTCTGGCTTTAAAGCTGGCATGCTCAGCCACCAGCACCCCCCGGTAATTGGGGGCCATCTCGAGAGGGCCGCCCACCCTGGGCACAGGGGGAATTTGCCTATTCAAGAGGGTAAGGGCTGCAGGCCTGGACGCCAGACCTGGGTTCCCTGCACGAAGCTAGCTTCGTGGAGATGGAGAAGGGGGCCTTGTTCTGTCACCCTTGCTCTTCCCCCCGGGCTGGCCAGCTTGCCTAAGAGGCCCCGTCTGATGTCCGACACCACGTGCAGGACGCCTTCCTCCTCCCTCGCTCCGCTTAGATTTTCTTCCCCAAATTATCTACGTGGTTCCCAGCTCCAGCCAAGGCCACGGGAAAGTCTAAGCAGGACACATCCACAGGTGTCACCCCCGAGGCAAGCAGCATTTGTCAAGTGCACACCTTGGTCCGGCCACCCGGACAGGAGCCCTTCGTCATGGGGGTGGGGGTGGGGGGCGGAATACGGTCCCGGAAC
Organism: Paguma larvata; assembly: GCA_030068075.1. Lineage (NCBI taxonomy): Eukaryota > Metazoa > Chordata > Mammalia > Carnivora > Viverridae > Paguma > Paguma larvata. Next base: position 106,526,610 of record CM057827.1, on the reverse strand, counting down.
TGAGATGGCCAGGTACGGATCCCCGCCCGTTCCCCCACCCACTCAACCTGCAACCGTGAGCAAGTCACCTGCGCTCCCTGAGCCTCGACTTCCTCCTCTGGAAAATGGGACCATGTGATCACAGAATCGACCCCGTGGCTGCATAGACTCAATGAGATCGAGGTGCCCAATGCCTTGATAACTGTCCTCCTGGTGGGGACGGTGACACGTCTTCACGGGGTGTGGACCATTAGGGGCTGGACCGTGAAGGTTCTGGCTCAAGGTCAGGAGACCCGGGCGTGCGCCCCAGCTCTGCCCCATGTTAGCTCTGGGCTTTGGGTGTGGCCATGTTTTCACTCAGAGACGCTGTTTATTCATCTGGAAACAGAGGGAGCCCTCCTCACCATGGGACCCTCCGAGGGATTCGGGGCCGGAACCCGCGTTTGTTTTCCGCAAGTGGGTCTGTCCTGAGCAGACCTGGGTGCCTCCCACTGCTGTGCTCATTAACTGGAAGGAGGGTGCCAGCCAGAAACCAATTAGGAAGGCCCCTCTAGGGGCCTCTTGGGGGAGGGGGAGGGGGAGGGCAAAGAGAGGCGGGTGGCGGCTCCTCCTCCATTGTCCCCACCCCACCGGCTAGTGCCTTCTCTGCAGCTGGCCCCGCACTCCAGGCCCACAAAGGAGAGGCTCATTCTAAACAGCTTCTTTTCATGCGGAAGCCACGGGATTTGCATCTGTCCTTGCCTGGCAGGGCCCGCTCTCTACCAGCTGCTCCGAGCCTCCCAGGCTCCGGGCTGCTCCCGGGGGCCGGGCCCGAGCCTGCAGGGTCCACGGGGCAGGGAAAGGAAGGGGCACAGAACAAACCGATTGGTTGGGGGGGGGGGAGCCGGAAGGAGAGGGGGCTGGGCACAGAGGGAATTTGCACATGCTCTCATCTCCTGGACACCAGACAAATTCTGCGGCCGGCACGTCCAAAGCAGAATCTGGGCCGCCCCGGTGCCAGGAGCCGGCGGTGGCTGAGGCGGCGTCTGCTCCAGGCCAGCCGACCTGGGAGAGAAGTGGAAAAACTCACTCCGTCTCCCAGCTGCCAGGGCCTGCTGCTGCCAGGCTGCTGCTCCAGCCAGTGTCCACACACTCCCGGCCTGGCCAAGCTCAAGTCCGTGCTGACTCCACGAGGCCAGCTAGCTGTGGGGCTGCTGGGGCCCCGGGGAGTCTCGCCATCCATCCCCGAGGCCTCTGCAGGCTGCCCCCGTGCTAAGGTGGCAATGGCCCCCAGGCAAGGGAACACGGGGCATCTGGGCACATTTGGGAGGAAAGTGGCTCGTTAGGGGTCTTCGGAGAGTGAGTGAGTTGCATTGCCTGGAGGGAAAGACACTAAGGAAGGAAAGATCCTTTCGAATGCTTAAAAGCATACAGAAGACAGAGCTCTCCTGGCTTGGGCCCGCTGAACCTTGAACTCCGAACTCGGGGCTTGGGCATGCCTCCTTCCCCCGTCTTCTTCAAGGTTCTGGACGGCAGGGCCTGGGGCTCAGGCGTGCTGTGACCCTGATGCCTAACACGGGGCCTGGCCCAGGGTAGGAGCTCGGATACGAACGAGTGAATGTTCACCACAAACCTTCTGCGTGAGAATGCCAGGGATCTGGAAGGAGCCCTGAGTGGGGGAGGAGGTGCGACGGGTGCCGGGAGCAGAGAAGGCAGAAGCCCCGCGCCACCCCCGGGTTTCTGGGTGACGTCTCCCCTTTGGGCTGGCTCTGTGACAGGCTTGCTCTCTCATCTCTTCTCCCAGTACGGGCCAGACAGGAAAGAGGGGCCAGGAAGTGGAATGTCTGGGGGCCCAGGCGTCTCCTGGGTAGGCTAGATCCTGGGTCGGGAGTCGGAGGCAGAAGGGCTTTGTGTCTCTTCCGCCCCCCACCTCCCACCCCCCTGCTCCCAGGTGTAGCAAGGGCTCCCATACGCCTGGACCCCCGAAGACTTTTCTTTTTCTTTTTTTTTTTTTCTAAATGTTTATTTATTTTTGAGAGACAGAGAGACAGAGCGTGAGCAGGGGAAGGGCAGAGAGAGTGGGAGACACAGAATCGGAAGCAGGCTCCAGGCTCTGAGCCGTCAGCACAGAGCCCGATGCGGGGCTCGAACTCACAGACCGCGAGATCATGACCTGAGCCGAAGTCGGACACTTAACCGACTGAGCCCCCCAGGCGCCCCGAAGACTTTTCAACAAGGGAGACGGGTGCCCAGCAGAGGGAATCTCAGACACCAGCACCCAGGCTGGGACGATGCAGTGGGGTGACTGGAGGGGGACCCTGTCCCTGCGCAGCTGCTGCAGGCAGCCGGGTGGAAAGAGCACCGACCAGGAGTCAGGAGGACCTAGGTTCCCGCCCCTCTGGCCTCGAACTTGCTGTGCGACTTTAGGCAAGTATAATTTGCCCCCTGGGTCTCAGTTCCCCCGTTTGTCAAGGGAGAGATTTGGATGACTCGAGGCCACTCTTCACGGGCCCTAGAGACACAGGCAGCCCTGTCCTCAGTCCCATGACCTTCAGCAGGACCCCATCGGTGAGCCGCACTCTGCTGGGACAGGGGCAGGAGAGAGAAGGGTGACCTGCAGAGCGAGGGGCCACGGTGTGACTGATGATAACTTGTGAACCTCGAACTGGCTGCTTAGAGGGGGGTGCTGGCACCTGAGGTCTTCTCTGTGCCCTCACTCCTTCTCCTAACTTTTCTTTAAAAAAATCTTTTTTCTTTAGAAAAAATTGTTTTTAACGTTTATTCGTTTTTGAGAGACAGAGACATGGTGCAAGTAGGGGGAGGGCAGAGAGAGAGAGAGAAAGGGAGACACAGAATCCAAAGCAGGCTCCAGGCTCCGAGCTGTCTGCACAGAGCCTGCTGCGGGGCTTGAACCCATGAACTGTGAGATCATGACCTGAGCCGCGGTTGGATGCTTGACCGAAGGAGCCGCCCAGGCGCCCCCGGCTGACTTTCCGTATAGCCTACTGACTTGTACTCTGCACAGAATTCTAACGTATTTTGTTCTGTTTTTCTAGCTGATGGCAGTTTAGAGACCTATTTAGAGCCAGAGCAGCTCTGACGTATGACCGAAACGGCGTAGAGAAAGAAAAAGTTTACAGAGCAGACGCAAGAACGCACAGAACGAAACGGTGCCGTTCCTGGGAAAGCGGCCTTCGTTCCCTCAACGCAGACTTGCCCTCTGCACAGACACTGGACTGAAACTGGGGGGAGGAAGGGCCTGACTCCCGGGGACGGTTCTGGTCTGGGAAGCCGCAGTCCTCTGTCTTCCTTTTCCTCCTCGTTACGTAAGGAAGCTAAGACGGCTTACGCAATGACACAGTAAGACAGGGTCAAAAACGTCATAACCAGGAATCACGCCCTGAGGCTAGAAGGCCACACTCCAGACATCCGCGTGGCTCTCAGCTCCGGTGCCATTTAGGGCCGGAGTCCCTCCAGAACTGCCTGGGCCCATACGTGAGGCCCCTCACAACCAAGGGGGCTGGGGTACGCGTGAGGGCGGGGATGGTACATAGAAAACGGAGGCCTGCCTACTCTCAGGAAGTGCTACTGAAGATCTAGCAGCTCGGCATCTGGTTTCCTCTTCCGCACTTTCCAGGCCCTCCGAGCTAGCAGGACCTTCTCCTGCGATCCACACCGAGCCCTGGCCCGGAGGACTCCGTGGGGCAGGCAGCCGGGGGCTCGCCAGAAAGGGATGACCGTTGCCTCGAGGAGGGATGGATGGCAAGGGCTGGGGTCTCGCCCTCTATCCATCCGTCCTCCCCTGCCTGTCACTCCGGTTGGTAGGCAGGATTCCACCTTCCAGGCGCCCTGCCGGATTCTTCTTCACATCTGTCTTATAACTAGACCAACCCTCTCCCCCACCAAGAACAGAGAGCCCCCCAAGTCTCCGTCGGAGCCAACTTCCTCGCCGAGGCTGTCCCAAGGCCCGACAGGAGGGACCCAAGGCATCGGCGAAACTAACTGCTGCATCTCACAGACGGCAACACGGAGGCTTAGAGACAGAAGTGACTGGCCCAAGGTCACTCAGCCTATTTGTGGGTGACTGAGGACTGGAGGCCAGGCCTCCAGACTCCCAGAGCCCTGTGGTTCTTCTAGAAATCAGGGAAGAGCCTCTTCTAGCAGGTTGCCAGGCAGCAGGACTGCCCCCAGACCCCTCTTCTGCATTTCTTCTGCCCTTCTTGCCCTCCCCGCATGAACACTTCTGGTCCGGGCAGGGCTGGCAAGGGGAGAGAAGACAGGGTTAAAGCGGGGATTTGGTTTAATCCCCTGAGCTGGCTTAAACCGACGCCACATTGGTTAGAACAGGAGAGACCTACAGAAGGGTTGGGTGGGGGGTGCGGGAAAGGGGGGAGGGCATGAGTGAATAATCACTAGATACCAAGAGGCTTGGCCTGCCAATGAATTTAGCAAACACTACCCTGGTTCACGGACTCTCCACCCCAGGGCCTGAGCCTCCAAGTACTGACCCGCTTCCGTGGGAGTAACCCAGTCTCCAGGGTACTCAGCAGGGCAGAGCAACGGAAAGATCCCGGGCTGCAGGGTGAGACAGATCTGAAGGCAAACCCTAGTTCTTAACTTGCTGTGTGGCCTTAGGCGAGTCCCTTTACCCCTCTGAGCCTCAGCGTCTTCTACTTTTAAAGGGGGCCGAACACGCCTTCCTTGCAGGCCTCCTGGGAAGGAAGGCTACCCGAGCTCATGCCCATAAGGAGGCACCAGGGGAGGCAGCGAGTGCTGAGATTACAAACCTCATATCCCTTCTCTCTCGCCCAGGCCCATCCGTTCCTCTTCCGCCTCGGCCTGCTTGCGTCTCTGACATTAATAACCTTAATGACAATAATCCTTTCCAGCCAAACAGCATTTGCATCATTTAAAAACACTAAGCCTCCTACCCACCGGGGACCACGGCAGCCCTGCCAGTAGTAGCCAAATCGGAGGCAGACCCTCGGCCTCCAGGCACACCTCCCCACTGTGTTTCTGAGTGGCAATTTTGGCCCCGAGCCCAAAGGTCCTGAACAGACATGCTGCCTTAAGGCAGGCGGATCTCACGGGGGGGGGGGGGGGGGGGTGGAGATTGGGGTAGCCCCTGGCTTATCGGAAGGAGCCAGGGCCACCCCTCCCATCCCCTCCACAGCTGACCCTCTCCATCTGGTCCCCTACCCTGACCAGGAGTAAGCTGCCCGCCCCCCGTTGGCCTCCAACTCTCCAATTCTGACAGCCAGGTGGGCGGTTGCCGGAATCTGGCCTCGGGCTCGTGGACTGCCAGACCCAACGCCAAGGCCAGGCTGTGAGCTGCTCGCCCTGACAGAGCGCTCTGAACAGTGTGGGTTCACACCCTTGATCTTCTTACTGGTTCTTCAACTGTCTGTCACCACCCCCACATTAGCATCCTCCACGTCCACCAGGGGAAACTGAGGCCCAAAACACAAGGGCCCAGCCAAGGTCATGCACGGGGTTTGGGACTGAGCTCGGGAGTGAACTCAAGTCTCCTGGGGTCTCCTATCCCCGGGCACTTTTCACTGCCCTGGTCTGCTTTCCAGAACAGGGAGGCCCCCAAAGTCTCTCCAATGAACCTGGCCCCCCGCCCCCCCCAGTGCCAGAGTCCAAGAACTCGCCTCCAACATGGGAACTACCAGAATGCTCATCTCTCCCTTCCGGGTCACGTTCCCTCTTCAAGCCAGTCGCCAGGGAACCTGTCCTATCGCTGGTAGCAACTCCTGGGGCTGGGGAGTGCTTTCTCCACTGAGTACCTCTGGAGTGGGGCGAGAGTTCGCGGGATGGGCGGCAGAGGCCGGCAGGTGGGGTGGGCTTTTCCCCTCTGACAGCCTTCCCCAGGACCACAAGTCTGTTCCCACAGCCGCCATCCGGCCAGCGACGCTCCCCGTGGCGCGCTCCTATGGGGGACACCACGCAGCTGCCCAACACTGCTCCCCAGGGGTTAAAAATGCAGCATCCTAAACAAGGGTTAAAAATGCAGTCGCGGGGAGGGCCGGTGCGGAGGGATGTCGTCCACACGGTCGCGGCCGCTCAAGCGGCATCCAACCCCCGTCCCTCCGCAGTCCCCCGGGGCCGGAACGGCTGGAGGGACCCGGGGAGCGGAGGAGGCGCGCGCCGCACCTTCCCGGCACCGGTGCCCCCCTCCCCACGCCCACACCCCCGCGCCGCCAGCAGCCGAGGCCGGGGGGCTGCGAGCGCCGGCGGGTCCCGGGCGCGCGGCGGGCGCGCGGCGCTTACCTTTGTGACAGTCATGCAGAAACTCCGGGGCGGTGCGGGGGCGCGGGCGCGGCGTGCGGGGGCGGCGGCCGGGGTCCGCCGCGGGCCCGAGGCGGCGGCGGCGGCGGGAAGCGGTCCGGCGCCGGCGCGGGCGGCTCTGGGCGCGCTCCCCGCTCCCCGCGCCCCGCGGGCGCCTCCGCCGAGCCTGGGGCCGCGCTCCGGGCGGGCAGCGCGCAGGGACCGCTCGTCGGCGCTCGCCCGCCGCTCGCCGCTGATGTCAGCCCCGAATGTGCATTTATAATAGATGAGCCTCCTTCGCCGCAGGAAGGCGAGGCAGGAAGAAAGGGAGAGGGGGAGAGGGCCCAGGCTGGGGGGCGGAGGGAGGAAGAGGGGCCGGGAACTCGCTACAAAGGAGGAGGCGGAGGGAGGAGGAGGAGGAGGAGGAGGAGGAGGAGGAGGAAGCGCACGCCCGCCCGCTGCCCTGCCCTGCGCCTGGCGCTCGCTAGCCCGCCGCCGGGCACCGCCGCTCCCGGAGCCCGGGCCCGGCGCCCAGGCCCGCGGCCTTAACCCCTTCGCGCCCGCGGCCGCCACGCGTCCGGGCGAGGCCCGGTCCTGGCACCTGCTGGCTGCGGGCGCGCGCGGCCACCCCGGCGCCCCGGATCCCCGTTGGCCCGGGGACGCTGCCAAAGTCACACACTAGACGGCCGAGGCGCCGCGTGGGCCGAGAAGCCCGCGGGGCTCGCCCCCTGGAGGTTGGCGACGTCGGCCCGGGCCCGAGAGCGCCGCGCGGCAGCGGAGAGGGGCGTGGCGGCCGCGGGCCACGCCGGACCCGCACGGGGTCGCGCGATGGGGCCGCGCTAGCACTTTTGAACCCAAGTCCCTCAGCGATTGGCCAGCCCAGAGGGAGCCGTCGCCAGTTTCGCAGAGGAGGAAACCGAGGACCGGAGTGGGAAGTGACTTAGACGAGGGCACACAGCCATACTTGGCTCCAGGCGTTTCTCCTGGCGCCCGCTCTTTCCACGTCGCCACAGGGGCTCTACGGAACCCCTGGTTATAAAAAGCTCTCTTCTCGAGCCTGGAAGAACCCCGCCCTAGGTGTGTCTACACTACGCTTGGGTGCAGCGCTGCTCTGGGGGAACACAGGTGCGACCCGTGTGGTGCACTAACCTTGACCTGGGGCACACCATGTCCTGGAGCTGCCGATGGACTTGAGGGACAGCCACTCGAAGGGAGGCCCCCCCCCCCGCAGGCTCCCCACTCCTGAGCACCTGAGCAGAACAGGTTTCGGCGGATACCGAACCGCGGAGACTGAGGAGAGGAGGGGTTGGTGGAGACGCAGGCGGAGGGATCTGTGTGCACCCCTCTCCCTCCGCAAGCCCGGAAGTGCCGGCGTCTCGCTCCACCGCGATAGTTCGAAGTTGTGAGCTACGGAGCGAGTGGACCCAGTGGAGAGTTCGAAGTAGAGAACTACGACCGAGCGGGCCGAGCGGCGTCGGGGCACCTGCTCTGTGGAAGGTGCTGGAAGAACTGGGGTGTTCGGCTGCCTGCCTTCGAGGAGCCCACTGAGTACACTACAGCAATAATAAGAATCAGCCCCGGTAGAGCGCTTTGTGGACCGCCCTGCTATTTTTATTTTCATTTCCTCCTGTAATCCTACACGCAAGAGTATGAGGAAGGAATTATCAGCTTCATTTGCATGACTGAACAGACTCGCAGACCTCACAACCCCTGAGATGGTGAGCTGAGCTGAAATCGAGACTCGCTGCTTAACCAACTGAGCCACCCAGGCGTCCCCAGCAGTCTTTTTAGATCAAGCACAGCCTTGTGCCTTGGCTCTGGATTCCAGGGTGCGGTCATACCTGCTTCCTTATTTGAGCTTCACACTTGTCCTGGGAGGTGGAAGGACAGCTCTTACTCCTGGTTTCCCACGGGAGGAGTTTGAATGACTTACCAGTTCTCTTGGGGAGCAGATGCTGCTGCAAACCACCGGCGAGCCCCTGTGCACACCCTTGCTGTTTCCACGTGGGACCTCAGGCCTTTGGCCACATTGCTTGAGTGTCGAGAACACCCTCCTCATTTTTATGCACTAAGCCACACACTGCCCGCTCCTCAGGGCCCTACGACCTTGCTGCACACCTGACGATTCCAGCCCCTAAGCCCCCTGTGGCGTTTGGGTCTGAGTGCCCGGTCTTGTTCTCCTGAGCTTGCTGTCAGTATAGACCTTGAGCTGACAAGTGTCCTGAGTACAAAGGCGTGCCTCTCTGACTGCGTATCCCCGGGCGGACAGTAGGTGCTCAGCGAATCCGAAATGCCATGAACAATGAGTCAAGCAAAATAAGCCTTTGACCTGTGCTAGAAGAAACTTGAATCAGACCCACAAAATCATTTCCGTCAGCTAGCTATGCGGCGTCGGAAGTGGGTCGCATGCCCTGTCTCCACGGTCTCAGGTAGGTTAGCCTTCAAGACAGGAGAATGGACCTCAAAACCTTCCCAGGGCCCCCCCAACTCCTTCTTGGAAGCCATTAAAGGACTACTCACGAACACCAGTCACCCTTCCCCCATGGCTGAGACTCGTCCACTTCTCTCCCTCATGGATATTTAAAATCCCAGATTGTTAGCCTCCGCTACCCAGCATGCCTCTTGGCACCTTCCCCACCATCCGCCGCCATCGTGGGCTCCGGGAATGAGACAGACAGTTAATATCAGCCCGAGCCAAATGTAATTAGGAACATCAATCTGCTGCCCGCGGCCCACGTGACGTGCTCCAAAGGCCGACCGAGAGCGTTCCTGATCCCTCGCGTGCTGGTGGCTCGCCCCTCTTGTCTCCGCTCCACGGTCGGGACGGAGGCCTGGGAGAGCGTCGAGGACCCTCTCAAGGAACTCGGCGTCCACCTGCCACCCCAAGGGTTTGGCCCAGAGAGGATCCTCGGAAATGCGTTTTCTGCAGTGTGGTTGTCTGTACCACAACACCGCCTGTCACCAGTCTCCTCGGCTGGGAGTCTCCCCAAAACAGAGCCCGAGACAGGAGCTGGACACCGGTGGTGGTCTCATTGGAAGGTGATCTCAGGAAGTAGGAGTGGAGCGGGGAGGGGGAAGCAGGGGTGGGTCGTGGGACTGGGAAGGAGGAAGCACCCGCATAAAATTGGCCTCCTGTGGTGTGCTCTCAAGGTCACCGCTGGCAGCCAGGGGGCCTCGTGTCCCCAGGGACCTGGTGTCCTGGATTGCGCGGAAAGAACCTGGGTCTTCCTTGAGGTCAAACGCTGTCAGTTCAAGTCTGAGCCCTCTGGGACCAGGCGTGGAGCTGCAGATAGAAGCCCAGGGAATGTTCTGCCAATCGCGGAGTACACCAGAGTGTGCAGTAGCAGCTCCGGCCTCCCCTAGACACTTTCATCTTTGGCCTCGGATGCCTCTACCCCTCTCTCTCTCTCTGCCTGGCAAACTCCCAGACTACGGGTGGGTGCTGCGCTGTAGCAGGGAGCAGAGGGGGACCCCCAAAGCCGGGGAGCCCCAGAGGAAGGGGGTTTCCTGAGCTCACTGGCCGCCTCGTTCATGCCAGCCCCCGACACACGTACACATTCCATCTGCCCCCGGGTGCTCAGTGGTCAGTCCCTGCGACATCAAATCCTTCCCCTCCTCTCCACCCCGCTACTACTCCCCTCAGTGCAGCGATTTATTTTGCTTGGGCCACCTGACTGGTCCCCCTGCCTCCTATCTCGTGCCTGCCAAGCATTCTCTACCCAGCAGCTCATGCACCCCTGCGCAAGCACACACAGATCTGCCTCCTCAAAACCCATCGGGGGCTCCCCAATGCCTTCAGGACAAAGCCCAAACAGGGCCCTCAAAGCACGCCCCAGCCCCTTTAATCTCCGAGCTTCCTGTCTCACCACACTCTCGCCCGTCTCTCCCCCTCAGCACCCATCAGAGCCTTCCTCATTCTTTCCTCAGATGTTGCCTCCTCCTGGAAGCCTCCCTGGACTATGCCAGGAGGATTCAGCCTCTGTGCTACTTTCCATACTCCCTGAGTTTCCTTCTGCCCTTTCGCATTGTTTTGTCATTTCCTGTTTGTGTGTTGGGCTCTTTTTCTTGGTGATTCCAGCCCATGGCGATTCCAGCTCATTGCTTCGGCCCTCTCCCTCTGGACAGTTCTCCTGGTTCCCAGTTCTCCTTTCCCGTCTCTTTTTCGTCGTCTTCCCAGTCTCTGTCCCCCGCTACCCGTCTCAGATCCGGGGTTCTCTCCACCTCGTGTCTCCGTCGCCCCCACCTTTCTGTGCTTCGAATCTGCAGGTCTGTGACCTCCCCACACGCCTTCCCCAACGGACCCCACTCACGCCTGCCTTTCCCACTCTGCCCTTCACCCCCCACCCCCTGCCTGGCTGGGGGCTCTCCTCTCTCCTTCCCTCCGCTGGACGTTCAAGCTCTCTCTTCCTCCTGTCTGTCCTCCAGTTCTGCCCCCCCTCCAACCCTGCCCCCCCTCCAACCCTGTGTGTATTTTCATCTCTACATCCCTGTCCCTGCCTCGGTCCCTCTCTTACCCACTCTCTCTCTCCTTGTCCCTCACTCCCTTTCTCCGTGGCCCCCTGGACAATGCACATAAGGCTGGCTTTGGCAAGGGGGCCCTGATCTGGGGTGTCATCCTTCACCCCGTATCTGACGAGTGGTGATCAGTGAGCCTCCTGAAAGCAGGCACAGCGGTGTCCTTGGCTGGGGACGCCCTCGCCTGGGCCACAGGCTCCTCACCTGTGACCCGCCCTGTGAGCTTGTGTGAGCGTGTCCGGGTGGCGTGTCCATAGGCGTGCTGCGTATATGTGGGATGGACGGAAGTGGATGGAAGAGGAGGAGCCACAGAATGGGGCTCAGGGAGGGAAGCCAGGGGCCAGCCCCGTCCCCCGCCCCCTGCCGCCCTGCAGGTCTGTCTTCTGGGTCTCTCTGGGGCCATGATGGTAAGCAGGCACGTTTAGCCACAGGGAGGCAGGTCGGCTTGCCCTGGCAGGGCTCCCTGTTGGACACTGCACGTGCCGCCCAGGGACAGAGGGGCTCCCAAAGCACCGCCTACTGTCATAGCATGCAGCGACTAAATCCTGGCTTCCCCCACGTGATCTGTGTGATCAGGACCGTTGTGATCAGGACCTCCTACCTCGGCCTCCTCTTCTCCAACTTGGAGGTAATAACAACGCCGGCCCCGGAGAACTGCTATGGGGCCTCAGTGACAGAGCCCTGGGGACAGTGTATCTGCCTGAGTAGCTTGTGTGTGAGGACTCCTCCAGGGGACAGGGGAAGGAATCAGGAGGCCTGAGTTCTAGCTCAAGCTTTGCCGCGCGTGAGCATGTGGCCTACCAAAGCCCCACAGCCTAGCCAAGCCACTTAGAGAATGAGATCACAGAAACCCATCTACTCGAGAGCTATCATCTGGCAAGCATTTATTAAAAATGAAAAATGTTTGGGGTGCCTGGGGGGCTCAGGTGATGAAGCATCTCACTTTGGGTCAGGTCACGATCTCACTGTTCGGGGGTGCGGGCCTCGCATCTGGCTCTGGGCTGACAGTGTGGAGCCTGCCTGGGATTCTCTATCTCTCTCTGCCTCTTCCCCACTTGCGCTCTCTCTCTCTCTCTCTCACAAAATAAGTAAATGAACTTAGAAAATAAATAAATAAAAGTGATAAATGTTTGGGGGAAAAAAAGGGGGGGAAACCCCTGCTATACCTCCAACCACCAACAGAGGGTGCGAGCGGTCCCTTGGACAGAGCCACCTGGGGCCTGGGAACCGCAGGCCCAGCCTTGAGCCCCTTTTGCACCTCCCCTTTGGTAACACCTCCATCCTTGGTTCTCAGAGTGTGGGTCCTGGAGCGGCAGCAGCTTCAGCTGGGAGCCTGTTATAAATGCAGATTCGTGGGTCCCACACCAGGCTTCCTGACGCGGGAACTCTGGAGTTTATTTTAAATAGTTTAAATAAGTGTGTTTAAATAAGTTTTCCTGGGATTCTGAGAAGTGCTGCTTTTCACCATAGAGTGCGGTGGGCACCCTGTTGGCCGACAGATAAAAGGCGCTTTACAAACCACGCAGAACCGATGGGAGGGGGCTGTTCCATTCCCGTCTCTCAGGCGGTGAACTTGAACGTTAACCTGGGCTTCAAAATCCAAGCCAGAGGCTTTTAAAAATCTTTCCACCGAAGACAAGATTACAGGCCCGTCAGGGACAGGAGGAAGGTGAGGGGACTCGGCCTGAAACGGCTTCGGAGGGGGGCCACGGCTGTGGATTTTCGTGCTTTGGCTTGAAACTGTGTGCAAAGTCAGTGGCTCCAGGTCTCGCCCAGGGTTCGCCCCCCCTTGGCTCTCCCGAAGATGCCCCCAGGAACGAGAATGGCATGTATTGCGTCCTGGGAGAGAAGCCCTTCGATTTGGAGGGCAGGGGTGGGGCCTCAGAGACGCAGAGAGAGGTCTCAGAGATCCACGTAGAGCCCAGCTGCCCTTCCTGGCTACACTCCAGCCAGACCAGTCCCCGACAGCGCCCCCTCCCCGCCCCCCACCAGGTCCCGCTCCCTCTGGCCCTCAGTGCCTGCTTCCCCTGCCGCCACCCAAGGAATGCTCCGCACCCGTCTCCTCCAGGCTGGCTCAGCAGAAAGCCCTTCCTTTCCGAGGACACCCCCCCCATCACCCGGACACTCTGTCCCCTCTCTTCCCTGAGCCCCCAGCACTCACCAGCTTGTCCACGTTAAATACCCCGAGGTGTGTCATCGTTGCATTTCAGCCCCTTATCATTTGTAAAGAGCAGGCTTTGGACCAGACGGCCGCCAAGGTCTCCGCCTGCGGCAGGATTTCTGACTCTGGTTCCCGAGAACAAGGCTTGTCTCCACACCCGTTAGAGCTGCCCTTAGCGTGAGGGGGGGCGGGGGCTTGTGGAAATTTGTGTGTCGGGGGAGGACCCGTGTCCATATAAGCAATTTGATCTTAAAATGTACTACACGGTTCTTGGCCCATATGGGGCACCGTGGTTTGTCAGCGAAGATTTAGAGTAATGCGTCGAGAAAAGAAACTAACTTACTCGGTTGTCGTCCAGTCAGTGCGGATCAAGATTCCTACCAGAATCCGAGAACCGTCTTTTCCTATCCGACTGTGTCTTCCTCTTCTTTGTTGGCCAGTATGTCATTCCTGGTTAATCCCTTAACTTCCGCGGGGGGCGGGGGGGGGGCGAAGGAGGCGAGAACGCTGTTATTATTCACCACGTCGTGGTTCCTGGGAACCTGCGTGTATGAAAACAGGCCGGATCTGCTGGCCTCTGCCGCCTGCTGCTACTGTCTCTTTCTTGCCAGGTGCATCCTTCCTCGTGACGCGGCGTCATCCATCGTGTGGTCCAGAAATACCGGCTTCCAATGCCTTTCTCAAAGGGTCTTCCTCTGCTTTCTGGATGACGCCCGTGAATGCCATTCTTACCCTGTGCGTGGGAGACTCAGCGGGATCATTTGTTCTCTGGTCATAAGTTGACCAAGGGGGGACGTGACAAATGCTTGAGGCCACGGAAGACTGCGCCGGGCTGGGGAAATGCCCCGGGTGCCCCTGGAGGTTGGCACCAGGGCAAAGCTTGCTCGCTCCCGCCCCTCCCCCTCTGTGCTGTAGGCCAGAGGTGACACCATGGCCAAACCATAGATGGGGCAAGAGTCACCGCACAGACTCACGCACAGGGCTCAAGCCCAGGGCCGGCAGCGGACTGACGGTAGCCCGGAGGCCTGAACTTGTCCCGAGTCTGCGTGGGAATCGCTCATAATCAGTGTGGCAGCTCCATTTCAGTGGCCCGATCTCTCGTGACCTCCATCCTGCGAGAGCAGCAGCACCAGCCCGATTGTGGGCACCGTCCACCCACCTGTCCACCCTCTTGGAGTTGAGAGCTGGTTACAGGGTTCTGGGAAGCCTCCCCAAGTGTGAGTCCCGGAGCTCCTGGCGGGGGGTTAGCTAGCCTAGCCCTTGCCTGGGGGAAAGGTCAAAGCGTGCCCGAAGGAGACGAATGGGGGACTGAGGCCCAGGCAGGGTCCAGGCCAGGCTCCCGGCATCTTGCACCGGGGGCACTGTAGGTCCTGTCTCGTCCCAGGTACTAACTAGCAGGGGATTTTAAACGTTTTGAAGAAGGCGCTCCACCGAGGCGTGGGCAGTACCGCCCCGGGTAGATCGTTGCCGTCCTGGGAAGGATTTTGTTTTGTGCCTGTTTCTATCCCTCTCCGCCTTGGCCTTCTGTGCTCACCAGCTCCTTGCGGGTTGGCTGGGGTAGGTAAAGGCTGGCTGGGAGTGTCTCCTTGTCGGGGGCCGGACTAACGCTCCGCGTCTCTGAAAGCTCCCAGGTGCTCCTGTCTCCAGACCACACTGAATAGCAACACTCCCCCCACCCCCCACCCAGGTCTGGGCTTCTGGCCAAGATGTTGGCACCTGCTTTTAGAGAGAGCAGTGCAGGTGACTTGGGTGACAGAGAGGCTGCTGGGGCCCGAGCCGTGTCACTTACAGCAGCCGTGTGAGTTCGTGCAAGAGGCCACTCCCACGCTTAGCCCTGGGAGGGCTTTTTACAGGAGGGGTCTGGTGTCTGTGCCCTGTGGCCCGTGTGGCCCTGGCTCCTTTCCCCCAAATCTTAACCTTCCCCTTGGGGGCTGTGTCCATTCCATGATCACTTCTTTCATCAGGAAAATGGTATTAACTTGATGATTCATTCAACAAATATTTAACAGGAACCTACTGTCTACCCTCTACTGTGCTGGGGGCTGAGGATAGGGAGGGGACCAAAGCCAAGGTCCTTGCCCCCCGTAAATAAGCTTTCGTTCTGCGGGTGTGAGGCCAGGGATACCGACAATGGGCCAGTCGCCAGGTGAATACATGTCAGGGGGTGAAGAGGGAGAAGCAGGGTAAGGAGTAAGAGGGCTTGAAAGAGAGGCTTGCCGTCAGACCTCCATTCCCAAACCTTTCCACAGCCTGGAGCATAACAGATGATGACCATAGCCGACTTCTCTCTAAAACTTACTGTGAGCCTGGACTTTCCTTTGAGGCAGGTGACATACGCCATCTCACTTATTTCTTCCGAGAACTCTGTGAAATCGGTTCTGTGTTCATGCCCTCTTTCAGATGAGAAAATTGAAGCATGGAAGTCAGAGAACGGGAAACATCAGACTCCAGAAGGAGTGTGAGGATCAGCTGGTCGGCGTTTTTATTGAATATTTTGCACCACCGTACCCCACCCCCGCCTCCGGTTCCTTGCGCTGCTGTGAGGTAAGTAGAGTCAGGCGTGCACAAAGGAACGCCAGGAGCAGTGCGGCCTCGTTGGCACTTTCTTCATCGAGGAGGCCTGTGGAGAAGGGATGGATTACGGTGCGTGGGGGGAGAGGCAGGCAGGAGCCTCGAGAGGCAACGTATCCAGGGCCAGAAGCAAGTCCGTGCAGTGTGCCGACTCCCTGCAAGCGTGACCCGAGGCTGGAGGGGACGGGCCGGTGTCTCTTACATGCAGCTCCTGTGTCCACAGGATCTAGACAGGATTTTAAATGGGGGCCCCTCTGAGAGGATGTTTTGGGTGGTGATAACGAGCAGAAGACTTTAGACTCGGCCCCATCTGAGTCCAAATCCCGGCTCTGCTCCTTGCTGGCTGTGTGACCTCCGTTGAATCACCTAACCTCTCCGGGCCCCGTTTCCTCTTCCAAAAAACAGAGACAATGATTGACAGCAGCCACCTGCTGGGGCAAAGCGTGGCCTGGGATGGAGATAGGTCAGAGGGAGGACTCGGATATGGGCTGCTTATCTGCTGTATATTGGGCTTCCTGATAAGGCCTACCTTGTCGTGAAGGTTACGTGAGTAGCATGCAGGGAAACTGCTTAGGTAGGACCCTGGCACGGAGAAGGGGCATTTTTTTTTTAATTTTTAATTTTTTTATTTTTGAGAGACATGGAGACAGAGCGTGAGCAAAGGAAGGGCAGAGAGAGAGGGAGATACAGAATCTGAAGCAGGCTCCAGGCTCCGAGCCACCAGCACAGAGCCCGACGCGGGGCTGGAACCCACAGACCGTGAGATCATGACCTGAGCTGAAGTCGGCCGCTTAACCGACTGAGCCACCCAGGGGCCCCCCGAAGGTGCATTTTTAATACTGACACCCTCTTTCCTCCTCCCCTTCTCGTGTGTGCAGGGCACCTAGGGCACGGGGAAGGGGTTGTTTGACTTTAGGATGCAGAGTGCAAAGCTAGCAGTGTGTTCAGCTGCCTCCCCACAGTGGCGGTGGGGGGGCAGGGGAGGAGGACCGGGCTGCAGGAATTCGTTAGCACCAATTAACACCTGTGAGGCTCCCTTCTGCACACAGCCTGGTCTGCCTCCCTGCTGGCGTGGGGCCTAGAACACTTGGCAGAGGAAGCAGCCAGGCCCCAGGGGGCGAGGGGGACGTTGTGGAACCATCAGCTAAGGCTGGGCGCCCCAGCAGGTGTTATTCCTAGCTGGGTGGGAAGGTTCTAGAAAGCAGTGAGGTGGACGTGGAGCTTCGGGCCGGCCTGGTCTCAGGGCCATAGACGAATGCCTCTCCCAGGCAGTGACCCTTTCTAGCGCATCTGACACCCGGCGTGGGGGTCATCCCTTCCCCGACACAACGAACTTACCTGTAGCTATGATCTTGCAATGAAAGAAATAATAAAAATGGCTAGAAAAGAAACGCAGACAGTAAAAATTTTTTTTTAATGTTTATTTATTTTTGAGAGAGAGAGAGACAATGAGAGCAGGGGAGGAGCAGAGAGAGAGGGGGACAGAGGATCCGAACCGGGCTCCGTGCTGACAGCAGAGAGCCTGAGGCAGGGCTCGAACCCACACACCGCGAGATCATGACCTGAGCTGCAGTGGGATGCTTAACCGACTGAGCTACCAAGGTACTCCTAAAAGTGGGTTTTAAACCTATATAAATCTATCCATCTATCTTCATGCCAATAAAAATATTTAAAATAAAAGTATGAAAAAAGGAACATAGCAATGATTACTACTTTTTAGTTACATTAATGTATTTTCGAAAATAGAGAAAAACTCTTATCTCTTTATTAGTCTGTTATAGTACCAAATAATCACATTAGAGTTTCTGCAAATATAAGTACGTCGAAATTGATCTTCCCAAATCATATTCAATTCGTGACACTAAGCCATACTTGTCCATTCATCTGTGCTCGTAATTCGTGAAAGAACAATTATTCATCTTACCCTTGAAGATTTCCTCCCGCGTGAAGCAACAGATCTACAAATAGGAAAAGTCTCAAATAGCAGCATCGGTTTGGGAGAGACCATTTCCCAACGACATGGAGAAATCGCAGTGTGTTTCTGTCCTCATTTCTTCAGTTGATTACAGGGGTTCACGAAGGTTCCGGGAGTCAAAACCTTCCAGGACAATACCTTCGCCAGGAAATTTTCACTCTGGGAAAACCTGGCGTTCCTCTTCTCCAAAAACTAGAGACAGTGACTGAAAGAGAGAGACGATTGACACGATTCGACCCATGAGAAA
This sequence comes from Paguma larvata, assembly GCA_030068075.1. Classification (NCBI taxonomy): domain Eukaryota; kingdom Metazoa; phylum Chordata; class Mammalia; order Carnivora; family Viverridae; genus Paguma; species Paguma larvata. Next base: position 106,508,913 of record CM057827.1, on the reverse strand, counting down.
GAGGACAGAATTGAGGCACTCACGTGCTATTTCTCTACGTTGACAATGACCCTGCAGTCACCGATGATTTTGAATCCATTGAGACACAAACTATGCTTGAAGGTTTGAAAGATCTCGCTGTAATTGACTCGTCCTCCAAACAATCCCACAAGGTAGCCTACGTATACAGGACCTGCTTATAATTGGAAGTTCTCTGTATTGACTCATATGTTGAAAAAACACTATTTATTAATAAGTAAACAAAAAATGCTGACTTATGATACACCCCCATCCATACGCATGTTTAACGATTAATACGGCAATTATTTAGAACTTAGACCCTCTACTGTTCTTTTTTTTTTTACGATTTTCTTTTTTTAACATTTATTTGTTTTTGAGAGACAGAGAGACAGAGCGTGAGCAAGGGAGGGGGAGAGAGAGGGAGACACAGAATCCGAAGCAGGCTCCAGGCTCTGAGCCGTCAGCATAGAGCCCGACGCAGGTCTCGAACCCACAGACCGTGAGTACATGACCTGAGCCGAAGTCGGCCTCTCAACCGACTGAGCCACCCAGGTGCCCCCCAATGTACTGTTCTTAAGGAATATTGGCCCGTAGCTTTCTTATAACATCTCGTCTGGATTGGTAGAGGGTAATGCTAACCTCACAGAATGAGTTAGAGGTATTCCTACCTCTTCTATGTTTTGGAAGTTTAAGAAAGACTGGTGTTGACTCCTCCTTGAATGGTCGGTAGAATTCACCAGTGAGGCCGTTCGGTTCTGGGCTTTGCTTTGTTGGGAGATTTTTCATTATCGACTCCATCTCTTGACTTCTCATAATGCTGTTCAGGTTTTCATTTTCTTCTTGAGTCAAGTTTGGTGGTTTGTGTCTTTTTAGGAATTTGTTCGCTTCATCTAGGTCATCCAGTTTTTTAGCATACGGTTAATTGTTGTAGTCTCATAAGTTTTTTAAAAAAATGTTTAGTTTTGAGAGAGAGAGAGGAGAGCACCTAAGCAGGGGAGTGGCAGAGAGAGAAAGAGAAGGAGAGGGAGAGAGAGAATCCCAAGCAGGCTCCATGCTGTCAGTGCAGAGCCCAACACAGGATTGATCCCAAGAACTGTGAGATCATGTCCTCAACTGAAATCAAGAGTCAGATGCTTTTAAAAAATTTTTTTTAATGTTTTTACTTTATTTTTGAGAGAGAGAGAGAGAGAAAGAATGTGGGGGAGGGGCAGAGAGAGAGGGAGACACAGAAGCTGAAGCAGGCTCCAGACTCCGAGCTGTCAGCACAGAGCCCAACACAGGGCTCAGACTTAAGAACCATGAGCTCATGACCTGAGCCAGAGTCGGATGCCCAACCAACAGAGCCACCCAGGTGCCCCTAAGAGTTTGTTTTTAAGCACGCGGGGTTCGAACTCACAACCCCGAGATCAACTCAGGCTGCACTGACCGAGCCGTGTGCCGCCGCTTTTTTTCTAGTTTCTTAAAGCATAAAGTTCCATCGCTGATTTGAGAAGTTTCTCCTTTCATAAAGTAGGCCTTCGCAGCTACAAATTTCCCTCCAGGTGCTGCCTTCCCTGAATCCTAGAAGTTCTGGTACGTCGAGTTTTTGTTTTTATCGCATCAAAGTATTTTCTAAGGTTCTCGTTTCCCTTGCGATTTCTTTTTTGGCCCGTTGGTGACCTAAGAGTACTCGCCACCATTCCACGGAGTTGTGAATTTTCCAGCTTTCCTTCTTTGTTGGTTTCTACTTTCATTCCGTTGTGGGCAGAGAAGATAGTTTGCATGATTTAAATTTCTAAGATTCGAGACTTGTTTTGCGACCTAATGTATGGTCTATCCTGGAGAACGTTCCATGAGCCTGGGAGAAGGATGCAGACTCGGCTGCGGAATGTTCCGTGCGTGCCTCTCGGGTCTATTTAGTTCGTAGCTCTGTTCAAGTTCTTTGTTTCTTTATTGACCTTCTTCCTGGTGGTTCTATGCATTATCGAAAGTGGGGTATTAAAGTCTCTTATTATTGTTGTAGAAGTGCATGTTTCTCTCTTTCATTCTGTCAATGTTTGCTTCGTATGTTTCACTACTCTGTGGCTAAATACGATTCGTTTCTATTGTTATATCTTCTTGTCGGATGGACCCTTTTATGAGCATATAATATCCTTTTCTCTGGTAACAACATGTTTTTGTTTCCTTATTTTGAGAGAGAAAGAGAGAGAGCACGCACGAGGGAGGAACAGAGAGAGAGTCCCAAGCAGGCTCCACGCGATCAGAGCAGAGCCTGATGCAGGGCTTGAACCCCTGAAACTCGAGACCTGTGACCGGAGCTGAAATCAAGAGTTGGACGCCCAACCGACTGTGTCACCCAGGCGCCCCCGGTAACAACTTTTGAGTTAAAATCTATTTTGTCTGCTACTAGTATGTATAGCCACTCGGGTCTATTTTGGTCTCTCTTTGCATAGAATATCTTTTTCCAGCCTTCATTCCAACCTATTTGCGTCTTTGGGGGGCTTCAGGACAGGGGTGCCAGATTGAGCAAGTCAAAATACAGGACGCCCACTTGAATTTGAATTTCAAGACACAATGAGTAATTTTTTAGTGTAAGTATATTCCATGTACGCTTTGGGATGCGTTTATACTAAAATAATTATTCCCTTTTTATCTGAAATTCAAATTTAAGTGAGAACCCTATTCCAATAAGAATGCAAAGCCGCACACTCTGGAAACTTCCGATGCAAGGGGACAAATCAGGCCCTGGCTTGGCCCGGCTCCCACTTCGAGGGGGAAATACAGCCCTTGCACAGGGGGCTGGTAATACGAGGAAAAGGAGGAAGGGAAGGGGCAGCGTAAGCTTACCCTGAAGGCAAGGGGGCTAGTCGGGTCTTTACACGGTGGTCCCTGCTCCTTCCTGGTTCTCCCAAGGTCCCCCTGCCCACACGTCATTGTCCCCCCAGGGCCCAGCACCCAGTTACCTTTTCACCCAGTGATAGGGGCTGGGGAGTCGGGCACGAGACCCGTGGGGGACCGGGGTACTCAAGACCCCCGCGGCGCATGCGCACTGCTGTCCGCGGGCACAGAGTGCCCGCAGCTCCTGGAGGCGCTCGAAGGAGCGCGTTTACTGGAGACACAACCCCACGCGTACTGTACACCCAGGACCACCTAACGCGTCGTCGGGTAAACGTGTTCTCGTCGGCTCGGGCTCCCTGAGACATGGTTCACACAGACGCCCGGTCCCTGCATCCATCTGCCTGCTTGTTCCTACGCCCCCAACCCTGTCCCCAACAGTGGCTCAGCCACAACAAACCTCATGGACTCTGCCTGTCCTTTCTCAGGCTCTCGGGTGCGTGCGTGAGAGTATGTGCGCCCGCGTGTGGATTTTCTCCTGCTCTGTCTATCCGGTATCTGTCCGTCTTCCTCTCTCGCATCCCAGCCGTCTCCCCCTCCCCGCAGGAAGGCCGAGGGAGGGTGGGCAGGCCTGGGCTCCATGACCACCAAGGAGCCTCCCCTGGGGAAGGAGAAGATGCTGGGAGGCGGCCTTGGCTTTCACCCTGGCCGTGGCTCTGAGCGGGGCTGGGGGCGAGGGCCGCGGGGAGAGCAGGGTCGGAGAGGCAGGCACGGCACGGCCATCCGGACGGGGCACTGCCCAAGTACCGCACGGCGGCAGAGGGCGCGACGGCGCCGGCCAGACCCAGGGCGGAGAGACACAGCCGGGCGGGGCGTCTGCAGCCGGCGCCCCTCTACAAGCGCCCTCCAGACCTCCCTGATTCTGGAAAAAAAAAACCCTTCAGCCCCAGCAACACGGGGAGGTGGAACTGTGCTGGAGCGCGCCTGGCGAGCACACAGGCCGCTTAGAACCGCCTGGGCACTGGCGCCCTTGCCCTTCGTGTGCCATTCCCTTGGGGGACATGTGGCCCCTCCGACGTTCCCGTTTTGGATCCCCCCCCACACCCTGGGTGGGAGGGCGCTGGCGGGGAAGAGTACCCTGATCGTGCCATTGGAAGCCCAAAGAGTGGGTGCGAATTTGCACAAACCCCACGACGGGGTGAGGAGCCTGGCGTCTGGTTCCTCTGGGCGCCTCGGGTCGCCCTGGCGCTGCTGTCACCCGGAATCTTCCGTCAGAAGGCCCCGCCGCCTGGCCCCAAGGCCCTGAAGCCATACCCGAGGGCAGCTAGAGGGGACCAGCTGGCAAGGGGTGACCGAGGAGGTGGGCTGTTAGTGGAGCACCGTGCTTTGAGAGAGGGCGGGCCGCTGCTGCCCCTGTGCCTGCTCAGGAAAGAACTAGCAGACTGGGCTCCCCCGGGGGTCGGGGGAGGGGGTCCCCTGCTGGAGGGCCAGACTTTGTGAGGCTCCTGCCAGGGGTTGCCGCTCTCCCTGCCAGTCCTGCTTCCCCCCTCCCCAGCTGCCACAAGTTGAAGCCTCGACGAACCTCCTGCACCCCTGACTCCCACGACAGAACTCCAAGTGACACAGATACTGAGAGCCACAGTCGTGGGCGCCGGTGTGGAAACACAGGGAGGTCTCGGGCCCCGTAGTTAAGGCGGCGGTGGGCCGCCCCGCCCTCTTGTGGACAACCTCTGGAACTACACCTCCAGGCGGGGTGGGAAGCAGGGCTTGCTCCCACCTCAGGGCCACCGTGAGACTGTCAGGGATCACTCTACCAATGGGGAGACTGAGGCCCACAAAGAGGCGAAGGATTAAAGGCAGATAGGACCTGGGGGCGCCAACATCTCGTCCTCGGCCCTCCATCTTGTCCCTTCAGCTCTAATTGTGGGCACCAGCTTGGGTACCGTCAAGGTTGCCCTCTCCCTCCCTTGGTAGCCACCCGCGCATCCTTTCTTACACTGGCCTTCGCCGCAATCCCCGAACCACTGTGACTGTCCCCCACAGGTCCTTCCACCTCTGCAGCCAGGGCGACCTTCCAGGAGCCTGGCCTTCAGAGCCCCCTCCTTCCTGCCCTGAAGTCTATACTGTGGTGCTCCCTCCTGGAAGGTCCTCCGGCAGTGTGGTCCCTCCTCCCAGCTGGCCATTCCCTTCCCTCACCCAATCGTCACCAAGCACCTCGGAACCGCAGAAGTCTAATGTCCCCTCCGCCCAGGCGAGGTTGTTTCTTCCCCCATGGACTGGCGCCCTGCACCCGTGGCCCGTCTCAGAGCCTTTATTCCACGTGGCGGGAGTAACAGTTCCTTACTGCCGCCCTAACCTATTACCACAGGCCTGCGGGCTTGACAACAACACAAGTTTATTCTCTTACAGAAAGTCTGAAGTCCAGACTCAGTCTCACTAGGCTAAAGTCAAGTCATCAGCAAGGCTAGTTCCTTCCAGAGGCTCATTTTCCAGCCTACCTATTCGGGCCACTACGCGGGAGGCAAGGTCCGACCTGTGCTCGCAGAGTGTAGGAAGGAGGGCAAGTCTTTATTTTCCTAAGCCGAACCTTGATTGAGGCGCTCCGGTGTTTTTTTCCCTCACACCACCAAACAGTTCTGCCATTCTCCACGGACACTGACCGGGTGTCCCACACATTCAACTCAGTTCTTTTTTTTTTTTTTTTAATTTTTTTCATGTTTATTTTATTTTTGAGAGAGAGACAGAGAGACAGAGCATGAGCAGGGGAGGAGCAGAGAGAGAGGGAGACACAGACTCCAAAGCAGGCTCCAGGCTCTGAGCTGTCAGCACAGAGCCCGATGCGGGGCTCGAACCCATGACCCGTGAGATCATGACCTGAGCCCAAGTTGGATGCTTAACCGACGGAGCCCCCCAGGCGCCCCACATTTAACTTAATTCTGACACTATCTACCTGGGATAGTATCAGATCCCACAGGGGAAGGGCACGGTCCTAAGTGATCACCCCCCGCCCCCTTTCAGATGCCAATTCCAAGTCCCACATTGTAGCCTGTGCTTTTTTTTTTTTAAGTTTATTTATTTATTTTGAGAGACTGAGAGAGAACATGTGCCCTTGAGCGGGTAAGGGACAGAGAGAGAGAGAGAGGAGGAGAGAGGACCCCAAGCAGGCTCCTCACCCCTGTCAGCACAGAGCCGGATATGAAGCCCGAACCCACGAACCGAGAGAGCGTGACCTGAGCCGAAAGGAGGAGTTGGACGCTTAACTGACTGAGCCACCCGGGCGGCCCTCATTTTATCTTTAAATTTTTATTTATTTATTTATTTATTTATTTATTTATTTATTTATTTTTATTTTATTTATTTATTTTTTCATTTTATTTTTTTTTAGTTTCATTTTATGCTTGGAGAACAGCTTCAGCTGCATGAAGGCCCTGCTGGCACTGACGCTCCCTGAGAGGGGCTGCGGGGAGCAGAGACACTCTCCCAGGCCGGGTCTCACTGCGGGGAGACCCCCCCCACCCCCCGCATCGCAGGCTGCGGAGGTCTCCCAGTTCATGGCTGGGCCCTCCCAGCCCCCCGCTCCTCAAGGGCCTCCGTGCGGCCCGGCCTCTGACCTCGCCAGCCCTCCCACTCTGGCCTTCCATGCCTGCAACACAATTCTGCCTTTCCTGACGCCCGGCGGGCCCTGCCAGCAGCTTTCCCAGACCTCCGCGCGCTCCAGACCTTGTGGGCTGCTCGCTCGAATGCAGAGTCCTGGGCCCCATCCCCGGAGATGCTGCAGTAGCAGGGTAGGAGGGGGCCCGGGCAGGCGCTTTGGTAAGTGTGTCCTTCCCATTCAGTCCTCTGATCACACCTGGGGAAAGACGGGCTGGGCTTCGAAGACAAACGCCAGTGTGTAAGTTCATTGAAGGCTTTTAGTCCTCATCCCCGGCCCGGGGCAAGGGAGCCCCACACAGCCCCGGAGGCTGTCACTCGTCTTGCCAGCGGGCAGGGAAATTTGCCCGTTTCTTATTTTTTCTTCGGCAACTGCTGCTGGCAAAACAAAGCACGGGGTCATTTCTACATTAAAGAGTCAGTAAAACACCCTGCCCCTTCAACTAGCAGGGGTGTCCCTGGGTCCCAATTGTTCCTTGCCCCTCAGGTGTGCTGCTCGTCTGGCAAGGCACAGCCGTCTCTCACACGTCTGCCTACCGCCCCTCTTTCCCAGTGCACGCGATAGTGTCCCGCATGTAACGTGCTTAGTAGATATTTGCCGAAATGAGGAGGATACGGCGGTGAAAGAGAAACGCGCGCCCTCCGTGGCCGGCAGGGGTCACTTCCTCACCCATGACTTCTTTTTATTCCCCACGGCTCCTCAGCGTATCAGGACCTGGAGATAAGGGAACTAAGGCTCAGAGAGGGGAATTAACTGGCCTAGCATCACACAGCAAGTCAGGGCAGAGCTGGGATTTGCTCCAAGGTGTGTCCAGCTCCTTGCCGCCAACAGGGGGTTAGCAGGGAGGCCGGGGGCCCCATATCCTCCTCTTCCTCCTTTTTTCTCGAAGACCACATCCTGTCTGGTGTCCGGGGGAAGGCAGCTGCTCTCTCCTTCTTACCCCTACCCTCCCAGCCACCTGGAGCTCCCCCGGGCCTGCCAGGCAGTGGCAGCAGGAGACGGCTTCCAGAGAGCCTGAAAGGTGCATTATGTATGGGGTGGGGGGGGTGGGGGGGTGTCCCCACCTACCCCTCCTCAGTGTATCCCCAAAGCAGGTTGGGACCCAGCCTCACCCGTCAGCTTCTCCTTGCCTGCCCTCCCCGGGGCCATCGCCAGCCCCAGCTCACTCACTGGTCCCTGAAGAAGCCCCAGTGCCCCCTCTGCCCTCCCTGCCGTCCCCTTCTGGGAGGTGCCCACCAGTACCTGTTGGGTTGCCCCGCCTGCCGTGGGGTTAAGACACCCCTCACCTGCCAGGACTGCCCTCCCCCGCCAAAGGCCCATCGCGGTTCCCAAAGGCCCATCGCGGTTCCCAAATGCCCGCCACGTGAGGTGTGTCTTCGGGGCCTCCCAGAACAGAAGAGAGGAAAGAGGTTCCTGGGAAAGGCAGCTTTCTCGTCCATCATCCACCGCAGCCGGTGGAGTCCTGGTTAGCAGTGCAGACACCGATGGCAGACTGCCCAAGGTCAAGTCCCGGCTTGGCCACCCATCAGCTCTGTGACCTCGGACATTCACTTAACCCCTAGACCTCTGTGCTTCAGAGCGATAATGAAAATAATGGTACCTGCCTCCCCGGGGTTACACCTAAAGCACTTAGACCAGGGACTGGCTGCGAGGAAGCCCTCAGAGAAGATGCTGTTCTGGTTACGACGTGGCCTTAATTTTGAAAACGTGGGCGTGCAGGTCAGGCTTGCCCTCCCCGCATCACCACTTTCCAGACGTATGAGATTAGCCTTGAACCTCGGCTCCCTCATTGGCAGCCCTCCCAGGCCTCCGTTGAGGCTTCGACTCCATATTGCAATTCTCCACGTGTCCCCTTCCAGCACTGGCAGGAACGCAAGTGGGCCAGACCTTGTGTTGAGCTCTGGGTCCCCTCCGCCTCACCGCCTCACCGAGGCAGCCCGGCTTTGCATATCCCCACCCCGGGGCCATTCACGGCCAACAAGAGCCATTTGTTTGTTTCCAAAAGCTTCCAGAAGCTGGAAGCCTGACTCAACTCGGATGCCAAGACCTTGAGAGAGGTCTGCAGGGCACCGATTCCGAGAGGCAGGGAGAAGAGGCCCTCGGGGCCCTCAGGAGGGCTCCGGGAAGTGCTCCGGGCTCTGCGAGGCGGCTCTGGCCACGCATCTCGTGGGCTTGGACAGTGAGGATGTTGGCAGCCGCTGCCCATTCCGGTGGAATCCTGGGAGGGGGAGGAGACCCCTAATAATAACCAAATAGACTTTTCCAACCCGGCGGGATGAGCTCTCTGCGAAATAAAGACGATTTCATGGAGATGAAGAGCAGTTCAGACACGCCTGGGGGTAAGGACTGGGGTTCACCTTGCTCCACAAACAAAGCGCTTTGGCTCTTGCGGGGCTGCCCTTGGGGGTCCGTTTGACCTCAGCATCTGTGGCCTGAGCCACATGGGTCTGGGCTTTATAAACCTGACGTTTGTGGACTTTTTGAGCATGGTGGATTTCTAGATGGGAAGGCCCGCCCCCTTAGGTACTTACACCTGCATTATAAAAGGTGACATCTGATTGTGTGCGGAAGGGCAGGAGGGGCCAGTGCTTAGGGGACAGGCCTCCCAGCGGTGACCCACCCCACCAGAAGCCTGGGCCAGCCCTGACACCCTGGTTCCCTGCCTTGCAGCTCTATTATCAGCAAGCTTTGTGGAAAGATGGTCAAAATGAGTGGGTTTCCCTTCGCCTGCCCTTTTCTCCTTTCTCAGCCCCTGAACCCCCAGTCATCCTTGGGGGTCCCAGCCAGGAACTCCCAGGGGTACAGGAGTAGGCGGGCCGTCTCTTCTTTCCCTTTCCGAACTTGCCCCCTGCCACACCGCCTCTACCCCCTCCAGTTCTAACGCGCCCACACCCTCTTCCCCAGCGCTCAGGTCATGGAGGGAGGGCCGGATGGTGGTCCGTGGCCTTGAGACGGACCCCACTGACCTTGACCCCGGACCCTCAGCGCAGACCCTCCTGAGGGAACCCAGCCCCTGCTCCCCTCCATCCAGACTCTGCCGTGAATAATCAGAAGAGCCTCAGAGAGAGGAGGTGGCCGTGTGCTTTTCTCTCTTCGTAGAGTCGGGGAAACCATCAGCCGCGAACGAAGTCCCTCTCTTCTCTTCCGTGACAACGTTAATATTGTGCAAATTTCATCGAGACGGAAAACAAGGACTCCTACCCTGGTGCGGTTCGGGAGTAGTGCTCTGGGTCCGGAGCCAACGGCCAAGAGAGATTTCTCGAGACATCTTTGGTACAACAAGGTGATTTTATTAAAGCACGCGGGGTGGCCCCTGGGTAGGGAGAGCCGCTCTGGGGTGGGGGGAGTGACTGATGGCACACTGGGGAGTTGGGGGAGGGGCAGGAAGAAGGGCGCTTTCTGAAAGGACTTTCATATGCTAAAGAGGATTCCGAGGATCCTGGAGGCCTTGCTCTTGCGGAGCTAAAATTATTTTTCCCTCCAGCCAGGCATTAACATTAAGACAAGGCGGTTGGGAGTTTCTCGGAGGGATGTTTTACTCCGCCTGCCTCACGAATTTGTCTGTCACCGGGCTGCAGGTTAGAAAGAAATCTAATCTCCTCTACATTTTCTTCTCGCCTTTGTTCCCCACCTCACCCCGGAGGGGAGGGTGACACTCAGGCTGCAGGAGACGGAGTCTAGAGGTTTCTGGAGATTGCCTTTTCCTTGTAAATCATTAAGACATTTGTAAGCTGACGGAGACTCCTGCGTGACTGTGATCTCTCTCCGTTGACTGTTCGTTGTCCCCTTTCCTTTGTTCGTGGGCAGCCAGAAGAGGCTGGAGAGCCCAAGGAATGTCACACATATCCCATGGCGGGGGGTGGGGAGGTTGTCGTTTGTGCTTTGCCCTCAGCTTGCTTTTGGGCTCCCTCATCACCGCCGGACCCTGGGAATCTGGGCCCCTCTCCGGACACCCTGCATGCAGACTCCCGAGTCCAGACACAGGCAGGCAACGCAGGGGAGAGGGGAGTCCCAGCGCCCTGGGCCACCGCCGCCTGCCGTCCCTACTGGCCAGCGCCGACACCACAGAGCCAGCCTGGCATCCTCTCTCTCTCTCTCTCTCTCTCTCTCTTTCTTCCCCTCCTCTGCTTTCTCTGGCTCTCAAAATAAATAAACTTAAAAAAATTTTTTTTAATTAATTTTTTAAAGTAAACTCTATCCACACTGTGGGGCTCAAGTTCACAACCCTGAGGTCAAGGGTCGCGTGCTATACCGACTGAGCCAGCCACGTGTCCCAGTAACATCTGTATTTAAAAAAAATTTTTTTTAATATTTATTTATTCTTGAGAGAGAGAGACAGAGTGTCAGCGGGACAGGGGCAGAAAGAGAGAGGGAGACCCAGAATCCAAAGCAGGCTCCAGGCTCTGAGCCATCACCACAGAGCTGGACGCGGGGCTTGAACTCACAGACTGGGAGATCATGACCTGAGCTGAAGTCCAGCACTTCACCCACTGAGCCACCCAGGCGCCCCAGCATCTGTATTCTTAAAAAGCTGCTGGGGTGACTCTAACGTGCACCTTGGGCTGCCAGCACCATCTTATCCAAGCCACTCCTTCCAGTTAGAGGGCGCTCCCCCCGCCCCCCCGCCAGGCATCAGACAGGACCGGGTTCAGACCCCAGCTCGCCCGTTTACTGGTTGTTGGGGTGGCTTGGTCCGACTTTAGCCCCAAACACGGGGGTAGTTGGCGTTGAACCCTGGCTCCACCCTTCCCGGCTGTGGGACTTTAACTTACTCAGTCTCTCTGAGCCCTGGTTTCCTCACCCACCACGTGAAAACAATAGGGGAGATGAGGGCAAAGTCCTGGGGCTGTATCCGCACGGCTGGGGGGGGGGGAGAGTGGGCAGGTATGGAGAAGCCCTCTCCTCTCTTCCTTCGGGGCACCGGGTGACTTCGAGTCAGAGCCAGGAGCACCCGGGCGGCTCTCTGCCGGCTGGGTGTCAGGGGGCGTGGGTGTGGGTGTGTGTCTGTGATCTGTTCTAGGGAATCCCCAGGCTTCGGAAGCCGACCCGCTCTGGGCTTCTGATAGATTTTTTTGGTTTATTATTCTTTTCTTTTTGCGAAAGTAATTATCTACTTATTGTAGAAAATTCAGAAAATTACAGAGAAGCAAGAAAAAACAAAATAACGAACCCCAAACAAAAACCCCCAAAGTACCAGATTTACAGCCGGTCGAGGTTTCACTTCGGCATATTGCTTTTACATTTCTTTCTTTGCAACTTGCCTTGGTGGAGTTGTTTATCTCTACGATTGTGGAGACGATCGTGCATGATATGACTCTTTTATATTACACATTTTTCCTCACATCATTAAGGTTTTTTTTTTCAAGCGTCTTTTTCTTTTAAGGCCTCGTAACCTTCCTACGAGGGACCCTGAATTCCGTAACCATCGCCCTGGTGTTCCTTCGCCTGTTTCCCCAGTTATAACGCGGCCGTGAGATCCAGCTTTGGGCATAAATCTTTTCCTGCGCCTCTCTGCTGGTTCCCTCAGGACCCAGGCCCAGAAGGGAAATTACCGAGCCAAAGAGAATGAGCCTTTTTCAAGCTACGGACTCTGAAGCCGCCCCGCCCCGGACACCTTGCTTCCGTCTCCCGGGGTGTCCGCCCACCCAGCCACCTTTGGCTCTGAGGATGTTCTGCAGTGAAATAAGCCATTTCTTCTTTTCATAACGGTGAGCGTCTTTTTCCGTCTCATAGTCATTTGCTGATGGAGCCCCCCTAACCCAAGACGGGGGTCATGCAGGGTGTGAAGGGGACATGGGAGCCCCCAAGTCTCCCCGATGGTGGGGGAGGAAGTCAATTCTGTTGCTCCCCAACCCCACCCCACCCCCAAACCCGGACTGACTCTGTCAGTGTCCCGCCTGTCTGTGGTTTATCAGGGAGTCGGGAATGAACGGGTTTAAAGAGCAGGAACCTTGCCAAATGCTCCAGCCCAAGCAAGGGCAGTCGTAGGGTCTTAGAAACCATAGGGTTCTTTCGCTAGGTCTGCGAGGAGGAAGGGGCCCGGGCTGGAGGGCTGCCTGAGGGAGGAGGTAAGATCCGTTCGGACACCGGCAGCCGCATGTTTTCCCGGTGGGACCTGCTGGCCCACAGGTCGGCATTTCCAGGCCTCCTGAGGGCTTTGCTCTGCTCGGAGCCCTCGGCAGAGCCCCAAGGAGGTTCTGGGCAGGAGCCCACCCATTTGTTCCGCGCCCTGAGGCACGAGCCCCGGGGTGGCCCATCCACGGCTGTGTCTGGGCCCAGTCTCCGCCTCCTCCAGCCATTCACCCCAGCGCCCCAGAGGTGACCGAGGGCACCCCCTTCTGGCAAAGCCAAGGCCTCCGTGTTAGTCGACTCTTCTCCCTCCTCATATGCCAACAGTAGGGCACCAGCCAGTCCTTCCACCCTGTTACTGCCTCTCCCGCCTGTCACCTTCCAGCTCATTTCCTGCTGGCATGCTACTCAGCCCCCACCTTGGTGCCCACATCCTTCTTGTCCCCTGCAATCCCTTCTCCATTGGGAAGCCAGAATGACCTTTCTAGGATTCCAATGGGATCCAGCCACCTGCTGCTTATAACCCTCAATGGCTCCCCATTCCTCTCAGGGAGACATCCATACTTCCTTTTCATGGCTGGTAAGGCCCCGCATGGTCTGGCCCCTGCCTTGGTTTCCCTTCCCATCTCTGACAGCGCATCGGTCCCCCTCCCCCCACAGCCCTCAAATCCTCACGTATCATGCACGGAGCACGAGAGTGCCCTCTTGCTTTCCAAGCTGATTCCTCTGCCTCTTTGCTGGATTCACTCCTACTAACTCTTCAAACCTCTGCTAGACATCACCTCCTCCAAGAAGCCTTCCCCTTCACATGAGTCTCCTGCGGCATCTGTCACAAACCGCCACAAACTCCGTGGTTTAAAACAACAAAAATTCAGGCACCTGGGTGGCTCAGTTGGTGAAGTGTCCAACTCCTGATTTCGGCTCGGGTCTCCAGCTCATGGTTGGTGAGTTTGAGCCCTGCATCGGGCTCCGCACTGGCAGCGTGAAGCCTGTTTGGGATTCTCTGTCTCCCTCTCTCTCTGCCCCTCCCCTGCTTGCGCGTGCTCTCGGTCTCCAAATCAATAAACTTCAAAACGACAAAAATCCACTCTCTGAGAGTTCTGGAGGTCAGAAGTCCTGAATGAGTCTTAGGGGCCTGAAATCAAGCTGTCGGCAGGGCTCTGTGCCTTCTAGAGGGCTCGGCGGGGAGTCCCATCTTGGCCTTTTTTGGCCTCTGAGGCCGGGGCATCCCTCCCTCAAGTCACTCCAGCCTCCGGCTGACATCATCATGGGTCCTCTCTCTTGGACACTTCTGCCCCCCCATTTTTTAAAAAAAATTTTTTAATGTTTATTTCTTTTTGAGAGAGACAGAGAGGCAGAGTGTGAGCAGGAGAGGGACAGAGAGAGAGGGAGACACAGAATCCGAAGGAGACTCCAGGCTGTCAGCCGAGAGCCTGATGCCGGACTCGAACTCACGAACCCTGAGATCACGACCTGAGCCGAAATCAGATGCCCAACCTACTGGGCCCCCCGGGCACCCCCTGCCTCCTTCCTCTAAGGACTCTTGGGATTACATCGGGCCCACCCGGATCATCTAGGGTCTTCTTCCCAGCCCATGACTCTTAATTTAATCACACCTGTAAACTTTGCCACATAAGGTAACCCTCGCGGATTCTGGGATTTAGAGCACGGACATCTTTGGGGAGCCATTATTCAGCCTAGCACACCCCTCTCCCTCGGCTCAGGATGAGAGGCCTCTCCCTGTGCTGACACAGCTCCCCGAGATCTCGTGTGCACTGGAGCACACCCACCTGTATTTACTGCTGGTTTCCTTGTCCGACTCCCCTGCTTGGCCGAGCTGCAGGGACCCAGCCGTCCTATGCGCTGCCCTGTTCTGAGGGCCGGGCGCGCTGCCTGCCCCGCAAACAGGGCTCACTCACTGAAGGTCCGCTAAGCGTATGGATGTCTACCTGCCTGGCTTCCGCAGGCACCCGAAGGCCGACGGCAGGGGGCCCAGCTCCTGGGCAGCCTCTGCAACAGCCCCACACCCCGCATCCCGGTCAAGCAGCGAGTCTCCCTCTTCCCCGCCCCCTCTGCTCCCAGGAGGCAGCCACCCAGCAAGCCGCTAGGTTGGGAGAAGTGCAAGAGCCAAGGTCTGGAGGCGAGATCAGGATGCCGGTGTAACTGGAGAGGCTGACAACTTGGGGTGGCTAAAGCAGGAGATGCGGAGAAGGGGGGAGAAGGCAGGGAATGGGGCAGGAACGGGTCCTGATCACGCTTGAGGGGGGGCCTCAGATGTGTCCGGGAGGCAGTTTGCAATCAGGAAGGAGATGTTGCAGCCAGCTGGTGTTGAGAAGACTGGAGACTAACGGGCGCACACTTGCACACAGCCTCCCTCTGATGGGGCTGTCACCGAGGCAACAGATGAAGCTGGTTGCCCAGCAACGAGGCCCACCTCTTCCATCCCTCTTATGGCCATTTCTGCCCCTTGGGAGCTTTGCGCCCTTTCTAGAATGTTCCAGTGTTTAGATGGAACCAGATTCCCTCTGGGTCCAAACACCGAGGATGGCAGATGAAAGGGGCTGCTATTGTGGTCGCTGGGGTCGGGGTCATGGATTTGGCCTCAGGAGAGAGGCGGGCTGAGGCGGCCTAAGCGAAGACAGAGGAACGAGGGAGTGTTTCAGCCTCAATCTTCCCTGGGTATTTTTCCTTTCCCATTTTGACTACAACGAAGCCTGGGAGTCAGGAGACCCGGGTGCTGGCCTGGGTCTGACTCCCACTTGCTGGGTGTTCTGAGCAAGGGACTTTTCCTCCTTGGTTCTTAGTTTCTTCACCTGTAGCGGGAGGATTTAAGCCAGCGATCACCAAGGTCCTTTTTGGGCCTGACATTCTGTGGTTCCACGACCTTGGGGGGCAGAGGCGGAGCAGACGCCAGGCTCCACGCTCCAGCCAGGTCTCTGTAACCGCTCCCCCCTCCCCTAACCCACCCAAGCCCACAGGAGCTGATCTTGGTCTATTGGAGGGAGAGGGAAGGAGAGCCACCTGCCTCTGGGCCTGCCATTCATGAAGGGCCCCACATCTAGACTTTAGAATCCATACCCAGGAAGTTATTAAGTCACCGTCATGTCTTACACGTGGTAGCTGTTAATCCGGAATCGTAAGTATTTAAAGTGAGCTGCAGTCTTGGTAACCCAGCTCGCCGCTCTTCGTCTTTCAAACAGACCATGGTCTGGAGAAATGGAAGTAGCCAGGCCTCCACCTACCTGTCAGGGCCCTGGCTCCCTGGGCCCAGGGCCTCAGCCACTCAGTGTCCCTCCCAGGGGCCCTGGGGGGTCTGGGCTGCCTGGAGATGACGCGGGACTTTCAGAGGGAGTGAGGTGGCTGGTCCAGGCCCGTGTCTGCTGGGGATGCAGGAGGGGGCAGGTGTCGTGGAGAAGAGGGAGAGGCAGCGTGGGGGAGGGTCCGCAAGCGTGGAAGCAAGAGCCAGGGGCAGCACAGCCTCTGGCACAGCCTGTGTGAGGACTGCCTGGGGCTAAGGATCTCCAAGGGAGACGAGCCACCCCAGGCTGTGGCTTGAGCCTGCGGGGAGAGCCCCGGGGGGCTCACTTGCTGGGTCTCCCAGTTCCCAACCCAGACAGTGAGGTACTTGGTTGCCGGGCCTGGGGGTCAGGCACTCACACACGATGAGTCCCTGGAGAGCACAGAGCAGCCCAGCTCTGTGCCCTCTGATCTGCCTCTTCCGGGTCATGACTTAGATTCTACCAAGTGGACCCCTTTCCACCTGGCTGGGCCAATGACCCTTAGGAAAGGCCGAGTGGGGAGTCCCGTTCAGGGTCATCCCAGGGGTGGGCAGCCTGGGTCCTCTTCCCCTGGAGGGGCACCATTCCCCACTGACTCGCACTCCCAGCAAGGCAGTCATGCCCACCTCTGGCTCAGGCTCTGCACACCAAACAGTCCAAACCCAGGGGCCGGTGGCAGGGAGGCTGGAGGTGCGGGGACAGTACCGGTGGGCCGGGCGGCCGCTCCCTCTGGGATGCCAGGGGCCTGGGGTTGAGCTCTGGCTGTCAGGCCTACAGCGCCATGCCCCGTTTAGTCTCAGAGCCCCCCTCTGGGAAATGAGGGAGCTGGACTCTCCAGAGCCCCTCCAATCTCCGTGCGCTAGGGCCCCAAAGGGACCTTTCCGCCTGCTGGAGAAAACCTTCCCGGGCAAGGCTGGGGGATTTGCTCTGAGACAGCACCACCTGCTGGCCCTTCTGGGGATGACGCCCATCCCTTCTAGTGGGGGACCCCAGAATCCCCGAACTCACCCGTTATATTAAAATGTGCCTCTTGAGTCTTATTTTGCCCGGGTCAATAAATTATTCAAGATAGGTGCTATCATGTTCCAATCTTATAGATTATGATCCGAGCTTCAGAGAAGTTAAATAAGTTGCCTAAGTTGATCAGCGGCGGGGGGTGAAATTCAATGCTACTGGGACCTAAATCAGTCAGAAGAAACAATCCACCCCAGGGGGCTCCTCCAAGCTTGTTTGGGGCTTGGCTGGGGGAGCTCCGCGTTTTCTTCCTGGCAGGAGAGACGGAGCTTCAAATCTGCCTCAGGCAAGCCGCAGCATCCCTCAAGGAGAACACCCAGCGTCAAGCACCCCCGGGGCCTGGTAGCCTCATCACCTCCTGGCTGCTGCCTGCTCCCATGCCTGGGAAACCTCCCAAGTCTATTCGCACCCCTCGGGAAGTAGGAAGCACAGAGCTTACCAAGACCGAGAGACCAAGTGACTTGCCCGCGACTGTCACCGCAAGTTCGATGGTAGTGACCCAATTTGTCAGCTCAGGGCTTTTCCCGTTCTGTCCTCCCTGGTGGCCCCTTCACCGTGACCCCCATATGGCCGGAGCCGATTCAGCTGGGGGCTAGCCAAGGGCCAGCATGGGAACAGGAGGGAAGGAGCTGGAAGTCCTCACCCAAGACAGCAGGAGAGTTTGGTGTCACAAGAGCAGACACATGAAAACGCCTGCTAAACTATCAACAAGCCAGTGAAGAAGACCCAAAACCAAGCTTGGGAGGTCCGGATAAAAAATGCTGGAAAGGAAGAGTGGCAGATTAAAAAGTGCAACCAAACTCTCAGTGAACTACATACTGTACAGCTCGGTGCCCTCAGCGGGGTGACATCACAGGCCCACTTCAAGGGACGGGTATATATATATATATATATGTATATATACACATGCATATCAGACCAACATACTGAAAGTGGTTATTTCTGGGTAGGAGGATTGTAAGTGATGTTTCTTCCCCTTGATTATATATAGTTTCCAATTTTCCCGCAAAGACTTTGTATTGCTTATGTAATAAGACAAAAAAGTGATTCGTAAAAAGGAAGCAAGGAAGAGAGAATATCTTTATGAGTTGGGGAAGGAGAGGAAGAATGTGTCTTAAACTACGAAAAGCATAAAGCAACAAAGAAAAGATTAGGAAGACAGACTAAAACTATTTGCCATTCGTTTACAAACAAGGGATTAGAATATGATGTGGGGAAAAGGTAAGTAGGGGCTCCTGGGTGGCTCAGTCAGTTAAGCATCCAACTTTGGCTCAGGTCATGATCTCACCGTTCCCGAGGTCGAGCCCCGCATCGGGGTCTGTGCTGACAGCTCAGAGCCTGAAACCTGTTTCAAATTCTGTGTCTCCCTCTCTGTCTGTACCCCTCCCCCGCTCCTGCTCTGTCTGTCTGTCTCTCTCTCAAAAATAAATAAACATTAAAAAAATTCTTAGTCTTTGAGAGTCTCTTATGTTATGTCTTCCTCCCTCTCTGGCTTTTCTTTGGGGTGCGGGAGGAGGGAGAGTGGGTGATGGGCACAGAGGAGGGCACTGTTGTTGGGATGAGCGCTGTGTGTTGTATGGAAACCAGTCTGACAATAAATTATTTAAAAAAAAAAAAGTAAGTAATCCAAGAGAAAAGCGGGCTGAGAATGTGAAAGGCAGATGGCAGACAAGGGCGACAACCAAGCTCATCAATGAACACACGAGAAGGCGTTCGGCCTCACTGGTTGGCCCGTTTCTCATCCATCACGGCGACAGAGATGGAAGTCGAAGGTACTGAGTACTGGTAAGGATTGGGAGACGGGAATGCTCTCATTCGCTGCCGGAAGGAGTATAAATTAGCAAGGTCACTTTGGAGAGCAATTTGGCAGTAAGTGGTAAGTTTGTGAATGCCCACAGCAGCTTCGTTTGGAGGTCTATTGCTAGAGAAACACGTACACACACACACAGGGAGGTGTGTACGCGGCGGCGAGCTGGAGCCAACCCGCAGGGCCTCAGGTCCAATTCTCCCCGACTCTGCGTTTGGTGACGTCAGTCGTGGTGGGAGTGTTTACGTGGAAATTAACAAACACTCCAAAGCAACGCTCTTTTTCTTTTCTTTTTTCTTTTCTTTTTTTGGCGGGGGAGAGCTGATGGTTGAACAGGTACCAGCACGCCATCACAGAGACGTTCTTTGCAGCTTTGAGTTCAATAGAAAGAAGGCTGGCTACTTTGCATGTCCATTAACAGAAGAACAGATACATAAAATGTGGTATACTCATCCTGTGGAATAGGGTGCAGAAGTTAAAAGAATCAAATTTCTTATCAACACGGACTGATTTAAAAAGCATAAGGTTAAGCTAAAAACGAGTGGCTGAATGAAGTGTTCAGTAGAGATTAAAAACAATAATCGACATTATGCATGGAACATTCGTCATTTTATTTTTCTTAATGTTTATTTTTGAGAGAGAGAGACACACACACAGTGCAAGCAGGGGAGGGGCAGAGAGCGAGGGAGACACAGAACCCGAAGTAGGCTCCGGGCTCCGAGCTGTCGGCACAGAGTCTGACGCAGGCCTGGAAACCCACAGACTGTGAGATCTTGACCTGAGCCGAAGTCAACGCTTAACCCACTGAGCCGCCCCGGCGCCCCAAGCATTTCTGTTTTAAATCTGCTGGGAGAAGTCCTTCAGGGACTCCTGTCACATGTACAGAAGGCTACTGGGAGCCGCCCCACAGCTCACTGAGGGTCCGTTCATTTTTTTTTCCATTTATTCTCCACGTTTCATTCAGTTCCTGTGACCATGCCTTTAAATTCACAGATCCTCCTCCTCTGCAGTTTGTAGTCTGCCATGCGTCCCAGCAAGTGTCTTTTTCATCTTAGATATTATGTTCGTCTCTAAAAGTTTGGTTTGTCCCTTTTTGTATCTTCTCTGTCTCCACTTAACATACTCGGTTTTTTCTTTACCACCTTGAACACACAGTCATAATAACTGTTTTACTGTCCTGTCTGCTGCATGTATCCCCCACATCATTTCTGGATCTGCTTCTATTGACTGATTTTTCTTCTCATTAATGGGTCATATTTCCCTGCTTCTTCGCATGCCTGTTAATTTCTTCTCGGAGGCTAGGTGGTGTGCATTTTACCGGGGCGGGTGCTGGATATTTTTGTAGGACTGTAAATATGCATTTTAAAACTTGGTGCTGGGAAATTAAGTTACCTGGAAACAATTTGATATTTTTAAACATTCGATTTATTTAATCTAAAAAAACAGAGAAACAAAAAAAATCCAGTTCAACCATATCTCATAGTTCATGGTACGTTCTTTTTTGTTTTTGTTTTTTTTGTTTTGTTTTGTTTGTTTTTTTACCATCACTTTCCCTTTGCTGTGATTTTGGCTTTTGTTTTATAATTTACTTCATTTTGTATTGTATTTAAACTTATAAACCAGGGGCGCCTGGGTGGCTCCCTCAGTTGAGCATCCGGTTCTTGGTTTCGGCTCAGGTCGTGGTCTCACAGTTTGGTGAGTTCGAGCCCCACATCGGGTCTGTACTGGCAGCCTAGAGCCTGCTTGGGATTCTCTCTCTTCTTCTCTCCCTGCCCCTCTCCCACTTGTGCTGTCTCTGCCTCTCTCAAAATAAATAAATATACTTTAAAAAAAAACCTTATAAACCCAAACTGAGTCTGTTTTGGAACGACGCAGGTTATAGGATTATTTTATTTTTCTCATCCATCAAATAGGTAAGACGCAGTCCCTCAAGAGAAGAAGAAAATGTCCCAAGTGGTTGCCGAAAATATTCGCTCGTATCTGTAGTTGTTTTTTTTTGTCCTGGCCTAAAGGACCAGGTGATGGAGTGTACAGAGGGCCAACACCAGCCGAGGTCAAGGGCAAGGTCAGTGGAGGAAAAGGTGAGTAACATCAGAGAGGGACAGGAAGAAGTCTGGATCAAAGACATAGCAAGGCAACATTCACTTGTTCTTTCGTTCAGTCACCGTTAAGCACAGGCGGTGGGGCAGAAGCAGGCGGTGTGCAGGGGAGGACGAAAAGCGCTCCACAGGGCAGTGAAGACGGGCCAGCTCTGGTGCCCCCCCTGCATATCCCAGGCTCTAGAACCACCAAAAAACCCGGCCGGGGAAACCGACACGGAGCAGCCAGAGGATCTGGGCTGGGGCTGGGCCAATCGTTCCCGTTTCAACGGGACTCCCCCAGGTCCCTGGAAACCTGGGGAAGTCCTTGGGGGAGCCGAGCCAGGATTCAATCTCCAGAAACTCACCCCACATACAACCCAGATCCGTGCATGGGAGTGGAAGAGCGAGGAAACGGGGAAAACCCGCAACTGGATGGCAGACCCTCAAAGCCAGTTCCTGGGAGGTCTTGGGAGCAAGTGGTTCCAAGCCTCTGAGATGGCTTTCTTCATTTGCAAGATTTGCAAGGGACACCGCCGTCCCTTGTTTGGCCAGCCCGCCGGCAGGAAACGCGAAGGGGGCGAGGACTGGAAAATAAGGGACAATCGACAAGAGAATGGCTCTGTGTTCAGCAAAGAGCCTCAGGTCTGTGTTCTGCCCAGGAAATGGGGGGCGGCAAGCACAAGTCAGTGTTGGTTTTTGCACTGGAAAATGAGGGACAAGAGTTGGCCAAGGAGGGAGAGCGGGCGGGGGGAGGGCGGGGGGTTTAGGAAACCCTGTGCTAGAGGACTCGACACAATTTCGGGGGAAACGCCAAGTCTCCGGGTGGCCACCGACCCTGGCGGCCCTTCCGGGCCCTGGCACAACCATGTGCCATTTCCCAAACCACAGCCTTGGGGCTGGAGGCTGGGGACATCTGGGCCTGAGCAGCTCAGGAGGTGGTGACCTTGGCTCCTGCCACCCTGGGGGGCACGCGGCCTCCCAGACAGGCCTCAGTCACCCTGGCTCTTTACTCTACAGAACCAGACAAAGGGAGTTTTCGCTTCTGAGAAAGCACTGTTCCGGTGGCCAGGACGTAAGGAAGGGGAAGCCTCTCTGCCTCCTTCGAATGCACCCCTACCTGTCGCTCTGTTCCCCCCCCCCACCCCAGCACCGCCTCCTTGCCCCCAGTTCCAGCGGGAGGAGGGCACACACTTGGGAGTCACTTAAACCTGAGACCTAACATTTCCAGCTGCCCCCCCTTTTCCATGTCAGAACAATGAGAAAGTGGAAATAAATGAATTGGCCCCCCGGATCGAAAAGTTAGGGGGAAACTGGTGAAGGCTCAGAGCAAAAATCTTCATTTATTCGGGCCTTCCTCAGGGACGGGGTGCCCCGCGCGAGCCGGGCCTCGAGACTCTGATCTCTCCTTCCGCCGTCCATCCACGCAGCCGCACGAAGGTGGGACTGTTCTTATCGTTGGGATTTCACAGAGGCAGGAATGAGGCCCAGAGAAGTTACAAACCAAGAGATTCTTCACCGTTGCCTGTGCGTCGTCGCCGTCGTGACTATTGCTCGATTCCTGCAGTGGCGGGCCGTGCGCCAGCGCCGGAAGGAAGCACGGAGAGGTCTATGCTGTCGTCCCCATCCTCTAAGTGTTTGGGGTCAGTTAGGGTGGGGTGCCGTCCCCCTGGGGAGCCCAGCTCAGGCGCCGTCCCCCAGGCGGGGGGACCGCCCCTGTTCTCTGTTCCCAAAGCAAGGACACACGCATGTCACGCGATGTTCAGTCATTCGTTGACCTGGTTCTCTTGTCTCGTTGAGAGAGGGCTCCTCGAGGGGCGTGGCCTGAGTCCTAGGCATCTCTGTGTCCCCAAGCGGCTAGCTCAGAGCCCGGCAGAAATGAGGGGTTCAGTGCCTTTGTGCCAGGCGGGCGGGCCAATCGACGGGCTGAATGGTGACTAACGCCACAGCTCACGCGCGACACGCACACACGCACACACGCACACACGCACACACACCGCACATTGTTACATGTTATCTCTCAGTGGCTCTTCCCAAGAATCCTCTGAGAAGGACACCATCGTTATCCACCTTCCACGGATGGGGAAACTGAGCCACGGGGAGATACAGCCGCTTGCCCAGGAGGGGTGGAGCCAGGGTGTGGACCCCGTTTCCGCTCTTAACTGCTGCCCTACACAGTTGGGGCCGTAAGCGCTTGAACTGGGCTGGTGTGGTCACCAGGGTGGGGTCCGAAGAGTCCGCAGACAGTCAGAGGGAAGGATGGGAGGGGGGCGGGTACTCCGGAGGCAAGCATGTGACTTGTCCAGCAGCCTGTTCAGAGAGAAGGTTGGGAGGGGTCAGGGGAAGGATCCAGAATGACAGCAGGGCTTCGTCCCCTCACCTGGACAGCCACTGAAGGCCGCGGGGACAAAGGCGAAGCTGGGAAGCCGGGGCTGGGAATCACAAACAGGCTGGATGAGGAGGGTTCGGGAGACACCAGGGCAGGACCGAGGGGCGATTTCTACAGTTGCCCCAGGGAGGAGGAGTGGAAGCCCTGAGCTCAGAGACAGGCACGGGGGCTGGAAAGAAGACGTAAATTCAAGCGTCATTACGACCAAAGGCTCCTTGGAAGCAGAGGAGAAAGTCTCCATGGGAACCATCGACTCCACCCCTGGGAAATTGGCCTCCCTGGCCTTTGAGTTGCATTTTTAGTCCCTCCCACAAGCCCCTGGGGTGATGCATGGGGGGTGGGGGAAAGGGTGGAAAGGTGGGGGTGGGCACCCTCCCCAGCCCTCAGATGCTTTTAGTCTCTGGGTCTCTGCAATGTCAGGAATGGGTTCGGACACCAAGATAAACAGCTTGGTGACCTGGCCCAGGCCTACGAATGATGCTGATAGTGACTGTGAATCAGCCCCGGGCTCCCGTCCAGGAGAGAGACATTTCCCAGCCAGCGGGAAGGGAACGAGCCAGCCACTGTTCTGGAAATTTCCACTCCCATTATCCCCCTTTCGGAGGAGAGAAAGCTGAGGGCTACAGAGGGGACATGACTTGTTCAAGGTCACCCAGCCAATAAGCGGCAGAGCCAGTGCTGGAGAAGCCTCCTCGGGCCCCGAGCCCCGGGGCACCGCTGTACCTGTGGCCGTGGCTGGCTCGCAACGCCTCCCCCTGCTGGACACCTTCCTGAGTTCTCTCCACCGGTCCAACCTGATGCTTCCTAGATGTGCACTGCCTTGGAAGTCCCTTGTTCCACCATAAATTCTGACGACCCAGAAGTCTGCAACGAGGTATTTCTTGATCAAAGAAGGAGCCTACGCAAGATACGAGTAGGCATTAGGATTGGTCACGAGTGTTCCCGTTTCCCTGGTTCTTGGCATGCGGTAGGTAGGACGGCACGTCTCTGCTCTCTTTGGAAGTTGAGCGAAACCGTATAAGCCACCCCGTCCTGTGAAAGGTGAGCAGAGTGACGGGTGACCCTCCTGGGGAAGTTTGGAGAGCCGGTACGCGCTTGCGGCCAGGTCTTCTCCCGGCTCAGCAAGCGTGAAAGCAGGTGTCGAGACAGAGCCTTAGACGGCCTGGTTGCCGAGTGACGACCACGAGCAAGGCCGCTTCCTCCTGGCCCACGCTGGACATGCGGCGTGAGCCAGAAATAAGCTTGCTCATTCAGGGGTCGTCGCTAGCATGGGTTAGCTTGGCCTGTGCCTGCTGCCACAGACGTTTGTATTCGGAAGTGGAGTGTTCCTGAAGCAACCCCAAACCTGAAAGACGTGGCATTCTCTTAGAGGGTCAGTGGCAGGAAGTGAGAAAACCGCTGTTGGATGCTGGAAAGTCAATGACCCACGTGGTGGAGAAGCATCTGGTAAAATTATCACCCGGGGCGACTTGGAACGTACTCGAGAAAGAGAAGTGAGAAGTCAACAAAGAAGTTAACACAGAAGTCGGAAGTTCGAAGTTAACAGCGGGAGTCTCTTCGTGTGGCCTGCATTTGGGAAGGGGCCGAGGAACAGGCATGAGCTGGGATGTTACGTGGTTAAGGACGGGTCAGCCTGATGCACGGGCGCACGTGGCGAGATGAGATCTGGGACATTTGGGGTCTTCCGGTGCCAGCCAAGAAGTAGGGCTGGAGGTACCGGCCTACCCGAAACAACGAAAAATACGAACGAATGGTTTTCAAGACACCGGACCTCGCGCAACAAAGAATCACGATCCCTAAGACCCAAGAGACAAAGGAGGCCAGTCCTGGGAGAGCCCCGTCCTGCTGTCCTGAGAGAATTTCCAGGCCACAGAGCAGGCAGAAGGGAACACAGACAGAACCCAGGGGACTCCCTCCGTTGAGAAGACAGAACTGAATTTAGGGAGACCAAGGCAGGCAGGGTTCAGGGCCCAGAGAAGAGGTCAGAAGGCCACAGAGAGAAGCAACTCCAGAGAGCCACAGAGGGCCCCCCTCGAGTCTTCACAGAGTACCGAGAAGCCCAGGCACGGAGGAAACGACATGGGGACCAGGGGAGGAACCTCCCGGAGGAGGGAGGGGGACCAGGAGCACAAACCACCCGGGGCCAGGAAGAATGCGTGTCCTCCGGCCAGACAGAACAGTCTCGTAATTCGCAGGGCAATTGGGCAAAGCACTCGGAAGGCTCCTGCTTCGGTAGTCGGGGCTAGTCAGCTCTAAAAGGTGTCATCTTGATAAAACGAAGTCACCACTGGCACTATTATTCTGGAACTGACCGAAGGGATGTGGGTTCCTTCAGGTTTGGCGTACTATGATCTCGCATCAGGATCCAACGCTTCCATCACTTTTTCCTCTAAGCGAACCACGATAAAACCTTTGTTCACACGGCCTGACATCCCTTGGTGTAAACTTGTCACCCATGTGCTATGCCTCCTCCTAGCCTTATGAACCCTTGCAGATAAATAGTACTCCTTGGCGCCAACGGGCCTCTCAACTCAAATGACAGTTAGGACCCTAAAATCACACGATGATACTTAGTTATCAAATGCTTATTTATTTTTATTTTTTAAATGTTTCTTTTTATTTTTTAAATCTTTATTTTTGAGAGAGAGAAAGAGAGAGACAGAGCACGAGTGGGGGAAGGGCAGAGAGAGAGGGAGACCCAGAATCCGAAGCAGGCTCCAGGCTCTGAGCCGTCAGCACAGAGCTGGACGCAGGGCTTGTACCCACGAACCGTGAGATCGTGACCTGCACGGAAGTCGAACGCTTAACTGACTGAGCCACCCAGGCGCCCCTCAAATGTTTAAATAGATCCATGGCTTTCAAGGTGTCGGCCACCTTGGAGGTCCCTGAGAACTCTCAGGGGCTCTACATGGTCAAAACCGTTTTCATAGTAAAGCCGAGACATTACTTTCCTCGTACTGTGTCGAAGCGTGCCCTGATGGAGCACGAAAGCACGGGTGGCTCACGGTGCTGGTGCTTTAGCGTAAATTGGGTATCAGCGCCAGGCTGTACTAGTGGTCATCGATTTTGCTTTTCTTTCTTTTTTTAATATTTTTTTGGGAGAATGCAAGCAGGGGAGGGGCGGAGAGAGAGGGACGGAGGAACCGAAGCGGGCTCTGCGCGGACAGGCTGACGGCAGTGAGGCTGATCTGGGGCTCGAACCTCAAGAGCTGGGAGATCGTGACCCGAACCAAAGTCGGACGCTCCACTGACTGAGCCACTTACGTGGCCCTCATTGATTTCGTTTTTCACTGCTACATACTTGCAGCGGGGGAAAAAAAAAGTTTGGCTTAAGAATACTCTTGACGAAGCAGTAAAAATTATTCATTGTACTAAATATTGAATCTTGAGTACATGCCTTTTTAATATTCTGATTCCGTGCGACAAAACGAGAAAAATGTGCAAACTGCATCCGCTGCATATGAAAGCATGAGGGTTATTCAGAGGACAAGGACTTGTGTGATTGATTGAATCGCGAGCTAAACTTAGACGCTTTTTTCGTGGAACACCATTTTTACTTGAAAGACAGATAAAGTAGAGTTATCCAGACTTGGGTCGTTGGCCGACCCAGTCTTGAGAACGAAGGAACTAAGCCCACCGCTTCAAGGAAAAGAATTGACAATAATTGTTGCCAATTATAAAATTCAAGCTTTCGAGTGCCGATCGGAATCGGAATTTTGGAAAATTTGTATTTGCTGCTGTGAGATCAACAGCTTCCCACTACATTGTGGTTGGCCGTATCATTAAGGAATGTTATTTCTTTATATTGTGTAATGAGATGTATCAACATTGGAAGATCTAGGGAACTCAGTGAACCAATATTTTCTACGCACTCGGTGCACAATGTCTGAAGACGGTGCTTGGCAAAAGATGCATTCGAAGGGCAAGGTTGACAAGTGGATTTTATTTTTTTATTTTTTAAAAGAGAGAAAGAGTGCATGCGTGAGTAAGAGAGGCAAGAGAGAGAGAGAGAGAGAGAGAGAGAGAGAGAGAGAGAATCTTAAGCAGGCTCCATGCCCAGCATGGGGTCCAGCCTGGGGTTCATCCTCACAACTGTGAGATCATAACCTGAGCCCAAATCAAGAGTCTGACACTCGACTGACTGAGCCACCCAGGCGACCCGACGAATGGATTTTAATGGAGCAGAGTATGAAAAATCTCTGTGAATTTGTGTCTAGAGGCACATTCTAAACTGGGATGCAGAGAAAAAATCTCAAGCAGTACACAGAGGCCTCACCGAGTTGAGGAGACAGAGATCAGTGTCCAGGGACGCTGAAAGAGCTGGAAAGATAGCTAGACCTCTGGAGGGGAGGAGTTCTGTGGAAAAAGAAATCCCCCAAATTGCACAGGGGTTCCCCTGGAAATCTTGCTAAATTACCAGCCCCGCATGTGGAGACTGAAACGCCATGACTTCAGGCAAAGAACAATGGGGTTTGTTAGTTGCACAAATCCCAAGGCTCATGCAGGTGAGGAGACGTTTAGACTCCCATCAGACAGAGTGGAAATTTTGTATCGATCGTCCCAGGCAAGGGTTTAAACAAACCTTGAGAGGGCTCAGCTAACCCTTGGCAATTTAATCTCCTGACATAAAAATTCCAATACTCTTTACAGGAAGACCACAAAATAGTCAATAGCATAATATTCACAATCAAATGAAAATTGAATTAAAAACTCTAGGCATACCAAGAAGCAGGCTAACATGACTCGAAACAAGGAGAAAAATCAGGGGCGCCTGGGTGGCTCAGTTGGTTAAGCGATCGACTTCAGCTCAGGTCATGATCTCACGGTCTGTGAGTTCGAGCCCCGTGTCGGGCTCTGTGCTGATGGCTCAGAACCTGGAGCCTGCTTCGGATTCTGTGTCTCCCTCTCTCTCTGCCCTTCCCCTGCTCACACTCTGTCTCTAAGTTTCTCAAAAATAAATAAAAACGTTAAAAAAATTTCAAAAAAAAAAGGAGAAAAATCATTCAGTAGAAGCAGGAACAGAAATGACAGAACTAACAAACAAGATCTTTAAAAAGGCTATTATAAATACACTCACGGGACACCTGGCTGGCTCAGTCAGTAGAGCAAGAGACTCTTGATTTTGGGGTTGTGAGTCTGGGCCTCACCTTGAGTATAGAGATTACCAAAAAGGAATAAAGAAACTTGAAGAATATAGGCTCTCTATGTTCAAGGCCCTAAAGAAAAATATGAATATAATGACGAAAAATAGAAGATACAAAAACCCTTAAGAAAAGAACTACATAGACTTTCTAGAAGCAAAAATACATTAGGCGAAAGGAAAAATTCAGTGGCTAGGGTTAAGAGCAGATTCGAAAAAAGCATCAGTGAACTTAAAGACAGAGCAATAGAAACTGTCTAAACTCAAGCACAGAAATTTAAAAAAAGGCTGAACAATAAATAAACAGAGCCACGGCAACCCATGGGACAGCAGAGATGACTTAACACATACGTTGCTAAAGTCTCAGGAGATAGGAGAAAGGACAGAAAAATATTTAAAGTACTATCGGCAGAACTTTTCCATATTTGATGAAGAATTTAAACCCATAGCTCCAAGGATCTCAGTAAATCCCAAGCCGAACAAAGATGAAGAAAACTAGACAAAGGTATATTATGATCAAATTGTTGAAAACCAATAATGAAACTATTAAAAGTGTCTAAAGGAAAAAGACACGCTATGCCAGAGAATGAAAGGATACTACCACAGGCGTTTTGTCACAAGCTGCGCAAACCAGAAAGCAGGAAGAGACACACTGGAGGTGCTGAAAGAAAAAAAGAAATACCCTGTCAATACTGAATTCTAGAGTCAGAGAAAATATTCTTTTTTTTTTTTTTTACATTTATTTATTTTTGAGAGACAGAGAGAGGCAGAGCATAAGTGGGAGGGCGGCAGAGAGAGAGAATGAGACACAGAATCCGAAGCAGGCTCCAGGCTCTGAGCTGTCAGCACACAGAGCCCGATGCGGGGCTCGAACTCACAAGCCTTTGAGCTGTGAGATCATGACCTGAGCCGAAGTCAGCTGCCCAACCGACTGAGCCGCCCGGGTGCCCCAGAAAACATTCTTTACAAATGAAAACAAACGAAAGACTTTCTCAGGCAGGAAAAGCTGATAGATTTTAGTGCTGGCAGAACTACACAATAGGAAAGATTAAATAAGATTTTTTCCGGAAGAAAAAAATGGTATCAGATGTAAACTTGTGTCTTTTGAAAGAACTAAAGAGCATCAAAAATAGTATTAATATGTTAGTAAATGTTTTTTTCCCACATTTTGTAGGTTCGTGAAGAGATAATTAAGTAAATGTATGACAATAATAATATAAATGATAGGACAAAGGAATGAAAGTACAGTGTTTGAAGCATCAAAAATTGCACATGATAGAACTTTATTTAAAGAGGAGCTACGTTGAGCTAAACGTATCTATGGTAAGCTGCGGAAAACCCACTAAAACTATAAAACGAAGAAGTGTACCTAATTAGTCAATAGTGCAGATTGAATAGAATTAAAATGAAACCTAATTAACCCAAAGGAAGGCAGGGAAAGAAGGAACACCACACATAAAAATGAACTCAAAATAGGTAAGAGACTTAAAGGTAAAATCAGAAAACTTGTGGAAAAAAAAAATAGAAAATTTTTGCAACTTTGGGGTAGGCAAGGATTTCTAGGCTAGGACATAAAAAACACAAACTAGGAAAGAAAAAAATGGATCACTCGGTCTGTGTATTAGTCGGCTAGGGCTTCCCCCACAGGCTGAAGGAACAGAAATGTATATTCTCAAGGTTCTGGGGGCTGAAAGTTCAAGATTAAGATGATGGCAGGTTGGTTTCTAGCGATGCCTCCCCTTGGCTCGCAGACGGCTAGCTCGTCACCATGTTCTCACGTGGCTTTTTCTTTGCACGCCTGCACCCCTGGGGTCTCTTTCTATTCCTCTAGGATGCCAGTTCCTAAAGATTAGGGCCTCGTCTTCATGACTTCATTTAACCTCAATTACCATCTCCAAATTCAGGAGCATGGGCTTGCTTGGCTTGGGGGTTAGGGCTTCAGCCTACGAATTTTAGGGGGAACCCAACTCAGCTCATACCAGTCTTTATCAAAATGAAAAATTGTTGCTCTTTGGAAAACGTCTCTAATAAATGAAAAGACAAGCCAGAGGCCGAGAGAAAATAGTCACTTCACATATCGTATATCTGACAAAGGACTTCTACCTTGAATAGACCAAGAACCGCCACAAGGCAACGATAACCGTCCAACTAAAAACATGCCCAAAGGATTGGAAGAGACTGTTTACAAAAGAAACTGTAGGAGGGGCCAAGAAGCACGTGCAAAGAGGCCCGACCTCATTGTCATCGGGAAAGGACAATTAAACACCGCCACGAGCTATAACTACACGGCCGCGAGAGGAGTTAGTATTAAACACCTGAAAATTCTGGGAATTGGAAGGACGTGGAGACGGGGAATAGCGAGGTTATTGGAAAATGGTATCACCTCTCCAGAAGGTTGGGGCAGTTTTTATGAAGTTAAGCATGCATTCAGCATACGATCCCATAATCCTACTTCTGGGCATTTCCCAAGAGGCATGAAAACATGGGTCCATGAAAGGCTCACGCATAAATGCTTATTAGCAGCTGAATAAAAGTCCCAAACTAAAAATAACCAAAATGTCCATAAACTAGTGAGTGGATGAATAAATTGGGGTCCATGCGTGTGATGGACTATTAAATCGGCAATAAAAAGGAATGACTATTGATACGTCCAGCCACGTGGGTGGATCTCAAAATAACTACGCTGTGTGAAAGAAGCCAGTTATCAAAGAACACGCGCTTAGAGCTCCGTTCATCCGAAATGCTGGAAACTCTAGAGACGACAGATCTGCTGGAGTGACAACAAGCTGACCAGTGGTCGCCTCGGGCTGGTTGACGGTCACTCTGATGGACGGGGACAGGGCACAAGCACATCTGTGGGGGGTGAGGCGAGTTCTTTACCTTGATTTTGATGTGATTTATATGCATGTATCCATTCGTTAAAACTCTCCGTACTGCGTATACGCCTATACGCACGTGTGGGCGTGTATCACGGACTGCATAAATAATACCTCGATAAAGCTGATGAAGACAATTTAAAAAACCCCACAAGCCAAACTTGACTCTCTGCCCAGCAGCCCATTCTATAAACCAGGCTGACAATCTTGACCTCCTCGTGGGTTGTGGTTTCTGTGCTGGGGACAGACGTGAAGTGTGCTGAACTTGAGGCAGGGGTTTAGAGATTTCCATTGAGTGAGCAAACAACAGAAATTGCATTTCTACTTTTTAACAAATGAAGAATGTTTTCCCCAAGCCCTGTAAAAGCCTCTGGCAAGAGTTGGGTGGGTCTCAACTCGATAACTCATAAAGCCTGGTTGAATCTCATGACCCAGACTGAGGGACACTAGCTTTTTCTGAATGTTGACGAGCTCACCCGTGATCCACTTCAACACACCTGCAGTCTTTCCTGACTCTTTCGACCATGTTTCGCAGATAGCTCTTCGCGTCTTTGCAAAATGCTTCAGAATTTCCTTTGAAAATAAAGGTCGTATTCTCTCCGCCCCCGGAATTCTGAACGACTTATTTCAGAAATGGCTTCAATTTATATGCCTGTCATTTTAGGCCACAATAAGCCCCATTAATGGTTAAATGATGTCAGTTTGCTTTATTGGGGCGTTTGAGTGGGTTTTTTGCTGGGTTAAGCTGCCTGACTGCGAGGGGCAGATTTCTCTGATTTAGTTATACCCAGATGTGCCTAAATATAAGACAGAGAAGAACAAATACTGAGTAGGAATTTTAGCGAATTTGTTGTATTTCTCATAAATTCCTGTGGGTTTCTTTTGGCACCAGAGTTTAATTTATTATTCTCCATTCCTTTCGAATAAAAATCTGATGCAATAGTTAGGGCCAGTGTCAGGCTGGGAGCCTCCCCTTCTAATCAGCTGTTGCAACACAACATAAATCAATTCAGCAAGCATCCCCAGAGCATCTGTTTTGTACTCAGACCCTTAGTGAGCCCGATGGAATATTCAGAAGAAGGTTCTGGCTTCAGGGAACGCACACCGACAACAAAGAAAAGAGGCATGAATGGTGGCTGGACTTGGAGCTGAAATAACTAAATGTAGTTAGAATTCCTCTACTTAATTAGCAGCATTCATTCAAAAACATTACTTAACTTGGGGCACCTGGGTGGCTCAGTCGGTTAAGCGTCTGACTTCGGCTCAGGGCACCATCTCACGGTTCGCGAGTTCGAACCCTGTGTTGGGCTCTGTGCTGACACCTCAGAGCCTGGAATCTGCTTCGGATTCTGTGTCTCCCTCTCTCTCTCTCTGCTCCTCCCCCGCTTGCACTCTGTCTCTCTCTCCTTCTTTCTCTCAAAAATAAATAAACGTTAAAAAAAAAAGAATGCTTCTTAACTTCTTTGCTAAATGAATTTTAGGAGATACAGTGCCATGATTTTCAAAGTAGGAGATTTTTTATCCCTATGTACTCTACCAGATTAAGGTGAAGGTCAAAGAAGACACTGCTTAGGATGCCTGTTTATAAAATATACGTGCAATACAGTCGTAAAGTTATTTATTAGAATATGACTGGGGAGAGCAATGGGGTGAGCTGTGTAGGAAAATATATATGCTTTATGTGTATTTGCCTTCATAGAGCAGCAAACATGGATTGGGGGGAAATAGTTTTGATTGACTTGAAAATCATTAAAGCAAGTTTTTGTTTCGTTTTGTTTTAAAAATGTTTATTTATTTTGAGGGAAAGAGAGAGAGTGCACACATGGGAGCAGGGGAGGGGCAGAGAGAGAATCTCAAGCAGGTTCTGCACTGTCAGCTCAGAGCCGGATGCAGGGCTCGAACCCATGAACCGTGAGATCATGGCCTGAATCTAAATCAGGAGTCACACACTGAGCTGACTGAGCCCCCCAGGTACCCCATTAAAGAAAGATTTTAAAGAATAATGAGGTATACTTCCACTTTGGGCTATGATGGAGAAGCTTGTGTCAAATGGAAGTTTTCATGGAGGCCAACTGAAAAACCTGGATAAAATATTTATTTAAATTTCTTGGTAGAGTTGTAGGACTCCCAAGGTAGCCACTATTCAAGGGGCCAAGATTTTGAAGAAATAAAGAAAGCTCTTTAAAAGATTTCAGTGTTTGGCCATCACCTTTCCCATTGGGACATTTGGTGTAGGGTAAGAGACGGAGGGCCTGACCGAGGTTACCCACGGGGAGGCAGAGAAGCCAGCAGAGCTTTAAGGTCATCTCACAGAGCAAGGAAGCAAAAAGCACAGTTCCTGATTTCCAACACAGCCAGGACTCGGGGAGTCAAGATTCAAGAGAAAAGGTAGATTCAGAGAAGTGAACCTGGCAGTTAGCATTTTTCTCCTTGAGATATCTGCCAATTCTCAGCTACGCAGGGCGAGACATCAAGCAAAATTTAAATTCAGGATTTGCCAAGGATAAAGGACCCAGGAATGACACTAGGTTCACAGCTGGGACCACAAGAGGCTGTGGTCTGGGAGGAAAGATCAACCAGCGGAAGACCAAGTCTTACGAAGTCTGAAATCAGGCCTTGAATCGGTTCAGTCCTTGACCGAATTGAGACAGCCCCTACGCCAGCTGCTTGCCAGAGGATAGGGTGAATCCCCTACAGAAGAGAATGAGATCAAAGCCTCCACACATTTTCGTACAAGCCCTCCAGTATTCAATCAGAAAAGCTAGGTGTACCAAGTTAGGACCAAGAGGAAAAAATAGACAAGAAGAACAGACAGGTAAAACAAGCCCACAAGTACCTAGATGTTAGGGTTGTCAGACGCTAACTTTAAAACAACTGAACAATGTTCATAAAAACTCTTAGAGTAAAATCTTCGTTTGTGAGCAAAACTTGTTCCAGAAACATGCTCATAATCCAAAGCACTTGTATATCAAAGCAAATTTCAAGAACCACTGGCTCAGTCGTGATCATGTGACATTCGGTGACACATATTAGGAGATATTGCTCGTTTCTCGGGTTAAAATTTATTAAAAATGTTTGCTCACCTTGCAGAACACTCGCAGAACAAGTTACTCACAATCCAAGGTTTTACGGTATAAAGTAAAAATAAACAGGGCTAACAGGAGAGACAGACAAAATCGCAAGTACAAGGAGAGACTCTAATATATCCCTCTCAGTAACTGATGAAACAAGCAACAAACATCTATAAGTTTAGAAATCAGGGCAACACAGTTGACAAAATTCACATAGCTGGCACACACCAAACCTGCACCTAACATCAGTGGAAAACAGATTTATTTCAAGTGCACATGAAACATTTATTGACATTGACCATGCGCTAACCCATAAAGCAAATCTCAAGAAATTTCAAATAATAGGAGTGATTCACAGTATGTTCTTTGACGATAGTGTGTTAAATCAAAAAATCAATAGGACAAAGATAATGAAAAAACTCCCAGATGTTGGAAAATTAATCATGCTTCACATGGATCGAAAAAACACAATAGAATTAGAACCGAATGATATAACAAATATAACATAGCAAAACTTATGCAGCTAAAGCTGTGCCTAGAGGAAAATCTATAACCTTAAATGCCTATATTACAAAAGAAGAAAGGCTCAAATCAATTTATCTAATATTCACCTAAATATACAGTGGGGGGCACATGGGTGGTTCAGTCAATTGAAAGTCAAGCTCTTAGGGCACCTGGGTGGCTCAGTCAGTTAATCGTCTGACTCTCGATTTTGGCTCAGATCATGATCTCACAGTTTGTGAGTTTGAGCCCTGGGATTGGCTTTGTGCTGACAGTGTGAAGCCTACTTGGGATTTTCCCTCTCTCTCTCTCTCTCTCTCTCCGTCCCTCCCCTGCTCTCTCTATCTCTCTCTCTCAAAAAGTAAACAAATAAAATTAAAAATTAAAAAAAAAAGTGTCCAACTCCTGATTTCAGCTCAGGTCACGGTCTCACAGTTTGTGAGATCGCTCCGTGCTGATAGTTCGGAACCTGCTCACATTTCTCTCTCTCCCTCTCTCTCTGTCTCTCCCCCCTCTCAAAATAAATAAATAAACATTAAAAAAAAAAGATACAGCGGAAGCTAGGCTAAGAGAGAAATGTATAGCCTTAAATTCCTGTGCAAAAAGAGGGCTGAAAATCAGTGTGTAAATATCCATCTCTAGAAATTAGACAAAGAATAGCCGATTACATCCAAGAAGATAGTAGGGAGGAAATAGTAGATATCAGAGCAGATATTAATGAAATCGAACATAAATAATAAAAGAAATTCAACAAAGTCAGAAGTTGGTTGTTTGAAAGACTAATGAAATCGATACGCTTCTGGAAAGACTAATCGGGAACAAAGGGAGAGGGTACAGGTAGCCAATATCAGTGATGAAAAGACAAACATTCGCACTGAATTTATACAGGTCATAGCAGAGTAGTTAAGAACAGAGCTTCTAAAGCCAGCACGCCTAGGTCTTTAAGGTTTAAAATAGAATTAATATTATTTATGACAGCCAAGATAAGGAGACAGCCTAAGTGTCCATCAAATATGGATGGATAAAGATGTCGTCTACGCACGCACACACACACACACACACACACACACACACACACACACACTGGAATAGTCTCCAGCCGTGAGAAAGGACCTCTGTCTTTTGCAACGACATGGATGAAACGTGAGGGCATTACGCTAGGTTCAATAAGTCAGACAGGGAAAGATAAATACTGTATGTTATCCCTTATTTGTAAAAAAGCCAAACGCATAGAGACAAAGTACTCTGAACGGTGGTTACCGGGCGCAGGGGGTGGGGGCCAAGGGGAGATTTGGTCAAAGGGTACGAACTTCCGGTTGTAAGATGAATTCGTTGTGGGGATCTAATGTACAGCATGGTGACTCTAGATAGAATGCTGTGTTATATACTTGGAAGTTGCTGAGAGAGTAGCCCTTACATGTTCTCATCGCAGAAAAGAAATGGTGACATAACGTTGGTGTTAGCTAAGGCCACCATGGTAACCGTTCTGCAATACGAGAGTGTATCAAATCAACACGTACACCTTAAATTTAGGAAATGTCGTATGTCAGTTATCGCTCAATAAATCTGGACAGAAGTGAAATAGAACAGAATTATCGATGTAGAGTTAAGGATGCAGAATTAACCTGCCTGACAGTTCTGGAAAGTTCTTGGTCATTGTCTCTTCAAATACGGCTTTTCCCCAGTCTTCTTCTTCTAAGACTCCAGTCACACATGCTTATAGATGTTGCTTCTATGTTTGTATAACTTTCTGAAGTTAGGTCTCCCTGGCTCTTGTCTGTCCTGGCCACATTTTCTGCAGGCTACTGGGACCGGGTTTCTCCCAAGGAGTCTTCTGTCCCGGGGTGGGGCGGTGGGGGCACGACCAAGCACACGTGCGTGACGCCCAGCTGGATCAGGGGCTCCCCAAGTGTGAAGGGTTCCCCGAGACCCTGCCCGCTCTGCCTTTGCCCCCGTGTTTGCAGGTTTGGGGCTGGTGCTGGACAGCTAGGGTGTGCTGTCTGGAATAAGTGACCAGAGAGCCCAGGCTCAGCCTAGGCCCCTCCTCCTAGACGGGAGGTCATTCCAGGTCGCTGAACTAAGGGTCTGGAGGCCCCGGGTCTGAGGGACCAAGCCCATCTGGCTAGCTCCAGGTCTTTTAAGGCCCCTTGACCTCTCTGTGTTTACAATTATAAAGAGAAGACCTGTTTTTTCCTCCGGCCAGCCCTCAACTCCCGCCTCCCCTGGCTGCCTCGGAAAGGAGCAAGAGAGGTCACCACGGGGTTACCAGGGAGCCCCTGGGAAGCCCTAGGGTGGAGACCAGCCCCAGCGTGTTTCTTCAGCTGCAGCTAAACTGCAACCCTAGCAGCAAGACTGCCTGGAAGAAAGCATCTAGATGCTTCTTCCTGAGAGCCAGGGGAGGAGAGCCCTGAGGCAGGAGAGAGGAGAGGAGGAAATTGGGAGGGAGGGGTATGGAGGAGGGGGAAAAGGGAGAAGCAGAGGGGGGACAGAGGGGACAGAGAGCAGAGGGACCGGAGAGGAGAGGATCTTGTCCCTGGGTCATGGCCACCTGCACTTTTCACATGCAGGCTAAAGAGGATTTGCATTTTGCCAGAGATGGCGCCTCACCTCAGATCCTAGAGCGAGAAGCCCGAAGGGGAACGTGGGGGTGGGGGGGCGGATTTCAGGCCCAGGGCTCTGGAGTTCCTGAGACAGCCCTCGGTCTGCGAGGCTCTTGACTTCCCCGCCTGGATTTAGGATTCACCCCGGGAATCTGGAACCTAACCCTGGCAACCAAGAGCTGGAAAAGAGAGAAGGCCTTCTTGAGTGTTTTCAAAAACCTCTGCTCTTTCAAAACAACTTTTCAGCGAGAGGCTCGGAAACCCAGAATCACTCCCGAAGCAGAACAGGGCCTCCCTCCAAGGCCGTGTTCTAGATCACAGAAGCTTCTCTGTCACCCGGGGAGGGGGCGCTCACACTGTCCATGGCCTCACGAGCGGGGGCGGCCAGTGTGAGGAATGTCATTTCAAAGCTGGGGTGGCCAGTTGGACCGTAAATCACCGTCCCGCATGTAGGGTTTGGCTCGGTGGCCCTTCTGGGAAAGGGGATTCAGGGCAAAGGAAGCTCCCGACGGTTTTTCCAAAGGCCCAGTCCTGTGCTTCCATGATTCTGGCCCTCGGAGGCCCCCTTTCCCTCTGCCCGGCCCTTAGCCAGGCCCATCTCCTCCCTGGGCCCCCAGACTCTGGACCCGACAGAGTGGCTTGTGGCCTGAGAGGTGGATGGAGCAGGCAGTCCCTCTGGTCGGTGGGGAGGAGGGACGAGAACTACCAGCTGCAAAACAGACCCCGCGAGCCAGTCACCGCGGGCAGGGGGGAGGCTGCTTTCCAAGTGGAAAGTGGTGAGAAGTATGTTGGAATCCGCCTCCAAAGTCATGGAATTTTTTTTTTTCCTAATGTCCTTTTCAAACACATACTTTGAAAAAATATTGAAAGGCAGGGGAAATTAATTAGGGCCCTTTGTGCTGGAATCGGCTTCCCAGAGCTCCTCTGGCTGCAGAAGTAAAAATAGAACCTGTCGGGGGTTGCGAACGCGCTGCAAACAAAGATCATATTTGAGAGCCCAGCCAAGCATGACCGTCCAAACGGCAAGAAAGGGGCTGATTATTTCCATCGCGGTGGAGGGAAACGGTGGCGGTCATCTCGGGGTCCCTGGGAACAGCCCCCAAACTGGAAAGCCCCCAGAAGGCTGGGAGGAGAGGCATTTCCAAGGGACAGACGCCAATTATGCCCCTCAAAGAATCATCACTTTTGTCCTAACTCCGTTGCTGCAGAGGAGAGGGGAAAGTCAGGAAGGCAGAGCGGAGGCGAGCAGAGTTTGGAGGGCATTAAAAAGTTCTTCCACGCAGGCAACGTTGTGACCTTTGGAATGTATCCTCAGCTACCCGCTGGGAGGTAGGCCTGGTGGGAGTTTTGCTTTCTCCAAACGAGAGTGCAGGACAAATCCAAAGGGACACGAAGGTGTGGCTGGTGGGCAACATAAGGCCTGGAGGTCAGGGGTCAGAGGTCAGAGTCTCAGCCTGGTTTCGGGACAACAGAGAGGAGATGAGGGCAGGCTTTGGAGCCGGAGAGGCCCAGGAGAAGTCTCGGCTCAGCCACTTGCTGGCAAGTGGGACAGTGGGGGTCCACTCTGAGCCTCAGTTTACCCGCCTGCAACATTTTTTCCGGGGGTCTTCAGGCCTAAGTAGACCTCACTTTTATTTTTATTTTTAATGTTTATTTATTGTAATGTTCATTTATTTTTGAGAGAGAGAGACACAGAGACAGAGTGTGAGTGGGGTAAGGGGAGAGACAGAGGGAGACAGAATCCAAAGCAGGCTCCAGAGTCTGAGCTGTCAGCACAGAGCCCGACGCGGGGCTCGAACTCATGAACCGTGAGATCATGACCTGAACCGAAGTCAGAGGCTTCACTAACAGAGCCACCCCGGTGCCCCTAGACCTCACTTTTAAAGGTTCGCATGAGAAGGAAAGGAAAGGAGGTGTCTAAAATCTCAGCACAGTGCCCGCCAAATAGCAGGCACTCAGCGGACCCCTGCTGTCATTTTTATCACCATGCCGTGACACGGACACCGGGACCACGTTGCTGAAGAAGCAAGAACAAGGCAGCCATCAGGTACCTTCCACACGGAGGCTGCCTCGGTCACGGCACGAGTCCTAAAATAGGAGTCACAGGTCCTCTGGGGCACGTGACCTTGGGGTAACCATATGATCTTCAAGTCTCAGGACCCTCACCCATAAAATAGGGATAAAATGGGGATAAATAGTATGTCGGGCGGCTGAGACTGCGCTATGTGTTCCGCCTACCGTTTCCTCTTCCTGGGTTCCCCGCGTCCCGGCAGCCAGGTCCAGGGCCCCGTAACTGAGCTCTCCCCCGTGGAATGTAGGTAGAAGTGACGGCAGCTATCTCAGCCCTGGGCCTTAAAAACACCCCCGTGTTCCAGAAGCCCCATTCTCTCCCTCCGAGGAGACGAAGAGGGCTTAGCTATAGGAAGGAGGGGGCCGGGGGTTCTGAGGCACAACACACATCCGAGTCACCTGACCTGAGGTGAGGGAGAGGAAAGTCTTTGCTGTGAAAAGTCCCGGAGATTAGGGGCTTATTTGCTGTCTCAGTATGTCTAACCTATCCTGGCTGACATGCCTTCCAACGAGGAGGGGCCGTGAGGATCAAACGGAATCCTGTGTGTGACAGGGGTTTGTGGACGGCTGCCCTTCTGGCTTCAAGACAGAGGGTTTGGGGCACAGATTCAGTGCCGCAAACACTGGCGTCCCACAGACGCTTCTCCCGGGACCTGTAGGCTTAAATACTGATAATGAAGACAGATCCCATTTAGTGAGCATGTACTATGGGCCAGATACCAGGGGGAGGAGCTCTTTGGCTTTTTTATTCTTCACAGACCGATCTTTCTTTTGCTTTTCTTTGCGATGTGATTTAATAAAGACAGAGGTTCACACCAGATAATGAAAAGCCAGGGGCGTTTGCTGCTCGGCTGTGAAACACAGCAGGCTCTCCAGGGGCACAGCGACGGCAGCGGCGGAGAAACACCCGGAGGGCCCTCCTCCTCCCCACCTGCTGGGCCAGGCCCGGCCCGCGCTGCACGCCTAGTGCTCCTTCGGTATCCACAGGGTAACCCTGGGACGGAGACAGAAGCGTGCACCTAGAGCGTCGGCGGAACGTGGTGGTCGTGGGCGAGGACCTGGGCCAATCACCCTTACTGCGTGACTTTGGACAGTTTCCTTAACCTCTCTGTGCCTCCGTAGCCTCGCCTGCACAACGCCATGAGGATTTAAATGAGTTATTTCATGAAAAGTGCTTGCGCGTGATCAGTACCCCCAAAATGTTGGCTCTCCCGACCGTTCCCCTTTACAGACGGGGCGGTTCAGAGAGGTAGCGTGCCTTGCCCGTGAACACACGTCTAGGGGGCGGTGGAGCCTGGCTGTGTCACTGCAGCGCCGGCCCTCACCTCCCTGTGCCTGAGGCAGAGACTCGGTGCCCCGCCAGGAGGCTCCGGGAGAAGAAACCGTTACCAGCCTCTGGTGCCCTCGTCGCCGTCACTGCCACCACCCCCTACTTCGGAATAGGCTTTACAGGTTTAACTATCCATTTCTCCATTCCATCTCGTGCCACCAGAAATTCCGATTCCCGTTTTGCAAACCCAAAAACCCCTGAAGTTTGGAGAGAGTGATGACTGACGTACCTGCGATGGCTCGCTTTGCAGTGGGTGAGGCAGGATTGGAACCCAGGACCCCTTCCTCCACACAGCAGTGCCGCCCGGTAGCCCAGGAGGGCCCCTTCAGGCTTGCCTTAAGCAGCCACATTTTTCTCCACGGACTGTTCCTCCCTTTCTAGGTTAGCTTCTAGCTTCTCTGGGGAAGGGTGGCCTGAGGGGGGGAGGGGTGTGGTGTTGCTGGCTCTGGGGGACCAGGACAATGGGGTCTTATGGCTGTGCCACCTGGCTGTGTTGGAAGCAGGGTGACAGGGTCTCCTCGGGGCTGAGTGGAGCCCTTGGGCGAGGGCAAGGCCAAGGTTCGCCATGGCCCAGGTTGCTAAGGACATATGGCCAGAGCACAAGCTCCGCAGATGCCCAGGGCAGAGGCTGTTCAGTCAACGTGATAAGGCCAGGGGCTCCCTGCGGGGCCTGGGGTAGTGACAGCGGCTCGCGGAGCCAAGGACGGCCTCGGGCCCCATGGGGGCCACTCTCTGGTCCATGACTCTGGCTATACGCTGCCTCCTAGCCCTAGCCGGGACTGACCGCCACCCTGGCCACACAAATACCCTTAAAACCAGGCACAAACCGGCTCTAAACTCAGGCACAGGCCGACCATGAACCCAGTCGCAGTTACCCCACCTAGAGAACCGCCCTCGCAGATCGGCCCCAACCCTCGAGGGCTGTCCCTAACCGCAGCGAACGGACTACGCTGTCGCGCCCTGGCCAGCCGGCCCTTAGCACGGCCTGATCTAGGGCGTGTGTCATTGGCCACACGAGCAAGAGGGGCAGGTGGGGCCGCCCAGCACACCTGCGCTGGAGAACACTTAGACCCCCATTCAGTTGGGGGAAGGGAGGACGGGGTCGCTCTCCGTAAATACACAGGTAACCTGTAGTCTCGGGGGGGAAAACGCCGGGTTGAGGACAATACACAGCGAGATTGACTCAGCCACCTCTCCAGGCCTCTGCTGCACGAGAGCCCAGCCTCGCAGAAGTCCGAGCAGAAAGCCGGGGGTCCCTATTTCCAATGCTCTCAAGGCTTTAGAAGGATGGGAAGAAAAGAAAATTGCAGACCATTCCCCTTCTTGCCACAGTTGTAATTCTTCATAAAACATTAGCCAATTATTTTAAAAATAGCACGTCATGACTAAGAATGTTCTATCTCAGGAATGGAAGGGTGCTCCAGGACCAGGAAGCCTACGCGTGTGTTTTGCCACGTTAATAAACTAAGGGAGAAAAATCGCACGGTTTCACCAGATGCGTACCAAGTATCCGAAAAGTTCCTCATCTCTTTCTGATAAAAATTCTTAGAGGCTAAAAGTAAAAGGGGACTTTTTAAAAAATGTTTATTTATTTTTGAGAGAGAGAGAGAGCACTAGTGAGGGAGGGGCAGAGAGAGAGGGAGACAGAGGATCTGAAGCGGGCTCTGTGCCCACAGCAGAGAGCCCCACGCAGGGCTTGAACCCACAGACCTCGAGACCATGGCCCGAGCCAAAGTCGGACGCTTAGCCGACTGAGCCGCCCAGGAGCCCTTGAAGGGAACTTATTTAATTTTAGAAAGTTTCTCTACTTAAATCCTATAGCAAAAATACTCAATCAGATTTTTTTTTTTTTTTTGAGTTCAGATACATTAAGGTACAAGGCAGGGATGGCCGCCATGATCCTGATGGAATATAGTGCTGGAGGGACCGGCAGCAATGCGATCAAATGAGAAAAAGAAATAAAAACTTGTATGGGGCGCCTGGGTGGCTCAGTCTGTTAAGCGTCTGACTCTTGATTTTGGCTCAGGTCATGATCTCCCAGTTTGTGAGGTCGAGCCCCACGTCGGGCTCTGTGCTGACAGTGTAGAGCCTGCTTGGGATTCTCTCCCTCTCTCTCTGCCCCTCCGCCGCTGGCATTCTCCCTCTCACAAAATAAACAAATAAACTTTAAAAATAAATATGGGGCACCTGGGTGGCTCCGTCGGTTAAGCGTCCGACTTCGGCTCATGTCATGACCTCACTGCTCGTGCGCTCAAGCCCCGCATCGGGCTCTGTGCTTACAGCTTGGAGCCTGGAGCCTGCTTCGGATTCTGGGTCTCCCCCTCTCTGCCCCTCCCCTGCTCACACTCTGTCTTTCTCTCTCTCTCTCTCAGAAATAAATAAACCCCTCCTGTGGCTTCCTTCCTCCCTCTCCGCTCACCGCTTCCCTTCTCCTGTGCAGATTCCTCTCCTCTAACCGTCCCTTGCGGTTGCTTCTCGGGGCTCTGGCCGCGGCCACTGTCTCATTTCTCCCCACACCTATGCTCTCTGGAAGCCGTCCACAGCTTCCATTCCTCTTTCCAGGCCGGAGGCTTCCAAGTCGGTACCTCCAGACAGGTGACGTGTCCGGATTAGCCTCCTAGAGCTGTCGTAACCAAATATCACAAGCCAAGTAACTTTAAAGAACAGAAACGTGGTCTCTCGCTGACTTGGAGGCTTGAAGTCCCAAATCAAGGTGTCAGCAGAGCCATGCTCTCCCTGAAGGCTCTGGAGAGAGTGTGTTCCATGCCTTTCCCGAAGCTTCTGGTGTTGCCAGGAATTCTTGGTTCATAGAAGCATGGCTCTAGTGCCCGCCTCCCTTGTCACGTGGCATCTTCTCCGCATATCTCTGTGTCTGTCTCTTCTCTTCTGAGAAGGACACTGGTCCTAGCGGATTAGGGCTCTCCCTAATGACCTCAACTTGATCACATCTGCAAAGACCCTATTCCCAAATAAAGGCACATTCACAGGTCCCAGGTGTTAAGACTTAAACATATCTTTTTTTTTTTGAGGGGGGGACACAACTGGACCCATAGCAGTGCCCCTGTCATGGGCTCCCGTGGCACCGCGGTGACTGTCACTCCGTATTACCATTGCTGGTCCACCTGCCTACTCCCCGACCAGAACAGGAGAGCGGGCCCCAAAACAGTCAGCCTCACCATTACAACCCCAGGGCCCGGCACGTGGCGCAGGAAATATTTTTTGAATGAATGGATGCTGACCTAAGGAGTTAGTGGATTCCCCTTACCCACTGTATCTGCTTCCTCTTCCTGCCCTGGCGGCCCTGCCCGGATTTGATTGTATCTGTCAGACCACACCCGGTTAGCACCACGGAGGAGCCTTAGACCGATAGGAGTGGACCATAGTGGCCACAGAGCCACTCCCAGGACTTCAGTCCTGCCCCGGACACAAGCCGGGGGCAGAGGATACGAAGGGGAGTGTCGCCGCTGGTCCCCAAGTGGACTGCCGCCAGTGCTGCTGGCCAGCTCCAATGCCCCCACTGCACGGACTCGCGGTTCAGAGGGGAAGAGAGATGCCACCCCACTAGCACCCCGAAACTGTCCTCGATTCCTTACCTGAAAGCTTTCCCACGTTAACTGTCACCTTGCTACACGGGTTCGCAGGAGGGGATCTGGTCCCTTCCACGGCCCACAGATGTCAGCGCAGATAATCAGCATTATTCCTCCAGATCTAGAAGCATCGCTCCCTTTAAATTACTTGGTGGGAGGTGCTGAGGGGGTGGCCG
This sequence comes from Paguma larvata, assembly GCA_030068075.1. Taxonomy (NCBI): domain Eukaryota; kingdom Metazoa; phylum Chordata; class Mammalia; order Carnivora; family Viverridae; genus Paguma; species Paguma larvata. Next base: position 106,464,461 of record CM057827.1, on the reverse strand, counting down.
GAAGTGAATTCTGTACAAAGAAAAAAAAAAAAAACCTCAAATCAAAGAAGCACAAATTCCTGCAAAGAACCGGGGAAGCAGCCTCTGACACTTTACAGTTACAGAATCTCATCATTTCACTTGGGCTCAGCGGCCTCGAGACGGGATGGTGGGCACTGTATCCCGGGGGAGCGCCAAGGGCAGAAGGAAGAGGGAGATGCTGGTTGAGCTGGAGACTCAGGCCTGAGGCGGGGCTGTGTTTCCTGGGGACTGCCCCTGCAGCCCCCTGCACCCTCCTGTCTGGATGTCTAGTTTATTTTATTTTTTATTTAAAAATTGTTTTTAACAATTTATTTATTATTGAGAGACAGAGAGAGACAGAGCACGATTGGGGGGGTGCAGAGAGAGAGGGAGACACAGAATCGGAAGCAGGCTTCGGGTTCTGAGCTGTCAGCACAGAGCCCAACACGGGGCTTGAACTCACGAACTGTGAGATGGTGACCTGAGCTGAAGTCAGACGCTTAACCAAGTGAGGCACAGGCACTCCTGGATGCCTATTTTGTAATAGTTGGATTCTGTTCCACCCAGTAAGATCCCAGCCTCTGGAGTTTTCTAGGAGGGTGGAAGAGGCTTCAGGGATTCTAGGACCCGAGTGATGGCCGTTGGGAGGCAGAGAGCAGCCATTCCCAGGCGCTGGAAGTCAGGCCTCGGGGCCTGCAAATATCATTACCCCAAAAAGACGTGTTTGACTGTCCAGAATTTTCAAGTCTTTAAGGAAAACCCACCTGTTAAGCCTTCAGGAATTTGCTAGCTGGCTCTGGAGCAACCCAGTCCCCCTGCTCCCTTGGGGACAGAGTTTCCAGCAGGACCAGGCCTGAGGTGGGCAGCTGGAGATGAGCCTGAGAGCTTAGTTCAAGGTGAGTGGGCTAGATGGCGTCCTCTGAGCTGGGGACGGGGCCCGGGGGCTCAGAGCAGGCACTAACATCTAGGGGGAAAATCGGTAAGAATCCCGGCTCGCAAGCTACAGGAACCTAAAATTCGGTGGGGTGAAATGAGGGGGGGGAGGGTGAATGGAGGCGGTGCGCCGGGGGTGGGGCCCGTGTGGACGCGAGGATGAAGGTAGGCTCAGACACCCTAGCCGCTGTTTCCCTTTCTCCAGCCTTTCCTTCCGCTCTGACGTCCTCGAGTCTCTGCCCGCTGAAGTCCTTCCCTTCCCTTCAAGTGCCCTCGAAGGCGCTGCTCAGAAGCTTCCCCTCCCACAGTAGACCCGTCTCTTTCCCAGACTGTCCCCACAGGCCGCTCGGAGTGGGTCCCTGCACCGAGCAGACGGAGACCCCCACGGCTCTGTGAACAGCCCAGGAAGTGCCTGCCCAGGAGTCTCAGGTGCAAACCCGCTGTCTTCTCAGAGCTACAGACTCTGCTGGTTTAATCCCCAATCCCCCCCGCCCCCCACGGCCCACGTTCCGCTGCTCAGAGCTGGATCACTCTTTATCCTGCTCCTGCCACGACATTAGCCCAGGTCCAGGGCTCTGGGAGCCAGTCACGGATCCCTTATTACAATCTAAGTCTCTCAGGTGAGCTCCTGAAATATTGCTGTCACCGTTCACAGTTCTAACTTCTTTTAGCTCCGAATCGTACTCTTCCTGGGGCCCCCTTTGTTGATTCCAAACCCTCCTTGGGGGCTGTGGTAGCCTCTTTCCAAGATGGCCCCCGTGACTCTCCTCCTGGTGTTCACACCCTGTGTAGGAGCCTACTACTTGGTGCCAGGATCCATCTGTGGGAGCCAGTGTCACTTCTGAGACTCGGTTGTAAAAGACACTGCAGCTTCTGCTTTGGTGGCTTCTCTCTCTTTCTCTTACCAGCTCTCCCTCTCTCTCTCTCTCTGCCCCCAACCCCTGCCTTTCTCTCTCTCTCTCATGAGGGAAGCCAGCTGTCATATCAAAAGCAGTTCTAAGGAACTGAGACCTCCTGCCAATAGCCCCAGGAGTGAGACAGTTGGAAGCAGGCCCTCCAGCCCCAGACAAACCTTCAGACGCCTGAAGCCCTGGCTGACAGACTGCAACATCATGAGAGGCCTGAGCAGGGCCACATGGCTAGGCTACTCCCAGAAACTGTGTGAGACAATACATGTTTGTAGTTTTAAGCTGCTAAGCTTTGGGGTAACTTGTTATGCAGCAGTAGCTAGCTAATACAGGGGCACTGAGGCTCAGCTATGGCCAGCAGCCAGCCAGGGCTGTAGGGAGGGTGGGGATATTGTATTCCCAGGACTGAGGCATGGCTGGGAGAGAAGAGCCCCAGGGCTGGGCTTGTTTCTGTCTAATGGCAGCAGCCTGTGCGGACGGAGGGCCCCAGCTGAGTGAGGTGTGTCCTGGCCAGGCCATAGCTTCACATCACCCTTCTGTTGTCAAGGAACCCTATACCGTGTTCGGTAAAGAGTGACTGCTGCAATAGCTGACTGTCCCATGCTCTTGTTTTGGGCCCCATTGGGCACCTTCATGGGAAGGTGTCAGGTTTTCACACGTTCCGGAAGATCCGGCTGTTCGGAGCAAGCCTAGTTTGCATGGACAGACTCTGTTGCTGGGGATGAGGCTACCACAGGCTGACAAGGCAGGTGTCGGTCATACAGGGTACCACAGGGACAGCCAGGGCAGTGGGGTCAGGGGCCCATCTTCTACGGGACAGTGAGTCAGGGAAGGAAGAGGATGTGGCCTGGTCAATGGGCACGCCAGGCTCGCCAGGTCCCTGAATGCCCAGAGTGGCTAGTTTCAGTCCTAAGGACACACCGCCTGCTCAGAACTGGCTCACACTATGGGGAAAGGGGCCAGAGGGGCTGTGGTCGAGCAGAGAGGGGACAGATACCATAGTATCCAGTCCCGTGGACACTTCTGCCACGGCAGGCCAATCGTCCAGCCTTCCTCCATGCCAGCCTTGGCGAACATTCCCAACGCTGGCACCGTGAGGCAGTGAGGACTCTCGGCTGTGAGGCAGGAACCCAGCTCAACGCTGTGATAACCGACACACATTTACAGTCTGTTTCTGCTTTATGCACACGTCACTAACCCACGGCACGGCCTGGAGGTAGGTATTTGCTTTCCCACTTACAGAGGAGGAATATGGGACAGAGAGTGGACTCAGCCAAGGTTCCTCTCCCGGCTTGTGGTAGAGCCAAGATTTGGCCTAGGCAGGCTAGCTCCAAATCCCGTGTCCTAACCCCCACGTCCCGACCCCCACTGAGAGGAAAATTCCAGCAGAGATCTTCCTTCAAGTATGGCTGCACCCGGAAGCTCAAACGACTTTGCCAGTCCCCACTGTCTTTGCTGTCCCTCAGCTGGCTCTCGGTGCTGCCTTCGGTCAGCCTCACGCCTCTTCACGTGGCCGCCAGGAGCCGAGGCCTACGTTCCCCGAACTGTTCCAACGAAAGTCCCGGAAATGAGTCTCGCATGTTCACTTCTGAGCCACCTTTTGTGGCCCAAGGCATCGATGCTCTGAAAAGCCAGGGTTGGGTCCCAGGTCCGACCTGGGAGCCATGTCTGGAATCAGAAGCCCGGGACCTCGTGACCTGGGAGTGGGGAGACGGGACATTTGGCCAGACGCCAGGGGAACAGGTGCAGCATGACAAATGTGTCTGAAACAATATAATTTACGTCCAGTGTCTTTTAATGGGGGTGAGGGGATATAACAACACCCCTAAAGAATGTTCTGGAAACACGCCCCCCCCCATGCCACACTTAACATCGCAACTCTTTTTACTCTTGCTCATTACCTCCGGGTATTATTGTCCGCACACATGCACCTTTTGAGACAGTACGATTCCCCTGTCTGCAAGGAACACCTTGAGAGACAATAGTTCGCCTGGAGACAGTGTGGCTGATTCCTTTCACAAAAGCTATAAAGGAATCTTATCACTCTGGGCCTCTGACCTCAATCCTATTATTTCCAGGGTGTCTTTGGTTGTCTAATTGGTTGGCCGGTTAGTTTTCTGATGTTGGAACTTTGCCCTCATGGCTCTGTGACAATGAGAGTGGCTTGTTTCTGGGGTGCTGGGTACTATCGTTGCCCCTCGTTCCCACACGCGGCTGCATAAGTGACCTCCTCAAGGTCCCCCAGTTCGGGAAGGTGCAGCCCTGATTCAAAGCCGCCAGTCGGACCCCATGTTTGCAAACCACTTTGAGAGAGGAGGCAGAAGGTCAGAGGGCCCAGATTCTGGACCCACACTGACCAGAGTTAAATCCAGGCTGTGCCACTTGCTGGCTGTGCGGCTCTGAGCAGGCTACTCGATGTCTCTGTGCCTTGGCTTCCTCATTTGTAAACTGAGATCATTTCAGTACCTACTTCATAGGACCGTTATGGTACGTTAGGGTACGTGAGTGAATGCTCATAAAAGACTTAGACTTTGGGCAAGCGCATAGTAAGTGCTCAGTAAATAGTAGCTCTTAGTATTACAAGGATGCAATCTTGAGAAAGAGTCGGTCTTTGACAAAGGGGGTGAGGACCCAGTTCAAATGGGCCCCCGTACTCTGCACTGGGAGAGGTGCGGGAAGGGGGATAGACCCAGAGGCATGTAGGTAGGATAACGGCCGTGCGCAGTAAACATGAAAGTAAGGCAGGCTGCGATTCGCTCTAACCCACTAGACAGACGTGAGGTCAGAGACAGAGGCGAAGTTGTTCCAACTCCGGCCGGAAATCTGGAAGAGCTTCAAGGAAGTGGCAGCTTTTGACTTAGACCTTGGCACGAGGTCTAGGGTAGGCAGATGAGGAAGAGACATTTTAAACAGAGGCGAGGAGAATAAAGAGGCTGTGGGGTCCTGGCACCCCGCTAGAGAGTCTGTGCCAGAACAAAAGGAGGGCAGGAGGGGTGGATGGAGACAGGGTTAGGAGGGAGGCCGGACCCAGGAACTTGTTTGCTTAGAAAGGTGGTGTACCTGGTAGCAGAACAGGCATGTTTAGGAGAAAGCCCTACAGCAGGGCTATAAGGGCTATATTCTCCCCCCGCCCCCATCTCTGCGTTCAGGGCCCCGGGCGGGTCTCAGCTCTGTCCACCACCACCTGGGTGGGCTGCCCTGCTCGGCACGCGGACACGGGCATCCCCCACCCACACAGACCCCAGGAGGGAAAGCAGTCACGGCGCTCAGACTCGATCCTCCTCCAGGCCCCTTCCCTGAACAAAGCCGGCATTTACGGCGCGGGCGCCCCGAGGTAGGGTTACCCAGGCTGTTTATGACTCGGGGTGGAGGATTTTCCTGGAGAGCAGAAGCCCCTTTTCTGTCCCATTCGAAAGCCCTCTGGGCTCTCTGCAAGGGTCTGGGTGATGGCGTTCTGCCCTGACAAATACGGCAGAGACTGGAAACTGGAACACAGTCTGATGATGTCAGCCCTCCTTCCAGAGAGCCGCCGAGGCCCGGACAGGACTCCCGGGGTTTAGAAACTTGGGGAGCCCGCAGAGAGTGGCGGTTGCGTTCAGGTACAGCGGCTGCCCGGGACAAGGGGGGCCCGTGGCACACTGTGCCGGGAACAGGCGGAGGGTCTCTGGGTCCTGGCCCACGCGGGCAGGGCCTGTCTCTCCCGTCTGACCCCGGGGGCGGCCGCCGCGGGAGGAGACGGGGCCGAGGCGCTGGCTCCGCTCGGAGGCCCCGTGCTGGTGTCGCGCCTGCATCTGCTGAAACCACTTCGGGTCCGCAAGGGGCGGGGGGCACGGAGGAGCGTTTCGAGCTGCCTCCCCCCTCCTCATGAAGAGCCGTGGCTGGGCCTTTGACTCCCTTGCCCGGATTTAAGGCCCTACCTCACCTCGCTTCCCCACGGGCTGCCCAAGAACCCCAGGCCGCGCAGAGAGACGGGTGATCTCTAGGAACCCGGGTCCTGGCCGCAAGGTGCGAGCCCCCAGCTGTCCTCACCTCTTCCTCCCCTATGTGATTTGAGGGGCTCCAAGAAACCTCTGTCCTTTTCCAAACCGTTCTTCCCACTCCTGCCGTGGGCCTGCTCTGGGGGCCAGGCGTCTCCAAGGTCAGATTCGTCACCTGGGGTTCAGGGACTGTGTCTCCAGAAGGCTCCTCTTCCAAGTGAGGGTCACAGGCTAGAAAAGACAGTGACGAATTAGGGGCGGGGGCGGGGCAAAGGAGACAGGGGGAAGCTGGATTCGGCAAACCCAGGAAAGAGAAGGGGTTTGGAGAAACTCTTTGGCAGCAGAGTGGGTGGGACAATGAGACACAAAAGAGGGGGGAGGTAAGAAAGGGGGCAGGAAGGGAAGGGGAGGAAAGAAGGGGCAGAGGGGGGAGAAGGGGAGGAGAGCAGGGAGAAGGAAGGAGGGAACGAGGTAGGCAGGGAGGGGAGACAGAAAGCACGTGAGGAGGGCAGGTCTCAGGATCTCACCCCGCCCTCTGCCCGGAGGTCCTGGGGGCTGCCTCCGCCGGTGCCGCTCGGTGGGGGCCTCTCCTCCCAGGTTCTGGGGTCCTCACCTTGTATTTAACCTGGGGCCACTGGGGGCTTTTCATCTCCCGCCTCCACCCACCAGTTTATAACCTGCAATTAGCCTCTTTCCATTTTGGGGGAAAGAGAATGTAACTATTCCCCGGAAGGCTCCTTAAGTGTGCCGCAGACCCTTGGCTACCTATATCACAGACAGACAGACACACACGCGTGCACGCACGCACCCTCACATACCCCCTCTTAGGCCCGCCGAGCCCCAAACCGTGAGCATGCGATTCCATACTGCCCAGCACGGACACAGAGCATCGCCATCACTGCAGAAAGTTCTACCGCACGGCGCGGCTCTAGGTTCCGGCCAGAACCCTGATTTTCTTAGGCCCTCCCCTTGCCGTGTGTTCCGGGAGGGGACACCCGGGGTGGACGTTGATTAGCTGGAGCCGATCTTGGCCATTCTCTATTCCTCGCCCGAGATGCGTTCGGTCTGGGCCTGTGATACAGCCTTGGCCAATGAGATATGAGGGAAGTTCGGTTTGGGGAGGAGCGGAGGCTTTTGGAGAACCTTCCTCACCAACAAGCGAAGGTACGGGGCAGGAAACAGGCTCCCTCCTTCCAGGAGCTCCGTCCTGCCCGTGTGAACACCCAGAAACGCCGCATCAACCCCGCCGCTCCCTGGCAGTGCCAGCGAGCCCAAACTCACCGGCGCTAGACTGCGGGTCGTACGACGCCATACGTTTGCCTCGTGTTTTAGTCACGGATTGTTACTCACAGCCCGCAGCCTCCTAACACACACAAGAGTTCGTAATGGAAGAACTGATGAGCTAGCTACTGTCGGAGAGCTGAGCCGTGAGGACCGACCCAGACACGAGGCGGGCATTTACACCGGGAGGTGAACGTTTGGCTTCTGGAAGGAAGGAACATTGAACTTGGAGGGAGCAGAGCGAAGGCCTAGACCTGGAACTTCTACCCACTCACTGTGTGACCCTGGACAAGTCAAATACTGGCTGTGAGTGTGAGTAGTCCCATCTGTGAAACGGAGAGAATGATGGCTCCTTCATAGAAAAGGGGTGGGGCCCGCGGCAGTTATAATTACCGCTGATATTAATCATTTTCCTTTGTACGGTTGATAAGTTGTTTTGATTGTCCGATCTTTAAAACCTTATCGTGATGGGCATTGCTGCCTCCATTTTAGAGAAGGGGACACTGAGGCCTAGGATGCCTTAGGTTTGCCCAATGCCACGGCTGTCCAGTGGCAGAGCTGGGATTTCCACCTATTGGCAAATCCCGGCTCTGGCTAATCTGACCTGGGAGGGGTAGAGGGGCAGTCATTCACCCTTTAGAGTGAGTTAGCTTTAGACAGTCCAACTGGTGTTCGTTGTTGAAACCTAAGGGGTTGTGGTTGGGGAGGGGACAGGAACTCGAGTGGCCTGGAGACCTGGTTCCCCGTGAGGCAGGCGGGCAGGTGAGCTAGCCCAGGGGCCGTGCCATGATGAGGGTGCACCGGCTACTGCTTGGAGCTGGGGGCTGGCACCCTCAGAGGTGTCTGAGGTTGGGCAGAGTTCTGGAGGAGGCCTCAGGAGACCTGGGTTCAATTCCCAACTCTGCCCGTTCTAGCTGTGTGATCAGGGCAAGTCCTTTGACCTCTCTGAGCCTCAGTTTCCCCACCTGGAAAATGGAAACAAAAATCTTTAGCCATCCCGTGTTGATATAACATAGATCAACGGAGGTGCTTTATGAACTGGAAAGCATTAGAGAAATTGAAGCAACTGCTCTATGGGTGAAAAGAACATCACGAAAGGAGACCTAGCTATGCTGGCAGACGAAGCACAAGACCCCTTGGATGGCGGGGTCTGCGTCCTGCTTTGGGGTCCCTGGGGACTTGTCCCAGCACCAGGAGAAACAGCAGTCTGCCTGGAAAATGCTGACAAAAAGCCAGAGCACGCAGGAGGGCGGCTTGTTAAAAACCAGCCCGGTGAAGGCTGGGGGGCCATTAATGAGGTGCGATCCCGAAGTGCAAGACCTGAGTGGGTTCTGCAGAGAGCCGGCTGGCTTTGATCCCCCTTCTCTCATAAAATGTTATTTCTGCTCTCGGCTCCTCAAATTCCTAGACGGGCGAATCAGTCTGGGCGGCCCGTGGAATTTGAAAAGAATAAGTTTTCAAAAAACCACACTTGGGAACAATGGTTACCAGAAGCGTCTGGGTCTCTGAGGGAAAACAAACACCCATCCCCGGCTCGCCGGTGTTTTGCAAACACCCTTTTACCTGATGCCTCCGGCTGCGCCTCCGCCTCCGGGAGACGTGTGGTTTAGGGAGGAGGGGTTTACCCCACGATTCGGAGGCAGGACAGTAAGACCCAGCCAGATGCAGCTGCTGTGTCCCAGCAGATTGCCCTCGCCCCTCCTGAGCGAGCTACCCTGAGGACTGAAGGGCCAGGGCCCCCATTCTGCGGCCCGGCTCCGCCACTGCTTCCCGAGGAAAGGGGCACAGGGGTCAGGGTCTGCTACAGGGGAACGGTAGCGGTGAACTTGTCCTCCACCTGCATTTAGACAAGGTCGTTGAAATTTGAATTCTAATCGAAGCGATGTATGTGCTCAGTATTTTTTTTAATTTTTAAAAATATTTTATTTATTTTTGAGAGACAGAGAGAGACAGGGCACAAGCGGAGGCAAGGCAGAGAGAGAGAGGGAGACACAGAACCCGAAGCAGGCTCCAGGTTCTGAGCTGTCAGCACACGGCCTGATGCGGGACTTGAACTCACGAGCGATGAGATCATGCCCTGAGCTGAAGTCAGACGCTTAATAGACTGAGCCACCCAGGTGCCCCACTCAGTTTTTTAAAAAATATTTATTTATTTGTTTTGAGAGAGAGAGAGAGAGAGAGAGAGAGAGAGAGAGAGCAAATGAGCAGAGGAGGGACAGAGAGAGAAGGAGACAGAGAATCCCAAGCTCCCAAGCCGGCTCCTTGCCGTCAGCACAGAGCCGGATGTGGGGCTCAATCCCACCAACCTGAGCTGAAATCGAGAGTTGGATGCTCAACCCGCTGAGCCACTCAGGAGCCCCGTGTGTGCGCTCAGCTTTAAGAAGCCGATGAGCACCATCGAATTTATGACAAAACCAGCAGCAGCCTGATTTGGGAAGTGATCTTCAACACGTCAACACTTTCCAGAATCGGCGCGCCTACCTGCCGATTTCCATAGAACAAACTTACACTTCCGATCCTCGATTTTTCATTGTGCACTTTAGCCATTAACTCTCAAAGATGGCAACTCGGCTGTCCTCGTCCTGACTCCCAGCTCTAACACACACACACGTGCATGTATATGCACACAGACATGCACACACACCGGGCACAAAAAGCATGCACACATAGACACGCCACACACACACACACACACGCACCACGCCTGTGCACGCATGAGCGCACACACAGGCATGCACGCTTCCCCGACTCCTCTCCTTTCCATATAGTCCTATCTCAATTTTTACTTAAATCTCTGTTCTGTGCTACCACGGTTACGGTTATACAGATAGTACACACCGTGTGGGGCGCCTGGGTGGCTCTCAGCACAAAGCCTGCTCGGGATTATCTTCCTCCCTCTCTCTCTGCCCCATCCCTGCTTGTTCTCCCTCCCTCTCTCTCTCTCGATAAATAAATAAATAAGCTTAAAAAATATAATACACATGGTGTGCCACGATTACATTTTCTTTTGAACCGCCTTGATCTTTTTCAGGAGTTGACAATTGCTTTTCCTCTTTCGTTTGTTTGCTTCTCCTGAGCCTAGGATTAATTCGGTCCCTCACCTTCCAAGGTGGAACATTCCTCCAGCGAGTTCAGTCCGCCTCAGAAGCGGAGGCTCCTCCTGGGCCATCCCTTCCGGAGCCTGTGTGTTCCTGCTCCTGTCCGAACCCGGCGCTCACTGTGCCTGTGTACATACTGTGTCCAGAGCAAGTCGGTGAGCGGACGCTAGCCTGGGGGGAACAGAGGGTGGGGGCCAACTGGAGTGTAGCCGACAGCAGTGTACTGTGCAGAGGAACTGGGAGGTGACGGCTGGAAAGCGAGGGGGGATAAGGATGAGTCTCGTGAGTCAGGCTGGCTGGAGACAGAGAGTGGTAAGCCTTCATTTTGACCATGGAAGTCCAAGAAGGCTTCCCAGCGGAGGTGTCGTGAGCCGGGCCTCGGGCAGTACGTAAGATTTCAGGATGATGAGGAACGGAGAATCCAAACATCCTTTGGCGCAGAGGAAACGGCGTAAGGATGGGAGCGGAGCCCTGACAGCCCATCGGGCGGAGCGGCGGCACGTTGCCGCGGCGTGAAACGTGAGGAAAGGGTGTGCCCGGGATGAGGCTGGAAGGGGAAGAGCGAGCCCGGACGTGGAGGGTGAGGGGGAAACGTGCACACACGGGCGTCAAGGAGTGTGCGCGGGCGGTGACCACGCGCGGGCCTAGTGTATTCCCTTCTAGCGGCCTGGCATGTTCCGGCAAGGAGTACGCACTCTGTGCTCTGCGGAGACAGAGCCGGTGAGTGCCGAAGTGTGGAGCAAGGGTGCCCTGCTGTGCCAGCAGCCAGCAGGGGCTGGAGGGACGGTCACAGCCAGGGGCTGGAGGAGAGACTCCTACTATGTATTGTTGTTTCCTAGAGTCCGCCTCGTTTGTCTGAGAACCCAGACGGGTGCATGCACAGATGGGGTCTTTGGTGAACATCTGATGAATGAAAATGAATGAATGAATGAATCTCCGTAGGCCCACAGTTCAGCCCCTGCCCCAGGAAATGGACCTCAGCTCCCCCTGCCTAGACACCCACCGGCTCCCAGCCCTTCCCCTGAGAACTTGGAACCTCTCACTGTCGGTGGCCACCTCGCTTGCCCCAGAGGCACTGCCTGTCCCTTTTTCCAACACCATCTCCTCCTGAGCGTAGGCTTTCCCAGCAGCCTGAAAGGAGACGGTTCCAAATCCGTTCTCTTTTGTCTCTGCGAATATTCCTGAGGAGAGGGAACCCGAAAGCCCGGCCTCAGGCTCAGAGTGGGAAAGAACTCGGTGCAGAAAAGAAAAAACCCAGGATCTCATCCTCTCGATCCTTCCGCAGAGCGAGAGCAAACACAGATGAATGTCTCCGCCCTTTGCCTCATGCCCGGCAGGTGACAGGTGCTCCAATGTCTGTTGTTGCTTGTAGCCGCTGCTAAGTGCCACCTGGGGTCACTAAAGGGACTGTCCTCGGGCAGGACGCCATGGGATGCTTCCTCCTTCCCTTCCCAGCCCACGTTGGTAGCAGAGCCCTAGGAATGATGCCCAGGTCACGGTCGGCGCTGCCGGCCTCTCTGGCAAGGTCCCTACAGGCGAAGAGCTCTCTGCATGATTGTACGACTCCAGTGTAAATCTCTGCTCGCCGCAACTTTCTAGTTTTGTGTGACCTTGGGTAGGTTATACACCTGTTCGAGTCCCAGTTTTCTCCTCGGTAAAATGAGAATCACCATTTTTACCTCTTGGGTGATCGTGAGGGTAGGTAGTATGGTCCATATACTGTGTTTTTACTAGTCTGCAGTGAGATAAACATAGCCATGGAGGGGAAGCATTCAGAAATATGTTTAGACTTTGAAATTGCCTGACATCCAAGCCCGAGATCAGTGGGCTTCCCTCACTAAAGGGCGTAGACCAAAACATTGATCTTCACTGGGCCGGCCATACATTTTTAACACAAAAAACAAAAGCCAGCACACGCTGTCATGCTGAGAGCAGGGCGATGCTCAGAGTGGACTGGCGTTGGGCAGGGGGGAGGGGGGGACCCTCCTCTGCCCGCAGCTACCTGGGCTGGTCAATTGCAACCTACCCTCTTCTCTCAGGCCTGGCACTGAGCTCGGGGCTGGCTCTTCACCTCTGACCTGTGCCTCCAGTTCAGTTCTCCCTTCCAGCCAGCTGTTAAGCCCTGTCCCCTGCACTGCCTGAGCGTCCCTGCCCTCCCACCCTCTGCCACCAGCGGAGCTCAGGGCTTTGCTACTGTGAGGATACCGTGGTCCTCCCCACTCGACTCTGTCCTCCATGCTGCCTGCAGAGGGGGTTGTTTTCAATTTATTTAAATAAGCTTTTTATCTGAGAATAGTTTTGGACTTGCAGAAAGGTTGCGAAGGTCATAGAGAGTTTCCTGATACCCTCCCCCAGCCTTCCCTATCGCTAATAAACCTGGAGACACGTGTCCCAACTACTGAACCGATGCTGGTACATCCCTTACTATTCACTAAACTCCACGCCTGTCTGGATGTCATTAGTTGTTCACCAATGTCCTTTTTCTGTTCTAGGCGCCTCCTTACATTTAGGTGCGGGGTCTTGTTGCCTCTTCCAGTCTGTGTCCGTTTCTCAGCAGAGAGGTATTTTGGAACAGGCTTCATGGGATCTCACTGTGCCAAAACCTTCGATGGCTCCCCATTGCCAAATTCCAGAGCCTTCCAAGGCCTGGCCCAGCCTACTCGCCCTCTTCTTCCATCCATTGGCTGTATTCTCTAACCATCCCAATGGCAACCAACAGACAGTTCTGGATGTAGCTTAGCAGTCAGAATCCCAAGGCCTGAGGACCAGGAGAGCCCACGGTGTAAATCCCAGCCCAAGGGCAGGGATCCTAGCATGGCAGTCCGGTAGAGTGGCTTGACCACTCTCCAGGGCTTTCTGGCCGTCTTTCCTTCCCAGTCTATGAAAACCCTTCTCCTCCTTCAGGAGCAAGCTGGAATAAAATCTCAGGCTCTCTGACCACCCCACACATGGCTCCCCCCATGGCTCACTGTGTATGCCTCTAGGTAGCACCAAATCTGTTCAACTTCCATATCTTTCTCCGGTTACCTGTAACCCCCGACAACTAGGGGGTTTGTAGTGGAGCGGTTCAACAGGAAAGGGCTGATCCAGCTATGTTACATTAGACCAATAGCTTAGCTTCTCTGGACACAATTCCCTTGTCTTTATAAGAAGCCCAGAATTTGTATTCACAGGGTAGCAGTAAGGGCTTGCAGAAGCAATACACGCAGAACACAGCCCGCAGGAAATGCTCAGTAAACGGTAATTATATTAACTTTTTTATTATTACCTTTGCCTCTACCCCCCGAGCCCCCTCCCCACTACAGAACCTGGTACAGAAAAGGAAATCAAGACTGGTGTTTTTTACGTAAAAGCCCCGTCACTCTGCCAAAGTTTTTAGCATTTGTAAGGAGGGCTCACCAAAACAAAACAAAAGAAAACAAAACCAATGCCCAACGCAGTGGCATAAATCACAAAGGGTGAAATTTCAGGCACCAGCAGAAGAAGTATTTGGGGAAAGACATTTCCTGTCTGTGCTTCTGGAGTCACACCCGTCTGACTAGGAACCCTGGCCACGGAGCCCTTGAGCCCAGCTACCCTAGCCGTTCTCACCGACTCCACGACCATGCTGTAGGCGCTCGTTCCCTGCTTTGTGTGAGCAATTGTCTCTGACCCAGAGGCCTGCTCCAGGGACTGACACTCAGGCCCCGCTGGGGCCAGGAGGGTTTCCCACCACCCAGACACGCTACAACCGCATCGGTCCTCAGATGCCAGCGGGACCCTTAGACAATATCTCAGTGGACAGAGGAGGAAACAGAGGCCCAGAGAATGGCAAGGGCTTGCCCACTGTCATCATTCATTCATTCATCCATTCAATAAGCGTTTGGTGAACCTTGTCTCTGAACCAGACCCCATGCTGTTGGAGACAAAATGATGACTGTGATTCCATTGTTGAAAAAAAAAAGCATCTGAGGCTCAGCGGGACAGGGACAGTCCCTAGAATTCCTTCTAGGAGGCTGTGTCGCCCAGCCGGAGACTCGGTGACTTGGTTTGCCGTGGAAAACGCATGGGGCACTCCGGCCCATCTGTACAGAGCCTGAATCTCCCATCGGCTGTGGTACCATTCCTTCCAGATCAAGTTTTATCTCCAAATCAGCCTCGGGTCCAGTTCTTCTCTCCTTACCACTCTCAACCTCAGAGTGTCCCCCTTCCCCCACCTCCAGGCCAGTGATTGTCTGAATTGATTGTTTATGCAATGTTTGCTCACAACAGCAACCCCTTTTTCCTTCCACGGACCTTTGATGGGTGACTTCGGACAAGCCACCCCCCCTCTGTGAGCCTCAGTTTCCTCCTTTGCTTCACAGGATCGAACAAGACAGCACTTTATAAAACACCCGGTTCTTTGTGTGCCTGCTCCACGAAGGGTAACCTGATGAGACAGTTTGTCCTTACATCGGCGGGCAGTTGGACGTCAGGGAAGGAGAACAGAGACAGGAGATAAACTCTAACAAGGCTCTCGGAAAACCCACTGTTGCTGTCGGTTACTACAGCATTCCCTAGTCCATCCTGACCGACGCAGCGTCCCTTCGGGAATCTGAGGAAAGCCGGGACCACAAAAATAAACTTCACATTCACATGAAATTAAGAACCCTTCCATTTTAATGTCCTAAGATTTCACCTGTGTTGCTAAGATCCTCACTGCCCCACGGCCTCCTCTTCTCAGCCTGGAAGTGGGGCCGCCCAGGTGTGGGTGGTGCTGCGTTGGGGGTTGCAGTGTGGCCAAAGAGGACGGACCCTGTCACCAAGGAGCAAGGCCTAGAGCCGTGCACATGAGTCAGGAGCTGGGGAGAGTCGCCTGAACCCAAGCGTGGTGTTGTTTGGATGCTGTCTTGAGTCTGAGCTTGTTTTCCAGAGCTTTGGTGAGCCCCAGCTTGTTGTTTGGATGCTTTCTGCTGCCAGTTACTTTATAGCCCCTCCTAGGGTGACGGCATTTTGTGATCAAAGGTCTGTGGAAGGAAAAAGGGGCGCTCGTTGCTATTGGGAGCAAACATTGCATAAACAATCAGCTCACCCTGTCCCAGGGCACCTGACCAATGGCCTGGAGGTGGGGGGAGGGGGGCACTCTGAGGTCCACGGAAGCCTCATTTGGGGGGCACCTCCATGGGTGGGAGCAGGGAGTCATTACCAGGGCCAAGTGCCCGGGACAGAGGGTCCCAGCCACCGATGGCACTGAGAACAGGAGAGGCTTCAGCACCCTGAAGCATCCGCACTGTCAGCCTGAGTCACACTTGGAGCCTCTCCTGGGTCACACATTCCCCTCTGGCTGGAAGGCCAACTAATGAGTTCAGACGGCTGCCCTGGGATGTCTCTGACCACTCAAGGGTGTGCACTTGAGAGTGGGCAGTGGGGGTGGTGCAGGAGGAGGGGGGGGTGAAGGAAGGACCGTGGCCCGGGGATCGAGACTCTTGATTCAAATCCTGGCCTCACCATCAGCCTCACCATCCACCGCTCTGCGTGCGCCTTGCTCTCTGGGTGCTGACTATGCCGTCCCCAGCCTGAAGGCAAGGGAGGACCTCTCCAGCTCAGGGTCAAGGGTGGCTTCTCGGGAGCTGGCAAGTGTCCAACTTGTGGAGCTCAACCACCTCCCCGTGTCAGACGCTCACAGCTTGGTCCCTGGGCAGGGGCCACAGGAAGCCTGCATTCACCCCCAAATCTCCTGGCTGGAGAGGCGGTTGGTTAGTCTCCAGGAATCACAGCAGCAACAAAAGACCTGAGTTAGAGCCTTAGGCTCAGGAGGATCCTGTCCTTCCCAGCAACACGCAAATGCCCCCAGGCAGAGGTAACTCCTGAAGCCTATCAGTTCTGTACATCTTAGTATGAACTAATGAATAGGCTCTTCTCAAGAGCCAGCTAGCAGGGGAGAGATTTGGATAAAAGGGAGGAAAGAAATTCGCTGTCTAGAGGATGGGAACACATTTGCGCAGGAGCGTGGTAACACTATGAGTGACGGCAAGCCCTTCGCCTCCCGTATTCCGTGGCAGGCACCGTTCTAAGCCATAGATAAAGACACAGATCGGTTCATTTAATTCTGACAAGAGCCGCATGGCGCGGGTGATGTTATCACCACCATTTTACAAACGAGGGAACCCAGGCACAGAGAGCGCTTGCGTGCTGGCCTTTGCCCTCCGGATCCAGCCTCTGCTTTCTCTCCGAGGCTCTGTGCCCTGAGAGGTTCCTCTACAGTGGAACGAGTCCTGTGCGGGAGCCCCTGGGGCTGCCCCGTCCTCCGTGGGTTCCCTTACCCCTGCCCACGCCTTGGTAAATCGCCCCTTCTGGAAGATCTGCTCAGTTAGACGCTGCGAGGTGCTGTCCGTTTCCTGTGGCTCGAGACCACTCATCTAGGGGCGCCTGGGTGGCTCAGTCGGTTAAGCGCCCAATTTCGGCTCAGGTCATGATCTCACAGTTTGTGAGTTCGAGCCCCACGTCGGTCTCTCCGCTGTCAGCCCAGAGTCCATTTCAGACACCCTGTCTCCCGCTTGCGCTTTCTCTCTTTCTCAAAAATAAATAATAGTTTTAAAAAAAGATCACTCGGCTAGTAAGAGGCAGGGGCTGCAGGCTCCCGGGCGCCTCTCGCCAACCAAGGCCAGCAGCACTTAAGGGTCCGTAGCATGGAAGCCATGGGTGAACACGGCCCGTCGGGTGCACTGGGCTCAGCAGGAAGCTCTCACCAAGTGTGGCTCGTGGCCGCGGGGCTGACCGAGGGGCCATAATATCGCTGCCACTCTCCAGCGCTCAGTCCTGACTGACCGCAGTGACAGCTATCCCCTCCCCACACCACTGGACTCCTCTCTCGCCTCCTGAGCGGGCGCACGTCCATCCTTGGAAATCGCAAAGCCCCTGCCTCATGAGGAAGGGGAATGTGCGGATACAGCAAGGCGATGCCAACCAAGTTTGCCTCGAAAGCGAAAGTCGGGGATGGGGCAGCAAGTTCTGTAGAAGCCATCTGGTCCATCCCCCTGCATCCTGGACCCCTTCCTGAACTGGCCAGAGAGGGTGGTCATCCATCTGCCTCTCCGAGCTTGAAACCGTCTCAAGAAGCCTTCTGGCCAGACAAGGGGATCCCCACGGACAGCACCCCCTTCCTCCTGCAGACGCAGAAGATGGAGAGAGTTCCCCCAAAAGTTCCGCCCAGTCTTCTGAATGGGAGCCCCTGCCAGGGGTCGAGTTCGTCTCTATGATTCGCTGACAAGACAACACGCCCCTGAAACACACCAAAATGGTGTAAGTGCCCCGGAGAACGGCCACGGCGACGTCTGCTGCTCCTGCCGCACCCAAAGCACGGCAGATCACGTGACACACCGTTCAGTCCAGCCTCGTCACTTGCAGGGGGAAACTGAGGCCTCGAGAGGGTCACGACTGGCCCAGCTCTCCTGGCTCCCAGTCCACCGGTCTCTCTCTCTCTCTCTCTGGCACCCAGCTGCCAGAGGACGCACGCAGCTCTGGGCAGGCAAGCCGACCATTTCCACTGGAAAGAGCCAAACGTGAGGTTGGCGGGAGGGGTTGGAGCTCGGCGGGCGTCCTCGCCACCACCAACATTCCAAGGCTCCTCTGTCGGAAGCTTTCTTTGGAACGTAAAAGCTGGTAATTGGGAGAAGTTGGGGTGACTCATGTACCAAATGCTGTTTTTTGTTTTTCCTTTTTCTTAAAAATCTCAGCTATTGGCTATTTTTATTTCAGGGCCGGATTTGATTTCATCATTTTCTCTCGCCTTTCCTGGGATTCTTTGCCCCACGGCCATAGGCACCCCGGGCCCCCTCCCCAGCTGGCAGGACGACGATGCCTGCTGGACGGTCGGTGGGGAAGATGACGGAGGGGCTTGCTCACCACCTCGGCAGCTGAGGCCAGGCCAGCCCGGGCCGCCTGCCTCGCCTGCCCCGTGGCGTTCCTGTCCTCAACTGACCCCTCGGTCCCCAACACTGAGTCTTCTGGGGACCCAGGTCTGCAGCTCCTTGCTCAGGCCCTGCCTCGGCACCCCTCCCCCAGAAAGCTCCTCCACCACCCTTGTCCTGCTGCGCCTCCGTCCCGGCCTCCCCTGGCCTCCCTGCCTCTAGTCTCGTCATCTGTGTCCACTCTCCACAGGGCTACCAAAGCCCTCTTTAATTTTTTAATATTTATGTATTTCAGGTACCACATACGCATTCTTTCATTATTATTATTTTTTTAACGTTTCTTCATTTTTTTTTTTTTTTAATTTTGAGAGAGAGAGAAAGAGAGCAAGGGAGACGCAGAGGGTCCAAAGCAGGCTCTGCGCCGTCAGCACAGAGCCCAATGCAGGGCTCGAACTCACGAACTGTGAGATCACGACCTGAGCCGAAGCCAGTCGCTCAACCAACTGAGCCACCCAGGTGTCCCAACGTTTCTTCATTTTTGAGAGACGGAGCACGAGTGGGGAAGAAGCAGAGAGAGAGAGAGAGGGAGACACAGAAGCCGAAGCAGGCTCCAGGCTCGAACTCAGGAACCGGACC
The DNA here is from genome assembly GCA_030068075.1 of Paguma larvata. Lineage (NCBI taxonomy): Eukaryota > Metazoa > Chordata > Mammalia > Carnivora > Viverridae > Paguma > Paguma larvata. Next base: position 106,445,760 of record CM057827.1, on the reverse strand, counting down.
ATGAGATCATGACCTGAGCCGAAGACGGACGCTCAACCAACTGAGTCCCCCAGGCGCTGCCCCCCCCCCGCCCCCACATTCTTTTAGAAGATACTGCTAAAACGCAAAAAAAAACTGGAGCCCTCTGCCTCCACCCTTGGTTACTCTTCCTAATGGCACCGGCTTTTCCTCCTGCCACAGCTCTTTCTGCTGGTTTTGACTTTTGGGTTTTAAAAAAGGAACGGATGTGCGTTTGTCCAGCAATGTCTTGAATCGTTTGTTTCCAGCAGACTCTCAGCTTCTCGCCGCGGTAGTTGGGGGATTGAGCACTTTCGCCTCTGACTCTCCCACTGCCTTGCTCCCGTATTTTCTAAAGCACCGGGCTTAGTTGAGTCACCAGGGAGAGTTCGCAGGAACTCGAAATTGAGCCAAGGGCTTCATTTAGCCAGGGGGACAGAGGGCCCCTACCTCTACCTTAATTCACAGCAATACGTGGTTAACGCTAGACGTGAGGGGTGGCGCCATGCTGAGGAATGTTCGATTCAAAGGAGCCGAAGCCTGTGCTCTTTGAATCATACCACGGAGACGGCCACCTCCTCCAAAAACCAGCAGGCACTGCTGTCTGGCTGCTACCCTTGGCCCCAACCATTCCTGCATTTGATCCTTAGACACTTAGGGAGCACCAGGGGGCACAGTTCCTTTATCAAGTGTTCGGAGCTCCAGGGCTGAGCCCGATACCTGTCCTGGAGGTCCGTAAGGGAGAGGAGTCGCATGCGTCCAGAGAGGTGCCTGGCAAGTGTTACAGGAACTCGGGGGCGGGAGAAATTCCCTCCAGCTGAAGGCATCAGAGAAGCCTTCCTGTAGGAGATGGCGTTTAAACCGATCTCCCAAAGGTGGTGGGTCACGGGGAATCCGCAGAAGCCTATTTCAGGCCGAGGCTCTGGCTGGGAAAACATGAGGACTAGCTCCTTTCGGTCGGAGCGGCGGTGGGGCGGAAGGGCGTCGAGTAGTGGTGAAATACACGCACCCCCAAAGCTGCCCCGCACCCGGACCCGTGTGGACAACCCTAGCTCGTGTGTGTCTGCATCACCCGGGACCCTTTACTGCCATTTTCCACTCGTGCATCTTACCCTACCGACTCTAGCGGGAGCACCCCAAGGGACGGTGTATTTCCTTTTGGGGAACGGGTGGCTGCCTGGAGGGGGTGTGCAGTAAGCGCTTGCTCGCCTCGGCTAACTCATCCAATGGATGTTTCTCGAGCACCTGCGGGCCCTGCTCTAGGCAGGGGGACAGAGAAGGCAACGAAAGGGACGGGAACCTGCTCTGTGACACGGACACTTGAGTGAGAAGCTGCGGGCACAGACTCTTTCATGGCCGGCTAGAGAATCATTCCCCGACTTACCCCGAAGATTAAGGAAAGCAAACAAGGGCTCTCTGGCTGGACACCGGGTGTGCCAGGGTTCGAATCTCAGCTCCTGCTTAGCTGTGAGACTTGGGGAAAGCTGTGCTACCTCCCGGGGCTTGTATCCCTGTTTGTAAGAAAGGCATTCATAATCCTACCCCACAGTGCCATTGCGGAACTAAAATAGAACAGCCTGGAAAAGTGTCCAACACCGTGCCCGGGCCTCGTAGTGGCTCTGTTTTACAGGTATTATTAACCCGTTTCCCTTCCCCACTCCGGGACCTCAGTTTTCTCATCTTTATAATGACCAGTTCAGGCCAGACGATCCGCTTGCAAACGCTCCCAGTTGTAACGTTTTCTGATTCCAAAAGTCCGAAAAGGCAGGGGCAGTGGGAGGGCCTGTGCCTTATTCTTTGCAGTAAATCAGCGTCTGTATGAAGTCACCTCGGCTCCCTGGCATTCGTCAGGTTTCCCTTCATGTGCCGAGAGGCTTGGGACCTGCCAACCCCGTAAGCCACACTGGCTGCTTCTCCACGTGTCGATGGCTTTCCCATCCGTGCGCAGCTTCCCACGGGGAGGAAAACAGCTCCTTTTTACGCAACCCTGTCTGGAGAGACAGACAGCAAGGGAGCCCAGCGAAAAATATTGCCTTTTGAAGTGTGCGGTGGGGGGCTAAGAAGGAGGGGCTCGGGGGGAGGGGAGTCACATTCCCAAATGCTCTGGATTCTTATCTGCGCTTTGCTGGGAATACAAGAAATAAGACCAAAGCGGCTGCTCGGGCCACGTGGAATCCATCCTGTGGTGCTTTCCTTCCAGGATTCTGAAACGCCCTCCTTCTCCTCTGTCCGGCCTCAAGGTGCTGTCCCAGGACTTGGTAATGGAGGCTACCAATGCCCCACCCACATTCTCCCGCCTCCGGCACCCTTGACCCTTGGCGTCTTGAGCTTGGATGCTGGGGCAGCATCCCCACTGGGAGAGCTGGACGAGGCCGGAGTCGACCCCCACGCTCCCGCCCCACGGCCGATGGCTGGCCGTGTGGGAAGATGGAGGTGTAATTCACCTTTCAAGGCCTCCCTCCCGGACCGGCAGCAGCATCCTGCTTGGTTTCTTCCCCCGGCACAGCCTGACTCGCCGGCTCCTCGACCGGTTTTCCGTGGGAGCACACCCGTGGCCGTCCACGGCACCTGACCCCGAGCCGCGAGTCCGCACCTAGGAAGCCCTTCTTCCAGGAGCCCGTCCCGACCCCACACTAGCTGTCTTTTCTGCACTACGCTGCCGACTCCTTATCTGGTTATCAGCAGCAAGCATTTAAGTGTTGCCTTTCCTCATGCTCTTGTGTCTTTTCCTCTAATCTCTAGGGTCACGAGCTCAGACCATGACACCAGGATGACCCCGGGTTTGTAAGAAGGGAAAAAATCTACATTTTGATCACGCCGCCTTCAGAACCTTTGCCAAGAGGATTCTGGGAGGATTCCCTATCTCTGTGGCCCGGCCACAAGCTCATTGTAAGATAATAAGTGTTTTCTTCCATTTTACGCAAAATGCTTTGATACGCATCAAGCCATTTTATACCCCCAACCGCATCATATGCTTAAAAAAAAAAAGTGGTTACGTCATCCACATTGTAAAAAAAAACACAGACTCAGGAAATTAAATGGGAAGGAGAGAAAAGATTTAAGTATCCAGTGGGTACTCTGGATGACTGTTAAGGCCCCTCTAACTATAGTCTCCTCTGTTTTAAATCTGTAAGTCAACCCAAGAAGTTAATCAACAGGTTAAGGATGGACGAGGGGACAAAAGTTTATGTGCATGATCTCTCTAAGTACATCATGAGATTGCAACTATTATTACATCGGCTTCTACAAGAGATAAATATATTTTATCTATAAGTAGATAATAAAACAGGCTCAAAGTACTTAAAGGAAATGATCGCCATTGTACTTTTTTTTAAGTTTATTTATTTTGAGAGAGAGCGAGAGAGCGCGCTTGAGTGGGGGAGAAGCAGAGAGCGAGGGAGAGAGAGAACCCCAAGCAGGCTCCGCACTGTCGGCACAGAGCCCAACTCAGGACTCGATCTCGTGACCTGTGAGATCATGACCCAAGCCAAAATCGAGTCAGATGCTCCAACCAGCTGAGCCACCCAGGTGCCCCGATCATGGTACTTTTTTAGGAGCCAGTGACAGAGACCTCACTCAAAGTAGCATAAATAAACAAGAATATGTATTGCTGTAGTAGCTTTAGGCCCGGCTCTATCTAGGAACTCTAGTAATATCAAGTCACTGCTTCTCCCGTGAGGCTAGGGAAGAAGATCCCACCCAGTTCCCATGTTATTCTTAGAGTCATGGTCCCAGAGGGAGAGAAGAAGCCTTTAATGATAGCTCTTGGTGAAAAAAAAAAAAAAAGAAAGAAAGCAAGAAAAAGAAGGCTTAAGGAAGACTCTAATTGGTCCTGCCTTGGTCGCAGCCTAACACCAGAACCAATCATCTGGCTCAGTTGACAGGTCCTCGAATGGCTGGACCTGTGCCCTCCCCTGGCCAGCGAGCACAGGCTAGCCCCATCTGAACCACAGGCAGTGAGGGGAGGATCGGGGCAGAGCAAAGGTCAAGGGCTTAGTAAGTGGTAAAGTTGAGACCTGAACCCAGGTCTTTTTGTCTCGATGCCAAGGATTGGTCCCTTCACACCACAGCATTTGGGATCCGCAGATCTGAGCCAGGACCAGAGGCACCGTCGTGGGCAGCAGCAGCAGCCATGGCCACTGTTAAATCCATAGGGCACTTTTAACTTCTCAAATTACTTTGACCAGTACTCTTTCCCCCCCATCCCCAGGAAACTGCAAGACATGTAGATTGATTATAGCTTCCTATGCAGCCGTGAGAACCAATATGCCCGGTTTTCCCCACGTAGCATCTTGTAAAACCGTAGCACAGTACTACCGCCGGGATATTGACATGGACACGATCGAAAAGACAGATCATTTCCACGAGGATTTCACGTGGCGCCCTTTTACAGCCGCACACGCTTCTTTCCCGTCTGTCTCCTCCTTAACCCTGGCGGCGGCTGGAGAGCTGCACGTTCTGTCTTCCTACAATGTTGTCCTTTAAAGAAGAGCTATATCGCTGCAGTCCTACCGCGTGTAACTTTCACTCGGCACAATTCCTGGAGATTCGGCACCATTGATCCGGGATCAGTAGCTGATGTCCTTTTAGTGCTGAGTCGCAGTCCCTGGCGTGGACACGCCACATTTGTTTAACGACTCGCCTGTCAAAGGACGCCTGCGTGGGTCCCAGGTTTTGGCTGTAACAAAGAAAACTCTTCTTAACGTTCATGTGCAGGTTTTTAGGTGAGCATGACACTTGTCATTTCTCTGGGGTCAATGCGCAGGAGTGCAATTGCTGAGTCATATGGTAGTTGTAGGTTTCGTTTGTTAAGAAACTGCCCAACTGGGGCGCCTGGGTGGCTTAGTCGATTAAGCGACCGACTTCGGCTCAGGTCATGATCTCGCAGTCTGTGAGTTCGAGCCCCGCGTTGGGCTCTGTGCTGACGGCTCAGAGCCTGGAGCCTGCCTTGGATTCTGTGTCTCCCTCTCTCTCTGCCCCCTCCCCTGCTCATGCTCTGTCTCTATGTCTCTCAAAAATGAAAAAACATTAAAAAAAAAGAAAGAAAGAAAAAAGAAACTGCCCAACTGTGTTTCAGAGTGACTGTACCCCTTTACGTTCTCACCGGCAATGACTGAGTGAGCCGGTCTCTCCGCACTGTCACTATTTTTTTTTTTTTTTAATTTAACCATCCCGAGCATAGTGGCATCTCATTGTACATTTCAATTTGCATTATCTTAACGGCTACTGGTGAACATCTCTTTGTGTGTTTACTTATCATCTTCGTACCCTCCTGGGTGAAATGTCTGGGCACTTCTTTTGTCCTTTTACTAATTGGATGGTTTGGATTTTCTCCTGTTAGTTTTGGGAACTCTTTAGAATAGTCTAAATACTAGTCCTTCGTCAGTTATGTGGTTTGCTCAAATATTTCCCCTTAGTCTGTAGCTTGTTTTTTATCCACAGGGTGTAACGAGGTATTTTTCAGAATAAAATTTTTTAATTTTGATGAGGTCCAACTTACAAGTTTTTCCTTTTATGGATCGTGTTTTTGCTGTCAAGTCTAAGAGCTCTGTCTAGCCCTAGAGCCCAAAGATTTTCCTCTTTTTTTTTTTTCTGAAAGTTTATAGTTTTGTGCTTTACCTTTAAGTCCGTAATTCATTTCGGATTAATTTTTGTACAATGTGTGAGGTTTGGATTGAGGTTGATCTTTCTGCCAATGGTTTTATACCAACAGTGTTCATTGTAAAAGCTACCTTTTTCTCTGTTGAATTGCTTTTGCACCTTTGTCAAAACTAAGTTAAAATGTTTGTGTGGGTCTATTCCTGACTTTTCTATTCTGTTCTGTTGACCTACGTGTCTGCCTCTCCATCAATACCACGCAATCTCGGTTGCTGTTGCTTTTTAGTAAGTCTAGAAATTGTGTAGACTGATTTCTCCCAATTTCTTTTTCTTTTTTTTTAAATTATTTTAGCTTTTCTGGTTCTTTTGTTTTTCTGTATAAATTTTAGACTAATCTCATCTATAACTACAAAGTACCCACCTGGGATTTGGGTAGGACTTGCATTGAACCTTTACGTTAATTTGGGGAGAATTGACATCTCTACTATACTGAGTCCGTGTCCACATGAACACAAACACAAATACATAAACGGCACTTTTATAAAGACTGGAAACAAAGCCACACTAAATCTAAACACACGTACTTGGTAAATACAGTAAAGCCTTGGCCTGTGAGCATAATTCGTTCCAGAAACATGCTTGTAATCCAAAGCACTCGTCTAGCAAAGCGAATTTCAAGAACCATTGGCTCAGTTGGGATCACGTGGTGTTCCTTGTCACATACTACTCATATCGCAAGACATCGCTCATTTACCAAGTTAAAACTTATTAGGAGGATGTTTGCTCATCTTGCAGAACACTCACAGAAAAAGTTATTTGCAATCCAAGGTTTTTTTGCTGTATATTTTTAATGTAAGGGAACCATGGGGCACCTGGGTGGGTGGCTCAGTTGGTTAAGTATCCGACCCTTGATTTCAGCTCAGGTCACAACCTCACAGTTCGTGGGTTCCAGCTCCATATCTGACTGTGTGAAAACAGTGCTGAGCCTGCTTGTGATTCTCTCTCTCCCTCTCTCTCTGCCCCTCCTTTGCTAACACACTCTCCCCTTCTCTTTCAAAATAAATAAGCATCGAAAAAAATAAAGTAAGGGAACCACGAATACAAGTTTCAGGGCACTGAGTATCTCAGCAGGGGGAGGCAGGAAAATGGGGTGAGAGAAATAAGTCACCAGCCTTCTATTTCTTGGTATTGAGTGGTGGGTTCAAAGGTGTTTATTAAACACCTACATTAAAAAAAAAACAAAACAAAAACAGCAGTGATCACAGCAAGGATGAGCATTTGTCATGAGCCATACAGACGTATCCCGCCTTGTATGGATCCTGAAACTTACACAGTTTGGGGGAGAGGAAGCCCTCCCAGGAAAAAAAATACACAAAATACAAATATAGAATCAGGTATAAGAGTGAATTTTTTAAGAATTAGAAATCACAAATGCAAATTTTAAAAAGATGGCAAGTAACACAAACATCACAAAATCCAGAAGGACACCATGATATTTTTATTTTTAATAGTAATGACAGCTCCCCATATCTCCGGGATGGTGGGTTTTTCCCCTTCTGTATTTTAACATTTCTGACTGCATCCTCTTTGATTTCCTCCTTACTCAATAAAGATTTTATAAAATCCTTTTCTTTTTTTTTTTAATTCTTTTTAACGTTTATTTATTTCTGAGAGACTGAGAGAGACAGAGCATGAGCAGGGGAGGGGCCGAGAGAGAGAGAGAGACACAGAATCCGAAGCAGGCTCCAGGCTCCGAGCTGTCATCACAGAGCCCGACGCGGGGCTCCGACTCACGAGCCGTGAGATCATGCCCTGAGCTGACGTCGGACGCTTAACCGACTGACCCACGCAGGCGCCCCATAAAAATCGTTCTCTAAAGAAGAAAGGAAGATAATCCAGTCTTTCCTCCAGTGTGGGTTATTAAAAGCGTTTTGTGCTATCGATAGTTTGGAAAAGACAGCTTTGTGGCTTGTTACTGGTAATGTCACATCCTGGTGCTTTATGCCTAGAAGTCATGCCTGGGCACCTGGCTTGGATCTGCCCAGTCGTCACTGTCACCCTCACCTGCCAGACAGGTACCCACGGAGCAGGGTGACAGTACAGCCTGCGTCTTAGTGCTGTCTCCTTCAGATTCTTCTCCGTGAGCTTTCAAAGCAGGGTCCGAACGCTCAATGACAGCCCCCGGGGAGGCTCTACGGATGGGGGTTCATGCCGACCCCACGAGGGCCCAGGCTCACAGATATCCTGCATCCTCAGTAAGGAACACCCAGCCTTGGAAGGCCTCAGGCAAGAGGGGGCCATGAAGCTTCCCTTTCATTAGCTCCCCTGTCCACCCCATCTGGAACCAAGGCTTGAGAGTAATCCACTCTGCTCCTCAGGGGTCACTAATAATGTCGTCCCCCAGCCCCGGTCGCTGCTCCTCTCCAGAGCTCCTCTGGAAGGGAAACTACAGCTTGGCCACATAACCCAGGACACGCGAGAGGCAAGACCAATGGCCTCACCCATTTTCATTACCTGGCTCTAGTTAGTCAAATACTAACTAGTTTAGTTTTCTACTCAACAAAAACTTTAGCCAGCATCTACTACGTGCCAGGCTCTGTGCTGGGCTCCGGGGTGCCATGGTGGACCTGCACTGTGGGGAGCTCCCCTACAGAGGAGATGGCATCTGTTTTTAAGTCTGGGCCCATCTCCCTCAGGGTTAAGTGTCCCCAGCTTTGACCTTCTTGGGCCCCTGCTCTTACTCCATCAAACTACCATGTGTCTGTTCCCCGCACACGGGGCACGTTGGTTCACCTGTTTGTGCGTCCCCTGTGCCCAACGCACTGCTCAGCACACAGCCGGAGTCAGCGTTGAATGGAGCTGGGTGGCCAGGGCTCTATGGTCCCGAAGGAGTGGAACCAGAACGTTAGTGTTGCCTTCGACTCAGACCCAGACCTGTGGGGCTTCGTCAATGTCTCCCCAGGAAGTCGGCCATGCTCAAAGTGGATCACCCTCCCATCCGCCCCTGGGACTATGGGGAGTCCCCTGTGGAAAGCAGGGAGAAGTCTCCTGAGGAGAGAGAGCGAGAGAAGGCAGTAGCATTGTCCGGTCTTTGGTAGCAGACAGAGCTGGCCTCCGATCTCTGCTACATGGCTCACCTCCCAGCAGCCCCTGAGCCGTCCCGAACCCTGCACACTCCTGACTTTATTCTCTGTGGCACCAGTGCAGCCGCCTCGTCTGGGTGAGTGGAGGGAAGGCCGGACATCCCGGAAGTCCACAGTGGGCTCAGCGCAGACTCCCAGCCCTTTTGGTCACTATGAAACCTCTTTGTTCCCCGGGGCCTGATCTTGCATTAGAGTGTAAGCTCCCGGAGAGCCAGGGCTGGTCCCCTCGTTCCCACCGAACATCTCGGACAGTTCCCCCGGGACATAGACAAAATATGTCCGAGACAAAATATGTACCGAAGGGTGGAGGGAAAGATTACACTAAGAAAATAGAATGAACATAAAATCGTGTTGTCAAAAGGACACAGCGTGAGGCTCGTCACTTTAGTCAAAATGACTTCCCAACCATAAAAAACCCTGACCTCAAAAATGTGTTTTGCAGTCTTCGGGAGGATGAACGCCAGCTGGGCGCTATTTGAAGGGCTCTCGCCTTCGTCGATACTATTATTGCTAACTCGCTGTGGAAAGTTCGGTTGTAGCCTGGAAGAGCTGAGCCGGAACGAGACTGTCGCAGGTCTTCTGCTCAGATGTCAGAAAGCAGCACATACATACTCTTCTCTGTACTTCGGGTCCCGACCGACGCCGCCAGCAGCCATGGTAGCACCGACCTCATCCCCGCCCCATACGCTACCATCTTAGTCTAACAAATGAAGGAGGGTGACCAGGTGTACGTGTGTGTGAGTGTGACTGTGAAAACGTGTGTGTGCATATATGTACGTGAGTCTCTATGTGACATCCCTTTCCCCGGTCAAGTTGCTCACTTGTGTCTCTGGGGAGCCCTGGAGCCACGCCCTCCACTCGGTCACGTCCCATTTGTCGGCAGAAGGACCAGTGCCCTACATTCGGTGGAAATGGAATCACGTGAGGACGAGCCACGCCGACAGATTTTCTGCTTGGCCGCTTCCCAGCCCTGCCCAGGTTGCCTGGACCCACACCGAAACCTCATCTGTCTGTATACCCGGCTTTACGGCTCCTTCCAAAATGTCAGGCTCACGTTTCCTCACCTTGGCATTTTCTTCCCTCTCCTTCCCACACACCCGATCTGCAGCTGCTATCTGTCATTAAGCTGTCAGTCTCCTGCGTGAGTCCTGGCCCCCTCTAGTTTGACAGAAGATCCAACCTCATCCTGACACGGTCTCTAATCATCTTCGGAGTCCCTCATACCCCCCACGCTTCCTCACCCTTGGGCATGCCCTATGACCTCCTCTCGGGTCACCTTTATCTGTTATGTCTCGACCCCACCTCTCACTTCGTGTTATCCCTCTGAAGGAGAACTAACAGCCCTCGCCTGCTGCTGTGATCCCCTTTCTTCTTCTGTGTCCGTGTGGGCTTCTTCCTTTTCCACTTGAAAGTAAGCTCTATGAGGACAGGATGATGTTTGTCTGTTGTCTTCGCCAAAGTATCCACCAAAGCGTCAGGCACGAGGTAGACACTCAATAAATATTTTTGAACACAAACAAATGCGCAGTATGTTTGAGCAAATGGCCAGTGAATTTGGACCTAGCTCAGTTCATCAGCTTCTGAGGCATGTTCAGAAACCCTAGTAGCTTCAGGAACGATATGACTAAAGTCCCTGGAAAGGAACATTCTATTACCTGGTAAACAGCCTCTTCTCCTCAAAGAAAAAAAAAAAAAAAAAACATACCACAGCTGTCCTCCCCACCCCTGACCCTGTCAAGAATTCCACCTTTTTTTAGACAAATCCACCTGGGGGGTAAAAGCAATAAAATGTGCAAGGGGTCCCCGCTTTTCCTAGTGGATCTCCGGGTTCCTCAGAGCTGTGGTTTGCAATCCTAACTGTGCATCCTAATGCCTGAGAAGTCGGCTTAAAATGTTATTCCTGGACCCTTGGCTTTAGGAGGTCTGGGATGAAGCCCAGAATCTGCATTTTTTAATATTCTCCTGGGACAACTCAGAGGCAAGTGGCTCTCCCGTCTCACTTCGAGAGACTAGAGCATAGGGTTTATTGTAGCAAATTACAGTCCAGCCGAGGGCGGTCAGATAGGACCGGACACGCAGGACGCTAAGCGGAGTCGGTGGATAAACCCAACGCGGCAGCATCGGGCCCTCTGCGAGCCACTTCTGGGAAAGGACGTAGACGCAGTCCGAAAGGACAGACAGACGCGCAGCCGGGAACACATGCGTAGGCGTGACGTGGAATTATGTCAAAGCCAAGGACCAGCATAAACCGAGGGATGATTCCTAATGGGAACGGATGTCAGTATTTGAAGACTTGTCCTGAGAAGGAGAGGATGACAGAGGGACCGTAGTTGGGCCATGGGATTATAGCTGCGCATAAAGACAGTGGGTTTGAACACACATGCACACACACGCACACTTTCTGAGTACACACCTCTGTGTCTTTCCCGTGTTTACTAACGGATGAAGCAGCCGCAGCTCTCAAATCGGGCTGTCTTTTTCTCTGCATCTTGTGAGACCTCCGACCAGAACTCCTGGCCCCGGGCGGATTTAGCGTTTAAGTCTCCCCACTCTACAGATGCTGACCGGGGGGCCCTTGCGCTGTGCCGGGCAGGGTACTAGGCCCTGGAGGACCCAGGAGTGAGCGAATCAGACAAGCTCCCTGCTCGCGTGGAGGGGACAGACGTTATTAACCAAATAACCACGAAAACAAATGTACTATGCCCTGAGAGTGTGCCGCGACGGGGAAGGCCATCGTGCGACGAGGGGGCACCCTGAATGGCCGGGATTAAGCTGGGCTTAGAGACACGGAGACTGAGTCGGAGGAGAAGCAAGCGTTGTTAGGTGACAAAGGATAACACTCCAGGAAGAAGGAACAGCATGTTCGAAGTCCCATGGTGGGGGGGATGGGTATGTGTGGCCGCAGGGCACTAAAAGCAGGCCGGCGGGGCCTGGGCAGTGGTGGAGGCGGAAGGAGGCCCGTGAGAGACCGGAGGGTCAGTGACAAGACCAGGTGGGATTTTGGAGGTGTGAAAGCGACGATTCCTGCAAAGGCAATAAGGAGCCGTTGGCCGGTTTTAAAGAGGGGGCCACAGAGGAGTTGTGACACATTCACATTTCAGAAAGGGGACTCTGGCTTCCTGGGGGACGGAGACCTAAGGAGACCAGCGGGGAGGCAGATGGTCCTGCGGGGAGGAGACTGCATGGTCCGGGACCTTCAGCATCAGAGATAATGGTGACAGATGCTAAGGTCTTTTACGAACAAGTCCCAGGCCTTCACCAGCCCCAGAGTCCTCGGGCCGTGCCCAGGGCAAGCGGGGTCAGGAAAGGACGCTCGGCTCGGCGGCCCCGCTGAGGACAAAACAGGCCCTGGACGTTGCAAGAAGTCCCTGCTTTCTCCTCCTAAGAGCCATCTCCTCTTTGGCTTGGCTCAGGCATCTTGCAGAATGGGAGTGGGGGGGGATGGAGGGGGGCGAAGAAGGGAGGCAAGTTCTTTCATTTCTGGGCTATTTTCCCATTTTTTTGTGGGAAAGTCCCCTGCACTTATCTGCACAGATTGTCAGATTGCCTGGCAGTAACCCCAGGGGGGGCCCTTTGGGGAGAAGAAATGCATGATTCAGCCGGGGTGCGGGTGGGGGGGCGGAGCCAGAAAGGTTTGCAACGGATGAGGGGAGGCTGGGGGTGAGGGGTGAGGAGTGAGGGGCATGGATTCCTTCAGGCGAGAGAACTGTGGGGGACAGGACAGAGACAGTGAGGACGTCAGAAGGAGGCCAGCCAGCGCCCCAGGTAGAAGGCAGACTCCCCTGTGCCACTTCCTGGAGGCCAGGCTGCTTCAGCGGGAAAGCCGAGAAATAAGATAGGGCCGATCGAGCAACTGATTCAGCACTGGGGTTGCTCTTGGTCCAGGCCCAGCCTGGAAATTACAGCCGTGGCTTGCAGCTTCCGGGACAGCTACTGGAATCAGGGGCCTGCTGGTGACTGTGGTCGACAGCCACAGGCCCTTGCCTCGCCTTCCTGGGCCATGGTCATCGACAGGGGGAGGGGCTCTCGCTCCTGGCCCGGACCGGAGAGCTGCCGCCAGGAGGGCCCTGCCGGGGTTGCCCGGCAGCCCAGATGTCGGAGAAGAGCCCAGTGCGAAGATCAGCCTGGCCTCGGCCGGGCCCACGAGACGGGGACGGTGAGTTCCGTCTCCGTTCACCGTGATCGTGAGGATGCAGGTTTGCGCGAGCGCTGTCCTAGTACCAAGACCGCCAGTGGCTTTCGTATCCTAGCTTTGCTCTTGCTGTGTGGCTGGGGAAAAGTCACTTCCCCTTTCTGAGCCTCAGTTTCCCAACCCGGAAATAGAGACGCTGGTACTTCCCCTCGTGAGAGAAAGAACCGTAACCCATTTCAGAGACGAGGAAGTGGAGGCTCAGAGAGGTCAAGTATGCAGCTGAGATCAGGTTGGATGGTGAGGGGCTGAGCTCGCATTCCCGGCCCCATCTTCCTGCCCGCACTGCCCACAGCTGTCTGCGGGTGCCTCAGGAGCTGTTTACATTTAAAGAGGTTTAAACAAAAAATTAGCCTTGAGAGGCGCCTGAGTTGAGCAGCTCAGGTCACAATCTCATCTATTGTGTGTTCAATCCCCACATCGGGCTCTGTGCTGACAGCTCGGAGCCTGGAGCCTGCTTTGGATTGTGTCTCCCTCTCTCTCTGCTCCTGCCCTGCTTGCACTCTCTCTATTTCTCTCAAAACTAAATAAACATTCAAAAAAAATTTTTTTAAAATATTAGCCTTGAAATTCAGAACCAGAAACAACGGTTGCCTTGTAATTTTCAGATTTAGAAGTACGCAAGATTGCAAGGATCAGCAAACTCCAAGCAAATAAAATAGCTGCAGATTTGTCCCCCAAATCCTTGAAACAGGAGCAGCGAGGTTAGAGCTGGGTGGGTTTTTTCGCGGAGCTCACCGAGCAGCAGGACCTTTAGCGATGAGGTGTTTCCCCCTCCCCCATCTTACAGATGCTCTAGTCTGGAGGGCTCCTCGCCGCCGGCGGCCACATCCATCCACCCCTCCCGATCTCCTGCCTCAGTCTCCCCCACTGCTGCCACCCTTTCCATGTATCCAATTTTTACTCTTAAGAGACTCACTGTGCCTGCTCCATGAAGCTTGCCCCAGGTTCTCCAGCCTTCCGTCTCTCCCTTCTCCGAACCAGGATAATAATCATCACTACAACACCCACCAATTCCGAGGTTTGCTGCCGGCCGAGTGCTAGGCTAAATCCTTGGTGCATTATGGCTCATTTTTATCCCCATTTTGAAGGGAAAGAGGATATAGGCATCTGGAGAGTCGAAGGAACTAGTTCAAGGTTACGTGGCTTGTCAGTGAGAGAGCCAGGCCACCAGCCCTGGGCCTCACTCTCACCATTGGGCTACTCTCAAGGGAAGAACAGGTAAATGCCTGCTCATTCCACTCTCCCTGGTTCCGAGAGAAACAGGCAGAGTTGGTTCTCAGAAAAGACCATCCCTACCTGCCTCGCCTTCCAGAGAAGGACTCTGTGCTGCTGAGAAACAGGCAGACTTAAGTCAGCCAGTCCTCCCCACCCCCAACTCGATAGTTTTCTGCATTCGTGGAACACAGGATCTCTTTTTGTAGTAGCGAAGTAAGTGGGCTCTTTCTGTCCAGCGCTGTCAAAGTGTCTCTGGTCAGCTGTCTGCGGAATCTCCTTGTCTTTCCTCCCTCCTCGCCTTCCCGCTGTCTGATCCCCTCCGAGCATTTACAAGGATCTCACTCTGCTGTCTTTGCAAATCTCCAGCTCAGCACTGCCGGTGGCCCAGGGTCCCCGCTTCTGTCTGTAAGTCTGGGACAGCCTCCTGCCTGCTACATAGAGGAAGGGGCCTCTCCCGGCTCCCTGAGCATTTCCTACAATGGGATGAGGTCAGCACCTCACCGTCAAACTTCCCTACTGACCACCCCAGGCTGCTCCGAGACAACCGCGTAAGTGTTAAGGATGCTGGCAGCCTCAAGGATGGGCTCCCCGAGAGCTTAGATCAGGGAGGTAATAAGCAAAGTTACCCTCAGAGACGGAATGGCTCTTGTGTCAGTAAGACTGAGCAACATCGTGATGGCAAAGTCTAACGAAAGCCTGTGTAGGGGCACCTGGGTGGCTCAGCGGGTTAAGCGCCCGACTTCAGCTCAGGTCATGATCTCGCAGTTCGTGAGTTCGAGCCCCGCATCAGGCTCTCTGCCCTCAAGGCAGAGCCTGCTTCGGACCCTCTGTCTCCCTCGCTCTACTCCTCCTCCAGCCTTTCTCTGTCTCTCAAAAAGAAATAAACATTAAAAACAAAAAATTAAAAAAAGAAAGCCTGTGGAGGTCAGATGGAGGAGGGGCTGGCCAATGACAGAAGAGTGGAGAAAGGTGACGTGTCCAGACCAATCCCGGAAGCGCCTGAAAACACAGGGAGAGGCGGCCCTGGCCTTTGGACTGGCAGCACTTTCGTGTCCACGACAGATTCATTCATTCGGTCTCCAGTCATTCATATTTTCATCAAACACGTCCATCCCCGATATTCCTCTAGAGTCTGGGATGCACTGGCAGACTGAACATGAGTTCCATTTATCGCCACGTATAACTTTATTTTTAACTGTGTATTTAGCCGCTTCTGTCCCGCCTCCACAGTTAGACCGTAAGCTCTGTTCTGTTCACTGTATCCCCAGTGCTCCCCAAGGCACCTGATAAATGCATATTGGCCGAATGCAAGACATGTCATCCCCGATGAGACAAGAAATGCAGGAAATTGTATCAACACCCAGTGAGGATTCCAACCTCACCGGCAAGGCCGTCCAAGCGTCAGAGGGATGGTCCCCCTGTCCTCACTTGTGAGCGCCCTGAGCCACTTCCCGCTGGAGATGAGAGTCCCCTCCGGGAAAAGAATGTGGGCACACTATCATAAGTACTTAGCTCTACTTGAAAGTTAACAATATAGTATTTAGGCGTATTCATGACATGTGTATGTTTTATTCGTGAGAACCTGTCCCTCCCCACTAAGGTGAAGTCTCTGGGTGGGAGCCCAGATGAAGCCAGTTGCGGCGGGTGTCCGGTGCGCCTGGCCAAGAGTCAATGAGACGAGCGCCCCCTAGAGGCCTTGAGGAGATGGCCCGCCTGGGCGCTCCCAGAGGCCACCCTCAAGGGTCAGCCTGGGAGACCTTCTTTCCACTTGAAAGTCTCCATCAAGGTGCCTCCAGTCCCCCAGAGCTGGAGACCACGCGGGCAAAGAGGTCTCTGGGGGATCCCCTAATCCAACTCCCTCGGTTTATTTTTATTTATTATGACATATGGCATACATACAGGAGTGCACAAGAGCCGCGTGTTTAGTTTATACGATCATAAAAATGAACACCATGTACACATCACCTAAATGAAGAAAGGAAACATTACCGATGCTTTAGAACTGCCCGCCCCCATTTCCTGTATAACTGCCCCCACCTTAACACACACACTAGAGGCAAGCACGTCTTGATTTGGGGTTAACCAGTCTTTACTTTTGAAAATGGTTTTATCACCTAATATGTATTTTTATTATCGAGTTATAATTCACATATCATAAAGCTTCCCTGTTGAGAGTTAACAATACAGTCAATTTAGTATATTTGCACGGTTGTGCAAAGGTCGCCAGTGTGTAATGGCAGACCATTTTTATCACCCCCAAAAGAAACCCTGTAGCAGTCACCCCCCATTCCTCCCTCCTCGTGGCTTCTAGAAACCACTAATCCGCTTTCTGTCTCTAGAGATTTCTCTATTCTGGGTATCCTACATACAATGGAATCGTACGGTTAAGTGATGTCTTATGCCTGGCGTTTCTCACTCAGCATAACGTTTTCAAGGCTTATCCATGTTGTAGCATGTGTCAGTTCTTTTTATGGGTGAATACTATGCCATTGTATGGATATTTCACATTTTGTTTATCCAGCCATCGGGGGGGACAAATATGTGTGTCGTTTCTTCTTCATGGCTATTGGGAATAGTTCTGTCACGAACATGTGTGCACACGTTTTTATGTGAACGTATGTTTTCAATTCTCTTTGAGACACACCTAGGAGTGGGATTTCTGGGTCACATGGTAACCCTATGTTTAATCATTTGAGGCGCTGCCAAACCGCCTTTCGAAGTGTCTGCAGCATTGTACCACCACCAACGTCTGTGTTTCGTTCTCTCTACATTTCCTCTCACACTTGCTATCTTGTCTGTCTTTTTCATTACAGCCATCCTGGTGGGTGGGAAGTAGTATCTCATTATGACATTGGCCATGCGTGTGTCTTCTTTGGAGAGATGTCTACTGGAATCGTGTGCTCGTTTTTTAATCGGGTCATATGTGTTTTTAAGAAAGGAATTTCCACATGCAAAAGAATGAAGGTGCACTCCTGTCCCACACCACCTGCGGAAATTAACTCAAAATGGGCCAAAGGCCTAAGATAAGAGCTAAAACAACAAAACGCTTAGAAGAAAACCTGTGTAGATCTTTATGACCTTGGAATGGCCTTAGGAAAATGATTTCCTAGACATAACACCAAAAGTAAAGGCATAACACCAAAACGATTTCCTAGACATAACACAAAAGGAAGAAAAGAGAAGCTGAGTGTAATCAAGATTAAAACTTTTCGTGCTTCCCAAGACAGTATCAAGAAAGTGAAAAGGCAGACTACACGTGAGAGAAAACTTTTGCAAATCATGCATTTGACAAAGAACTTGTATCTAGAAGACATAAAGAGCTATTACAATTCAATAATAAAAAGACAGATAACAATTAAAAACAGACAAAGGATCTGAATCTTCTATTGATGGACATTTGAGTTGTTTCCAGTTCAGAGCTGTTGCAAAGAGTTCTGCCTAGAAAATTCTTTTTTTTAATTTTGTTTGAGAGAGAGAGAGAGCGAGCACAAGTGGGTGAGAGGGGCAGAGGGAGACAGAGAATCTTAGGCAGGCTCCATGCGCAGCACTGAGCCCGATGTTGGGCTTGGTCTTATTCTGGATCATTACCTGAGCTGAAATCAAGAGTCAGACGTTCCACAGTCTGAGCCACCCAGGCGCCCCACTGCCTAGAACATTCTTTAAAGTGTTTCCTGGTGAACGAGTGCAGAAATGTCTTTATTTAACAGTGGAATTCGAATTACAGGGTTTCCACATGTACAATCCTAGGTAATGGTAAACATTTTCCCAAATAGTTTCGTCAACTTAAATGCCCATCGGTGGTGGGAGAGGGTTTCATTCCTTTATAACCTTACCAATACTTGGTGTTGTCAGACTTTTTAGTTTTTGCATATCTCATGAATGTAGAATTGTATCTCCTTTTAACCTGCAGTTCCCTGATGACTGTTGGGCTTGAGCCTCTCTTCCTACAGTTATATACCATTTATGTTTCTCGGTCTATGACAACCCTGTTCACATTTGTTTTTTGCCCATTTGTCATTTTCTTCTGGACTCATATTTATAAATTCTGGGAGCTGTTCAATACCTTGTTAGCTTCACTTGTGGCCATAGCCTTTTGCTAGTTTGTGGTTTGTCTTTTTGCTCCCTTTACGATGTCTTTCCATGAACCAGAATTCTTAATTTTAATGTAGTTAAATTTATCAGTTTTTGTCTTTATGGCTTGTACTCATTGTGTCTTATGAAATCTTGCCCTACTCTGAGGTCGTAAAGATACTCTCTTAAATTATCTTCCAATAGTTTTATAGCTTTTCATTTTACGTTTAAACCTTTATTCCATCTGGAGTTGATTTTTGTGTATTGTGTAAGTTGGGGGATCTAATTTCACTTTTTTCCATATGGATAACCAATTGTCCTACGGCCACAGATCTGCAATGTCTTGGTCGGTCGCAAATCAAGCTCTTGCCTATGTGAGGGCTTGTGTCTGGGCCCCTCTTCTGTTTCGTCCCTACGCTAATATCACATTGTCTTAATTTTCATATCGTTATGCCAAATCCTGATATCTGGCAAGGTGAATCCACCATCTGGTTTGAGGGGATTTTAAAATCAGAGTGTCTTGGCTAGTCTGGACTTTTCTGCTCTTTCCATAAATCTGAGAGTCGGCTTGTTAAATTCTAAAAAAAAATACGTTTGGGATTTGAATTGGAATTATATTGAATTTACATACCAACTTAAA
Source organism: Paguma larvata (assembly GCA_030068075.1). NCBI lineage: Eukaryota > Metazoa > Chordata > Mammalia > Carnivora > Viverridae > Paguma > Paguma larvata. Next base: position 106,426,904 of record CM057827.1, on the reverse strand, counting down.
AGACCTGACATCATGAAATCATGATTTATTATTGTTTCTTTTGTAGCTAATGTTGTTTTTGTTTGTGTCCCGTTTAAGAAACTGTTGCCTACTTCAAGGTCATGAAAATGTTCTCTAGTGTTTTCTTCTACTATTTTGTCATTACTTTAAAACCGTTTTGCTCTTCGCATTTAGATCTGCAATCCGTCTGGATTTGGCTTTTTCATTTCAGCTGGTGGGCCAAATAGATTTTTTTAATATGTGGATAGCCAATGAATCTACCGCCATTTATGAAAAAACAGTCCATTCTTATACAGACATCAGAGTGTCTCCATCATAAATCGGGTGATAGAATAAGTGTGGATCGGTGAATAGATTCTCATCTGTTCCATTATTCTGTTTGTATATGAAGCATGCTGTTCTAACCATGATAGCTTTACGACAGGTCTTGTTAGCTGGTGGTGAAAATCCCCCAGTTGAGTTTTTCTTGAGGATTATTTTAAATATATTACAGCTTTTAGCTTTTCATATGGATTTTAGAATTAACTGGTCTGTGCTCACCAAATACACACACATGGAGATTTTGATTAGAATTACATTGTATTTATAGATTAATTTGAGAAAATTGACATTTTCACAATATTAAATCCTTCAATCTATAAATATGGTATATTCTTCTGATTTTTTAGGAGGCATATATCCATTAAAAAAAGTTTTTTGATTTTTATTTATTTATTTAATGTTTATGTATTTTTGAAGGAGAGAGAGATAGAATATGAGTGGGGGAGGGGCAGAGAGAGAGGGAGACACAGAATCTGAAGCAGGCTCCAAGCTCTGAACTGTCAGCACAGAGCCTGACACAGGGTTCGAACCCCTGAACCATGAGATCATGACCTGAGCCAAAGTCAGACGCTCAACTGACTGGGCCACCCAGGCGCCCCAGAGTATATCCATTTTGAAAAAGATATTTTAAGTAATCTCTACACCCAATATGGGGCTCGAACTTACAACCCTAATATCAAGAGACACACGCTCTCCTACTGAGCCAACCAGGCACCCCAGGAATATGTCCTTTCAAAACATTTTTCTTCAGTAATATTTTATAGTTTTCACCATGGGAAACTTGCACATATTTTGTGAGGTTTATTCCTAGGTACTCGATGATTCTTGGTACTATTATAAGTTATCTTTCATAATTCTATTTCCTACTTATTTCTGGTACATAAAAATAACACAAACTTTTAGTATTAACTTTGTACACAGTGACCTAATGAAATTCACTGATTAATTCTAGTAGTTTGACTGTAGATTATTTTTGGATCTTCAAGGCACAAATTAATGTTACTGTGCATAAAGAGTGGTTTGTTTCTTCCTTTCCCATCTGTATGTCTTTTATTTCTTTTCCTTGCCTCATTGCACTTGGTAGAACTTCTAGTGCCATGTTGAAGGCATGTAATAACAGGCATCCATGTCTTATTCCTAATCTCAGGCAGATAGTTTTAATTATTTTATGTTGATAGTATAATATCAATAATAGAAATCATACTAAGCAATTATATAATAGCAATATATGAAGCACGATGTTTCTTACAGTTTTTTTTCTAGATCCTCTTAATGGTTTAAGAATGTTCCCTTCTATTTATAGCTTGATATGAGATTTTATCATAAATGGATGCTAACTTTTGTCAAATGCGTTTTCTGAATCTATCAAGATGATCACATTATTTTTTCTTTCTTTCGTTAATATTGTGAATTATGTTCATTGATTTCCTAATGTTAACCCAAACTTGCATTCCTAGAATAAATCCCAAATGTCATAACATGTTATCCCTTTTAATCGGTTACCTAACTTTCTTGACTAGCATTTTGATAAGATTTTTGCAACTATATTCGTGGGAGATGCTGATTTTGACTTTTCATGTTTTGTGATTTTTGCTAGGGTGTAATATCAAAGTGATGCTGGCCTTACAAAAAGTGTTAAGAAATGTTCCTTATTTTGATGTTTTCTGGAAGATTTGTGACATTGGTATTCTTTTTTCCTTAAGCGTTTGGAAGAATTCACTTGTAAATCCATTTCTTCCTAAATCCATTTATTTCTTTCTAGGGAGATTTTTAATAAACAGTTAAATTTCTTTAATAGATATTAGACTATGCAAAGTTTCCATTTCTTCTGCCAATGTTGATAAATTGTATTTTTGTCTTCTAAATTTTTTTGTCTTCTAATTTTCTTATTTATTGAAATAAAAATTGTTCATAATATTTTTTGACATCTATAAGATCCTTGAAGGTGTCTATATTTTCATTTCTGATATTGGGAGTTACCTTTTCTCTCTTTTTTTCTTGATCAGACTTGCTAAGGAGGAATCAATGTATTAATCTTTAAAAAAAAAAAAAAACAAAATTTGGAGTCTGTTGTTTTCCCATTGCCCAGTTACTTTCTATTTTATTAACTTCTGCCTCTACCTTTACTCCTTGCATCTGCTTTATTTAAGATTATCGTTCTGAGCTTCTTCATGCCTACATTAGACACGGTATGTTAAATTTGAGCCTTTTTTTCTTTTCTAAGGAAACAGTATAAAGCTAGAAATTATACATCAACAGTGTGGGTAAAACTTCCTACAAGCTTTTGTGCATATAATACTTTTATTATTGTTCATTGATAAGTATTTTCATTTCCATGTGATTGCTTCATTGACCTATGAATTATTGAATAGCATGGCATATTTAAATTAAAATTCTAAAAAAAAGGGGGGGATGCCTAGGTGGCTCAGTCGGTGTCCGACTTTGGCTCAGGTCATGATCTTGCAGTTCATGGGTTTGAGCCCCACATCGGGCTCTGTGCTGACAGCTCAGAGCCTGGAGCCTGCTTCAGATTCTGTGTCTTCCTCTCTCTGCCCCTGCCCCCCTCAAAATAAATTTTAAAATAAGTTATCATAAATGTTTCCTATGCATGCTTGACAGTTCCTGTATTCTTTAATTGTTGGATATAATATTCTATATATGCCCATTAGATCCAAATTTGCATATTGTGCTATTACAGGTTTTTAAAACATTTTATTACTCTACAGATAGTAGAAAAAGTGTGTTAAAAATCTTTCACTGTAAGGTCTATTTGTCTATTTTTTCACTGTAGATCTATGAATTTTTGCTTTCATCTGGTGAGGATATGTTATTACATGCATACGATTTTAGAAGTTCATATTGGTAAATTTTTCTACTTATTATATACTGCCCCTCTTTAATTGTAAAGTACTGTTGATCATAAAGTTCAGTTTTGTTTTTTATTGATATAAACAGTCCAGATTTATTTTGGTTAGTATTTGCCCAGCACATCTTTTTCCATGCTGAGACTTTCAATCTTCTGTTGTTCTTTGTTTAAAAAACTTTTTTTTAATGTTTATTTTAGTTTTGAGAGAGAGAGAGAAACGGAGCGTGTGTGGGGAGGGGCAGAGAGAGAAGGAGACACAGAATCGGAGCAGGATCCAGGTTCTAGGCCCTAAGCTGTCAGCCCAGAGTTTGATGCAGGGCTCAAAATCACGAACTGCGAGATTATGACCTGAGCGGAAGTTGGATGCTTAACCGACTGAGTCACCCAGGTGCCCCTGTTGTTCTACGTTTTAAATACGACTGTAGTAAACGGCTTATCAATGGCATTTTCCTTTTTAACCCGATCTGCAACTTTTCTCTTTTAACTTGAGTTTTGTCTATTTACCCTTATCGTGTTTACTGACGTACTTGAATTTACTCCTAGTATTTCATTATGTACTATTTCCTTTTCTGGCTTTTTTTGGTCTCCTTTTCCACTGATTTTTTTGGCCTTCTTTCTCATGTATTGGGTTTTTCCTCTTTCCCTTTACTTTATTAGAAGTTGTATGTTTTAAAATTTTGTTTTAATGCTTATTTATTTTTGAGAGAGACAGAACATGAGCTGGGGAGGGGCAGAGAGAGAAGGAGACACAGAATCCGAAGCACAGAGCCCCACGTGGGGCTGGAACTCACAAATCGCGAGATCGTGACCTGAGCCAAAGACGGACACTTAACCAACTGAGACACCCAGGCGCCCCAGAAGTTGTATGTTCTTTGTATGTTTGTTTAATGACTGTCCTACCTGTCTTGAAATGCCAACTGAGCTTTTAACGCATGCTGAAGGTATTATCTACCTTTCTAACAGGCAATATGAAGATCTTAGATTTCTATAATTCTAACAATCTCTTCCCAATTCATTTACTATCATTGTCCAGTATTCTAGTTTTACCTTGTTTCTTCCACCACATAAATTAGGCAGTAGTATGGTATCTTACACAGACAATTATTTTCTATTTGTCTGCATCTTTACAAATACCTTTGCCAATCATGACCTCTTGCACCTTAAATCTTCTATCTGGGACTATTTTCCTTCCTGCTTGAAACACATACTTTATAACTTCCTTTAGTGAAGTTTTTTGGGATAAATTCAGGGTTTGTTTATTGGAAAATGTCTTATTTTATCCTAATTCTTGAAAGTTAGTTTCACTAGGTATGGAATTCTATACTGGTGGTTATTTTCTCTCAATGCATTACTTTGCTGTAAAAACATCAGTTACTAATTGAATTGTCTTTTCTCTCTAGCTGCTTTGATAATATTTACTGCATGTCAAGGTGTGTGTGTGTGTGTGTGTGTGTGTGTGTGAGTTTACTCTTGGAATTTGTTAAGTTTTCTGGGTATATGGATTAGAAGCTTTCAATAATTTTGGGAAATTATTTTTTTTCTAATTTTTATTTTAGAGAGAGAGAGAGCACAGAGCGGGGGAAAGGGGCAAAAGGAGACAGAGGGAATATCAAACAGGCTCCATACTCAGCCCAGAGCCCAATGTGGGGCTCAACCCCATGACCCTGAGATCATGACCTGAGCCGAAATTGAGAGTTGGACCCTCCATCAACTGAGCCACCCAAGAGCCCCCTGGGAAATTATTAGTATTTATTTCTTAAAACATCTCTTCTCCATTTTCTCTTTACCTCTTTCTGGAAATTAATTCAAAATACATTTAAAAATTTCACTGTATCTTCCATGTCTCTTAACACTTCTCTCTCTTTTGTATTTTCTAGCTCTTTGTGTCCACATTTGGCTAGTCCTTTGAAAATATTTTCCAATTTACAAATTTTCTGCCCAGTGTCCAATCTGCTCATTAACCAGTTCATTTGGGTTTTTAGTTTTAGCTCTTATATTTTTTCAATTCTCAGTCTACTTGCTTCTATTTCAAACCTTTTCCTTCCTTGCTTATATTTATAAGATATTTTTTCATTTCTTTCAATGTGTGAAAGCTAGCTCTTCCATCTGCTCACTCCAGAATATGAAGTCCTCGTGAATCTGCTGTTTGTGGTTTCCGGTGACCCTTCCTGTTGACATCTCATTTCCTTGTGTATTTTGTTTCATTTTGTTTTTACTGCAGGTTGCTCCTTTCCCTTGGAGGTTTATTTGTGGAATTCTTTGAGGGTTGGATTTAAGTTTGGTCCCTCCAGAAATTATTTATATTTGTTTCTTTCAGCATAGGACCACTTAAAATTAAATTCTCCATTCGAGGTTTTTGGGGCCGCACCTGAATAAGAATTTGAACTGGAAACTCACATGAAGGTCACCTGATGGTTTTGAATTTTCAGAGTTATTTTTAGATTTTGTAAAGACTAGTTTCCATGCTTTACCCTCTTTGCAGAGTCTGTTTCTTATTCACTTCCACTGAAGACAAAGCTCTTTTGGGATGTCTTAGCTTTATGCAAAGAGCTCTCCTACTAGATTTTCTATCTTGGGGAACACCTAAGCCTCCTGTTCTGCTCCCTGCTTCTGTAAAACCATAAAATAGAAGCTCAAGATCCTCCAATATTTTTAAATGTTCATTTATTTTTGAGAGAGAGAGAGAGAGAGAGAGAGTGGGGGGAGGGGCAGAGAGAGTGGGGACTGGGCAGAGAGAGAAGGGGACAGAGGATCTGACGCGGTCTCCATGCTGACAGCAGACAGCATGATGCGGGGCTCGAACTCATGAACCTCGAGAGCACAACCTGAGCCAAAGTCGGACGCTTAACCGACTGAGCCACCCAGAAACCCCAAGATCCCCCAATTTTGACAGAAACCTACAATTCAAAAGAGAGCTTTGGCTCTCCCAATGTACATTCAAGGATTCGGGGTTTTTCCTCACTCGTGACTCCAGTTCAGCAGTGTGCCATTGAAAATATTTTCTCCTTTCACAGCACTGTGCACTCTTTCATTTGGGAGAGTCGTTCACGGTCTGCCATGATGGAGGAAAAAGAAGTCTCTGTCACTTCACGAGAAAGAGCCTAACGCCTAGAGAGAAGAAGCCAGCTCTCTGCCACGCAGATGCTCTGCCATGGCCTCTGTGGGTAGTGTGGCTGGGAGAAGTCTCTGATTTATGGTCAAGGCGGTTGACCATATGGACAAGGCAGCAGCCTTCTATCCTTCTCTTTTGTCCTCCGTCCTTCCCTACCATACTTGTGTCCCACCGTGCACGCCATCACCTTCCACTTCATAAAAGGATGACATGGAACATGATAGAAGGCTAAGGCCAGTCTAGCTGGAGATGGAATCATGAACTTCTTCCCAATCATGGTCCACCCCAGAAAATGCTCTCTGCCCCTTCCAACACCAACCGCTGGCACTTGCCGGGTTTCGGCTGGTCTCCCTTGCCTCCCTGCCTCACACTCAGCAGCAGCCACCTAATACCTAGGCTCTGGTCCTCTCATAGCCAGCCAGATATTGGCCTGGGTGTCCCGGGAGGAAATACCAGCCTAGGGAGTGAAGTGCCACCTTTGGCTGCTGAACACTCCACTGCATTTGCTTTCTGGTCTCTGTTCCAGAAAGAGCAAGTAGAAGAAAGGTGAGCATGTGGGCTCATTACCTCCATCTTCCTGAGAGCTCATAACTTATTTACGGAATGCTCTTTTGACATTAGGCCGGTACACTCTTGCCTGCCCTAACTCATCTAATTTTCAAGCAGCTCTGGAGTTAAGAGAGGTCAATCCTCTTACCCAAGGTCCCTTCTTGGGTGCTGGGATGCACACTGGGTCAAAGATCCAGCTCTCTGATTCCAGAGATGATGATCTTGAACCTCCCCCGCCCACAAGGTATAACCTGAAGCGACACCTTCAGATAATCTGCTACAACCCTTCCATTTTGCAGAAGAGGAAACTGACACTCTGGGAAGTAAAGCGATTGGCTCGAGAGCACGCAGATATTCCTCTTGATGAAGTATTCCTCCGATAAGGGAAAGCAGAACTCAGGCGCTTTCGCGGATAAAAGGAATCTGGGAACTAGCGAGAAGGGAGCACACGGGCCAGGGGAGAGTCCCACAGGACCGCCCCTGAGAACTCTGACCCCAGCCAGACTCCAGACACAGAATCCGGCCTCTCTCCTTCATATCTCCTACACGCCAAGCTGGAGGAGAAGGCAAATTCCCTGCCTCCTTCTCTGGGTCCGCCCCCCCCCCCCGCCCCAGCTGCCAGCCCGGCTGCCTGCCCGCCGCCTACCCACAGGGCTGCGGTCAGGCCAGCCCAGGATGGACTGGTTGCTGTTGGATTTCCATCTTCCCGTCCAGCCTTGGCAAGCCCCCTCCCAGATCTTTGCAGATTGGGAGAAAACTGCAGAGTTGGCTCTCCTTTCTTACATCCTGTGGAGCACCGAGCCTGGAATAAAAACCAGAGCCAGCCCAGCTGTGGCGCGGTCTCATTGAAAATGAGAGCCCTGGTGGAGGAAAAGTCAAGCTGCCCAAATGCACGAAGCACGTCAACCTCCGAAGACAGACCAAGCGGCAAGCTACCTTTTCTTTCTACTGGGCTTTGTGGTTTGTATTGATCTTGCTTCGTATTACTCTCCTTCTGGAAGAAAATATCTGAAGAAGCCAGTCCCTGCCTAGAGGGGTGTGTGGTGTAGACAAGAAGGATGGGTGTAGTATGTATACGGGGTGGGGGAGGACAAGTGGGGGCCAGTGGGTATAGTGGGGATTCCGTGGGGTAGGGGGTCTCATGAGACACAGGCTTAAAAACAATATTTTCGGGTAGAGCTGGAGGTAACCTCCCCAGACCGCTTAGCCCCACACCCTTGTTCTACAAATGAAGAAACTGGGACTCACTGCGGGGAAGGGACCAGCCTGGAATCACAACACCAGTGAATGGCAGCTACGGTTTAGGAGCCAGAAAGGGAAAGTCTTAGTTTCTCCGAAGTCTGTCACTTGTCAGCCAGGAGCCCCAGTGGGAAACTGCTCTCCAGTGTGGAACGCAGGGGTCCTCAGCCCCAATTTTCATCGGGGACGGGACAGGAGATATTTAGATGGGCTGCTTTAGGGCATTTCCCAGAGTCTTTACAACCCACACCCCACCTCCGGCAGTTCTTCCCTTGGTTTGTCCTTGGCCCCGGCCGCTTGCGGCACACATCCATCACATTGTATAGCACCCATCTCATGTCTGTCTCCTCGATCAGACTGTGAGCTTATAAAAGCCATCTTCGTAGTGCCAGGACCATGCACATAGGAGGCGCTCCATAAATGTTTGTGTGTATTAAGATGGATGAACGAATAAACTGGTATTTTCCCAATGAACAAGATTTCAGTTCAGTGTTGTAGAAAGTTCCCAGCATCTAGAAACAAAAGGTGGGGGGTTAAGTCTGCATCCGCTTCTTACCAGCCATAGGACCTTCTGCGAGTCGCTCAACCCATGCTTGGCACTTGGCAACGGTTGGACTCACCAAGGGCCAGTCCCTGTGTTAAATGCTCACCTCACGTTGCGTCTTTCAAAACTCATAAACGACCAATGAATTAAGCATTGTTATTCCTATTTTGCAGATTAAGAAACAAAGGCGCAATCAGGTTAAGAAACAGCGATCTCGGGGCGCCTGGGTGGCTCAGTCGGTTAGGCGTCCAACTTTGGCTCAGGTCATGATCTCACAGTCTGTGAGTTCAAGCCCTGCGTCGGGCTCTGTGCTGATGGCTCAGAGCCTGGAGCCTGCTTCTGATTCTGTGTCTCCCTCTCTCTCTGACCCTCTCCCACTCACCTCTGTCTTTGTCTCTCTCTCAAAAATAAATATTTAAAAAAAAAAAAAAAGAAGCAGCGATCTTTAAAAAGCTTGAAATTAAGGTCCAGTGTTATGTGCTGCTTAATGCCTGGTGAAATGGAGGGGGTCCCAAATAGCCTAATGGCCAGCTCCCCTCTCCCCTCTGCTCTCATGGATAAGCTTCCCTAGTCAACTCTTCTTACCCAAAGGGCAGGTGCAATTCTTGCTCATCCCTGAATACCACGTTTCATTTCCCCGCTAGACGACAGATTTATACAAACCGGTCACAACCCCCTGCAGGAGCCAGGTGGTACCCTTCCCTCTTGATGCTACAAAGCCTGCCTCCTCAGCACCCTGTTGTTGACCATGTTCCCGAGTGAGACCCCGGGTGGTCCTGCATGGTGGTGGTGTCCTCTTCCCTAGGCTGTGAGTATAGATAACTAAAAAACTATTGTCGGTCTCATCTGTCTAGTGTGTGCCCAGCCATCCACCATAACCCTAGGGTGGTAATCTCCCGTCACCAATGGGGCGAAGAGGTCATCACAACAGAGACTTGCCCAACGTCATGCAGCTAGTATGCTATGAAGCTGGGACTTGAACCCTAGCATCTGATTCCAGAGCCGACAGCCTTTACTTTTGTGCCAAATTGCTCACAGTAAGCATTCAATAACTACTATCTCATTATTCTGTAAGCATCATAAGGTCAAGGGCAGTGTCTGGTTCAGAACTGCATCCCCAGAATCTAGCATGGCAGCAGAAGTATTAAGGGAGGTTCAATAAGGTTTTATAAATGAGTAAGTGGATGGAAAAACCTCACCTCTCTGAACATCAGTTTCCTCATCTAAAATATTAGAACGTCATTTACCTCACTAGAGATAGTTTATCGAAGAGGGTAAAATCTGTAGCTTTGGAATCAGATGACTTGGGTTTAAATCCAGGTTTCCCCAGTCATATAACCTTGGACAAGCTCCTTAACACTCTGTGATTCAGTTTTGTTATTATCAGATGAGGATTAAAATAGAACGTACCTCACGGAGTTCTCATAAGATCTAAATGAGTTCGCATATATGAGAACTCAATAATGTTAGCTGTTACTATCAATTTATGGGGCTATTGTGAAGAACATGTTAGGATGTATAGGAACACTGTGGAATGGGTGGTTTGTCTTTGGTGATGTCCCAGTCCCCTGTGGCGAACACTACTCAGCAACCATTCTGTTTCTTCCTTCTTCCTTCCTAATAGAACCCCAACCAAGGAACTGGCCTTTCCCACACATGACTCAAGGGAAGAGGGCCCCCTTCCCAGCTAGAAACAGATCATGGCTAGTCTAGTCCATTGTGATAATTTTATTTCCTTTGGCTGTGATTGGTATAGGAGAGGGCAATGAAAAAAGAGGAGAGATGAGGGGAGGTGTGCTAGGGTCTTCCTGTTTTGCCTCTGAATGTTTCCACGGCTGGATAAGACCAATGGAACTTGAGCTGCCATCTTGGGCCAGCCTGAGGACAACGAGAGGGAAGAGGCAGAGGAGCAGCTAGAGTTCTGATGACCTCTGTCTGAGGTTCCTCTACCACTAGACTTATTATTTTGTGAGGAATAATACATTCAGTCATTATTTAAGCCCATTTGGGTCCAATTTTCTGATGCTTGCAGACGCAGCATCACGATTGATGTAATTCTTCTTGAACTTGGCATCCTCATCCTCTTCCTATTGCAATCGATTGTTTTCAATCAATTTTTCTCTCAGTCTCTCATCACATTGCAGGGTAGCTAATTTTTCATATGTTCCCCCTGCACACACTCTCTCTCTAGACTTTAAACTTACAGCCAGGAGGGAAGGAAGGTGTCTGCTCTGCTTACCATTATATCTCTAGGGCCTAGATCAGTGTCTGGAACATAGCAGACACTTAATAAATATTTGCTGAATAAATGAATGCATTTCTTAGTCCTTGAATTGTTATTAGATAAGACTAGATAAAATCACTATCCCAGAACTTGCTTCTGAATAGAAAATTCAGAAGGTTTACTAGAAAATTCTTGCTGGGTTTTATGAGATATTAAAGGTCATTTTGAGGAAATGACATTGTCATATTTTGGATTACACTTCCCAATTTTGGCAGATTGAGTAGTGTAGACAAGTTTCCCTCTGAGGAAAACTCCAAAAACTGGACAAAATATTTTCCAAAAATCAGCTTGAAAGTATGGGAAAGCCATCGAGGTAGTAAAAAAGTCCTGGACTGAGGTCTGAAAGAGGAAGGAAGCCCAGAGAGAGGTGCCTGGCAGTTGGGGCCGCCATTGCCCTGGAGGCATTTGCAAATCCAGCAGATGCAGCTGCGACACTGGGGAATATTTTTGACAACATTTGTGGGTAGGGAAAATAATTGTAGTTCAGGACCTATGAAAGTGGGGATTCCGGTAAACCTCTAAAATTTTTTTAATCCTGAAGGGCTATACCCTAAAAGTAAAGGTAAACCATTAGTAATCCAGCTCTCACATAGACTAAAATCCAGCTCCTAGACATTTGAGTGCTCAAGAAAGTCTCAATCCCAAAAAAGTATTAAATGATTAACAGTATTGCATGACCTGAATGAGCTTGGGAGCCTAGCAGAAGCAAACAATCCTCTTTGGATGATAAAAGTCAAGCTTTAAATTTAGTTTTCTAATTTTCAAGTACGATGACCTACGTACAAATCAAAGATAGACAGTCCCATGAGGGGAAAATACATCATATATGAGGATCGGGAGAAACAACATACAATAGAAACAGACCATAATGAATCCAGTTGATTGGACCCAGACTTTAAAATAATGATGTTTTCTGTGTTTGGGGAGATAAAAGACAAGACTTAAAATTTTGAAAGAGAACTCTAAAGAACCAAATAGAAATTCTCAAAATAAAAAATTAAATAACCAAAATTAATAACTTAAAGGAAAGGTTTGTGTCAGCTGGGGAAAGACCTAATAAATTGGAAGACAAGGCAGAAAAAATATCTAGAATGAACATTAGGAAGAAAAATAATTGAAAAATGCAACGATAAGAGACATAAAGGATACTGTCTTAGTCCATTCAGACTACGACAACAAAAATACCATAGACTGGGTGGCTCAAACAACAAACATTTATTTCTCACAGCCGAGAAGTCCAAGATCAAGGTGTCTGGTGAGGGCCGGCTTCCTGGCCATCTCTCACCATGGCCTCTTGTGGCAGAAACAGGGAGAGAGGTCTCTGAAATCTCTTTCATAAGGAAAAAAATCCTATTCAAGAGACCACCATGGTCATGACCTACCTAATCACCTTGCAAAGCCCCCACCTCCTCATACTAACATATAGGGGGTTAGGATATGCATATCCTTTTTGAAGGATATATGCATTTTGAGGGGATATAAACATTCACTCTATAACAGATACAGTGATCAATTCTGATCAATGTTTAGCAGAGTCCCAGTGGTAGAGGAGAGATAAAATGCGACAGATCCAATAGCTGAAGAGGTAACAGCTAAAGTTTCCCCAACTGATGAAAGGTTTAAATTCAGAGGTAAAAGGAACCAAATTAATCTCAGTAGGAGAAAGAAAAAGAAATCTACATCATAGCCGAATTTCTTAAAACCAAAAGCAAAAAGAAAAATCTTCAGGGCAGCTACAGGAAAATTAGACATTTTACCTTCAAAGGAACAACGATTAAACTGACAGTTGACCTTCTCATCAGTAATAACAAGGATTAGGAATGCCTGGGTGGCTTCGTTGGTTAAGCATTCGACTCTTGATTTCAGCTCAGGTCATGATTTCAAGGTTTGTGAGATCGAGCCCCGCATGGGGCTAGCACTGACGCTGCGTAGCCTGCTTAGGATTCTTTCTCTCTCTCTCTCTCTCAAAATAAATAAATCAACATTAAAAAAGTAAAAAAAAATTTTTTTAAAAGGAATAGCAAGAATCAGAGGACAATGGAATTCTCATTTCAATGCGATGAAAGAAAAAAATAGAATGCCCAGAGAAAACATCCTTCAGGAGTAAAAATGAAATAATACCATCTTCAGACAAGCAAGAACAGAGAGACTTTGACACCAGAAAATCCAGTCCTAAAGGAAATGCTAAATAGTATTCTTCTGGCAGAAGGAAAATGATCACATGTGGAAAGTCAAAGATAGAAGTGGGCTCCTGGGTGGCTCAGTCGGTTGGGTGTCCGACTTTGGCTCAGGTCATGATCTCGCGGTCTGTGAGTTCGAGCCCCGCATCAGGCTCTGTGCTGACAGCTCAGAGCCTGGAGTCTGCTTCCAATTCTGTGTCTCCCTCTCTCTCTGCCCCTCCCCTGCTCATGCTTTGTCTCTCCTGCTCTCAAAAATAAATTAAAAAAAAAAAACATTAAAAAAAAAGATGGAAGAAAAGCAACAAAAATGGTAACTATGTGGACAAATCCAAATCCTGACTGGCTGGAAGAAAATAATGAGTGTCACAGTTTTTAAAATATAGGCAAGAGTTAAAATAAACAAAAACAATGGTCTACAAATCAGGAGAGTAGCAACTACGGTGCAAATGTTCTGAGATTCCTGAGTTGTCTGGGAGAAGATAAAAGCACTTTTTTTCATCTTAGATTTTCATAAATTAAAGATGCATGCTGGAATCTCTAGGGAATCATTAACGCACAGCAAATGGTTTTATTACTTCCCACCTAACAGAGTGGGGAAAAGAATAATTACAAATACTCTGTCCAAAAGAAAGCAAAAAAAGAAAAAGAGAGAGAGAGAGAGAGAGAGAGAGAGAAGAAACACATCGGTCAGGACAAATAGAAAATACAAAGGTGTTAGATTTAAACTCAAATATAGAGACCATTATATGTAAATAAACTAAGCGCTCCAATTAAAGTTTAATGGATTAAATTTTAAAACAACTGAATGCTCCTTATATGAGCTAGGTCTAAAGTACGAAGATGAAAGTGTAAAGCAAAGACATGGAAAATGATCTTCCCTGCAAACACTTATCCAAAGAAAGCCAGCGTGACTATTTTAATATCAGAAAGTAGATGTCGCCAAAATGCGTGGCTAGAGACAGATATTCTATAGCAATGAAAGGTTCAAGTCACTGAGAAGTTATGACAATTCTGCATTGGCAGACACCTGATAAATAAGCCTCAAAATCTATAATGCAGAAATGGACAGTCCTATAAAGGAGAGACACATGATTCTACAGTCTTTGTGGGAGACGGGCTTCGGTTTTAATTGTAAGCAAATAGCACTTACTAGGTGCCAGGTCATAGTTACACAAGGCAGGTATTCTTACTTCGAAGGTTAGAATTCTGAAAAACCGAGAGCTTAAGGAACTTGCCCAAAGTCACAGAATTAATAAGTGTCGGGGCTGAGATTTAAAACCAAGCATCCTAGCTCCACAGTCTTACTGAAACACAGTGGGAGACACTGACACTAACTACTCTCTTAATCACTGACAAAACATGCAGGCAAAGCTCCACGGAGTAGAAGCTTTGACCATGGCCGTGGAAGTCTCTGTTACGGTAGCTCCATTCAGCCCAAGTTCTATCAGCACAATTCATGTCCCACAGTGGATTGTCAGGAGGTTGACATGAGATGACACATGTTTATAAAATGGAAAATGCTATTCAAATATCGCTTCCATTGTTTGACTCTTGGTCTTCTATCATTTGAGGGCTTTTTGGGAGATTTTGTGGGTTTGCAGTCTGCTTTCATTGTAATCCCTTTAGATCCTGATTACAACCAACTGATAAATTGTTATTGTCGTAACATACAACATACAATTGGGTATGAAAATGTTTGTGTAAATAGGATCTGAGTGAAACATAGTATAGGACCATGTGCTGGTGATTCTTTGGTGTCGTTTTTTGTTTTTTGGTTGTTTTTTTTCAGTCCACTGGTGTGTATGTAATTCAGGCTCTGGGATGGATGACCAGAGAGCCAGCGTGGGACCTTATGCAAGTCGCTGACCATGTTCATCCAATAATCACACCCACTCTAAACTGCCCCCACCACCCTCCTAGGGCTTCAAGGAAGGGTCTCGGAGATCTAACCGGGAAAGTCCCCTGAATTGCGTATGGGGCTAAACAAACGTCAGGCATTGTTAAGAATCTCAAATGGTGCGGATAGCTTGACTAGTCTGTTTTACGCTGTTTCATATGTTGTTAATAATAAAAGCTAACATTTATTGAGAGCTTGCCATGTGGCCGGCGCTGCGCCAAGCCCTTTATAGGCTGCGTTTCATCAATGCCTCCCGGAGATCCAGGAGGCAGAGCGGTCCAGGGCGCTGCAGTCAGACTGCCTAAGGCCAACTGCAGGCTCACGCCGCTTACCAGCGGAGGTTACGGCCCCCTTCGCGCCTCTGTTTTCTCATCTGTAAAATGGGAAGAATGACAGCACTAACTTCACGGAGCCGTTGCGATTATTTCGCGAGTTGATACGCGTCACGCGCGGGGAACTGTGTCTGGCCCTTGCTAAGCGGTCTACTGGAGCTTGTTCGAGCATTTCCACTTGGTAAGCGGTGACACGGTTGTTAAGTGGTAAGTCGCCCAGCTGATACGGGCCAGGCTGGGATTCTCACCCAGGTCTCTTCTGGACCCAGAGCCCACATGAGTAACCACTACACCCTTACCCGCTACAGCCTCGTGAGCAAGGTCAGAGACCCCAGCCGTTCGTGGAGTCTGTTTGAAGCCTGGCAAACACTAAAGGAAGCTGACGGCCCAGGAGCCCCTTTCCCTTGCAATAATCCTTCACACGACGCTTAACTTTTGGCCTGCTCTGAGGGAGGAGTTTTTAAGAGGCCTTAAGCCCAGCTTTTGCACCCACAGTTTTCTCACGAATGCTCAGCAGAGCACAAAAAACCCCCCACGGAGGCATTTGCTACCCAAATATCAACTCAAACAGCTACAGTCATCATACCTCTCCCCTCATCCACAACCACCGCCACTTGGCCTCTGCCCCCAGCTGCAAATTGCTTGGGAGATGTTTATTTCTGGAACATACTGCAGGATGAGCAGCAGCAGCTGGGGCAGTGTGGGGACGGACAACTTCCCCCATCAGAAGAGGTTGGCCCTCTTTCCAGAAATGCATGAAGACAAGCAGTCTCCAAGCAGGCACCCACGGGTGGCTCCCCCAGCCTGGCAGGTGTGTGATCGCAGGGATGAGGCCAGCCCCTCAAGCCCACGACAGAAGGGGACATAGAGGGAGGTGGCATCCTTTTAAAATTCTAGCCACTGGGTTTATCGAGGCTGGCTGGAGGCAGAGATGAGATAGCGGGTGTCGTCACTGGTCATGTTGTCACGAACATTTTTCTTAGGATTTGTCTTGGGCCGTGCCCCCTATCTCTTCTCTTGGGCTTCCAAGATCAGTTATGCAACTTATGTTCAGAAATCTCTGCAAGCCCTTTCGGGCCGAGGATATCAGCTGAGGGCTGGGACTGGCTCTCAGCTGCAGCGGCGGACAGGACACGCTACTTTTTACCGCCCTCTCAGCTGCCTTCCTGCGGGTCTGCCTTCTCCCTGGGGGGCCTCCAGTTGCCTGAGGGTCGGTGCTCCTGACCCACATTCCCTGCAAAATCGTATCCCTTTCTCATCCCTAGTAAAGCCCCTACTCAGTTCAGGGACCTGGGGGAAGAAAATGCCGTGGTAAATTCGTTCATACTGTGAGCGAATGGCTGATATATGGTTAATAGGTTGATCTGCTTCCCGAATGGAATTTTCTCTTTTCAAAGAGCATACCTGGAGCCAGAAACTCAAACAGCAGAGTTCCCGGCATTCCCGGACATCTCAGGTACTTGGACAGGTGTGAGAAAGCCTGGAGGCGGGAGAATTTGGAGCCTCTCTCAGTGCCCCACCTGTATCCCCTGGGTTCAAGAGCTGACTAAGCCACTTTCTAGCTACAAAACTTGGGTCCAGTAACTTGACTCCTCTAAACCATCTGCTTTGCGTTGGGCTCCCCCAGAAGTAGACCCCGATATAAGAATTTAAGTGCAAGTATGCAGGATTGGGGACCAGTAGGGAGGTGATCCCAGGAAGCACTGTCCAGGGAATAAGACAGAGAGGGGAAGGAAGCCGATATAGGGTGCAGTAGCAAGCAGGTGGCCATTGTGGGCAAATAGGGCTCAATTCTACCGGACTCCCTGGGACACTGTAGAATATGCCTCAAAGTGGCCCCTCAGGAAGGATATCTTAGTCTGTTTGGCCTGCTGTAACGAAAATAGTACAGACCAGGTGGCCAATCAACAAGAGAAACGTATTTCTGAGAGTTCTGGAGGCCGAGAAGCCCAAGATCACGGTGCCAGCAGACTTGTTGTCTCATGAGCCTTACTTTCTGGCCCATAGACAGCACCTCCAAGCTGTGGCACACTAGCTAACATCTTCTAACCCCCACATCCTAACACTATCACCTTAGGGATTAAGATTCAACATGTGAGTTTGGGGAGGGGGAGACAAAGATTTAGTTCATAGGAAGGACTATGGAAGCTGAACCGTACTCATCCACCAACTCCCATCAGTCATTGGTTGGGGACTGTTCCCACTAATTCCCCAGTGCTCCCAGCTTGCCGACAGAGCTCCAGGGGCCAGAGAACACCTTCCAGCTCATAGGTGGAAGCCTCAGAATATGGCACTCAGAATATGACCAGGGCCAAGGGAATAGAGTATTGACAGTAACTGCAGTGCTACCCATTCCGTTGGAACAGAAGACCCTTTGCGGGCCGAGGGATTAGATGAGATGGTGTAGGGCACTTGGCACAGTATCTAGCCCATAGTCAGTGAGGCTCAGTGGTGGTTGTTGGTCCTGTTTTTCGTGTTCCAGGCATGCTACGTATTGACTACCAGACGAGAGCACATGGTTTGTTTCGGAGAGAGATAGCAAACACAATAAGGAAGGCAAGAGTAAGTCCCATTGCACAGGCTTTGAAGGGCAGGCACGGCACAGATTTGACCCAGCAGGCAGGGCTGGGGGAGTGGAAGGTTCCGTGGTGAGCACAGTGAGCAGAACCCACCAAGGCCAAGGCTGGAAAAAGGCAGCATCGTTATGGACACTCGAGCACTGCACATGAAGGTTTCTTGGGGGTCCGTGAGGGGCCGTCTGAAAGATGATCTGGGAGGTGTTGGCCCCTCCTCCACAGAACCTTCCTGAATTGGTCAAAGGCCATAGGTTTCTGTCCCCCCGACTTATTTGGATACAGACCTCCCTGCCCTTCCGCCATCTCACTCAAAAATCTCGCATTACCAATCGAACGAAGGCTGATTAAAAATATCCCACCATGGGACCAAAATTATTTCTACCCTTATCTTTTAACCAACACCCCCCCCCCCCAAATCCCTAGGATTTACCCACTGGAATTTTATCTGCCCTCAAAGTAAAGAAAAGAATACAAATAACAAAGCTTTATCTGGCCCTTTTCAGAACCGAAGGGCATCCTTCGGGAGCTCGGTCCCTGGCATTGGAGACATTGATGCAGCAACTCGTCACCCTTAGGTTTCATCTGGAACTGGGAGAAAGAACGGCGAGGACCCAAGTGTATTCTAAACACTCATGGAAAACGCTCTCCCCAAAATGCATAGGGCGATCGGTACATTTGAGGTATCCTTGGAGAAATGTTTCTCTTCCTCAACGTGGGTTTGGATTGTGCTGGACGGGAAGGGTGTATTTATTGTCGGCACAGATGTGCATGTCCGCGTGTGACTGTGTGCCTGTGCCTGTGCGTGTGTACCTGCGTTTGGCCCAATGACACTCACCGGAGCGTGCTTATCAAATGGCTCCGTTCCTGTTCCCTGGCCCAACGGCACCCTTGCATCTGGTCCCCGTGCACTGCTGGGAGCCCTTTCTCTGCTCCGTGTCTTTGTTTGAGACTCTCTGGAGAGCCCTCCGTAAGCCCATCTTAACCCTAGTGTGTTCCATCCAGCCCCTAACCGTCATGGCTTCTCCCTGACATCTCAGCCCAGCCGGGGCCGGGACGAGGTCCTGGACAACCCCCCGGGCCATGCAGGAGACGAAAGGAAATGGTGCAGGTGCTGCAGTTGGTCCACGCCGAGGGCTCAGTGGAAGGCAAATCGTTCTTCATACTGTTGCCACTGTGACGTTTGTTCCTGATGTCGCTCTTCCTGTCTGGTCCACAGTCAAGGGCTTCGCTCATCTAAGCTGCATCAGAAATAGCCTTTCAATGAGGATGTCAACTGCTACCTCCAGACTTTTAAGGCAATTCGTATTCTCCAAGCAAGACCTTTCTCTTCAAGAGGATGTTTCCTCATCCATCCTGCGTGTCTGTTTGTATTGTGGCCGTACTCCTTCCCTTTGATATCTTTACTGTGAAATACTGTACATACTTGTGGCTTGAGAAATCGGGAGAATAACTTCCTGGATTCGACATAGGCTGTATACAGGGCTTGATCCCAGTAGGACTCCCAGTCACTGAGCCTCGGCATTGGGACGGAGATCAAGGCTCAGCATAGCGTTAGAAGACGGCAACATTTTGGATTGGGCTTTCTACTTCGAGTGGAAAGTGACTGGGGCAGACAAAAGCTACTGGTGTAAGCACATTTATTCAAAGCTAACCCCCTCTGCTCTTTCGGCAAGGCTGAGACCTGGCCTGACAAACCGAAACCCAAGGCCATTTGTGTGTGACAGACACAATCACCTTCCCATCGTCCCCATTATTGGCTTGGAACACTGACACGTGTCCTTCAAATAGCAGATAACAAAAAACAGTCCTGGAGCTTTCTTTTCTACTTTGTGTTTCGCACTAGAATTTATTATATCATTTTTTTTGGCAGATGATCTGCCTTCCCAGTGACTGTAAGTTTGCTTAAGTTTATCTTCATTTAAAAAAAAAAAAAAAAAAGAGTTTCATTTCCTAAGCAGAAACTAACAGACAAGGAACAGAGAGGAGAGGCCATATCTGTAAGGGGGCTGCCGGGGGAAGAGGAGCCTGGGAGCCAGGATGCACCCCAAGGGAGACCCCCTCATGCTGACGGGGCAAGTGGTTACCCTGGAGGCACCTGGGAGCAGAGGACAGAAGGGTGGGAAGAAATAACCAGAGAGTAGGAGATAGATACCTGGTGGGGGGAGGGGAAGAGGAGTATTGGAGAGGAACGTTGAAGGAAGTGAGGCAGAAGGTCCAGGGCGACAGAGGTAGGGGACCAAACTGTCCCAGTTAGCCAGAGATTGGGCCCAATTTTGACACTACAAGTCCAGCGACCCAAGGAACCTCTCCGCCCCAGGCAAACTAGGGTAGCTGGCATACTAGGTCACGGAGGTGAACATGTAGAGAAAGGGTAGAGAGAGAGAGGTGCCCTCCAAAATGAAAGCAGACCGGATCGCCCCAAGTACTTTTCTAGAAAAGTGTGTTAGTCCCAGCTGACCCAGTGCCCAGGAACTGCCGGCTTCCTTTGGAGGGATGGCATCTCCCCTACCTCTCCCTTTTAGAGAAGTCAGAGCACCCCCCCCCAAGAGGGGGTGTTCAGACTAGAAGCGAGGGAGCCAGAGATCCCACCCACAGAACTTTCTGGGGTAACCATGCTCAGGCAGTCCTGACCTAGAACACCTGCTTCTCCCATCCAGCTGTGATGCAGTGATGAGTTCTGAGTCACTGACGCAACGCCAGGATTCGAATCCCAGTTCCGCCACGCAGGTCTGTGGGATCTCGGGTGAACCCCTTGCTGCTTCGAGCTTAGATTTCTCAAGTGGACGTAGCAACTGTGGACTTTTCTGCCTGGCGTACTTTGTCATCCCCCTTTATCTGTTTCCTTTAGGGAACTCTCTGCTATGATGTGCCGTCCTGCTGGGGCCGTCAGTCATAACGCCCCTCTCTTCCCAACTCCTCAGGGCTGGGTGTGCGCCGCAGACTGGGCCAATTACAGTACCACATTCTTCAGATACCGATCGGTTCTGGAGTGGGCATGAACCCAAACCTGGGCTTTTCTGCTGGATCGAGTAGGGAAGGCTGTCTCTCTCTCTCTCTTTAGAATCTATAAAGTCTAAGGATGGGCCTGCTGGCTACATCTTCCTAGCGGGCAGAGAGATCCTGTCTGCTGCAGGAAAGGAGTGCAGAGTGAAGCAAAACTAAGAGAAGACAGAGAGAAAAAAGACAAGAGTTTCACTTGAGACTCTTGATCCAGCCATGCCTGCAGCAATCACCTGTGCACTTCCTGTCTACATAAGCTTGTACACTGCTTTCTCTGCTTGAGTCACTTTGTGTAGAATTTCTGTTACTTGCAACCGAAAGAATCCTCACCACTACAGTCTTTTTATCTATAAAAATGAATATAATTCCTTGCAGGACGCTTGTGAGCATTAAATTAGATCGAAGTTGGGGTGCCTGGGGGGGCTCAGTTGGTTAAGCGTCTGACTTCGGCTCGGGTCATAATCTCACGGTTTGTGAGTTCAAGCCCCGCATCAGGCTCTGTGCTGCCAGCCCAGAACCTGGACTCTGCTCAGATTCTATCTCCCTCTCGTCTCTGCTCCTCCCCTGCTCATGCTCTGTCTCTGTCTCTCAAATATAAATAAACATTTACAAAAATTAAAAAAAATTAGATCGAAGTTGTGAAAGGGATTTCAAAATTGGTAAAACACCATGTACCACCCCCCATGCACCGCTGGTGGGAAGGTAAAAGGCATAGTGGAAATAGTTTATTAGTTTCTCAAATGATTAACCATAGAGTTAACATACAACTCAGAATTCCATGCCTAGGCATATACCCAGGAGAACTGAAAACGTAAGTTCACACAAAAACTTGTAGACAAGTGTTCACAGCAACATCATTCATAATAGCCAAAAAGTAGAGACAAGCAAATATCTATCACCTGATGAGTAGACCAACAAAACGCGGTATATCCATGCAGCGAAATGCTATTTAGCAATAAAAAGGAATGAAATATTGATACTCGCTACAATACAGATGAATCTTGGATACAAGGTAATAGAAGCCAGCCGCAAAAAGCCACCTCTTGGATGATTCCGATGTTCAGAATAGACAAATCCATACAGACAGAAAGTAGATCTGTGGCTTCCAGGGACTCGGGTGAGGGAATGGGTAGGAGCTGCTAATGATTACAGAGTTTCTTAGGGGGATCACGAAAATGTAATTAGTGGTAATAGTTGCACAACCTTGTGGAGAAACTAAAAGTTGCTGAATTGCATGGTGAACTTCATGGTATGTGAATTATCTCAAGAAAAATGAAAACACCACATACATGTAAAGGGTTCATATTATTATTACCAATGCTCAACCCAAACCCCAGCTTCCATTAAGCCCTTCACCCGAGTCTCTGAGCTTTTCCAGACTGAATCTGCGTACCTTTGTCACCCATACGCTGCTGCCTTGTACGGTTTAGAGAATGCTTAATAATCATTAAACAATAAATTATTAAAATAAATGATTCAATAAATAATGATTACATCAACAAACACGAGGTCATGTCTTGTCTTGTCAGCTCCACCCCTAGCGCCTCCAGGGTGGGCTTCTCTTGGGTGCTTTGTGCGTTGAAAGAGGGAGGGCACACCTCTCCCCCTCCCCAGCCTGCCAGATTCCGAAAAGGCACACAGACTGACAATGGGAGCGAATGAAGGGCAGAAGAGCAGAACTGTTACACGAAGACCCTCGGCAGCACGCCCACCACTGGGGGCTCCTTCAGCGAGTAGTGTTTGGTCTTCACAAGTGCTTCAGGCAACCCCCAAATACCTGGAGTCCGAGAACCACCAGAGAAAGCCTGAAGTTGGGTGAGGCAAGGAAGTGGTTTGCAGCGCATCGGATGACTGTTACCAGTTAGAATGCTCTCGGTTCAAAGCATCCTCGCTCAAACTCACTTAAACAATAAAGGGGCCTCCTTGGTCATATGACTGCAAAGTCCTCAGGGGAGCAGGCTGGGGGGGGGGCTTGATCTAGGGGCTTAATAAGACTCTTTCGGACTTGGGTTCTCCATTCTGCCACCCCAAGACCTTCCACTTCTGGGCCTACATGTCTCAGCCTAGGAGGGGACGTGGGAGTAGGAGAAGGGAGAAAAGACTTAGTTCCTTCCTTCCTTCCTTCCTTCCTTCCTTCCTTCCTTCCTTCCTTCCTTCCTTCATTCTAGGGGTCCTTGTAGAAGCGTAAGAAAGCTTGTTTCCCAGAAAACCTTCTTTCGTCAGGTTTCCCTTTCTTAAACTATGGTGGAGGGTAGCAATACACTGATTCATCTCAGTCTAAACCACACACCTTCCCCAACGCACACACACGTACACCCTGAGGGGGTGGAACGAGGTTCCCCCAATGTCTGTGGCTGAGTGGGAGAGGCGAGGTTACTGAAATAAAACCAGGGTGTCCGGCAAGAAGAGAGAAATGTTGGGAAGGCAGGCACAACGACTGTTACTAAACTCACCTGAATCTAAGCCTTCTCAAAACCCACTTCAACCCTCCAGGATCCAACCCGCCTGAATGTCAACTCCGCTGGGAAGCCCTTCCCATCCCCCGCAGACAGAAAATTCCCCTGGGCGCCCACACATCACCTCTGCTCATTCATCTATCCATCCATCCATCCACCATTTACTATGCTCCTGGGTGCTGAGGGCTGAGTACTCAGCCCTGAACCAGAGATTTCTATCCTCATGGGGTTTTTCAGTCTGGGCAAGGAGAGAAAAGTGAATCAAATGACTACTCCAACTTACTAAGTACGAGGAAGAAAAGAGAGAGAGGGGGGGAGCATGTACCTGGGGACCGACCCTTGAGGACAGGGGTTGGGGAGGTGTGTGAAGGCAGGCTTTCTCGAGAAAGTGCTGTGGGGTCTGTGCTCTCACTTTCCCCACCTCCCCCATCCCACCCTAGGCCTCAACTCTCCCCTGCTGGGCAGGCCAGCCTCTACCCTCACTGGTTCTGGTCCAGGGCCTGATTTAAAGTTTGTGCAACAAATGTGCGTTGAATTCCATTGTCAGGGGTTTTGGACTCCTGGGAAGGAAAGGTGGCTGCGTTCCAAAGGAGCTTCACTTGTCGCGGAAGCAGGCACAGGATGGGCCTGGTCGCGCTGGGGTGCCTCAGGCAGGAGGGGCGGACAGAGTGGAGGTACAGCAGGGTCGGAGGAAGCCCCGGGGCCTTTGCAGTCCAAGCTCCGGGATGCGGGCAGCCAGGAGGGACGCCTCTGAGTTGACATTTGAGGGACATCCGCTCCCCTGGGCCAAGGGAGACCTGAGTCGTGGCCAGGGTTCCCAGGTCACCTGAGACACCCCTCCGCGCTTTGGGAACCTCTTCCCTCTGGGCAAACGGAGTATCAACCACTTTTGCCGCAGAGACTCGGCGGCTGGTGGCGGGGTGTGGAAGGAGGCGCCGCACGGGTTCTCGGGGTGGGGTGGGGGGGTGTTCCTCCAGGGCAGAGGTGGAGTCGGGGCGCGCGAGGGGGGGCGGCGCGGGGGCCGCCGCACGCCGCGTGCCCAGGTGGCAGAGGGGCCGAGACTGGCCGGGCGCCCGGCGCGAGCGTGTCCGCGCGCCCCTCCCCGCCGCGCGAGCCCTCCCACTTCCTCCGCACGAGCGGCGGCTGTCAGGGAGCGGGGCGCGCGGCGCGCAGTGCAGGCTCCGGGCGCCCGCGAGGAGGCTGCCGCTCCGGCCCGCCGCCCGCCGCCCCCCGCGCCGCGCCCGACCCCGCCGCCGCCGCCGCACCGCGCCATGGACCTGCCCAGGGGCCTCCTGGTGGCCTGGGCGCTCAGCCTGTGGCCAGGTACGTGCCCCCCCCCCCTTACCTCGGCGCGCCGGTGGGAGCCCCTCGGAGCGTCGGAGCTTGGCTGCTGAGGCGGACGCGGGAGAAGTGGCTGCGGTCTAGCGGCTCGGCCAAACTCCGCAGAAGAGGGAGCCCGGGCGACGGAAAGCCGGGAGTCTGGGTGTGCGGGGAGGAGCTGGGGAAGCTTCAAGAAGCTGGAGCTGAGGAGCGCGGCGGGCGGGACACGCTGGCTACCTCCGGGCGCCCCGCCGGGGCCACTCGGGCGTCCCGGGAGCGCGGAGGGCGCGTGGCCGGGGCTGGGAGGGGTCGGGACGCGGGGAGCGAGCGCCGCCGCGGCCGCCGTCCTGCCTGCGGAGGGAGCCGACTGGAGTTTGGGGAGACGCGCGCGGCGGCCCGCGAGAGCTGGGGGGACCCGGGCGCCGGGAGCTGCGCAGAGCTGTGCCGGCCGGGGTCGGACGAAGCCCCAGGGCGGCGGCCCGGGCCGAAGGCGACGGGTGCGGCTTCGCAGTCCAGGGCCCCAGAAACCTTACCTGACACTCGGGGGAGGGACACGGCAATCCGCGCTCGAAATTATGCACAGTTATTGAATAGTCGGGGGAAGCCGCCGTCGCCGAGGCGCGCGCGCCGCCCGCCTAATGCGATCCAGGTGTCGGGGCGCGGCGGGGACCTCGGGCCGGCGGGGCGCACGGCCCGCAGCCCGAAGCCCGCCCTGGGCTCTCCGCACTGGGGCCACCCGGCCCGGGCTTCTCCACTCCCGGCGCCCCGGCCAGACCCGCCACGCGGGGTGGCGGCCGGCGGCGACAGCTTTCGGGGCCTCTCCTTGGCGCAGAGGAGTGCCCCGGCGGGGACCGGAGCCCGCCGCGGGGACCGGAGCCCGCCGCGGGGACTGGCCGCCCCGCCTCGCCTCCCCTTCCTCATGGGTCGGGCCGGGGCTGGAGCGGTACTGGGGTCAGATGCGGGGGCAGCGGGGAAGGAGCAGTCAGGGAGCACAGGTGGAGACCCCCCACCCCCAGCCCGGGCTCACTCACCGCGGGCCCAGGGCAACAAGTGCACCCCCCCCATCGGGTCTCTAGCGGGGACACTGGGAGGGCCTGTCGTTGAAAGAGTCTCTGGCCCATGGATTTCAGTCCAGATCCTGGAGCCACGAAGCAAACATCGCCGCTTTCCGTTGTTGGGGGACAGGGGCGTTGGGGAGGGCAGGGGAAGAGCCGTCACCAGGCCAGCATACATCTAGACACCGGCTGCAGGAGGAGGTGAAGTCCTCTCTAGGTCATTTAGACAGCAGGGAAGATAACTGCAAGAACTGTCTTCCCGTCACGAGGGGATCCGGTCACAGGAAAAGGGAAGGCACTCCTGGGTGACTCCAGACGAGAGGAACCGTCCCGCCAGACGCTGAGATGGAGCTAAGAGGGAAGTCTTTGAAATCAGAGCGCTTCCATTCTGGCTCTGCTGCCCACTAGCTGTACAATCTTGGGCGCAGTATGCAGTGTCTCCAACAGGTTTCCTTCTTTGTGGAATGGAGATAGAAATTCCGACTGAGTTCATAAAGTTCTCCAGATAATTAAGTGAGGCACTGTCAGAAAAGTCCTTAACCCTGGGCTTGGTGCACGGCAGGGCAGAAGCAATGGTTGCTAATGTCGTTGTTACTCAGCAGGAATGGGGGCGGGGGACGCAAGGGGAGTGGAGTGAAGGACAGGGGCAGGATTTGTGACTCAGAATTCCCTTTAAATGGAGAAAAACCACCCCTGAGTTATGTATGGTCAGTCTGGGTTCTTAAAATATGGGATTCATTAAACATATCAATCAATGTTGGAACGACATCTGCTTGCAAGAAACTGGGGGTGGGGACCAAGCATGCAATCTGGGTCCTGCCTGGAGCCAGGGATAAGGCAAGGCCAGGGAAAGCTAAATAGAGGGATTAGGCGGTGAACAGCACAGCTCACACAAGAGAAGTTCAGTTCCACTTGGATTAGCAAAGGAGGCTTCCTGAGGGAGGAGGTATCATTTCCGCAGAGCCTTGAAAGGGTATGGAGAGTGTGGAGGAGCCTTGAAGTAGGATTGTTTGTAAGTTGGGGTGTTATTTCCTGGGACTAGTTAAAGAGCAACAAAACAGAACAACAACAACGACGAAAACCCAGGATATTTTAAACCACAAAGGTGACTCTGGTTAGGACTCTGAAAATTGGAAAGGGTGGGGGCGAGGGGACGGTGCAGGGGGTCCGTTCCCCTGGCTCCAGAGGAAGATTGATGTCAGTCTCCCTGTGGTGCATCACATGGATTCAGTGTGAGGATTACCAGGAAGCTTGCCTGCTGGTGACAGCACAGTTTGGCTGAGCAGGGGACCGGCCACAGGCCAAGTTGGGAGTGAGTGCACGTTGAAGCCATTATGAGTTCAGAGCCTCTATCTTGCCAGAGCTTCTGCTGTAAGCCGGGCAGGGTGGTGGGTGGGTAAAACTATCAGGATAGAGAGAAAGGGAGAAAGAAAGGGGGGGGTGAGGAAGAGAGGAGGGAGGAAGGAAGAAGGAAGAAGGAAGAAAGGGAGGGAGGGAGGGAAGGAGGAAGTAAAAGAAAGAGGGAGGAAAGGAGGGAGGGAGGGAAAGAGGAAAGAAGGAAGAGGGGATGGAAAGAAGGAAGGATGGAAGGAAGGAAGAGGAAACAGACAAACCCAAAGACTTCTATAGCTGACATCCGGGTAAAACAGATCCGTCGATCAGAAGTTTCTGTCATAACACATCTGTAATAAGAGTAGTGACTCTTTAAAACTCAATCTTTACCGAGCACCTGTTGTCTGCCAGGTTCCATAACGGCACACGAGGAGATCAGACACAGCGTGGGGGTGAAAGCCCCGGGGGTCTCACTCCCTGGCCTGGGTCTGGGCTCTGCCCATTAGGACTCTGTGCTCTCAGCCAGTTACTAAATGGTTCTGTGCCTCAGCTTTCTCATCTGCCAAATGGGGATGATAATCATAGAATTTACAGAGTTATCCAAAGATTAAATGAGTAAGTGTAAGTAAAGTGCTTGGAAAGTTCCAGCACACACTAAGTCCTCAAGGAGGTTGTCCTTCTCTCCAGCAGCAGCAGAGCAGGACTCAAGGGACTGACCATTCAGGACGGGCTGTGAGGACGCTCAGAGATGTGACTGTCAAACTCAAGTCCATAAGAGAAGTCTAAAGGGAGTGCTAGGTGCTAGGGTACTAGAGAAGACACAGATGCCAAGGCCCCGAACTTTCCCAGCTGCTCTCCTAAAGACCTGGCCCAAACCCAAATGATCGTAATGGGAATTCAGGAATTTTTTTTTTTTTTTTTTTTTTTGCCATTGAGGCTGTCATGAAGTCAATGTGATCTCAGTGCGAGTGTCTTGTGGTATTTTGTGGCGCGGAGAAGAACCATAGCATGCAGCATGGCCCTTGTGTGTCCCTGTGGAAGCAGGGGTGGAGGCGGGGGGAAGGAGTCTTATTCAGCAGAAAAACCTTGTCTGGAAAAAACACAGTACTAGGCACCATGGGTGCACAAAGGCTGAAAAGAGCCAAGCCCTGCTCTCCAGCCATGGAGCTTGTCAGCCAACCCGCTCAGCTGAGGAGCTTCTGGACCCTTCCACAGGCAGGCCTTGGGTGCCCAGAAGAGAGCCGTGGAGTATCGCCTTCTTTCTGCTTATTCGCGGTGGCCCCTGTCTATCCCACCCTGGACTCCGGAGATGGGAGGTCTGTCCCCTTGCCGTTCTCATTGTCCCGGCCCACTCGAACGGGTACGGAACTCAGACAGCGACTCACCTCCCCAATGACCTCCCTGAAGCTCTTCCTCTCCCCTCCTGTAGGGGAAACTTCCTCCAGCAGCGGGGAACTCTCCTTCCAGCCTCTCTCATTGCTTAGGACAAAACTCTGTTCCGAGCTGGCTTGGCTCTTTTGTTGTTGTTGCTGTTGGTTTTTGTTTTTGTTTTTGTTTTTTAATAGTGGGTTTTTTTTTAATAGGAGTACAATTGATATACAGTATTCTATTAGTTTCAGGTTACAACACAGTGATTCAACATTTATATATCTTATGAAATGCTCACGGTGGTGAGTGGTTACCACCTGTCACCACACGAAGCTATCACAATATTATTAGCTAGATTCTCTAGGCTGTACTTTTCATCTCCATGACTTTTTTATTTCATGACTGGAAGTTCGTCCCTCTTAACCCCTTTTACCTCTTTTGTCTGCCCCTCCATCCCCTTCCCCTCCAGCAGCCCGGTTTATTCTCTGTATTTATGAGTCTATTTCTGTCTTGTTTTGTTCGTTCATTTGCTTTGTTTTTTAGATTCCACAGGTAAATGAAATCATATGGTATTTGTCTCTTTCTGACTTATTTCACTTAGTGCAATACCCTCTAGGTGTCATCTGTGACATTGTGACTAGCGGGACACATACTGCATCTTCTTTATCCATTCATCCGTCAGTGGACACAGTCGCTTCCGTATCTTGGCTGTTGTAAATAATGCTGCAATGAACAAAGGAGGGCATATATCTTTTTGAATTAGTGTTTTCATTTGGGGGGAGTAAATACTCAATAGTGGAATTACTGAATCATTCAGAACTATTAAAAGTAGTTACATTTTTATTTTTTCGAGGCACCGCCCTACTGTTTTCCACAGTGGCTGCACCGATTTACATTCCCACTAATAGCACATGGGTTCCCTTTTCCCCACATCCTCACCAACACTTGCTATTTCTTGTCTTCGTGATGACAGCCACTCTGACAGGTGTGAGGTGATACTTCATTGTGGCTTTGATTTGCATTTCGCTAATGACGAGTGATATTGAGCATCTTTTCATGTGCCCGTTGGCCATCTGTATGTCTTCTTTGGAAAAGTGTCTATTCAGTTTCACTACCCATTTTAAAATCAGATTTTTTTATGACTTATTATATTTTTTGAGTATTAACTACTTATCAGATATATCGTTTGCAAATATTTTCTGCCATTTAGTTGATGTGGATGGTTTTCATTTTGGTGATGGTTTACTTTGCTGTGCAAAAGCTTGTAGCCTGATGTAGTCCCAATTATTTATTTTTGCTTTTGTTGTCCTTGCCTTGGGAGACAGACCCCCACCCACCCCCAAATATTGCTAAGACCCATGTCCAGGAGTTGACTGCCTATTTTTTTTAGGAGTTTTATGATTTCAGGTTTCACATTTAGGGCTTTAATCCATTTTGAGTTTATTTTTGTATATGGTGTAATAAAGTGGTGCCTGCCTTCCTTCCTTCCTTCCTTCTTTCCTTCTTTCCTTCCCCTCTCTCCCTTCCTCGCTCCCTCCTTCCTTCTTTCCTTCCTTCCCTCTCTCCCTCCCTCGCTCCCTCCTTCCTTCTTTCCTTCCTTCCTTCCCTCGCTCCCTCCCTCGCTCCCTCCCTCGCTCCCTTCCTCCTTCCTTCCTTCCTTCCTTCTTCCTATGTAGCTGTCTCATTTTCCCAACACCACTTATTGAAGAAACTGTGTTTTCCCCATTGTATGTTCTTCCCTCCTTTGTCATAGATTAATTGACTGTATACACATGGGTTTATTTCTGGGCTCTCTGTTTGTCCCACTGATCTATGTGTCTGTCTTTGTGCCGGTGCCATACTGTTTGACTACTCCAGCTTTGTAATATAGTTTGAAATGCAGGATTGCGATACCCCCAGGTTAGTTCTTCTCTCTCAAGATTGCTTTGACTATTCGATCTTTTGTGGCTCCATACAAATTCTGGGATTATTCTAGTTCTGTGAAAATGCTATTGGTATTTTGATGGAGATTACATTGAATCTGTACATCGCTTTGGGTAGTGTGAACATTTTAACACTATTAATTCTTCCAGTCCGTGAATATGCTATATCTTTTCACTTATTGGTTCATCCTCAATCTCTTTCATCAATGCCTTAGAGTTTTCAGAGTACAGGTCTTTTACCTCTTTGGTTAAATTTATTCCCAGGTATTTTCTTCTTTTTGATACAATTGCAGATAGGATTATTTTCTTAATTTCTCTTTCTGCTAGCTCATTATTAGTGTATAAAAATGCAGCAGATTTCTATATAATAATTTTATATCCTGCAACGTTAATGAATTCATTTATTAATTCTAATAGCTTTTGGGTGGAGTCTTTAGGATTTTCTATATATGTCATGTCATTTGCAAATAGTGACAGTGTTACTTCTTTACCAGTTGAGATGCCTTTTATTTCTTTTTCTTGTCTGATGACTATAGCTAGGATTTTGGATACTGTGTTGAATAAATGTGGCAAGGTTGGGCAGCCTTGTGTTGTTTCTAATCTTAGAGGAAGAGCTTTTCACTATCCAGTGGGACGTTGGCTATGGATTTGTCATATGCGGCCTTTATTATGTTGACGTATATGGTGGCCTCCAGCTGACTCAGGGAGGACCAGCTCCAAAACAAGCTTTAAACATGCACTAACACATTGCCAAATGGTATTTCTGCTGATCTTCACCACCTAACGCCCCTACCCGCTGCCACCACCACCACCAAACTGAGGGCTCCCACCAGGGATCGATAGCCAGTTGTAACTATCTTCCCCCAAACCACTGAGAGCTGCACAGACACCCACATGTCCTCAGTGTGGAGCGGAGTGCTTGCTAGAGGGAGCTGTGGTCCAGGTGGGAACCGTACCCACCCCTCATCGTGTGAATCCTAACGGTACAAATTCCTAGCTGAAAGCCCAGAAGTTTGCTACCAGCGAGGGGAGAAGGGGAGGCGAGAGACTGGAGTTGGTCATCTTGTAAACCCCAATGAACGAAGCTCCCAAAACATTCCGGGAAGGACTTTCACACCCCTCATGTTTTTATGACCCGACTCACAATGTAAATAAAATCCCACCCGGAGGAAAAAGTCAGGCTGGTCACAGCGCCTCCCTGCCTCTGCCCCCCGTTTCTTTGTTCACCCACATACTTCCTGAGCCGCAGCAATAGCCACCACGCACGTGGCCCGGGAGCCCGACGACCTGGGTTCAAATCTTTTCTTCTCGGCTGGCCCTGGATAAGCCCCTCTGGGCCTCACTTGTCTTCATCTGTGTAGTGGGAGAATGACAACCTCACAGGCTGGTGCGTGCTAAGTGTTAGATGATCCGTGCGTGCTTCGTTTACATCAAGTGCCTCGAACAGCGTCCGGCGCCCAGGAAGCCGTCGGTTAACAGCAGCAGGTGTCCCCTTCCCACCATGTATCATCTGATTGATGCCACCCGCCGTGTTAAGCACTTTCTCACAGCTCACTTAGGCCCTGCTGCTGCTCCACGAAGTCACGACCGCAATCACCAGAATACACGCGAAGAGGGTGTCAGTTCATCCGAGGTCGTGCCGATCGAGCCAGAGGTAGCGTCAGGATCGTTTGACCCCAAAGCCACGGCTCTTACTTAGTCCATTCATGATATTTCTTTGGGAACTGGGCCTGGAGAGCGTAGAAAGATGAGTGAGACGCTCTTGCCGAAGGAGCGGTCTCCAGGGAAAATGAGATCAGTGCTCAAATGGCCATCCGCACAAGGGCGCTGGCCCATGCATGCTGCTCCCTCCTTCAGCCTCAGCTAGACGCCAGTTCTCAGTCAAGGTGCTGGCCTGACGAGAAGCGACGCTCACACGGTGCCTCAGAATGTAAGCGCCGCTCTCCCTCGCAGCTCGGGGCCGAGAGAGGCCCTCTACCCCCTGCCCCCAGGTGCCCCGTGCTCCGGACCACTCCACCCGCCCCGGACTCCCTCTCCAGCCATCCTCGGGGTCCGGGCTGAGCAATTCTCTGCTCCTGTGCCCCTAATCAAAACCTGCCGTGAGCCCCGGACCTAATGATTTAATTCATGCTGAAGGGCCACTCACGAACGAGTGATGACCATTTCATGTGTCCTACCTGAAGGGATTTGCCTTTTAACGGGGCTGTCCCTTGAGCTAAAGGAACAAGGTGCTGATGGTGAAGTGTCAGGCATAGAGACCAGCCAGCAGACTAAATATTTGAGGCTGGGGACCTGCCTGCCCGTGGCCCAGCCCCTCTGCCCACTCTTCCGGCCCTCATGCGTGACGGAGGCCTCAGCCCGGACGTTAGAAGCAGCCAGCCTGTGGCTTGGGTGATGCCCTAAGGCAGACAGAGGCTTTTCCACGTGGCGTGGGGGTGAGCTAGGCGAGTTGCCATAGCAACATGCTCCAGGATTCCAAACAGGCTGACACAGAGAAGGGGTTCCTGCCTCTGCAGCTGGGGCTGATGGTTCTTCCTCCCGCAGCATCACCCAGCTGGGCCAGGCTACCAGAAATCCTGAGCCTGCAGATTTCCTAGGCCTGTTTCTTCGCAGACTCTTTGCATGGCCTCAGGAAGGCCATGGGGGGGGGGGGACACAAAACGAGCAAGTGAGCGCTTGCTGATAAACGTTTCTGTATGTTCATTCAATCAATGAGGAGGGGCCAGGTGGGGCTTAGAGGCCCTGCCACGGCTAGTATGTCCACAGGGTAGATGGAGAAACTGAGGCTCTTAGAGGTTTCCCCAAGATCACATGGGAACTCAGAGGCAGGTTCCCTGGCCAAAGACGAGGTTAGGAATCTAGTTTGCTACACCTAATTTAAGGAGCAAGCAATGCTTCAGTCAAAGGAATGAAGTTCTAATAGTAGAAATTCTACATCTCTGGCAGGCAGGTGGGATAAGATCATTGAAATCATTCTCTGTAGACCTCTGGGTATGTCCCCGGTCTCCACAGCTCTCTCAGCCTGGCCACCCTCAGACCCTCACACCACCGCCCCCTCCTCCTACCAGAAAGGTCACAAAGCTGTCCACTTTTTCTTCCTCTCCCAGAAGTGGTCTTTCCCTGGAGCTAATAGCCTCTCAGATCCAGTCATGGTGGCAATCAGAAAGTCCCATGAATAATTTGTAGGCAGGGCTCTTCTCGGGTTTACTCACACCGTTTTCCACACGTGCGGGACCAGCTACATAATCTGCAGAACCCATGCAAAGTGAAAACGCAGGGCCTCCGGTTTAAAAAGATTAAGAATTCCAGGATGGCCGCCGCAGAGCATTAAATCGAGTGTGGGCCCTTCCGAGTGTAGGGCCCTGAGCAGTTGCTCAGGTCGCACACCCGTGAAGCCAGCCTGCTCACGCGGTTCTCCCCCCAGGCCTGGAATTTGGCCAGGAGGCACCACGATCCCACTTTACAAATGAAGAAACGGACTGGCTCGTCCGCCTGACTCACGTGTGCTGAGCCCCCACTAGACCTCCAGATTCTGGGGGTTCCAAATTAGGTAAGGCACAGCCTCTTCCTCAAGAAGCACGGCGGGGGCAGGAGGACACACACCACGTACAGGCTGTGGAGCTCATGTCCATGGAGCAGTTCTAAAGGCACAGTGAGGCCTGCGGGATGAACTTTAAGCCATGGAAATCCAACGATGCTTCTCTCTCCAGGTACTATTGGCCCAAGACCACTATGAGAACCTTTTGGGGGGACCTTCAAGCATGTGGCCTTGGGCTCTGGAGTGGCCCCCTTGGCGAATGCATGAGGCCGAAACCTGAATTTCTGGCCTTTCTGCAGCCGCAGGTATTTGCACTGCTGCGGTCCTGCTGGGCTGATACTTTATGAGGGGACGCTCCTTAGGCTCTCTGCCCGAGTCGCGCCACCCGCCTTGGTCTGTCATGGAATTGGGAACGATCAGAAAGCCAGTGTCCTTCATCCTGGACGAACAAGGGAAGGACGGCTTGCGTAAAACAAAACCTTCACCCACCCCCACCCAGAGGACACCATCACCCTCTGGTGGAGCCCAGCATCGAGTTTTTTAAGTCTCCCTGGTAATTCCAAAGGGCAGCCACGGTTGAGAGTCACTGATGAAATCTAAACCCAGTCCCCAGTGAAGCAGAAGAGGAAACGCCGTCCTGGGAAGGGAATGACTTGCTCAGGGTCCCACAACTGCCAGTGGTGAAGCCAAGATTTAACCAGTTCTCCTGACCCCCAGTTCCTCCAGTCCACCCCGTCCCCCGCGCCCCCAGCCGCTGCCTGAGATGGTGCAGGATTCCAACCCAGCTTGGAGTCAAAGTTTGAGAGGCTGAGCACAAGGTGGAGCTGGAGGGAGGGGAGTTGGCAGGCGGGAGTTGATCATCAGTGACCCGCTCTGTGTCTCCTACAAAGCCATAAGCTGTTGGGTGCCGGGCCCCAAGCGGGAAGCCCAGAAAAGCCAAAGGGGGCATCGGAGAACACGGATCTGCTGAGGATCCTGGCCAGAACTGCCCACAGACAGATGGAGCAGCTCCAGGGGCCAGGGGAAGGACGGGAGGCGTCTGGCGGGGGTCAGACGAGGCCCGCTCGCATCGCTCCGACACTGCGATTCGGGGGCCTGCTGAAACTGTCGGCGTTCCAGTGAAGGAAGTGCCCGACTCAGGACGGAGCACAGGCGAAGCGAAGCCTCGTGGGGTGGGAAGGGGATGCTTCATCAGGGAGAGAGATCCGGGGCCGGAGCAGAAGGGCCCTGGGACCTCCCCGAGGCCCCAGCCCAACTCCGGCATCGTCGTCTCCCGGACCCCCATTCCATCGGACCTTTTTCAATAGCAGCCAAAGTAAAGCTGAAACACAAAGTAGTGTAGTCACTTCCCCGCTTAAAACCTTCCATGGCTCCCTATTGCCGTTAGAGCTAAGCAGACCCCGGACGCTGGCCCCGGCCTGTGCTCAGGACCCACGCGGAGCAGCACCAGGCGCACCAGCACCCGCACCCTCCTCGAGTGCCCCCACCAGACCGAGCTTAGTTTTCCAAGGACGCCCGCTCACTCTGACCTTCACTTGGGTTGTTCCTCAGGTCCCGTTCTACCCCCTCCTTTCTCCTGGCTGCCTCCCACTTACTCTTCGGGTCTCCCCTTGGGCTCCGGTTCCTCCCGGAAGCCTCGCCTCAGCCCCTCCATCAGACCTCGGAGACCTGTATGATCTCAAGACACCCTGCGCTTGACTGAGCACACAGTCTTGCAGTTGGTTGAGCATCTTCCTCCGCTGGCCTAAGAGCAGGGACCGCATCTCCTGCTAGTCCCTGTGTCCCCTTAGCTCTCACTAAGTGCCACAGTGGATGCTCGGTTAAGATGTATTGAATACGCCGGGACAGTCCATCCGTGTGAACAGGAAGGGCTTTAAGGGCAAGGGAGATGTCTCACATTTCTCTGCACACGCACCCCCAGGGGATCCCAACTCAGTGGCCTGTGGGAGCCGGGCCCTGAGCTGGGTGCTCCGGTGGGTAAAAGACAAGAGACATCCTGTCCTCCGGGGAGTCTGTGGTTTAGTGGGAGAGAGAGGGCCTTTGGATAAATAACTATAATATAAGGGAGGAAGTCCTACAGATCAAAGACTACAGATAAAAGACTCTGGGATTTGAGAGTTGGGAAAGAGATCTCAGACGCAGGACGGGTAGAGAGTGTATCTGGGAAGGGGCTTGATGTTGGTCAGCAGGATGCCGCGGGGAACCGCGAGAAGGGAGCGGCCTCAGGGCTGAGGCACCAAGAGAGGACCTGAATGCCAGCTGAGGCATTGGGTGTAGCAGATGGGGAGCCACGGAAGGTTTTTGAGGGAGGGCAGTGGCGTGTTTGAATCCGTGTCTTAGGCGCTCTGGGGGATGGAGGAGGGTGAATGGGACAGGATGACCGAGAGCAGGTGGAATGATAAGATGGACGTGGCAGTGACCCAAGGGGCACCAGCGCCTGATGGAGAGGAGGCGAGGCTGGGGGGCAGAAGGAGCAGGGCCTGGTCACCAGGGGAGGAGAGGTGTCAGGGAGGCCAACCGGTGGCACCACTGGCCTGCGCAGAGGAGGCTGGAGGAGGGGAAGTCAAGGCTGTCTTAGAAGTGCGGACTGCGGGGCTCTTGGGGCTGGGGAGGGGGCCCTCAGGCAACTGGAAACGTCGGCCGGGAGCTTGGCGGCGAGTCCGACTCCGAGTGCTTTGACTGGGAGGCTGTCACACCAGCGTGCTTAGCGACGCGCACACACGGGCCCAAGTGAGAGGAAGTGCCCGCGGATGGGGCCTCCTGGCCTCCCGGCCTCCAGCCCCTGCCCAGGCCCAGAAGCAGTGATTCATGCCCCAAACTTAAAGAGAACCCAGATTTTGATTTTAAAAGCTTTTCAGAGCAGAAGAAACCAAGGAGAGGGCCAGGCCAGACCACAAGCCAAACATCAGCTGTGGAATGTGCTCGCTGCTGACGGTGAGGCCAGCCGGGGGCAGAGACGCTGGCAGGCTCAGCGGGAGGCCCTGCCGATGGTCCTGAGTGCGTCCCAAGTGTCACCAGGGCGGCCCCTGCTCTTTTCTCTCTCTTCGGCATGGATCTGCCTGCATTCTTCTCATCTTAGACCCGGCTCTCGCCGCCACACCCCAGCCTGTCCTCCGGCTCCGCGTCGTTGGTGCTCTGAAAGCTGCGGTCTGCCCACGGCCTTCCCTCCTCCTCTCGCCCAGCCGGGAGGACCAGGACCAGGAGGCAGGCAGTTGTCTGGGGGCCGCTTCGGGGGGGACCCCGAAGGCTCCCGCAGCTGGTGGCAAGAGCCGCCTACCTGGTCCCCCTGCTGTCTGCCCTTGCCCCCTGAGGCTCTTGCCCCCTAGTAGCCAGAGGGTTGCTGCCGGGATGTAGGTCAGATCATGTCATGTCCCTCCTCTGCTCCAAGCCCTCCAGGGCTCCCTTCTCACTCTGACTAAGAGGCCCCGTTCCATCTCGCTTCCCCTGCCTTTCTGACCTCATCCTGACTCCTCCCTCGCTTGCTCCTTCTGCTCGACCCACACAGTCTCTGGAAGCTTCTTGGGCTTTGAATCTGCGGTTCCTTCTGCCCGGAGTGCTCCTCACCAAAGAGCTCCTCTCACTTCCTTAGGCCTTTACTCCGACGTCACCCTCTCACGGAGGCCGTTGACGGCACCCCCGACAAAACGTCAGCCTCCCCCTGCGTGCACGCGCCGACGTAAGCACCCTCCCCTGCTTTGTCTCTCGGAGGTGTCTCTCATTATTTAGCATTGTTACTTATTTATTTATTTATTCACCTTGTCTATCGTCCTCTCCAGCAGAATGTGACCAGGAGAGCGAGGATTCGTGTGTGTTGTGTTTCCTTCTGTCTCCCAGGGCCCAGAGCAGCGTGCCTGGCCGGGGGGAGACAGGCGGTAAATAGTTGGGGCGTGAATGAATCAATCAATGAAAACTCATTCAAGCCTGCAACCGCCTGAAATCCCGGTAACTAGTCCCCGCGGTGGTTCCTGTCGCCCTCGTTCCAGTCGCCTTTCTTCTCAGGCCGGGTTCCGAAGTGGGCAGGCGCTGAGCCCTGACGCTCCCAACCCCCATTTGTTTTTAGATTAAAGGCTTTCTTTCCTGACAAGAAGGGGCGATAGGCTGTGGCAGGTGGGCAGGACAAGGAGGGATGCTGGGGTGCAAGAGGGGCTCTTGAGGGGAGGAGGGCCTCGAAAGGGGCACACCGGTTCACAGCAGACAGCCTGGGCCGGCCCAGCTGGCCCCGTGCTACTCGGTGTTTTTCCTGTGACTCAGAACACGAGGAGACGTGAGAAGGGCCTTGTTTCTACACAGTGCAAACCTATGTATGTAATGGGACTTCCCAGGAAACAAGGCGGGGAGAGCACAACGTTCAGAGGCTTCGTTTCCCACAAAAGGGTGGTGATTCAGACATCATCCACGTACCGCAGGGTGCAACCGTGTCATTTAGTACCCAGGGAGGAGCTGGCGGTGCCCAGAGAAGACGGCAGGGACCCAACGGGAGATCCCAGGTTACGGTCTAATCCCTGGGTACCACCGGACCAGAATCCGCCCTGGGGGCTTGGGAGATGACGTGAAACCCCTCATACAGGCGGAGAGGCTGCGTCTGAGCCCGGCGAGGTTCATCCGAGCGGCAGGTTGCAGTGACTCGGGGTTCGAATCCCGGCCCTGACATTTGCTAAGTGTGTGATCTCGGGCCAGTCACTTC
The DNA here is from genome assembly GCA_030068075.1 of Paguma larvata. Taxonomy (NCBI): domain Eukaryota; kingdom Metazoa; phylum Chordata; class Mammalia; order Carnivora; family Viverridae; genus Paguma; species Paguma larvata. The sequence continues at coordinate 106,388,329 of CM057827.1, read as the reverse complement.
CTCTCTCTAGAATATACAGTGGAAATGATGATGGCCCCACAGAATGTCCGGCAGGGACGAGGAGCTGAATAAATGTTAATTTATCACACTTAGCGAGAGTAATACTTGATAACACTCATGGAGGGCTTCCGGGATCAGGCTTCGTTCTAAGCACTCATCTTCTCAGTGATCCTGGTAGAGGGGTGCTCGTTCCCCCATCTTAGAGGTGAGAAACTGAGGCCTGTAGGTGCGAAGCCACTGACCCAAGATCACCCAGGTGAGGAAGCCACAGTCTGGGATTTGAACCCAGGCAGCCTGACTCCAGGGACTGCAGTCCCAAGAAACAATGTGACTTGCCTAAGGTCACACAACTGCCACCAAACAAGAGAACCAGAGTCCAAATCCAGATCTGACCACCTCGAAGCCCACCTCTCCCCTTCTTTTTATGTACCGCTCACGGGACTTTGGCCACAGCCGTGTAACACACTGACTATTTTCACTTAATAATTTTCTTTACATTGACTTTAAATCAGTTTAATTTTTTAAATTTACCCTAATCCTTTGCCATAATCACTATGAAACTTAAGTTTTTTTTGCTTGTAATTTTTAAGACCCATTCAATAAACACATGAGAAATCAAGTTTTAATGTTCCCTCTCGGCCCACCTAACCTTTTCTCACCCACGATGCCACAGGGGACCCTGGGTTATGCTGTGCAGTGCTCAGGAGGGACAGATGCCCCCGTCCCTACTCATCCAGAACCAAAGTGGGATGGGGCTAGGGTCGACTGGGGATTTTTATGAGACTGACCTAGCCTCCATCCATCTGCGCTGTGATTTGCCCTGGCTTTCTCTCCTGGGAGGTTTGGTCAAGACCTCTTCAAGGGCCACACCCCCGTGGCAGTCTCGAGGAGGAGTGCAGAGAAGCTGGCAGGAGTCCAGGCACGGGAGTGGCCACTTTCCCTTGTGCTCAGGCCAGCCCAGGGTTCCTGCAGGGCCGCTAGACTTGGCCGTGGCCCCGCTGGACTGGTCCCCAGTGCCGATGGGGATGGGCCAGGGGAAAAGGGTCCGCCCAGGGCGCCCCACTCATTCAGGTGAAGAGAGCTTTACGGAGAACCAGAGCCCAGATCAAAGCTTTGCTGAGCACGGGGCTGGTCTGGAGTTGGGGGGCGGGGAAGGGATGTGGGGGAGCAAGGAACCTCAGGGAGAACAGACCAAATAAATCTTTGGCCCCCATGGAAGAAGAGGAAACCCCAATCCTTTCCAGAGTAAGTATCCTTAGTGGATATAGGTGAAAGTGGAGAGGAACTTGCTGCTTCCCCAGGTTCTAGCAGCCCCAGAAAGACCTCCTCTTCCAGGAAGCCCTCCTGGACCACCACTGAAGTGATGGTCATAATTTTTGGGCTTCTCTTATCCCTTATCAGCAGCACTTCCACTCTCTGCAAGGCTGCCTGGCCCCTTGGACGGTGGGCACTAGGCACTGTCCATTTGCTTCTCTCTTACTCTTTCTTCCTCCATGGAGCACCACACCATCCAGTGCCGACACACACCTTCCTTAAGGTTTTGACACTGCCCCAGGCCATTTGCACCAGCCAGCACCCCTTCTTCTTCCGCCCCTGGCTCTGCTCAGCCTGCTGGTTGCAAACCAGTTCACACAGAGGAGTTCATGGCTGATAGAATATTAGATCTACCCAGCTCCTTACTGATTTTTTAGGAGAGGCTGCTTGAAACCAGCCTCGATTTGGCCCAAATGGGACCAATCTGAACCGACCCGGAATGTTGCAGATGTAGAGAGCGTGGGGGTGGAGTATATCTCTCACTGCCCCTCTGAGTCTAAGGTAATGAAAAAGCCTGGACTGCAGGCGATGACCTCCGGGTCAAGTTCAGGGCCCAATGTTAAACTTGAGTGAGCCTCTTAAGAATTCCATTCAATCACTTCTAAAGTGAGTGTTTGCCTGTCATGATCCTAAAAGCTCTTTGAGAGCTGTGCTTCCCTGTTTCTGCAAACAGCTCCTGAATTAGAAGTCAACTTTGACTAAAAAGGCCACATGTAACAGGAGAAACAGGGACTCGATTGTAGAACGACTTCTTCTAGAGCAGGGTCGGCCCTTCCTCATCCACAGGTCCATGAGCAGTCCTGGGCTCAGAGGCCTCTTAGAACCCTTAGTGCCAAATATATGCCTGATACAAAACTTGGAGCCTCAACATCCCAGAGGAGTGGCTCTCCTTGGCCCGCATCCCTCCAGCGACAGAGAGCTCACCACCTCACAAGGCAGATGGAGCCATGAGCCCTTGACTCTTCTAAAGACCTAAAAGTGACAATAGACATTTGTGACTGTTTTGAAACCGTAAGGAACTGACATATACGAAAACAGAAAGGGCTTCTGCCTAGCCTTCAGGGCGCCGGCACAGTTCCACTCACTAGTACCCTCCAGCTCTACCAAGTCTAGCCAATAGCACTCAGCTTAACTTGGGTTCTGCTGGGTCTATGTTAAGCTCTATGCAGCCAGAGAACTCTTGAGATGGGTGCGGGTGTATCCACTGTAGGGCGGGCCCTGCAGGCTTGGAAGGGAAGGGCCCCCCACAATTCCTTTTTTTAGTTTGTATTCAAAGCCCAGGGGCAGACAGGCACAACGGTTCTCCGGGTCCTCACTGCGCGGCTTCCTGTCCTCCGAGGGAAAGCCCTGCCACAAATTGCATATCCTAAGCCTTGTCTTGCTCTTACTTTACCCAAACACTCCCTGGGCTGGGGCTAAGCCTGGATGCACAGGGCTCTTGATCCACACGCCCATGACGAGCGGGAAATCATCTTAGGAACTGGAAAACCAAAACCAAACTGTCTGAGCTCTTTGAGCTGGTTACTATGTCAGGAAAGGGAGGAACTCACTGTCCAATTCAACTTTCTTTGAAATGGCCAGTGGCCAGCATCCGAGTGGGCAGGGCTGCCACGTACAGCCGTGCACACTGTGCACTGCATAACTCAACCCACTGCAATGTAACCCACGTACAGCTGCGCAGAACTCAACCCACGACGATGTAAATGACGCTCTCTGCAGTTGCGTAGTGGAGTGCAGTGACTGGGGGACCGGAGAGGGTAAGATGGTACCCGTGTACCTCGATGGGCTTTATTAAATCCTTACACGGGACTTAGAGATAGAGCATCTAGTCCAGCGTGTGCCTTTGACAGATAAGAAAACAGGATCAGGAAGAACAAGACACTCATCCAAGTTGTAAAACATGTTAAAAGCTGTGCTGGGATTAGAACCGGGGTTTCCGAAGCCAAATTCAGGACTCTGAAGTCCTCTCCCTGTCTGAGGCTCCAAGTATAACACTCCCCTCCTATTCCTTGTTGGCAGGTTAGCGTATGAGACTCTTGGGGGCCTGATGCTTTTGTTCTTTTTTTCCCTATCTCTTTTAACAAATACATGTTGAGTACTTCTCGTGTGCGAGGCGTTGCTCCAGATACCGAAGGTAAGGCAGGGAGACAGAGAGATACAGTCCCTTCCAGTGGGGGGCTGGTAAGTGTTTAGCAACCAGTTCTGGCTCTTGGGATGAGATGAGTAGAGTCCTTATTTGTAGCACTGGCCAAATACCGCGGTGTAAATCCTCCCTCCGTGGTCAGTTAAAAGCAAGCCACCACCATGACGTCACTGAAAGGGAAGATTGTACACACTCGGCTCTGTGAGCAGGGTCTCTCCAGCACACCACTGGTCCCCTTCCTTGTAGAACTTAAACTCCAGGGGGAGAGGAGACAGCGTCCAAGTGAGCAAATAGCTCTTATAACCAATAATTATCTTTATTCGTAAAAGACATAAGGAAGATGCTTTGAGGGGGAAAAATCGTTCTCCGTAGTGTGGTCGGGGAAGAGTTCTCTGAAGCCAGGACATTAAAACTGGAGCTTGAGAAGGGGCTGGCTGAGCAAGGATCTTGGAGAATAACGTTCCAGACAAAAGGATCAATAAGTACAAAGGCCCTGAGGTAGAAAGAACTCTGTGAGTTTGAGCATCAGGGAGGGAGTCAGTATGGCTGGAAGTAGAAAGTGATAAAGCTTGTGACGCGGGAACAGAGAGATCCTGCAGGGGCTGGCGAGCCCAGGGGAAGGGTCTGGAATCTACCCTAAACGCAATGGGAGGACCCCGGAAGGTTTTCAGCAGGAAAGTGCCCGGGTCGCAGGACCTGGCTGCCGTGAAGAGCACAGCTTGGAGCTGAGCAAAAGTAGGATTAAGGGACCAGTGAGAAGCCTCTTGCAAATGGGCATCTGTGTGGCTCAGTCGGTGATGTGTCCAAATTCAGCTCAGGTCATGATCTCTTGGCTCGTGAGTTCAAGCCCCGTGTCAAGCTCTGAGCTGGCTCAGAGCCCGAAGCCTGCTTTGGATTTTGTGACTCCCTTTCTCTCTGCTCCTCCCCCGCTCATGCTCTGTCTCTCTCTCCTACAAAAATAAACAAACATTAAAAGAATTTTTAAAAAATCTTAAAAAGAAAAAAAGAAGCCTCTTGCAGAGGTCCAGGCGTAAAAGGATGAGGACGACTCGGTCTGTGTGGCGTCAGAGGAAGCAGAGAAGAGGGGACACATTTGAGAGGAATCGAGGGGGTGGAGCTGGCAGGATTTGCCGACAGGAAGTGAAGGAAAACCCTGAGGGCTGATGTCCAAGCTTCTGACTCGAGCCATCGGGTGGTTGGTGACTCCAGGTCCTGAAATGGGGAGTCCTGGGAGAAAGCCCATCGGGCAGGGAAAACCTAAGGCACCTCTTTGGTCATACGAAGCAAGGTGCCGTGAGACATCCGATGAAAATGTCTGTGGGCAGCTGGGCATTGACCGTAGGGCTCAGAGGGCAGGGCTGGGCCAGGCCGGTGTGATCTGGGGCTCACAGGAGCCTCGGCCAGTTCGGGGCGAGTAGAGAAAGGCTGCAGCCCGAGGCCCTGCGTGCTCAGCCAGGTCCTGCAGGTGCATGTCTGGGGTCACATCTCTTGCCTCCAGTCTCCTAGGCCGCTCGAGGTCAGGTCAGAAGGTTGGTTGCTCCAAACTTTATCGTACTTTAAATGAACTTGCGACCCAGAGATTCACAATATCGACACTGGTGCGTTTTTATATCCTTCACGGCAGCCTTTGAAAACTTAGGGAGAGAGGTCTGTTTTGGTCACTTTCCTAGCTAGAAAAAGGACTAAATGATGTCAGGCAGAAAAATACACTGGCTTTCATAAAAACGCGAATCTTATTCCTGAAGGAGGTGGTCCGTGTGTTCCCTGAAGGCAGGAGTCGGCTGTCCAAGGCTGGGAGCAAAAAAAAAACAATGTTAATTACAGCAAATTTCAGTTTGATGTTTGCTGTTTTCAGTTTTTAGGCCTGTTTTCCATGAGCCTGACATCTGCTTAACCAGCACATTGGCAAACTCCTGATTTGTCAAAAAAATAAATAAAAAGGATAGCCATGGCTCTCGCCAGCACCGGCTCCTTCTTTCCGTCTCTCGTCTCTGGATGCTTGTGCAAGTGTCTCTATTTCAGCCCGCAGCTCGCCTGCCCCAGCGAGCGTTTGATTTCCCCCTAGCCTCCCCCCGGCCCAGCAGGGCCCTCGCTACCCCATACAGCTGCCCAGCCCGTGTCCAGTTGCTTCTGATGTAGAGGATTTCTTTGTGATAAGTCACATGTCGGCAAGCTTTAGGACCCTGTGGGAGCGGGACAGAGAACAACTCTGGATGAGAAGAGGAGGCTGAAGCAGGGGAGAGAGGTAGGCAAGCCAGCGCAGGAGGGCTCGGTGGCCGCTGGCACCCAGCGTGTGGCATAGGGCCATGGCGGAGCCTGGCCGGGGAGAGCAGAGGGTGAATTAACTGACAGAGGGCAGTGGGCAGAGGCGAGGCTGCCCTGGGCCCCGTCAGCTTAGGTCCTTCTTGGATGAATATCGAGTTAATCTGATGTGCGCATCCATGCTCGATCATTCGTGAGTTTGTTCAGTCAACTTTGTTGAGAGGCTGTTGTGTTCTAGACACTGAGCCGGGCCCAGGGAGCTTCGAAGAGGAACAGAAGCCCCCTTGGCTTGGTTAGAGTGGCCTCCCTTTTGGCACCGAAGATCGGGTTAGCCTGGGGTCTGCAATGCTTCAAACCAAGTGAAAGCTTCAAAGACAGAGCTATCTCTGGTCCAGGAATGGGGAGGGCGTCCTCTTTGCGCACGAGTGGAGGGTCCTCTCCAACCCCCCCGACCCCCCACGGAGAGCTCTCAGCCGCCCTGCCTGCGCTCTCCCAGACACAGCTGACCTGGAGGGGCCCTCGAAAGGTGCAAGGGATGTGTCGCCTGGGAAGCAGACAGGATGAGGCCTCGGCACGAGCGCCTGGGCCATGGGCGAGTCAGTCTTGCAGCCTCCATTTCTTCACCTGTCCAGTGGGGGTCAAATCCCTAATCGCCTGTTAGGCTTCGATGAAACACTAAGGCGGGGGGCCCATTGCTGGCACTTGGTAGGTGCTCTGGGAGTGGCAGTTGGATCCTGCTGGGAGATTCAGGGAAGGACTAGAATAAGAGCCCTGCCCCTGGATCCCTGCTCTAGAAGACCGTGGTCACAGCGGGCAACTTCCTGAGCCTCCGTTTCCCCATTGGTGAGAGAGGCCCAAAGCCAGCATTTTGTATGCATATGTCTACTTCACGTTTGTCGAGTGCCTACTGTTTGAAACATTAGGCACCGAGGACATGCTGGTGCAGGACACGGCAAGCTCCCTGTCCCCTGGACTCTCGTCCCCAGGCACGGAGGGGAGGGTCAGGAGGCGGGACAGCTGGGAAGGGGCATTAGACAAGGTGGGGATGCAATGAGCAAAATGACAGGGCGAGTGGGGCATGCACTCCGGGCCCTGCTCGTGGGCGGGTGCGGAATAGAGGGCGGATGCAAAGAGAAGACACACAGGTGGAAGAGACAGAGAGTGAAGGCAGGGAGGCGAGCGCAGCAGTGTTCCTTCTGTGTAGACGGTGTGTTAGAAGCCGCCTGGGCCTAGCGGGATTGCGAGTACGAAAGCCCCCGTCCAGTTAAGACCTCGCACATGTACGAAGGCTTTTCAAGATGCGGGGCTCAAGTGGAACCCAGCGCTCCTCTAGCGACGAGGTCCGGGCCCCCTCCCTGCACGCACGAGGAAGCTGATTCTTTTTTTTGTTGTTCTTTATTTATTTTTGAGAGACAGAGAATGAACAGGGGAGGGGCAGAGAGGGAGACACAGAATCCGAAGCAGGCTCCAGGCTCTGAGCCGTCAGCACAGAGCTCGACGCAGGGCTCGAACTCACAGACCATGAGATCATGACCTGAGCCGAAGTCGGCCGCTTAACCGACGGAGCCACCCGGGTGCCCCAGAGGCCGTCTGATTCTGGCATGCGCTTTTCCACACATGTACCATCCAGGAGGACATGAAAGTACATACAGATCTGGGGCCCCTCATCCCGGGGAAGGTGGACACGTGGCCGCAGCCACCCAGGGGACAGCCACTGGCTCGCCCAGAGCCGCTCGCTGCCAGAAGTAGCAGTGAGTGTGGGCCGGGGACGCACTGGCTCCCAGCTGAGATCGTTTCCCTGAGAGATTCCTCCACGAAACGAGCTGTGTGCTCACTCCGTGGGGAGGGACGAGGCCTCTCCACGGTGGCCTCCACACTACGGCCCCTCCCTCCCCTTGTCTACCCGTCTGAGGGTCGGGAGGGCCCTTCACACGGGTGGAATCCTCTCCTCTTCCTGGACTCCATCAGGAGAAATCGCTCCAGCCTGTCATCACCACTCCCCGGCCTGTCCTCTCTTGCTAATCCCGTAGCTACTCGTGCACACGTGTGCGCCAGGCTCCCTCTGGGGGCCCGGTCCTGGCTCGGTCCTGACCCGTGCCAGGCCAGGGGCGCCGAGGATTCGAGCCTCCATCCAGAGACGAGGTTCCCTCTCGCTTCTTCAACAGAAGGTAGACAAAGAAGGACGGTGGTTGGTTGGTGACAACAGTGGTTGGAGGACTATGAAACAGAATGGACTCCATAGCACTTCTTTCTAAGAAAAAGGCAGGGGACGATGACCAGTTAGCAGAGAGACGTGAAGCCCATCCAGAAGGGCAGTCATGTGGCAAAGGAGCAGGACACTGAGGAGATAGTAAGGTGGAGAACAGGGTGGTCTTTTGCAAGAGGAAAGACCCAAGTTTGGGCACCTGGGGGCTCAGTTGGTTACGCATCGGTTAAGTGGTTAAGCGAAATCTCTTGATTTCGGCTCAGATCATGATCCCATGATTCATGGGATCGAGCCCCATGTCAGACTCTGTGCAGACAGTGCAGAGCCTGCTTGGGGTTCTCTCTCTTTTTCTCTCTCTCTGCGCCTCCCCAACTCGCTCTCTTTCTCTCTCAAAATAAATTAATACACATATAAAGAAAAGAAAGAGAGAGAGACCCAAGTTTGGGCAGGTTTGCTTTCAAGTACCGGAGGCCTGGTGGTAAGAACTGGCTTGGAACCCCCAGACCTGTGCACACCCGATCACGGCCCCCAGTGCTGGCAGCGGGCCGGTGCAGCTGAGCGCTGAGCCACGGAGGGCAGGCAGGAGGGTGTCCAGTTCACTCTCAGAAGTGGCTTGACGCTGAGCAGCATTGGTGTTGGATCCAAGTGCTGGGGGAGGTGGGGGTGGGAAGGGCCTCGGTCCTGGAAGCCAGTCTGGCAGGGACTTGTAGGGGCAGTGGCCAGCCGCATGCCCTCTTGGGGTGTCCAGCGCTCATCGCCTACTCTCCCCTCGAAGGAAGACAGATTTGGAAATGACTCCAGAGGTGAAAGTTTACACAGACTCAGAGTATCCCAACTCTAAAGGTTTTTAGACCACCTGGTCCAGCTTCCTCATTATCTGTAAGGGGAAACTGAGGCCCAGAGGAAAGTACCTTGTTCGAGGTTCGGCCAGTCGGCGGCAGAACCCAGGGGAGAACCTAGGCCTCCTGATCCCAGCCTTGGTCTACTTACCACACAATCCCAGTTCTCAGGAGGGGGCATTACAGACGTACGTTCCCTTTTCTTAGTTCTAGCTGCTGGGAGTCCATCCTCTAGCCTTTGACCGTGGCAGTGGTCCTCCAGCCATTTCTCCCCACCGAAGGGTCGTTGTTCCCATTCGTAGAGGATCGAGGGAGAGAGGGCTCCGTCCTCCCAAGGCCACATAGCCATGTTCTCAAGGAGTTCACGCACAAGCCTGGCAGCCGCGATTTTGAAGAGAAGTGTGAAGGGAGCCACGGGGTCCCCCGCCTGCTTGCTCCAGGCCTCCTCACTGAGGTTTCAGCAGCACAGTCCAGCAACGGGGCAGGACTGGGCTTTCTTGGAAAGGTGACCATATCGCTTGGACCATCCCCCCAAGGCCACCCGTCTGACAGCTGGGCGTGCCCAGCAGCCGAGGCCAGGGAAGTGAGGCCCCGGGGACTGGCGTCCACAGTTCAGGCAAAGGGAGTGAGCGAGGCCCGCGTCCTGCCGAGCACTAGATGACAATTTTCTTCAATCCTTCCCTTTGGCCCGGGAATGCAAACTATGATCATTTCTGCCTGGAGAGTTCCCTTCCTAAATGTGTTTGGCTCCGGCCAACATTAAGATGAGTTTGCATTCTTCCACACCGCCTGGCCTCTGATTCTAAATTGTTTGCAAAGACTCGAGACAGATGCTCGCGTTCCGACAGCTGGAAGCCGGCTGTGTGTTTGCCCCGGCGAACCTCACCGATGTGTGCGGGGACTGGGCCTTCGATGGCAGAGCGCAGAACCCTGTCATTTTACAGATGAGGAAACTGAGGCCCAGAGAGGTGTAGTGGCTCTCCATGGACACACAGCCAAGTTAGGGACTAGAACCCAGAGCTCACCGCCCAGGTCCAACGTTCTCTCAGCTTTACTTTGAGTTCTGCTGACGTGCATACGTGTCTGTCGGCCCACCCACGTGGCTCTGAAGACCATGAGTCTTATCTAATCGCCTCAGTGTCCCTGCTACCCAGCATGGGACCTGAGGCATCACAGACCCAAGTAGACCTTTACTGAATCGAAGGACTGAAGACAAAGGTCATGCAGAAGGACCGGTGATGCTCAGTCAGTAGAGCGTGCGACTCTCGATATCAGGGTTGTGAGTTCGAGCCCCACCTTGGGTGTAGAGATGACTTAAAAATAAAACCTTAAGAAAGAAAGAAAGAGAAAGAAAAAGAACGGGTGGTGAATAAAGATGGGTGTGAAGAAAAGGTGGGACCTTGCAGAAATCCCCACGCCTCTTGTAGCCTTAGTTCTCTCGCTTGTGATGGTAGTGGCTTAAACCTGATCCGGTGGTTCTCAAACTGTGTTCCAGGACACCCTAGGGTTCCAAGGAATTGTCCTAGGACTCTCACTGGGGAGAAAAGGTGGTACTCCTTTTCCCCCCCTCAACCCCAACCTCAACTTCTTGTGTCTGTATTTCATGCATAGATTGTGTTAAAAAAAAGAAAAGAAAAGAAAAGAAAAGAAAGAAAGAAAGAAAGAAAGAAAGAAAGAAAGAAAGAAAGAAAGAAAGAAAGAAAGAAAGAAAGAAAGTTGGGATTCACTGCAGAAAAATAAAGTTTGGAGACTGCTAGACTACTTGATCTCTAAGATCCTTCTTAAAAATAAAACCCAAATAAGTTATCTTTCCCTAATAACAAATTTGCTACTCCTTTGACCCAAGCGTTCATTTTTCTGGAAAGGGGGAGGGTAGTGGTTATAAGCCTGGGCACTTAGGAGGAGAGAAAATGAGGTACAGGAGGGCCCTTGTGCTGTGGAGGCTTCGTGACTGCACAGATCCTATGTGGAGCCCAGAATCGATGCTCAGGGTCTGTCTGTGTGTCTGCTGTCCCTGTGTCTGCCATTCTGTGTCCTGACGAGGCATGACAGCACAGCTCTAAGGCTTGGTGCGTGGCTTGGGTCGTGGCCTGCTGACTGGGCCACACTGTTCCCTGAGGGGCTAGGCGCAGGTCTAGCCCTGCCCCACCCTGGGCTTCCTCATGAGCCCTTGAGAAGCAGTGATCAGATTCCTACCTCAGAACCCACAAGTCCCCATCGACCCCCAGCCTCCCTCTCCTTGTGTCTTTGTCTAATTACTCTGTGACCTGGTGCCTCCTCCTCCCTGACTGTCCATCCTTTAAGAGCTAGACCAAGTCGGTTATCAGTTGCTGCAATAATGTCGTGTAACAAATACCCCCTCCCCAAATCTGAGTGATACCCAATAATTATGTAGCTCACATGTCTGGCAGCAGGTGACCTAAACTAAGCTCAACCGCGCAGCTCTGCTGGTCTCCTTGGGCTTGCTCATGTGTGCTGGGGGTCGCCGATCTCAGCCGGACAGTGCCAAATGCCCTGCTTCCTTTTCCCGGGATCAGTGGGCTAGGGTGAGTGAGATGCTTGTCACAGTGATGGCAGAAATGCAAATGAACAAGCAAGAATGAACCGAGTACCCTAAGTAAGACCTTGGCTGGGAACGGACTTACTTTAATTTCTGCCTCCTGTGGCCCAGCCCAAAGTCAAGGGGGAATGCTCAACAGTGTTTGTTATTCGTTGTTGTTAGGCAGGGCTAGATTTTCTTTTTCTTCCTTTCTTTTTTTTTTTTTTTTTTTGTGTGTGTGTGTGTGTGAAACTTATTTATTTATTTATTTATTTAAATTCAAGTTAGTTAGCATGCAGTGTAGTATTGGTTTCAGGAGTAGAACCCAGTGATTCGTCACTTACATATAACACATATAACCTTCATCCCAACAAGCGCACTCCTTTTTTTAAATTTTTTTTAATATAATTTATTGTCAAGCTGGCTAACACACTGCGTATACAGTGTGCTCTTGGTTTGGGGGGTGGATTCCCATGATTCCTCGCTCACATACAACACCTGCTGCTCATCTCGACGAGTGCCCTCCTCAGTGCCCATCACCCATTTAGCCCATCCCCTGCTCCCCTCCGCAACCCTCAGTTTGTTCTCTGTACGTAAGAGTCTCTTACGGTTTGTCTCAGAGCTAAATGTTCTACTTCAGTTCAGCATATTTTACTGAGCCCCTACTGTGTGCCAAATCCTGTGTTAGGAATGAAAAGAAATAAATGGAGCACGGTCCTCATCCACCCTATCACAATAGGACTCTGAGAAGACGTATGATGTCCACTCTGTTCCGCATATAGGTCTAGCCCCAAACTTAACAAGTATGGCCATGAGTGGAGGTACCGGCAGAGTTGCTGCCCAGAGGAGCCCGTGGGCCAGTGTGACTTCCCGGTTGTCCAAGGGGCCACCCGTGAGGCAGGGACTGCACACTTTCCCCACCTGCTGGGGGCTCCCAAGAGCAGGGCCCAGACCCCCACCTTCCTGAGGGCTTCCTGAGGGAGCGTGTAGTTACTAGGTTTCTATGAGGGGAAGGGGGCTCCCAAAGGCAGCGTCCCCACTTCCTCCCAGAGCCGAAGTCACCCCAGGCTGGGACTGCCTTCTCTCTAGTGCAGGCTTCTTCCCTCGACTGACTAGAAGCTTCTCTGAGGAAGGATCCACGTTATCCCTCCTCCTATTCCTTCTTTGATATCTCACTAGTGCCTACTACAGGGGCCTAGATTAGGGAGGGCCCTCAGGCCTTGCCAGCAACGCCCCTAAACCTGGCATTGCCTGTCTTTGAAACAATGGCCTCGGGGCAGAAGGGAATATGGCCGGTGGCAGAGTAAGAATCACGATACTCTGTTCTTTGCTCAGACGGAAGGGACGGCAACGCAGACAGTGCTAGACACCGGGCACTGACGTCTCCGTTCTGTCTCACTTCGGGATATGTTTTTCCACCTTCCATGGAGGCAAAAGGTCCGCTTTACCATTGCTTTTTGCTTTAGCTAGTTTCAGGGTCTTTCCCTCCCACCCACTCTATCTGCAATTTGCTTTTAGATGGTAAGATTCTTGGGGCCCAAGTAGACCTGAGAGGAGGGAGATGAGAGGAGAGAGTCTGGGTGGCATTTCTGCCTCCCTCACCCCCATCCCAGTGCACATGGTCCAAGGGAAACGAAAGCGTTTGCTTACACAGGTGCGTCTGTGACACAGAGCGGGGCCCAGAGAGTGAGTCGAGGCCTGGGTCCCGGCAGACAGAAGGCTGCTGAGCGGCGCTACGTGCAGACTTTCAAGGGATTCCAACTGCATGCTTCTGGCCCCCCCGGTCCCCCCTGGTCAGGGATTCACCAATCAGTTCTCCAGCGAGCAGGATCTAAGGGCTTGGGAGCCGGGACTGGTGAGTTTTTAAGGAGCAGGGAGTGGGAGGAGGTCAAGCCTGGGCGAGACCACCAGGGTGAGGAATTCAGGTGCTGGAAGGGGGTGGGGCTGACTGGGAGAGAAGGCTGGATGGAGGCCGGCAGCACCCACACAACTGACGAGGCCTTGGGGTGCATCCCTGCTGTTCCTGGCTGCGTCTCAGTGTCTTCACCTGTAAAATGAGAATAATAATATGCTCACTTCAAAAGGTTACTGTGTGGGTGCCTGGGTGGCTCAGTTGGTTAAGTGTCGGACACAGTTGGTTAAGCCGAGGTCACAATTTCACAGTTCATGAGTTCAAGCCCCGTGTCAGGCTCTGTGCTGATAGCTTGGAGCCTGGAGCCTGCTTCAGATTCCATGTCTCCCTCTCTTTCTGCCCCTCCTCTGCTTGCATTCCATCTCTCTCTCAAAAAATAAATAAATATTTAAAAATATTTTTAAAATAAGGTTATTACGACAGGTGCCTGGGTGGCTCAGTCAGTTGAGCATCCAACTCTTGGTTTCAGCTCAGGTCATGATCACAGTTTTGTGTGTTCGGGGCCCACATTGGGCTCTGTGCTGACAGTTTGGAGCCTGCTTGGGAGTCTTTGTCTCTCCCTCACTCTCTGCCCCTCCCCTGCTCACGCTGTCTCTGTCTCTCTCAAAATAAATAAATAAACTTAAAAAAAAATACAAATGAAAAAAAGGTTATTGTGACAAATAAATCAGCAACAGCGTTTGGTACCTAGTGAAGGCTATGCTTGCTATTATTATAATCCAAGTGGCAGGGGACTGTTAGCACCTAAGTCAGAAAGCGAGGAGGTAAACTAAGGCAGGAAGAAGCACACAGATACAGGTTCTGAGAGCAGATTCTCAGAAGGTGAGAAATTCAGCAGGCACGTCTCCCTGCCTCCCCTAGGCACAGGTAAGATAAAAAGCTGCTCCTGGACGTTGCCCTGAATAGCGAATACACAGGTAGGAGAGGACAAGGCAGCGTGGAAACTACTATAATCCAAGAGGAAGGGCCACGATGGAGCAGAGGAGGCCTCAGAGCTGGACCTTGATGTTCGAGAAGGAAAGAAAGGCCTTCTAAGGCTGGTGAGCAGTGTGGGCAGAGACACCGAGGCAGCCCGGAGAACAGGGACTCTTGAGTCAGTTTAATTCAACCAAGATGTCTTGAGTGCTTCCCACGTGCCAGGCACTGCCACAGGTTAGTTTCTGCATTCGGTCTTGTCACCCACCCTTTGAGGTGGGCATTATTAGTCCCATTTTATAGATGAGTAAACCGAGAGCCAGAAAGAAGTTAACTGACCCCGGATTGCCTGTTAGTGAATGAATGCTGGCTTCTAACAAGCCCTCCCTGAACTCCAAAGCCATGCTCTCTCCTTGCCTGGCCTCACCCTCCAAGAGTCTGGCAGGAGGGCAGGAGGAGCCAGAGAGTTCCTTCTCCCCTCCTTCCCTTCACACCAGAAATTCCTGCCTATCGCCTTTGGGCCACCTCACCGATTTGTATGCATCAACCTTCCGGGCTGAGATCACAGCTCCAGAAGCTTCCTCCTGCCCCAGCCCACCGTGGCCCCTGCCTTCTCTAACCATCATGGCACCCTGGTCACAGCCTTGCACTTACTCTCCACGCAGCTCTCCCTAGCTGCTAGGCTCCCTGCTCTCTTCTTGTCTTGCTCACCCCTCAGTGGTGTTCGGGGCTAGCCCCTGGGCCGGGTGCAAACAGCAGCGAGTGAACAGACCCCATCTGGCATTCGCGGAGCCGCCATCAATCAAATGATCACACCAGGTCTAATTACTACCTGTGATAAGAAAAGAAGTCTCCTATTAGTCAGTACAAGAGGTGACGAGATCTTTAGGCAAGACCTGGTGTAACCAGGGGCCAGGGAAGCTTCGGGGGTTGTGGGGGAATGTGACATTTGTGCCGAGATTGGATGATGACTAGAAGCTTATCAGAGAGGCAGCAAGTGCAAAGGCCCCAGGACAGGAGGAAGGGACATCTAGGGAGCAGAAAGGGGCCCTTAGTAACTTCATGCAAGGAGCCAGAGGAAAACTAGCACAAGACAAGTCTGCAGACGCTCCAAGGACCTTGGGACTGCGTGGAGGATCTGGGACAGGGCTGGGCAGGGGGTGAGCCATGAAAATGGACCGATGCAGTGCGGAAGCCCAGCAGCCGCCCCTTGAGCTAGAGTGAGGGCTCCCCATGGAGCTGTTGGCCGACAGTAGCTCTGGATGCGTGGTGGCCAGCATGCCTCGGCATTCGGGACTGGGACTGCCCACCTGGTAATGGGGCCGTGGCGTCCACCTTAACCTGGAATGGTGCTCAAGTTCAGGGCTGTGATTTCCAGCCCTTCTTGGGGCTGACTGGTGCTTTTTAAAAAAGATAGATAAGCTTCTGAAAAAGCTGATGTAACTTTGGCCGCAGTCCACAGGAGTGCAGCCCAAGAATTCTGGGTTTCCACCCTCTGTCATCAATACCAAGGGCAGAAAAGCAGCCAGACTCCCTGCGACTGGCCTGTTGATTCCCGTCAAAAACAAGTTTGTTTTGTTTTATTGGGATGTGGGGTTCATAAATCTCTGAGAAGAGTGCATTCCTCACACATGAAAGCCATCTGCCATCGAGGAGTGGGCCAGAGATCTTGTTGGGAGCCGAGGTCAGAGCGTCGGACTTGACATCACTTTCAGGAAACCCATTCTCTGGCTTGGTTTGGCCAGAAGTAAGTGCCCACGCCAGTGAGGGCGCCAGCACTTTGTAACTTAATACCCTAGCCCTGAGGGCTTTTGTCCTCTACCCTGTGGGCACTTCACTAATCCTATCCCCAGGAGGGTGGGGGTGGGGGTGCAGGGAAGACCAGACTGGTCCTAGATAGACCCCCTGGTGAGAGAAGGAGAACAGGGAAGGCTGCCTCCTCTCTCCATTTCCTTCTCCCAGCAGAACTCCAAGGCAGAGGAGGTGGTCCCTGAGGGCAGAGGGCAGGCAAGACCCCTTTCTCTGAAAAGAATATTCCCTCCTCCCTAGTGGGTCCTTGTTATAAAAGGCTAGTCTCCCAGGCGGAACACATCACCCCAGTGCCCTGAGCTATTTGATCATCGACTTGCTCTGATCTCCTCCCAGCTGAGTGATTTAGGGCAAGTTATTTAACCTCCCAGAGGTAGGACAGTACCTGTCTCTCAGGGCTAGTGTAAGATCTAACTAATTAATGTAAAATTGATGGTTAGACAGCTAGAATCTTGCCTGGAACATCTCAGCGCTCAGGAAATATCCTTTTCTTTCTCCTTTTCCTTGTGGAGGGGAGAGAACATCCCAGCCCAAGGTGGCACCTGGTCCCCAGTCATCCGATCAGATACGTATGGTCAGATACCATATGTCAGATATACCATATATATGTACCATATATACCATATACCGTAGGTCAGTATCTGTGACCAGGCAACAAGGGCTAGGTCTCTCTTCAGGCACTAAGGATAAGCCGAGGGCACAGCAGTGTTTCGTGCCACTTCGAGAACATAAGAATATTATGGACTATCAGCCGCTTGACGAGAAACAGATCAGTATGTAATATGTTTGTGATCAGTGCTGTCGGGAAAAACGGAGAAGGAGAAGGGGGACGGAAAGTGACGGGGCAGCCCGGTGGTGGATACGATGGCACTGAGACAGACACCCTGATGACTCGAGGGGTGAGCTGTGCGGGATGACCAGGAGCGGGTGTTCCAGGCAGAGGGAACAGCCCGGGCACAGGTGTTGAGCAGAGAGCGGTCTGACGCGGCATAGGAACGGCGAGTGAGGAAAGCATGGCTGGAGCAGGCGGATCAAGGGGGGGGAGGACAGGAAATGAGCAGAAAGAGCAGGTTGCGGGGGGGCGTGGTCACGCAGGGCCTCACAGGAGAGGAGGCTGAGAGTCTGGCTCCGACTGAGTGGGGTGGGCACCCGGTGGAGCGTGTCGGGGCTGGGAATGACAGGATCCGCCAGATCCTGGAAGGATCCTCTGTCTGTGTTCACACAAGAAGCACTGGTAGTGGGAAGACCTCAAAGACACAGTCCATGGCCTCATCTTCCCTGGCCCTCACCCTCCTGCAGGCCTGGAAATGGCAGGAGGGTCCCGATAGCCAGAATGTGCCTTCCCCTTATCCAGGGTCACCTCCTCCTGCTGAGGTCAGATACAGCAAGAGGACCAGGGACACCATGGGGTGTCTCCAGGGGGCGCCAGGGAGCCGGATAAAGTGTTGCACACCATCACGGATGTGGCCTGTGCATGTGAAAGTGCGTGTGTGTGCACACACTCAGACCCGCGTGTGTTGCATCTGTGTACACAAACGTGTGTGTGCATGCATGTGCGTGTGCACGTGTGTATGTGTATGCCTGTGTGTGTGCGTGCGTGTGAGTATGTGTGTTTGCTCCTGGAAGGGACCGGGAGACAGAGCGAGTTCCTCGTCTGCAAACTCCACTTCTTCAGCCCCTCTCTGCCCACCTCCCAGCCCTGCACAGGTGACGCTAGCATCTCTCTCTTCCATGACGTGCCCTTACTGGCCAAGAGCCACTGCTCCTTCCTCCTCCTGTGCTCTAACCTCCCGTGCTCTAACCAGGCTGATAAGTCTGTTCAGAGTCTGCGACTGGTAAATAAGGCAGTAATGAGTTAAGTACGTCTCCCATCGCACTCTGGCCGTGACACTAAGTTCCTCGGCAGGTTAGGAATATGAAGACAGCTACCTAGCAACTTGCTGCCACTGTCCTCTCCTGGACCCACAGCCGGCCCTGCTCATCGATCACTAGTCTTGCCCACTGAGCACAGACTTGACCTCAGAATCTTTCTTAACGCAGTGCTCCAGGCAGCACTAATAACCAACTGACCTACACAAGGGAGAAAAGATTTATTAATATCCCTACCCTAAGGCGTTCCAGTTTTCCCTCTGAGACTGTAATGTAATGACGCTGATGAAGAAACTTTTGGCCACTGCATCCATTTGCAGAGCAAAAAAGAAAGTGTGGAAGAAACCACTTGTTCTTGTGCAATAGGTCTTGTTCTAGTAGGTGCCCCTGAGTATCACCCTCAAACACTCAGCCCAGGGGTTCGGGGAAGGACAGTGGGACACTCAAGGCACAAGCCTCACGTTCGGCGTCCCTGTCTTGCAGGCTTCCCTTTGCTCCCCACAGCACAGGACTGTCATAGAGGTTGAATGGCAACATATAGGTAGAAGTTCTTTGGAATCCATAAAGTGCCCCATGCGTGAAAGGGGTGACAGTGATATTCTGTCTGTTATATTCTGTTGATTGTATTTCACTAATCTGAAAGTTTGGGCTAATGGTAGGATCCTACCTGTTGAGTCCCATGGGTCCCACGTTTGGTGTTCCCATTGGTAATGATGGGTAAGGAGGTCAGACGTGCCTTGAAAATGCCTTGCGAAGGGAAGGAGTCAAAGAGCAGGCATCTCAGGTCCTAGTTCCTGATGCTGCCGCTGACTCCCTGTGCACCCTTGGACGAGCCTCTTAGCCACTTTGGGGCCGAGTCCCCCTTTGCCAAATGTGGATGATGCTTGCTCATTCTCCCAAGGTTCTGTGAGGGAAAATGATGGCAGATGTGAGGAAACTCAGGAACCAAGCTGCCGTGCGGATGTGCGTTGTGTCTTGTGATTTGGCGCAAGAATGCCAAAGGCTCAACACCAAGGCTCTCCGACAGGTGGCATCGGTTAATTGACATGCAACCTAACCAAACAAGGAAGACCTCAGAGGCCAGGGCGAAAGAGTTACAAGACTGTTTCTCTGCTTTGCATCAGCTGCCCTAGTCAAGCAGTGACCCCCCCCACTGAAGTCAGGCAGAGCTTTGCAGATCGGTTCAGAAAGTGGTGGTGAGGCAGTAGAGTTGGAGCCATGGTCACTAGGAACCCAGACTTGCAGGGATGCGGGGGCAGGTGGGAAGGCAGTTCCTCGACTCTTAGCAAGCAGAGATGAGAGGGAGGAGCAGGAGGGACAGGAGGAGGAGAAAGGAGGGAAAAGAGAGAACAAAATGGAAGAGGAGACCAGCAGAAGCTAGAAGAACCAGAGTTGGAGGTAGGGGTGGTAGGGGAGGGAAGGAGCTCTCGTCTCCTCACTCCTACTATGAGACCAGGAATTCTCCAGGGGAGGGACCTGGTCTTCCCAGTCAGACCCGGTCTACTTAAGAGTAGGTTTTATGCTTCCCCTATCAGATTATGGCTCTTGCAGGGCAGGGGGTGGCCTTTCCCATCAGACTTTGGGTTCCCCTAAGCAGAGACTATGTTAACCACCTCATACGATGGCTCCCCAAGGACAGGGGAGGGCCTGCTAGTGAAGACCATCAACCTACAGGGACCCAGACCTCTGCCTGCCTGATTACCCTCTTCTCCCCCCTCTCCCCCCAGGGTTCACAGACACCTTCAACATGGACACCAGGAAGCCTCGAGTCATTGCCGGCTCCAGGGCCGCCTTCTTCGGCTACACAGTGCAGCAGCATGACATCAGCGGCCAGAAATGGTGAGTGAGAGGTGGCTGGAGGGGGTGGGGGGCTCGGTCGGTTAAGTGTCCAACTCTTAATTTTGATTCAGATCATGATCTCACAGTTCATGAGATCGAGCCCCCAATCAGGCTCAATGCAGAGATTCTCTCTCTCCCTCTCTCTCTGCCACTTCTCCATTTGTGTGCACTCTCTCTTGCTTTCTATCAAAACTAAAGTAAAATAAAATAAACGACGTGGTGAGTGCGAGCTGCCACCCCACCCAGCCCTGGACACCCCTACACACACACCCAGCCATCTGTTGGCTGCCCACAGTGGCCCTCGCATGTAGACACCCTCATGCCCAGTGACTTGGCTTCTTGTCTTGGGTTCATAAGACCTGCGCTTGACTATGAAACCTTGAGCATTCTGTGTCAGGCCCTCAGTCTTCTCATCTGAGAAACAGGAATGAAAATAGCACAGGGGGCTGGCTACGTGACAGCGTAGGAGGCAGGCATCCCAGAACCACTAGTTACCCCACCCCATGCACTCTAAGGGCCTCAGTGTCCCATCAGTGGGGCAGTGCCTCTCATCCTGGCTGCTTGGAGAGGTGTTGGGGGGTGTCTCTGAGAATGAGCGCGAGTGCGCTCACAAGCTAAACCACAGGTGAAGGTGGGGCAGAGAGAAGCGAGAGCGAGACTGGGTGGGGGGAGAGGGCCAGAGCTCCCAAGAACCCCTCTGGGGGCAGGGGCAATCAAGAGAGGGGAAGGATCTACCTCTGGTTCTTAAAAATAACTTTATTGGGTTATATTTTACGTATCATAAGGCACTCTTTTCAAGTGTACAGGTCAATGTTGTTGGGTTTTTTTTTTCAAGCCAATGATTTTTTTTTTAAAGCAAATTTACCAAGTTGTGCAGCCATCACTATAAATCAGTCTTCGAACATTTTCAGCACCCCAGTAAGATCCACCCCACACACATGTCCTATCAATCGCCGTTCTTCTCCCTCTGCTTGGGTTTTAGCTGACAGAAGGCAAGGCCCTCCTTCCTGAAATGGAAAAGGCTGGCCTCTCTTGGCCCTCTTAGATGCCCTTGATGAGTCAAGGGATCACACAAACAGTGGCGAAAAACATTCTACCCCGCTCGCTTCCCGGCCTGGCCTCTGCCTACCCTCCCCACCTCTTCCCCTTCCACTTTCCCCGCTCTTTTCTTGTAGTCAACACTCTAGCCAAGTTGCGTTTTTTCTGTTTTTCCAGTTCTCCCTCCAGACCTTCTTTGCACATGCTGTTCCGTCTCCCAGTGATGTCCTCTCCTATCTTCCCCCCTCACCTTACCCCGCCTTGCTGATCTGCTAATTCTCTCATATTTTTTTAAAGAAGTATCTTATCGCTTTCCATTGAGTATAACTAACACAACAAAGTGTAGACATCTCCAGTGTACAGCTCCAGTGAGCTGAACTACAGCCCAGTGAAATTTTACATATGCATAGACCCATGTCATCACCTTCCAGAACATTAGATATAGAACATTTCCAGCTCCCCAGAAAGCTCCCTTGCGTCCCCTCCAGGTAATCACTATTCTGACCACTGTCACCAGATTCGTTTTGCCTGGTTTTGCACTTCATATAGATGATATCATACTCTAAGTACTCATTTGTACCTGTCCTGTTTTACTCAACATTATGTCTTTGGGGTTTAATATATCACGGAATGTACTATATACTTCATGCCTCTTCACTGGCATAATAGTCCACTGCAGCAATACACCACAATGTATTTATTCACTTCACTATTGACGGATATCTGGATCGTTTCCATTTTTTGGCTAATTTGAATGGAGATGCTGTTAACATTCTCATACATGTCTTTGGATGGACGTCTGCACTCATTTTTATTGGGTATATACACAGGAGGAGAATCGCTGAGTTCAAGGGTAGGTAATGGAGCTTAGTAGGATCTGCCAAGATTTTTTTCCAAAATGATTTACCAATTTCAACTTTGGTCTAGTAATGTAAGAGTTCCAGTTGCTCCGTATTTTACACTAATGCCTGGTATTATCAGTCTTTAATTTCAGCCATTCCGGTGGTATCTCCTTGGAGTTTAATTTGTGACTGATGATGTTGAGTAACTTTGAGTAAACGTAGTGGCCTTTTGGTATCCCATTTTGTGAAGGGTCTGACCTGTGGCTTTTGCCCATTTTAAAAATTGTGTTGTGTGTCTTTTTTTTATTGACTTATAGAATTAAAAAAAAATACTCCATGTTCAAATCCTTTATCAGGGAAAAGCATTGCAAAGAACTCCTTCTAGTCTGTGATGTGCTTTTTCAGTCTCTTAATGGTATCTTTTAATGAACAGAAGTTCTTAACTTTAAAAAGTTTAATTTATAAATCTTTCTTATGGTTAGTGTATCTCGTGCATCCCGTTTAAGAAAACTAATAGTGCTTCTTTCAATAGTGCTTTCAAATTTTCAGTGTAAAATTCTTGCGTGTCTTCACTATATTAACTCTTAGGTATTTGATATTTTATGCTAATTAAAATGGAATGTTATTTCATTTCCTAATCTTTTTTGGTAGTATAGAAAAATACAGTCCGGGTGCCTGGATGGCTCAGGTGGCTGGGCATCTGACTCTTGGTTTTGACTTAGGTCGTGATCCCAGGATTGTGGGATTGAGCCCTGCATCAGGCTCTGCACTGAGTGTTGAGCCTGATTGGGATTCTCTCTCTCAATCTCTCTCTCTCTCTCTCTCTCTCCCTCTGCCCTTTTCCCCTGCTCTCACACTCTCTTTCTCTCTAAAATGAAATTTAAAAAAATAAAAATATGATTGATTTTTGTATCCTAACATTATATCCAGCAACAGTATGAAATTAATTTATTATTTCTAATAATATGCTACTATTCTTTTGAAATTCCTGTGTGTACAATCAGATCGTTTGAAATAACTGCAGTTTTATTTATTGTTTTCCAATCTTTGTGGCTTTTGTTTATTTAAATTGCCCAATTGCAATGGCCAGGACCTTCAGTATAAAGTTGAATAGAAATTGTGATATTGAACACACTTTTCTTATTTCCTTTATAAGAGGGAAAACCTACAGTATTTCACAATTAAATAAGATGTTGACTATAGCTTATTCATTTGTTATAGATACCTTCAGATTAAAGAAGTTCTTTTTTCTATTCCTAGTTTTCTGAGAGAGAGAGAGAGAGAGAGAGAGAGAGAGAGAGTGTGTGTGTGTGTGTGTGTGTGTGTGTGAATAGGTGTTGAATTTTATTAGGTCCTTTTTCTGCAAAGACGGCAATGTCATATGGTTCTTCTCCTTTATTTTGTTAATATGGTTAACTATACTCATTGACTGATTTTTCTAAAACATTTTTTCCATTGATATATTCTCAGGAATTCTGTTTCTGTGTACATGAGGTATATCGTGTAGCTAAATGCATCTGACATATTCTTAATTGCAGATATTTTATTTTGCAGTTCTTGAATTGCAATTTGATTCTTTTTTATAGATTCTGATTCTATTAAAATAATCTTTCTCCCATCTGTTTATTTTTTAGTCTATTTTCTTTCTTACATATTAATCATAGTTAATTTAAAGTCCTTGGCTAACTCCAATATTTGGATCATCTCCGGGTCTGCTTCTAATGACTATTTATCTTACAATTATCAGTTGCTTTTTCCTGATTCTTTGCCTCTTTAAGTAATTTTTTTATTTTACTCTGTTGGACACTGTGAATGTTACATGGTAGAAGCTATAGAGTATGTTACCTTCTTTTAACGAATTATACATTTTCGGGGCACCTAGGTGGCTCAGCTGGCTAAGTGTTCAACTCTTGGTTTTGGCTCAGGTCATGATCTCATGGTTCATGGGTTTGAGCCCTGTATCAGGCTCTGCACTGGCAGCATGGAGCCTGTTTGGGATTCTCTCTTTCTTTCTCTCTCTCTGCCCCTTCCTTGCTTGCTCTCTCTCTCTCTCTCTCTCAAAATAAATAAATAAATTTTTAAAAATATAATAGAATAAAATAAAATAATTATATATTTTGTTCTGAGAGGCAATGAAAATACTGATGAAACCACCTAGATCTTACCATGGCTTGGTTTGGGGCTTGGTTAGGGTGGGTATCATCTAGTTTGTCCTTCCTCTTAGGGCGTGGTCCTTATTCCTAGGGCATGGATTTTCTGGGATCTCTCCACCGAAAGCCTACAATATCCATTAAAGCTTCTCCATTGAGACTGGGCATGAACCCCAACATCTCCCAGGCAATGCACAGCCTCTAAAACCTCTTCCCCACCAACAGATTTTCTAGAGTCTCACAGGATGCATACATAGCTTAGGAGTCAGCCGAGGATCCAGAGGGAAAATTTTAGCAGAGTTTTGGGGGCCCTTTTTCCGTGACTCTCTCCCTTCTGTCCGCCCCTACCAAATCCTGGTTTCAGCTCCAACTCCAGTCACTGTTTCCTCCACTCAGCACGGCTGCTGCTCTCTGGATTCTATTCCTCTGTGCCCAAATAAGGAACGCGCCCTCATGGAGAGAGCCGAGGTCAATACGGGTTTAGCTCCTGTGCTTCCCTTTCCTCGAGTACCAAGCTCTGCGCTGATTGCTGTCCAGTGCCTGAAAATAGTTGTTCCGTGTGCTTTATCCAGCTTTCATAATCTGTTTATGGCTAGAATTGAAAGTCTCCATTCTTTTACCAACTGAGGTTTCACTTCCTCTGAGAAACCTTCTCTGACCATCCCTTCCCATCATTGGAGTACTTGCCCCATAGAATTCTGTATTTTGTTTTTCATAACGTTTATCAAACTGAATAGTTTGCCTGTTTCATTGTCTTTCTTCTAAAATAAGGGCTACAATCCCTGACAATTAGTAGATGCTCAAAAGAACATATTTTGAAAGACTAAATTATGATTTAAAACATTTTTTAACATTTACTCAATCTTGAGAGACAGAGCATGAGCAGAGGAGGGATAGAGAAAGAGGGAGACACAGAATCTGAAGCAGGCTCCAGGTTCCGAGCTGTCAGCACAGAGCCCGACGGGGGCTCAAACCCACAAACTGCGACACCATGACCTGAGTCGAAGTTGGACATTTAACCGACTGAGCCACCCAGGTGCCCCAAAAGACTAAATTAATGACTTATACCTCTCTCAACCAGCCCAAAAATAAGGTACATATTTTGTACCTGCTATGAAGGGTTAAAGGTTAAACGGAACTGGGGGTGCCTGGGTAACTCAGTTGGTTAAGCCCCTGAGTCTTGATTTCAGCTCAGGTCATGATCTCATGGTTTGTGAGTTGGAGCCCCATGTCGGGCTCTGCACTGACAGTGTGGAACCTGCTTGGGATTCTCTCTCTCCTCTCTCTCTGCCCCTATCCCTGCTTGTGCTCTCTCTCTCTCTTTCTCTCTCTCTCTCTCTTTCTCTCAAAAGAAATAAACATTAAAAAAAAAATCACATGGAACTGGCTTTGGCAAGTTCGAATTTGTTTTGAGTAATATTTGTTTATTAAGCTTCTGTTAATAAACTTCACTAGACTCTGCAAAATATTAGTATGAGTAAGGCACGGTTTCACTCACAAATAACTCACAGACCGTTTGAGGAGGCAGCACTAATATCCTTGAAATAATTAAAAAACGATACAAGACAAAATATGAGCTGCTGTTAATTACGTTCATCTTTGTAAGGCCACTTTCTCCACGAGGCTTTCTGGATCCTTCTCCTCCCGAAAAGGGCCTTACCTTTCCTTAGCCCTCCCTCTGATGGCATATATCACTTCGTACCTTGTGTTGGAGTCACTTAGGCCCATGGCGTATCCCCCTTCCTGGACACCGTCCTGGTTTCCCTTGTCTGAGGGCACCCAGCACAGCGTCTTGCTCATAGGAGAAACTCAGCCTGAGTTTGCAAGGAGAAATTCCTGTGCCTGGGGTTTCTGGGAGGGCTTCACAGAAGAGGGGCATTGGAGTGGAGTCTTGGAGGTTGAGCCTAGAGGAGCAGAAAGGTCCGATAGAATCAATTCCTGGTCACTTTTGCTGATCTGAGCACATCGCGGGAGAGGGCCGGCGCTACACTGTAGCCACTTGACCTGGGTTTGTCTTCTGCAGAGAGGCCCTGGAGCCCCAGCTGCAGCTCATGCAGAACGGGCAGGTGCACACAGGGCCTTTCAGGAATCCCTCTCCCCACTGCAGGGACACTCCTGCTTATGCAACTTGGATGCTTCCCTCTCCGCTTCCCCCCTGCCCCTGTTTTTCCTGCCCTGGAGGCAGCCTCCCAAGAGTGGTATTCAGACACAAGACCCTGTGGATGTGGCTCATAGGAAAAGAGGTTGATGCCAGTGTCATGCGGAGGACACTGGCTCGAAATTATGCACAGGGGATGGCTCCAGTGGTGTGTTGCTTCAACTGCATGCCGGGAGACAGCTCAAAGGGAGGGCAAATGCAACGGTATGCAGTCCAAAGACGATTGCTCAGAGGAAGACTTTGGGAGAAGCTCTCTCTCCGCCTCCCTGCGCCTCTGTTTGCTTGTACGTAAAATGGATATAAACTCACTGATCTCAGGGTGTTAGGCAAGATCAAAGAGTACCCCAAACGTGAATGTGTAAAGCAGACGATGGGGACTGGGCGGCTTGCAGCGAGCAAGCAGCCAAACCCCGAAACGGGGCCTCTGGCACCTTGGTCGAGAGTCTCCCTCTGACCCAGTCTGCCTCCTGGGTACGGACCTGGCTCCCAGCCCTTAAGGCAGAGCTGGTGCACCTTGGTGTGCATCTCCTGGGCCTGAGATGAGGCCGGGGCGCTCCGGGAGACTCTCACAGCGGGGGCTCGGGAGGATCACTGTCTCCACCGAGGGTGGGGAGATGCCAGTGGGGGACAGCAACACTCCCCGGCGCCTGCGCAGAAATCCAGGTCCCAGCACCGCTGCAGAGAGGGACCCGCCAGCTGTCTTCCGCTGCAGGCACCAACGAGGCCTGGCCCCCATTAACCAGGCTGCGGGCCTCCTCGCACGTCGAGAGCACCAGAGCCTGATGTAAACAGCCGGAGGGTGAAGGGACAGACCTGGTGGGGATGCCACTCAATTTCCTTAACCTTTCCCCTTCTGCCCACTGCGCCCCCAACTCCGGACCCACACGAGATGAAGCTGACCGTACACCAGTGCTTCCGACATCTTGAAGAGTTCGCCACATGCCTTGGTTTTAGCAACAAAAACGACACTCACAGACGCACAGAAAGGAAAAGAGAAAACAAATTCCTCTTGGGCTAAGTATTCTCTGCCCCTGGTTTTAAAGCCCTTGTGTATTTTCAGAGAAATTTAATCCATATGACTCTAATGCATGTACATTGAAATCATTAAATCGGCTGGTTTTTTTCAAACCATTTGATGTCCCAGAAGCTCCGGTGTAGGGTTTGCAGAGGGCCTCTCCAAGACTTTGGTCCCCTCCCCGAGCAGGAAGCCTCCTGGTGCTGAGAAAAAAACAGAGCTGGGCCCCACAAGTTTCCAATTTGTCATTGAAGCTCTCGCCCCTGGAGAGAGAAGCGCTGGCTCTCAGCAAGGCAGAGCATCTTGCTCTCTCCCCTCGAGGGCAGCGGGGACAAGGAGGCAGACAGCCCCGGTGGGCTCCACAAAGGGACCCCTTTGGAACCCAGTGGGATTTAAGAACAAGAGGGCATGGTGCGTTCCCTGGGGTGCAGGTTCAGGGTCTTGAGCAACATATACAAGAAGTAGGCTTGTCCCCGTTTTCCAGGGGAGGCAGCCGAGACTGAAGAGAGAGGACGCAGTAAACAATGTCCGAGCCGGGTCTGGGGCCCGGATCTCGTTAGCCCCGGAGGGGCCCAGAGCAGCAGCAGCCCCACCGGCTGGAATCTACGGTCTCCCTCAGCGGTGTGTCTCCCCACCGGCCACGCTCCTGGCCTCACGGGAGCCAAGGCAGTGGTGGCCCCCAGGACCCCACTCTAGCAGAGTCATACGAACATGCCGATCCCAGCCAGGAAGAGGGGCCCCTGCTCATAGGACCCCAATCAATTCCCAATGATCAATAAACACCAGGAGAGGGCACACGTGAGAATTCGCGTGAGGGAGAAATGTCTAATTCAGCAGGCAGAGGGAATCGGGGGAGGCTTCGTCGGAGAGGGCTTCCAGATGGGTGGGATTCCCATGGGCAGAATGGGCGCGAGTGAGAATATAACAGATGGAGGGAACAGCATGGGTGGTTGTACAGAGGAGGAAAAGAAGAGGCCATGTTTGGAGAAAGGATGACTTCCCATGTGGCTGGGGGAGAAGGTACAGAAAGCAGAGCCGTGAGGGCAAAGACTGGGAGGGCAAGGAGAACCTGCTGGAGGCTCCTAAACACCAGAGCAAGGCGTCTGTATCTGGGAGGCAAGGGGGAGCCACTGGAGGTTTTAGCGCAGGAGAGCAGTTCCCCGGAGTTGTAATTTTTAAGGTGCTCAGTTTGGCGACTATGTGGAGGAGGGAACTGAGGGAGGAGAGCCTAGAGGTAAGGAGGCTGGTGGGAAAGCTATGGAAGTCTAGGTAAGCGGAGGGCGTGAGGGCTGGGGCTTGAGGAAGGACCCACATTCTGAGTGTCAATAGTTCATTCATTCATCCCTGAGAACCTGGTGCTAGGGCCTGGGAATTCAATGGGAACAAAACTGCCAAGTCCCAACCCTTACAGAGCCCTTCTTCTAGTGGGGGAAGACACGCTGTTAGTTTCCCCGTCTTCTCTCAGATGGTGATCCGTGCAACGGAGAAGCATTAGGCAGGGTAAGTGGCTGCCACTTTATGCGGGCCACCAAGAAAGGCCTCAATGCTCGGGTGACAGCAGTCAGAGACCCGAAGGAAAGGGAGAATCCGAGACAATCGTGGATACCAAAAAAAAAAAAAAAAAAAAAGTATTCCAGGCAGAGAGAATCGCAAGTAAAAGGCCCAGAGATAGGAAGATGCTTGGAGTGTTCAAGGCACCAGGAGTGTGGCTGGAGTGGAGCGAGCTAAGGCAAGAAGAGAAGGAGGCAGAGGAAACTGGATGAAGGCTGGCGGGGGGCATATCTGGCTGACTGGCCAGACAATGAAAAACCAGGAAAGCAAACTCCAGCAATAGGAGACGGACTTTGGGGGAACATGTGAGCTAAGCTTTGGCCCCACTGGTTTGAAGTCGCCGAGGGTCATCGGGTACAGGTGGCCAGCCGGCAGCAGGGGCCAGAGACCTTCACCTTGGACTTAGACGTGCGTTGGGAGAGCTACGTTCACAGAGGAGGGTTCAGAGAGAAGGAGGGGGCTGAGGGAGAAACCCTAGGATGCCCGTGGGCGGGAGTCGGGAGGAGGGAGAGAGAACCGTCAGAGGCAGGGGTAGAAGGGGCTGCAGTGTCTCAGAGGGCAGGGGAGGGGAGAATTGCAAGACAGAGCGGGTGGCGTGCACACTCTGAGGCTTGTCCCCGAGTGCCTGCCTGAGAAGCAGCTGGGAGCCCACCCGGGGAGTCTGCAGCGCTGAGCAAACCTCTGTGGGGCCAAAGCCCTCGAGACGGATGGAAACACTCAGGATGTGCCCTTAGCACGCAGAGTGAGTCTAGAGCTCTCTCGAGGACTCACTGCAACTTACGTGAACCGCCTGTAGTTACTCCTCTAGAGCAAGTGCTTCTCAAACCTCAGCAGGGGCACCGGAGTCCCTGGAGGGCCCCACATCCAGAGTTTCTGAGTCCGTAGGTCTGGGGTGGGACCTGAGAATTCTCTTGTCCAGCGAGCTCCCGGGGGCTGCTGGGGCTGCTGCTCTGGGGACCACACTCTGAGAACCACAGACCTAGAGAGCTCTGTCCCCAGGATCTTAAGCTCAGGACAATAGGCAGAAGCAAAATGACCTGAACCGTGTGTAGGTGCCCCCACGTGTGGGGGAATAGGGACTCTGAGAGCCCAGAGCCAGCTGGGGGTAGGACTGTATAGGGGGGTGCGAAGACCTGCTCACACTTCACTATTGTCACCCCCTAAGGCCCTCCCTGTCTCTCTTAGCCCTTCTTCTGCCTTCTCCTGCCATTCCATTTTCTTGTTTCTTCTCTTTGCCCGTTTCCGCTGCCTGGTCTCTGGATTTCCTACCCTACTCCTTACTTTTCGGGGTTTCTTCCCCTGTGCCCCTTCAGCCCCTCCTCCACTGCGTCCCTTGTCTCCCCACTCCCCACTTCTTCCTCCTTTGCTTCTGCACTGGAGTCTGGAGCCAAAGCCAGGGGAGGCTGTCTTGTAACCCTGCCTCCCCACCCCTCGCTTCTGGGCACAGGCACCAGTGTTACTAGTCTCATCAGCCTGACTGTACCCTCAAGGGGAGGGAGCCCAGCCCAGCTCCCTGGCATCTGCCCACCTGGCCTGCTGCGATGCCTTCCAGGGCTACCTGGCCAGTGGTGTGCACTCATGGCTGGGGACGGAGGGGAGCTTCTGTGCACACGGGGACAAGGGGAGCGAGGGGGAAGGGCCCTGGAGGCCAAGAGAAAACAGAGAGGGGATTCAGGAGATTAGGAGGACCCTACAGAACCTCCTAGTGCCTCGGTCTCTTGGAGTGTCCTCGTGGGAAACAGCAACTTCCTTTTGGGAAAAAGAAGCATCTAAAATATAACTGTCATCACCCTCAGCAAGAGGACAGACTTGGTGGCTTGGTTCATCCAAAGTCACACGGAGTCCTAGACAGCCTCCCATCTCTTCGAGGGGTCCCTGTACATTCTTCTGCAATAACTGAACTCAGGGATCGTGTGGTCAGATGCCGAAAGGGTTGTGCAATTTTCCTTCACATGGACACAGAGGTAGTGGGGAGCGAGACACAGAAACCTGCCAGGTATGGAGGCAGATCCTCCACTCAAGGCTGTGTGCACACGCTTCTGGCACCTCTCCCATCCACGGGGCTACACGCACACCCTACCAGCACCTGCCAGCACTTGGCATTACGTGGAAGTCAGGCACCCTCAGCCCCTGAGACAGACAAAGTTGGAATGGACCTGCCCCATATAAGATAGTAGATACCCCATCTCTCCCCAGAGACCTCTCTGCACTCAGTGTCTTCCACTGGTAGAGACCCCAGGCAGAGGGGTTACCTCCTTAGCCCGAAGACAGGGTCACCAC
The DNA here is from genome assembly GCA_030068075.1 of Paguma larvata. NCBI lineage: Eukaryota > Metazoa > Chordata > Mammalia > Carnivora > Viverridae > Paguma > Paguma larvata. The sequence continues at coordinate 106,357,648 of CM057827.1, read as the reverse complement.
TGGTGCAGTCTCCAGTGGACCCCAATTCTCAGAGGCAGAGGTGGATTGGCTTCGAGCAGGCCCAGAAGGCACAGAGGGACATACAGTAAAATATAAATGGAGTTGATCTTCAGGGCTACCCCACCCCTGGGGCATCTCTCCCCCTGCCTGGGAGGGGGTCTTAGAAATTCTTCACCCCCTTATTTTATAGACAAGGAAACTGAGTGCCAGAGACAGAAAGAGCCTACACCAAGGTCACACAGGAGTGAGCGGGAGAGGCAGGATTGAAACCAGGTCTCCCACCTCCCAGCCTCTGTGTCCTGTGATATCTCCACCAGGCGCCTGGGCGAACACTGCCAAAGGGCTAGTCCACCCACCATCCTGGGTCTCTTGTCTCGAGATAGCTAGGTGATGGCTACTTACTCTTAATTGTCGTTTGCGTAAGGTGTAAATTCTTTCCAATGCCTTTCTGTGTAGACATTCTCGGATAACAGGAGGCCCACAGGTGATAACATTTTGGGTTGATGGAAAAGGTAATCCATGAGGAATAAATCCATAAAAACTAGGTGTCAAGCCTGAGTCTTGGGGTGCCCTCAGGCCCTACCCTTCTCTCCTCTCCCAACCCTGGAGGTCTCCAGCCTATCCTTTGTGGCCCCCTCCCTCCGGGTTATGGCAGGTCTTGAGATTGAGTGCAGGTCTTCTGCCTGGGCGGATAGACGAAGGCACACGGGGTTGGCTTTTACTGCAGGAAGCTTCGAGGTTTTCAGAACCACACAAACCTGGGCTCCCTTCCCTGCTCAGCCGCTTTCCAAGCCGCGGGAATTCGAGCACGTCACAGCCACTTCCTGGACCAGGGTTTCTTCATCTGTGAAATGGGCATGGTGGTGCGAGCCCAGATGGGTTCTCACGAGGGAGAAATAGGAGATGGTGGGTGAAGTGTCTACTGCGGGCAGATTTTGCTGGATAAGTTAGTGCCCTATGCTGGCCTATCCCTCACAAAAGGAGATGGTGTCTGGGGAGAGGTTTCAAGAAAGGGGCCCAAAGGACTGTCGTTTGGGCGGAATGACAGGTCTTATCCAAGCCCATCCCTCCTCTTGGTGCCAATGCCGGTTGTCAGGCCTGGGGCGGCCTCGGCCTTTGTTGCGGGAGAAGTCTCACCCAGGAACGTCCTAAGCCCTTTTCCTGGCTCAGGCCCCCGGAGCAGCCTCCCAATGCCGCAGCACACAAATACCCTCGGCTATTTTCTCTTGGAACAAGTAAAATCCGGTGCCGTGACTCATTCTGGTTAAAGGATAAATCACTACAGAAGCAAAGCCCAGGGTAGGATGAAACCAACCAACGCACCAGAGAGAGGAAGAGAGAGAGAGAGAGAGAGAGAGAGAGAGAGAGAGAAACTGTGCTCAAGGGAAGCGGGGTGGATGTCGGCTCAGGTCTCCAGGCCAAGCCACCCAGCAGACCCTGACAGGCAGCACACGCACAAGCAGAGCGTGAGCCCCACAGGGCCGGAGCAGTGGCCATCCAGACCGTGGTCCTCCCTGGTAGGAGCTGGTGGCCCTTCAGGGCTCTTCAGGGCCTGGAAGACACACAAGTGACACAGCTTAGGAGGCAGCCAGCAAACGTTTTCAAGGCTCCTCGCACCTCCAGATACTTTTTTCTCTTTTTGCCTTGTTTTCTCTTCCTCTCCTCCTTTCTTTCTTTTCCTTCTCCCTCTTCTTTGTTTTTGTTTTTTTTTTGTTTGTTTTTTTGTTTTTTGTTGTTTTTTTTAATGCCAGAATCACGCAGGGAAACCCCAGGACTCCAACAGTATGCGCGCAAGGGCCCAGGTAACCCGAGCTACAGAGGCGACTGGTCAACCTGAGAGGGAGCTCAGGCGGGTCCTCTCAGGCTGGGAAGGACCTTAGTGCTGAGTGCGGAGAGGCAGGGGGCCAACCATTGCATGCTTTCGGGGTAAGACGCACGATCTCGGTAGTGGAAACGTTGAGAGGAAGGTCTCCGCCATGAAAGAAAATAAATTTAACTTGGGCAGTTCAGAGAAGCCAGAGGGATTTGCCAACTCAGCATCCTCTCCACCCACCACCTCCCAGCGCCCTCTGGGGCCCATGGTCTCTGCCAGCAGTGCTCTTTCTGGGACCCCAATGTCCTTCCTAGATCCAGCGCAGGACAGGGAGGGAGGGTTCCTTATGTGAATCAGAGAACAAAGTAATACTGAAGTTCACTCTATGTTGAGAATGTCTTTCTATAATTGCATAGGTTTGAATTTTCAAGACTGGTTCTGAATTGCTCACTGGCACTTTATCTGCAATTCTCATAACTGACACTAGGGGGAGCGAGGCAGCCCGGTAACGGCTCCGGCCATCATCTAGGCTCCCTGTAGATGTTACCGCTCAGGGCAGCATGAGCTTCCAAAGGGTCAGGATATACAATGTGAAAAACAGAACTCCTTACTGAAAACCACATTCGGGGTGCCTGGGTGGCTCAGTCGGTTGAGTGTCTGACTCTTGATTTTTGGCTCAGGTCATGATCCCAGGATCGTGGACTCGAGCCCCGCCCTCAACTCAGTGCTGAGCTCTGAGCGTGGAGATTCCCTCTCTCTCCCTCTGCGCCTCTCCCTTGCTCTTTCTAAAATAAAAAACAAAAAACAAAAAAAAAAAACAACCTACAATTGGAATAATCATGTCCTAAGATTATATTCAATTATAAAAAAAAATCAATGTATTATATATGCTTTTTCTCACTAATCTTATCTGTGATGGGCCACTACTTAACCTTAACCTTGTTTCCTCCAGACTTGGATAGAATAGCTCCTTCTAGCTTTCCCTGACTTCTTCCTGAAGAACCAAGGCTTCCTCAGGATTCCAGACTCGTTCAAATGGCTCTTCTTCTCTTCTGCACAGCTCTGACCCTCAGACACACGGCCGATGGCAAAGGCTTGTCACTGACCAGAGACCATCTTGACAAGGTTTCTTGACATTGCTTTCTGTGGAATCCCTGAATCCTTCCCACTTTGCCTCTTGAATCATTTCTTCCTGGTTTAGCTGTGATGAGTCACCCTGAGCCAATTATGCAGACAGATGTGGAGGGTTGTCGAAAAAGCCAACGAAGAGAAATAGCAAAGGAGGGGCGCCTGGGTGGCTCAGTCGGTTGAGCTGCCGACTTCGGCTCGGGTCATGATCTCGCGGTCTGTGAGTTCGAGCCCCGCGTCGGGCTCTGTGCTGACGGCTCAGAGCCTGGAGCCTGCTTCCGATTCTGTGTCTCCCCCTCTCTCTGCCCTTCCCCTGCTCACTCTCTGTCTCTATGTCTCTCAAAAATAAATAAATGTTAAAAAAAATTAAAAAAAAAAAAAAAAGAAATGAATAAAGAGCAAAGACAGAGTAATGAGAGAACAGGAACCGTGGGTCCCCAAGGATCAGGCTCGCCTTTGATTCACCGCTGATTGGCACAAATCCACAGAAGGAGAAAGGGAGAATGGTTCTACAAGTCAGGCTGTGATCCGAGCTAAATCTCAGGGCAGCCCTAAGCTGGACATTCTGTGGCAAAGGGCCTGGGGACGGTGGCCCCACATGGGAGGGGCTGATGAGGAGCTGAGGTATGGGAGTGGGGCCCCCTGCAGGGGAGGCAGCAGGTGGGTGGTGGACGGTGGACGGTGGTCTGGCCCAGCGGTGGCCGCCTCACTCCACAGCGGCACCTCCTCACTGCAGTGTCCTCTCCGCTTCTCCCCAACCACGAAGCCAGGGATTTTGTAACCCAAGGGGGAGGAGGGTTCCAAAAATGTAATAACAGACTCTACCCTCCAGTGGTTCAAGTGAGTCTACAGCCTCTTTGCTTCTTTATGGCCTCTCAAATAATAGTGTTGTAAGAAGAGCCATTACTCACGATCCAGAGGGGAGAGGAGGGAAATAAATCTGAGCTGTGAACCAGAAGGAAAGTACTTCGAAGGATTCTGCCTGGCCAATAAATCGCTGATGCAACTCAGGGCTCCCTGGCCTCTGTGCGCCCTGCCCTCTTCTGCCCAGAGACCGGGAGAACGAGGCCGAGGAGCTGCCCCTTTGCCAGCTGAGTGACTTGGGTGAGTCACCCGGCTTCTGTGTATTGGTGTCCTCAGCTTTCAAACGGGACTGCTGTCTCTCTTACAGGGTCGTCGTGAGGATGAATGTCAGAGATTAGCATTCATGTCAGAGGAAGCGTCTGGACCCTAATAAAGTGCCCCCCTAAGCATTCATTTATGCCCGCGTTAGGTTACTTGCTTATTCATTCAAAGTGCTTTGAATGTCGATGTTTGTTCAGTAGTGTTTGTTAACTGTTTCTTTTTTTTTAATTGTTTAAAAAATTTTTTAATGTTTATTCAGTTTTGAGAGACAGAGAGAGTGTGAGCAGGGGAGGGACAGAGAGCGAGAGGAGACGCAGAATCCGAAGCAGGCTCTAGACTCTAAGCTGTCAGCGCAGAGCCCGATGAGGGGCTCGAACTCATGAACCGTGAGATTGTGACCGGAGCCAAAACCAAGAGTCAGATGCTTAACCGACTGAGCCACCCGGGTGCTCCGTTTGTTAACTGTTTCCTGATCAAGCATCCCGCCCCCAGTTCCTACGTGGCCTGCTTTCCACTGTTTCAGAGCCTGGTGATCACCTGATAGTAGAATCCGGGGGTGCCTAAAGGTGGCAGACCAGAACTGCCTGGGAGAGACATGAAAAGAATACAGATTCCTTAGCCCAGTCCAAGACTTGCAAAATCAGAATCTCTGGAGGTACTTTTAAACGTCCCCAGATAAGCCTGATGCCCGGCCAGGTTCTGGAGCACTGATTTAAGGGGTCTGTGAGTTCTCATGGATTCGTGGGTTAGTTCCTTTCTGGGCTGACTTCGAGAGCGACCTTCAATGCCTGAACCCAAGGGGGTGGCCAGTTGCAGGAACTTAGAGACCCTGGAAAGTGGGGCGGGGGCGCAGGGGAGTTAATCCGATCAGCAGGTAGGCCTCTAACCGTCGGTCTACGCTCCGGGCCACGGCCACGTTAGGTGGACTTCTCCGCATAAGCAAGGGGACAGGGTGGGGATTCGGCGTGTCGGGAGACGTGGGTGGGGAGGAAGAAGGGGGATGAATGGCGTGAGCCCAGGTGAGGACAGCCCCACCCCCGGCTCTGTGAAGGCAGGGACTGGCCTGTCACTGGGTCCACCCCTGGCCCACGGAAGCCTTTCCCATGGCAGGTGCATCAGAATCGCGCACGTGAGCCTGGCGCCTTCAGGACTCAGCCGTCATTCCTCCCCGTGGGCCCCAGGCCCTCTTCACCTGGGTGACACCTACTCGCCATGCAAGACTCCATCTAGGAGTTGCCTGCTCCAGGAAGGCTTCCCAGATGGCTGCATGAGTGCCCTCTGTGCCGCAGCACGCCCAGGCCCCCCTCGTAGTGCCGTCCTCCACACTGAAATCAAATCAAGGGTGCAGACTGTGCTTCCTTCATTCAGCTTTCAGTCGTCCGTGCCCCGCTCACAGTAAGCGCTAGTGACTCTTTTCTCTGAACTGAATTTGCCCAAGCTCTCATTTCACAGGTGAGGACACAGGCACAGAGAGGGCAGGGGGCTCACCCCAGGTCACTCAGCCCAACAGGGAGTAGATGGGAATTAACCATAAGCGTGTCAACCGGCCCCAACTGGAAAGTGACCTCTTATTTTGCCTCTTCCCCCTTCTTCTCCATTCCCCGGGTGTGCGTGGCTGGCCGAGCGAGCGGCACACGCAGTAGGAACAACAAACATCCCGGCTACGTCTCAGCCTCCACGCAGAGCGTCTGACGTTCTCTGGGCCTTGGTTTCTCCTTCAGGCAAACGGGGATAACTGCTCCTGTCCGCTTGCCTCCCAAGGCCCTGGGTGCGGTGAGGTAGGCTGCTGGGTGTGTGTGCCAGTCACGTTTTGAACCGTGAACCTGAGGGAACGGGCCTGCCCAGGTTAGAGAACAGGCACCTCCTTCCAAGGCCCCTTTCCTTGCTCCCAAGTAATCGCCGAGGAGCTGTCGGACCGGCACCTGCCAGAACACTGAAACTCTACATTCCACTGAAAGACATCTGCCCAAACCATTGGCGTGTCTGTGTTTCACTTTCAGAGGAAAGAGCTGTTAGAAGACTGGGGGCAGGGAGGAACTCTGAGCGCCACTTGGAAAAACAAGCGAGTGCTTGGGACATTTTGAAAAGAGAAGGTGGGGGAGGGGCAGTCTTTACACTTTACACTGTGCGCTGAGACCAAGTCACACGGCCGCCTTCCTGGGGAGCGCCACGCCAAGGGTATTCCCAAGTTGGTGGCCCATCTGCAGACGGGGCTCTGGAGAGCTCAGCTCCTAGCCGCACCCCGAGAAGCAGAGTGAAGACTCAGCTTGTCTTTGCAAAATGAGTGGCGTCCTCCAGCTGCCCATGGCATAGTCACTCAGCAAACAATCACGAAGCCTAGACCGTGTTCAAGGTACTTTGACCAGCACTGAAGGGGAAATTTAAAGGTGGTTGGGAGTCTCTCTCTCTCTCTGCTATCTAGGGGCAAATTATCTAACGGGAAAAAAAAAAAGAGAGACCGACAAGACAGGTACAAACAAAGCCTCATGGGAATTAAGAGAGAGCTTTCAGCTGAGAGATCAAGGAGGGCCTCCTGGAAGAAGAGGCACTGAAGAGTGGACGGAATGGGGCAGGCTCAAGAGTTTGGATTTAGGGGACTGCACACGCAGAGGCAGGAAGGAAACTTCCAGAGGTCTGGTGAAAAACTGGACAAGTGGCCCCATGAGACCAGCATCCGGGTGTATGAAGGGGAGGGGCGCTGAGCTAAACGGCACAAGCCGGCCACTCTGCTCTTCACCGTAGTGGGTCAGGTTCTCATGTTCCCTTCCAGCGGGTTGAGATCGTCCTTCGCCGTCACCTCCCCTCAGTCTTTCGTCTTTTGCAGCTTAGGAAAAATGCTGTTTGGATGTAAGCTGAGGTGGACCCAGAAGTTTCCAGGAACAAAGCAGAAAGCCAAGCCTGTGAAGTCAACATCCGTAATGATACTTGTCAGCAGGCTGTGTGCCCAAGACGACGAGGGCTGGCTCCAGGGCCTGCCGGCATCGTAACATGCAAGGCTTTGTGCCCACTGCTGGCATTGCTGCGCGTGACCTCTGTGCACGGAGGCTTATTCGTTAGTATTGATGAAAGGCTGTTCAGGGGAACATTTTGTTAAAGCACCTGATCATCTTTTTTTTAATGTTTGTTTATTTTTGAGGGGGAGGTGGGGCAGAGAGAGGCAGGGACAGAGGATCCAAAGTGGGCTCGGCACTGGCAGCAGCGAGCCCGACGTGGGGCTCGAACTCGCAAACTGTGAGATCATGACCTGAGCCGAACTCAGATGCTCAACCGCTGAGCCACTTCGGCGCCTCTAAAGCACCTGCAGATCTATCAGTAGGAAAAGGGATCCATCCGTACAAGAATGGCCGAGAAGAAAAGTGTAACATTGTATGAAGATATATACTGGAGAGCCAGTATAAACATGAGGCACAACTTTATTGTCCATCTGTACCAGACCCGCCCCTAACATCTGAGGAGCCTGGGTCAAGAAAGCACATGGAGGCCCTGGTCCATGGCCCACCGTCTTTCCTTCCTGCCTCCAGCTCTCTCTTGGTAATTGAGAGGCCTGGTGCCTGTGGACACCCAAGCCGGCACATCCGAGCTCCCGGCATACCCCCAGCAAGCAGCCACTCCTTGGCTAGCCCCATTGGTGGTGAGATCCACCATCAGAAAGACAGATCCAGGGGTGACTGGGTGGTTCAGTCGGTTAAGCATCCAACTCTCGGTCTTGGCTCAGGTCATGATCTCACGGTTCATGAGTTTGAGCCCCGCGTGGGATTCTGTCTGTCCTTCTCTCTGCCCCTCCCCCTCCTGTGCTCGCTGTCACTCTCACTCTCTCTCTCTATCAAAAATAATAAATAAATAAACGTAAAAAAAGAAAGAAAGAAAGATCCAGGGAAGAGGCCTGTCCTGAGCTGTTTGGGCAGGAGATTTCAGAGTCCCAGTACCCAGACTGGGGGGACGTGGGCTGTCCCTTTGACCCCCAGGACTCCTCACCCCATAAGAGGGGGCATAGTTAGAGAAGGGTCAGAGCGGGAGCCAGGGCAGGGGCCCCCAGGGACCAGGTCTAAGTATGGCATTGATACATACTGACTTGGAAATTTGTTTGAGTATAAAACAATAAAGTGAAAAAAAGCATACTACAGAACCATGTATGTAGAATATTCCATTTTTCAAATTCACCACACGAATGCCCGGAAGGTTTTCTGTACTCCTCCCTGTTGCTACTGGTAGTTACTGCAGAGGGCTGGGGGAGGAGGCAGGGGGAGGCCTCGCGTGTTCTACTTTGCATAGTTCTGTGCTACGAGCATGTGTTGCTTGTGCATTAAAGTAGGTATTTCTTGTGACCAAAAGAAACAAAACAAAAGACAAAAAACATTCCTGGACCATTCCCGGACTGTCAGGAAGGTTGCTGTGGTCATGATCCCGAGACGTAATGAAAATTCCTGGGACACACGTGCTTTTGCACGTATCCGCAGGGCCTCGTCCCTGGCTTCCTCGGCAGATCCTTCACACGAGCGCTCCCTATCCTGCCTGCACATCTGGGAGCTTCTAAAAATAGATTCCCGGGCCCCGTCCCCAACTGAATTAGAACCTTCTGGAGGTGAGGCCCAGGAACCTGCGCTGGTAACCCAGGTGACTCTGATGACCAGCAAGGTCTGGGACTCACCAGCCTTGAAACACTAGTAGCCCAGGTATGGGCCATCCCATTTGGTAGATGAGAACACTGAGGCCCAGCACAGTTAACAGCCTCGTCTCCAGTGCTGGCTCCTCTAATAGAGCTCGTTTCTGTCTCCCAGCTGGATTAACAGGTGTCCAAAGAGGGCCTGTAGTCAGTGGCCCCAAACTGCAGGCTCTGGGATTTCAGTCATCCCACTGAGCCAGCTGATCGGCTAATTCATCCAGCAACTGTATTTGGGGGAGCTACTCCGTGCCAGGCACTCTTGTGGGTGCTGGCATGTCTAGAGATGCAAACCTGACCAACGAGGTGCTCACCCCCTTGCAGCTCACATTCTCCTGGGGGGTAAGGATGATGACCGGGGAGAAAAAGGAGGTGTCTTTAGGGAGAGGGAAATGTATGAGAGACTAAGGCAGAGTGGTGAGACAGGAGTGACAGGGGGTCAGGAAAGGCCCCTTGGGGCAGTGACATGGGAGCTGAGCCCTAAGTGACAGACCCAGCCATGCAGCATTCAGAGGTGCCCTGGTAAAGTGGGGGCAGGCAGGTGAGGCGCAGTGAGCCAACATAGAGCGTCGGCAGAAACAGTGAAGACAGTGGATTTTACTGGACTGGATCTGGGGCCATGAGCCCAGTTAGGGCTGCAGGTCACCCTATGTCTTGTGATGCTTCTCAAACCTGAGCATGCATCAGTATCCCCTGGGAGGCTTATTAATGCACAGGTGCTGGGCCCCCCTTTAGCGTCTGATTCTGTAGGTCTGGGGTGGGGCCCAAGATGTTGCATTTCTAACCAGCTCCAGGGGAGGCCGATGCTGCTAGGAACCACTTGCAGAACTACTCTTGTGTCGTAACGGCCTGTTAACCTGCCTGTCTCATCTGGTAGGCTCCTCTGGAGACCTCCTGAAGGCAGGATGACATCACGTTCATCATGGTGGCCCTAGTGCTTGGTGTATTAGCAGGAGCTCAAGAAATGCTTATGGTCCGGTGAATGAATGAGAGCATGGATCGTCAGCAGCACCAAATAATTCGCGTCAAACCCTTAGAACATACCAAGCACTTTGTAAATGTATTGGGTTCTCTGGAGGAAACAGAACCAATGGAATATGTATGTATATGTGTGTATACATATATACACATACTCATATATACATATATACACATGTGTACACATATACACACATGTACATATATACACATATACATGCATGCATATACACATATACATATACACATACGTGCATATACATACACACATGCACACATATACACATACGTGCATGTGTATATACATATGCACATATACACATGCATATATACACATATATACACACACATGCATACACATATATACACATATACGTATATGCATACTACACATATACGTATATGCATGCATATATATGCACACACATGCATATATACATAAATACATATACAAATATACACATACACATACACATATATACATACATATACATATACACATACATGTACATATACACGCACATACATATATACACGCATATGCACATATACACACATGCATGTACATGCACATACACGTACATATATACAGATTTGTTATAAGGAGTTGGTTCACATGATTATGGAGCCTGGCAAGCCCCACGGTCCGCAAGGTACATCAGCAAACTGGAGACTCAGAGGTGCTGATATCGTAGCTCCAGTATGAAGGCCAGCTGGCTGGAGACCTAGGAGAGCTGATGTTTCAATTAGAGTCCAAAAGTAAGAAAAGGCCAGTGTTCCAGTTCTAAGGCAGTCAGGAGGGATGCTCTGTTATTTGGGCCAGGGTCTGCCCTTTCGTTGTATTCAGGCCTTCAACTGCTGTAACGAGGCCCGCCCACATCAGGGAGGACAGTCTACTCAGTCTTCAGATTTAAATGTTCATCTCCTCTCCAAACACCCCCACAGATACACCTGGAATAATGCTTGACCGACTATCCAGACACCCCATAGCTCAGTCAAGCTGGCACAAAATTACAGTATATGTGTTTGTTTTTAACGCACACCTCTGATGAGGGTTGTACAGAGGCAGGGGGAGTAAGGGAGGTGCCGGCGCACGGAGGGGCTTCATTTTCCTGGCCCCCGGAGTCCAGGCCTTGCCAGGCGTCCGAGCCACAGGGAACCACGAGCCCCTCCAACCAAACCAGGAAGACGCCTCCCCGGGTGCCAACGCCTCCCCTCCGGCAGGTCCCTGGTGGGCTCTCCCTCCACACCCTGCCCCCAGCCAGTGCAGCCCCAGGGCCCCCAGCCCCGGCCCTCAGCCCCTCCCCAGCCCCATCTTGAACGCATTAGCCACCATGTTCGCGCTGGCTGGAGAAGACTGCATTTTCCATGCAGAGCGCAGGAGAGGAAAAACCTCACTGAAGGAATAGTCTCTCCTTTGTTCCCTCGAGCTCTCTGCTCCTCAAGCGGACCGCCCTCCCTGATGCCCCTATCTGATTTCAGGAAAGGAAAATGAAGCCAGGAAAGAAATGGAACAGAAGGCCTGGGTGGGTTTGAGTGGGGGAGGGGGGCCAGGAGAGAGGAACAGGTGAGGGAGGGATTAGGCCGGGTGGGAGTGGGGAGAGGAGGCCCCTGGGGGAACGGCCCAGCTGGCTCCAGGAGGACAGCCCCTCTCCATGCTGGGCCTTCTGAACTGGCCCCTCTCTCACAATGCTGGAAAGAGCCCTGGACTTGGAGTCCCAGTGTCTCTCCCCAGGCTTGTCACTCCACCTTCGGAGCCTCAGATATTAACTGCCTTTCCAGACTCAAAGCTGTCCTGGTGATCAAAATCAAGTGCAACTTAATCGCATCAAAAAGGACTCGTTGGGGGCGCCCGGGCGGCTCAGTGGGTTGAGCACCGACTTCAGCTCAGGTCATCATCTTGTGGTTCGTGAGTTCGAGCCCAGCGTCGGGCTCTGTGCTGACGGCTCAGAGCCCGGAGCCTGCTTCGGATTCTGCGTCTCCCTCTCTCTCTGCTCCTTCCCCACTCAGGCTCGCTCTCTCTTTTTCTCTCTCTCTCAAAAAATGAATAAACATTTAAAAAAAAATTTTTTAAGGGACTCATTAAAATGAAAAAAAAAAATCGTCCATGATAGGATTTCCTAGGACTCGAGGCCCAGGTCTTGCAGAGAGGGGCAGAGATTGCCCAGGGAGGGGTTGAAACCCACATCTTGCCTTTCCTCAGCACTCTGTGTGGGCCTCTGGGCTCAGGACCACCTCCAAGGGCAGGCCCTTCATTTGGAAGTTTCCTCTTTTCTTCTCCAAGCATCTGATGGCCCGTCCGTGCCCATGGCCTCTGCTTACCCCATCTGCTGCTGGGGAGCTAAGCTGTTCGCACCTGCCTTCCCAGACCCTCTAGAGCCCTGCCCCCTGCCCTCATGGTTTCCACCCCACCCCCTTGCTTTGTCCAGTGCTGCCACTGTCTGCCCTGAGGCCTCAGACCCAGCATTTCCCTGCTCTGGCTTCCGGTGACTCACTGGTCCTTCATGGGGCTGACCCAAGGAGCCTCCCGGTTTCCTTGCAGCTCTGCCCGTTGCCAGGCAACCGGAAACACCTGGAGCGCAGAGCTCCCTGTGCAAGTAGCTGTTGTAAGTGCAATGCACACAGAACAAAAGGATTTCTGTTCCCACGAGGCTGGGCCAGGGGACGGTCTTGTGCATTCAGTTAAACCACCAGAGAGAAACAACGTACACGGTGTCTGAGGGTCCACCCACCACGCACGATGAAGTAAGTTCATGCCCCAGACAGAGCATGAGCTGAGGAAGATGAATCTGCCCCTCTCTCAGTAGCCTTGGATGTCAGGTTCCTCTTGTAGCATGGTAATATATGGAATTTCTAAGGGTACTTTTATCTACGTGGGGTGTTTTGGCCTCACGCACTCTAGTTAGATGTCTGTGGTTATAAATACCTGAAACCTCAACCCAAACAGGCTTATACCGTAAAAAGTAGGTACTGCTTACGCATCGGAAAAGCCCAGCAGCAGTTCTGGCTTCAGGGAGAGCTTGATCCAGCGTTTCACAGTCTCATCAGGACGTGGGCTCTTTCTCTTGTTGCCTCTCTCAGCCCTGCCCCTCTCCGTGCATCAGCTCATACCTCCCGTCGCCGCAAGGTGACTGTCAGCCATCCAGGGCTTGTATCTACGTCCTATGGCATCCGGAGGAAAGGAACTCTTTGGTCCAAAAGGATGTCCTGAAATTCACTCCGATGGGGGTGACCCTGACTCCATCACTGCAGCCAGCCGCTAAAACTGGCCTAGCCTGCGGCCCCTAGAACGGGGAGCGGGGCCAGGTTCCCCGGCGCCCCAAACGAAAGTGAGGACTGTGGGAAGAGACACATGGGGACCAGGGAAGCAAGCAACATTGACTCTAAGTGGAAACTGGGTCACTCCCTTGAACTTCTCTGCGCAGACAATACTCGATTCCTCAGTAAACCTTTTTCCAGGCACTGAACTTGGGACTCCTCTTAGGTCTGAGGCAAACCCAAAAGCCCCCAGAGCTGCTCCTACTGCCATGGACTGTCAGCCAGAGGGTCAGCCCAGGCAGTAGGTACCTCTTTACCGAGGGCCTTCCGGACCACCCAATGCTAGTGTAGCAAGGCAGACGAGAACAATCTCAGTCCTCGAGGAATTATAACACTAACGCTCCGACCACAGCAGGCAGCAGGGATTACATGCTAGGTCATGTGGGAAAGTCTGGGGGGTAATCAGGGAGGGCTTCTTGGAGTAGGTGGGAATTTGGCCGTATCTTAAAGGGATGGTCTCAGGGTGGGCATGTGCAGGACAGTGTACTGGGGTATAGAAACAAAATGATTCAAGTTCTATTTAAGTGTATATTTTATCTGGAAAAAAAAAAACAAGATTACTGATATTTAACATACAGACTGACAGTTTCACGCTGGTATAATTTACATATAAATTTACACATATTGGAGGTGTGTGTTACCTTTTTTCGGATAGGAGCGTGTGTTTTACTTATTTTTTTTAAGTGTATTTATTTATTTTGAGAGAGAGAGAGAAAGAGCAGGGGAGGGACAGAAAGAGAGAGGGAGAGAGAGAACCACAAACGCCGCACTGTTGGCGGAGAGCCCCTTGCTCTCGAATCTGTGAGGATTCGATCTGTGAGATCGGAGGGCTCCATCTCACGAACTGTGAGATCACGCAATGAGCTGAAGTCAAGAGTCGGGCGCTTAAGCAACTGAACAACCCAGGCATCCCAGGGGTGTGCGTTTTAAAAGTTCAGAGACTAAAATTGCCTTGAAGGATGAAGCCAAGGCTAACAGAGGTCAGGATGGGTTCCCAGGGACCCTGTGGGAGAGCCCAGGCCTCGTCTCTTAGCCCGGGATCTGCTGGGAGCCAAGGAGCCCCACACCTTTCTTCCTCCTCCCCTGGCGAGGCCTCCCCTCCAAGGAGGGGTCCCACAGAGCTGTGGCTGGAGCCTGCGCCCGATTCTCCCATCCGCAGCAGGCCTGCTCCCGGAAGAATGCCGGGTGCCCACAGCCAGTGAGTCACAGCACACGGCCCGTGGAAATGGCCCGATGCTCACCATGACCTTTGGGGTTTGCTTTGCCGTCTGGGGCCCACCCCGGAGAGATCGGTGTCCTGCCCCCGGAGGCGCGACAGGCCCTGGGCCTGCAGATGCCTATATAAGGCTGAGGCCACAGGGGACGGTCAGGGCTGCCAGACCCCGGGAGCAATTTGTCTGGTCTCGGTGGTGACGCAAACATTTTCCCTGGGCTTGGGCAGTTACCCACTCGCAGTGAGATTGAATCATATCCTCAAAACCTCAAGCCCGCCAGGCGTACGTGATGCCAAGACCCAAGCGCAGTGAAGAGGGCTGACCCAGACCCTCACTTCACGGGACGCACAGAGAAAGCTGTCCCAGGAGAACCGTGGGGGCTGGGTCAGGGCCCTCCCGGGGCTTCAGCTTCTGCGTCGGTAACATGGGGACAGGACGCGCTGCCCTGCTGCCTCGTGAGATGCCGGCGTCCCCCTAGGAAATCAGGGCTGGAGAACGGAGATCGGGCGTAGGGCTGGCCTCTGTTCTTGGAGAAGGGCAAAGCCTGGTCTTGGGGCAAGTTTGGGGTCACGAAGACCTGGTGGGCTTAACCGCCAGATTGTTACACGCCGGCCATCGTCAGGACACGTGACTCAGTCTTACTTAGATACATCCCCGCTGTCTCTCCACGACTTGTAACATCTCTGACTTCCCACAGTGACAGTCCAGGGCTGGTTAACCCCACTTCGCAGCCAACAAAACCGAGATCTGGAAAGTTCAATGACTTCTCAAGGCCACACAGCAAACCAAGATGAAGACCTGGCTCCTACAATCCCAGTCCAAAGGCCTCTCCCTGTGTTGGGGGCCCTACCAAGCAGGCCACTGAGGCCTCAAAGTTCCACTCCATAAAATGGGCAGAGCTGTGAGAAGTCCACCTTGTCAGGCTGCCGGGGTGTTTCCTAGAAGACATATGGAGATGCGTTTTCTAGCAGACGGGAGCCTGCCGCACCTGGTTCTTCCAGAGACCCTGCAAGGTGTTCCTCAAAGGCACTGTTTCCAGAAAGCACTCACCATCGGGCAGTGATGAGGGCTTTCCCCTGGAAAGACTTGGTCACAACATTCATCTTGAAGACATGGTCACATATCAGGCTGACCTTGAAAACTAGAGCAGCCAGAAAAGCAAGGCTGGAGCCCAAGCTCCACCTACTGATAGCTCCCTCCCTCCCTCCATCCCTCTCTGTCTGTCCCTCCCTCCCCCACTCTCTCTTTGTCTCTGTCTGCCTCTGTGTCTCTGTCCCTCCTCTCTCTCTCTCTCTCTCTTCCTCTCCCTTTCTCCACTGCTCTGCCTTGCTGGAAAGAACGGAGCAGCCTTGACCACACAATTGCTCACAGAATTAAGTAGCCAAAAATCACGTCGTCTAGACAAACAGATTTTATGGGTCCAATTAATTCCTGCTGGTCAAAAATAGCCATGCTTAATAAGCAGATATATTTAGAATCTGTCATTATCTGGTTCCCAGGGGAGAAACCTCAGCTCTTATTTCATAAACTCTAATTTCAAACAGAGCTCAGTTAACCCCCATTTCAGACCTCGCTCTCTTTCCCGATCTCAGCGAGAAGTGGGCAGGAGTAGGGCCCGGGGTGGGGGGGGGTGGTAATCTGACCACTGGAAAAGTGGCTCCTGGGGAGCCTGAACCTCTGGGCCTGTCCCCTCTCACCGTTGTAAGTCAGAAGACACGATTGCTTCTTTGGGCAGCGTTGCCAGGGGCGGGGAGCTGCTGGGAGAGCAGGGGTCCAGAACCATCTCCTTGTGCCGGTGTCTCCCCTGCCCCTGGGCCCCGAGCTCCACGTCTACTGCCTGCGCCTCGGGGTCCGGGAGACCTCTAGGACTGCGTGAGCCGGGGCACCTCAGCTGTCCCTGCGAGGGCTTCGTTCTTGAGCCGCTATTAGCACTCAGGCCTGAGCAGAGGAGGCGGCTGCTGGCTGAGAACAGGACTGGAGGCCTAGAAGTTTCCAGATGCGCCAGAGGCGGGCGGATGGCGCCAACAGTGTGCGCAGGTGGAAGCGAAACCGCCTGCTTTCAGGGCTGCGTCTTACGTCCACACTGGGGTTCCGGCTGGCTCCCTGGGCCACTCTGGGCCGCCCCGATGGTGCTGCTCTCTGGTGAGCTGGAGATGAGGCACAGAAGGGGTTTGGGGGAGCTGTAAGGATAAGGCCTGGGGGCTGTCCAGGCTGAGCGGGACTCTCCCTGGCACTGCCGGGGCTTGCCCAGGTCGGGCGCGAGTGGTCGCTATTCTCTCGAAATATGTGTGCATGTAAGCAAGGTGTGTTGCTTTGCAGTGGGTGCATAACAAATCCGCACAAAGTGGAAGGCTTAGACGACCAGAAACTCTTCTCTCACAGTTCTGGAGGCCAAACATCTAAAATCAAGCTGCAGGCAGGGCCGTGCTCCCTCGGAAGGATCTAGGAGCGTCCCCTTCCTTGCCTCTGATAGCTTCCGGTTGACCCAGGCGTCCTTGGCTTGTGGCTGCATCCTTCGTAGCCCTGCCTCTCTATGCACATGGCTCTCTCTTCTCTCTGGGTCTCTCCTTTATGTTTCTCCTCTGAGGGCACCTGTCACTGGACTTAGGGCCACCTGGCTAATCCAGGATGACCTCATTTTGAGATCCCTAATTACAACTGCCAAGGGGCGCCTGGGTGGCTCAGTCAGTTGAATGTTCGACTTCACCTCAGGTCATGATCTCATAGTCCGTGAGTTCGAGCCCCTCATCGGGCTCTGTGCTGACAGCTCAGAGCCTGGAGCCTGCTTCAGATTCTGTGTCTCCCTCTCTCTCTGCCCCTCCCTTGCTCGCACTCTGTCTCTCTCTCAAAAATAAATAAACTTTAAAAAAATATATAAAACTTAAAAAAAACCCTGCCAAGACCCTCCTTCCAAATAAGGTCACAAAGGCACAGGCTCAAGGCAGAGGCCGCAGCTGGGTGGCTGCCCCTGGCCACCCTTTATCCCCACTGGCTTCCTTGCCCACTGCGAACAAAATTTTAGTGGCTCGCGGGTCGGCCACGAATGACCGCTCGGCACCATACCCCAGCCCCTGGGTCACCAGCTGAAAGACTGTCATACAAAGTGGGGAATGTATCACTACCGGTGGAGGGTGGTCTTGACCCACAGTCATGACTCCTTGACTCCAAAGTCACCCTTCCTCTGCCGAACGACCACCATTACCACCCTCCCCCATTTGGCAAACTCATAGTCATCCCTTAAGACCCAGCCCAAGCACGCCTCCTCCGTGATGTCTGCCCCGACCTCTTCTCCCAAGGACTACCTCCATCTCGTTTGTAACAGACTGCATGTGGTCTTCATCTCTGTATCTCTAGATCCTGGCAAGGACCCTGAGTAGGTCACAGACCCCATGGCTGAATACCGAGTGTCCCTCTCCGTGGGAGACAAAGGTCTACGTTGGGGGGTCTGCACGTGGCTATTCCTCTGGGATTTCCTCTCACCTTCCCCACCCCCTCCTCCCCTCAGCACTGCCCTCCGGGTCCCATCCTTGGCCAGGAAGGAGCACCTCCTCGAGGGTCGGTCTTTCACTTGTCTTCTCTTCCTTCCCAGGCTGGTGGTGGGTGCTCCGTTGGAAACCAATGGCCACCAGAAGACGGGCGATGTGTACAAGTGTCCAGTGACCCACGGGAACTGCACCAAGCTCAACCTGGGTAACGTGAGCCCCTGGTCTCTCTGCAGTGAGGCCAGCCATCGTCTGGGCCGGGACGGTCTTTAAGGCACATCCACGCCCACACGTCACACGGTCACAGCCACCCTGGTCTTGCCGCCCTCATTTTACAGATGAGCAGGCTGAGGCCGGAGAGAAGAAGCAACCGTCCCAGAGTCATACAGCTTCCAGGGGCCGGCTGGGATTCACACCTGGGCCCCTGGTGTTCCAGGCCGCTGCTCTTTCTGGCTCATCCTCTGCCCCTCAACACGGTTTCCACTTGTAGCAGGGGAAAACCGTTTCCTCTCTTTCCGGTTCTGCAGTAAGAGTAGCCAGTATTCATATATCTTCTCTAATCTTCACCCTGTGCCAGCCACTGCTTTGAGCGCTTTTAGGAATTTTGACTCATTTAATCCCCTCGACAATACGAGATGGGGGGACCTGCCCGGGGTCACCTAGGGAATCAGCGAGGCCAAGTTTCCAACCCACGCCGTCCTCAGTAAGCAGCGCTGCCTTTCTGAAATGAAGGCTTTGTCCTCACCGAAGAGCCTTTGTACGATCCGTGTGTGCGAGTGTGTACACATGCATGTGCCTCCGTTAAAACACACACTGACCCCGCAAAGCACTTCCACTTTGCGCTCAACCCTGGACAGTGGCTGGGCCGTCACGTTGCTTTCGGAAGGGAACGAAAGCTCCCTTAGGGCTGAGAAGCTGCAATTCCAGCCCTCCCATAAAGGACTGGCCTTTCCCCGGGCCAGGCCCCTTGGCCTCCCTGACTTCCAGGGAGGCAGCCTCTGCCCTTCACAGCGGCTGGGGGGGTGAAGGGAGGCAGCGTGGGCCCCGGTGGGGGAGACAGCAGAGCTTCAAGAGATAAGCAGATGAATCAAAGAGAAGGCCCCAGAACCCGGATCCCCAGGGCGGCCAGCTGTCCCCATCACGTGGTGCCGGAGGCTCCCGCCGTCCACATCTGCGTCAGCGCCGTGGGTGGGAAGTTCAAACCCCAGCACAGCCGGGGCCCAGACTTCAGTGAGGAAACAGGCGGGGGGCAGGCAGGAGCCTGGCTGGCGGCTCACGGAACCCGGGCGTCACCGCCCTGAAGGCACGGGCTTCCCAAACAAGCCAAGCTGGGTTCCTTCTTCCACGGGTATGCGTCCACGGGGAGCACACATCCTCTCTCTGAGCCTCTGTTTGCTCGTGTGCAAAGTGAGGAGGGTGGACTCGAGGACCCTAGGATCCATTCCAGGCCTAACGTGTCCCCAACGCTTCCTGAGCACCTCGTATGGGCGCCCTGCTAGTTTCCGGGGATCCAGCAGGGAGCAAGAAGCCAAGAGCTCTGCTGGGAGGGAACGATAAGCTAGCAGACGAACGAGAAAGCAGTAGCGATAGACAGGGACCTGCTATAGGTAGGAACGAATGCTGTGTGAAAACCCAGGGCGCTGTGACAAGAGAGGCTGGGCGGGGAGGAGGTGGGGAGGGGATTCTACCTTAGCAAGGCGGTCAGGGGAGGCGTCTTTAAGCAGGTAACATTTGAGCAAAGGTCTGATGGCGAGGAGTCAGGTAGAGCCAGAGCATTCCAGGCAGCGGGAGAGCCAGTGCAAAGGCCCTGGGGTGAGAATGAGGTTGCTCTGTTGGAGGACAGAAAGAAGGGTTGAGTAGCTGGGGCGGAGGGAGGGAGGAGGGGAGTGGGAAGGATGAGCACTGGGCTCGGGGCTGGGGCCACCGAAAAGAGTTCCTGGTCCAGGTGGGGACACAGACACACGAACCCATCAACCCATCGTTTCATTTTTCTCTACTGCTCTGCCTTCCAGTGTGGATCCTATTTCCCTCCAAAGGAGGAGGAGCCCCTGCTGGCAGGGAGAGACATGAAGCCGTCAGACCCTGGCAAACATGCCTGAACTGGGGCTAAGCTGGGAGGGGGCGGGCAGCAGAGCGAGTCAGAGCGGAGGAAAAGTACCAACCAGGAAGCCCTGCATTTGAGGAGTGTTCCTTTTCCTGTCACTGAGGAGAAAGTACAGAGCGGGAGGACCATCTGTCGGCTCATCCCCACGATGGAAAACGCTGGGCTGGGAAACCTGAGTCCTGGGTTTTCCTACGGCCTTTCCAGGCCACGAGCCGCAGCAAGCCAGGAATGTTCTTTCTTCTCTCTCCAGGGAAGGCTAAGCGGGTGGCAGACATTCACAACTCAGTATGAAAAAGCCGATCACTGGCGCTTTCTTCCCGACACCTGGATGAAGTCGGGGTTTTAATGAAGGGCTGAGGCTCTCAGGCAGAGGAGGTGATTCTGGAAGGCAGATTCTGTGTGAGGTGGGGCCTGTCCTCAGGGTCCTCAGACAGTCCCGCTGAGAAAGACGTTACTCTCTCCTGTTCACAGAGGGGCAGACCGAACCCCAGGAGAGAGTAATGGCTGCCCCAAGTCCTCGAGGCCCATACGCAGCAAAAGCAGGACTTAAGCCCAGGTCTTTCTAACTCCAACACAAGGGTCTTCCGTGCTAAGCTCACCTGCTTCCGGGCGGGCAGTCCCCTCCGTCACTGAGGCCAGGAGGAAGGAGACAGGGCATGGGGAGGGGAGGGGACGGCATGCCTCTGACTCGAATGCAGGGCAGAACTCCCCCAGCCACTGAGGGGCGGAGGTTGCCCAGCCAGGGCTTCAAGCTTCCTCTCCAGGCTTCTCACGACCACCCCACTGCCACCACAGCCCTGCCACGAGACAGGGCAGCTTGGGATGTCATGGCGCACAGCCTGGGTTCGAGGCCCCGCTCTTCTCACTGACCAGCTAGTGGCCTTCTAGACATCACTGACCCTGTCTGCATCTCGACTGCCTCCTCTGTTAAATGGAAATGTTGACTTCGGGGCGTCCCAAGACCAAGAGGCAGTCCTGACAGGGCCCGTGTGGACGGCGCTTTGTAAATGATAGGCGTTATAAAAACACAGGGTTGTTACTCTTCTTGTCTCTCTGGCGTCTGTGCACAGACAAAACAAAGCAATCCCAGTCACTCGTAACACAGCCAAGAGGGGCTGGATTTCAAAAGGAGCCTCACTACAAACTGAGGGGACCCAAAGAGAAGAAACAACAAACACAGCCGCCCCGGCCCCCAGCCCCAAGCACAGTCAGGCCTGGCCTCTGCTGATGCCCGGTCCCAGGCCCTGCTGGCTTGTGCCTCTTCACACTTCCAGTCACCACCGAAGCTAATTTAGCAAACCGTTCCCGGTGGAGGCCACCCAAGTCCTCGGAGGTCCGCAGGGAAGACCTCGAGTGCTCCTGGCGGTTCATGAAGATTGACCTGCTCTGGGTTTAATGAGATGCCCGACTCGCTTTCCCCTAAACTCTGCCCCCTGCCATGTGCCCATACACGTGTGTACACACACACACACACACACACACACACACACACACACACCCCAGCACACCTGTGAGGAATTCAAGCTTGCTTCCTTCCCTTCGGCAGCTTGGGAAATCACTTAGGAAAACCTTAACAGAATTTTGTTGAGCGGTTCGATTCTGCCACAACCCTCTCCCAACACTCAGTCGGCTTATGATCCTGCCTAATTAGCTGTCTTGGCGGCCAACCACAGAGTGACATTCTGGCAAGACCGTAGGCACCTGCAGAGAGGGCTCTTGCTACCCTCGAGAGTATGGGCTGTCCCGTGTCAGCTTACCCGGTGAGCGGAGGAGCGGCGTCGCAGGCAGGACACGCTCAGCTAAGATCTGAGGGCAGACTGGCTTGCGGGGAGATGCGAGGGGACACTGCAGAGAGGAAGCCGGCCTAAGTCGGGCGGTCTGGGAAGGGCAGGACGGAACACGAGAGGAATGCTAGCGACCAGTCGGGTGTCTGGAGGAGGGAAAGCGCTGGGCGAGGCAATGGAGAGTTGCCCTGTGCTTACCGCGTGACCTTGAGCAGGTCGCTTGGCCTCTCTGAGACTCGGTTGCCTTGCCTCTCAGGGAATTGTGAGGAAGTAATGAGACCGTTCCAGGCAAGGCCGTAGTAAACCGTGAAGGGCTGCACGGACGTGCAGGCGAGCGAGGGCGCCAGAGGGGCAGGGGGATTGAGGAGGCCTCTGCCTGGCCCCGACCCTGCCACAAAACACCTCTGGTGGCCGATGGCAGCGGCAGGTTCTGGGGCTGGGTGGGGGCTGGGGGGCCACAGGCTAAGCTTCTCCCTCCCACCCCAGGAAGGGTCACTCTGTCCAACGTGTCTGAGCGGAAGGACAACATGCGCCTCGGCCTGAGCCTGGCCACCAACCCCAAGGACAACAGCTTCCTGGTAAGAGCCACCCGCTCCACCCTCTCTCCAAGCCCCTGCCCCTCCTGCTCCCACGAACCCCCTGGTCGGGGCCAGGAGAGGCAGGGGGCAAGTTCACGTGTCCTGACACGCACACTTGCCCTCTGCCCACCAGGCTGCCATCCGCACAGTCAGGGAAACAGCACCCCCACTGCTTCCTGCCTGTGCCCGTCTGCCAGCTGTGCCCTTGGCTTCTGAGGGGACAATCCCGCAGGAAAACGTATTGAGCTCTTTCGAGTGCAGACCGTTGGGGATGGGGGGCGGACAGCCTGAAAGGAACAGGAATAAATAAGGACAGCCAGTGGTGTGGTGGGGGCCTCTCCCTCCTGGAGGGCCAAGTTGCTGAGGCGGAGCCCAAACCTGTGCTCCAGGTTCCATCAGAGAAACAGGACACACCACACACCCTAAGAAGACTCTGCAGGGAAGCCATAAATGAGAAAACACAGATTTACTACAACTAAGGGAAGAGATACAGAGTGACAGGCCACCCAGACCGTGCGGGGTTCAATGGGAAGGCTTTCTGGAGGAGGTGTTTGATCTGCTTTTAAAGACAAGACAATGGGGGCACCAGGCTGGGCTCAGTCAGTTGAGCGTCTGATCTCACGGGTTCGGGTTCGTGAGTTCGAGCCCTGCGTTGGGCTCTGTGCTGACAGCTCAGAGCCTGGAGCCTGCTTCAGATTCTGTGTCTCCCTCTCTCTCTGTCTCTCCCCTGCTCCCACTCTCAAAATAAATAAGCATTTAAAAAATAAATGAATAAAATAAAGAAGAGACCGTGGGCCTTAGCAAGGAAGAAAGCAGAGGAGGTACGTGCACTGAAGTCCTGGGGACATTTATGCATTTAAATAATAATGTTTTGAGCACTTAGATGTGCTGAGCAGAATGCCGGGCACTGGGCAGTCAGCAGTCGACAGAGCCCCTGCCCTCCTCGGGCTTAAATGCTGGTCAGGGGAGAGCCGATAAGCCAGTGCGTAGTATAAACGCAATGCTGGGGCAGAAACGGCTGCTCTCGGGGGACTCTGCACCCTGCCCAGGCGAGCGCATGTGCGCTTCGCACACAGTCAGCAAGTGTGGGTGGCATCACGGCGGGCACTGCCTGCTTCCTGCCACCATGAGCTGGGTGATGCTGGGGATTCAAAACAGACTTCTGCTGGGACTGATAGTTCTAGAAACAGCTGCAAGAGAGGATTTCAGAGAGAAATTACTCAGGAAGCCCGATAAAATAAGCCACTCATTTTAAGATAGGAGGGCTCGTGCCACTCTTCGTTCTTGTCCGACGGCATGTTTCTGTGGACAGATCGGGCGTCCAGGGTGTGGAGCACCCGACACAAGGACAATGAGGTGACCCGGCTGCTCGGGGGCTTGAGGGGAGCATAGCAGCCCTGCCAGGGAAAGTCCCGAGAGGCCTCGGTGTAGGGGCGGCCCACAGCCTTTCGCCATCCCAACCAAGGGCAAACAGGACCCTGGGCCCTGTCCACACACAGACCCGTCAGGGGCTTCACTGCTACTCCCTTTTCCTTCTGAGGCTCCTTGTCATCCTCCTACCAAGTTGATCTCACCTACTTCACAAGGTGGGATGAAAGCCCGAGAAGGATGGTGCGATACACCCCCTGGGGCTTCTGTGGGTTGGTTAGGTCCCTGGTTTGTAAATGGAAACCTTTTATAAAATGGTTTATTTATTTATTTTAAGAGAAAAAGGCAGTGCATGCCAGGGGAAGAACAGAGAGAGAGGGAGAGAGAGAATCCCAAGCATATTCCTCACTGTCAGCGCAGAGCTGGATGCAGGGCTCAATCTCACAGATCATAAGATCATGACTTCAGCTGAAATCAAGAGTTGGATGCTTAACTGACTGAGCCACGCAGGTGCCCCATAAATATCAACCTTTGTTCTCTCATTCGCTCATTTACTCATCCATTCCTCCTTCACCCATCAGTCCATCCCCCAACCAATTATCTCTCCGTTCATCTATTTATCCATCCACTCATTCATCCTTCCATCCATCCCTTCCTACACCCCCCACCATCCATCCACCCAACCATCCAACCATCATCTGTCCATTCATTATCCATCATCTATCCACCCACTCATCCATCCATTTATCTACCTATCCATGCATGCATCCATCCATCCATCTACCCACCCATCCATCCATCATCCATCCATCCATTATCCATCACCCATCCACCCACCCATCCTTCCATCCACCCACTCACCCATCCATCCATTCATCTATCCATCCATCATCTATCCATCCATTCATCCATCCATCATTCACCCACCCACCCATCTATCCACCTATTCCTCCATCCATCATCCATTCATCATCCATCCACCCATCCCTCTATCACTCTAGCCATCATCCATCACCCACCCTCCTATTCTTTACTTTCCCCTTACTTCCAGAAATAATTTGCTGCAGCTTCAAGAAAGGATACAGATAAAACAAAACCTTTAAAGTCTGAGTTAAAAAAGAAAGTTAATTAAAGAAAGGTATTTGAAGTGGAATAATTATTTTTCCAAACCAAAGGAAATTACAGCACAAAATTTAGTCCTAGGTTTCCTGGCACCAGTACAAAAAGGAGACATGGAGCTGGGCTTTCATTTTTAATGACTCTGGCTCTGAGGACTTATCAGTCTTTAAATCAGGAGCTGACATCAATGTTTTGGGCAGCAAATTTCAGAAAAAAAGAGAAACATTCTTTTTTCTTTCCCCACTAAGAGTCATTGGCATGTTCTTGGGACCTGGAAGTCTTTTCAGTAAGGACATTCAGGTGACCTCTTCAAACAGAGAGGCTCTTCTAGTGACCTTGAAGGGTCCACCCCCATGGATGATCCCGTGTGGTGGGTGGGGTGGGCAGGTAGGGTAAAGTAGAGGCACGACTCTAGATGACGGACTAGAGAATGGGACCCTTGAAAATACAACAAAGGACGCTTCTAAAATTACTTTTTTTCTATTCCACCTGAAACCAAGGGAACTAGAACACATTATGGCAAGAAAGACTTCAGTTAGACTCCAAGAAGACTCTCTAAATCCTTGGAGGACCAATAGTCAGAGGATGCTTTGGGTCATGGAGGTTGGGCTGGGCCAAAGGTATGGGGCCTGGACACTCCCTCCTGACCGGGGGTCTGGACTGTGCTTCACAGGCCTGCAGCCCCCTCTGGTCTCACGAGTGTGGGAGTTCCTACTACACCACAGGGATGTGTTCGAGAGTCAACTCCAACTTCAGGTTCTCCAAGACAGTGGCTCCAGCTCTGCAAAGTAAGTAGCTTCAAATCTGCAGACCCAGGTTGAGTGGCTGACTGTCACGGGAGGCTCTGAGCTCTGATCACCACCACCCTGCAGCCGAAGAGCAGCCCTGGGTCTCTGGCCCCGCCCTGCTCCAGAACCTGCGGGTTACCCACTTCAGAGTGATGGCTGAGGTTGTGAAGACAGTCCTGGCAACCAGAGAGGCTCACTGCAAACCCACTGCGAATGGGGAAGAGGTTGGTGGGCCACTATGTACAGCAGGCAAGCTGTGCACAGCACACCTCGGGAAGTTGTTCACTTAGACTACAATGTGAATGGTGCCCTCTGATGTTATGCAATGCAGTTGCCTATAGGTGGAAGGCCAAGGAAAACAGAAATATCCCTGGTAACAGTCCCCTCCAACTGGTGTTCCTGGGTATCAGGAAGCTCCACCCAGCTTCCCCAGAGCCTCATGGAACACAAAACCTCCCACTCACTCCCCACCCGCCGAGAAAATCTGGGGAAAAAATGTTCAGACCTTGTCTCCTGCAAGCCCAAACTACTTGGCTCCGAGCCTCACTATTTCCTCTGGGCTGAATACCATCACCCAAGCAGCTGCTAACCGTTTTATTGAGGGTGAGGGGATTAGCACCTCTGGCTGACAGCAGCCTCCCTGCAAACAACGTGGCCCAATCGGAGGTGGAAGGATGGTGCTTGGTGGGGGTAGGGAGCATCAGCCAGCAGGGGCTGGAAAGTGGTTCTTTTAAGGGTAAGGAGGAGGTGTTGATTCTATGCTCCCAAAGGGGCCGAGAGAAAGGAGGTGCTGTGGCTGGGGAGGTGGGCCGAGGTCAGTCACATGAGCCGTGAACAGGGAACCTCACCGCAGGCCAACATATGACCATCTAGGCCTCCGGAAGCTCCTCTGGTGGAGGCCTGCTCATCTGGCTGGGAGTTTATCAAACACAGATCCCAGGGCACCCCCTTTGGAGGCTCTAACTCAGTAGGTCTGGGACAAGCCCCAGGGTGTGTGTGTGTGTGTGTGTGTGTGTGTGTGTTCACTGGAGTGTTCAGCCCCGTTCAGAACCACAGATCTAAAGCAAAGTTCTTCCCAGAATGCTTCAAAAGAAAAACATGAAATTGCAAGAAAGAAATCAGCAATAATAAATGAATTCTAATAATAAAGATGGCTTAAGAATAAGAGAAAGCTAGATTAGGACCCTCCCCCCCCCAATTAAGGAATTTCTGCCTCGGTCACCACCGTGGCCACCGGCACCGCACAGCTGCTTGGTCCACAGGCGTGGAGCTAGACCAGCCTGGAAAAGAGCAAAGCTCTCTGGTGCTGTCAGCCCTGAAGTATTGGGCCATCGCATGCTGCACACGCCGTGCGGGTGGGGACAAGAATGTCTATGCAACTCTGAAGCAGCGGTGATTCCGAGTCTCCAAGTCGCCCAAACGCTTCTAAAATGCCCTCCCAAACACAGAGCCTGCCACAGTCATCCAGGCTCAAAGCCATCACTTTCTTATCTCTGATTCAGAGCAAAGGTCAATGCACAAATGCTTGACCCGATGATGTC
The DNA here is from genome assembly GCA_030068075.1 of Paguma larvata. Lineage (NCBI taxonomy): Eukaryota > Metazoa > Chordata > Mammalia > Carnivora > Viverridae > Paguma > Paguma larvata. The sequence goes on along the minus strand of CM057827.1, from coordinate 106,330,648 downwards.
TTCGTCACATTCCCAAAGTAGTTTGCTTTAAAAAATAGAAAAAAATTAAAAGAGGGTCCGTTGAGATTCCTTGAGCACTGACTTTGTGCTCAGCCCTTTAGAAGCCTCCTCTCTCGATTCTTCATGACGACCCTCTCTTATCATCACACCTGTTTTACAGCAGAGAACTGACCCCGAGAGGTTAGGTGACTTGCCCAAGGTCACACAGCTAGTGCTCAGCCAAGCCAGGAGTCAGACAGTCTGATGCTTGATCCCACAGTCTTAGCCAGCACACCATACCGCTCTCCTAAAAAGTGAAACTCATCCATTTGGACTAATGTGGCAAGTGCAGCCTGCCCAGACAGTAAAACAAATGACAGGGAGCTAGTGATCTGGGCAGGATGGCTGCCTCAGACACATTAACCCAGCCGGGGGGTAGGTCAGTCCCTGATGAAGAACAGAGGCAATCAGGCTGGAGTTAAGCTTGGTTCAAACAGCCAGGACAGAGTGGTGGAGCAGAGCCAGGAATTCCTCATCATTCATGTTGCCCAAATCAGCCACTAGCCCAAGGACAGCTCCCCAGGTAAGGGAATTATATCCATATGACAGGGTCCTTCTTCTATTGCCCTCTGGGCACTCCTGTGGAGGATGAGAGACTGAGGGCAGATGCTGACTCACTGGGCAGCCTTGACCATGTCCCCACTTCCCAGGGTGCCAGACCTACATGGACATCGTCATTGTGCTGGATGGCTCCAACAGCATCTACCCCTGGGTGGAGGTTCAGCACTTCCTCATCAACATCCTGAAGAAGTTTTACATCGGCCCTGGGCAGATCCAGGTGAGCGGCTCTGGGACCCTCTCCTCCTCCGAACGGGGCTCCCCAAACCTTTGGAAGACCGGTGCCCTGGGGCAGGGAGGAGCATCTTTGCATGTGCTGGCAAGGTGTAGTTGCGAGGGCCCTCTCCAGGCCCCGAGCCCAGGACACCCATCTCTGCTGGGCACATCCGGGGACAGTTGGCGGCGGGGAGGCCCCGCTTCACTCATCCAGCCTATCTTCGGGATAGATGCCACCTATTAAGATAGACTTTAACCAAGTAACCAGGTAGAGCGAAGGTAGGAAACTCACGTAGAACCCTGCTGAGCGAGGCACAGGGGAGGATTAGACACAGTGATCTTGAGAGAAGACTCGGGGTGAGGTCATAGCCGACTGACATATAGGAGGTACAAGGTGGCAGATGTTAAGTCTGTCTAGGAAGTTATTTTCTAACAATTACAGCTGTTCACAAGGGAGTGGGCTTCCTCAGGAAGTAATGACTTCCCATGACGGGAAGATCATCTTTAGGATATAGTGGGTGAAAGTCCCGCATCAGAAAGACACCAGATAAACTCGGGGCCCATCCAACAGAAAGGCTTTCTCATGCTAATCCTACTGTAATTCTTTTAAGGTTTTTTGTTTACTTTAAGGCTATGAATTCTGTCTATATCTTATCAGCCCTGGGGATAAAAGAAACTCTTCTAAGTTTCAAGGAAACTTAGTTCCAGCATTTGGTGGAAAATGCCACGTCCCTCGGGCCACGTCGCTCCTAATATTTTAGGCTTCAATTCTATGCACCAGCAAGAAACAGAATCTGTTGGGCTTTTCTTTAAATCACAGCCTCCCCTCTCGAGATGCACCTTCCACCTGTCTCACCAAGCCGTCCATTCATTCCTAGAGCTTTCAGAACTGCTTGCTTTCCCAGTTACCCTTCAGCCTTCCTCATTTTCGAACAGTCACAGAGAGACAGCTCCAGGGAGCCTCACCTCCAACGGTCCAGCTCTCAGGGGTCAAGATGATCTGTCGTCCTCTCTCCCGCCCTGCAGGTTGGGGTTGTCCAGTATGGAGAAGACGTGGTACATGAATTTCACCTCAATGACTACAGGTCTGTAAAAGATGTGGTAGAAGCTGCCAGCCACATCGAGCAGAGAGGAGGAACAGAGACCCGGACGGCATTTGGCATCGAATTTGCTCGGTAAAAAAAAAAAAAAAAAAACTAATATAATTTACTTAAATTTCAGATAACCGTTCTAGTTACAAATTGGTGTATAACAATCCTCTACAAAATTCCATACTTTGAGACAGTAATTTATTAACCCCTCAAATTTCTGGGGGTTGGCTGGGCCCAGCTGGTCAATTCTCTCTTGGCAGGTGTCTCTCCTATGGTGGTAGTCTGGTGTGTCAGCTAGTGCTGTAGTCACATGAGGGGTTGACTGGACCGGACATCCAAAATGGCGCACCCACATGGCTGGCAGTTGGCTGGGAGCTGTGGGCTGGTGACCTGAGCACCCACATGTGGCCATGTGGCTCAGTTTTCTCATGGTGCAGTCACTGGGCTCTGAGAGGGAGCGTCGCAAGAGAGCTTTCCAGAAGGCCCATGCAGGAACTCTGAGATTGCCTATGACCTAGCCTCCAGAGTTCCGGATATAACTTCTGCTGTATTCTATTGATAGAGTGAGTCATTAAGGCCAGCCCAGATTCTAGGGAAGAGAATTGGATTCTTGATGGAGGCATGGCGAGGTCACATCACAGAAGAATGTTTGGGATGGAGGTATTGTTGCAAACAACTATGGAAAACAGGCTCTGCCACAGAGACCCTATAAAAAGTATGTAGGTTCCTTGAGGGCAGGATCTCTCTGGGGAGTATCTGTCATCAGTGGACTGTGCGGAACATCGTTAAGTCTGACGTCTGAGGTTGTAGAGTCACGAGGCTGCCTCCTTACAAATCACACCAGAACTGACTCACAATGATAACGAAGGTTACCTCTAGACAGTGCCCTCCCAGATGGCACCGTGCTGACTCCAGTGAGACTGCCATTGCTCAGAATGCCGTGCTCACCCCCACCGAAACCAGTGAGTGATTTTAGAAGCAATTCCCCAAAATCTTTCAAGCTGAGGCCTTAACTCCTAAGGCATATAGATTTTAAATGTATACATTTTACACCTACAAATATGAGTTCTGCTATGTCCATTGAGACCACTGGCCCAATTCTCTTACAAGCCTACCTCACACAGGATTAGCCAAGGTGTTTAACAGAATTCCACAATGTGAGAGCTACTTAGGAGTAATATGATTTCATGTGGTCAAATTATGACTTTTTTTCTTTTTCTTTTAATATTCATTTATTTCTGAGAGAGAGAGAGAGACAGCGTGAGTAGGGGAGGGGTAGAGAGACAAGGAGATGCAGAATCTGAAACAGCTCCAGGCTCTAAGCTGTCAGCACAGAGCCCGACACGGGGCTCGAACCCACAAACCAGGAGATCATGACCTGAGCCGAAGTCAGAGGCTCAACCAACTGAGCCACCCAGGCACCCCACATTTTTTTCCAACCTTACAATTCCTTATAATAAACTTCCGTTTGCTGATAAAACTTGCTCAAACTTTTTTCCTAAATGAACCTCCCTCTGTGTGAAGATGGCTTTTACTCATCATCTTGAGGAACGGGCCATTTTGCTCTGTTGCTGTCACTGGGATGAGTCCCTGGGGCGTCAGCAGGCCCTTGTGAAATTGCTGGAGCAAGAGAGAAAGCCCATGCCCACTGAGCTGTTGCTTCCTCAGCATGAACTCAGTGACTCATACGGGGATACAGCTGACCACCCCCCCAGATCAATTACGAGTGTGTGACCCAGCAAGCAGCTTGAACCAGTCGTGACGCATGAGCACCAGTGGGCTATGCAGTCCGCATCTCAAGTGAGGTTCGAAATCTGACCTTCTCAGCCTGCCAAGTCCCAAATTACAGGGGGTATGTTTTAAGGGAAAAGGTTTGCTCTCCTCACTTATTCACGATGCATTTTTTTCTGTGCACCTGCAAAAGTACAAAAAGATCCAGGCCATGGACTTGACAGGTTATCAGAGATGGTAATCTGTAGCTCCTGGCCCAATAGGGAAACTCTGAAAAGCATCAACCTAGCTCGGTAAGGAGAAGAGGGTAGGATCCAAGGCAGGATTGCCAAGAGGGGCTGGCATTTGGCTTGTTCTAGGAAGACCCCAGGATTCAATTGGGACAAGAGGAAAGGAGACCTTCCACCCAGCCAAGGGTAGAAGAGGGGGAAAGTCAAGGGGGAAACATAAATGCTCATGTTTAGAGCCTTTTGAGCATGGTGTGGGGTTGCTCAAAACTGGTTGAGGCGGGGGGTATTGGAACCAGTTGTCAGGATGATAAGGTCATAGCTAAAACAACCATGTCTGGCCACTGAAGGGTCTTAGGCTTGAGAGCTGTTTTTATCAGATATGCACATAAAGGTGAATCTAAGAGTCATGTCTGGCTTGGGGGCCATGAGGATAATGATGTCATTCCATCGTAGTTCGTGCAACACTTTTTATTGAGGGGAGCAAGCAGGAAGAAGGGCTTAGAAGGACAGAAGATGAAAGGGTCAGATTACGACGGGCTGGTGGGCCATTCTCAGAACCCCAGAGAAATGGGAACCAGTGAGATTTTGAGCAGAAAAGAGATGTAATATGGCCTATTTTCCATAGATCATTCTGGCTTCCGGGTTCACGGAAACTGTTGTAAGTATAAGGCTCTCGCTGTTCTTAAGGAACTTATAATCTGATTTACAAAGGAATAAATGCAAGTCTTTTTACTCAGTAGAAAAATCACAATTTTAAATCTAATGATTCATGTCAATATTTACCCCATTACAAATGCATACAGATATTCACATAATCCTACTGTAGGGAAATATGAACCTGAAAAATTTATTGACTCTATATATAATAAAAACTGTTTTTCCCCTGACATACTCTTTTGCATGGAGTTTCATGCCTTGGCCTCACCCTTCCACGAGTTTATGGAAACATCTAGAATCTCCTTTGAGGGACTAGCAGAGGTCTTCCTCCACTGGGTCAGGCTTAAGCTCAAAGTTCAGGGCAATCATATCAAGCGTACCTCTGGCCTCCTTGAGTTCACGGCTCATATTAAAATTCAAGGTTGTTGTTTTTTTTCTTTAAATGTTTATTTTTGAGAGAGGGAGGGGAGGCAGAGGATCTGAAGCAGGCTCTGAGCTGACAGCAAGGAGCCTGATGTGGGGCTCGAACTCACGAACCATAAGAACATAACCTGAGCTGAAGTCAGATGCTTAACCAACTGAGCCACCCAGGTACCCCCGAGGGTTTTGGGTTTTTTTAAGTCAGTATATCCACAGTATCACAGAGCTGAGGGAATGACGGATGGTCTGTTTCTCTTCACTGGGGGCTTGAAGATGCTCTGAATTAACTTATTCCAGCTTTTGTGAACTCGTCAACACCTAAATCATGCGTGTCAGCTTATCAGCTTCCGTGTAACAAGAGAGTACCTGTGGGAACGAGCTGAACCTCACATTGCAGAGCTTAACTCTATGGGTCAGACCCCAGAAGAGTCAACACAGAGTCTAAGGGAAGCATTTATTTTTAGATCCTTATCAGAAAATTCTATTGCTGGGCCAGACTTTTGGTCCAGACCTTGTCTGTCCTCACTCAGAACCTCACGGTCTAAGAGGGCTGGCCACAAAGGCACCAAGACCCGACGATGGTTCCACAGCATCTCAACCCAGCCGCTTCTTTGGTTTGGGATCCCAACCCTATTGGGTTGCACCCCGGGGGAGCCGAGGGGGCTCGGCCCCGCATCTGTGGCAGCCCCTCCGGAGGAGCGCTGGGAGCTGCCGCACCCCTACGTCCCTCTTGTGACCCTCCCCTGTGCTCTGGTCTCAGCTCAGAGGCTTTCCAGAAAGGCGGAAGGAAAGGGGCCAAGAAGGTGATGATCGTCATCACAGACGGGGAGTCCCATGACAGCCCAGACCTGGAGAAGGTGATCCAGCAAAGCGAGAGAGACAACGTGACCAGATACGCTGTGGCCGTGAGTCCTGCCCCGCCTGTCCCGCCCTCCGCCCCTAGACACTTTGCCGTCAGACCCCTGGGGACTCCCAGGGGCATTTTCTGGGTAGTGAGAAAGCCGCCCAGGCCCCCGGATTGGTCTCTTCTGTTCTTAGTCCTCTCCTAAAGAGCACCTTGGGAATTTTCTTTCAGCGCCGTCCAGGGCTATCCACAACAGCTGGGGACAGGCGGGGGGTGGGGAGAGAGTTCCTCCATTGCCAAAACCTCAAAACGCTAGAAAACACCCCCAGGCCACCCAGCCCCAGAACGCTGTCTTAGAACAGGGGCCTTGTCCGGCCCCTACAAGACAGCCCGTTTCAAACTGCAAGCGGGACCCCAAGTTCTGCCCATGGTAACTAAACCAGGGGCTCCAGCCACGCGGGGTCAGGGGCTGCGGCGGTGTGGGGAGGTCTGTGCTATGTCCTCGTGTGTCGCCCTGCCCCCGTTCCCTGGCAGGTCCTGGGCTACTACAACCGCAGGGGGATCAATCCGGAAGCTTTTCTAAATGAGATCAAATACATCGCCAGTGACCCCGATGACAAGCACTTCTTCAATGTCACCGACGAGGCGGCCCTGAAGGACATTGTCGACGCCCTGGGGGACAGGATCTTCAGCTTGGAAGGTGAGGGATACATACCAAGAGGGGTCTACGCTCCTGGGCTCACATCCGGTGAACCCCGTGGAGCAAGATCCAGGCCCACAACACGGAGAGCTGTAGCAGGAGCTCTCATTTTGTGATAAAGGCAGCGGTATTCTGTGCCAGACCTCACAGACAGCCCCGGATGGAGGCTGAGCTGACGCTCTCCTTCTACCACTGGGGAACCAGAACCTCCTAAGACCTAAGTGACTTGTCGCAGCTTCCACCGCCTTGGGAAGAAGACGGGCTTCGAACCAGTGTTTCCAGATTTAGCAAATACAAAATATGGTATCTGTGGAAGACTTATACCAAGAAATTATCTGCTGGTTGTCTGAAATTCAAATTTATTTATTTTTTTTAATTTTTTAAGGCTTATTTATTTTCAAGGGAGAGATAATGCGAGAGGGGGAGGGACAGAGAGTGAGGGACAGAGGATCTGAAGTGGGCTCTGCGCTGACAGCACGGAGTCCGACTCGGGGCTTGAACCCGCAAACCGTGAGATCATGACCTGAGCTGAAATAGGATGCTTAACCGACCGAGCCACCCAGGCACCCCTGAAATTCAAATGTAACTGGGCATCCTGTATTTTTTCTGGCAACCCTAGTATGGATGTACCTGGGCCTGACTCCAAGCCTGGACCAGTTTCTCCCTGAATCCTACTGCCTCCTGCTCTGCCAAAGCACTTTGGGTAGTCTTCCTTCCGATTGCCTCTCTCCTTAGTACTTTTTTAATGTTTATTTATTTTTGAGAGAGAAAGAAAGGCAGAGAGAGGGAGACAGAGGATCTGAAGCAGGCTCTGCACCGGCAGCCAAGAGCCTGGTGTGGGGCTCGAACTCATGAACTGTGAGATCATGACCTGAGCTGAAGTCAGATGCTCAACCGACTGAGCCAGCCAGGCGCCCCTCTCCTTCTTATGTAGACTTCAGTTTTGCTTGCACAGATCTCCTTTGTGCCGTGTATTGCTATAGCCGTTCCTCCCAACACGAGGCTGGGCCACATGGGGGGATGGTAAACAGAGACAGAAAGCAGTGTGGACAAGCCCGAGCAGGATGCAGCACTTTGGGAAAGACGAGCTACAGACACACGAGGAGATGAACGTAGCCCTCATCCACGAGGATAAAAGGAATAGAAAGTATGAACCTGAGTTTCGACCCTCCCACCAGGACTTAAATACCCAGCTGAGTGTATTTCTCCCAGAAACGGCTGCCTTGGGTGTTGAGAACATCGGCTCCGGTGACACGTTCGGGGAGGCCCTCTATGGGGAGGGGCTTTCAGCACACATGGGTGACTTGTGCAGATCTGGGGTGGTGACAGGTCTCCCTCCCGAGGGTTCCATTCGATGTCTGGGAATCATCCAGAGACATCTGGAACCAAATCTGGAGAATAATAGGAATGACAGAAGGGAGGAAAGAAATGGAATTTCCATTTCTTGCCAAAGATGTAGACTGTTTCTTTCCATGTGCTTTTCCTGCTCTTTCCCCTATTTTGACGTTCATACGGCATACGCGCTCTGTCCTATAACCCGTCCCAAACACTTTGCAGCAGTGACCGGGCTACTAATAGTGAAGCCAAGGGCCTCCTGGAAGGTGCCTGGTGCCTCCCCGTGCGGGCTGCCTCAGGGACCCCTTGAAGGTACCCCCAGGACACAGGTGCCGTGGATAGGGCTACGGGTGTGTGGCGCTTAGCAATCAGGCATGACAGGTCTTGCTGTCCCTCTGTTTAGGCACCAACAAGAACGAAACGTCCTTCGGGCTGGAGATGTCCCAGACGGGTTTTTCTTCTCACGTGGTGGAGGTAGGTCTGGGTTAGAGCCACCCTCCCACGTACTTCTGGGCTCTGTAGGTGGCCACGCTGCCTTTCCTGGGCTGTCCCTCACCGGCCCACCATGTTTCTCCGGGTCTCTCTGCCTCTGTCTTCTGTGGCTGCCAGGGGGAAGTCAAGGTCTTCAACTTACGAGCCCTCTTCAGCGGGGAGTGGGCTACAAAAAACAGACCACCTCCACAGGGGGCCAATGAGGGCTGTTCCTCCAGGACCCAAGGTCCCCTGCAGCCCACGGAGCCTTGTGCAAAAATTGGGTCAACGTGGCAGAGGCTGTTGCTCTTGCCCGAGGCGGCCTGTGCGTGCAGGGGCATGGCCCTGAGCTGATGCGGGGAGGGCGTCCAGATGGGCCAGCTGTGCTCCCGGGGCAGACTCGGCCACAGATGGCGGAGGGCCCAGGTGGCCACGTGGTGTCACAAGCAGCATGTCACATCAGAAGCTCTGCATTGGTGGCCCAGAGTGTCAGGCCGTCACGCACCCTCGATGTGCCTCACCGGGTTCTGATTGGCAAGATGGGGCTGAAACCTTACAGGATTGCCAGGGGGGCAGAGAGCCGGTTGTAAACCGTGGAGCCCTGCCTGGGAGCACTGCGTGCTGGGAGGACCGCCTGGCGGGAGTCCGTGTCAGCGGGCCTGCTTTGGGCAGAGAGGTTCCCGGTGTCCTGCCCCAGGCTGGCCCCGTGGGACTGTACTTATACCTCCTAACCTGCCGGAAAAGACCTTCCTACTTCTATATCACCCCCATTATCTCACTGAACTTCCCTCCCCCACTGCTCTGTGAGGCGACTAGGGCAGGATTCCTTGTTCCCCGGTCTCCGGATAGATAAACCGAGTCACACCAAGTCTCAGCAACCTGCCGAAGTGACCTAAGTCGAAAAAAGCGAGTCTCGCACCGAGCAGCTGTTCCCCGAGAGCGTGTGGGATCTCAGGGGGTCTGAGTCAGAAACCCCAAATCGGAGGCGGAGGGGACCTGTGCACAGGCAGCAGGACGGAAACCTGACTCACCTGACTCACGCGCCGATGTTCCTGGACTGCGTGTGGACAGGCTTGTGCCCACCCGGACACCGCAAGATACAAACGGAGCCGCCTGTAAGCATAGCAGTCCTGTTGTATGTGCACGGCACTTTTTCCAGGACATTCCCGTGCCCCGTGTCATGCTCAGCACAGCCCTGCCAGGCTGACAGGCAGGAAGAGTTGTCCCGTTTTAGACAGTCAGGTCTGCAAATCTTTTCCGTGCCTTCTCTGTGCTGGGCCCTGCGCTGGGTCCTGGGAGATGCAGTCTCCTGCTTCTTTTTTTTTTTTTTTTTTTTTTAACATTTATTTATTTTTGAGAGACAGAGAGACAGAGCATGAGCAGGGGAAGGGCAGAGAGAGAGGCAGACACAGAATCCGAAGCAGGCTCCAGGCTCCGAGCTGTCAGCACAGAGCCCGATGCGGGGCTCGAACTCACAGACCGCGAGATCATGATCTGAGCCGAAGTCGGCCGCCCAACCAACTGAGCCACCCAGGCGCCCCCAGTCTCCTGCTTCTAATACTGGGGTCTGCAGGTGCCCAGGAATCGGGGAACCCGAAGAGAAGGGGAGGTTACAACGAGGTTCGGGAGGTCAGGAACACTTGAGATGAACCCTAGAAAGGACCCAAGCAGCTCGGTACGTTGAGCAGGAGAAGTTCCTGCAGGATCCATAAACCACCCCAAGCTGCACAGGGGAGACCAAGAGCTCAGAGCCCCGGCCTGTTGTTTAGGTCAAGGTCTGCACTTCCCTGTGCAGATTCTTCCACGCGTCCAACTCATCTTCATTTCTCTGGTCAGAGAGACCTGGAGTGCCTCTCCCCATCCTTATCACCACTCCGGCTCTCGAACGCCCCCGAGTCTCGTTCTCAAGTGACAGGCATCTGGAAGTTTTTATCTGACAGGACTCTAAAGAGAGATGATTAAGTTTGGATCTGAGACTCTTTAATACTTAAAAAGAAAAAATAACAATCCTTCCAAATCCAAAGGAATGGAGCGATGATGGTGGGCTGTCTGGCGCTGTGACCGGCCACTGGGTTGCTATTTTAGGGCACAGAGGGTTCTCAGTGCCGGCCACTGATGCCACCATAATTGGCCACAGCCGTCCTGTCCCTGGGAGTCCAGCTCCACAGTTCTCGGGGCTGGTCAGCCCTCTCTGGGGATGGGGAGCAGGTGGTCCAGGCTTGCCTCTTTGCCCAGAGCAGATCTTGAACCTGAGTGAGTCCACGTTCTGGGCGAGCTCTCACGCTCCATCTCCTCCAGAAGTGTCCCACAGATGGCCTCAGACAGCTACTTCCTGCAAATGTGAGAAGAAGCCTTCAGCTTCCCCGGGCGTGTTTCCTTATGTCAGAAGGAAAGGTCTCTAGTCCTGGAGGAAGGACCCCCATAGGATGTTCTCAAATAGCAGAGGAAGGGCTGCTGTTGCCTGTCGAGCAAGGAAACTAATCTTCGAGTCAAAAAGGGTAAAAGCAACAAGAGGAAGAGGAGAGTAGCGCCCAGAGTAGGAGAGGAGACCCCAAAACATCACCTGGTCGCCCGAAGAGCCCAAGTCCGCCACGGACCACAGGACAGTGCATCTCGGCTGAAGGTCAGAGCCATGGGGGAAATCCAGGGACCCAAGTCAACCCAGGAAACTCTAGTCTTGACTTGCCAAAAAGAGGAAAGAGGATTTCTGGAAATGACCCATCAGGAAGGCCAGTTATGGATCTCCAGTCAAATTCTAAAGCAGATTTTTAAGCCAATGGTTCCATTAGCATTTGGAAATGAATGCAAAGGTCACTCATAGCTGGAGTGGCTTCTGTTAGTCCTGGCTGCGTGCTGAGGTGGTGAACTCCCCGTGGAGCTGGGTAATCAAGAAGAAGCTGCAGGAGTCTGCCGGAAAACTTACAGAAGGGATCCACACCTCCCAAGGGGGCGTAGACTCTGAGTCTATAATCCGCACAGGCCAAGGCGGAAGGTGTGCAGGAAGGAAGGGGACGATAAATAATGGATGCCCATTGGTGGAGCCCATGGGCGGAGCTAGGGTGGTCCTCCCATCCAAGGGCTCTGCGGAGGAATTTCACGTGGGCCTCTCACCTCTCCCCAACCCCAAAAGTTAACAGAAGGAAGCAGTTTTATTAGGGCGGATCTGTCTACACAAATACTTTGGTGACTCAACTGAAATGGGGAGAGTCTGTTTCCCTTCAAACTACACGTGATGAGCCAGCAAGACCATCCCCCAGTTACATCTGAAACAGGTCAAGGGTGGGGAGACTCCTACCTCCCAGACCAGCTGCCCCAGCCACCCTCCAGCTTCTTCAGCCTGTGCCCTTCCCTCAGTCCCTACTGGAGCTGTGGGCTGGGGAGCTGGGGAGCCAAGGTCATTGGTGGGCTGGATAGCCAAGGTGCTTAGCTGTGGAAGCCTTCAGTCTATAATCCTTCCTAAAGGTTTACATTTGATTTTTTTTTTTAAGTTTACTTATTTATCTTGAGAGGGAGAGAGAGAGCTCAAGCTGGAGGGGGGAGGCAGAGGGAGAGAGAGAGTCCCAAGCAGGCTCCACAGCTCCAAGCCTGAGACAGGGCTCTAACTCACGAACTGTGAGATCATGACCTGAGCCAAAATCAAGAGTCGGCCGCTTAACGGATGGAGCCGCTACAAAAACATTTGAACTAGTTTTGCACATTTGATTCGATCAAAAATGAAAGAAACTGCGGCGCCTGCCTGGTTCAGTTGGTTCAGCATCCGACTTTTGATGCTTAGGATTCTCTCTCTCTCTCTCTCTAGGCCCCTCCCCTACTTGCTCAATTGCTTGCTCTCGCTCTCTCTCTCGAAATAAATTTTAAAAAAATGAAAGAAACGAATCCAAAATGGGGATGTGAGGGGTTGGTACCTAGAGGCTGTAAACCCTTCCTACAACCCCAGCACCTTAAACCCTGGGCGCCTCCACGTGCCAGCTGGGGCAGGCAGGCAGAGGCCTGGACATGGTACCCAAGGTCCACCGGCATGCTCTGCCAGATTGTTTGCAAGTGGCTCCTGGTGGCGTGAATCATTTCCAGCTCATTGGGGTCCTCCTAAGCCCAGCCCTATGTCCCCAGGCTGCGCCCTGGTGCCCAGCACCCCACTCCTGGGCCTTGTTCCGGGACCTCTGACCAGAGACAACCAACCCGCCGATCGGGAACGAGCAGTCACGTACAGTGTGCCCTTGCTCCCCACACCACCTCCTTGCCGCCCTGCCTACCAGCTCCCAGCACGGGGAAGGGCTTCTCTCCACAGAAAGATCGAGGGCCCATTTCTGGGTGGTTCCTGCCCCGCCCCATCTAAACCTCCTGGGACTCATCCCTTCCTCGGCCTCCACTTTGGGCTTGTTAAAAGTACATCGTCTATGACAGAATCCGAGCAGTTAGTGAAAGTAGAATCCATCCTCTTCACGATGTATTTGCCTTAGGAGGGGCTCTTGATCCTTCTACGGTCACTCTGATGATGGACATGCAGGCCCTACGGAGCCATGGAGGAGCCTGGGGAGGAGGACAGGGCTCAGAGCACGGGACCACCGGCAGCCACCTCCACCTGCCTGCACCGTCCTGCCTACCCAAAGCCAAGAATTGTTGGCGACTGGTATTCTCACTCCATTACTGCTGGGCAAGAAGAAAGCACTGCTTGGCTGTGCAGCCTCAGACAAATCATTTAACCTCTCTGAACCTCAGTCTTTGAGCAGATATCTGAAAAATATTTGTGGACTTGAAATCTTGAGGCTTGGAACTAGAAGTGGACATTTTGAGACTTACCAATAAATCAAGTAAGGGTTTCTTAAAATCCTGCCCTAACTCCACCCACCTCTTCAGTCGTCTCCCCCACTTCCTGCAGTCCCCCCAAATAGGCTGCCCCGGCCTCCACCAGGGCACTCCCCTCGGGCTGCAGTAATGACTCATCTGCAGCACCAACTTGACCGTGAGATCTGAGTCTTTGACTCCGGCGTCCCCAGTGCTTTATGGATGAATTAAAGAGTGAGAGGAGCTACTATACACCACGTCCTTGCTGGCTGCCGAGCACCGTGCCAGGAATTAAAAATGTTAATTCTCCCAACAAAACGATTTACAGCTGAGGCTGAGACAGAGCAACAGAGAGAGAGAGAGGGGAGGAAAAAAGGAAGGGAGAGAGAGAATCTTGCCCAAGGTCACACAGCCAGAAGCTTTGGAGCTGGAATTGGAACTCAGGAATGTCTGACTCCAGACTTCATGCTCTCACCACTGGGCCAGGGATTCTCAGCCTCAGCCCAACTGACAGTTCGGGCTGGATAATTCTTTGCTGTGGGGCTGTCCTGTATATTGTAAGCGGAAGCCCTGACCACTACCCACCAGATGCCATACCGACCCCAACACCATCCCCAGCTATGACAACCAAAACTGTTTCCAGGCATTGCCAAATATTGCCCGGGAGCCAAACTGCCCCCTGTTTGGGAACCACTGCCCTAAACGATGCTGTTTCTAGTATTACAGATGTGACCCAACCCTGGGGACATGGACTGGCTGAGAACACAGGCTGGAGAGATATGGTCACATGTACCAGGAACATTCAGCTTAGCTAGGGAGGCAAGGCTGCCGCAGAGGCCAGGTCAGAAGGCAGCTAATTGCTGAGCTAGCAGAATCAGACAGCAGGTGCTATGCTTGAGTGAATACAGGTACAGGTTGTCTATAGGGAGGGCACGGACTTGGCCTTGGACTGCTGAGGGCCACCATGCCTGCATCCTCATGCCTGCATCCTCATTCCTGCACAGAAAAGTCAGCTCGTGCCAAGGGTCCACATGCAAGGCCACCCAGGCACACCCCGGCAACACTGGCGGGAGCTCACATGGCCCCATGGGAAAGGAAGCCATGAATCAGGGAGCCGGTGCCAGGCCTGGAGCGTGGGACGAGGCTCTTCCCTGGAATGCCCTGCTGTTTGCTTTCCAGCTGGGCCTACATGGCTGGCTTCCTCTGTCAAGGCTTTGACCCTTTTGGAGGCCCTGCCCTTCCAGATTTTTTCCAAATTCAAAATGTCTAGGCTCCCCGAGCTGGGGAAAGATAGTACCATACCGAGGTTTGCTCCATCTGCCCCGCCAGCCAGCCCTCTCCACTGTCCACAGCGAGGCTCTCCCTGGCAACAGAGCCCTCTTGAGAAGGGCCCGCCCCCTGGGAGCACAGGCCTACGGGCACTGCAAGGGTGAAAGAGCATAAGGCAAGAGCCTGGGAGCAGTCAACCAGCCCAATGCTGCCAAATCCGGAAGTCCAGTGGAATCCCCAAAGCCCCATCTACATATGGTGGGTCGGCATCCAGTCCTCCCCAGAGGAATCCCAGTCCTCCCTCCTCAGGACATCACGGAGACTTCCAGTCACCTGCAAAGCCAAAAACTCATCTTCAAAGGCCTCTCCCTGAAGGAAGAAGCCTGGCCCTGCAGTAGCAAACTTGGATTCAGCCGGAAGAGAGAGGCGAGGCCCAAATGTCACACTCCTCTTAGAGCATGGTCCGATGAAAAACCAGAAGCAGAGTCCAGGGGCTGCCCGTGGCTCTTTTCTCCCCTGACCAACCAACCCACCACCCTGCTCCAAGTCCCAGCCCCGCCCCAACTTCCTGTGCAGCTTCAGACAAGTCTCTTTCCCTCTCTGAACCTTGGATGCCATTTGTCAAATGCAGATAACGAACATCTGATGTGCTGGTCTCTCACAAATGGGTGGCTGGATGAGAAAGTGCTTTACAAAGAAGGGAGCACACCTCCCAAGTGCAAGGAGCACTGGCTGTGACTGTGGGCAGTGAGAATTTGAGGTGCCAGCCCTGATCCCAGCTCAGCAGAGCTGAGGCTCACACAGACGAGGCAGAAAAAGCAAATTAGAAACTGCGACATTAAACACAACCAAGTACATCAGACTCTCCAGAGACCAGCTTCCTTACAGTCATAAAAACATTATCTGAACAGTCAGTTCTACTTCCAGAGAATTCGGACTATCTAAACCTTATCTAAGATCAACTTCACTCTTTAAAGTGACCCCTGGGAAATGAGAGATGGAAGGTCAGAGTAAGGTTCACAGTCTCGCCCCCTCCGCTGCCACCAGTGGAACTGTTGCACGGAGACGCAGCCCGCCTGCTCATTCGCAGCCCTGATGGTCCCAAGGCCAGAATCACATTTTTCTGTTGGCGCCATCGTATGGGAGGTGAGGGGAGACAGAGTGCCCTGGGCCCCAGGTGGTGGGGGGGCCTCAAATCCTGCCGATCAGCCAGGATTAGGGAGGCTCAGTGGAGGAGAGAGGTGACTTTTCCTGCTAGTGCTTTCGCAGCCCAAAGCCGGGTACAACCTGCCCGGCCAGGAATCACCAAGGTCACCCAAGAGGGCGGCCCTCCCTGCTTCCAAGTGCTTGCTCTTTGTCTTCCTGTACCCACTAGCTTTGCGGGTTGTTTAAGGAGGCGGGGTGGTGGTGGATAGGGTGTAGGGGCAGCCCAGAGAATGAACCGACCTGTCGGGAGTGACCTTGGAGTCAGCAACAGGGAGACTGCCCCTCGGGAAGCCAGAGCTCCCGTCTTCCTGCCCAAGCATTGCAGCAGCCACTCACCCTGCAGAGTGCAGGCTGTCACGGGCATGGCCCTGGCTTATCTGTCCAGCCTCATCAGGGTCGCTCTGGCCCCCATCACTCTGCACTCCAGCCCATCACACCGCTTTCAGTTCCTTAAAACTGACGCCTCTAAACTCTCTCCAGCCTCAGGGCCTTTGCACGCTTGTCCCCTCCCCCTCCAGGTGGCCGGGTGAGCATCGCTTACTCAAAAACGCTTTTCCTGAGCCCCGTTTCAATCTAGACTAAACCTCACTGGGGTGGTTACCACATCTCCTATAGCCGTTACCACGCTTTGCAACTATTATGTTAATGTGCACATTTGTGTCGCACTTTGAGCTCTGCAAGGGCAGGGACAATATCCCAGCACCAAGCACGTGGCCGGCACAGAGTAGGCACTCGGTGAATTGTCACTGAAGAAGTGAAGACGTAAGATTTACACACAGAGAAGGCAAGTCAGATGCCACAGAGGAACGTGGGGGGAGGCCACGTGCAGGGGCCACAGATTCCAGGCGCGTCAAAAGGAAGGGGCAGTGACAGATTTCCTACAGGGCTCATGAAGCCCAAAGAGCAATAGAGGCTTGGCGCTAGAGGTGGAGTCTATTTCTAGAACATTCCTTTGTTTGATCCATTTTGTGCTAAGGGTGAGATGGAAGGTCCGTGCCTCACTCAAAGGTCAAGAATCCTGCCTGGAAGTTAGTTTAAAAATGAACACAGGAGAAGGTGCTCAAGGGGGCTGACAGATGCTTCATTGTGCAGAGCCTGGTTGTGGCCTCCCAGCGAGGGGCCCCCGGGGGACACGAGCTGATGTGTGTCCCCTCCCCGGTGTCAGGACGGGATTCTGCTGGGAGCCGTTGGCGCCTATGACTGGAACGGAGCCGTCCTGAAGGAGACCAGTGGCGGGAAGGTCATTCCTCTCCGAGAGTCCTACCTGAAGGAATTCCCCGAGGAGCTCAAGAATCATGGCGCGTATCTAGGTAAGAGGCTGCGCTAAGTGTGGCAAATGGGCGCGGGCGAGGAGGGACCCAGGGGAACCAGCCCCCGTGTGAAACAAGGGCCTGTCTGTGACTATTCTATGAGTATCCAGGCATAGGCCAGGGGCCATTGCCTCTGCAGCCTGGCATCCACCACACCGGCACCATGCCCGGCATGCAATAGGTGCTCAGTGAACAGGTAGGATAAATGATAAACAAAGTCCCTGTGCCTGAAATGCACCTCGGTTGATGCTTCTAGATACTAGGACAGCCATCGGTGCGTCTTCAAAACCTTCTGCCTTGACTGGGGTTTGGGCACACTGAGCTGCCTCCCAAAGCAACATGCAAGTCGAGGAGAAGTCCATCCTCATTTTTATGTATTAATGTTCACAATCAAGGCAGAAGTCACTTCCCATGGAGCGTTTTGGAAGCAGAGAGTAAAGAGCAGCACGGGGGCGCCTGGGTGGCTTGGCTGGTTAGGCATCCGCCTCTTGATCTCAGCTCAGGTCATTCATGATCTCAAGGTCTGTGGGATTGAGCCCTGCATCAGGCTCTGCGCTGATGTGTGGAGCCTGCTCGGGATTCCCTCTCTCCGTCTCTCTTTGCCCCTCATCATGCGCTCGCTCTCTCTCTCTCTCTCTCTCTCTCTCTCTCACTCTTCCTCTCTCTCAAAATAGGTGAGTAAACTTAAAAAAAAAAAAAAAAAGAGCAGCACAAACTATTGGCCTGATGGTGATAGGTCCCTGCTGTGAGGCCCTAGCCCACTGAACCCCAGTCACCTCCGGTTCTGCAGGAACAGTGGTCCTGGCCATCCACGGTAGGGCTGCCGGGGCTGATTCCCTTCTGACAGCACTGAGCCGGAGCGAAGGGCAGCGGGGGGTGAATGTCCCATTGTCTCTGAGCCAAGTCTACCGTCTGTGAGGTCACTCATCATTAATGCCTCCTTGGACCCCACTCCTCCAAGAACCGGGCCACCCAGAGTTGGCCCATCTATCCCCATGTCTGTCCTTTCTCCAGTGTTCCATGTCATCCCCACCTTTGTCCCTCGGCTCTTCAGCCACACGCCTGCCTGTGACACTGCCCACCCTGGGGTCACCCCACTTTCCATCCCCAACTTTGGGACCCTGAGCTGACCACAGCACAGAAGGCTGGAATCAGGACTTGCCTGGGAAATCCGGAAGTGTAGGGCCCTAGACGTTCCCCACCAGTACCTGGCCCTGGGGCCTGGGCTCCACTTAATGCGACAGATATTAAACCCTAACTTCATAAAGAGCACCTGAGGTCGATGCACAGGGGTAAGCAGGACCCAGGACCCAGCCCCTGCCTTCCAGCTGCTCCCCGGCCACTGGGGGAGAGACGGGTGCACAGAGACAAGTTATAACGCAAGTAGGGCCACAAGCACAAAAAGGAAGGGAGAGATTGCAGTCCCCGCCTCGGCAAATGCTCAAACACAAGAGAGGTGTCAGAAGAGCGAAAGGGAGCTCCCCTTTAATGCAAATCAGTCATGATTGATTGTGCTTCTCCCATGCGCTCAGCACTGTGCCAAAAATAGGGACACCGAGGAAGGGACAGGGGTGCAGGTGCCATGAAGCCTTAAATAACTGGGAGTTACCATTGGTGCCTGGGGCCCAAGTGAGCAGGACCAGCACTGTGGGTGGTCGTGGCCCAGTGGCGGGTACACTCTGGCCCCCACTGCATATGTGCTGGGGCTGACACCGGGTCTCTGAGGCAGGAAAAGACTGAATAAACCAAGAAGGTCCAAGCAACGGAGGGAGGTGTGGAAAGTTCTAGGCGGGGTCAGGACACAGGAAGTAGACCGGGATGGCTGGAGCAGAGGGGTGTAGCCAGAGGGGGAAGGGGAAGGCAGGTTAGCGCAGGCTGCAGCGGGAAGCCTTGAATGCCAGGTTAAGGAGTTGGAGCCTTTTCATGTTAGTAGTAGGGAGATAGTGAAGGTATCTGAGTGAGGGGCAGCAGGAGAAATCCCCCCTCTTCCTGGCCCAGCATAACTGTCTTCCTCCTCCCAGGGGACCCTGGTGGAGTAGAACCAGACTGAAAAACCCTCATGAGGCCCAACTATCTTGCCTTACCCACAGTCACCGCCTTTCTCCCTTCCTCCTCCCTCTGGGGCCCATCCATGAGGGCAGGGTCTGGGGTCTCTGGAAGATTCCTTCCTATGTGCCCCAAGGGAGAGGGGGGTTTGGAGCAAAGAGACCGGGAGGCCGCACTCTCAGCCTCCGCACAAGGAAGCTGTATGGATTTCTGGCCACGAGTCTTCCCCTGTCGTCTTGTCAGGCCTTCTGGGAGGCTGGTCCAGCTTTCTGGATGGCCCTGCCTGCTGGCCAAAGAACCACATGGAAGCTTCAGCTACAGCCAGCAGACTGTGGGAAGCAGGAAGTTCTCAATACTGCCTGTTGCTCTGAGAGGCGCCCACGCCTGCCCCTAGGACATTCGGCCCCCAAGCCCCTCCCGTGAACACTTTGTCTCCTTCTGGGGAACCCCAAAGCCCAGGGCTAGTTGAGAACATTCTCAGCAGGACCACTGAGGGCTCAGAAGAAACTTCGGGCCCCATTCTGCAAGGCTGATCCCACCTTTCCCTCATATATTTATGGTTGTGTTAGTACACAGCTGTGTCAGCCTGTGCAGTACTCTGGCTTCACTGACCTTGCAAGCCCCATTTCCCAGAATACATCTTTAGGAGTCAAAAATACTGTGTCTGGACCCAGAGTAGCTCACCCTACTGCACCCATTCTCCCAGCCCCTGAGTCAACCCGTCTACACCTCCTGCAGCCACTCACAAGCCGCCATGGAACCATGGTGGCAGTGTTAGCCACACACGTGCACACTCATGCACACGTGGCAGGAAGAGACATCCGTTTGCCAGAAGACAGCCAGGAACTGCTGACGAGGCATCTAAAAACTGGGATCCGGTCTCAACCATCTGGCAGAAAGCGGGGCTCTCGGCTTTGCGTTGCTTCCCGGGTGCCGGGTAGGGACCGGGCAAAGCCATCCTGAGGCACGGATTGCTGGCCTTTCCAAAAGAGCCCCTGGTTTCCAGTTCTTCCCCTTCTACGTGGTGTATGTGTGGGACCAAGAGGAGGGGGCTCTATACTTGGAAGCCACAAAGCTCTGGGGCCACGAGAGTCGCTGGGACCCCACGTCGATGCCCCGTGGAGCGGCTCCTTATACATGGATGGCCAGTGCTGTAGCTCTCCAGACCACCCAGCAGCAGGTTGCAGTAATGAGGGGGACACTGGCGGGTCTCTGAGAGAGAAAGTTGGTAGAGATCAAAATCAAAGCTTGCCCAATGCGGAATGCAGCGCAGCCAGGTTCACCACCTCCCTCCTCCCTGCTCCCTCGCGTCTCCGGGATGCGGGTGAAGGGGGGAGGACGTGCACAATCCAGGTCAGCAGTGCCTTTTAGTAGCCCCACCTGGCTTCCTTGGCTCCCTCCTGCAGGGGTTGGGGCGCACGAGGTCTCCCCACCCTCCAAACCCCCCCTCCTGAGCCCTGCCTCTTCCAGACCTCCCCAGTTGTTCCTAGGAAACACCACCCCGCGGCTTCGCACCTGCTCGGCCTGCCCCGAACGCTCTCCCTGGGCCGGCCCCTGTTCAGGCGCAGCCGAGGAGCTGAGGCCGAGACCAGCCTGTTTCCTCCTGTGGCAGGGTACACGGTCACGTCGGTCGTGTCCTCCAGGCAGGGACGGGTGTATGTGGCGGGAGCGCCCCGGTTCAACCACACGGGCAAGGCCATCCTGTTCACCATGCACAACAACCGGAGTCTCACCATCCACCAGGCCCTGCGGGGGGAGCAGGTAACGGAGGGGGAGGCGGGGTGGGGCGGGCGGGAGGGCGGGAGGGGAAGGCTGGGCGGCGGGGCCTCTGGAGCTCAACTCTTCCTTCTCAGACATCCTTTCCAGCTGGAGGTCACACACCTCCTTCGTACCAGCCTTGGAGCTGGACTGTCTCATCCCCAGAAAGTCAGGCCGTGGCCCCTGTGACAGCTAGAACCTGG
The DNA here is from genome assembly GCA_030068075.1 of Paguma larvata. NCBI lineage: Eukaryota > Metazoa > Chordata > Mammalia > Carnivora > Viverridae > Paguma > Paguma larvata. The sequence continues at coordinate 106,309,779 of CM057827.1, read as the reverse complement.
GAGAATCTGCTGGCCTCTTGTCTCTGGTGCCAGACCTCTGCCCCTGGCTGCCAGGTTCTCTGTGTTCACTGCCCAGAGTTCAGGTGTAGAGGCAGCACCTAGGCCTCCCAGCTCGGGCTGCCAGGGCCCCTAGGCATGCTGGAGGGATGGTCATGTTCCTCACGCCACCTTCATGCCACCAGAAGCGGGAGCATCTGCACACACACCCACAGCGAGGCCCCTTGGGTTCACCGGGACGCCAGCTCCTCTCTTGTGCCTGGAATGGGAACGACACAGAGTGGCACAGCCTCCAATGCCACTGCCCTGCCTGGGCCTCGGTGGGAACCACACTGTGCTGCTAAGAGTCTCGTGTTGGGTGGTCACGAAAGCCAACTGAAAAGCTATGATAGGAGTCACTGGCGGTGAAAGATCAGGAGACAGTGTTCTTCTGATCCAAGTCATTCCAACAGCCGAGGGAAACCGTGGTCCTGAGATGCCACATCCCTTTCCCAAGGTTACATGGTGGGTTCAAGGCCGGGTCAGGCCCCCCCACCCCCACCTGGCCGCACTCGGCTTCCACGGCACCCTGAGCCTGGGCTGAGCCCTAGCCAGGCCCTTCCCATCATTCCCAGCTCAGCCTCTGCTCTGCGGAGCCCGGGAACAGCCCTGCCCCCTGCTCTCGGCCGTCACCGTGAGGACAGGCTCCTCACAGGGTCTAACCTAAGTCCCTCTAGCTGCAGGAGGCCATGGTTCTCTTTCCTCTTCCCGTCTCGGGGGCGCTGGCAGACCCCGGGCACTGCTCTGTCCCCCGGCCTCCACCCTGCCCGCCCACACTCTGCCCAAGGCTGGCTCTTCCGGGAATCCGAGGCTAGACCTTGAGAGCCGGAGGGAATTTGCCGATGAATTTATGACACTTTTACTGCCCGGTTCCGCTTCCAACATCCGAACGAGAAACCGCACGGCTAAAGGCAGCTAAATTAGGTGGATTCCAAATCACCGTGACCCACATAGCTGAGGCCACAAATGCCTCCCCCCACTCCTCCCTTATTTGCTGTCTGCCTCTTAATTACTTTAGGTAGGGCTCTTTCCCCCTGCCGCCCGGGTTTAGATTTCCCTTTTCCTCTCCCCTGTATTTTCTATCTTTCTCCTCAGTTAAAAGCTTTTAATCCTGGAAGATGGATTTCTCCTGAAAAGCTCCTCCCTTAGCCACCCTAAGCCAGGAGGTGGCTGGGGGAGGGAGTATCACAGGCTCGGGTGTCAGACCGGAGTTTCAACCCAGTTCGGCTGTGGCCAGCCTTCTGACCTTGGGCAAGTGACTCAAATTCACTGAGCTGCAGCTCGTTGCCTGCAAAATGAGGACCGCGGTCGCTCCTAAGGTGGCATGAGGCTCCTATGAGCTAACCTGAGGCTAGTGTGTCACACAGGCCTGTCCGCAGGAGGGACTCCATCCTTCCTAAGAGATCCATTGGTCCAATAAACATTTATTATATTTATTATATTATTGTCTGTGCCCAGGCCTGGAGGAGGCACAGCAGGGACAGTGTGTCCACTCTTGGCGGGGAGGGGACAGGTACTAGTGTGGGGCTGGGGGTGATTGCAGACAGACACTCCCCGCAGGCAGTGGAAAGGGAGATGGCAGGGCAGGCCAGGGCCACCTTCTAACAGGAAGTGACCCGAGGCGGGGAGACATTATCTGGGACAGAGAAGGGGAGAGCGGTGTAGACAAGAGAAAAGTATGTACGGAGGGAAGCCTGGAACCCAGCCAGCACCTGAGGCTTTGGGAGAAATCCCTGGGAATGTCAGGAGCGAGTGTGGGAACCTGGAGGTGTGGGGGAGGCGGAGGTGGGGGGGTAGGCAGAGGCCAGGGGGGGAAGGAGGCAGGTCCAGCAGGGTCACACTGTAAGAGTCTGGACTTTCCCCTGCACCCCTCCAAAGCAAAGGAGTGGTGTGGTCAGCTGCTAGAAGCCACTCTGGGTGCCCACAGGGGGTGGACTGGAGGGTGAGGCGGGGGTGGGGGTGGGGTGGCCTTCAACAGGTGCCTCTCCTGGGGAGGAGGCAGCAGAAGGAGGGGAGTAGACAGACTCAGGACATGTCTGGTGCACACCAGGCAGGGCTCGCTGGGAACCTGCGGGTGGGAGAGGTGGCGGTGGGGCCGGGGAGGGCTCGCTGGGAACCTGCGGGTGGGAGAGGTGGCGGTGGGGCCGGGGAGGGCCCTCGGCTTTCTGACTGAATAGGTGGGCGGCCCCCTCGCTGAAGTGGGGAGCACAGCCCCCAAGGCAGAGAGCTCACATGCTGAAAAGAAAACATCATCTCCCATCCAGGGATATTTCCCAGGGTGCTAATCCCAGGATATTTGTAACGAGCCTCGGGGCGCCTGGCTGGCTCAGTGGGTTAAGTGTCCAACTCTTGGTTTCAGCTCAGGTCATGATCTCACAGTTCTCGGGATTGAGTCCCGCATCTGGCTCTGCTGATAGTTTGGAGCCTGCTTGGGATTCTCTCTCTCTCTCTCTCTCTCTCTCTGCCCCTCCCCTTCTCTCTCTCTCAAAATATAAATAAACTAAAAAAAAAATTGAAATAAGCTAAATGTCCAACAAGAGGTTTGACTAGACACATGGCACACGCATAATTTGGAACGTTATAAAACCACCAAGGATCGTGTTGTAGGAAAAAATATAACACATCATGGAGAAAGTGCTCATGATCCATTGCTTTATTTAAAAATCATGTATAAGCTACACAGTATGATCCCAGATTGTAAAAATAAAACCGCACATACACACACACACAAGCCACACACTCTAGACAAAACAGACTTGACGAAAGTACCCTAAAACGTTATAACATGGGAGTTACAGTTGGATGTTTTCTAGACAGTGGGTGACTTTTATTTTCTTCTTCATACCTTTTTCTAATTTTGCTCTTTTTGCCACGATAATGTGCTCCTTACAAACAGAATAAATAACAACCCATAAAATTTACCAATGGAAAGATAGAAGAGGTGGAGGGGGGCCGGACGACTGAAGGAGAAAAGAGGGTCGGGGCACCTGGGTGGCTCAGTTAGTTATGTGTCTGGCTCTTGATTTTGGTTCAGGTCATGATCTTGGTTCATGGGATTGAGCCCCAGGTCCGGCTCTGTGCTGATACAGTAGAGCCTGCTTGGGATTCTCTCTCTCTCTCTCTCTCTCTCTCTCTCTCTCTGCCTCTTTCTCAATAAACAAACATTTTTTTATAAAAAGGAGGAGGGGTGCCTAGGTGGCTCAGACAGTTAAGTATCCCACTCTTGATTTCAGCTCAGGTTATGATCTCTCCATTCATGAAATTGAGCCCCAAGTGGGACTCAGGGCCAACAGCTTGGAGCCTGCTTGGGATTCTCTCTCTCCCTCTCTCTCTCTCTGCCCCTCCCCTGCTCATGCGCACTCCCTCTCTCTCTCAAAATAAATAAACATTTTTTTTAAAAGGGAGGAAAGAGAGAAAGATGGGACCAAGTGAAAACAGGGGGGTCCACACCACGGGAGGGGAGAGGGGGTGAGAAGGGGAGGACCTTTGCCTTTGTCGGCCCAAGTTCCGCGTGGAAGGGCAGCCTCGAGCCCAGCGCAGCCCCGCCCACTGCCCTCTCCCATCCCTGTGCTGCAGATAGGCTCCTACTACGGGAGCGAGATCACCTCGGTGGACATCGACAGTGACGGGGTGACTGACGTCCTCCTGGTGGGCGCCCCCATGTACTTCAGCGAGGGCCGAGAGCGGGGCCGTGTTTACGTCTACAACCTGAGACAGGTACTGCTGTGGGGAGGGGTGAGGGAAGGGAGGGGGCAGAGCCCCCCCAGGCACCTCCCCCCTGCCACCTCTGGTCCACCGGAGAGGCCAGTGCCTGCCCGCAGAGCCAGGCCTGGGAGAGCAGGAGTTCTAGGGAGAATGGGGTGGAGACACGGTGCTGCAGGCCGGAGGGGTCCATGACCCTGAGGGTCCTTGCCACATCCCCCTGAGCCTGAGCCTTTTTCCACCCCTGGCTCTGCAGAACCGGTTTGTTTATAACGGAACCCTGAAGGATTCCCACAGCTACCAGAATGCCCGATTCGGGTCTTCCATCGCCTCGGTTCGGGACCTCAATCAAGATTCCTACAACGATGTGGTGGTGGGAGCCCCTCTGGAGGACGGCCACGCAGGAGCTATCTACATCTTCCACGGCTTCCGAGCCAGCCTCCTCAAGACGCCGAAGCAGGTGCCGCTCCCCGGCCACGGCTGGGGCTGGACCAGGAGCACTGGCCGCTCCTGCCAGGGCATCCGGTTCAGGAGTGTCTCCTGTGTCCTCCTACAGGAAAGGACTCAAGGCCGGCCTAGCTCTAGTGGCCTCAAGTCGGGATTTTGAAATGGGTGCATTTGTGTTCAGGACCTTCCCATCGCCCCTGCGGGCACCCTCTCCCTGTGCATAGCTTTATCTCCCCTGCAACAACAAAACCCCAGGGACCGTAACCTCACTCCCCCAGCGCACACACGCGGGCAGTTGACTGAGAGAGAAGAATTCCCATGCGGCCTTGCTCTTCTCTGGAAATGCCACATGCTAGAACCCTTGCCTTCCTCAAAAGGGACCCATCTCACGTCCCATGCCCTCAGGGTCCTCATTTTTGCCTACGGGTTTTCTTAGTAAGTTAGTCTAACACACCACGGTCTAACACCGGAGGCCGATGTGTTACCTGCCTGGTAACATGTATTTACATTTAATGGGGAACCCTTTTAAGGCGAGATATCTTAATCCAAAACAATGACTTCATGGTAGGTGCCGTAACAGACTGGGAGAGGGGTCTGTTTAGGCTTTGGGCTGGGGAAGCTTCCTGATGGTTCCAAAGGGGCTCTCTCTAGCACTCGCAATTGTAGCTTCCCTGAGGGTTGTCCTGTCCTGCCCTGTGTGAACAGCACCCATGCCTGGCTGTCTCTTCCCACCTCCTGCAGAGAATCGCCGCCTCCGACTTGGTTCCCGGCCTCCAGTATTTTGGATGCAGCATCCACGGACAACTGGACCTCAACGAGGACGGCCTGGTCGACCTGGCGGTGGGCGCCCTCGGCAACGCCGTGATTTTGTGGTGGGTTCCCCTGCTTTTCTTGGCTCTCAGTCTGCGCTGAGGGTCAGGATGGACACTGGGGTTTTGGGGGAGGGGTTCTGTTGTTTTTATTCACTTGAGAGAGAGAGAGCGAGCAGGCAAGAGGGGCAGAAGGAGAGAGAGAGAATCTTAAGCAGTATCCACACTCAGTGCAGAGCCTGACACGGGGCTCCATCCTCCCACGACCCTGAAATCATGACCTGAGCCTCCAAGAGTCAGAGGCTGAACCGGCTGAGCCACCCAGGCGCCTAGATGCCGGCTTTTAAAAATATGCTTCAGGACCTTTGTCCCTTTGTCTTTAATCATTGTCAGCCAAACTCACCCCGTTCTTAATCCTCTTGCGATTACAAATTTCCTTTCTGTGGGATCACTGTAAGCTGTCTTGAAGTCCGTATCCTTCTTCCCAACAGAGCTCTACGATTAACGTGTCCAAAAGCCCCTCTTAGAGTTTGTCCTAAAAGTTCTGGCTGTTTGGGCATTTCTTCAGCTTCAGCTTTTGAAGCTCCTTAAAGGACAAGCCAAGGATATTCTTACCAGCTGGAAAGATCTCCCTTCTCCCCTGGTGTGAAAGAATCCTTACGTAATATAGAGCTTTCTTTCCTCCAAACCCCTTCAGACTTATTCTTTCCTTTTTCAGGGTCTCGTTTCTGTACCAACCCATCAGATATTTGCCACCCGTCTATACTTAGGGCCTCTCTTTAGCAATGGTCTACAACTTAAAAAAAAAAAAAAAAAAAAGGCGCTTTTTAAAAGTCCGTATATTTTACCATGTGATGTGTTGGCCACTTTTTGAGCCAAGGAAAAGGTTTAATTTTTCATATATGTTGATGACCTATTTTTTTTTAATTTTTTTAACATTTATTTATTTTTGAGACATAGAGACAGAGCGTGAGCAATGGAGGGGCAGAGAGAAAGGGAGCCACAGAATCAGAAGCAGGCTCCAGGCTCTGAGCCATCAGCACAGAGCCCGACTCGGGGCTCGAACTCACAGACCGTGAGATCATGACCTGAGCCGAAGTCGGCCGCTTAACTGACTGAGCCACCCAGGTGCCCCTGATGACCTATTTTTCATTATAAATCCAGTAACTTAAAGAAAATTGTAAAATACAGGAAAAAAACCGCTCAGGGTCTCGTCCATTTAGCATCACCGCTGTTAGCATTTTGGCGTATTTCCAGCCAATCTTTCTCCACCTGCATGTAATTTTATGTAAACACAGACCCATTTTTCATACAACTTAACAAAGGCATGAAACAGAGGTATCCTGACGACTCCCTGGGGGGGGAATAAGGAGTGGACACACTCTCAGTCCTCAAGAATATCACAGCCCCGTTGGGAGACGTCTTAGCCCGGGTTCCCTAGAGAACAGAGCCTCGGACAAGAGGTCATGCTAATGCTTTGGGAAGGGCCTCGTCCCAGAGGCAGAGGTGAGGGCCTGGGACACTGAAGCAGAAAAGGGGAGCAGGTGTGAGTGGGGCCTCACGGTCTTGCTCTCTGGCTCTCCAGTGAGGTGGGACACACCTCTGCTTCTTGCAACAGACCGTTGTAGGGGAGGAGGGAGAGCAGTGTATCTGGGGGGCCTCGTATCCCCCATCTGCCGCGGCCAGAGCATCAGCTGCCCCCCACCTCTTAGTGGCACCCCCTGGCCGTCTAAAGGCGACACTGGGGGTGCTGTGCACCGGAGCCATGGCCTCTCTCTGAAGGTCTGCTTCGCATGTTGGGGCTCATGGGTCTTTGCGGGGGGGGGACAGCAGCAACAGGAGAGGCTGGGGCGGTAAAGGTATTCACTGTATTGGTTCCTCACAGGAAGTAAGACAGGTGAGCAAGACAGGCATGGCCTAGCAGGTCTGTAGGATGACGCATAAACCAAATCCTTTACAGGAAACAAGATACGCGCACCCCACCCCCCGCCCCTGCCCCCGCCAAGAGAATCAGTCTGCAGGAAGGACCCGCTCGAGCTCTAGCTTCTGAGATCTAAACCTAAGTGCGGCCTTAGCAGTGGTGAAACCGTGGGTCCCGGCCTTCTGGGAAGACTCTGCACTCCAGCCCCGTGGGCCTCAGACTGCCCCGCTAGGATCGACTGGGGAGCTTCTCTCGTTTTTTTTTTTTCTTTTTTTTTTTTTTCTTTGCGTATAGGTGATGCACAGAAGTGCGACATAGTGATTGTGGTGTATACGTTATGCTGTGCTCACCACACGTGCAGGGACCCCCTGTCGCCGTATGCTTTTATAATATCATCGTGTTCTTTATGCAGTGCCTTTCATCCCCGTGACGGACACGCTCCACAACCGGTAGCCTGTACCTCTCCCCTTCCCCCTTTCTGCCCAACGGCCCCTCCCCCTCCCCTGTGGCAACCTTCAGGCTGCTCTCTGTATTTATAGGTCCGATTCTGATTTTTGTTGGTTTATTCGTTTGTTTTGCTCTTTAGATCCCACATATAAGTGAAGCCATACGGTGTTTGTCTTCGTCTGACTTATTTCACCTAGCATCATGCCTTCTAGACCCATCCATGTTGTCACAAACTGGGGAGTTTTCCAAACTCTCACAGCCCAGGCTTTACCCAGACCACACAGAGCAGAACGTCTAGGAAAGGGGCCCAGGCAAGCGGTAAACTTTAAAGATTCCCCAGGTGTCTGTTTCCAAGGGGCAGCCAAGTTTGAGAACCGCTCATGTAAGCTACTATGTTTACACAGCACTCTGCACTTTACACAACAGGCCCCACTCACTTACCTCCTTTGCCTCTCACATCCCCCTGAGAGAGATCGTGTGACCTGCCCAAGGGCCGCGAGGAGCCAATGGAGCCGAGCCCCAAATTCCCCCTCTCCAGGGCACAAGGCAGGGGAGGCGCCAGCTTCCTTACGCTAAGAGCAGGGCATTAGCACGGACAATCTCGCTACGCTCCCTTCTTTTTATGTAACTGCATGGTTTGGAGAGGCGGTACACTTCCTTCTCTGATTATCCTTTTTTTAGACGGGTAGAAGAATCCATCTGCACTCCCATGACTGCTTGCATAGGGTTCTGTGGGGTGGAATCTCTAGAACAGTGACCGGTTCTCCACTTGGGCCACACACTGCCATCACCGGGGAGCTTTAACACCTTGCTCTTCAAAGCTTGGGCCTGAGCCAAGAGCAACCTCTTCGCCGAGGGCTTACTGGAAATACAGAGTCGGTGCCCACTTATTGGGTGTGGAGCTGCATTTTAAAGATCCCCCGGAGATGGGCGAGCATATTAAAATTCTGCTTTCAGGCATGTTGACGCCAGTTCTGATTTGATTTGATCCGTAGGGCGAATCGGGCCTCTGGGGTTTTTACAACTCTCCAGATTATTCTAATGGCTGTGCGGGGATGGGATGAGGAGGCACGAGGCAGTCAGTGGGGTCTGCCCCAAATACAGCCCCCAGGAATTGATGAGGGGCTGCGGACAGGGGCTGTGCGCCCGTCCTCCACCCACCTGTCACTGTTTTGTCCAATACCTTAGCATCCAGGGCCCGTCTCTGCCCTCCCCCAAGATTTTCCAGACTCCATTTCCATCTGCTTCCCCCGCCGCCCCCCCACCGCCGTCCCGCCTCTGCTGGGGCCCGGCGGCAGCCACACGCTCCACCCTCTAGCTACTCCTTCTTCTGCTCCAGGTCCCGTCCTGTGGTTCAGATCAATGCCAGCCTCCACTTTGAGCCGTCCAAGATCAACATCTTCCACAGGGACTGCAGACGCAGCGGCAGGGACGCCACCTGCCTGGCTGCCTTCCTCTGCTTCACGCCCGTGTTCCTGGCACCCCATTTCAAAACGGACACAGTCGGTAAGCCAGGCCTCTCCCCGCTCCCCCAGCCCCAATCGCCCCCTGGGGACTTTGGGATGGCTCTGTTTCGAAACCGGGGCTTTCCCTGAAATAGGTTTTAAGTGCCAGGTCACACCTCGAGCCACCTTGATGGCTGCATTTGATGAGCTAATTCCAAAGAGCAAAAAGGGGATATCGCACCAGGGTGGGGGTGGCAGTGAGCAGCAGTGACCACCAGGGGTGAGGCCGGGGGAAGAAGGAAATAGTTGGGGTGCAAAGTTTGGATGAGAACAGGGAACTGGGGCCGCCGGGATGCAGGGGAAGAGTCGGACCCAGGAGGGGGAAGCAGGAAACAAGAGAGTCAGACAGATGAAACCCCAGCAGCAGCAGTCACTGCTCTGAGTGGGTATGAGTCTAGGGCAGGGCAGTTTCCCTCCGAGCCAGACACCTACTCACGGCAGCCCTGGACCCTGGCAGCCCCAGGAAGTGACAGCTGCAGGTTCTGGGACAGGACTGGGGCCCATGCAGGAAACCGGGGTTTCTGAAAGCTTCTCAGCCAAGGCGCAGGGCCCACCAGAAGGATGGGGGGTGGGGGGTTGGGGAGAGGTAAAGGCCAGCCTGGGTGACTGTGCTCTTCTTTCAACTTCTATCTATAAGAAGGGAAAGGCGCGAGAATCTGGTGCACCCAGAGGGCTGGCTGGGGTACAAGGGAAGAGATGGAACCTTTCCTGGATTTAGCAAACGATCAGCCTAGTCGAAGGGAAGGAGGCTGCAGGCCTTAAACCCCAGAGCAGACAGTCTTAGGTTTGAGCAGCTGGTAGGAAGGGCTCGTGGAGTGGGAACTGCTCTAACCCACCTGGGAAGGTGAAGGGAGAGGTGGGGGCGTCCGGGGCTCCAGGAGGGGCTCAAACAAGGGCACTGCCCTGGCCCCTCATTCGTCTCCTCTTCCACCACGTTCATTTCTCCTTCATCTTGTCTCTTTCTCTTTCCCTTCATGGTCATCCCGGTCTGCCCCTTCTTTTTCTCACTTCTCACTGTCCACACTGGAGTTTCCCATCCACACTAGGGCCTCATGAGAAGAGAAGAGTGGCTCTTTCCTGGCCAGCCTGGAGGGCTTCCTGGAGGAGGCTGGCTTTCAGGAGGCTCTCTTAAAAGACAGGCAGAGTCTTGGGTGGAATTGTGGCTCCACCTTCATGGTCTTGCCTTGTCCCTCCTCCAGGCATCAGGTACAATGCTACCATGGATGAGAGGCGGTACACCCCGCGGGCCCACCTGGATGAGGGCGGGGACCGATACACCAACCGAGCTGCCCTGCTCTCCTCCAGCCAGCAGCAGTGTGAGCGGATCAACTTCCATGTCCTGGTGAGCCTGACGCCCAGCAGCCCCGCCAGCAGAGACCAAGGTCAAACAGGGAGATGACACACTGAACGAGGCGCTGCCATGGGAGAGGCAGAGAGCTCGGCTGCGGCCTGGCTGGTTCCAGGCCCCCAGCCAGGGTACAGTGTCCCAGGCTTTGACCCCCGCCCCAATATCCATGCCTTTTAGTGGGCCACACTATCTACCACCTCGTGGTACCCACCTCCAAAACCCCTTCTTCCCCAGCTCTCGGATGCCCCCGTTCCTTTAGCAGAGAGTGAAATCTGAGGAGAGAGGTGGGCTCAGTGGGGGCTCACAGAGGGAACGGGGGTCAGCCCGCGGGGGCCATGGCTGGAAGGAATGGAAGCAGGCATTGGCCGAAGATGAGACCACCAGAGAGGACAGACCTGTAGGGACAAGCAGGGAGGAGGAACCGAGAGCGGCCAGCCTGGCAGAGACGGGGAACCAGCGGTGGCCTGGGGCCTGATTTCACGGATGAGGAAGAGGATGAGAAGCGTGCCTCCTCCAGAAACTCCAAACACCCAGGCCACCGCGCCAGCCTTGGCGACGCAAGCAGGGGCGCTCAGAGCCCACCTGACCCCCGTGGTCCAAAGGCCGAAAGTCAGAGAAGTGAGCAGATATGGGAAGTCCTCGTGTCTGTTAATATGTGGCCCTCCTCTGAGGCGTTTGTGTCCTGCTCCTCAAAGTGTGGTCCCCGGACCAGCGGCATCCCCATCACGTGGGAACCTGTTAGCAGTGCGTGTTTCCAGGCCCCAGGCAGACCCGTCGGCATCAAAACTAGGGGCTTCCGGGCTCAGCACTCAGGGTTTTGCTGGCCTCCCCCAGGGATGCAAGGCCCACTTTGAGAGCCGCTGCCTTGACACAAAGAAGCCACTCACGTCAGGACCCGGGTTCCGTGCGGGAATTCTGTAGGCATCTCTAGCATCCCCTTCTTTACCAGCTGTACCTGGACCTGCCAGAACAGCCCTTGTTTTGTTCACACATTGGTTCATTCATTGATTCGACCCATCGCTGAAGCCCTGCGTCAGCGCTGGGGAGGCCAGCACACAGAGACGGTGCAAACGCCCCCATGCAGGAAGCCGGCCGGAGTAGCGGGTCTGGACAGGGTGTGCCCATGGGGCGGTGGGTGCTGCCTGGCTCCCTGGGGGCCGAGGCGCTGGGGGGGTGCCTTGAAGGCTGAGCAGGAGCTTTGCTAGACCTCCATTCGTTCAGGAACCCTAAACCTCCTCCGGTTTTAGGAGAGTGGATGTTTCCTCTCAGTGTCCTGCCCGGAAATGGGCACCCCGCACGCCCTCACGCCTCCCTCATCTCCTCCCTCACAGGACACTGCCGACTATGTGAAGCCGGTGACCTTCTCGGTCGAGTATGCCCTGGAGGACCCGGACCACGGCCCCATGCTGGACGACGGCTGGCCCACCACCCTCCGTGTCTCGGTACATCCCGGCGTGTGGGGCGCACGGCCTTGGCGGGCAGCGCCCCCTCCGCCCCCGACCTCCTCCCCGAAGCCCAGATCCTGAGTGTGCGGGTACAAAGGAGTTCTTCCCTTACTGCACCCTCCCATCTCCCACCCGGCAAACCCACAGTGTGACTCCGTCCCTCCTCCCTGGTGGCCCAGGCTGAACGTGTTGTGGGGAAGGGCCAGCCCTCTCCTAGTGGAGGGTCCCCCGTGTCTGCAGAGCACTGACTAGGTCCCGGAGAATCACAGACCCTGAAGGGACCTTAGGTCTCAATCGCCCCCCTCCCTCGTTACAGGTGAGGGCCCTAGAGGCCAGAGCAGGGGATCCAGCCACCTAGAAGGTTCTAGCAGCTGTGCTCCCGCCTCCTCAACCACACTCCCTAACCCCTGGCTCCAGGGGCATCAGAACGTTCTGGTTTCGAACCCTCACATGCCCTCACACCTCCAACTCCCACTGAAATCCCACTCGAAGAAAAGGTTACTTTCGGTTTAATTCTGTCTCAGCTCTGCCAGGAGAGTAGGCAAAAGCTGTAACACATAATATCTAATTCCTGAGCCCTGAGGCTTCGGGAAACCACATTAACATTCGCCACAGCGCTCCGACCTGTGAGGGCCAGTCTCTGAGCAGTGTCTCTGAGAATTCTGTAGTTTTATAGACTCCGGCCGGCAAACAGCAACTTCAGAGTTACTCACGCTCTTCCTTGTGTTTCTCCAACATGAAAGGGTCAGGGAGCCGGCAGTAACGCTTCTGAAATCCCCTCTCTGCTCCCATTCACCCCTGCCTCGCCCTCAGCTCCTCCTCCTTCTCCTTCCCAGACCTCCCAGACTCCACCACCCGGCCCTCAACCCTCACGCCTCCCCTCCTCTCCCCGGATTCTGCATCTCAGACGTAGAGGAGGTTATCTGATGCAGTTCGAGGAGGCGGGGAACGGACTGGCAAAGCTAGAGGCCTCATCAGCGAGCCAGGAGCGGAGACGAGGTGGCACGCTGAGTCATTAATGCTTTTCCTCGACGCAGTAATTACAGAGCCACTGCGGCAAACGAATGAGAACCTGCCGCTCACTCCGCAAGCATGTCTTGCCCATGACACGCAGGGCACTCTCTGCCCGACTCATGATATCCGTGCAAGGCAGCAGTAAGCGAGGATGGGGGTGAGCCCAGAGGCACTGGGATGGGGTGATCAGATGACAGGGCAGGGAGACTTCCTGGAGGGGGTGACTGTCGGTGGGACCTTAAAGAATAGACGAGATTCAGATATGCAGAGATGGCAAGAGTGGGCTTTGATCCCAGGAGAGCTGACAGTATATCTAAGGGATGGAAGAAAAAAAAGCAGGCCAGGGGCGCCTGGGTGGCTCAGCCGGTTGGGTGCCCGACTCTTGATTTTGACTCAGGTCATGATCGCACGGTTCGTGGGATCGAGCCCCGCGTCGGGCTCTGTGCTGAAGGCTCAGAGCCTGGAGCCTGCATCGGATTCTGTGTCTCCCCTTTACTCTGCCCCTCCCCCATTCATTCACTCACTCTCTCTCTCACCCTCTCTCTCTCTCTCTCTCAAATATAAATAGACATTAAAAAATGTAAAGGAGAAATAGAGCTGAGAAAGACAGTCTGGGTGATATTATGGAGGGCTTTGAGTAGCGGCTAAATGTCTAAAAATCTCGCTAATCTGGATTTCTAGTCCCCAGTGTCTAGCGAAGGAGAAACATTCCCGCCCCTCGCTCTGCTACAGATTCTTGCTGAGCATCCGCTCGGTGCCCAGCGCCCTTCCAGCCCTGCGGGAGCTCGCCTCCCGGGGGAACGCGCTGTTCCACGTAATTGAGTGGAGCGGTTGCTCACCACATTAATTATTCCTTTAATCAACTGCATGGAAATGCTTCTGAAGATTATAATACAGTTTTTATACTTTTTAACGCAGCCTGCCAGGTGGGGCGGGGGTGTCTCGTCAGAGACTTGAAATCACTGAGGGGCACGTGGGTGCCAGGGTACGCCGAAGCCTCCGGGGGCCGCCACCGTGTTTCATACTGTGTCCCTTCACCGCATGGCCTCGCCCTGCCCTGTGTTATGCGGCTCCGCCGCCTTCTCTGCTGGCTGCTGCGTGCCCGCCGCTGGCCGCGAGTCCGCCATGCGACGGCAGGCCCTGAGGGCTGCACTTGCGGGAAACGTGACCGCGTACGAGCGCGTGGATCTGAGCCAGGCGCCTAAGGAGCCCACCTTTGAGAAAAGCTCATGGATTTCAGATTCGTGCGGCCTTTGTGACAGCTGTTTCCCCTCCTCTGGGTCTGGGCTGTGTCCTTGGCAGGCACAGAGTGCTTGCTGAGCGCCGTGCCCTGGAAGGACCGGAGGCATCTCAAACTCAGTGCGCCCCAGAGCTGAACTCAGCCTGGCCCCGCCATGTCCATGGGAGCGGTGCAGCCGTCCTTCCGCACACGCACACGGACAAAGGAATTCGGCCACCGTCCTGGGCCCTTTGCCCCCTTAGCCCTGATGAGCTCCAGGCCCTAGGGACCCCGCCTCTGGCGGCCCTGAACCGCTGTCTCCTCTGCACACCTAGCAGCCCTTCAACATCATCTTCTTCTCTTGCACGAACGCTGCAGCAGCCTCCACAGCCTGACTCTAGCCTTGATCCCTCCAGTGCATCTGCCCCCAGCAGCCACGGGGAGCCTTCAATACGCCCGACAGGAGATACGCCGCCCCCACCTAGCTGTCAGTGACTCCTGTCCATTGCAAGGCACGACCCCAAGGCCCTGTAAAAACTGGCTGCACCCGTCTCTCCATCGTCTCTGCTCTACACGACAGCAACACTAAACCACCCGTCATTTCCCAAACTCACTGTGCTGCTTCCTGCCTCAGGACCTTGACACAGGCTCATCCTTCCTCCCAACCTCCCTGTCCCTCTGGTCATCCAGCCACTTGGTCCTCCTTCAGGACTCTGACCTACTGTCTCTTCCCTGGAGGCTTCTGTGACCACGCACACGCCAAAGTAACTGTCTCCTCCTCTCTGCCTCTCCTGTCCCTCGTACAGATCTCTCTCTCTCTTTTTTTTTTTTTTGCACATTTCACACTATAATTATTTATTCACACACCAATTCTTCCCCACGAGCTGAGAGCAGAAGCTGTCTTCCGCATCCTGTATCCCCAGTACCTAAGACCTTGCCTCCCCGACACAGATGATCCGTAAATGTGGACTGGAACCACTCCGTGGGGGGGGCGGTGGTATTCTGTGCTACCGGCTCAGTTGAGAACTTAAAAGAGACCCTGAAGGCGCTGGGTTTTGAGCCATGTATTAGAGGAGGGAGGGCCTAGGCAGAAGCACGAGAAACAGCAGGGTGGTGTCTGGGAAAGAGGCGGAGAAGACAAAGCCTGTGTCTAGTGCGGTAGAGAGAGGCGCTGGAGTGCTGTGGGGCTGAGGGGTGGCCCCCAGCGGAAAGGGCCGCCCGCCCACCGCTCCCTGGCTTTCCCTGGCCCAGGTGCCCTTCTGGAACGGCTGCAGTGAGGACGAGCACTGTGTCCCCGACCTCCTGCTGGATGCCCGCAGTGACCTGCCCACAGCCATGTGAGTTGGCCCCTCCCTCTCCTCCCCCACCTCCCCCGACTCCTTTCCCTCCCTGCTGGTGGACCCGGTGCTCCCAGGAGCTGGATTATTTCCTGCACATCCTTCTTGCAGGCAGCATGGATCAAACACTGAACTTGGAGCCTGGGTCTAGCCCAGGCTTTGCCTCTAACTCCTGTGTGACTTCAGGCCAGTCCCTTCCCTCTCCGAGCCTCGGTCGGTTTTTCTGTAAAATGAAAACTACTAGACTAGCCAACCTCCTCTAACTTTATTTAGGAAAAGGAACCCTTTCTTTGGACCCTTTACGACCAAGCAGATCAAAGGTGGAGACTCGGACCTGTGGTTCTGTAGCAGAGAAGGGGAAAAAATAGAAAATGTAATTTATGTAATATATTTATGTAATATAATTCATGTAATTTATGTAATATATTTTCAAATAATTCATGCACAGCTGTTACCCAACTCTGAGATAGTTAGGTAGAAGACATATATATCATGACATATATGATAAATGGAAATAGTACAAACAAACTTTGGGGAAGGATGAAGAAGCAAGTATTCTAACCATCTAGGCTACCAGTCAAGATCGTCTTGACAGTGGACTCTGAGCTTCCTGGTAGCCAAAGCCAAAAGGGAAACAGGCTGAGTAGAGAAGTGATACGTGAGGAGGGAGGCCTAGCCCTGCGTTCCCCATTCCATCCGCCTGATCCCGGGGGGTCTCCTTCCTGCAGGGAGTACTGCCAGAGGGTGCTGAGGAGGCCTGTGCAGGACTGCTCCACGTACACGCTCACCTTTGACACCGCGGTTTTCATCATAGAGAGCACGCGCCGGCGGGTGGCGGTGGAGGCCATGCTGGAGAACAGAGGCGAGAATGCCTATAGCACGGTCCTCAATATTTCTCAGTCCGCAAACCTGCAGTTTGCCAGCTTGATCCAGAAGGTGAGGCCTTCCTGAGGCTAAGGGCAGAGGCAGGAACGGAGGGGGCCAGCCGGCGGGGGGGTGGGGGGGGCATGGCTGGCTCACAGGCACCTGCGGCCAGACTTCTGGAGACTCGAATTGATCTGGCTTCGGGTGGGGCCTGCAGCAGTGTGCTTTTAAGGGTCCCCGGGAGTGTGTAGCCGGGGTTGCGAACCACCGGTGGACGGGGGTCGGACCCCATCAGGAAGGTGGGGAGGAATGTCCTTTGGCCTGTGTCCTTGGCCTTCCTTAGGGTGTGTGCACACGTGTGCTCAAATGCACACACACACACCAGTACGTGTGCACACCAGCTCAGACACACCCTCTGCCTACAGTTCATTCTTCAGGCTTTCTCAAAAGGGCCCTTCTAATAAGAATCGGAACAGGTTACTCCCCACTTTAAAGTTTCCCATCATGCCCCGCTGCTTTCACAGCAAATTCCAGACTCTTCGTTGTGGCATTTGAGGCCCGTCCCACTTCCTCCCTCCTCTGCCCCACAGGCTCCTCTTTCTTCTCGGTTACCATTTTACAGAGGAGGAGACTGAGGCGCTGAGAGGTGTTAAGGGGCCCGATCAGGAGCACACAGCCACTAAGCGGCAGGGTGGCGTTCCTCACGGCAGGCAGTCACGGCGTGTGCTCTCAAGTGCCTTCCCAAAGCCCCAGAAGGCCGCACAAGCCCCTCCAGCCCCACGTAAGTCCCGGGCACAGCCCTGTGTGTGCTCCAGGGACATCCAGAGCTCCCGAGTGCTAGCCTGCTGTAACCCAGAACTCCTGCAGGGCACGAGAAGTCCCGGAGACGTGGTTTTTGAGTAAACCCAGGCCATCGCTGTCATGTGTGGGTGCGGGGGGCCCGGGTCCCCCAGGCTTAGCCTCCGTCCTCAGGGGTCCTGAAGTGTCAATGGGGAGCCCAGGCTGTGGGGTGGGACAGGCACGGGGGCCCTTCTGTCCTCACCTCCGCTGGAGAACCGCCCCCGGTCAGTCAGTCCCTCTATCAGGCCCGGGGCTGGGCCCCACCGCCAAGCCCCCCGCAGCCCTGAGTGAAGGTGAGGAGGCCGTGCGATGGTCTTTCAAAGTCCTGTCCTGCCCAGAGATTTTGGCATCTGTCTCAACTAGGATATTTAAGGGAAATTGAGCCCAAAACCTACATCCACCTTTCACCGCTTCCCTGGCTCAGACGTTACAGCCTCATGCCTATTCATAACCCCAGGGGCCAGGAGTCTGTGGCGCCGAAGAGCTTGGAGAACCGAGGGGAGGCTCCTGGCTCCTTCACAGGGTGTCTCCCATCCGTCCCCAGCCCACGAGGTGCTCTTCCCCCGGCCCCCACCATCCAGCCAAGGGGAACTCTAGGGGAGGAAGCAGCGCCTTGGCCGGAAACAGATGTGTCAGCCTGATGTCATGCACTTTGTACACACATATGCAAAACCACCCACCCACCTACATATGCGTCTGAGGAAACACATGTTCCTTAGGCATGTGCCTCAGGGCCCGAGGGTGCAGAGCCCACAGCAGGTCCCAGCCGCCATCATCCCAGGGAGCGACTGCCCTGTTCCGGGCATTGAACGAGGCACTGCGTTTATATGCATTGTGTCATCGAACGCCCACAGCGACCAAACGAGGCAGATACTGTCATCCCCATTTCACAGATCAGCAAAATGAGACCCTAGCAAATGAGGGCACGGCCACCCGGCAGCATCAGTCTAGAGTGCTGTGAGTCCCCTCCCTCAGGACCTGTGTCAAGGAGACACCTGCGCTAGCCCAGCAGGGCCCCGGCTCAGTAGGCTGGGGGGCCTGGTGGTGTTTCCCCCTCACACCCACTGCCACCCCTTTCTCCAGGGCCCCTGTGGTCCCAGCTTCCTTCCGACTGCAGCTTCAGTGCAGGCGGTGGGGGCGGCACAGTGGGCCCCCAGACCTGGGTCTCTGGTCCACCTAACTGCTGCCCACGGTGCCCCCCCCTCCCCAGGACGACTCGGATGGCAGCATCGAATGCGTGAATGAGGAGAGGAGACTCCACAAGAAAGTCTGCAACGTCAGCTACCCCTTCTTCCGGGCCAAGGCCAAGGTTGAGGCTGGGGGCCGTGCGGGGGCGGGACCAGGCGGGGACGGGAGGCACTGGGGATGCAAGAGAAATGGAAGTGAAGTGAGGGGAGAACAGGGGAGGGAGGGAGAAGCCTGAGCATGGCGTTTCAGTACGTTGGTTTTTTTCCTCCCTGGAAATGACGTTCAAATGACCTAACCAGCCAGCCCACCCCAAGAGAACACCCAGGCCCCTTCACCTCAGGGGGAGCCCTGCCGCTCTCCCACCTCCTTTTGCCCACTTAACCCCACCGTCCTTCAGCCTAACACATTTTTTCAGAGTCCAGCCTCTGTCATCCTCCTGTGTGCACGGCAAGAGACTGGGCGAAAATTAACACGTCGTGAGGGCTTACCATGAGTCTAAAAGTGCATGTGGAACGTGGGCAGGGTGGTGAGGGGAGAAGCAAGTTCGCCAGGGAGCATCTCCAAATTCTAGATGCCAGATCGTGTGGCTTTTCACCATCTCCGCTGGGCAGGGGGCAGCCATGGAAGGTTCTGGAGCAGAAGACCCGCCTGAGACCAGGCTGCTTATAGAGGAGGAATCAGAGCTCGAGGCAAGAGCTCGCTAGAGAGTGGCAGTGTGTTTCCAGGACCAGGGTCTGCAAGGCTGGCGGGAGGAGAGGAGATGGGGCAAGAGGTGGGGGGCCACGAGGGCTCCTTGCCAGAGAGAACCCTCCACTGGGACACAAGTCAAAGATGGGGTCCCAAGATCTCTTTAGAAAAACCCAAGAGGGCCAGACCTGGGCCTGTGGAAAGCCCCAATAATGCCCCAAAGTGGGGAAGAAGTTGCCAAGGAGGGTCAGAGGTCACAGGGTGACAGTCGGGGGACCCAGGCCCCAGTCCCGGGCAGAGCCCCTGGACTGGGCCATCGGAGTGGTGGGAGGACGGCAGGACCAGGCGGCAGGTGCCTCATTAATGTGCCGGGTGGCCCGAGGCAGCCTCCCGCCTCCTCCTGGCCTCGCCCCACCTCACCTTCATGTGGGAAGAAGGGGCCGGTGAGGCATCTTACCGCTGGCTTCTGGCCCCACGCGGTGGTGGCCGCCTCTCCTTCCCCACCCAGGGACTCCTGCAGGAGTCTGAACTTGGACCTCCTGCCTTCTAGTTGCCCGTAGTTGAAAACACAAAAGGAGTTAGGGGAGAGGAGGGCTGGCCCCACAGCAAAGAGACCCCAGCTGAGGAGCTCTGGTCCATGGCCGCACCGCCAACCCCCCCCCCAGGTCCTGAGCTCCGCTGGCACCTGGCCCTCCCGCCCCCCAGCCCCTCCCAGTCAGCGGCTCCCCTCCCAGAGCGGGGGCAGGGGCAGGGGCAGGGAGGGCAGGCCCGGACGCCCAGTTCCCAGCCACCCCAGCTGCAGTGACTGACCCCTTCCTCGCAGGTGGCTTTCCGCCTAGATTTTGAGTTCAGCAAATCCGTCTTCCTGCACCACCTGGAGATCCGGCTCACGGCTGGCAGGTCAGGGCCTCACCTGCTCCTTCTTCCTCCCGCTCCGCGCTGCTCCTGGGCCCGCTAGCCCTCCCTGTGCCCAGTGGAATCCCCACCAGGCCGTCCCTCCCTGCCCCGACCTGGGAGACCCCCCCTCCGCCCCGCCGCCACCCCCGCCACCCCTGCCCCCAACCAATCCCCTAGCTGGGGCCGCCCTGCTGCTTGCTGCGCGGCCGCCGTTCTTCAGTCGGGGCAGCTCGGACATCAGTAATGACACCCTCGCGTTTATATAGCAATTTCTGTAGCTTACGGTTACAAAGCATCGTACGTGTAACGGTCCTCACTGCAGCCCCCGAAGACAGGCAGGGGGAGGGGTAGCCTCACGGAGTCAGGGGGATAAGGTCTTTTCAAATGGAAAAATGTCAGGGCCCCGCCTGGGTGGCACAGTCAGTTAAGCTTCCAACTTCAGCCCAGGTCGTGATCGCACGTCGGGTGAGCACAGAGCCTGCTTCAGATCCTCCGTCCCCATCTCTCCCTGCCCCTCCCTAGTTCTCTCTCTCAAAATCAATAATCTTAAAAAATATAATAAATAAATAAATAAATAACGTGGAGAAATGCCCCAGGGGAGGGAAAGCCAGGACAGAAGGAACACTGGGTAGGAGTAGGACAGCCGGCGTTCCGCTCCCAGCTGCGCTACGTACACGCTGTGTGTTGTTGGGAAGTTCACTCCCTCAACCTTTCCGAGCCCTCCTTTTCTTTCCTTACCTGTAACTTGGGAGGCAGGTCGGGAATAACCCCTGCTTTGCCCAATCCCGAGGGGCCGCGAGGAGCCGGTCAGGCATGCTGGCTGAGCAGGTTCCTTCCTGACGGCTCTGGGGACTGTCCTTGCAGTGACAGTGATGAGGCAGAGAGCACCCAGGAAGACAACACGGCCCTCCTGCGCTTCCACCTCAAATACGAGGCAGATGTCCTCTTCACCAGGTGGGCGGGGCCCCGGGGGAGGGGAGGCCTGAGAGAAGTGAGGCCTGAGATGGGGTGCCCCTGGGGGGGGCCCCTGATAAGGCCAGGAGTCTCAGGGGCCGGGCTCCAGTGCCAAGGGACTATGAGCCGGAGGCAGGTGTATCCTTGAGGGATCGGAGGGGCCAGCCCCCTCATCAGGGGTGGGAGGGTGCTATCAAAATAGCAGAAGGAGGAGACACAGATCCGGCCTCCAGGGAGCTCCCAGCAGGGGTGGAGGGGGAGGGCTAGGGCAGCCAGAGGTGTCTACCCCAAGTTCAGGCAGTAAGTGGGAGCATGGTCTGTAGGGAATTTTAAAATAATAATAAAACCGACCGAAAGTCCACCTGCTTTTCATTACCACCTTGCACCCGCAACTCTAAACAGCAAAAGTGAGAAAACGCTCCTCCCCTCGGGGCAAACTGCGCCCGCCATCCCGTCCTCCGCTCCCCTCCATCCTCCGCTCCCCTCCGTGCACCACCAGCCTCCAGCCTGTCCCCTGGGAGCTCCCAGGCCGATGAAGTAATAGTGACCACACAGAAAGCAAGCTCAGGCCCTCGCTCGGCCACCGCTAGAGGCTGGAACGGGGCATAGTGGGCGAGTTCCTGCTCCAAAGAGGCCAGGCGCCCGGGGAAGCCTTCTGGTTCATGCCCATCCCACACGGGAGGACGTTGCTAGCTGATCTCAGCGTGTGTTCCTGCTGAGCCTCAGCCCCTTCCTGACACAGCTCTCCTGATGGACACAAGAGGAAACCTATTTTTTGTGGTCTAGGAGGGCCGGGCACATGCCCGCACCCTCTTTGGTTCATTTATCCATCTAGCCAACATTGACCAAGCCCACGGCCGCCCTGCCCTCTGTCCTCTGTCCCCGCAGGAGCAGCAGCCTGAGCCACTACGAGGTCAAGCCCAATAGCTCACTGGAAAGGTACGATGGCATTGGGCCTCCCTTCAGCTGCGTTTTCAAGGTAAGGCTGGCAGAGACCCAGGCAGGGAGGGAAGGACAAGAGCTGAGGAGCCCCCGTTTGGGAGGGGAGGAATCCGGAATCATTGCTGGTGCCCGGGGTGCGGCCCAACCCTGTCACCCACTCACTGTGTGACTTTAGGCAAGTTCCTTCCCCTCATCTGGGCTTTGTCTAGACAATAATGGGGCTGGACTGTGAGGATGTATCAATGAAGGTTAGATGCGGTTGCATGTGACTTAAAAAATATAAAAATCAGCAGTCTAAATGGACCAGGGTTTATTCTTCCCATAAAAGAAGTCCAGAGTTGACAGCTTCACAAAGTCATTCAGGATTGGGTCTCCCATCTGGTCTACCACCCTCAACATCGATTATCAGCCTCTCAAGTTCCTCATGGTCCAAGAGAGCTGTGGCTCCAGCCATCACGTTCTCATTCCTGGAAGAAAAAAGGGGAGAAGAGCAGGCCCCTCCCTACTAAAGAAGCGCCTTGGTAGTTCCTCATATTTGCAGTTACCTAGGGAGGCTGGGAAACGTGACGTTTGTCTCGGTCCCCTTCACTAAGGAAGGGGCGAGAAGGAGAATTAGGAGGCAGTTGAGCAGTCTGCAGTGTGGGCGCCGGGGCCTCTGAACTCTGCCTGAGAGCTGGGGGCAGGCCGACGGCTGGGAACTGCACTTCAGATGCGCTGGTGCCTGGCTGGCTGGTCCAGGAGGGGTTTAGCGACGGCCCGAGACCACACAGCTCATACGTGTTCCTAGCCCTGGGCTGTGCCCCCAGCCTTTCTGATTCCAAAGCCCCGCTTGAATCACTGCCGCTCAGACACCAGACGTGTCGCCTAGAACGTGCACCATCACACACTCGCCAGTCATGTCCGCAATTAATTCAAGAGTCTCTGTCCTAATAAACTCATGAGCCACCCCCCAACCACAGAGCAGGGTGGCCACCAGCACCAGGCTGCAAAATCCCCACAGCCAAGGGAGGCTGAAAATGGAAGTGACCGGGGCACCTCGGTGGTTCAGTCGGTTAAGCGCCCAACTCTTGATTTCAGCTCAGGTCTTGATCTCCCGGTTTGTGAGTTCGAGCCCCTGGGTTGGGCTCTCTTCGCTGAGAGTGTGGAGCCTGCTTGGGATTCTCTCTTGCGCTCTCTCTGCCCCTCCCTCCCCAGCTCGTGCGTGCAAGCATGCATACTCTCCACTCTCTATCGAAAGGAAACAAAAAAGAAAATGGAGGTGACCTTGCCCTCCAGCCTCACGGCCCCGCTGACTTGTCCTCGGCCTCCAGGACCCCGGCCGCTTCAGTGCTCTCACACCAGCCCATCCGTGCTTCCCAGGCCCGGCCGTGGGCCTCGTACCTGCGGAGCTCCCCCTCGCCGCTGGAGGCCGTACTGACCCCTCCCCCTCTGGCCACAGATCCAGAACTTGGGCTTCTTCCCCATCCATGGAGTGATGGTGAAGATCACCGTCCCCACCGCCACCAGGGGCGGCAACCGCCTGCTGATGCTCGGGGACTTCCTCACGGACCAGGTACCCGCGCCCTCGGGGACCGGCTTAGAGGAAGGGACCGCTAGGAGACAGACTTGCCCCTGGCGTGTCCCCACGTCCTCAGGCCTCAGCCCCTCGCCCCGGGACCAGGGCCAGCTGGGCCCTCTCGGGGCAGAGGAGGAGAAAGGAACACCTCGGGCATGCGGAGGCTGCCCGTGCTGGTTGTGAGGCTGGTGTGTGTCCCCCGCGCAGGCGAACGCGTCCTGTAACATCTGGGGAAACAGCACGGAGTACCGGCACGCCCCGACGGAGGAAGACCTGAGCCGCGCCCCGCAGCTGGTGAGTGTCCCGTGCAGCTCCTTGTCTCCCTATCCAGAGCGCGTTGAGCGCAAAGTGTCCCGCCTCAAACCGAGAGGAAGCAGAAGGAAGATGCTTCGTTCTCTCAACGAGCTCACCATCTCGCAGGGTGCATAAGAGTGAATGCCAAAGAAGCCAGGGACAAGGCTGTGACAGGTGTCAAGAGAGTGACAGTGGAGGAAAGGAACAGGGAGAGTGGACCGCACCTGTGCCTTAAAGGGCCAGTACGACTCAGCTGAGCAGAGGGAAGGGGAAGGAGCCAGACGGAACAGCGCTATGGAGGCCAGGACCTTCATGGCTTGTAGTGGGGACATTGACCCCATCAGCTGGGGTCTCCCGGTCCCCAGAAGTGGAAGGCAGCTCACGTCACCTCCCAAGGCCCTCCGCAGAACACCTGCTAGTTTCGAGGCTTATGTTCCCAGGCTTGCACTGTCCCCCAGGTCCCACTTTCTGAGCATGCTCTCACTCTTCTTCCCCAAACAAAAATCGTAGCCGCTTTAGTTTTATTTCCCCAAACGAGTGCCTCACACAAAGCAGTGTTTGAGTGTGGTGTACTTTGCTGAAGTCTGGGCCTGGGTGGGGGCTGAGGTGGCTGCAAGGAAGAGACTCGAGCAAGTTTAAACGAATAAATTCTGATTATTTGGCGATTTCTTTGGCTTTGCTGATGAGATGGCATCATCTGGAAATAATGGTAGTGTTAGCTTTGCCATTCAATCCTTATAAACGGCTTTCCTCAGCGTATGGCTCTGGCGAGGGCCTCCGGAGCAACCAGACATAGAAATGACGACAGTCTTGTCTCCATCGTGATTTTTCTTAATTTTAAAAATTTTTCATTATTAAACATGACACTTGCCATAGGTTTGTTTTTTTTTTATAAACACCCTTTATTCAGATTCAGGAAGTTCCTCGGGAGTTGGGTTTTTTTTTGTTTTGTTTTTTTTTTTATCATAAACAGACGTTGGATTTCCCAAAATGCCTTTTCTGCATCTGTTACAGTAATCATACAATTGTTTCCTTTGATCCGTTTGTGTGGTGATGACATTTATAGGTTCCCTAACGCTGAACCACAGTTCCACTCCCAGAAGACACCCAGTTACACACAACTTCAAGTCCACCCTGTGCCCTCCTCACCTTGTCGTCCAGCCACCCCCTGGCAGCCGCAGCCCATGCGTCCCCCACCCCCACCTCTTCTTGTCTCCCCTCTGCCCCTCCGCCCCCAGGAGCAAACCTTGGGCGAGGGGTGGAGCTCGGCCATCTCCCTGGTGGCCCAAGCAAGCCCCTGCTCACCTTCCCGTGTCACGGCGGGGCTAGCTGCCTCCCCCACTCCCCCGGAGCCCGGTGGCTCACCCCGAGACCTCCCTCCCCTTTCAGAATCACAGCAACTCCGACGTGGTCTCCATCAGCTGCAACGTGAGGCTGGCCCCCAACCAGGAAATCCATTTCCATCTGCTGGGGAACCTGTGGTTGAGGTCCCTAAAAGCAGTAAGTAGAGGGGCGCCTGGGTGGCTCGGTCAGTTGAGCATCTGACTCTTGATTTCGACTCAGGTCATGATCCCAGGGTTGTGGGATCAAGTCCCGTGTGGGGCTCCACACTGAGCATGGAGCCCACTTGAGATCCTCCCTCCCTCTCTCTCTCTTCTCTCTCTCTCTCTCTGCCCCTCTCCCCTGCCCTCTCTCTCTCTGTCTATAAAAATAAAAATAAATTAAAACAGTACGTAGAACACCTGGGCTAGACTCCAAGGAAGAAAGGGAACGTGGTGGGTGCTGGGGAGTCTCCCACCCAGGGAGGGGCCAGCTTCTGACAAGGCCTCTGATCATACAGCTCAAGTACAAGTTGATGAAGATCACGGTCAACGCAGCCTTGCACAGACAGTTCCACAGTCCCTTTATCTTCCGCGAGGAGGATCCCAGCCGCCAGGTGAGCCTCCCGGGGACCCTGCAGACCGGAGTTTGAGCCAGGCCAGCTTGGAAAGGGGTTGTCCCTTCCCCTAGAGTCTCCTATACCCTCCGCCTGTGTGTTCCCGCAGGAGAGAGAAGGACCCATCTGCCGGCAGTTAGCGCAGCACCAGAAGAGAGGGGGGAAAGCATGATCAATAGGCCGGTAGGGGCAAAAGTAGGGAGGGGGCCGGAAGTAGGCATTCGCCCAGTGCCTGGGGGCCGGCGGGCTCTGGACCACCGTAGTCCCACGGGAGCAGAGGAAGAAGGAAGAATCTGTATATTCTGCCCTGGAGGAGAGAACTGGAGCCCAGGCCCGCCTGGCCTGACGAGGCTCGATGACTGGCTCCACCAGCTGTGACGCTGGGTCCTGGGCAGACTGGCAGCCTAGAATGACCATCCCACCCCTGTCGTCCCCACCCATTAGCACCTCAGATCTAAGGAAATGCACACGACATGCTTTAGAAGTCTGGTGTGAACTGAATTCGTGAAGACCAAGGAAGGCAACATGTCTCTGTATTAGGACTCTTTCTGAATTAGATAAAATCAGAGTGTCACAGACCAGACTGCCTTGAATCAGGGCCTCCGCAAGGGGCTGAGGCTTCCTGCCGTGCTCTCCTGAGAAAATGAGAAGCTAGGTCTTGAAGACAAGCCCACTCCTACGGAGAGACGGGCAGCCTGGGCGTGGGACACTGCTGCCCTCCACTGGCCACATCCCCAAACCGTGGTCCGGCTTCCCGTACCAGATGCAGCGTTAGCCCCAGCCCCGCCCCCAGGAGAGGCTGGAGGGCAAAACAGGCACGGTCAGGAGGACAGACCCAAATAAAACACACGCATATCATTCATAAACAAGGTGGGGAGCTGCCGGGCAGAGGGGTAGCAGGTGCCAAAACCTCGAAGCAACATTCAGGGGGCCCACCCAAGGAGCAGCTTGGTTGGTTCATTCATCCAACATTTGTTGGGTGTTCCTCCTATGACTCAAAGACCCCACCACGGGATACAGAGATGAATTAAGCAGACAAGGGGATGAGGATAACAAAGCCATGGCTACAATCTGGGGGTGAGTACAGGCGCTGGGCTGGGGGGGGCAGTCGGAGCAAGGGATGTTCAGGGAAGGTTTTCTGGACACAGTCCACTTGAACTGAAGCTGCAGAGACATGTTGTAATTCTGCAGACAGGCTCCCCCACCCCCACCGCACACGCACGCACACACACACGCACACTACTCCTGTCTCTACACTAGTTCATCTTTGAAATGAATTCTCCTTCTACTCCCACTCTCCAAAATCCCTCTTATTTGTTTATTTTTTTTTAGAGAGGGATGGGAGAGGCACAGAGAGAGAGAGAGAATCATAAGCAGCCTCCACGCTCAGCACGGGCCCGACACACGGCTCGATCCCGTGACCCTGGGATCCTGACCTGAGCCAACATCAAGAGTTGGACGCTTAACAGACTGAGCCGCCCAGGCGCCCCCAAAACTCTGTCTTATACTCTCTGCTCTGGATGCCTCACTTCTGTTTTAGAAGTCCAGCAACCCAGAATTTAGGCCCCCGCTGGCCTGGCTGTGTGCTAGGTGCCAGGGGTGGGAAGGCCTTTACGGATGGACAGAGAACACGGAAGGGACCTGCCATTTGTTGAGCCCTAGCCCTGGGCCAGGCACTGTAACAGACACTGGGCTGTTTTCTTGCTCACTCCTCCAAGCACTGTGAGGTACGCCCCACCCCTATCTTTCAGATAAGGACACTCAGGCTGTGTGAGATAAGACAGAGGAGGGGCGGGCCATGACCCGCTTCGAGTTGAACAGTGAGTCAACTCGAGCCAACGGTCCCGTGCTGCTGCAGGGGTTCGTTCCTGTAGCCATTCCGCATGTTGGCTGAGCCCCTGTTCTGTCCCAGGCACTGAAGGTAGAACAGTGAACAAAACAGATACAGCCCTGCTCTCCTGGAGCTGACATTCTAGATGGGAAGAAAGGCAAGACACATGAATACATCAGCGTCACATGGTGATAAGTTCTGCCCCGAGAAATGCAGGCACATGAAGGTGGAGGCGTGGGGCGGGGGAGGGAGGAGTGCTATTTTATAAAAGGAGATTGGGAAAAGCCTCCCTGATAAACCGACATCAGAAACTATGAAGAATAGGGGTGTCACGTGGCTGTTTGGGGGAAGAGCGCGGCTGGAGAGAAGGGACAGCAATACAAAGGGCTCCAGTGGACGTGTGCTTGGCATGTTGGAGGGCCAGGTAGCTGGAGGCTTAGAGCAGAGAGAGCGATGGGGAGGGCAGGAGCTGAGGCCAGCGAGATGAGCAGAACCAGAGAACGTAAGGCCTTGAGGGCCCACGCAGGGACTCTTACTTTCCTCTCCCAGTCGGGGATTCGGAGCAGAGCAGAGCAGAGCATACACCTGCCCCCCTCCGGCCGCCATGCTGAGAACAGCCTGCAGAGGGCGAGGCTGGAGCCGGGCGGCAGTTAGCGGGCTCCTGCGGTCTCCAGGGGGAGAGGAGGGTGCTCTAAGGAGATAGCCCGGGGTGCTTCAAAGGTAGAGCGGACAGACTTTGCTGGAGCCCACGTGGACGCGAAGGTAAGAGTCAGTGACGAGTATGAGGCTTCTGGCCTGAGCGACAGCGAGGAAGGACAATGCTGGCATTTGCTTTCGTGGGAAAGGCAGTGATGCAACAGGGTCGAGGGTACAAAGTGGGATTGAGAGTTTGTTTGGACACCTGTTAAAGAGGCCAGGCAGGCCAGCAAGACAGGAGGACAGGAGTCTGGAGTCCCGGTTGAAGGGAGAAGCGGGACAGCAGTCAGCGTTTAGATGTCAAAGCCCCACAATGGAGTGAGTTTGCCTAGGGCTGTGTTATGCTTTCCAGGGCCCCAAGCACTTTTACCTTTCCTCCTTAAAAATAATTTAAGCTAGGGGCGCCTGGGTGGCTCAGTCGGCTAAGCATCTGACTCTTGGTTTCAGCTCAGGTCATGATCTCACAGTTTGTGAGTTTGAATCCCACATCAGACTGTGCACTGACAGCACGGAGCCTGCTTGGGATTCTCTGTCTCCCTCTCTCTCTGCCCCTCCCCGGCTTGCTCTCTACCTCTCTCAAGAATAAATAAACATTTTTAAATAATAAATTATTTTATGACAAATATATATAAAGACAAATATAATCCCAGTGAGAGATTATATTTGTTTTTCCCTCGAAATTTTAAAAGAAATTAGAACATTTTCATGGACCCCTAAAAGCACTGAGGGCCCTGGGCCCCTGTGCCTCCTGGGTAAGACGGCGGTGAGCTCGCCAGGAAATGACTAGAGATAAGGAAGAGGTCCGAGGACAGAGCCGTGGAACATGGGACAGAGCCCAAGGCCAAAGGCGGGCAGTTTCAAAGAGGAGGCGGGAGCACCTGGATCGTTTATCTCAGGTGTCCTTTGTGCAAGGGCTGGGCCCTCGGAGGCCTCGCAGGCTGGGTGCCACCCATCCCTCCGGCAGATCCCAGCAGGCACTGGCCCTCTCCTGCCACCCGCCCGGCTGGCTGCCGCAGAACAGTCGTGCCGTTGACCTGGCGCACTCCTCCCCTTCCAGGTCACGTTTGAGATCTCCAAGCAGGAGCACTCGCAGATTCCCATCTGGATCGTGGTAGGCAGCACGCTGGGGGGCCTCCTGCTGCTGGCCCTGCTGGTCCTGGCACTCTGGAAGGTGAGGCCCTGGCGGGGTGGTGGCGGACAGCAGCGTCCCGGGGCAGGGGTGGGGTGGGGGGGGGAACTCCAGCCCTCCGGCTCTGTGGCCGGTCCCCACGTTCTCCTCCCTGTGGGAGCTGGCACCCACCCGGCCTCCCCCCTAGAACTCGCCTCCTGCTACCTAAGCATCCACGTCTCACCACGGCAGGCAGATTGGCTAAGGCCACCACAGGGCCCCAACCTGTGGCTCTGACCCTTTGGTGGGTCCCTTTTAGAACCTGTTGAGAGCTCGGTCTTCTCTTATCAGAAGAAGCAGCAAGTACACACAACCACAAAATTTCTCCAACAGTGTCAGGCTGTTAACAAGCCCCCAACCCTTCACTGTGGTTGAGCCTCAGGTGAAGAACCCCGGGTCTCAACCTTCTCCTCTTACAGATGAGGTGAGGGGGGCCCGGCGAGGGGTGTTGACTAGGGCAGGGTCACAAGCATGACTTCTTGCCTCCTGACCCAGGCTCTATCCACTCCGCTGCAGTCCCCCCTCACCAACTGAGTGGCCCATCGCACGGCCCACCAGGGGAGTTCTGCTGGGCTGGGGGTGTGAGTGTGGGGGGTACTCAGCGTTAGCTGGGGTATTCAGGGGAGACTTGTACAGGAGGAAGTCTTAGGATAGTTACTGGAGGGAAAGCAGGGAGGGGAGACAGGCCTTGTCCGCCCCGCACTCGCCTGAGACTTCTCCCTTTGCCTCCCCACAGCTCGGCTTCTTTAAAAGCGCCAAGCGCAGGAGGGAACCTGGCCTGGACCCCACCCCCAAAGTGCTGGAGTGAGGCTCAGAGGAGGCTGCGAGTTGATGGGGGCCAGGACACCAGTCCAGGTAGCGTGCAGGCCCAGGCCCATGGCCCGCTGAGCTGGGGTGGAGAAGACGCCAGCTCGCTTTGCACTTGACCTCATCTCCTGAGAGACCAAGCCTGCACCCTCCGAAAGACCTCAAGCCAGTTGTAAGAGGGACTGCTCTACAGGGAGGCCGAGACACCTCCAACACAGATCCCTGGTGATTCAAAGGGACCCCTCCCAAGGCACACCAAAGCCTCCCCCAGGCTCTGTGGGGGCATCAGATGCCCCCACCACTAAGGTGCTAGGAATTCATAACTGTCCCATCCTCAGAAGAAACTGGCAGAGGAAGAAGGCGATGCAAGCCCATTCTTCACACTCCTGGCCTCAAGTCCCAGCAGGACCCAGTGGGACAGCAGATCAAATCTTGTGCTGTCCTCCCATCCCCCCCCCCGCCCCACACCCCGTCCCAGCGCTGCCCAAGGCTCTCGAGTCCCACCCACCCCTTCCCCAGGCAGGAGAGCTGCCCCTGAATGAACCCCCAGGTCCAAGGGCTTGGTGGTGACAGCTACCGGACAGGGATGAAGAAAGACCCTGGGACGTGGAGACTGTGACGGACGGGCGGCTGGGACACAGAATATGGGGTGCCCACCCCGAGATGGGGAGGCAGTTGGGCCCTCCACCCCCGCGCATCGACCCCCCCACCCCCAGCAGCTTTTGTTCCTAGTACCCCGCGGGAGTCTGCGGTCGGCGCACTCCCCGGGTCCCACGGACCCACTTGGCCTTCCCGCCTGCCTGCCCTGATCGCAACACGGCTCCAGGCCCAGCAGCAGGGTGCAGGAGGGAGCCTCCTTTCCCTGCATCACCAACCTCTCCACGCACACGCACACGCACACACATGCACAGATGCGCGCGCGCGCGCTCACACACACACACACACACACACACACACACACATAGAGCCTCCCATCCGTCCCTTCCACCCACCATGCACGAGAGAAGGGCTCAGCTGGCACTGCTGAGGGGTGCCCTCTGGAGTGCACTGGTTAAAGCCGGTGCAGGCACCCCCGAGTCTGTGGAACCGCGGTGGCAAACACCTGATCCTGACCCGCTGGCCCATGGGACAAGCGGTACCACCAACGATGGCGCCTTGAGGACAACAGGCACGCCCGGTGCCCAGCGAGTAATTTATGCCTTAATCTTGTTTTGAGATAGAAATGAAAGGGGGATCCATCAAGGGCATCTGTCCCCCTGTCCCATAGTACGACCTTTACTGTCGTAAATGTTTTTTAAATCCATAAAAACAAAAATTACGGTGATTGAAAACAACCAGGGTGCTGTCTCCCGTTCGGTGGGCAAGGGCATACCCTGGGGAGCCAGCGTGTTTTCTCTGAAGGAAAGGAGGTGGATGAGGGGCCCCTGCTTTCTTCCCATTATCTCTAAATGTCTGGAAGGGGCTTGTCCACCACTTGCCTACAACATCCCCTCCAAATGGCTGCCCGGTCTGGGACGGACATCTCCAGCGATGGGGCGCTTCCTCCCTCCCAAGACCACCTGTTCCATCTTTGCCCACTTGGATGGTTGAAGCCCCCACGTCGCTGGAGCGTCCAGCCCTTAGTTCCGGCTCCTCCCTCTCTGGCCTCCCAGACTTCTCCGGGCTAGGGTTTCAGTGCTGAGCTTATACTCTGGAACTTCTTCACCTTCATACACAGGCTGCTCTTAAACCAAGTGCGGTCCCTTCTAATCTTGTGCCATTGCAGTCCCAAGAGACCAAAGGGAGACACTTAGACACTACTTGATCTTGTTCCCCCATAGATAAGGAACCAGAGCAGTTAAGAGATAGCCCTAGGACCCACAGCAAAATCCACACTCACCCTTAACTGCTCTCTCTCAAGTGGGATAGTCACTACAGCCCAGCCTGGGGGTGGGGGGATTACTAAGGGAGCGGAAGGCATTGATACAAAGTAACTATGGGAACATTTTTCCTCAAATGGTGAACCCCAACCAAATCAGGACATACCTACAGTCAAGTTTCCCTGGACCTTTCCCCTCACGAATGGAGCCCCCGACTAAAAGGTACTCCACGAACCCCCACTCACAAGTGAGCCACGTGATTTAGCACCGAGTCTTCCGTCCAGTACCACTAACTCTGAGAGAAGGCTTTCACATGAAACCTGCCTTTTAGAGATTGGCATTCATCCACTCAACAGTTAAAGAGTTGCTATGTGTGGCCACGCTGCAGGCCAAACAAGATGTATCTGCAGGTCGGACGCAGCCCAGAAGTGACCAAATTGGAACCTCCGGCCCGTCGGAGCCCACCTCTATCCCCAGGGCTCCACGGCCCCTCCACGCCCCACCCTGGCCCTACACCAAGAACAGCTAACTGGTCAAAAGGCAGAAATCTGTCACTTCGAGGCCTTCGGTCATCCCCTCGTGTCTCTCTCATCTGTTTCTCTCACCAATTCTCCCTTTCTGAATTTATCTGCCCTGGGGTATAAATGATCAAGACAGGCCTTACAGAATTCCTGGTAGGGCCACAGAGACGCATTTAACGGGGGAGCAAAGCTCATGCGACAGGGGTTCTCAGGCCAGAGGAGCTTTAAAAGATACCCACGCAAGGGCCCACCCCAGGGATTCACACATGATTGGCACAGAGAGGGGCTGGGGTGTCATTTTTGTGAGAGTTCCCCTGGTGCCAGATGTGCTGAGTCGAGGTCAACATATAGGCTGGGAAACAAAGAAGGGGCTAACACGCATAGGTGACCTTCCCTGATGAGTAGTGGGAACTACGCTCTCACTGTAAGGTTCAAGGGAGCCTGCCTCCCGCTGGAGTGGGGAAGAGTTCTTGTTCCCGCAGGCCTCTGCCATGGGCTCTGCTATAGATTCCGCCCAGTCCTCCCGGGTCTCCAGAGCCCCAGGGGGACTCCTGGAGAAGTGGAACACATTTGCTATTGTCTGGAGGAGAGACGAAGAGCAGTCTCCGAAGCAGTGTTGGCATTTAGTGGCGAGCGGCCCAAAACGCAACTGCAAATCAACATAAAATTCGTATTGTGGTTCACAGATGGATATCATTAGCGATCCTCTCTGCTGTAGTTAAGAATATTTATGATGGAGCTGAGGGCTGAACTCAGGGTGCTAACGTGAAGTGTAACCAACTTGAAAAGGGCTCAGTCTTTGAAAAGCATTGCCAGCATCCTAGACTCGACTCTAAACAAGCTGCTTTGACTTTCAGGTGGCCACGGGAGACTTGCGGAAGCAAGCCTATAGCAAACAAGTGCGTAGGAGAGAAACACGCGGGGTAAGGTCTGACTCTTATAAGCCAGATGCCAACGGAAGACGGTTTTAGAATTGGGTCCATGGATTTTCAGGATTTCCTGAGTTCTAGGCTCACCGTCTCGGAGAGGAGAAGCACAGGAGTTGGGAGGTGAATCATGGGCGATGTTCTGTGAGGTCTCGCTGCTGCTCTAAAATGTGGGGCGGAGGCAGGCTCTCGGAAAAGCTACAGCAGCTGAGGGGCGGGCCTTGGGTAGACTCGAGAAAGGCCTCACGCCCTGTGCCATCGCCGCCCAGTGTTCTGCAGGGAAGCGGCCATCAGTTCTGGGGTCCCTCAGTTCCGGCCGGCCACTTCTTTCTGGCATTAGATGGTGTGGGCGTGTAAGCTTGGAGGGCAGACTGTGCCTCCTAGAGCAAATCACCTATCTAGAGTTGAGCTTCTCGGAGCGGGAGCCCATGGCTACCCTGATCAGAACCACAGCCTAAGTTCTGCCCCAGATCTCCCGGATCCAATTTCTGTGAGGTCATGCTAGGCACATTAAGTTTATAGAACTAGCAATATGGAGCCGCAATATTCTCCTATTCTCTAGACTTCATGGTCAGTTTCTTAAGCAGTGGAGACTTCCTCAGCTGCCCTTGGGTCACAGGACAGCCATCAGGTGGAAGGGGCAAAGTGCTAACAGACACAACTGAGAGAGGGAGAATAAGAGTGGAAGGGCTTTCGACAGAAGGCATGGAACCGTCCTTTCCTAGAGGTCTTTAAGAGACAAGTTGGTCTCTCCATCAGCATTTAGCATTGGGCATCAGTGCTCTCCTGGAATACAAACTGGACTTTTAGACTTCGCTCAGTCCCCTGGATTCAAGCCTCAGGGTGCCAAGCAGCCTCTAAGAGAAAACGGCCAGCTTAATCGTGCTCCTTTTCCTGCGTGACTCGCTGCACCCACACCTCACCCCAAACAGGAAGTGGCCAGGTCTCTCCAGCCACCAGATAGGACTTGAGTGACTTAATACAGCTATTAGTGGTGAGTGGTCTCCTGTTTTCATTCACTACCACACTGTCCTTCGTTTTCACCTCCAGCTAAGGTCACGTCAGCCCTTTAGTCTGCACTACTTCTTACCAGTTTTTTGAAATCTCGAAAAATTATCCTCATATGAGTATTGACATCAACTGGACTCTTCGCAAAGGGCAGTCGAGTGTAACTGGCCATATTAAAACCTGCCGGTGCTTTCTTGTCACTATCTATTCCATTAGCTTTGACATCACGCTAAAGTAGGACACCATGTTCCAAACGGAAAGTGAAACAGGAACGGGGGAGTTTTGCTATTTAAGCGTGGAGAGGGGGTTAGAAGCCTGGCGCCCAGGTTCTGCAACTTCTCAGTAAGGTACAGGCTAAAACGTACCTAGCAAATTCACAAGGTTCAGAGCAGGATCTGAGCAGAAAAACATGTTCTTAAAAAAGAAGGGGGCACCGTGCCTTAACGAATTCCTCCTTTCTAAATCGGCTGTGCACACTCTTTGCCCTTATCTCCCTGGCACTGAAGAAAAATACGGCAAGCAGTAACCCAAATGACATGGTTTTCTGAAAGGTTTTCAGGAAATGGCCCAAGCCAGAGTCAAAAGGTAACGTCATAAGCTTTTATTTGGGAAATGAAAATGAAAGTCTGAGGAAAAATAGAAAATCAGACTTCGAATAGGGCCATCTGGCTATAGACGCCAAGCTCATCAAGGGCAGGGACCCTCTTTCTTATTTTTGCACGTGCATCCCGGGTACAGCGCGCCCACTGTGGGCAGGAACACGCCCCGGTACGGCACTGGACCGACCAAGCACACCACATGTACAAAGCACAGCGCAATTAGAATAGCTAGTTTTGTCTAAGCTTGCCGACACGCGAAGGCTTCCTGAACCACCTGGGATTTACCTCTCATCCAGGCATTTTCTAGATTAAGTACCTGATGAACTATATTACTGCCAGTACTTTCTTTAGTCTGATCGTCTGCTACTTTACCAGAACAGACATTCCTTGAAACACAGGAAAGAAAAAGGATTTGGAATGTGTCTGGATGATTTCCCGAGTCCAGCGGGGTATCACGGCCAGGCGCAGACCGGGCGGAGATGCTGAGGGGACCTTCGCTTGTCCGAGCCTAGTAGCCTGAGAGTGAAAGAGCACTGCTCGGTGGGTCAAGACCCAGAGCTGACCCCGGGCTCTGACGTTCAACCCTTGTGTGACCTCGGATGGACAAACCACCTCTTTCTGGGTCTACATCCTCAGCTATCGAATGAGGGGCTTGCACTACCTGGTTCTTTCAGGTCTTTGTAAAGGGACTGGAATGGCTACCCTAAATCTAAATTTGAAAACAAACCCGTGCCAAGGAAGTGCTCCAATACCACCATTTAATACTCTTTGGATAATCTTAACCAATGTTAATTAGGTAAATGAAAGAAATATAGAATATGAACACTGAGATAAGAAGGCAAAATTAGCTTTACTGATAAATGATAATTAGTGTATCGGCAACATCCAAAAGAAGCAATGAAAAATTTCATTTTTCAAAAAAGACAAATCTATTAAAATACCTACGTAAAAACATTAACATTTAGAAGTTTATATGTGATTGAAAAAAAGCTCCTCTCCACAATATAAACAAGGAATCTAATAATAAAAGGAATATATTTGCAAGAACTTCATTTAAAAAAAAAAAAACTTAAAAAATCTCTAAGAGACATAAGTCTTTACTAAATGGGATCTTTCCTTTGGATAAAAAAGCTCAGACTTACAGAGACAAGTTTCCCTAAATTAACCTCTTAACTCAGTGCTAAACAAAATCATCTTTCGACATGACATGATACCAAAATTCATCTGGAAAAATAAACATACAATAATAAAAAAACTGCATCTCCTCCCCAAAAGAAGACAAATGAACTGTTATCTCCACTAGTATTAATATGTAACATTAACCAGGCACTTCACTATGCGTCAAGCACTTTGTTATTGTTAGGCAAGCATCTTGGTTCTCTCGTTTGCTCATCACAGTCCAAGTTAAATGTTATTGTCCCAACTTACAGAAACTAAGGCTTGGATAGAAAAGTAACTTACCCAAGGTCACAGAGCTCGAAAATGACAGAGCCTTGACAATAATTCCCAGTCCACCACACTGGGATCAACAGAATAAAACAGAGAACCCAGAAAAAGATCTAATTACATAATGGAAATTTAGTTTATGATTGAAATCCCTGGAAAATAATTAAGGAGGCCTTTGGCTAGCTGGATCCTTCCATCAAAATAAATTCCAGGTAGATAAAAGATTTCTTTATTTTAATGGTTATTTATTTATTTCGAGAGAGAGAGAGAGAGAACAGGAGTGTGTGAGTGGGGGAGGGGCAAAGAGGGAGAGAGAGAACTCCAAGCAGGCTCCACACAGTCAGCAAGGGAGCCCCACACAGGGCTCGATCTCACGAACCTGAGCTGAAATCAAGAGTCGGATGCTTAACTGACTAAGCCACGCAGACGCCCCTCAGGTAGATAAAAGAGGAGGAAGGCGGGGGGAAAGAAGGGAGAGGAATCGTGTAAGGGAGAAGCCGTAAAAGCATTAGAAGAGAACATGGGTAAAAAAGATTTATGATCTTGGAATGGAGACAGCCTTAAGAGCAAGATACAAAATTCAGAATCCATTTTAAAAAATTATAAATTTGGCTGCATAGAAGTGTAACCTTCAGATATAAAAACGACTATATTCAAAGTCGAAAAACAAATTGCAAACTGTGACATATGACAGAGAAAATTTCCTTCAACTTCCAAAGAATTTCTAACTAGTAAGAAAAAGACCACAACCCAAAAGCAAGCAAAAAAAAATTTTAAAAAGCAAATACAAAGGGGTCAGTAAATATATGAAAGTGTCAACCCCATTCGTAATAAAGGAACACATATCAAAACCATGAAATACTATTTTTCATGAATCGCCTTGGCAAAAACTAAGTGGTGAGGTAAAATCTGATGTCAGTGAGAGTGTAGGTAGATGCAGGCAATTAAATGACCTCTATCAAAATTTTAAATATTCAGTCACTAAACCAGCAATTCCAACACTAGGAATGAATTTGTTCCATGAACATGGTATATAAGGATGCTCACCGAAGCATTACTTGGAGTATCAATAAGCTGGAAACCTACAAGTCCAACAACAACAAGGTCTGGCTAAATAAATGTTAAGGCCACCCACAGAGTTAAATCTATAAAGTTGTTTAAAAAACAAAACAACAACATACCAAAATGAAAAAGTCTAAGATATATGAAAAGGACAAGATGCAGAATGGAATAGGAAAAAGTCCATCTGCATTTTTAAAAAATGAAAAGGAGGAAAAAAAAACATATGCACAGAAAAATTCTGGGAAGCTATTCCAAAACACTAATAATAGTGACAGTCCTCTTAAGAGTCCAAATGAGAGGGAGGCAGGTAGAAATGAGAAGGACATTGTTTTGTTTTGTTTTTTCACGATTTGAATTTTTCTTTACTACCTGAGTTTCTTCCCCCGGGCACATATAACTCTGACAACTCTTTTTTAAATGAATTCGACAGAAGATCATCTCGACTAAGGCACACTGAACAATAAAGACACGAAATGCAAGGCGGGTTTTGGTTGTTGTTTTTTTTCAAACATTTACTGAACACAAACACCATTTGTTTTTCCTTTTACACAGCAATATCGTTAGTTCCAAATTAGCTGGGCTATCAGGACTGTCAATTGCCACGAAATTAAAAATGACTCTACATGTCAAACTCAAATAGAAAATGTCATGCAAGATAATCACTACCAGACCTCTGGTGCAGTCAGCAAGTTTACTATGTTTATTAAAGTCACGTAAATGGTTTGACAAAAGTGCACAAGAGAATGACATCACTGGTTTGTTATAAATCACAGTGAATTACTAGAATACAACAATGTAGTTCCCCTGTACGGAGGATTACAGGATGGGGTGACTGTTATAAAGGATAGGGTCTTTTCAACACATTAGGCCCGTCAGATTTTACTCCCCAACTATGTACCTCTGAAAAGACTGGTTAGCAAAGCTGAGGGGTTTTCCTCATCTCTTCTCCTCTACCAATTACTAATAAGCCACAACAAAAAAAGCCATGCGTGAATGTTACAACACCGGATAAAAAACAGATACGAAACCTTGTTTACTTCATCACTGGGCAAAGCTTGCGTCTTCGCTCCTTCACTTGGCTGATTAGGCCACTGGTCACATGACTCACCCCTAAATGAAAAGCTGTTAATAATTTAGCAATACTCACCCCTGTACACACATCAAGATACACTCCCCAGAACCATCCAGTCGAGGCCCCTTCCCTGCACATTAACACAAATGAACACACCACAAACCTAGGACTAGAGACCACATTTACTTTACAGTGTTAGAAATTCATGTATCTACCATCGCTATCAGTGTATTTATTTCGGATCCCATATTCGGGAGAGAGGATGCCGTACGTACCACCCAGCCCACCTGAAGCCTCGGGCGAATCCGCCAGACCTGGATGAGAAAGCCCTGCGAGGTGCCACACGTAACTAGGAGCTTTCTACCTTCCAGAAAGGGTGCCCAGAGCATAGCTGTGCGTTTGCAGAGCGGGAATAAACACATAGCTGA
The DNA here is from genome assembly GCA_030068075.1 of Paguma larvata. NCBI lineage: Eukaryota > Metazoa > Chordata > Mammalia > Carnivora > Viverridae > Paguma > Paguma larvata. The sequence continues at coordinate 106,270,969 of CM057827.1, read as the reverse complement.
ACAACTTACGGACTGGTAACCTCTCTCAGAGCAAAAAGGCAGAGTTCTGTTCTCTTTAACCCATTTCGAGGTTACAGCATAGTCAGTGAGGAAAACAGAAGAGTCAACTATACATAGATACTTGTGGCTAGAGTAAAAAAGGAACAGGTACGGTTTTTACAGAAAATCTACCATAAAAACAAGTCCTTTCTACTTTTATCCATCTACTCACTAGTCCAATCACTGGCTGCTTCTAAACCCAGCAAAACTGTAATCCAAGGGCCGGCAACTCACTCCTCACCCCGCCCCGTCCCCAAAGAGAAAAGTTTCTGCACGAGTCATCCAAAATGGTCTCATCCATAAAGTAGCTGCGTCAGCTGCAGTGGAGACTGGTGACAGGGCGTCGTTCCCTTGGGACTGTAATTTTTAAAAACACTTGCCAAATACATAGTTGATACTTAAGGGGCTGCAGCCCTCCAGTTGTCTGTTACTGCAAACAGCGCTATCATACCTATCTAGGTTTCCCCTAATTGTCAGTTATTAATCAACTATTAGTACACTGAAGCAAACGCTTCCCGGAAACAAGCAAGAACAAAGCTTGCTTTTTGGTTGGTTGGTTTGAAGTTCCCACAGCAAAGAACCTTACGGGAGTGGGACTGCGGCCTGCCGGAGCAATCCAGACTAGACTGAAAAAAAGCCGTGTTGTGTCAGAGCTCCTACGTCAAAGGCGTCCCCCTCCTTTGTCAGTCGAGGGGATGGATTGGCTGCCCATTCCTTGCGTTGAATAGTTACCTAAACTCGGGGCTTTGATTTCACCAACTCTTCTTTAAAAGCGTAAAACCCACCTACGTTTCAGCCGGTGGGCCCAGGTACTCATCCTCCTGGGCCTCTCGTTCAGCCAAATTTACAGGACAATTACCGAGCAAGACAAAGAAGTTTTGACTGAACTGGTGATGTTCTCGAGGAAGACTTACAATCCGAAGCAAAGTTCCACCACTAATAAACGGAAAATGACAAAGGTGGCTGGAAAAGGAGGCAGCCTAGAGTTCTCATGAGCTGAGACACAGGACTATATGACCTTTGTTACCGATTTATTTTCCTAAAAAAAACATAATAATAAAAAACTTAAAAAAAAAAACGCATAAAAAATTGAAGCTTGGGAAGGATTTGGCTCAACATATTTAAAATAATTCTACCAAAACCAAAGAAAACAGGCATGTAGATCACTTGTTTCAAGAATGGTTTTATACAGATGTTTCACGATACAGATTCGGACTTATTTTACAAGACAGAATTAGGTCCTTAGCAATAGAGCACACGGTGTACTACGACACAAGAGTAGAAAAGTATGTTACCATTAGCAGGGCTCACAGTTCATTCCCCTGTCTTCAAACTCTCTCTCCGACCTTGTCAGCACGGGAGTCGGCAGCTGGGCTCTCTCCAGCACGTATCCCTTCTCGAAAGCACGGTCATTAAATTTTGATGTCTGGATATGTACATGTCACCATTATCCTCATTTTATGAATACATAATATCTAATAGAGTGCTGGTCCCGGGTAGCCAAAGGGATGAAATGGTTTTTGAAACATGCAGCATTATCTGGTATTTTAGGTTTTGGTGTTTAAAAATCATACGCACCAATCACGGAACCAGCTGAACACCAAATACCATAGCCATTCCTCAGCCCGTCAGAGAGACAGGCCTTGAAGTCTGCAAAATACAGGGTCCGCTCTAAGCTGTGGGAAAGGTGTGCTCCACTCACCTTGAGGACGTGCGTTTTTCTCTTTCAGGCCACGAGAGTTGCCAAGAGGAAGGTACAGTATTTCCTTGATTCACACCGGAAGGATCAAGGCCAGTAAGGTTCGAATTAGGGCTCGTTCAAATGTCTCCCTTTAAACCACCCTAAAAACCCTCCCTGTAATGACCTCAGGTTAGGAGAACAGAAATCTATTACCATGACGGAATTTGCCATCGAAAACATTCCTAGCTGAAGTGAGAAGAACACAAAGTGGAACTACAGTGGCCATAAAAGCATCTTGTATCCCTAGGGGGAAAAGTTTTGAAGGTTCCCACCTTCCAATCCCTCCCACCCTTCAAACTGTTTCATTCTGCGGGGTATATCGACTTTATTTAAGGCCCTAGGTGCTCATTTCGGCTTGGTCATTATGTTTATACTGTTCCGACTGCAACCTTCTCTTTCGCTTCACACAACGATACGCATACACAAAGTGCTCGTCGAAACCACACGGGTTTGGGGTTTGTTTGTTTTTGTTTTTTTTTTTTGAGTTTATAGCTGATATTACTACGTCATCATAATGCTTGTCGTTAAAGAAAAAAAAGCCGCAGGTCTCCACTTACAGTACCATGCACTATGAGTAGCTAAGGCATTCATTTGGCACTAGAGAGAAGAAATACAGATATAGCTCGTTTTCCTTTATCATTTTGAACCTCAATAGAGAGAGGTGTTTACCCTTCGCTTGAATTTCTGTGATGCTTAAAAGATAATCACAGAATACTCTTTTAGTCTGACAGTTAAAATGCTACCATCAAAACAAAACAAAACATAAAGACCTCTGCACAGCCTATCAGAGTCAGTGGCATTTTGTGGTTGAACTTTCAGCTCTCAGACAGAAACACCATCCAGACGGCTTTGCCAATTATTTTTATCATCAAAAAGATTTCGTTTCTTATACCCCGCTAGCGATTTTTCTGCTAGTTTAAGGGACAAAGTAAAGAAAGTGAAAAAATTAAAAATATCCTCGTTCCTTTTCGTCCATCATAAACACCTTATAGGCGGGCGCAAGCAGTGCCCTCTGGAAAAGCAGTTTCCAGATTTTAAGAGAGACCGCACAGGAGGAAAGGGAGAAGGGGACAAAAATAGAACGGAGAGCTATATTACGACAATTTGTTTCATAAGAAAACACGGTATTCATAATTTGTACATGTCTGTGAGCTGAGTTCAAATGCAGACTGCTGTAGTTTGGAGAAGTTACATTAAAACAGAGACCAAAGAATTTTGGAATTTAAGCCTAACGGCCAATAGTCCATCAATATTCTCTGAAAAAGTGCTTTAAGACTATTACTCCTTCGTGTGTGCCACCCAGCACAGGGCAATAATTTCAATGGATTTAACTTTATAAATCTGCGACTATTAGGAAATTAGCACATTTTCAGATTAATCTGCAGCTGTATGTTTTGAAATCCTCCTGACGTTACAAGGTGCCGTATCACTCCGCATCAATATTGAAGAGTGAGCACCGCCTGCAGCAGTTTGGCACATGCAGAACACCCGGGTATCCTGTTACTTTTAACGGTCCTTTTTAGTCGTTTTTCTTCCCGAAATCCTCAAAACTGCTGCAAGGATAACACGCTGACACAGGCTCAACAGAAATACTTTTGTAGGCAGTTTTTAAAACATCGACTTCAAATCATAAACGTCCCTTGTTACAGAAACAAAATATTTTATATTCATTCCTTAAAAAAAAATACAAATGTCGAATCATTATGTTGTACACCCGAAACTAATATATCTCAATTATACTTCAATTGAGAAAGAAAAAGGAAGAAAGAAAGAAAGAAAAAGAAAGAAAGAAAAAGAAAGGAAGGAAGGAAGGAAGGAAGGAAGGAAGGAAGGAAGGAAGGAAGAAAGAAGGAAAGAAAGAAAGAAAGGAAGAAAGAAGGGGTAAGTGACCAATATCCAGACACGTTAGATTATGGTTACACCTAAACAATGTGGCTTCGTTTAAAGTGTATTTGAGATCAATTACCGTCATGAGGCAAAAAGACCAAATACAGAACTAAGGAAGGATGGATAGAGAGGGAGGGTGGTGGAAAGAAAAGTAGAATTTATGAACACATAATTCTATTGTCTGTGATTAAAGTCCTTTACTTTTTAGCACCACATTAAACGATTTTACATATCCAGTCACTTAATGAAATCCAACAAACTCCTCCAGAGTTCTGGGGATCTGGTCTTGGTAGTTAATGTCATTGGCCCGAACTGCTCGGGCAGCCAGGCACTTGAGACTCATCTTCATTTGAGTTTTAAGTAGTATTTCAGACACCCCGGTTGTACTTTTGTCTAGCGGAGTCTTGTTCTGTTTATTGGTCATGTCAGTGTGAGCGCCGGCTTCAACCAGGCTAATGATGATCGAGTGCAAGGTTAAAAAATCGCTGATGGGCCTGTTGTACTGAACGATGATGTGAAGGGCGCTGTTCCCCTCGTTGTCCACTGCGTTCACCTCGGCGCCGCAGTCCAGCAGGAGCTTCGTGACGAGCGCATTTGGGAAGCTGCACACATCGTTGGTGTGGAAATCATCGACCGGGGTGTTGGAGTTGACGGCGAGGTGCAGCAGGGTGAACCCTTCCCGAGTTCTGGGGTCGAGGTGGATCAGGTTGTAGATCTGCTTGTTAATTTTGCACTGGTCTTCTTCGCTGCACTGCGTCTTGGTGGAGATGCACACTAAATACAGAAAGGTATAGAGGTTACATTCGTAATTGTCCATCGCGTTGTGGACGTCCGCATCGGGAATATTTTTTACTCTGTTCATACTCTGTTCTATTTCCAAAACGCTGCATCTCAAAACGCATTCTATGTCTGGGGCTTTCACGGTTTCATTCAAATGTATCATCTGTGAGAAAACTTGCGCGAACCGAAGGAGATCCTTGTGGGTGTTCCTGTTACCTTTCTGTCTCAGGTGCAGGGCGTGCAGCCACAGCTTGATACACTGCTCAAACTCCATGTTATCCGCGTAGACGGCTCCCCTGTAAATGATGGGATGGGAGACGTCAATGTTGTCAGCACCTAAGATCCGTTCCCGCACTATAAGGCCTTCCATGTGAAGAGCGTCTCTGTCTTGCCGAATGGACTCCAGTTCCTGAGGGTTTCTACATTCAGTTCTGTTCCCGTAAGCGTGGATTGGTGGGAGAACCTCCTTCTCCAGAATGTGATCACCGTCCTGAAACCTCTCCAACATGGCTAAATATAAATAGTGGTACGTCTTCATGATGTCATAGTTCTCGCGGTCGTTTGCGAAGGAGGCACCCAAGAGTTCCAAAGCTTCGATCCGACTTCTTCGGTCGCAATCGGCGTGAGAGAGCAACAGTTCGACGACGTCGGCTTTGCAGCTTTCGGCGGCCACCTTTAGCGGCGTCATCCCGTGGCCGTTGACCACTATGGCGGCGCGCCATTTTATCAGCTCTTTCACAATGTCTATGTGGCCGGCCTCGGCGGCAAAGTGCAATGCCGTGGCTCCACAATGTGCTTTAGCGTTGGGGTCGGCACGTTGTTCTAAAAGGTACCTGACCACGTCAGTGTGTCCCTTATACGCCGCAATCATCAGGCAGGTGTTGTCGTATTTGTTGGCAATGCTGATGTTGGCATTATTTTCAACCAAGTATTTCACAATGTCCAGTCGGCCATCGAAGCACGCCGCCCGCAGCGGGGTCGAGTTAGTTACGGTGGTGTGGTTCACGTTGGCTCCGTGGCTGACTAGAAGTTTAACAACTTCAAAATGTCCGGCTCCTGCTGCACACCAAAGAGCGGTGGCGCCGTCAATGACATACCTGTTCACGACAAGAAGAACCCGTCAGAAAACGGAGGCGACGTGCCCCAACGGAAGCTTAAAGAATGTATTCATTTGCACCCACCAAAACCTCAACCTACGGGGCGTTAATAAAACATTTGTTCGTGTGAAAATAAAATCAGGTAACTTAAGCGTGTGCATTGTACTTATGCCTCATATAAGCTCAATAAATGTTAGCTATTACTGTTGTTACCAAAGTAGAGAACCCTAAAAAAAAAAAATCACCAACTTTTTTCTAGCAAAAGGAAATATATTTCAGAGAACACAGAGGAAATGTAGGGACTTGTCGTTTCTTTACCACCCAGTTGACGCACTGGCTTTTAAGAAAAAAGCATGCTCCTCCTTCCCAGGCTCCCCCGGGAACAGTTCCTCTCGACATGTCCGTAAGAAAGCTACCCTCATCCCCGTATTAACGTTGTGTTAGAAAGCTGCTTTAGGAAAACAAGTATGTCAGTGGATAATTTTTTCCTAAGATATCTCAGCTAATCAAATATTACACTTCTACCACAGCAATGAGAATGAAAACCTTCTTGCTCCATCCAATAAGGAAGGATCACATACACATCGTGCTGAGCAAGAGTCGACCGAACACGGTGCGTGTATTACAGGTATGTAAAGTCGACCGAACATAGCATATACATGACTGCATGTATGTACCTATCTGTAGTGTTGGAAGTCAGAAGGACACTGTTTACCTTTAAGGGGAGCAGAGAGTGGGAGGAAGCACAAAAGGAACTTTATTCAACAAATATGGTCACTTTCTGAAAAAAAAAAGACTTTCAATTAGTGTATTTCTCTCCTGTTATACTCCAATTTAAAGGTCTCTGGGGCGCCTGGGTGGCTCAGGCAGTTAAGTGCCTGGGTTCGCTTCAGGTCATGATCTCACAGTTCATGGGTGGGTTCAAGCCTCCCGTCGGGCTCTGTGCTGACAGCCCGGAGCCTGGAGCCTGCTTCCGATTCTGTGTCTCCCTCTCTCTCTGTCCCTCTCTTTCAAAAACAAATGTTAAAATAAACGAATGAATGAATAAGTAAATGTCTCAAGGGGCGCCTGGGTAGCTCGGTTGGTTAAGTGTCCAACTCTGGATTTCAGCTCAGGTCTCACAGCCCCAAGTCTGGCTCCACACTGAGCACAGAGCCTGCTTAAGATTCTCTCCCTCCCTCTGCCCCTCCCCTGCTTGTGCGCATCTGAGTGCGCTCTCTCAAAAAGATAAACTTTAAAAATGTAAAAAATTTAAAATATGTATGTATGTATGTGTGTATATTAGGGGTTTATGTATGTTCCTCAACTAAAACACTGGGGGAAAATATTAACAGCAGGGAACAATTAGCATTTGCCTGAAAACGAGTGGGCATCTTCCCTGACCTTCTGTCTATGTTTGCACTTTTGGCCTCACAGTCGCCACTGACTTACTGTCTGATATATGCTAGGTTCGCTACTTATATAAAGTCAGACTTTCGAGCAGGCCAATCTTGTCCGTCTTTCTACAGTTTTTCCCCAACCTCAATTTCTCAACTTTTTATCCCATTACTGAAAAGTAGATTTTTGTGCAGATACTTAGATCTACTGCGCTTAAACCACTAAAATAAGTATACTTGGAAGCATTAAGGGGAAAGGACAAACAAAAGCAATATTTACTAGAACAATTAAGTGTCTGTACCAAAAACCTCACTGCTGAGCTCACTGTACAACCTTATGTTATAACACAGGTCAAATCGAATTGCCCATGAAATGAAACAGTATAATTCCCCTGGTATGTGTATCATAGTTTAACTCCAATTAACGACACCCCCAAAACAGCATCCGTCTGTTGTTTCTGCTGAAAACAAAAGCCCCACTTGATAATAATTCAAGCAGTTATTTCTTCAGTTTCAAATAATGACACGAAATGACACAAAAGTCTTCTCACCAACAAGGACCTATGGAGTCACCTATGGGAAAGAGTGCACGACACACAGGGAAGAGGCTTAAAACTACTGGAAATGTCCTCTACCGTGACCGGGGTAGTGACTACATGGGTGGGTATTTAGGGAAAACACTCACCAAAGTGCACATTTAAGATCTGTGCATTTTACTGTATGGAAGACCAACCTCGAAAAAGAAAAAAACCAGGTTTCTGAAGTTTCTTTTTTATATTTTATTTTTTGTAAATGCCATTTGTTAATTGATTTTTTTATACTAAAGTAGAAGTCCAAAAAAGAAGAGATTACATCAGTGATAGCTTTAATGGTTGCCAGCTGTACCTTCTGCAAACAATTCAGTTTAATTAAAATTCATTAACATTTTTATTGTCATGATTATACAAAATTCAAACAATTTTTCTTTCACTATCAAAAAAAATATCATTTATAAGAGCATCATAAAATATCAGTACCTAGTTAAAGCTAATAAAAAATGTATAAGACCTCTATGCTGAAAAGTACAAAACATTCCTGAGATAAATTAAAGACCTAAATAAATGGAGAGATATTCCATGTTCATAGTCAGAAGACTCAATAGTGTTAAGATGTCAATTCTGCACCAAAATGATCCATAGTCAATGTAATCCAATCAAACTCTCAGCAGGGGTGGGTGAGAGAGAGAGTGTGTGTGTGCGCACATGCCGGCATAGCCATGCATGTAGAGATTGACAAGTTAATTCTAAAAGGAATACAGAAATGCAATAATGGACCTAGAACAACCAACATGATCTTGAAAGAAAAAGTTTGAAGGGCAACCACAGTAATTAAGATAATGTGTCACTAGCACAAGGATACACAAGTATATCAAGAGAACAACAACAACAACAACAACAACTGTCCAGAAATATATTCACACACAGTCTCTATTTTTAAATTAATTTATTTTATTTTATTTTAATTTTTGAGAGAGAGAGAGCACACGCAGGCAGGGGAGGAGAAGGAGAGGAAGAGAGACAGAGACAGAGAGAGAGAGAAAGAGAGAGAGAGAGAATTTCACGCGGGCTCCATGCTGAGTGGGGCTCAATCCCACCACCCTGAGATCATGACCTGAGCTGAAATCCAGAGTTGGACCTCAAATGACTGAGCCCCCCAGGCGCCCCATAGTCTCTTGATCTATGGCCAAAGCTCCACTGAAAATCAGGTAGAAAGTATGGTCTTTTTAAAAAAACGGTCCTGAAGCAACTAAGTATCTGTACGGGGGGGGGGGGGGGGGGGAGTAACCTTGATGTTTACCTCACACTATGCATAAAAATTAGAGAAGAAGCATACATCTGTATGAAAAGCAAAACAATAAAAGCTTCTAAAAAGAAGCAGACTATCTTAATGCCTTTGGGGTTAATGACCATTTCTTAAACAGAGTGCAAAAGAAGGACTCATCATAGAAAAAACGGATTCATTTGACTTCATCAAAATTAAGAACTTCAATTCATCAAAAGATTTTGTGAAGAAAGTGAATATGCAATCCCCTCACTGGGAGAAGATACCTGCATCAAATGTGTTTGACAAATCAATAAGAAAAAGGCAACCGACCCAACTAAAAACTGGGTGAAAAGACTAAAGGAGTACACTTCACAAAAGAAGATAGTCAAGTGACGATAAACACTCGAAAAGATGTTCAAGATAATTACTCACGAGGGAAATGCAAATTACAGCCAGGAGTTACCAACACACGCCGTCAGAATGGCTAAAATTAGTAAGACTCACACGACAGGACTAAGCCGTTGGCCAGGATGTGAAGCAACCCGAACTCTCATTGCTGGTAGGAATGCAATGTTTTCAGCCACTTTGGAAAAGCTGTTTAGCAATCCACCAACCCCATGACCCAGCACTTCTAGTCCTTGGCATATACTGAAGAGAATGGACACCAACAGCCCCAGTGAAGACATTTACATAAAAATGGTCATAGCGGCTTTATTTGTGGAAGTCAAACACTATAAACGCCTACGATATCTGGGTGCAGGATAAATAAGCTCCCATGGACTCAAACAATGGAATACTACGGAGCATAAAACAAGAACCAAACAACTACTGATACATGCAAATCCACAGACAAGCCTCACGGATGATGTGTTAAGCAAAAAAAGAGACAAATGAGTGTACTGTATGATCCCCTTCGTAGGAAGCTCAAGTATACGCAAAACTAATACATAGTGATAGAAGTCAGAATGATCTTGACTTCTGGGAAGGGAAAGGAGAGGAACTGATGGAGAAAGGGCACAAGAGAAATTCTGAGTGATAAAAATGTCCTGCATACTGATCTAGAAGGAGTTTACATGGATGTAAACATATGAAAATTTTATTACATTGTATAGTTAAATTTTTAAGTTTATTCATTTATTTTGAGAGAGAGAGAGAGAGAGAGGGAGCAAGCAGGGGAGGAGCAGAGAGAGAGGAAGAGGGAGAATCCCAAGCTGGCTCCTCACTGACAACACAGAGCCCGATGCTGGCCTTTAACTGACGAACCACAAGATCATGCCCTGAGCCCAGATGGAGTCAGATGCTTAAGCCCCCAGGGGCCCCTGTACACTTAAAATCTATGCGCCTTACTAAATGTTATACCTTAACTAAAACTATGCATAATTAAAGACAAAAGTGAGACACAATTAAAGAAAAACAGCTTAAGTAAACAACAATAGCTAATAAATATTTTCGATGTGCCGAGCACTCACTGTATTAAGTACTCAACATGCAATGTATCTCATTTAATCCTCATGATGACCTCCCCCCAATAACCCTACAATGTTGGTATTATTATTTTGCTCATTTTACAGATATAGAACTAAAAGATTTACATGAGACTGAAACACAAAAGCACTCTAGAAATTATAAAATGCATCGAATGTAAGGAAACATACTACATGTCATTGTTCGAATACTTAATTTTAAAAAACATCTTCAAACTATTAGTCTATCAAAATTCAATACGTAGTTAATATATAGTTACATTTACACAGTTAAATGTTTCCTTGTGCTTTATTATTATTTTTTTATGTTTATTTATTTTTGAGAGAGAGAGACCCAGAATCGGAAGCAGGCTCCAGGCTCCGAGCTGTCAGCACAGAGCCCAACACGGGGCTCAAACTTATGAACTGCGAAATCATGACATGAGCTCAAGTCGGACGCTTAACCGACTGAGCCACCCATGGGCCCCCATTTCCTTGCACTTTAAAAATAAAAAATTATTATATGCTGGGAACATGGACCTAAACCATGTAAAAACTCAAAAATTTTACATTAAAATAGGCTTTCACATACATTAACTTTAACTCGCAGTAACCATACAAGACATATATGACCCACATTTTAAGGATGAAAAAAGAGACAAAAAGTGATTAAAATATTTTTCTCACCCCAAAATTTTCCAGAATTAATGATATACAAGTAAAAATTAAATTACAAGCATGTGTTTCACTTGTTTTTTTGTAATAGTTTAACACTTTTTGTGGTATAGCCTAATCATTTCTATTTTTCCATATGATTATGACAGGAGCCTCAAGAAACTTTCAATCATCTATTTATATTGAGGCAATTAAAATTTTTAAATTGTTTAGGACAGGGGCCCCTGGGTGGCTGAGTCAGTTTGAGAATCTAACTCTTAATTTTGGCTCAAGTCATGATCCCAGGGTCGTGGGATCAAGCCCCATGTCAGGCTCCTTGCTGGGCATGGAGTCAGCTTGAGATTCTCTCTCTCTCTCCTTCTCCCCCTCTCACTGACTCTCTTTCTTTAAAATAAATCTTAAAAAATTTTTAATAAAGAAATAAGTAGTTTAGGGCAAAACTATTCACTGCAGACTGTATTAGAAAATGACTAGTCCTTCGGAAACATTAGCCTTAGTAAATTTTGAATTTCTAGATCTAAACAAAAAATTAAACAGATTAAAGGGAATTATAAGCCTAAAATCTATGACATTCCTTTGTGCATAAAATTCAGCAGAAATCACGAGCAAAGGCTGCCTCAAAACAACATGCCAAACACATTTATAACAGAAAATAAAAATATAAAAAAATTAATGCAATAGATACTTAGTCTATATGGGAGAAGCACTATAAAACAATGATCTTTCTAGACTTAGTCCAAAACTATAAAACAATGATCTTTCTAGACTTAGTCCAAATTGCAATGCAAACTCTCTATTATGTATTTCATTTTAAAAATCAAGAAACTGGGGCACCTGGCTGGCTCAGTTGGCGGAGCGTGTGACTCTTGATCTTGGGTCATGAGTTCGAGCCCCATGTTGGGGGTAGAGATACATAAAAAAATAAAATAAAATAAGAAAATTAAGTAAGTAAATAAATAAATATCAAGAAACTATAATTTGACATTCACCTTTTTAAGGTTTTTGTTTTTTTATTTTATTTTATTTTTGAGAGAGAGAGAGAGACAGAGCACAAGCAGGGGAGGGCAGAGAGAGAGGAAGACAGAATCTGAAGCAGACTCCAGGCTCCGAGCTGTCAGCACGGAGCCCGATACGGGGCTTGAACTCACGAACCGTGAGATCATGACCTGAGCCAAAGCGGGACGCTTAACCAACTGAGCCACCCAGGCGCCCCAAACATTCACCTTTTTAAACAAAACCTACACATCAGATGATAGAAACATTTCACAATAAACGATAACATTTCTGATCACAAAACTAAGCTCAACTATTTCCTGGTTCAATTTGAAATAAAAATGTCTGGTTCAAGAATTTGAAATGGGGGCGCCTGGGTGGCTCAGTTGGTTGAGTGGCCGACTTCGGCTCAGGTCATGATCTCGAGGTCTGTGAGTTCAAGCCCCGCGTCGGGCTCTGTGCTGACAGCTCGGAGCCTGGAGCCTGCTTCGGATTCTGTGCTTCCCTCTCTCTGTACCCTTCCCCTGCTCATACTCTGTCTCTATGTCTCTTAAAAATAAATAAACGTTAAAAAAAAATTAAAAAAAAAAAGAATTTGAAATGGAAATAAAAATTCATTAAATGTAAAATGATCTATACTTTACTTTGGCCAAAGTCCTTAAAATCATTTATTAGATTAAATGCAGTTTCTTAAAATATAAACTCCCTAGCAATGACTCTTAAATGAAGTCAAATGATGAGGTGCCTCTCATGCCTGCCTTCTACCAGGACATTAAAAGTATTAGTACTAGCACTGACTTTAAAAGTAAGAGAACTCAACGAAAAGCCTCGGAAGTCCCAGAGGGCCTGTTCTCCTTCCCATCCATGTCAGCAAACCTCTTTCAGGACAAGGGTTCCCCACCAACTCCAGCCCAGAGCTGTCGGCCCGAGGAACTCAGGCCAGCACAATATTCCACGGTCACATGACACCTCCCCTCTGTTCTGTTCCATTTCTGTAACATTCTTAACAGTTTCCCATTCTCCAGCTGAAGGTTCTTTGATTTCCACTCAAGGGATTTTTCTTCCCTACTTGCCTGTCAATTTTAGTCTTCACATATTAAGCCATAAGTAAAATAATCTCCAATGTTACTCCTAAAAATATGAACAAGGACTCAAATATCACTGTGGGGCTTGATCTAGGTAGGCAGTCCCTTCCTCCTGGAGATTCTATTATGAATCCACCTCAGTTTCCTAAGGTATAATAATAGAAATTTTTAGGTGAAACGTAGACTTAAAAAAATTTTAATAAGATATTTAATGTCTCTCTCTCACACACACACACACCAAACACACTATATCGAACCCATAATTATGCCAATAACTGTTGCTTAGAATAAAGATAAGAAGTGAAACTTTTAAAAAATCAAGCAAGTAACAGGATAATGAGCAATCTGACAAAAAATTGGGAGGATGGCACACAAGTGACTAAAAACCAGGAAGCCCTAATCTACTTCAGCACACAGCGAACCTGTTATCCGCCCCTGGCCGCGGCTCTCAAGTGCCAATGGGATCTAAGGGGGGATTTAGCTAAGCACCTCTCGAAAAGCCAGCCCCCCAGGGATGAGTGAGCTTCATTCTGTTAACACTACATTCAGGCCATTTTCACAATGTCTGGAATGAGTGCAAAGTGAAATCATGACATTTGCAAAGAACACTCTTTTTTTCTCTAGTTCCGAAATGCCAAAATGACTGTAATAAAACTGCAAGATCTCACGGAGTGGTGGGAGTGGGCAGAAAGGTGCCCATGAACTTCGATGCTCCCTTGTTAGTTACTTGGTACGCGCCTCCAAAGTAGAAACCTTGTATTTTTTATGTATCCTCCACTGAAGATGTAATAAATAGGGCTAGGCCCACGGCAGGCATCTAATAAATAAAATCCTCAACCACCTTTACGTAGCAGCCAATAAATTCATAATTGTAACAATCCACAAACCAAAGCAGACAGACCGAAGAACACAGAGAAGGCTCGGCCCAAATCTCGAGTGACAGGACCATTCGCCACCACAGCCTCACCAAGCCGACTGGCCATTTCCCGCGAGGGCCATCAAAATCTGGCCCCCACCTCTCTCCAGTCTCCCCCAATCTCTTCTCGAATTTCCCCTGCTCAAATCCCTTCCCACAACCACACTGAGAGACACTGGTCACGGCGAGTTCACCAGGCTGTTGCCCCTTTTCTTCACTTCAAGACCCAACTCAAACATCACCTCACCCGGGAAGCCTTCCCTGATTCCCCCAGGCAAAGCTGAGCACGCCCTCTTCCTGCACTCCCTCGGTAGTCCGAAAGACTTCTAAAACCCTAAATGGCAAGGCATCTGCCATCATTCGTTTATATCTCTATTTCTGTCTCCCCCGCTAGACTGTCTTCCTCCACAGTGGGAACACGAAGTTATTCACCTCTGCCTACCCAACCCCTACCACAGAGCTCGGCACACAGGAGGGGCTCAGGACTGGCAACGCCAGGCAAGATAAACTACTACATAGGCTCAGTGCTGTATTGCTAGTCATTTCAAGTTCTTTTGATTCCATCTCAAAATACCTTTCTCTCTGATGGTGAAGGAAGACGGCAATAAGCAAAGCCTTTCCAAATACTTTGGGAAACTGGCTTTTTCCGACCACTCTTCTCCCGGCTCCCGGACAGGCCTCAGCAAGCCCCTCAGCTGCAGTGTTCCCAGATGCTATACCTCAAAGAATGCCTGTAACTATACAGGGGAATGGTGCTGCAAGTTCAAGGGTCATTCTGTGTCACTTCTCCAGGTACAGAAAAGGCTGTGGGAACGCGGGGAGTTACAGAAAGGACACAGAGGCCAGGAAGGGCGAGCAAACGTGAATTGGGTGGCCGTCTTTAATCCACAGGAAAAAGACCATCTCCTTAAGGTCTAGGGAGGTGGCACCGGAGATTAACCACCACCGCGGGCTGTCGGTTCATGAAAATATAATACTCTAAAATATTTTCTTCTCATCTAAAACGGAAGAAAAGGCTTTTATTATTGAAACGCAAAAAAGAATCAACCAAAACTCAACAATGCCCTAGTCATCATCAAGAAGTGCTTTTTCGGTGCGATTTTAACCAAGCAGTTTCCAAGCACCAAAACTAAAGATGCGTATCTTTATGCTTGGGCCACATGCACCTCAAAAAGAAAAAAGAAAACAAAACGCTAGAACAGCTTATATACTGGCACGAAAGTTAACAAAAACAAATGCAATCAATGAAGTTTGTAATCTGTAAGACACTTGATAATCATCCAGCACAGCAGACACTGTCAAACCTGACGATTCTCTGTTAAATATTATCACACACCCCCAAAATACGTACAATTAGACCTAAAAACCAAATTTTAACTATGACAACATGAATGTAACTCCCCATCACAAAGAACAGCAAACTCTCAAGTCTCCTCAAACCATCTCAAGATCACGTGTATTGGCAATGCCATCATCTACTATACGGGTCCGGTGTCATCTTTGCGGCCAACATCTCTACCCGGAGCAATGTGGAACGTGTCAGCATCGTGTCTCGGGATGTCTGGCTGCCTGACGACCCCTCCAGAGGTTGGAGTTCTAGGGGCTTACTTAGACATCGAAGGCCCCAGCAACCCGCCTGTAGGGTTCATCACTTGAAGGAGTAAAAATGGGGTGGGCAAATAACTCATCAAACAGAAGTCTTCGATGTTAATTGCCGACCGCGTTAATTTCTGCTCTCGGTTCCGACCCCCGCCATGGATAAAGGTACAACCTGGAAAGGTGCACCTCCTCCATGCTCCTAGCTCACAGACTCTCTAGTGGCGAAGAATACCGATTAGATGTCAAGACAGAGGTGTGGCTTTTTACGCACAGAGGGAATGAAGGGGTAGGGGCCGATGAGGATGAGCAGCAACACACGGGATGAAGTATCAGCCCTGGAAGATGAAGTGGTCCCGAATGCGGCAGGAGGCGGCCCAGGAAGGAAGCAGTGATGCCTCTAGGAAGAGAGAGCGAAGGAGGGGCGGCCCCTCTCCGAGCGCTCGGAGAGGGGTTGGGATGTACCTACCCGTCGAAGCGGACGGTGCCCGTCTGCTGAGTCTGCACCCGGTAATGTTCTAACAGCAGGCGCACCACCTTGGCGTGCCCATTGCGGGCCGCGATGATGAGGGGCGTGGAGCGCTGCCCTCCCTGCTGGCTGACATAGCCCAGCAGGTAGCGGATGTCGCTTTCAGACCGGTTGAGAAGCAGGGCGGCCAGGGTCAGCACCTTGCCCTCGCTGGCCGCCTTGTACACATAGCCAGCCAGGCCCTCCATGGCCGCCGCCAACTCCAACACCCGTTTGGTCGCCACCGCTGCTGCTGCCTTGCGCCCCCGGAGGCCGCGTTCGCCAGCGCTTCAAACCTGGGCCCTCACAGCCCATTCAACAGGGCGCCTTCGCCGCCGCCGCGCCCAGGCAGCAGCGCGGCCCGGGGAGGGCGGAGACGCAGAGGTGGCCGAACGTCGCAGGGGGCACGTCCGCGACCCGGCCCGGGCAGGGAGGAGGGCGGTCAGGGCCGCCCCCAAGGCCCTAGGCGCGGGCCCTGGGTCGAGGGGATCTCCATGGCGGCCGCCGCCCTGGGCCTCAGGCCGGACCCCTCCTTCCTGCGGGCTGCGACAGGCGCGTGCCCGAGCTACGGGTCGCCGGCGAGGTCCCAAGAGGACCGCACGCGCCCGGGATGGCGAATGATGGGCGCGTCTCCCTTGTCCCGGCCTGGCCGGGCGTCAGGCCCGAAACCGCCTCGGCCTCCGCCTCGGCTCTGCGTCCTGCCCAGCTGGGGGAAAGCCCCGGGCCCTCGCCCACCAGAGCTCCGAAGCGCCAGACGCTGCCGATGGCTTCGGAGCTCCACGCCCGCGGGGGAGGCCTCCGGAGCGAGGCGGAACGCTCCCGCGGCAGCAGCCCCCGAACTCGGGGCCGGCAGGAAGGCGCGCCTCCGCAGACTGGGCCGGGAGGGGGAGGGTGCGAGCGGGAGGGACGGTTAAGCCGAGTGTCTCCTCCAAAGCCGCCCGGCCGGCAAACGAGGCCTCGTTGAAGAAAGGTTCTACCGCGCCAAGTTGGCCCATCCCCAATTCGGGCCTGAATGTCCTCGTTGCCCTTGACGCCTGGAGCCTCCTCCTCGCCCCCACGCGGCCCAGGGGCTCCCTAGCAAGGAGGAGGACAGAATCCGGGAGCTGAGGCGATACCACCGGTGGGCTAGAGGAGCCGCTCCCGTTTACCATAGACGGAGCGGGACCCCTCTCTGCCCTGATTGGCGGCCCAGGGAAGGGGGGTTGCACGCACCCGTCAGGGTCCATTTTAAGAAAAGGGTGGCGTCTCTGAGCCCCTGAAACGTGAGCGGACTTGGGAGCTGGCACCAGGCTCCGAGACAGGATTGGAATCCCGGCCTATCCCTCCAGGAGAGGGGGATTAAGTGTGTGAGGAGGGGTGGGGGTGGGGGGGCTGCTCCCTCGGTGGAAAGGGACGAAGTGTCTGGAAGGAAGGCGAGGTCAGTGTTCAGACCCACCAGGACTCTCATCCTGAGCCTGACAGAACCTCTGTTTTCTCACATACCTCTCAAGATTGTTGGGATTTGAAAAGCTCATTTGTTTAAGGAATACTAGAGATCTGCTATGTGCCAGGTTCTGCTTGGCACTAGAGATTCCGTGATAGACAAGATAAACACGGTGCCTTCCCCTCTGGGGCTTGTGTTGTTGTGGGGAAGACAAGACAGTGAAGGAGTAAACTAATGCTAGACAGGACTGGTTGAGTTAGTGTTACCATTTGTTGCGAGCAAATAGAGTGATGGGAGTGGGCGGGGCGGCCGGCTAATGCGGCTAATTCGTTTGAGTGGTCAGACAAGTCCTCCATGACAGGTAAGAAGAGCAAAGGGTGTTCCTGGGCAAAGGGGAAAGCTAGTCCCAAAGCCCTGAGGAGGTCATAGTCTCGGTGAGTTCAGAAACAAAGGTCCGTGTGGCTGCAGCAGAATGGGCCGGAGGAAGAATGATGGGAGGCGAAGTCAGCCGGGTGTAGGTCACGCTAGGGCTCAATCACCCATGGCGAACTGTTTAAATTCTACTCTTAAGTGTGATGGGGGCATTTCGACAAGAAAGTGACAAGGTAACGATTTATGGGTTGTTGTTGTTGTTGTTTTTTAAGTTTATTTATCTTGAGAGGAGAGAGAGAGAGAATGAGCGGGGGAGGGACAGATAGAAGGGGGGACAGAGGATCCCAAGCGGGCTCTGTACGGACAGCAGACATCCCGACTCGGGGCTCAAACTCACAAACCGTGAGATCATGACCTGAGCAGAAGTCAGACGCTTAACAGACTGAGCTACACAGGCGCCCTGCGATTTCTGTTATTAAGAAGATCCCTCTGGCTGCTGTATGGAGAATATAAACTGTAGGAGGCAATGGGAAGCAGGAAGGTCGTTTAGGAAGAAAGGTCTTGGATTAGGATGGTAGAAGGGGAGGTGATGAAGCTCCTGGGGCCGTCACAAAATGTGCAAGCTCAATAGGAAAGTTTCCTCTCCCCATCCCACCCCGATCCCCCAAAAGACAGAGAGAAAGAACAAATACATGTATTTGGTCCTAAGGGACCATGCTGGGCTCAACAAGTTTACATATTTTATTTGAGCCCCCCTTTTCCAATCCTAGTTGGTGAGGGCCTCCCCTCAGTTACAGAGCTATTGGTGGGATTTGGCCACTTCTCAGATTTTCTCCTCCAAAGACGCCCGGGTGGCTCGGTCGGTTAATCGTCCAACTTCAGCTCAGGTCATGATCTCACAGTTCACGGGTTCAAGCCCCGAGTTGTCCTCTGTGCTGACAGCTCAGAGCCTGGAGCCTGCTTCGGATTCTGTGTCTCCCTCTCTCTCTGCCCCTCTCCTGCTTGCACTCTGTCTCTGTCTCTCTCAGAAATAAATAAAACATTAAAAAATTTTAAAAAAATAGAAAGAAAGAAAATGAGGGCTGAAGATGAGGCTCCACTGGTCAAATCTGAAATCGCTGGTGGAAAAGAGGAGGAAGCAGGTTGGTTCTGGGGGTTCAGGATTGGCAGACTATCCAGTTCCTGACGGGCTGATCCAGGCTTTTTGGCTTCTGGGGATTTGGCGGTGACATATTCAGATGTGTGACCTGGGGGCTCCCTTCCAACGGATTTCCTTCCCGAGCTCTGTAGAGCAACCAGGCTCCTCATCCCTTCTCTCCCCCAGAGCCAGTCTTCTGCCCTATGTCATTTTTTTTTCCCACCTGACTTTTCGAAGAAGGTGACCCAGACGTGGGCCCCTTCTGCCCTTCGGTTTTGTTTCCTGAAGGAGACCTGATTCATCCGTCTATTATTCATTGCCGAATAAGAGAACTTCCTTCTTCCTCCTCTCACCCTAGCAAGATAAACTAGGGTTCATGCGAATGCTGACACCTCAATCTGGTGGTGATCCTGGGTGGTCGCTAGGAGGGGGGACTGGACCAAGAGTCTAGTGAGAGAGGGGCTCAGAACTTGCCGGGTGGCACCCCCTCCCCCAGATAGGAATATGCTTCTGCTCCAGCAGTCCAAGGTCAGGAGTCTGACCCTGCCCTTTTCTTCTGTATTTGTCGTAGTGGCCCAGTAGTTCTGGGCTACCTTGGTTGCTCAATAGCCATTGGCTAACTGGACACTATTTGGTTGCCTCTGTTTACCTGGGCTTGGAGGGTGACATTTCTGTGGTCAGGTTGTGCAAATCTGGAAGGAGGATGTGTAAACAGGACAAGGCTGCTTTCCCAAAGGCCAGAGCCCAGAAATAGTTCCTTATGCTTCTGACCGATTCCCCACCCCCATGACAAAAAGCAACTGAGTGACTGGGCAATAGTTAAATATAACCACAAGCAGTAACATCGGGATGGAGATTCATTTTCTGGTGACGACAAATTGCAGTCTTCTACCTGGACCAAAGACAGAAGGGACCTCCAATGCTTGGGGAGGAGGCCTGAGAACAGAATGAACTATACCTTCCCTCTGTAGAGCAGTCCTGTCCCCAAGCCGGGTGGACTTGGCCTTATAGCTCTGAGTCAGTGGAGTTCCTCAGATTTTGTATAATCTGCGTTGTTTTGCAAACGACCTTTGGCATTGAATAGATCTGGGTTGGGCTCCCTTCCTCCATGGGTTAGCTGTGGCCTTGGACAAATTTCTACAATGGAGTTAATACTTTCCTCGCAGGGCTGACGTGCTGGCAACGTGCAAGCTCCTTCATCCAGCCTGGTCCTGCAAAGGAGTGTCGGTCAGTACCTCTTCGTTTCCTTCTCCCTAGTCCCCACCACCTGTCACCCTTCTATCGCGCTGCCGTCAATCTGTTCAAGAAAAGGCTTCCCACCCATCTGCATGTTTCCTGCAGGGATGCGTTTGCTTCTGAGAATGGAAAGTAAATCCACAGGGGCGCCTGGGCGGCCCAGTCAGGTCAGCATCCGACTCTCGATTTCGGCCCAGGTCATGGTCTGGCGGTTTCATGAGTTTGAGCCTGTCTTCACAGAGCCTGCTTGGGATTCTCTCTCTCACCCTCTCTCTCTCTCTGCCTCTCCCCCATTCATACTATCTCTTGTCTCTCTCAAAATAAATGAATTAATTAAAAAAAAAAAGTAAATCCATACCATGCAAAGGGGCTAGGAGGCTCATTAACAAGAGTTCAGAAATTCCAACCGAGGTACAGAGGGAAGGCATCAGAAATCAGTGAACGTGACCACCAAGAAACCACTGATGACCCTTCTCTGTTAGTCCGGAGGCCCGGTGGCCCATTGGATTTCGCCCCCTCTTCCTCCCACTCCTAACCTTTCTCTGAAAGGCAGATTTAATGATTCTCGAAAACAAAAGTTTTTGGGACAAGGCTGTTTCCCCAAAGGCCAGAGGGAAGTGGAAAAGTGGGAAGCTAGTCTGGGTTGTTTTGCAAACAATTCGCCCCAGCACACTTTGACTTACCAAGAGTACATGGTAGTAGTCACATGTATCTGCTTTCTCCTAATGCCACTCCTCCCTGAATCATGACGCCCATCAGGTGGCTGGGATAACAATAACAGAAATAACAATGCTAGCTCTTCTTGAGTGCTTACTGGGTGCCAAGCATCAGAGTAAACACTTTAAACAAAGTAGCACGTCCATTTTGCTTAAGCCTCTGTAGACATGCCATTCTTATTATCATTCCCATTCTTCAGATGAGGAAACGGAGCTAGAGATCGCTCACCCATGGCCTCATAATCAGTGTCGTAAAACATCAGGGTCTGCACTTGGGCTGTCCCACCCACACCCTTGTCCCTGCTACCAACCTTCTGTGCCTCCATTTATCCCCCTCTGAGTGGCCCCCACCCAGCTTACTCTCAGAAGGTCCCCAAGGCGTTCTCTGGTCCTGATCACCACTTCACCTGGGCCAACATGCCAATTGGCTAATCCGATTGGCCATCCTGAGCTAACGGGGGAGGACCAGAGGAAGCCTTCCCCCCCACCACCCCGTAACACCCCGGACGTTCCTCACTCCTCCTTAGGAACGCGGGTCCAAATCCAAAGCAAACCCGTCTCATCCTAGAGATCATGTCCTTGGTTTTACCCTGAGCTTTATTCCAGTTTCTACTTCTCTTGGGGCCCTTCCTTCTTTCTGACGGTAACCCATGTCTGTCCAGCCCTTCGTAGTCTACAGAGCACTTTGTGATCCAGCTGCCTCCTCCCAGGCTTCTCAAGCACCTTCTGTCAGTGCGGTGGCCCGGAGCGTGGTGGCTCAGCTCCGAGCTCTGGAATCCACTCCGCCAGCACCCAGCTCTGCCCCTTGCTAGCCGCGTGACGTGGGACAAGTTGCTTATCAGCCCCTCCACATCTGTTCCTTTATTTGGGAAATGAGGATAATAATAGTGCCTCTCCTATCTGGTTGTTGTGAGGGTTGAATGAAATCACACACGCACACACCCACACACACACACACACACACACACACTCAGAGCAAGCAAACTCAGTAAGCGTTGCTTATTGTTATCTCACTGGGTCCTTCCCCAAACTCTATGGGAATAAACAAAGCAAGTCAGTTCTCATCATCAGTAAAAATGAGTTTGAACCAGATCATCTCTAAGCTCTCTTCCAGCTCCATCGAGCTCCGAGTCTACCATGGATCACATTTATTTATGGACACATCTTAACTCTTCCACACTGTAACAACCTCCTTAAGGCCCCGCCTTTAACAGAGGTCTTTGTATACAGTATCCTGCAGGTCAGTGTTAGCACATAACCATAGTCCCTGCCTCACCCAGGCACTGGGATGAGCAAATGAGAAGTTCCTATGTAGCATTTAGCATAGTACCTGGCACTAAGTAAGCTCCTAAAAAATCCTAGTTACTATAGTCGTCCCATCTGACGGCGAGGCTCCCAGCATGGCGGTTAGAAACATAGACTCTGGAGCCACACTGCTTGGGCTCATCTTGGTGCCCACCCTGTGGGACCTTGAGCAAGTCAATTAACCAACCAGGCTGCAATTTCCCAATCTGTAAAATGGGCATGATGATAACAGAGGTGCCTATTAAGGTTGTTGTGTACATCAAATGAGTTGATATAAGACAGGCACCCAGAACTGGGCCTGTCCTATGCTTGCTGTATGTAGCGCTTTTTGTCATCATTTACAGATGACGGGACCCAGGCTCATAGACATCGAGCGACTATTCCAAGCAGCAGTGGAGTGGGGATCCAAATGTAACTAGGTCTACCTGTTTCCAGAACCTCAATCCTAGTATTAGGTAAGGGTGCTGCCCGAGATGACCCAAGTGCATTTCTACAGGAGCCTTCATTAATGTTGGAGATTTCAGGAGCAGAGGACAGTGAGTTAGCACCAGAATCTTTGGGGGTGAGGGGGGCCACAGGATGCCCTCAAATCATACCGCAGGAAAAGCAGTCTTTTCCTCACCTGCCTCTGGCCATACGGCTTCAGCATTCCATCAGGGCCACAGCCCAGAAGTCCATAACCATGGCGCCACCCACGCCTGCCCTCTAGCCTGGAACCTGCAGCGCAACCCTCATTATGCACTTTGATGTCACACTCAAAACTGAGCCCCAGCATTTTAAGCCAGACAGGCCCTGGCCTTGGGGCTTTTTCCATATCTGAGGCATGATTCAGCCCAGGAGACAAGACCAGACAGCTTCGTTCAGAGCAAGGAGGGTTGGATGGTGCATAGAGAAGAAGAAAAACAAACAGGAGTGCGAGTCGGGCTGCAGGGGGAGGGGAGGAGGAGCAAGCAGAGGAAGCCCACCTGCTCCAGAACCGCACAGAACATGGCCGCCCGCTGACCAATTTATCTTCCATGTCGTCAAATCTGTTGATTTAAACGTGAATCCAACCGTACTTCTCAATTCCCAGAAAAATACTAATAACATGTCACATTTATGTCATACAATATGAGTGTCAAAGCACACTCACACAAACAACCTTAATTTTGAGTTGCTTTTTCAAATAAGTTGCTTTTCTTATTACAAAGCAGCATATGCTTATGGAGAAATATAGGGGAAATTTTTTTAATATAAATTTAAAAATTTCAAATATGTATGTGTCATACCGCTAGCAATAACATTTTCAGCAAAGAGTTTTGCATAACATAACCTGACCAAAAATCACAAACACATTTTAATGTTACAAAATATTCTGCTCTGACAATTCACAATGACCGAATTTATCAGTATAGATGTGCCACAATTTCTGTAGCCACGCCTTAATTATCAGACATTCAAGATGTTTGCAAAAATACAATTATAAATAATACTGCCATGAATATCTTGTCAATTATGTCTTTGTGTGTATATCCGATTATGTCCTAATAATTAATTTCTAGTAATGGATTTACTAGCTCAAAGGATTTGAATAGTTTTGAGTACATAAGGCCAAGTTACCCTCCAGAAAATATAGTTTATAGTCCCGCAGACCATGCATGAGAGTATACCTCTCAAGTCTCTGTTGTGAGCCATGAGCCAGTGAGTTAGGTGACAAGCACGCATATCACATGGCAGATGAGAACGGAACACGAAAAGTATAAGTAACTAGTGGGGCATTCACAGAGCCGAGACCCAAACTCTGGCCTCCTGGATTTGACACCACGGCCCTTCCGCTCTGCCTTCTTGACCAGGAGAGTTCCGGACAGGTTTTCCTGAGTAATGGAGCTGTATAAACATTTATTTTTATATCGATACTTGTTGGTGAAAATATTTGTTTAAATCTTCCATTTCTTCACCTTGTTCGTGCCATGGACTTCTTTGGCAATCTGGTGAAGCCTACCAACCCCCTCTCAGTATTATGTATGTATATGCCTATATATACATTAATATAACAGGTTATTAAAATAGAAAAGAGAAATGATGATATGATGATGTACCTACTCCTTTATTTTATTTTATTTTATGTAATCTCTATACTCCACGTGGGGCTCAAACTTGTGACCCGGAGATCAAGAGTCACATGCTGTGGGGCGCCTGGGTGGCTCAGTTGGTTAAGCGTCTAGCTTCGGCTCAAGTCCTGATCTCAGTGTTCATAAGTTCAAGCCCTGCGTCCAGCTCTGTGCTGACAGCTCAGAGCCTGGAGCCTGCCTCGGATTCTGTGCCTCCCTCCCTCTCTGCCCCTCTCCTCCCCCCACCCCCTCTCTCAAAAATAAACAAACATGAAGAAAAAGAAGAGTCACATGCTCTGCTGACTGAGCCAGCCTGTATCTGCTCCTTTATAAATGCGTTATACCAAGGTCTAGCACTGCATGTTGGAGAGGCAGTCCACATGAGTCCTAAGTGTCCCTGTACATTCCCGCTGAGTGTGCCAGGCTGCAAGGCTTATCCGTTGCTCGATTCTGAGCAGCATCAGTAGCTGGTCACTTAGGCAACCAGACTAGCTTATTTGCTGCTTGCTACATTTGTTGCTTGCTCAAAAAATGCCCTAAGCTCCTGTCTTTTAACAAAATCTGCGACATGTGCTCCTGTGACCTGGCCCCGCCTGCCTGTGGAAATAGAAATTAGGGAAACAGCACAAATACACGGACACTCTGGCTCTACCCCTTTTGCTGTGAGTAATAAAATCTTTCATCTCGGATCCAGGAGTTTCGTGACTTCTGCCATGATCCATGACACTGTGGCAAGCTGACTTGCTAGCTTGTAAGTGGGGCAAAATCTCAGAGCCTTCCCAGCTCTGACCCCACATTAATTTCAAAGTAGTGGTGAGCATGAATGATATTTTGAGATATATGCAACAGCTGTAATGCAAACCGAAAATACCTATAATTTTCCTGGTGACAAATGGTCATAAATGTTACTGGTGACATGGCTACAGTCACTGTGATTTGTTGCTTATATTCATAGTTGAAGGAAATGCTAAACTTCAGTTACAGGTTTAGGGAAAAAAATGTTGGGTTTTTTTCTCATTCAAGCTCACAGATCTTGTCTGCTGCCAACTCCCCAAAAGAACACCCACAAAACCTGTTGATCAAGCAAAGCAAGGCTGTTAGGTATTCACTGCAGCAAGGGAGAAGAACACCTTGATCGAGATTTGGTAGTATCTTAGAAAGGGAATTTCGAGAAAGGAGATTTGTAGGATTTGGGGGTCTGGGCTCACGTGATTTAAGGTGGTTTTTCAAAGCAAGAAATTGATGGGGATTGGGCACAGGTTAGCATTCCTAGACCCAGAGAAGCAAGGGTCTTAAAACAAATCTTGATAACTAGACTTTGTCATTATGGTGAGCTCTTTGCCTATGTGTGCAGTCTGTGGTCTCGATAGGAGAGCAGTCATCTGTCCTGTCTCTGACGAGCAAACTATTTGCCCAGATGAATTAATTTCTTGAGCTAGCAGTTAATCCATTTATCTTCCTGGGCAAGAATTTTCTGGAACAGTTGTGTCATGTTGATATGGGTGCTGTCAGTTGTTACTCAACAAGACCAACTTCTTAGCCTGAAATCCCCTTTCACACAAAGTGGAGGCCTGCCTACTTTTGCCTATTTTTGCTGTCTATCCTTTCCATACTGCGAGTTTACCACGGGTGAGGGCTAAATCTTATAGTCCCAGATGTGGGATTAGTTTGCTTTCCATATATTTGTATTCAAAACATAATATGTACTGTTTATAATATTTGCCTTTGTTAATATTGTCTGTTTTTTTTTAAAAACCTTCATGTTGGGGTGCCTAGGTGGCTCCGTCAGTTAAATGTCCAACTCTCGATTTCAGCTCAGGGGCCAGGATCCCAGGGTCATGGGATCGAGCCCCATGTCGGGCTCTGTGCTGAGCATGGAGCCTGCTTAAGATTCTCTCTCTCTGCCCCTCACCCGACTGTGAATTCGCTTTCTCTTTCTCTCTCTCTCTCTCTCTGACTCTCAAATAAAAGAAAAAACCTTCTATTGGGGTGCCTCGCTGGCTCCATTGGTAGAGCATGAGACCTCTTGATCTCAAACCTCATGTTAGGTGGAGAGATTAGCTGAAAAAAAAAAGAGAAAAAAACACCTTCTCTTGACTCGCAGCTATTGATTCTTTTTCCTCTTTGCTCCTTCTTTACATTAAAATTCCTACGAAGAACAATCTGTACCTATTGTTTCTAATTACTCTCTTTACATTCTCTTTTTGAAATAAACTCTCTTGTTTGGAAAAAATTCAAACATGAACAAAACTACAGGGAATCGTAGAGTATGCATCACCCAGATTCATCGTAAGCTCATAGTTAGTCTTGGCTCATCCACACCCCATCCCGCACATGCTCCCACTGTGTCATTTTGAAACAAATCTCAAACGTATCACTTCATCAATAATTATTTTAGCATATCTTTAGAAGATAAAAATTTTTAACCTAACCATAATGCCACAAACCTAGAAAATAATACTCTAATATCTAAAACATCATGCGATAAAATAGCACCATATCAGAGTGCCTTAAAATTAACGATAATTTCTTGGGGCACCTGGGTGGCTCAGTCGGTTAAGCATCTGACTTAGGCTCAGGTCATGATCTCACAGTTCGAGCCCCGCGTCAGGCTCTGTACTGACAGCTCAGAGCCTGGAGCCTGCTTCAGATTCTGTCTCCCTCTCTCTGTGCCCCTTCCCCACTCACAGTCTGTCTCTCTCTCAAAAATAAATGAACATTGGGGCGCCTGGGTGGCTCAGTTGGTTAAGTGGCCGACTTTGGCTCAGGTCATGATCTCACGGTCTGTGAGTTCGAGCCCCGTGTCGGGCTCTGTGCTGACGGCTCAGAGCCTGGAGCCTGCTTCAGATTCTGTACCTCCCTCTCTCTCTGCCCTCCCCCTGCTCACGCTCTGGCTCTATGTCTCTCAAAAATAAATAAATGTTAAAAAAAATTAAAAATAAATAAACTTTAAAAAAATTTTTTTAATCAACAATAATTTCTTAATATAATTAATATCAAGTCAGGGTTCAAATTCCCAACTGTCTCATAAATAATAGCACATTTTTGTCTGCTTGTTTGAATCAGGATCTTAAAATGCCCATATATTGCGTTTGGTTGCTATGAACCTTACTTTTATTTTAATTTAGAGATCCCTCTTCCCTCCTCTTTTTTTTTTTCTTTTAATTTATTTGTAGAAGATTTAGGTCACTTGAGTTTACTCTAGAGTCTGGATTTTGCTGATCGCATCCCCTTGATATGTTGCTTAACATGTTCTTGTCCCTTTGTTTCTGTAACTTGGTAGTTGGCAAGTAGACCCGGTGACGTGATCAGATTCAAGTTTAGATGTCAGGCAAGTGGAGTTCAGCGACAGAGTAATGACCTCCTGTCAGGGGGCCCAGGATGTCTAGCTATCTTTTTCTCACTTTGTCTCTCTTTTGGAACCATTGGCGATCATTGTCTTTGTGGGGTTTTCTTCAGTGGTTACATTGTTCCTTCTCCATTTAGCAATGAGAATACTTTTAGAAAGAGAAATTTCTTCTCATCAACTATTCGGCTCTCCTGATATACAGTTGACATAGAAAGGGTAGGGGATGCCTGGGTGGCTCTGTCAGTTGAGCATCTGACTTCAGCTCAGGTCATGATCTCATGGTTCATGGGTTCGAGTTGCACGTCGGGATCTGTGTTGACAGCTCAGAGCCTGGAGCCTGCTTCCGATTCTGTGTCTCCCTCTCTCCCTGCCCCTCCCTGGCTTGCACTCTGTCTCTCAAAAATGAGTAAATGTTAAGAAATTTTTAAAAAGGAAAAGAAAAGGCAGGTCACACTTGATTCCTTCCTTTTGTTTTCAAAATAGTGAATTGTTTCCCTAGCATCCTTTAAAAGTGAACTTTGGAAAGAGAACTTTGAAAGTTTTTTTTTAAGTTTATGTATTTATTTTCGAGAGTGAAAGGGAGAGAAAGAGAGAGAGATCAGGAGCAGGGGAGGGGCAGAGAGAGAGGGAGAGAGAGAATCCCAAGCAGGCTCTGCGCTGACAGACGCAGGGCTCAGACTTATGAACCGTGAGATCATGACCTGAGCTGAAATCAAGAGTCCAACGCCTAACCGACTGAGCCACCCAGATAGATGCCCCTAAAACTGGGGAGTTTTTATGGTGTCATTACAAACTCATGGACTTAAATATATTTGACATGTTTCCACTCATTGATGGAAACTCATTTGACTCCCATTGTCAAAGATCAAAGTTTGAAAACATACAGTGTTGGTGAGGCTGTGAAAACTGGCTCAATCTCTATGAATAGCAGTTTGGCAATATTTAACAAATTATAAAATGTACATTTCTTTGACCCAGCAATGTTACCATTAAGGGCGCAACCTACAGATACACCTACACGTGTGCGACGTGATTGTGTACAAAGATATGAACTGCAGCCTTGTTTATTTTACCCAACATTTGGAAAGAGAGGTTTGCACGCCCATGTTCATAGCCACACGATCCTCAATAACCAACAGGTGGAAGCAACCCAAACGTTCCCGGATGGATGAATGGGTAAGGAACCTGCGGTGTATGCAGACAGTGGGAAATTACCCCATCGTAACGAGGAAGGACCTTCCGACATAGGCCACCACACAGAGGATCCTCAAGAACATTATGCTAAGTGGCGGCAGCCAGTCATGAAAAGACAAATGCTGTGTGATTTCAGTCAAACTCATAGAGGCAGAAAGCCGGATGGCGGCTGCCGTGCCTAGCAGGAGGAAGAAGTGGAAGGAAGGTGGTGTTTAATGGGTGTAGAGTTCCAGTTTTGCAAGATGAAAAGGTCCCGGGGCCTCGTGGCACAGCGCTTGCTCCCGCAGCAGGCTTACTAAATTGGAGACTGGTTGCAGGACAATGTGAGTATGTTGTATGGCTAGCGAGCTCTCCAGTTCAAGTGGTTAGGATGGTAAATTTCATGTGATACATTGTTTTACAATTACCAATTAAAATTTTTTTCAGCCATTTAAAAATGTAAAGAAAAAGTCCAGATTTAAATTATTAGCATGAATTTAACCATTCTTTGTATTGTACAGTGCCAGTTTGTTTGATTTTTTTTTTTTTTTTGGTTTGTTTGTTTTTGAGAGAGAGAGAATCCCACAGGGGCAGAGAGAGAGAGAGGGAGAGAGAGACAGTAGTGGGGCTCATGTTCACCAGAAGCAGGGCTCCAGCTCACCCGATGAGGGACTCAAACTCAGGAACGGTGAGATCATGACCGAGGCTGTAGTCCGATGCTTCACCACTGAGCCACCCAGGCGCCCCTGTGCAGTGCCAGTTTTAAATGCAAATATCATAGTATTTAATTCTCATGTGGAATCAGAAATTGCACAGTTTTCACGGCGTGGCTTATCTCTAGGGAGTGCCTCGAGCAGTCCAGAAGAGACAAACACAAGAAAGCCTGAGGAAGGCTGGGGAGGAGGAAGACCCCCCCTTCCGCCCAAGCTCAAAGCCAGACTAGGGCACGATTTCTTTCCCAGCCCAGACCTGCGTGCTCCCGCCGGCCGCTGACCACGGTGCCGCGCCCTGGCCAAGTCTGGAGAGAGTCTGGACTCTCTGGCCCTCCTAAGGGCCCGCTGCCCAAACCAGGCAGATGGGCAACTCCCAACCGTACCGTCACCTCCGTGGGGCGCCAGTCCCTCTCCGCCCCTGGATCAGAACGGGCCAGAGACCTGGAGCTGCCAGCCCCGAGAACAGAGGGACATCACTGCGCCCCGCCCTGACCCTCCCCACGACTTTGCCCGGGACCCTGCCCCGGGCGGAGGTGGCACGGTCGCAGAGCAGGGCCACAGCAACAGCCACACACCATGAGGCTGGCTCTGTACACGGGTATCGCAAGCATTGGTGGTAAGTCTCAAGTAGTGCCGTCCAACAGAAGTGACAACATGAGCCGCACGTGTGAGCCGCGTAGTGCGTCATTTTAAAATTTCCAGTAACCATGTGAAACAGTAAAAGGAGGGGCCCCCAGGTGGCTCAGTTGGTTCAGTGACGGTCTTGGGCTCAGGTCATGATCTCGTAGTTCAGGAATTCGAGCCCCACTCTGTGCTGACAGCTCGGAGCCCGGAGCCTCAGATTGTGTCTCCCTCTCCCCCACCCCTCCTGCCTCGCTGGTGCTCTCTCTCTCTCTCTCTCTCTCTCTCTCTCTCAAAAACGAATAAACATAAAAAAAAGTTAAGGGGAAATACATGAAATTAATTTTAATAGTACATTTTATTTAAAGTATCTAAAACATCATTTCCACGGGTAATCTGTATGAACAATTATTAGCAGGCATTTAACTTCGTTTTTCATACTAAGTCATCAAAATTCAGGATTTTTTTTCACTTGGGGCGCGTCGCATTCCAAGCACTCAACTGCCACATGTGTGACCAGTGGCTAATGTAGTGGGCAGGGCAGGTCTAGAGACTGAAGACAGGAGGAGCGGGCGGCTGGGGGTACTATCGGTGCCGTTGCCCCCGGTGCATAGCATTGGCCACTAAAACAAACATCTACTAACATTTGTCAGTTACATCACATGAAGAAGCTACGTGGCACCAGGAATTTCTGTGTTTTTGATGACTATCGTGTTGCTATTTTAACATCGTTAGTGATAATCTAAACATCCCTGTGTATTTATAACAGTGTCGGCCAGAAATTCATTAAACCGTGGTTCTAATGCCAGTGCTGAAAACCATAGCCCTACATCAATAAACAGAGAAGCGGCAACTGGATGTGTCAGTTGCCACGGAGGAGGCCACGTAATCAGTCTCCTGCTCCATGTTGTTCATTTACGAATGAACGCCTCGGGTCGTCTAGGAACATTCCTCGAAACCAAAATCAACATTTAAGTTTGCAAAATGGTTACATAAGCAGGTAAAAAGAAAGGAAAAAACAAAACCTGGCCACCTGGCTTCAAGGTGCTAGCCAGAGTACCGTGTACCTGAGCTATCCTGGTTGTGCGTGTATACTCTCTGAGAATTACCCTGTAGCATAATTGCGTAATTGCCGCAGGAACGCTGCCTTGACGTTGTGTTTCCATTTGCGCCAGCCTTTTCCTTTTAGGAGTTACGTTCCTGACGGACTCGCCTGTCATGTAGTGGTGAAAGAGGGTAACTACAGGCCACTCTAAAAAAACCTTAATGTCTAGTATTTGGTACATCAAAAGAGTAAATGCAGCATAAAATAAACTCCTGGAAATTGAATTCAATTCCGTTGAAGATCTAGAACATTACCTGTTGATACATCCACCTGTGTGCCTCTTTCCTATCTTGTCCTGCCTCCTCACCAGAGGTAACACTAGCTTGAATTTTATGTTGACCACTTTTATTTTTAAAAAATGTAGTTTATCATACGTATATGCATCCCTAAACAAAATATTGCTTAGTTTACTTGTTTGAGTTTTATAAATGTGGTAATGTGACTTTATTTTTTTTTAAGTTTATTTATTTTGAGAAAGAGAGAGAGAGAGCACGCATGGGAGCGGGGAAAGGGCAGAGAGGGAGGAATAGACAGAATCCCAAGCAGGCTTCACACTGTCAGCAAAGAGCCCAATGTGGGGCTCAAACCCACAACCATGAGATTATGACCTGAGCCGAAATCAAGAGTCAGACACCCAACTGACTGAGCCACCCAGGGGCCCCTGTGATATCATTACTTTAGGTAGTTTTCTGCAACGTGACTTTTTCATACATTGTATTTGACCAGGTTATGCGGGTAGCTGTAGTTCATTCACTATGTGAATACATCGCTTTTTGATTTATACCTTCTCCCTTCAGGGGACCTTTGGTGGTCTCCAGTTGTTTGCTGTTGTAAACAGTACGGCAATGAATATTCTTATACGTGTGCAAGAATTTCTCTGTAATATATCTAGTTCGACTTTACAAAATAATCTAATTTGTCGATTCTTTTAGTTTGCTACGTATATAATACTTTAGCTGCAAATAATGGCAGTATTGTTTTCTTCTCTGTCCTTATATCTGTCCTATACTTGCCCTATTGAGCACACCTCTTGTTCTGCCTTCAGTGATTCATTATTAAGAATGATGACTACTGTAGACTTTTTTTTAAAAGATCACCTTTTAATGTTAGGAAGTTTCATTTTATTCCTGCCTTACTAAGAGCTTTTTGCATGATTGGATGTTTTGACTTTTACTGAGTGCCTTTACTACTTCCACGGAGAGAGGCAATCATATACCTTCTCCTTTAAGCCATCAACGTGGTGAATTAAAGTCACGGGTTTTTATGTTAAATCATCCTAATATTCTTGGCATTAAATCCAGCTTAGTCATGATGAATTCTCTTTATCATACACTGTTGGACTTGATTTGCTAATATTTTGTTTATAACATTTCCGTTTATGTTCAGGAGGGATTCTGATCTGTGATTTTCTTTCTCATACAGTCCTTGATTGATTCTCTTTCAAGGTTGTACTAACCTCAGTTGAGTTGGGGAGTATTGCCTCTTTTGATATTCTTTGTAAGAGTTGTTATAAAATTAGAGTAATTTATCCTATGAAAACCTGCTGGGAATTGCCTAAAAACCAGCTAAGCTTCATTTCCTTTTTTAAGCCGCTGATTCAATTTCTTTAATACCATTGGAAACTCAGCCTCTCTTGTTACCGCTTTGACAAAGTTTATTTTCTACAATTGTTTCCCTTTCGGGGTGCCTGGCTGGCTCAGTTGGAGAAGTGTGCAACTCTTGATCTCGGAGTTGTGAGTTCGAGCCCCAGGTTGGGTGTAGAGATTACTTAAATAAGTAAAACTTTAAAAGTAAAATATAGAAATGTTTCCCTTTCTAATAAGTTTTCAAATTCACTGATGTAATGGTGTCCATGTTATGTTCTTCTTATGTTTCTAACCTCTTTTGTATTTGTCACTTTCTTCTGTTCTTTATTTCTGTTATTGCCTGCTTATGCATGCTACTATCCTCTTTCTGATGAATCTTCTCAAAGGGTCTATTTTATCTGGCGTTGGCTTGTTGATCATCTCTCTTGTACTTTTGCTGTCCACGGCATTAATTTTTGCTCTTATCTTTATTTCTTCCTTGTGCTTTGAGTTTATTTTACATTTTTTTTCTTTTCTCTTTTCCTCTTTCTTTTTTATTTTGTTATTTTTTTTATTTATTCAGAGAGAGAGAGTGTGTGTGCGTGCACATCAATGGGGGAGGGACAGAGAGAGAGGGAGAGCGAGAACTCCAAGCAGGTTCTGCAGGGACAGAGCAGAGCCCAGCACAGGGCTTGAACCCATGAACCATGAGCTCATGACCTGAGCCGAAATCAAGAGTCAGATGCTCAACTGACTGAGCCACCCAGGTGCCCCTCCTCTTTCCTTTCTTTCCCCTCCTCTGCTGTTTTCTCTAGCTCACTAATTTTCAGTCTTTTTTTTCTAATGTAAGCATCTAAAGCTATAAATTTCCCTATATTTACCATTTTTGCTGCATCCACCAGTTTTGATATGTAGAATTTTTATCACATATCGTATAGGTGTCACTACACAGTGTTCAATTTCTATGATGAATTCTTACTTGACTCAAACTATTTAGAATTGTGCTTTCTAATTAATTTCCAAAACTGGGGGGGGCGTTATTTTTCCTTTTGCTGCAGACTTCTGGTTTAGTTGCATAACTTAGATCTATCATCATAGGTGATAAAATGTGGTTTATGTAAACCATGTGATTTGAAATGTGTTGAAACTACCTTTATGGTCTTTTTTGTGGTCAGTTTTTAGAACTTTTCTGTGTGGGGGGTGCTTGGGTGGCTCAGGCTGACTTCAGCTCAGGTCATGACCCATGGTTTGTGAGTTCTAGCCCCAGCTGTCAGCACAGAACCTGGAGCCTGCTTCAGATTCTGTGTCTCCACTCTCTCTCTGCCCCTCCCCCACTCATTCCCTCTCTCTCTCTCTCTCAAAAATAAATAAAAACATTAAAAATTTTTAAGAAACGTTCTGTGTTTACTTGAAAATAATGTCCATTCCTTGATAGATGGATGCAGAGTAATTTGTAAACATCCACTAAGTTGGGCTGCTGGACTCTATCACTCAGATCTTTCCTGACCTATCCATAATTGAAAGCATTGTACTGAAATCTCCCACTCTATTAGCGGATTAGCCAATTTCTCTCCATAGTTCTATAAATTTTTATTTTATATATTTGGGTGCTATTTTAATAGGTACCCACAACTTTAGAACTATTATATCTTTTGAATGTTTAAACCTTTTATCATTATAATGATAAAAGGCCCTGGTAATACTTTTTGCCTTATAGTCTATTTTGTCTAAAATCAATATAATTACACCTGCTCTCTTTTACTTAGTATATGGCTGGTATATCTTTTTTCATCATTTTACCTTCATCTTTTCCGTGTCCTTTTACTTTAAGTGTGTCTAAGTTTGTTTGTTTGTTTGTTTGTTTAGGTGAGCCAAATGCCCAGTGTGGGGCTTGAGCTCACAACTCTGGGATCAAGAGTCACATGCTGTACCCACTGAGCCAGCTAGGCACCCCATCTAAGTCTGAGAATCAATCTATTAATGGATTGTTTAGTCTACTTATACTTCCAGTGGTTACGGATGGTATTTCCATTTCTACCATCATTTTACTTTCTATTTGTTCTTGTCTAAACTTCTTTCCTCCCCCCTTTTTTCCCCCTAAATTGAGTTGTTGGGTTTTTTTCTTTCTTATTCTGTCTTCTCCTCTACTGGTATGAAAGTTATACTTTCTCTGTGTTTAGCGATAACCCTTGAAATTGTACCACGTGCATTTAACAAAGCCTGAAGTGAATCCGTACCTGAACCTTCTCAGGAAAAATACAAGGCAGTTCACTCAGCTCTCATCAGTCACCCCTACCCTACCCGCACCTAGGCATCGTTATTATCCAGCCTTTGTTCCCGTCCCTTGTCAAGCCCACGTATCATATACCATCGTCATCTTTCCTTAGTAGAGTTATGCAGTGTTTGTTTGCAATTATCTACATGTTTACTTAATTTCTTTGCTCACAGTTTCTTCTTGCATCTTTAGACCTTCCTTCTGGGATCATTTTCCTTCTTCTTGAAGTCCCTCTTCTAGAAGTTGTTTTAGAGAAAGTCTGTTCATGGTAAAATTCTCAGGTTTTTTTTTTTCCTAAAAATATCCCTGCTATAGCTTCCTGTTTCTCTTTCACACTCAATCTTGAAAGATAATTGTGCTAGCTACACAATTCTGGGTTGACGGTTATTTTCTCTTGTACTTTGAAGATATTTTTCTGTCTTACAGATTCATTGTTGCTGTCACCATCTAAATTGTTGTTTCTTTGTAGATAATTTACCTTTCCTCTCTAGCTGCTCTTAAGATCTTTGCCTCTAGTGCTCTGTGGTTTCTCTACAGTATGTCCAGGTGTGGGTTTCTTTCTCTTTCTCCTCTCCTTCTCCTTCTCCTCTCCTTCTCCTCCTCCTCCTCTTCCTCCTCCTTCTTCTTCTTCTTACCTATTTGATGTATATTGTATTTCTTCTGTCCATGGGTTCATATCTTTTTTCAGTTCTGGAAAATTGTAATCATTATTAGCTTTTAAATACTGCTTCTCCTTTATTCTCTCTTTTCTCTTCTCCTCTTCTGGGATCCTGACTGGATATTTTTAGACCTACTCATTCCAGCTTCCCTTCTTTTAACCCTTCCTTCATATTTCTCATCTCCTTGACTCTATGTTCATTCTAAGTAATTTTCTCAGATATGTCTTCCAGTTCACCAATTCACTATTCAGCTGTTTAATCTGTTGTTTAGCCTATCCATTGAAGTTTTAATGTCAACAATTAAATTCCATTTGCTTCTTTTTTGGATACGTCTGGTCATTTGCAATAGTCTCTTTACCTTGCTTATTTTTTTTTAATGACAGCCTTATTGAGATATAATTCATGAACAATAAGATTCATCCTTTGAAAGTGTACAATTCATTGTGGGGTTTTTTGCTTGTTTTTTTAATTTGTTTTATGTTTATTTATTTTTGAGAGACAGAGAGAGAGAGTGAACACAAGCAGGGGAGGAGCAGAGAGAGAGAGACAGAGAGAGATCCAAAGTGGGCTCTGCACTAACAGCAGTGAGCCCAATGCAAGGCTTGGGCTCACAAAC
The DNA here is from genome assembly GCA_030068075.1 of Paguma larvata. Classification (NCBI taxonomy): domain Eukaryota; kingdom Metazoa; phylum Chordata; class Mammalia; order Carnivora; family Viverridae; genus Paguma; species Paguma larvata. Next base: position 106,234,654 of record CM057827.1, on the reverse strand, counting down.
CGTGAGATCATGACATGAGCTGAAGTCAGTCGTTTAGCCAAATGAGCCACCCAGGAGTCCTTGTTGTGGGTTTTTTTTTTTTTAATGTTTATTTCTTTTTGAGAGAGAGAGAGAGTGAGCATGAGAGGGAGAGGGGCAGAGAGAAAGGAGGATGGAGGATCCAGAGCAGGCTCTGTGCTGACAGAAAACGGCCTGATGTGGGGCTCCAACTCATGAACCATGAGATCATGACTGGAGCCAAAGTAGGTTGCTTAACCAACCGAACTACCCAGGTGCTCCCAATTCATTGGTGTTTAGTACATTCACAGAAGTTCTGATACTATTACCACTATCTAATTCTAGAATATTTTTGTCACCCCAGAAAAGAAATCCATGCCCATTAGCAGTCACTACAAATTTCCCTCCACTCCATCCCCTAGAAACCACAAATCTATTTTCCGTCTCTGTAGAGCCTATACTGGACATTGCATAATGTCCCTAAGGGTCATCCATATTATAGCAAGTATCAGTACTTCATTCCTTCCTATGGCTGAATAACAGTCCGTTGTAGGAATATACCACATGTTGTTTATTTATTTACTAAATAAATTGATGGAAATGTAGTTGATGGAAATCTGGGCTGTTCCTGCTTTTGGCTATTATGAGGAATGCTGCTATGAACACTCGCGGACAAGTTTTTGTATGGATGTATATTTTCATGCTATAAGTCATATAGGTACCTATAGGGCTGAAGGAATGTACCCAAGGAGCACAGACTTTGAGGGGGGCGCCCTTCCCAAAGCTGAGGTTCAGACCTCACTGAAGAGGACGCGGTTGCAGCCCACTGGGTGGCAGAGAAGATCGTGAGGCGACTTGGGTCAGAGCCTGTCCTCGGTCTCCGGAAGGGCAAGAAATGACCTTCTGGGGCACAGGTGATCTTCTCTCAGGGGACAGGTAGACAGGCACACGGGTGCACTGAAGCAGTGTGGGCACCGTGGCTGGATGGAGGCCCGGAGCTCCTATTATCCACGTCAGAGGGCCACAGGAAGGTGATCACGAGGCTGGACGGCGGCTGCAAGTTTGCTGAGACTGTGCGTTCTGGGCGTCTGGCTGGGTCACGGCACCACTGGAAGTCCTCTCATCCATACTACCCTCCAAAGATCTATACCTCCAGAACCAGCAGGAGAAGACCCTTCCTCCCCTAATGTCCTTCCAGCACCCTCTACTGAAAAAACTTATCATGCTCATCGTAAGCACTACGTCTCAAGGAACGCTGCCCATGATCACACAGCGGGTGTTGGTAAGTGAATTTGGAGCTGACAGTTCATGAATTCATGATTAGCACACCAAGTATCTAAGTTTCGAATACGGGAAAGAGAAGTTTATACGACCATTGGATGGGTCGGGGAAGGAAAGAGAAAGGGGACTTCAACTATGACTTCTTTCTGTGGCTCCCACATGAGTGGCTCTCGAGGTTTGTCCTGAGGCTACTCGGATCTCAGGAGCCTCTCGGAAGCGCCTACCCACCCTCTCCAGCTGCAGCACACTGCTGGGGATTCTCAAGCACACCCACAAGCTGCTGCGCGCTCATGTCTGCCCCTAAAGTCAGCCTGTGACACCTCTGGAGAATTGTACCCTCTCCCTTTCGCCTGCCTTCCCAGCCTCACACAAGGGCCTCTGGTTTGCAGACAATACTGGAATCCCACAGGGCCCAGGAACCTGGAAAATGTAGTTTCTACTTCTCGCGCCACCTAGGAGACCTCAGAGGGTGGACACAGTGACAAGACACGAGCCCTTAGAGACATGAGCTAAGGTGGAGTCTTGAGTCAGATTCCCCACATTGTCTCTGGTCCAAGGGGGGCTTCCCAGGAGCCACTGAAAGGGGCGTTTGCCCTCAGGGTCACCCACCCTTCCTTTGCTTTCCAGTCAGGGCTCCCTACTGATCTCAAGTCTGGGATGTTTGGTTTGATTGATTTTAGTTCTGAGGGGACCTTGGAAATTTCCCCTGCTCCCTGCATGCCTAGCAATACATTAAAAGTTTTGATTTTTTTATTTTTCCAGGATCCAGTTGCTTTTTAGGGAGGGAGCCCTTCAGAGAATCTAGTGCATCACACTACCCAAAGCAGATGATCCAGGCTACCTTTTAAAGGGCCGATTCTACCTCTGAACCCTCCTCTAAAGCCAGTGGAGTACTTTTGATGCCATTGCTGGCAACAGAAAAGAAAGTGAGAAAGAAGTGATTCAAACTTGTGGCTGTTTCTCAGAGGCCTTTGAGGATCTGATGAAAGAAAAAAAGTTTATCCTCAAAACATACTGGGTACAAGTTCAGGTGGTTCAAAGACCCCTGAGGCCCGTTCTCAGACTCTAGTCACGGAGAGTAAGAACTTGACCAAAGAGAAATGAGGTCCCATACAAACTCTCGGCCCAGCTTTTATAAAGAGGACAAAGCCATTGGGACTTCTCTCCCAATGCTTTTTTAAACACAAATAAAAGCATCCGTTGAATCATCTGTCAAGGAGCAATGACAATCCCCACCGAGTGGTTGGGCAAGGACAGTAAGGTTGCAAAAAATATTAGTTCCGTGTACACTATCCTAGTATGGCTCGACGAATGTTTATTGACTGGGTAACTGAAAACTGGTTCTGGTTAATTGTCCAGCGAGGGAAAGGGATCCAGCTTTATCTGCTGGGTCCATTTAGAATTATGACTTGCCCATTGTCCAATGGGCAAACAGGATCTAGTGTAGCCAAACAAATGAATAGTTAATTCAAAGTCAGGCAGCTAGGGCTTTTTGCTTTGGGTGGAAACTTAATTCCCAGACAATCCATACATTATGTATAGACTGCCTTGACCTGCTTTTGCGCTTGGCACTCAGGCCAGGGCCCGGGACAGGAAGATCATGGAAGGGGGGCAGGGATGAGGGCGAGGGTGGGGGTGAGTGACCCAGTTTAGAGCTTCGCTCTCACACTGCAGGGATGAGGAACCTCCAGGCCACTGGAGTTGAATACACAACACTTGATTCATCATCAGGATGACATCGCCGTGGCTGACTCTGCTACAGTCCAGAAGGTAATCTTTTGGAACTCCTATGCAAAGCAGAGCTCAGCTACTTTCAAAAAGAGTTTGCGGTTTCTTATAAAGTGAACTAAACATTTACAATATGACCCAGCTATGCCACTCACCGAAGAGGTACTTATCTAAGAGAAATGAAACATTTGTCCACACAAAGACTCATACGTGAGTGTTCTTGGCAGCTTTATCATGATAGCCCCGAACTGGAAATAGTTCAATGGGAGCGTGGATTAACAAACTGTGGTACATCCAGACAACAGAATTCTGCTCCGTAATAAAAAACAACTGAACTGTTGATATATAGGACATGAATGAATCTCAAAAGCATCATACTAAAGCTAAATGATTTATATTTATATGGAATTTAAGAAAAGACAAAACTACAGGGGCGCCTGGGTGGCTCAGTTGGTTAAGCGACCAACGCTTGGTTTCAGCTCATGTCATGATCTCACAGCTCATGGGTTCGAGTCCCACATCAGGCTCTGCACTGACAGCGCACAGTCTGCTTGGGATTCTGTCTCTCTCTCTCTCTCTCTCTCTCTCTCTCTCTGCCCCTCCCCCGCTTGCCCTTCATTTCTCTCTCTCTCTTTCAAAAATAAACAAATAATCATACGAAAGGCAAAGACAAAACTATAATGGCATAGAGAAAGTCAGTGGCTGTCAGGGGTTGGGAGTGCTAGGAGAGAGTGACTACCAAGGGGCACAAGGGCATTTTCTGAGATGACGCGGTTATTCTGTATCATGACTGTGGTGGTGGTTACATGAAAATCCATACTTACAAATTGCATAGAATTGTCCTTAAAATGAAAGCATTCCATTGTGTGTAAATTGTACCTCCATAAAGTTGATTAAAAAAAATTACGTGGGGCCACCTGGGTGGCTCAGTCAGTTGAACGTCTGACTTTGGCTCAGGCCATGATCTCACTATTCGTGGGTTCCAGGCCTGTTTCAGGCTCTGTGCCAACAGTGCACAATCTGCTTCAGATTCTGTCTCTCTCTCTCTGCCCCTTCCCCACTCTTGCTCTCTCTCAAAGATAAACAAATATATTTTTTCTTTTTTTAATGTTTGTTTATTTTTGAGAGAGAGAGAGAGAGCAGGGGAGGGGCAGAGAGAGAGAGGGAGACAGAGAATCCCCAGCAGGCTTTGCACTGTCAGCACAGAGCCCAACGTGGAGCTAGAACTCATGAACCATGAGATCATGACCTGAGCCAAAGTCAAGAGTCAGATGCTTAACCGACTAAGCCACCCAGGTGCCCCAAAGATAAATAATATTTTTAAAAATAAAATAAAATAAATAAATAAAAATTATGCGACTTGAAGCTATCATGTTTCTCAGTAAAACCTGAGACGAGTGAAACTTACTTGAATTTGATCTCAGACTTGTTTTGCAGGCAGGCCAGTGGGCCTCAAGAGAATTCCTCTGGGCCTCATTCATTCAGAGCCCAAGCAGAAGAGGCAGCTTCAGGCTTCTAGAACTGAGCTCACATGGTGCTTCCTGCTTCCGGAGTCCACAGGTTCAAAGCCCAGAAAGGAATTCGGGTCCTTCCTGTGAAGTGGAGCGGGACACCGGGACCACCTGGTGGGGCCCAAGGGGACCCAGAAGTCCTTCAGATGACTGAGCTTCTAGTTGTAGCGCTTCCTCTGGATTTCAGCATCGCCCTCCCAGGGCTTCCCACCCAGGAAACACATTTCTTGCCGCCAGTGTGATTATCACCAGTCGTCCATCTTCTACCACCTTCGTTGGGCCTCCCAAAGACCTTGGGAGGCAGCTGTGGCGATCACCCCCATCCTGTAGGTGAAGAAACCGGGACCCCGAGAGCTTGGGCGGCCATTCCAGGATCACACAGCCCTGAGCCCGCCCAGAGGGGCCCAGACCCTACCTAAGCCTTCTCTCTTCAAAGCCCTCACTTTCAGCAGCATGCTGGCTACTTGGTGAATGGCTCGCCTGCGTTTAAAGGATCAGGCCTATGAAGATACAGTGAAAAGTCAAAACATTCAGGGCACCTGACTGGCTCAGTCGGTGGAGCATGGGATTCTTGAGCTTGGGGTCATGAATTCGAGCCCCACGTTGGGCAGGGAGACTACTTTAAAGACATTTTTTTTAACTTAAAAAAAAAAAGAAAGAGAAAGGAAAGCCAAGATTTTCGTTTTCTTTTTTTTTTAATATTTTTTAACGTTTTTATTTATTGCTGAGAGACAGAGAGAGACAGAGCATGAGCATGAGAGGGGCAGAGAGAGGGGGAGACACAGAATCTGAAGGAGGCTCCAGGCTCCAAGCTGTCAGCGCAGAGCCTGACTCAGGGCTTGAACTCACAAACTGCGAGATCATGACCTGAGCCGAAGTCAGATGCTTAACCGACTGAGCCACCCAGGCGCCCCGAGCCAAGATTTTCTAAAGACTATATAATAAATAGCTCTGGGTCTCTGTAACTTTCATGTAGGTGATTAAATTTCAATGTTCGACAACACAGAGTTCAGGACTAACAATGCTTAAGCCATTTTTTAAATGTTTATTTATTTATTTTGAGAGAGAAAGAGCACAAGCGGGGGATGGGCAGAGAGTGAGAGACAGAGAATCCCAAGCAGGTTCCCCGTAGCCAGGACAGAGTCTGATGTGGGGCTCGAACCCACGAACCGGGAGATCATGACCTGAGCGGAAACGAAGAGTCGGATGCTTAACTGACTGAGCCACCCAGGCGCCCCCTCAGAAATTCTTAAATGAACTTAAAAGAAAAAGTGCTGGCTTAGAGCATGGAGACCGGAGGCTGGTCTGCCTTTGCTTCTAACTTGTGGTGTGACTTTAGACTTAGCTGCTGCGTGACAGAAATAGATGAGATCAAAGGCTTGCCAGGGAGCCCTGTCGAGGTGCCTGGGTCACCACCCTGGAAACTGTATCAGGGAAAAGGATGGCACCCGGGGCCCTGTTTCTCTTCACTCAGAGTGGCCCCACTTGTGTCTGCTTTCTACCCTGAGCCAAGTGCCAGATGCTGCCTTAGCCCAGGTTCCCTAGAAGCAGAGCTCGAGGCAGGGTGTGTGTGTGCCGCCGCTTGGTGAGGGGATGCAGCTAGGGAAGCTGCAGTGAGGAAAAGGGGGTGAGACAGCCGAGGACAGAGAGTTTTGCCGAGCTGGCCACCATAAGCGTCAACTATGCCAGATCCTGTGGGCCCTTCTCAAGAGAGGTTCTGCGAAGCTCAGACGGTTCATCCAGAAAGAGGAAGCAAAGATTTCTCTGCCAAACCCAGTCTCTTGCTGGTCAACGGTTCACCCCATGGAGTGTCTGACACTCCTGCGCTTCTGAGGCCGGAAGTTCAGAGCCGGTGTGGGCACAGTTGGCTTGTGACGGAATGAAATGCGTGGCAAGCACCTGGAAGACAAGGTGTGGCTGAGGGGACCTTAGGTGACACATCGCAAGGTATCTGATATGGCAATAAGTGACAGAGTGAGAACACCTGCTACATAACAGTTGAAGCCACTGGGCTGGATAATCCCGCAGGGCCTTCCCAGCTAAAAAGCTCCTGGTGACACGTCTCAGTGGAATGGCAGCTCAGAGGGCTGAGCCCATCTGCCCTTCTTGGGGGCAGGACCATGTCCCCAGAGAATTGCAAGCAAGATCCTTAGAAAGGTGTGCCACTCAGTGCCCAAGGGTTGATGCCAACTTTGCTCTGCCTCCCCTCCGGCCCCCAAATGTCCTTGCAATTTGAGAGCACATGAAGATGACGTTCTTAAAGAGTCCTGATGGGACAGGAAAGAGAGGGAATTATAATCCCTCCAGGCTGGGGGGTGGTTTATTGCGCTCATTCAGGAAGGCCTGGCCCCCTTGCCAGCCTGGGCTTCCTTCCACTCGGGGCAGCTGCCGGCCCCAGATGGGAGGTAGATTTGTTGGTATTTAAGGGATTGGAGGATTAAATGGGCCACAGAAGCTTCCTCCACACAGCCTCATCCTCTAATGGCTGGAAGCCCAACCCTGGGTGTTATTAAACTGATATTACATCATAGGCACTTCATGCCCCTTCCTTTGAAGCCCAGCAGGCCTGCAACGCCAGCAGAGAGTAAGAGATTGGGGTCAGAGCTGGCATATACATAGATCAATCTGCAGGAGGAAGATCAGACTCACCAAAATTAAATCTGGGATCCAGTCTGAGCCTTGTCATTGGCTGACCCTGGGGATGCTACTTCAGCTCAGGACACTGGCTTTCTCTGCTGCAAAATAGGAACACCGCCAGCTCTGCTTATGACCTGGTGAGGAGCGAATGAGAGGAGAAAAGCTATAAAGCGAACCTTGCCTTTCGTGGGGCTGCGGTGGGCACCGTGCCGTGGCCTGTGGGCTGCTGGAGCCCAGGATGGGGCTGAGGGAAAGTGACCCCGGGGCAGGCACCAGGCACAGCAAGATAGGACGTGGGCTCTGATCAAAGCGAGAAGGAATAAAAACTCAGTAAAAGTCTCCCAGCAGAAAAGACAGGAAGGAAGATGGAACAGAAATAGGCATAGCTCGGGCCCCTCACGTCACGCAGGACACATCAGGTCCGGGGGCAGACTACAGTAAAGACCAAACCCACCAGTGCCTGGCTCTGGGCTAAGTGCTCCATAGGCACCACCTCACTGAACCATCACACCCTAGACCCAGTAGATGCAGCAGGACCCTCCTTGTGGCAGATGAGTAAACTGAGGCTGGGAGCGGTTGAAGAATTCACCCAAGGGTCACGGCAAGTTAGGAATAGTATCCGGAGAAACCCAGGCCATCTGCTTGCAGATTGTTCTCGGGCTCTGCCCTTTGTTCTTTCTTCTCCCAGGGACTCTGTCTCCCCAGGCAGCCTCTTAGGTTCTGATTGTTATCTGTAGTCCCCTGTCTCACGAGTCAGCCTGCCCTGCTCCCGGGTCTGGCCTGAGCTTCCGATCCATGGGACCAGCAGCCTTCCTGACGCACCTCAAAGCATATGTCCAAGGAAGAATTCTCACTTACCCCAAACCTGCTCCAACCCATTTCCCAGAGGGCGCCTCCAGCATCCATCCAGCTGCAGAACCTGGCCAGAGCCTGGACTCTTCCCTCCTCACCCCTGACATCCAAGTTACATCCATGGTACCCTCCATACAACTGAGGTTATCAAATCTCTGCTTCGCAAGGTGGCTCCCAGCACTGTAAGACCCTCACTAGAACACGTGCATGCCACATTCTCCACGTGCCTAACACTAAAATGCAAATATGACGGGGCCCCTTCCTACCCCGTCCTTCCCAGGATAAAGGCCCTCTTCATCTGCACCCTCCCCCAGACCAGCTTCTGTTGCTCTTCCTTCCTGCACACTGCTGCTTTCGCGGAACTTCTTCTGTTCCTCCAATCACCAGCTTCTCTCCGGATGCTGAGCCTCCTGGCTGGCGGACCCCTCTGCCTCGAACACTTCCCCACTCACTGCTCAGACTTCACTGTCAGCTCAGAAGTCCGAAGTCACCAGATGCCTGGTCTGACCCCACCCTTCCAAGTCTCTGCGTGCACAACACTGAGTACTTTCCCCATCACACTATTTACCAATGCCCCCTTCCCGCCACCAAATGTAAGCCTTAGTAGAGCAAGGTTTGTGTCTGCCCGCAGAGTGCACTGCTCACGGCAGGGAGTTAATTCGTGTTTGAGTGGGAGAGAGGGCAAGTGACTTTTCCAAAGCCACAAAGTCTGAGAGTGACCAATCCAGAATTGGAACCTGCACCAACTCGCCCGACCCCGCCCCGACTTGGAAAGAATTAGCTATTCCTCTCCGTATTACCCTCTTACCCCCCCCCCATTATTTAATTCCTAGCGTCCTGGACCGCAGAGGTGACATTTTAGACATCTTCCATCTGAAAAAAAACAGATGGTGCGTAGCGCAGTTGGGGAGGACATCCCTCCGACCCCCCGCCGTCCCCGTCCCCAAGGACTAGGGAAATCCCGCCTCCTCCCCCGGGGACATCTGGATCTGGTGAGTCTTTCTCCGGGTCCCTACCCGACCCAGACCAGTATCCGGGTTTCAGCCAGCCTAGGCAGAGCTTCCCGCCCAGCCCCCACAGAGCCCCACGCGCTGCGCGCGCAGGCCCGCACTGCACCCCGCCCTCCGCCGGGCCGCCACCTCGGTCGCGCCCCTCCCTCACCGGGCCGGGCGCGCCCCGCCTCCCTGGCTCCGCCCGCCCAGCCCCGCGTCCCGCCCCTTCCTCCCCGCCTGCGCCGGCCCCGCCCCCAGGGCCCCGCCCCCCGCCCCCGGCTCGCTCCCTCAGGGCTGAGCGCCTTCCCGCCGGCCCGCCCCGGCCCGCCCCGCGCTGGGCGTCCGCGCCGTCGCCGCCGCCGGGCCCGCGGAGCGCTTCCCCAACTTGGAAAGCGGGGCCGAAGCGCCCGCCGCCGGCGGGGCAGCCATGGAGGCAGCGGCGCGGAGGCGGCAGCATCCGGGAGCGGCGGGCGGCGCGGGCGCGCAGCCGGGCGCCTCCTTCCTGCAGGCCAGGTGGGCGTGCGCGGGCGCGGGGAGCCAGGGAGCTCGGGAGCCGGGGGCGGGGTCCCCGCTGGAGGAGCCCGGGGCGGGCCGGCGGCTGCCCTCGCTGCGTCCTGGCCCTGGCGCCTGGGCCCCGTCTCCACGTCCCTTTCGTGCCCGGGGGCGCCCCTGGCCCGGGCCGGCCGGAGGCTAGTCGCTTCTCTGAGGAGACCTCTCCAAGGGTCCGAGAAACTCGAGCTGGGGGGCGGCGGGCCACAGGACACCTCCGCTCGCTTCGCCGCCAGCCCACCTGCACTTGCCGGGCTCCCCCTCCCAAGTTCTCGGGATCCCTCCGAGCCGAATAGGACTTGGATTCTGGTATTAATCGGGAAGCTCACTCCTCATCCCAAGGCTGTGAGGCCGGAAACGCCAGAGCCCGGGAAGTGTGGAAGCTCCGCTCCTGGAAGGAACGAGGAAGGGCTTTTCTCTCTCTCGCTGTTCCCTTCTCCCTCCAAAGGGAAGAAGTTACTGGTTTATGTAGTTGAGACCGGGAGGGACAGAGGAAGAGGCGCCGAAACCACCTTTTAGGCTTTCCCTCCATTCGGCCTCCCTCCGGTCGCACAGGCCAGGAACAGCCCTTGCGTTGAGCAGGCCTTTATTAGCACCGCTGCCGTGCCCGTGCTGTGGCAGGCCCTGGAGGGGTGAGTAAGGGGGAGCCCGGAGGGGGCTGAGAGGTCATCTCGGAGGGCGGCGCGGAGGAGGTGGCACTTGAGCTGCGTCTCAGAGTACTCAGAAGGTGACTCCGGGAGGAGAGCTTGAGGAAAGGCAGGCGGGCAGTGGCGCTGGAGCCTTCGGGTGTAGAGTGGCAAGAGGCGTGGACCGATTGGGAAGGGCCGGGACTAGAGGGAAAGCCCAGACTGCACGATTTAAGGAAGTTTCAGGAGATGTTCACCGTCCGGCAGCTCTGTGCCTGCTTCAATGTTGGGCCCCGTGTGCCTCACTTGCCCCCCTAGTTCCTGCCCTCAATGGCAGGTTAAGAATGCAGCCTTTATTATGTAAGCACAGGGGAGCCATGGAAGGTTATTGAGCACCGGTGTGCGCAGAGTCAGTTTTAGGAGGTTTGTGCTATGATTTGGGACGAGGGGAGAAACCTGAGAGACTCGGCGGGGGGTGGGGGGGGGCTCTTTCTCCTGCTACCGAGGGACGTCTCTGTTCTGGATCCGCTTCCAAGTTGGGGGTCTTGGACTGCCCTGAAGTCCAGTTAGGACCACGCGGGGGTATCAGACTTGATCACCACTTTATCTTATGTGTGGGGCTTCCAGATGCAGGACCTTCCCCAGCGAGGAACCAGGGTCTAAACCCAGGGCTTCTGCTCCCGCTCCTCCACTTCGGCCGCCTGCGTGCTCCCTGGGGATGGCAGAGGGCCGGCTCACTCCCAGGGCACCTCCGCCACCCTCATAGGGTACCTCCAGGACCGTTCTCAGTCGGCAGGTGCAATCATCCTGTCCGCTTCCTAAGACGCTTGGATTTCCTCTGCTGCCTCCCTACTTGCTTGCACACCTCTAATGACAGGGTGTTCACTACCTTTCCAGGTAGTCCATTCCAGCTTCCAGCTGCCCTGTCGACAGTTTTTGTATTGCAGTCAACATAATACATGCCTGTGGTTAAATAGCACAGGAGGACTTGGAGTAAAAATCCATGGTTCTCGGTGCCACCTTTCCCTTGCGCCAGAGACAACCTTCTTTTAGCTCTTCATACTGGAATGAAGTTCATGTTTTTAAACGATACTAACAAATACTATGTAACGCTTTCCACAGACCAGGTCCTGCTCTAAAGTTTGGCGCCTAAGAATTCAACCACAACTCTGGAGATAGGATCTCCTGCTATCGCTTGTTTTACAGATGAGAACATTGAGGCCCAAGAGAGATTAGGTAACTTGCTCAAAATCTGTTTAACGGCAAAGCTGGGATATGAGCCCAGGTGTTCTCTAGTCTGTATTCTTTTTCTTTTTTTTTTTAATGTTTTATTTGTTTTTGAGAGCGAGAGAGAAACAAAATCCGAAGCAGGCTCCAGGCTCTGCCCTGTCAGCACGGAGCCTGACGCAGGACTCGAACTTATAAACGGCGAGATCATAATCTGAGCCGAAGTCAGGTGCTTAACCGACCGAGCCACCCAGGTGCCCCTCTAAAGTCTATATTCGTAAAAGCTATGCTCAACTGGCATTTCTTGGTTTATCGGTTATAGCTTCTAAGATAATGTTTCCCGACTTCCTGTTATGATTTGGCTCACTTACACCTCCCCTATATTCACGAGATGATTCTTTTTATCTATTCTTATTTTTAAGCTATTCTTAGTTTTTCTCTTTATTACCTTTGTAGCCTTAGGGAACACGCATACACCATTATTTCTTTTTTGGGCAATTGGAGGCAGGATCTCTGGGTTCCTTTTTCAAAGGAGAATATTAGTCCTCTACCCTAATGTTTAACTTTTCTTATCCTTTCCCCAACTCCTTTCCTCTCTAGTTTTACTTTCATGTTCTCAAGGTTAATGGTATTTACCCGCTGTTTTTCAGCCATAATTGTTTTCATGTTTGTGTGTGGATGGATTCTAAACTCTGAAAAATCAGTATACAATGTTTTTATTAGTTAAGCCATGTGAACACTATTCCCTATAAAACCAAGGAATGTTTACCAGTACTATATGTTTTCTTATATTGCTTTTGTTTTTCCTGGGGTTTCTAACTGCCTTTCTTTTTTCCCTCTTATTACATGCCTTCATCTTCTCATTTTTTATTCGAACTTTCCATCATGTCAGATATTTTACCACTCTTTATAGTAAATCAGTCCCTCTATAGTTCCCATTTATGGGTCCCTGTTTGACTCCATGATGGCTGAGTCCTTCCTTTTCTGCCAGGCAGTTCAGCAGATGCTGACTGCTTTGACTATCGCAACTGTATATGATGTGTTTCCCAACTGTCATGGTATCAGTTCCCCCATATGGTAGACTTGTATAGCTGTGGAGGAGAGAAAAGGCCATCCTTGTCTTGGGTTACCTGCCATTGTGCTTTTACCAGCGTCCTCAGTAGCAGCTTCTGATGACTGAGATGTAGAGTCGGCACACAGGCCAGGGGCTCGGTTTGTGAAGTCTGTGGAGTCAGGAACTTGGGACAGGCTTGAGGTTTCTCATCCCCAGGACAGGGACTGGGGAGAGGATGCCTTTACACTCCATGATCTGCCACCTGTGGTCAGAGTCCCAATAGAAGAAAACCGTCAGATGCTGACCAATCTTGATTCCCAAGTTGAGTGCCCTATATATGCCCTTTTTTCCCTGCCCCACTAAGCCAGGCTAGACTAATGACAGGAATTCCCATTAACTGAGGTCGCCCCTTGGGTAGAGGAGGAAATAGTTCCTGAGCCCCTAGTATGTGCTAGGTATCCACGGCTTTCAGATACCCATACCTAAGTGCTTTCCCAGGCTTTCAAAATACCTGTCTTCTCTGTGCCAAACATCCTGCTCTCTGCCCAGTTTGGAAGTTTCCGGAATAAAACACTGAAGGCTATTATCTTCTTTCTTCACCAAGTTCTTCAGGCCTGGAGTTTCTCACCATCTGCTTTTTGAGGCCTTGAATGATAGTCACTAAGGGGAAGGGCAGGTGGGACCTCTAAGCCAGTCCCTCATCATCTCAGACCCATCTCCGATGAATCCTCACAGCTTCTGAATACCTGCCCAGTCTAAAGCCCCGCCAGTCCCTCCCTCCTCTTCCTCTTCACCGATAAGCCAGGCCTTCAGCTCCATGCAGTCCCTTTCTCACTTCCACCTGCAGAGATCCTGCTCTCTTTCTGCTTTTCTGCCTACTTAAACCCACCCATCCATGCTTCCAGGCTCTCTTCCTTCATGCCAGCTTTGCACACTGCTCCAGGCCCTACTGAGCCCTCTCCGTCTTGACCTCCTCATGTCGCATGGTTTGTGATCATAGAAACAGAATAGCAAACCATTTAGAGCCCAGATCTTGAATTCATATAGACAAAGGTGTGAATTTATGCCGTTCAGGACTCCTGGGTTGTGAGTAACATAAAGCCAGGGGGAACGCCCGCACCCTGAGCGAAAAGGAATGTATCGGCTCATGTGGCCAAAACTTTAGCTTGGGGTTGCTTAGAACTCTCAGGGCGTTTCCTCCTCCTTTCCCCCTGGTCCTTTCCACCAGGTTGCTTCATTCTCCCCTGGCTGTCCTTTAGGCCTGGCCCCTTAGCCACACGCAGCCCCGGACTTGCATCCTTAGCATCCCAGTGCCAGAAAGGAAGGGACTCTTTCCACCAGCTCTAATTAGAAACATCCCTCCGGGCTGCCTTAGGTCACTGGCCCTCCCTGTGGCCAAGGAAACCTCATCTCTTACCAGAAGAAGCATGGAGTGGGAAATAGGCTGACAAAAGGAATGGTTACTGTAGCTCCATGTGACACAGGTGGTCTTGGTTAAGTGCTTAAGCCCTAGAAGCCTCAGTATCCTCACCTGTAACCCAAGAGGGGCGTGACCTCCTGGCATTGCTGCGAGGTTCAGCGAGAGGGTGCAGGCGCAGCTCCTAGCACAGCACACACCCGGCACTCAGTAAGCCATGGGGCACTCAGTGGAAGAGACGGGAAGGCTTAGTTGACCCAAGAAAGGCGCACCGCACCTGCCTTGCCTGCCACTAGAGGATGATGAGACCGCCCCCCCCCCCCCCGCCGGGAGGCCGGCCCTCCGCCTCTGGGTTACTCTGCCAGCCCACCATGGACCATTCTTAAAATTGCCCGAAAAGGATCCCAGAAAGTTATAGAAGCCATAGTAGCACTGAGAGGAGGAAGACCTTCATGATGCCTCTAAGCTAATGTTTGCCAATAAAAACAATGAGTAACTGGTAATCAGGATTGTTTAAAATCAACCAGGAATCGCTAAGCGTCCACCAGGAACTGCGCCGAGAACGCTGGGTTCTCGTGGACCATTCACACAGCTCGGTTGCCGGCACAAATAGAGCAGTAAAACGCACCCCTCACTCATCTGGAGCAGTAGCAGGCTGTTTTTCACTGGAGGGTTTGGACTCTGATGGCGTGGTGGGTGATTGAGGAGAACCTTAAAAGTCACCCGTCTTCTTGAGGGTGTAGATAAGAGCAAAACTCCAGGCCCGTGAGGTCATGGCTAGACTGGGCGTTAGCGATGAAGCACTCTCTGTAGTGGACCTGGTGGAGCTTTGGGAAAAAACTTACTAAGGAAGCCTTCCTGGAGGAAATGACATAAGCACTGGCCCTTGAACTTCAGCTCGTCTGTGAAAAACAGACGGCTGACCACTTTGCAGGAGGGACCGGCATTGAAAGATGTGTTGTCAGATGGTGTTCCCCTTCTTGCCGTGTCTCTTGCATCAGCTTGTGCCTGGCGGCTGCTTTTGCTGCAGATTAGCGAGAAGAGGAACACCAGCAGCCCTATTCTTACCTCCTCCTCGTTCCAGAAGGAGGGAAAGAGACTATTCCGAGTCTGTGGTCTAGGAGGCTGGTCTCCCTAGAGGGCTGTGATTGGCCCAGCTCAGGTCACACGCCTGTCTGGTGGCCCAGTCACTGTGAACATGATGATGGCATAGAGATGAAAAAGTACAAGCTCTGGAGCCTAATCATCGAGGCTCAAATATTTGGCTGTGTAACGTTGGGCAAGTTATTTAACATCTTAGACCACAGGTTTTCTGCTTGTAAAATGGGGGTAATATCCCAACCTCAAAAGGTTCCCGTGAGGAGTAAAAGCATTAAATGAGATAATGCATGCAAACAGCTATGATGTGCCTGGAATATAGTAAGTGTTCAATAAACGTTCGCGATTGTCATCCATCGTCACGATTCATGTTTTCCAGCTGCATTTGCGTCCTTTGCCCCATTAGATTTCTCCATCATTCTATAGTTGAGAATGCCCAATGGTTAGTATACCTGTTTGGCAGTTTCCTTCCTGAATCACAGAGAGGCTAAGCTTCCAGGGAAGCTGGAATCCATTCCCAGGACACGTCCCCCTTGGCCTCAGAGCCAGTGTTTCCAGCAAAACTCTTTTCCTAGAAAGTAACCCTCCTGCTGTCAAATCCCCACACCTCTCTGGGGCTCATCTGGGGAGGGGGGAAGACTCTCAAGGGGAGAGAGAAGAGCTGACCCCTCTCGTCTGGTCCCTTCCCAGGCACGGCTCCGTCAAGGCTGATGAAGCTGCCGGCACAGCCCCCTTCCACCTCGACCTCTGGTTCTACTTCACCCTGCAGAACTGGGTTCTGGACTTTGGCCGCCCCATTGCTATGGTGAGTGCGAAGCTGTGGACAGAGCCCCTGCCAGCAGTGAGGACACAGTGTGGTGTGAATTAGCTGAGTGACCTTAGACGAGTCTCCGTCCCTACCAGTAAACCGCAAGACTAGGCCTGGGTGCTTTCATGTCCTTTAGCTCCTGACTGTGCCGGCAATGGGCTGTCTGGGGCCTGAAGAGACATATTGTGCCCTGACTTTTAGGGGAGCTGGTGGCCCTAGACAGTGACACCGTGCCCTTCCTCCACCCCACCATCTCATAACTGAGTTTAACCAAATCACCAAGCCATACAACAGGGTATGGGAAAGAAAGCAGAGCGTCCCCACGGCGTTGGTGTATTATTTTTCTGGAGGTAAAGCGTATAGGCTGACTTTGCCTGGCTCTGAGTAATGTTTAGTGCCGTCTTGTGAAGCCATCCCCTTCCCTCCAAGGCTAGTTCGTGCATCCGTGTACAATGGTGGCCTCTACAGAGATGAACGCCGGAAGAGTGCCAAAACCCCTGGCTTGCAGTAAGCAGATAGATAGATAACAGAGTGCGAAAAATTGAGTGATGTGCCACCTGGCATCGAGCTGTGATCTTTGCGTGTGGGCGGTAAAAATCATGACATCCGGTGCCGAGACTGACACCTCGCACGTGCTGGTGATGATGCAAATTAGCAAAGCCCTTTCGAGTTTTATTTATTTATTTTTTTAGTAGTCTCTACACCCAAGATGGGCTTCAGACCCATGACCGGGGGATCAAGAGTCACATGCTCCTTCAACTGAGCCAGCCAGGCGCCCCATAGCAAAGCCCTTTAGGAAAACAGTTTTACAACTGCTAGTGCCTAGCATATGCACTTTAATTGGATTAATAATAATAATAATAACAACACCATTAAGGTAGAAATAGTGGTTAACATACACTGGGTGCTTACTCTGTTCTAAACCCGTGAAGTGTTTAAACTCATTTGATCCTCACCTCAACACTCTTATTAATCTCGATTTCATAGATGGGAAGACTCAAGGGTAGAGACAGCAAGTAACTGGCTCGGGACCACCCATGCAGCAAGTGGAAGAGCCAGCATCTGCGTGCCGGCACTCCGGCCCCAGAGCCTACCCCCTTCCTGCCTTGCGTATATCCAGAACCCTAATGTGTTCTTCCCTCCTGACCCAGTAAGACCCCTCCCAAGAATCTGCCCTGAAGATATAATCCGGAAGAAGACAACAGCCCCTATGCCCAGAGGTGCTCCCTGCAGTATTGTTTACCTTGGACATGACCTCGGTGTCCCGCATAGGGACTGGGTGAATCAACTTGCCGTATCCGGTACAGAGAGCATTATCTGGCCCTTGAACAGGATTCATGGATACTATAGAGGCACTGGGACGTTGGAGGAGCGTAAGGGTGTAGAAATGAAACGTATACTGCCTGACTGCAAGTCAGTGACTGTTAACATCTTGTACACATGGGATCAGCGACTTGAAGGGGATTAAGAAAAGCTATTCTGCCGGCACTGTTGGAGAGATTTATGGTAGATGCGGTTTCTCCTTCGGGCAGACTCTGTAGGGTTTACATGTTGTTTTCGAAGTGCGGGAGAAAGAGACTGAGTCAGGGTTCCTGAGCAGGTGTGTGGATGACCTTAGGCGAGTCCTGTCTACTGGGCTTTGGTTCTCTCATTCGTAAGAAGGCTGGTTGGCCTGGCAGCTCTGATCCCCCTTCCAGAAAGAAGGCCCTACATATTGGGGGCCAATATGGAGGCGGAGGAAAGAGGCCAGGAACAGGCTCATGGCTCTCCTCCACTCATTCGGACTCAGCCACAACAGGCCATGAGGGTGTCCTGCAGGGCACATCATTTCCAGCCTGCCCAGCAACCTAGGTGGGCTCATTAGGAGAGTAGACATTTGAAACACTTTTGAAATGTAGGCACAACAGTCCCAAATTTGTAATAACAGAAAACAAACTCTTACAAGTTATAAAAGTAGTATGTAGTAGTTGTCACAAGTCAACTAATACCCAGGCGTATGAAGAAGTGTTGGATTCCAATCCCACCCCTGACAGTTTGGGATACAGCCACCCACTCCTGTCTCTGCTCACGCAAACGTACATACACTCTTTTTCCTTTTCTAACCCAAATGGGATTTTACTTTATGCCTTATTCTACAGCTTGCTTGCTTTACTTTAGAATATATCATGGCTGTCTTTCCGTGTTGGTACATACAAGGCATCATTTCTGACAATGGCTCCTTCACCTGCTATAGTAAAGATGTGCTATAATGTATTCAGCTCATCCTGTTTAGCTGAAGAGTCGGCCTATTTCTGCTATTTTGCTATCTCAGAGTGTTTTGGCCATGGTATATATATACCTTTTTTAAGAAACTGAAGTATAGGGGTGCCTGGATGGCTCAGTCGGTTAAGCGTCTGACTTGGGCTCAGGTCACGATCTCACAGTTTGTGAGTTCGAGCCCCACATTGGGCTTTTCACTCTTCGCACAGAGCCAGCTTCGAGTCCTCTCTCTCTCTCTCTCTCTCTCTCTCTGTCCCTCCCCCCTTCTCTCTCTCAAAAATAAAATATTAAAAAAAAACCTGGAGTATAGTTGACATACAGTGTTATGTTAGTTTCAGGTATACGACATAGCGATTGGACAATTCTATATGTTATGCATGCTCACCACACTGAGTGTAGTCACCATACCACATTATTACAATATTATTGACTATATTACTTCTGCTATACTTTTCATCCCCATGACTTATTTATTTTATAACTGTAAGTCTGTACTTCCTAATCCCCTCCACCTATTTTGCTCATCCCCCAAAATCCTCCCCTCTGGCAGGCACCTGTTTGTTCTCTGATTTATGATTCTGTTTCCGTGTTTGTGTGTTCGTTTGTTTTTTCGATTCCACATATAAGTGAAACTATATGGCATTTATCTTTCTCTGACTTATTTCACTTAGCATAATACCCTCTAGGTCCATCCATGTTGCAAATGGGAAGATGCTTTTTATGGGTGGGTGATGTGTTGGTGGTGAAAACCTAACCCTCATGTAGTATTGGTGGGAATGCAAATTGGTGCAGCCACTGTGGAAAACAATATGGAGATTCCTTAAAAAATCAAAAATAGGAGTACCAAATGACCCAGTAATTCCATTACTGGGTATTTATTTACCCAAAGAAAATGAAAACACCAATTCAAAAAGATACATACACCCCTGTGTACATGACAGCATTATTTCCAATAGCCAAATTATGGAAGCAGCCCAAGTGTCCATCAATAAATAAGTAAAGAAATAAATGGATAAAGAAGATGTGGTACATATATCCAACATCTATATCTTGATATAGATGAAAACCTAGAGATACGCACTGAATAAGAGAGGCCTGTATCCTGGGGTTTTATATGTGCAGGTTAGTTTTAACCCACATGGCACTTTTTAATTAAAAGAGATAAACATTTAAATTTTTGACTGAAATTTGTGGTCATTGCCTGTATTCTCAATCAGCAGGTACCGGAAGTACAATCTGGGGGGTCGTCCCATGTTTCGACCTCGCCCAGGGGTTTTCACACAGACCGTGACAAGGCCAGGACTCGCCGGGGTAGACCAGTAGGACAGAGGGCATGGCAGGCAGAGGAACTGCTCCTGGCCTGCCTCCTGTCTCAGGGAGCGGAGGGAAGAAAGAACTGAAGTTTCTTTTTCTTGGTAGAACTCATGTATTTTCTCCTTTGTTTCCTCCTGTACGCTTCTGACCCGGTCTGGAAGCCGTCTGTCTGCAGCCCATCTGCTCAGTGCGCCGAGCATGGGGCCTGGTGATCAGGAGATCTTTTCGTCAGCATAGCACCTGGAGTGCCAGACCCCTAAGGGCCAAGCAGACCACCTGGGTCACATCTCTCGTGTTGCAGATGGGGAAACCAAGGCTCAGAGAGTGAAAGGACTTCCCCAGGGTCACCCAGAAAGTTTGTGGCACCACTAAGTCCCAAGAGAGCCTCCGACTCCCAGACCAGCCCCCAGGGACATTTACTTAGTACCCACTGGGAGAGGGGCCCAGAGTCAGGCGCTGGATTTGCATCTGCTCGTGTACCCGGGAACGAATCCGTTTACCTTCTCTGGGACTCAGTTTCTCTGTCCGGGCGCCCCAGGGCTGCCAAGAGATCACAGAAAGAGTTAGGTGTACGTGGAGGGGGTGGGGGCCGACTCCCTGCGGGCTCCCGGGGCTCTGCCTGGGTGGCCACCATTCCTCCCCTTGCTCCCCAGCTGGTGTTCCCTCTCGAATGGTTTCCGCTCAACAAGCCCAGCGTGGGCGACTACTTCCACATGGCCTACAACATCATCACGCCCTTCCTCCTGCTCAAGGTACAGTCCTCGCTCCCTGCCCCCCCTTCCCACCCTCACTTCTCCCTCCCCCAGCAGGGAGCTGGTGCCACGCCCTCGGAGTCACGGAAGCAGGTGGAAGCAGGCCTACCCTGCCTGAGTCTGGGGGATGAAGGCTGTGATAGAGGGATGGAGAAGGCCTCCCCAAGGAGGGGTGTTTGATTTGGGGTTCAGCCTCGTCGTGTGTCAGGGGATGACATGGGAGCAGCTGTCGGGCAAAAGGACCTGAAGACACGGCCATGCTTGGGAAACCAAATCCATCTGGGGAGACTGAAGCAGGAGTGACTGAGGTGGTTGCCTGGGGAGAAGTCAAGGACAGCTGGGCAGGCAGGTAGGGTCCAGGTGGCAGGAATGGCAACAGTGGAGGTGACCTGTTCTCTAGCCTGGAGATCCCTGACTTTGAGAAGTCACTGGGAGCACAGAGCTAGCTTTGCACATCCTAATAACGGCTCTTAAAACAATTGTTGCCATCTACTGTCCCCATCATTTTGTTTCTAGAAAGACATATCTAATCTCCAAAAGTATGAAGGGTATAACCTCAGAATTCAGAGGAGTCTTGAGTTAAATAATTTAGTTTCAAAGTGTCCTTCCCTATCCCACGCCCCCATCCCTAACCTTTTCTTTGTGTTTACCATGGACCAGTGGCTCTGAAATCAGAGGGTACCGCCTCTGAGCCAGCCCAGCCACCCAGGGGCACACCTGGAGCCTGGACGCCTGTGTTGAAGGCCTAGCCGTTGCCTCCAGCACATGACTGGTGTGTGACCTTGGGCACGGAGCTAGTCCCTCTGAGTCTGTTTCCTCTCGGGGAAGAGAGGGTGCTGTTTCCCAGCTCGTGCCGGGCTCACGGGGATCATAGGAGACTCCGGAGGCTGGGCTGGCCTGCTAAATGCTAAAGTCAATTTCTGAGTGACTCTTCAGCTGGTGGCATCCGTCCCACCCCAGGCGTGAGGGAGGGAGCAGAGGGGTGCTTCCTGTCGTGGTGGAGGCTGAGTCAGGGCTCCCTCTGACTTTAGCTCATCGAGCGGTCCCCCCGCACCCTGCCGCGCTCCATGATCTCCGTCAGCATCATCACCTTCGTCATGGGCGCCAGCATCCACCTGGTCGGCGACTCGGTGAACCACCGCCTGCTCTTCAGTGGCTACCAGCACCACCTGTCCGTCCGTGAGAATCCCATCATCAAGAATCTCAAGCCAGAGACACTGGTGAGGCCGCCTCCCGCCGTGCCTGTAAAGCCCTGTGGGCACAGTCCGTCCTGGAGGCCAAAGAGATCGCCCGCAGCCATCCCTGTGCCCAGCCCTGTTAACGGCGTTCTGCTAGCTGAGGGCACGGTGCTGGCCAGGCTAGGGTCCTCGGGACACTTTAGGAAGTGGCACATTCACTGGCTCCCACCTGGGCCCCTTGGAGTGGAGGGCTGCTGGGGGGAGGCCTGGGGAAGGGCGGGCCGCATGGGCGCCAGCACGGCTCCTGAAGCACTGGCTGCTCTCACCTGCCTTGCCCTGCTGCCCTCAGATCGACTCCTTTGAGCTGCTCTACTACTACGACGAGTACCTGGGCCACTCCATGTGGTAAGTGATGGGGCTGTCTCAGCCAGGAGGACAGCACCAGCCCAACTGCCTCCCCAGGGGCCCTGGGCCCGGCCTGCTCTGCCGCGGGCCTCAGGGACACTGGACCAGTCCCTGGATCTGAGTGAGGCCGAGCGACTGGAAAGGCCTTCCCTTCCCGGTCCCAGCGCGGCAGTGCCTGTGGCGGCCACTAGAGGGCAGCGAGCGGCTGTCCCTCCCCGGCCCTGCCGGAGCTTCGAGGAAGGGGCGTGGCGCGGACCGACTCTCCCCGCGCTGGGGCGCGGGTGGGCACCGAGAGGAGCGCCACCATGTCAGGACGTGGTCTTTGGGAATGGAGGTCGAAACGAAGCCGAGGAGGGCCGGCTGGACCTGATGGGGGAGGGGCTGTCTGTGTCCCGCCCCCCAGCCTGAGTTCTCCCTCGCCTCACAGGAGGAGCTGGGGCCAGGGGGAGTGGGGGGCAGCCAGAAAGCCTGGGACCCAGTGGCCTCCCTCCTGAGTGAGGTGGCTGGCTCCTGTCACACCAGGCCCACACCTTGTTTCCAGGGTCCTGTTTAGAACAGGCTGGGCTCACAGCCAAGAGAACCGACTTGTCCCTTTCTAAAACAGGCACTGGCCTCCCCTTTGCAGGTACATCCCCTTCTTCCTCATCCTCTTCCTGTACTTCAGTGGCTGTTTCACTCCCACCAAAGCCGAGAGCTCAGCGCCAGGGGTGGCCCTGCTCCTGGTGGTGCCCAGTGGCCTGTACTATTGGTGAGTCGACCTGGGGGAGGGGCGGGGACACCTAGTGAGCCAGGCAGTAAAAATGTGCTCCTGACCACAGCCCTGCTCTGTGACTCTCCTTGGGTTCCTCCTTCCTCCTCTGTCTAGTGGGCACTGTGACCGGGCTTTGTGGTCGCCTCTCTGTTACCAGGAAGCCAGGCCCCAGTGTGGCCTCTCCATCCCCATGCCCCTCTGCCCTACCTCCCAGAACCCCAGTGCCACCGTGGACCCAATAGAATCCACCTCGAACACCAAGCCCGTAGAGCCCTGTGGGCCTCAGTTTCTTCCTCTGTGAAATGGGGACAACACCTGCTTGTCTCCCTCTCAGGGGATGGTGAGGATCTAGAAGGGGGGAGAGGGGCTTCATAAACTATAAAAGCACTATGAAGGGGACAAGGACAGGTAAGGGGGGAAGTCTGTGGCCTCAGGAGCTCCTTGCCTGGTTTCTTTGTGCCTTCCAGCTCTCCCATCCCATTTCAGAGGACTCCAGCCCCCTCCTCTCACTTCTGCCCTAAGGACAGGCTCCGCCCGAGGATCGTGGCTGTCATAGGAAGGACTGGACCCTCTTTCCATGATGGGAAGCTTGCTTCCAAATGCAAAGAGCCACTTTTCCCTAGGGCCAGCTCCAGGCCACTTGTAGGATCTGTCCCCGCCCCACGGAGAGAGTGCCCCCTAAGGACAGGCTTAAAACAAAATGGGTGGCAACTGCAGCCAGAGGGAGAGTGGCTCCGCTCGGGGAGGGCTTCCTGCCCAGCCCCTCCCCCCTGCCCCCCCACAGCTGTGTTAGCGCGGAGCCGGCCACAGGGAGCAAGCAGCATGCTTTTCCAAGTAGGAGGCGTGCACAGCTCTTGTCAAGTCTCTTGCCTCTCCGGAGACAGGGCCATTTATGCCCCCTTCCCAAGTAAGAAAACAGAAGCCCCAGGATGTCCTGTAACCCCCCCCCCCCACAAGGCCACACCGCCACGAAGTTGCAGAGCCGTGTAACTCCTTGAGCAGAATGGGTCAGCATCGTGGTTCTGTCTCGAGGCAGGGGAGCCGAGCAGACCGCCTCTCGGAAGCCCTCCCCGCAGTGTCACTGAGTTTCTGGCCAGGTGCTGGGTACTGCCTTAGGAGCTGCAGAGAACTCTGGGAGGACCGAGACTGCCCCAGCCCCCGAAGAGACAGAGACAACACTTGTAAATTACAGCTGCATTCCCAAACGCCAGTGCCTCTAGGAACCAAGCCGGTAACAGAAAGGCATCAAGCAGGCACCAGGCGAGGCCATAGTGAGTGGTGGGGACTGTGGCAAACTGTAGAACCGTGTGCTTTCCCAAGGGCACGGCCGCCTTATCCTCTGATCCGTTGTTGTCCTGTGGGAATATAGGCCTAATGTCACCAAAGAAACCAGAAATCAAATTTGCAGCCAATCTGTTATTTAAATGTCGGTGACAAACTCAACACTCAAGAAAAATATGCCGCCCGTGGGCTGCGCTCAGAGCAGCGTGCTTCCCCGGGCCTCTCGTTAGCTGAGCCCTTTCCCCCCCCCCCCACGACCGAGAGGGAGGGCGGCCGGGGACGTGGGGACAGGGAAGGCTGCCAGGCAGGAGAGAGGCGTCAGGCCGCCCGCCTCACCTCGCCCCCCGGCCTCCTCAGGTACCTGGTCACCGAGGGCCAGATCTTCATCCTCTTCATCTTCACCTTCTTCGCCATGCTGGCCCTCGTCCTGCACCAGAAGCGCAAGCGCCTCTTCCTGGACAGCAACGGCCTCTTCCTCTTCTACTCCTTTGCGCTCACCCTCCTGCTCGTGGCACTGTGGGTCGCCTGGCTGTGGAACGACCCTGTCCTCAGGAAGAAGTACCCGGGCGTCATCTACGTCCCTGAGCCCTGGGCCTTCTACACCCTGCACGTCGGCAGCCGACACTGAGTCCCTGGCACCAGCCGCGGGTGCTCTGCCTGGCGGGGGGATGGGCCACAGAGGGTGTCTGGGTGTGGGGCGGGGTGCCTGCGTGTGTGCACACGCGTGTGTGTCCACGCGTGTGCAGTCATAACACTGGCGGGGGTATGCACTGTGCACATGGACGGGGGCGGATGCGCGCGCACCTGTGTCCACTCGTGTGCAACCAGGAACAGAACATCGCTGAGGGCAGGCATTGTGTACGTGGACAGGGGTGGGGGCGTGCGCGCTCACGCGGACTGCGTCATTGTAATACTCGATTGTTTGGGGCGGGTCTCTCTTTGGCTTCCGTCTTTTCCGGACCGGACGTAGTTTTAGGCAGTGTGTCCAGGCCAAGGTCTGGGCCCTGCCTTGTGCACCTGCCTGGCTTCTTCCTGGGATGTTTTCCTGTCGCCGTCCTGGAGAGGGAGGCCTGATGGGGGGGACAGCAGCAAGGAGGGGACTGGGCACGTCACCTGCCACCGGGCTCACCCCTCAGACCTGCCCTGGCCCCGAAGGCCAGATTGCAAAGGTTAATTTCCGGGTGTGGTTGAGAAAGCACATCCGTTCTCTAGGCCTCACGTGCACTCGCTGGGAGCGTGGGCCCGAAGCGTGTGCGCGGGCTGGGTGCAGGCCCGTCTTGGGGCAGCCATGGGATGGCTGAGTGGTTCTGTCCTGTTGCCGCCCTCCGCTGCCCTAGGGAGGGCACGGGCACTACAGACCTCACCCCACCTGAGGTCACACAGAGTGTGGAGCACCGCCCCCCTCCCTTTCCCCGACCCGGAGAGCCAGCCCTCTCCGCTAACCACAGCCTCGTCTTGGGCTCTCGCCAGCCATTCCCCTCTGCCAGAAGCTGTATCCCTGCTCCCCAGCAGAACCGTAGCACCCCCTCCTGTCAGCCCGGCCAGGGCATTTGGACTGCAACTGCAGGCTGAGTTCTCAAACCCTTGCAATATTCCCCAAGCCCCGTTATAGGGGCAGGGGGCTCTCTCCTGGAGGCCTGGTCTCAGCCTGAATCCCTTCTGCTGGTGGCTCTGCCCCCAGAAAAGGGAGACTTCATTCCCAGCAGGGTGCCCGGGGCCCACCTGCCCCCAGGCATCGGCATCGGCCAGTCTACCCACATGCTGGCCTGCCGGCCCCACAGCCCCGTTTTCCAGCCGGCACTGGCTCGGTGAGCTTGCGAGTCTCTCCCTGGGCCCTGCCTCCTCTCCTGTGTTCTCAGGGAGCCCCGCGCCTCACATATTCCTTTCATGTTGGGGTCCCTCTGCAGCCTCCTCAGAGGGCCCCCCCCCAGTCCCTGGTCAGATGGGTAGAGCGAGGTATTAATAAAGACCAGTGTGGCGCCAAGGCCGCTGCTTGCTTTGGGTGTGCATTTGGGAGGCAGGAGGGCGTCCCCTGAGCAGGGGAGGGAGTGGCCGGTCTGAGGCCTGCCACTACCCGTCGGCCTTCCATGCCACTTGGTGGGATCCTTGGGGTGGGGGTGGGGGCAAGAAGGGCCTCCTCCCAGTCAGTCCCAGCTCTCTCCAGAGGAGTCTGGGGGCTGTGGGGGGTGGGGAGCCAGGGTAGGGCCTCTGAGACGGCACAGCGAGCCTCCCAGCCATGCTGCCAGCCCGTTCCAGAGACTGAGAGAGGTGGCCCTTTGGGGGAAGTGGGAAGCTGGATTGTTGGAGGTTGGCACTGAGCCTTGGGCAAGTCACTTACTCCCTCGAGGTCTCACACCACACAGCCACCAGGGCCTGGCTGGGGTTACCAGAGAACAGGAAGGGCCACGCCGGACAGGAAATGCTCGAACCATCGTGCCTCCACCTCCCCAGCCCAACCACATTTGATTCCTTTCTCGCCTCGAGGACACTGCTCCTTCCAGCCCCGTCTCTGGCCTGTTCACAGCAGGGCTTGCTGGAGGTCTCCTGAGCAGTCACAGGCCTGGTTGTATGGGGCCTGAAGCCTATACAACTTGGGGAGCCCTTGATTTAAAAAAAAAAAAGGTGAATAAAAAATTAGGCATGAAAGTGAATGTTTAAAATGGAAGAGAAATCACAGCAAATTATTAGAGTCTTGGAGATTTTGTGTCTCTCTTGATAGCTCTCTGGTCAGTTTACTGAAGATGTTTCTCTAGAAATACTTTTTTTTTTAAAGTTTTTATTTATTTATTTTGAGAGAGAGAGAAGGAGCAGGGGAGGGGCAGAGAGAGATAGGGAGAGAGAATCCCAAACAGGCTGTGCACTGTCAGCCTAGAGCCCGACTTGGGGCTCGATCTCACGAACTGCGAGATCACAGCCTGAGCTGATCTCAAAGAGTCTGATGCTTCGCCAACCGAACCGCCCAGGTGCCCCAGAAATACTTAATCACAACCAGGCTGCACTCCATCTAGCTAACCGTAGGCCAGTGGTTCCCAAGGTGCGGCCCGGCTGGCAGCATGAGGACGGCGGAGGAAAGCACGAATTGCCCCCTTCTGTCTGCCGAACCAGAAACTCTGGTGATGGCGCCCTTCAGGTGAACAGAGCCTCCGCCCTCAGGTGGGACTGGACGGGGTTTCTGATTGTCTCCCCCATGAGCCCCTCCCCAAACACGGTGACCTTGGGCCTGGCCCCTGCAGGCTCCCCCACCCGCCTCAGCTCTGTGCCCCCCACCCTCCTCTCCTCGGCCCCAACAGACAGTAGTTAAATCCTCCAGCCGCTATTCTCTGGGTCTAGAAACAGGTGTGAAGAAGTGACTCCGAAGACGCCATTTGGGGGAAGAGAACATTGCAGGTGGAAGCGATCAGGTGAGGAGGGAGGGAGGCCCGACCGGGGGCAGGCCCCCTGTCCACGCCCCTTGTCCATGCAAGGCCCCCCTTCCTCCAGGCACGTGCCCCTCACCAGGCCCCACTCGTCCCCTGGGCTGGGGGCCCTTGTGCAGAGCACGCCCTGTGGGGCCACCCGTGCTGGTCCTAACGAAGTGGGTGTCACCCTGGAATTGGAGCCCCACAGACAGGGAGCCAGCAGCTGGGGAGGGTAAGTCTGTGACCCTGGGGAACCACGCCCCTTCCGGGCGGGAGAGCCTGGGAGGAGTGCAGCACAAACCAGCGAGGACACAGCAGCTTCTGCCGCAGGGGTGGGAGCTCTAGGCGGCAGAGGAGGGAAATGAAGAGCAGCCTTCCTGGCCTGGGAAAGTCACCTAAGAGGCCTCCCTCTGAGCCCCCTGGGTAGCTCGCTGTGCGTCTGAGACCCCAGTGGGGACACCACCCCACGCTTGTTCTCAGGGTCCCCAGAAGGAGGGAAGGGAACCCACTGTGCGCCATTTATTCTCCCAGTAGGAGTTGTCAGCCCCAGCTTAGTCCCAGGGGAGAGAAGACACCACCTCCCCAGCCCTTACCCCTAGGCAGGGACCCCCTTTCACGTGTCACCGACCCCTTCCCGGTGTCCACGGAGGGCTCCCAGGAAGGAGCCAGGGCATGTGTCCGTTTGCTACAGAGCATCAGCGTCCTGACTCAGGACGCGTCTTGGGGGAGCCCTTCCGCAGCCCCATTTTCTCCAAGTGAAACCAGCCGCCCTGGCCGGGCGGTGGCGGGACATCAGCTGTGCGCGGGGAGGCTGGAATCTGACCCCGGCGCTGGGCCTCGTCTCCATGGCAGCCGCGGATTTATTACTGGGGCCTCCACCCAGCTTGGCGGACTTTCGACTTGGAGCGGGGAGGAGAGGGACAGAGCCGGCGGTTGTGGGAGCCGGGAGCCCACTGGGGCGACAGCCTGAGGCCCCACGATGGTGAGTAGGGGGCCGTGTCTTCCAGTCGGGCTGCCCCCGGGCTGGGGGGCGGGAGGCGCTTTCTTGGAGTCCCCCCCCACCCTGACTTTTCTCCTCTCTCTGCTACAGGCCAAGTTTCTTTCCCAGGACCAAATTAATGGTAGGTTGGCTTTGCTCTTTAATTAGCAACTCACAGCAAAATATGGGTCTCATTAGGCAATTTGCTCTGCTCGGGTTTTTTTTTTTTCTCGGTGGGAAGGAAGGCGGCTGGTGGGAGAGCCGGGCCCACCCACAGGCCAGGGGCCCCCTGCTGCTGGAGACCCTGCAGCCGCAGCCGCGGAGGTAGGGGTAGGGCCCCGAGGTGGAAGTGTTGGTATTACATTTGTCAGTGTGACTTCAGGTTAGGGAGGTAGGAGCGGACGCTCTAGAGGTTTTTCTCCGGGACCTGATAGCTGGATTTGGGAGGAGGGATAGGAGACAGAGTGCCGTCCTTCCCTGCCTCTGGCCGAGGGTCCAACAAAAGGAGCCGGAGAGGGAAAAGAGCACTGGTCTGCTCTCTTGGGCCTCAGTCTCCCCATCTGTGAAATGAGGGTCGGCTGAGGTGGCCTCTGAGGTCACCTGTGCCCTGCCAGCCTGGTTTGGGAGCATTTACTCAAGTCTCCTAGCCCACCTGCCACCCAGCTGCTCAGCACGGCACGGCGTGGTGTTTCCACAAGGCCGGGAGGGGAGACCTGGGTTACACAGAACTCAGGGGCCCGGACCTGAGCCGGGGTGGGGGGAGGGGGGTGCAGAGCCCAGCTAGTGTCCTGCAGGTGCCCGAGGTGTGCTCCGGGTTCCTTGGGCAGGGATCCCAGGGTTCTGGGGCCCCGGAGCGTGGTCGAGAGTGGGTAGGTGGGTTGCAGGCTCCAGGTGAGCACCTCGTCTTAGGTCGCTCGACATCCTCGCCCCAAGGGGAGGGTCAGAGCAGGGACTGTTATAACATAAGGCCCAGGCCAGGGGCCTCTCTTGCCCAAGTCCGAAGGGCAGACTGAATGGTGACTCCAGCTGGAGTCCCGTTGTCGGCCTCACGAGCCCCCTCCACCCACCCACGCCTGGCTTTGAGGCTCAGTGCCCCGGGAAGCTCCGGGAAAGGAAGAAGGAAACCTTCCCTTTGTATCCCAGTACCTGACACCAAGAAAGGGGCCACTAATGTTTAGTGAGTGAGAGAGATTGGACAGACGTGGCCCGCTGGAGCGGGAAGGGCAGGGGTCCTGGAGGCAGCGACCTGGGGTCCAGTCACCCCTGAGCCTCAGTGATCTCATCCGTGAAGCAGGGATAATGACACTGCCTCACCAGGCTGCCGTGAGCGAGGGACAGAGAGGATGCCAGGTCATACACATGACCCTGGGCCTGGCTCAGGCCGGGGCGTCACCCAGGCTTGCTCTAACTAGCATGAGCCGGGGGGTGTAACTTTAGGAATACTCTGAGCTCGTTGTTAAAATCAGCCATTGCTGAGTAGCGTAGCATCAGACAACGCTCCAGCCCCTGCATCTGGGCACCGAATGCTGTCAGATAGCCCCACTGCACGCGGTAGCGCCAAAGAGGTGAAAGAGGGTGCAGTTTCGTGAATGTAGTTTGTCCAAGGGCGAGAAACAGCGCAACAGGAGCTCACTGGTCAGATCGATCGACAACGCACTTACCGGGAAAGAGTTACCTTCCTTGGCGTGCAGCCCCCGCTGGCAAACCATGGCGGCATGGAAACTATAGGTTGGCAACAGGTACACGAGTTGGCAGAACTCACTTGTAACGATCAGTTGGCGAGAAAGGAACTTATAAAGAAAACTGCCTATTTTATTATAAATGGCGTGCTACACATCCTTCAGGTCTGTAAAAGTTATAATAGACTACGTACGTCATCAGGGCCTGAGACTACGTACGTCATCAGGGCCGGTTTAAACATTAAACATCCGCCAGCACACAAAGGGTGTTCTCCTAAGCCCTGGGGAGGGTTCTTTCCTGCCCCAGGGCATTTGCATTTTTGAAGGGAAGTCGTTAGGGGGGATTTTCAACCCGATTTATTCTTTCCTCATCAAATACACCATGAGTCCTTTCTTTTAAAACTATTATTTTTTATTTTTTGAGAGACAGGGTGTGAGTGGGGGAGGGGCAGAGAGAGAGGGAGCACAGAATCCACAGCAGTTTCCAGGCTGCGAGCTGTCAGTACAGAGCCCGATACAGGGCTCGAACCCACAAACCGTGAGATCACGACCCAAGCCGAAGTCAGACGCCTAACCAACTGAGCCACCCAGGTGCCCCGCCGTGAGTCTTTCTTTGTGCCAGCCCAGTTCTAGGCACTGAGTTACTGGCTGCGAACGCAATAGACAGAATCCTCTGGCTCAGTCACAAAGGGAGGGGGACACAACAAAAGCAGTAACATATGTGAGATGTTAAAGGCCCGCCCGTCAGAAGGAAAGGCTGGAAAGGGGGAGCAGGGAGGCGTGGAGGTCGTGGGGGCTGGAGAGGAGCTGCGAGGAGAACAGCCTTGCTGTCTCGTTCCAGCACGGGGATCCAGTTCAGATCTGACCTTCCAGATCTTTCGATGGTGTATTTGTCAAGTGGGAAGAAAGAACATCTCTTATCTAACAGTTCGGTAGGAGATGGGACACCGTGTGCCCCTGGCCCTGCTGAGGTCAGGGGCACCGTCCCGGTTACTGACCCACGCGGGGAGGAAGTTTGTCCACCTGTAGAGCCTGGCTGATTCCAGGTCCCCTGACCTGTGATGACCTGCCTTCCGGCGCTGGTCAGGAAAGCAGCCCTAGGACGAGGCCTCAGAGGGCGAACTCAGAAGACCAGGCGGGGTGGCCGTGAGAGGTGCCCAGGAAGGCTGCTGTGGGAGTTTTAGGATGTACCTGCAGGGCGGCCCCTGCTCTGTGCCCCCCATGAGGTGATGGCGCTGGGCCCTCTCAGAGGGATTTAGGTTTTGCAGGAACCAAAAGTGGGCGCTCAGGCCAGGCTCTGCTGCTGCTTCCCCAGAACACTTTAGTTTCTGCCCCCTGGTTACGTCGGTATTCTGGCCCTCTCCAAGCCCAGGCTCTGGAAAGTTCTGAGAGGGCTAGGCCTGCCCCTTCAGCCTCTCCATGGGCACAAAGGCAGCTAATTGTCTCTAAGCCCCACGGGGGAGGCTGCCTTTTATTGGCAGCTCCGCTGAAACCCTGGGCTTCAAGGAGAGGGCTTAACTGGGCAACCGAAGGGGCCGAACTGGGGGCCTTCCGTCCCCCTCTCCTCATCCCCTTCTGCCCTCTGGTGGCCTCTGCCTGGGTATCCGGGATCCCGAGTGGCCTCGAGGGTGGAGCTCTACCTCGGGAGCCAGGTCTTCAGCGGCCCCTCTCCACCATGGGGAGAGTAGAGGTACCACGTCGTGCGTCGCGAGGTCACCGCAGGATGAAACGGGCCCAGGAGAAGTGCTCGGGAGTGTGAGCTGCCATTATTGTTACTCGCATCACAGCCAGGGAGCCTCTGGGCACCAGCCAGGTGGTGTGAGGAACGGGGGAGCTGGATGCTGAGAGGCCCCGCGGGGGCACAGGCGGTGGCTTCATGTGGGCCTCAGGGATTGGAGAGTCACCGAGGCAGCTTTGACCAATTCTGACGGCAGCCGCACCCCAGCCCGACTGGGAATCCCAGTGGTGCGGCCCAGGACCTCCCCCAGCTCCCCGCAGGCCTCGCAGCCCTCAGGGCTGAGAGCCGGGCTCCCCGGGGCCTGGAGGCTGGGTCTAGAGGAGCCCCGGCTCTGGTCTCCGCCGCTGCGTCTCCACCAGGGAGGAAGGGAAGGGGAGAGCAGCAAGCCCGACGTAGTCAGAGCCTGGGACAAGGTCCCGGCAGCACCCCTTGCCGTCTCTGAGAACAGGACCGGGGCTCGTGTCAGAGGACAGCCTGAGGGTTCAGCAGCTTGGAGGCGGCGGGCTGGAGCGCCCACAGCAGTGATAATCACTGTCACCATACTAGGCGAGTCATTCTCTGCCAGGCCTTCCCAGGCGAGATTTCTGCTCCTCTCGGTAACCCGGAGGCGTTATTTCCCTGGTTTACCACAAGCTGTCTTTAATATATATTTTTTTAATGTTCATTTACTTTTGAGAGACAAACAGAGGGCGAGCAGGGGAGGGGCAGGGAGAGAGGGAGGCACAGAAGTGAAGCAGGCTCCAGGCTCTGAGCTGCCAGCACAGAGCCTGACACGGGGCTCGAACCCACGAACTGTGAGATCAGGACCTGAGCTGAAATCCGGCGCTTAAGCGACTGAGCTACACCCGGGTGCCCCACAAACTGTCTTTGCAAAGGTGCCCTGGAGCCTGGACGCCCTGCTGTAGATTCCTGGTCTCCGTGGGCTGGCCCTGGAGGGTAGGATTGCTTTCCTCTGGTTTTATTCAGTTAGGGAAGGGGAGCAAAGAGGAGAAGAGGAAAGAGAAGGAAGGAAGGAGGGAGAGGCCAGGAAGGGAGAGAGAGGGAGGAGACCGAAGGGAAGTCAGGAGGGGGAGGATGATAGGGTTGCCAGGTAAAATACAGGACACCCAGTTACATTTGGATTTCAGATAAACAACAAAAACAGTTTAGTGTAAGTATATCCCATGCAAAATGTGGGACATACTTATACTAAAAAAGCATTCACTGTTTATCTGAGGTTCAGTTTAACGTGGCAGCCCTGTATTTTTGTTTGCTGTGTCTGGCAACTCTGAGAGGAGAGGAGGAGAGGGAGTCAGCAAAAGGAAGGGGCAGGGAAAGGGGAGAGGACAGAGAGGGCAGGGGGGTGGAGAGCAAGTACGTGCTGCTGACTCTCCCTTCTGACTGTGCACAGAGTACAAGGAATGCTTCTCCCTGTATGACAAGCAGCAGCGGGGGAAGATAAAAGCCACGGACCTCCTGGTGGTGATGAGGTGCCTGGGGGCCAGCCCGACACCCGGAGAGGTGCAGCGGCACCTGCAGACTCACGGGATCGGTGAGTGGGCTGGGCCAGAGCCGCCTGCTGGCGGGCGGGCCCTGGGCCTGGCAGTCGTGGTCCTGGGGATGGGCCCGGCAGGGGGCGGCACAGATGGGGGCGTCGACAGCTCAGACGGTGGCGGGGCACTGGGAGTCAGAACTCACCAGCGCTCGCCGTGGAGACATCTGGCCAGGTGTGCAGTGGATCACTCAGGCTTCCTTGAACCCTCGTAGCAACCAGGGGGTCACCCCCCCCCGCAATCTTGCACAGAGGACCACGGGATCTAGACATTCCAACGAGGGTGTCACAAACCCGCCGTAAAGACAGGGCTAACAGCGATCCCTTGTGTTTCCCTTCATGGAGTACTTGTCACGTGCTTGGCCCGAACGACTCCGCCGAGTCGGCGTCACCCTGGTCAGAGCCACTAGGTAACTTGCCCAAGTTCTTAAGGCAGCGGTGGCATCAGGGTCGAGATGGGATTCTTCTTCCAAAGACTGACCTCCTAGAAACCATGCAACACTCCGAGAAAAAAGGTAGAAGAAAACCCACCCAAGATGCTACCAAACTGTTCTCTCTGGAGATGGGATTGGGGATGGTTTTTATACCCTTTATTGTTGTTTCGTGTATGCTTGACAATGGGAACATATAGGACTTTGATAACTAGAGACAAGTTTTATTTTTTAAAAATTTATTTTTTTTAGGGGCACCTGAGCGGCTCAGTCAGTTGGGCCTCTGACTCTTGATTTTGTCTTGGGTCAAGATCCGAGGGTCATGGACTGAGCCCACCCTCAGGCTCTGCACTGAGCATGGAGCCTGCTTCAGATTCTCCCCCCTCTCCCGTGCCCCTCTTCCCCACTTGAGCATGCTCTCTCTAAAATAAAATTTTTACTTTTTTAATGTTTTTATTTTATTTTTGAGAGAGAGACAGAGTGTGAGTGGGGGAGGGGCAGAGAGCCAGAGAGAGGTCAGGTCCTGATCTCAGGGTTCATTGAGTTCAAGCCCCATGTTGGGATCTGTGCTGACAGCTCAGAGCCTGGATCCTGCTTCAGATTCTGTCTCCCTCTCTCTCTCAAACATAAACATTAAAGTTTTTCTTCATTGACTTTTTAAGAAACAAAATAAGAAAAACCAAAAAGAGAGGCGTCAGAGGCCAGGGTGGATGTTGCATTGATAGCTGGACGCACGGGAAGGGAAGACTGGCCTGGTGGAAGGACATGGGCTGGAAAGAGCACTTGACCTGGAGCCCAAAGGCCTCGGTGTCTGAACCTCGTGCACCATCTGCTAGGGTGACCCCGGGGTCCCGGCAGCGCGTGCCCGTGACGGTGCTAGGCCACACTGGAGGCAGGCCTGGTGATGGGGTGCTTAGTGACCAAGGTCCCGTTTCCAGCTCTGAAGGGGGGGTGGTTTCCTTTGGCTTCTGTCTCCTCCAAACAGGAACTCGTGGTCAGGGGAAGTTCTGATTTCCTGCACTTGCAGCCAGCCGGGGCCTGGACCGAGGGGCCCCGGCGTGCCCGGAGGAGGGGCCTGGGCTGGGGAGACTAGGGCAGAGGCTGCAGTGGGGGGAAAGCAGGTGAGCGGGTGGGACCGTGGCTTGGGGTTCCAGGCGGGGTCACTTGTGCGACCCCGGGGGGGATGTGCTGCAGCGGCTGGAAGGACGGACGCATGGGGTACTTCCCTCTGGTTCGGGGCAGGAGAGAAGCACCTGGAAGGGAGTGGAGGAAGTGTGCTCCGTCCTGGTCCTGCCGCTGCTCTGTGAGGGGACTCCCCGCTCTGGGGCCTCTGTCTCCTAAGTGGGCGGAATGGGGCAATGGTAACCGCGGTCACCGGAGATCACGGGGAGGATTCGACGAGGCAGATCTGTGGTGGGAATGCGGCTGCGTCCTCCTCACTGGAACCCCGGCCCCATCCCGGCTCTTCCTGAAGTGGGTGGCCCTTGAACTGGCCAGAAAGACTCGGGCAGGGGGCCGGTTCGTGCTCCCCTCCCCACTCACTCTGCTGCGTTTGGGTGTTTCCTAGACAGAAACGGGGAGCTGGATTTCTCCACTTTCCTGACCATCATGCACACGCAAATAAAACAAGAGGATCCAAAGAAAGAAATCCTTTTGGCCATGTTGATGGCAGACAAGGAGAAGAAAGGCTACATCATGGCGTCCGAGCTGCGGTCAAAACTCATGAAACTGGGGGAGAAGCTCACCCACAAGGAAGGTAAAGGCCTGGGTCGCTCCTTCCAACAGCGGGGGAGGATCGGGGAGCTGGGGGAAGGACACCGTGCCGGCAGGGCCGGGCAGACACCGCACCTGATGCGTGCCCCAGACGGCCGCTCAGGGAGCTCTGGCCTGGAGCCCAGGGGAAGAACTAGGGGGCCCACGAGTGACGGGTGAAGGGAGGCCTGGGGAAACCCAGCTAGAGCTACTCGGGCCTTACCATGGGCCTTCATTCAGTGCTCACGACACCCCTGGGGGCACTAATGCCCCGCTAAACGGGAGACATGAGCGACTGGAGGGTGACAGCTAGCTGTCGGATGCAGGTCTTTTAGACACGGGCACGCCCCCCAAGGTGCTCTCCCCTTGCCACGGCTGTCTTCTGACGCCGTCGCTAATGCCAGGGGTTTCCCAACCGAGGTGTTTCTTTGCTCCCTCCCTCACGACCCAGTCAGCCTTTGGAGCTCCTCCACGAGGAGCGTCCGTGGTGGCCTGCGCCTGGCACCTTCCAGCAGCTCAGTGCGCCTGCCTCTGAGCAGGACAAGGGGCTGGGGTCTGCTGGGAAAGCCCTTTGGACGCTATGGGGGGTGACCCCCATGCCAGGCCACCAGCCAGCATTCTTCCAGCCCAGCCCCTCGGCCCTGCCACAGCATCCGTCTCGGGCCGGCCGCCGGAACTGGCGTTTGCGGTGAGGCTGCTGGGCTCGCCTGTGGTGGGGCCGGGAGGGCTGGGCTAGGACCCAAGCAGGGGGAGGAACAGTCTTCAGGAACAGTGGCCCTTTGGCCTTCGGTTAGATCAGGACAGACCAGAGGAGGGGGTGCAAAGTTGTGGCTTGAATTAAGTGGGACCCCTGGCCCCCCTCATCCTGCGGGACCCCAGACGAGTTTCTTAGCCTCTCTCACCTCCCTCAGTTTCCTTGCTGGGAAGTGATGTTACGATAGACAGTCCCTCAGATCCTCCCAAGAGCTAACATGCTGTACAGCAGTCTACTGAGATTCTATCTGCAGTCGCTAAGGCACAGCACATTTAAAAATAGTGCTACAGACGGCAGGTCCAGCTTTCCCTTCTTCGGGCTGCCAGCTCTCACACTGTGGCTGTGTTACTGTGAACGGGGGGAAAAACATGGGCTCTCCTTCGCTCCCAGGCTCTGAGGACACTGCTCGGTCTTTTATGTTCCAGACAGAGCGTTGGCAGAGGCGGCGGGCTGGGACCTGAATCGTTACCGTTAATGATCTCGGTCTAAAGCAATACCAGGGCCCCCAAACTCACAAGCATCTCGTTTGTTGAAGCAGTGAAGAAACATTTCAAACTGGTAATGTGTTCCAGACAAGAGGGAACACCGACTTCCCTTCCTCTTGCTGTGGGAGAGAGGAAAGATGGTACTAGAAGTAGGACTCTCTTGCCCCGGGCGACTGAAATAAGGAGCATCCTCCGAACAGCTGGAGAGGGCTGCCGGGGAGGCCTCCGTTCTCAGGCCTGGGTCAGGCCGATTTCTGCACCCTGGTTCTTTACGGGTTCAGGGGGAACCAACCGCTCTACCCGGAAGGCATCATCAGTACTTGGCCATGAAGTGTGACCCTTTTTCTGGACAGAAGGAGACTGTAGTGGTTGACGCTGCGAGCCGGTGTTGAACCTGTCCGCTGGAAAGGTTTGAACCAAATGGCTGATGGGTTAGGTGGAAGCTTCATGAAATAAGATAAGTTACAGTCTCCTCGACATTCTAAACATACTCAGAATTACGGTCAGCTGAGGCCCACGGCCCAGTGATTACATTTTAGAGGGGGGGCAGACGGCTGAGCAGAGACTCACAGGATCTTTGCCAGCTGCCCGGAATCCCGTGTCAGGGACATCTAGTGCCAGGGACGTGGACACAGGGCAGGGAGACGGTGTTTGCAAGAGGATGGCCCAAAGAGCCAAAGGGAGGCTGGCCCCACGAGGGCCCTGGGGAGAAAACCTAAGCTGAGATAGCCTGTCTTGCCAACAAAACAAGTAAATGATTTTTTCTTTTTGAGCAATGTCAGAGAACAATGGCAGTTTTGTACACTTTGAGCTTTAGACACAGTTGAATTTATTTTCTCTCACACTACCCCGCCCCTCACTACACACGTTTTAAAACAAAGGTGATGGTGGCAGACACCACTTGTCACCAAGTCCCTTCTTGGGGTGGGGCATGCCAATTTAGAAGGGAAAGCAGGCCAGAGCCGGGGACGGGGTGGCCCCGGACGGAGCCGCTGAGGGTGTCTGTTCTGCTGGGAGGCTGGGAAGGGTGAGCTGTCGAAGGTAAAACCCACACCCAATGTTTCTGGAAATACAGGCACAGGGGTCAGATATTTTTCTTTAAAAAAAAAAAAATTGGCTTCCGTGACTTAATCCTCACGTAGCCTCTATACTGGCCCCTGCAAAGCCTGATTAGCTCAAAATGGAACCAATGGCATCAGGCACAGGTCTGTTTCTTGGGCTACAGGAACAGTCCATTGGACACGAGGGAAGGCCTCTGGGGAGCCTCCGCCCCCCAAACATTGACTCGCTGTCCTATAATGGAGCACGGAGGCCGACCGGAAACCCCCATGTGATCTATTGCAGTGGATGATCTTTTCAGGGAAGCGGAGATCGACCCAAACGGCAGCGTGAAGTATGACGACTTTATCCACAAGATCACCATTCCCGTGCAGGACTACTGAGGGAGGCGGCGGCGGGAGAGCCGCCCGGGCCCTGGAAACTGAGGAGTTTTTGAAAAGAAAAGTTCCTTTCCCTCTGGGGAAATGGTGACCACGGCGGCGGGATGACACAACCTGACTGCAGCAGAGGGTGGCTTGGCAGGGAGACGAAATGATCCCAGCTCTGGCATGAGCAGGTCTTTAATAAAAAGATTTGTACTGATTTTAATAACTACCATTAGTCCAGCCCATGGGCATCGAAACAGCCCCTGGTTTGGAGTTGGGCCCGGGTTCCAGTTCTGACTCTTGGCCATTTGCCAAGCTCTGTGACTCTGGGTAAGTCATTTCACCCCTCAAAGCCTCAGCTGGACTCCTAAAGTTAGATTCCTATTTCTTACCTCACAGAGCCCACCGAGGGGGGTCTGAAATAATGGCTTGAAAACGCGGCTGC
This sequence comes from Paguma larvata, assembly GCA_030068075.1. NCBI lineage: Eukaryota > Metazoa > Chordata > Mammalia > Carnivora > Viverridae > Paguma > Paguma larvata. The sequence goes on along the minus strand of CM057827.1, from coordinate 106,196,321 downwards.
CCACTGCAGAGCACTGTGCGGGCCGGAGCTACCACGCAGGTGCGCCTCCTAAAAAGGACAGTCTACCAAAAGGCATATTCCGCATTTGGGTGCTGGAACCATCTCCCACCTTTCCAAGACAAAGCCAGTGCTAGCTGAGAACTAGCGTCCCGCAGAGCTAAAACGAACAAAAGACTGGTTAACATTTCTTGTGGCACCACGGGGCCACTAACAAATTCTTATTCCCAGCTCAGCACACGGTGACATACTTCGGGACGTTCATTCATAAACACAGAGTATAGAGTGAAAACCGTCGTGTTAAAACAGGGCGGCATCAGCTAAACGGCAGGAGGCGTGATCTGGCTTTACAGCCCACGCCACAGGACACCAGGTGTGACACGCCGCGTTCATCAGGGCCCCGCAGAGCTGGAGAGGAACTCTTGTCAGAAGTTCCAGCTCTGCTGTTATCAGAGAGGGCACAGCACGAGGAGGGGCAGCTCGAGTGGGCCGAATTGATCACGGCTTCGAGCCGTTTCCCCCCATGACTAATGGAAAGTAATATGGGGATGCAACAGGCCATGGCCGGGCTACAGCAAGAGCCCTGCTGGGACCTCTTCCAGCCGGAGCGGAATTCTAAGTGACCTATGTAGCCGGGAGACGCCAGGCTGGTGCCGCCTGGGTGCTCCACATTTTGTGGGTCCGTCGCTAGTGCTGGCACAGCCCTGAAAGTTTAGGGCTGGAGGCGCACCCCAGCATGGCACGCCAGGGTAGGGCAGAGCTCTAAGTACAGAGATTTTCATCTTTACATGTATCAAAATTGGGCTCTATGGGCTAGGACTTTTTAATGGCACCTTAGTGGCGAAAGCAAAAGAAAACCAAATTAAGAGGGAGGGGCTCTTCTGGGAGGTTACACAAAACACAAATCTAAGGGCTAGGCACAAGGGAAACTGCAGGGGACAGATCAGTCCCGGTCTTACTGCAACCGTCTCCTGATGCTGTGGCTTCAGACCTAACCACGGTCGTGTTCCAAGCAGTCTTGGGGACAGGCAGTATATGGCCCCAACACCACGGAGGTGAAGTTGTGGCCATGTTGCTGGGGAGCCCGGGTTCACATGGTGCAGGGGCCACAGCCAGGTTCTGGTCGTGATCTCGCGGTTCACGAGTTTGAGCCCCGCCTCAGGCTCTGTGCCGACAGCTGGGAGCCTGGAGCCTGCTTCGGATTCTGTGTCTCCCTCTCTCTCTGCCCCTCCCCTGCTTGCACTCTTTCTTTCTCAGAAGTAAATAAACATTAAAAATAAAGGAATACATGTACAGATATACAGAATTGCTAGGGCTGCTCCCAGGACCCTTTCAGAGGCCAAAGCAAGCGGGGCGGGGAGGCGGTATGTGTGCTGGCACTTACATTTCATTACCTGGAGGCTCCTCTGCAGGACCCATTAGAGATCTGCTACGTTTCACCTTCAGCCAAGGCTCAGGGGTCCTGCCCGCACGTCCCTTTTTGACTCATCACGGACATTAGGAAGCAAGTCGTGCACAGCCGGTCTGGAATACCACGGATGAGACGGCAGATACCTAGGAGTTAGATGGGACAGGACAAGGAAGTTCTGGGCTAGAATAATGAACAAGGGTACTTTCCCTCAAAGGTTCTTAAACGTTTCTGTCACCGAATGGTCCCAGGATGGTTTTAAAGCAAGTTTTATTAATCTCATTTTCCTACCGGGAAGCATAGCTTGCCCAAAGAACCTGAGTGGTGTGGGGCGGTCGTGAGAGCCTGGGCTCATCGCCACCGACTCCGTGTTCCTAATTACGGGTGTTGAGTGGCTAGGACGCCAAGATCCCGTGACTCGTTCCCACTGAGACCTCCACCCCAGCAAAGGCTTCTCATTACTACCCCAAGCCCAGGTTTCAGGAATGATCCTGAAATTCCAGTCGGCTTACCTAGGCCTAGTGTTGTTTACAGTAATGGCCACGCCTCTCTTAGCACTCAAACTGCGGCTTATCACATAGATTCAAAACTAAACAGATGCTGTGGTTTCAGTACAAGGCTTGCCACACTTCAGTAAGAAGGAGGAATGATGCCTGTATCTGCATTACTTACCTCAAAGCATGTTATGAGAGAATTAACTGCCATGCTTTGAAATCTCGGGACGAGAGGTGTTCCGGAAGCACCAAGCATTATCATTTTTCTCACAGGGACGGTCCCTTGCGTACCCACGGTATAGTTTACAGAAGACAAATTAACTGAAGGCTTTTCTTTTATTACATCTAAAGAGCTCTACATAAACAGGTAACATTCAATAGGTAAACAATTTTTTTTCAATGCATGTAATAAATATTTTCACTTGGTACTTTTATACAAACTGACATTGGTCTACTATACATTTTTAAAAGCCATTTTACTGGTTTGGCATGCGGTATGGAAATTCTAAGAGAGAAAGTTTTAAGGCAATGAATCACAGATTTAAGTTCATGGAATTTATGGTAACTTTTATATCTGTTTATATACATTTCCCCTTTGTTAATTCAACAATTAACAGCAGCACACTCTGGGACCACCAGCTATTCTCCCTCCCTCTTTCTGAAATCTAAGCTTTGTGTGTTTTTTTTTTTTAATTAAAAAAACAGAATTCAACATGTATTGATAAAACAAAATTCTTACTAAAATAATTTTAAATGTGCTTTAAAGTCCTGAAGATCTTGAAGTGTCTTATGTGTTAAAACTTGGAATTGTTTAAAAATGTTCTTTCCACAAGTAGTTAATTTAAAATTGGGATATATTTTCATTGTTTCAGACATTTGACTCAAAGGAAAACCTGCCAAGAAATCACATTTAACAGAAGCTTAAGTGCAATCTATCCTAAGTCAATAATGATACAGAATTATGATAATGTCTAAATTAACAGAAGAAAAACTTTAATGCTCAAAATAAATTAGTCAACCAAGTGTGGCATGGTTACGGTCAGATTGTTTTTAAAAAGATGTGTCCGATAATGCCCACAAAATAATTAAAAGCCACTTCAACCCTGCTAAGTCAAACAGCTATTGTATCAAAGAGTACAGAGTACTGTACAGAAACAAACATATGCACACCTACTGGGAAAGACCACGGCAAGGGGATGGTGGCAGCTTACCTACAGATTCTGGGAATCGCTCTTTGTCCACAGACAGCGTGTCAGTGTTGTCGTGGGTGAGGGCGGGCTACGGAAAAACAGGTGAAATGCCTGTGCGCTTCTTTTTTTTACCTCAGAAGGTAACGGTACAGGGCACGACTCTACCGACGACGACTACAGATCACAACAGTCCGACTGACTAGTACTGACCATGAGACCAACAGCGAGAGCTACCGCTAACGTGACACTCTGGCAAGCCAACGACTGAGAGAAACAAACTCCTCAGAGTGGAATGAACAAACCTCAAAAGACATTCGAATGGTTCGTTTCTCCTGTGGAGACATGACCAAAGCCACTAGACAGACATTTCTTTCCCCTATCACCTGCTCTGCCCTTAGGTTGGTAGAACGCAGGACACTGAAGGAAACTCGCCAACCCCAAACCTCGGCCTGAAGAAAGGACAGGGATGGGTTTTCAACTGGATCGTTCAAAGAGTCTGTGATTCAGCATCACACACAAAGTTATTGATCAGAATTTTGAGACCACTAGCAACAATGACAGAAAAACAAAAGAGGATACAGAAAACTCTTCATTTTAGGTAACTGAATTAACAGAAATGATGTTTCTATTACAAGGTGAAATAAGAAGCAACACCCCACAACTTGAGTGATTTCTAGCTCAATCTGAATTTAGACACAAATTATGATACTATTAAATCTTAGCCTAAGTTAAGATGGCAACAAGCGTTCTTAAAGAGTTTACTCACCATAATAGCAGATTCATTAAAAAACTAATTCCTGTTTTCACCGACAATGAATCTTTTGTTTTTATTGCAAATCGTTTAGTGACTATAACTGAGCCATGTATGTGTGGAATACACATGCGTAGGGGAAGACTATAGTAACTCACGTGTCACTCACACACACTTATCTATAAATACATATATACACACACACATATACATTATCAACACCAACTTGTTTTTCAAAATTCAAGTCAACAATTTAGTGGCAGAGAGATGCTGTAAAAAACAGGTATTATTTTTAGATGCCACACAGTCATGTGAACCGTTAACTTTATCATACAACCGAAGATACAGCCATCTTGAATTCTACCCCGATAAAGTAGGTCATTTTGTTACCACCGCAAGGTTGAAGCGACACTTGTATACACACGGGTGGTCCTTCGCCAACTCTGAGAACATGAACAGTCGTGATATAAAAATCTAGGCTGGGAAACTGGGAAAGGGTTATGCCCCTTCCTTCGTCTTTTCTAGGAAACCGGCTAAACCCCTCCACCCCTTCAGGTGCTTGCTCCCCGAAGGACCTTCTCTAGTGAGGATTTTGGAACACAAGTAGGACCACCTTCCTTCCCTCCAACCCACACTCATCTCCTGAAAAACACTTCTCATTGTATTTACATGTTCCACTATTAATAAGATTAGATTGATCGATGAATTCTTTAAAAAAAGAAAAAGAGAAAGGAAAAAAAAATCAACTTTCCTATGTCATGCTTGTCTTTAAAAGGTGAAGAAAAAATAAAACAAACAAGACAGCTATAGGCTAAGAAAAGAAGTTCACTCAGAACCGGGAGGTAAAATGACTAAGAATCGAGCCTATTTTGCATTTTAACTGTTTACCGGATAGTGGATTTCTAGATGGACGTGTGTGGTGCATGGCATTTTCCAAAGAGAATTTACTTTTAGGATAACTGGCTGTCGTGCTTTCTTTCTTGACGTGATGTAACCTCACCTCTGTCAGCTGCGCAAGACACCCAACAGGGCTTTCGAAGCTATTTTTACTTCCTACTTTGGCATGAAGATCTTACATGAAAACGTGTTACCCTGTGGCCAAAAAGGCAGGCGTTCACAGACTCGGTTTAAATACGTAATACTGGCAATCCAAATTTAGAAGAAAGAACTAAAGTATATTATTCACAGGTCTGCCAAGCCTCCTCCTTCGTCCAGACAGCTTCACTCCGAGTCTCTAGAACATATTCTCAGGGGGTATCTAGCAAATAAGAGAGAATATGTGATGGAGAACATGCAATTGGGACCGCAATAACGATGCTCAGACGGGAGTTCAAGACCTTCGAAGCACTTTGAGAGAAGCAGGCAACTGATTCATCAACCGAATGCAGAAAACTTGGGAGGAGAAGGAACAGTAACGACAGAGAAATATACACAGACACACACACTGAACACACACACCCACGAGCTATGTCCTGAAAATACACAGGGAATGCAGTGGGACAGATGAGATTTATAACTTAAGGCTGAATAAAATATGCACACGCACAAACAGAATCCAAGTCTGTCCTTTTTAGAAAATGGAAATTAAAACTATCCCCCCCAACCCCCTCCCCACAACAAAGAAAAGCCCACAATTTAAAACTTCATACATGCAATTCCTTTTCTGTTACGGCAAATAAAATAATGCCATTGAAGTAAAATAAAACCAAAACCATAGACAGATGATGGAAAAAAAAATCTTCAGAATCCAGGAAAAAATGAACTGAAGGTGGTTTGTGGGTACTTTTTTTTTGTTTTTTTTTTTCTTTTCTTTCCTTTTTTTTGTTTTTTACAAGTGTTTTATCAGACAGGCAGTCTTAGATTTATATACAAAAGTAAAACTGAAAATATAGTTTTGTTCTCTGTACATTTCTTTTAATTTTTTCCCTAAAAAAAGGAAAAAAAAACACGCTTGTGTACTTTTCTAAACAGAATAAGGTAAAACATAGCACAAAGTTCTCTTCTTTCTGCCAAGTTCATTTAATCTGGGGCGGGAGTGGGAGCAGCAGGGGCGAGGGAATCAGTCCAACGAAATGATGTCTGGGATGATGCCGAAGATGGAGGCCGTGTCCGCGCCGCTCCTGTTTGCAGCGGTGTGGCCGTGGCTCTCCCGCAGGCTGTTGGAGGACACGAGGCTGCTGTTACTGCCACTACTGCTTCCATTGGTGGTTGGCAGAGAAGTACTGCCTCCTGCACTTAACTGATCGAGAAACATCTGTGAGGAGGTATACGGAAAAAACCGAGACGAGTGTAAGAGGTCTTGATCATCTGAAACCGCTGCGGCGGCGGCAGCGAGGAGGGAGGTGTTATAATGCTGGGGAGGGAAGACAGAAGACAGAACGCCCATCAATTCTAAATCCACAAACCTTCTTCTCAGCAGAACCAAGTCCTCAATTTAACATAAACTGCATATCTGGTAGGTCTGGAGGATCTACTAAAACATCGCACCAAGTCAGATGGCCACGCGTGCTGATCACGCCCCTGATCTTGAGGACATCTCTGTATTGAAACTGGGGGTGGCGGGTGGGGGAGAACCCAGGTAAGTATGTGCTGTGTTTTAATTTGTAATGCAAACAATTCTCAAAACTCTGTTTCCAAAGAGGCATATGCTCAGAAGCAGCAGGAAAGAAGACAGTCCACCCTCTTTCTCTCACAGAGCTATCTGGCCAAGGATTCATCAACTGACTTACTGCCCTGTTTCTTTTTTATATAAAAAAGTACTGGAAACCAACAAATAGACACTGTTTTGACTCTGTACTCAGGCACAGCTGAAACAAGAGGATTTTTATTTAAATGCTTAAAACCTTAACAATAATGAGTAGGATTACTCTGAATTTTCTAAGAAATTTATCTTCTCTCGCAGCTACATAATATACTTACAAATATTTTAATGCACGATTAAGACAATAGCAATTTTTTTCATATAACATACCTGATTGTCTCCTGATAAGAAAGGAAAGAAATCTAATCCTGTGAGAAAAAAAATTATTTTAGTTTTGAAAAATAAAACAAAACAAAAAACCCTCCCTAATGCCCCAATACTCCAGAAACAAATGCAAATCTTACATGCTAATTCTAAATGATTTAGAACTTAAACACGAAGAGTGGAGCTGACTGTGGGTCTCTCCGGTCTCCTGATCAGCAAGGCTGAATGCAGTCCACGCTTTAGCCATGATGTGCCCTCCCTGCAACTCCGACTGGGGGATTTGGGTCACTGCCGCCCTGCTGGATCAACACGATCCCTCACACTAACAGAGTACTTTTCATCAACTCTCCTTGACTTTCCTTAAACTAACATTTCAAACTACTCTAGTGTACTCCTCACAAGCACCTATGAGGGATGTCATGATGTTTGGCCTCATTTTGCGGGTGAGAGAGTTTTACGGAGAAGGAAGTGAAGCAAGCCGCAGCACAGATATTCTTTTTCTTTCTCGAATTCGCTCACTCGCCACTATCTGTACCAGATTCCAACTGAGAGACCCTCTAGTGCATGAGGCCGGGAGAGATGGGAGGGGTGTGACTGCTGGGGTGCTGTACCACAGAAGGACCGCTCTGGTCCTTGGCTGCCATGGAGTCCAAGCAAGCTGCTCCTTCTAATTCCCACTCTCGTCCGCATCGCTCAGGGTGTAATGTGGAGAACAAGAAACCCATGTGCATAAAAGGCCTCGTTATGATAGCTGAGCTTGGGGGAAAGGATCACAAGTGGATGGAGATAAAATATGACAACACAAATACTCTGAGGACCGTCCACTGTCCACACTAGAACAGATGATAACATGAGGATTTGCAAAACGCACAGCAGCAGCCTCGGTGAGAAACAGGGCTGCCCTGTCTCACAGAGCAGCCACTGACCACATGATGTGGGTCCCTAAATTCATTACGATTAAGTCAAACGAAGAACTCAGTTCTTCAGTCACGACTGCCATGTTTCGAACGCTCGGTAACCAGATGTGGCTCGTGGCCACTGTAAATCACATTTCCCTCATTGCAGGAAGTTCTACCTGACAGAGCTCAAACAGGGATTTCAAAACAGTGATTAAGCATCTACTCAACTATCTCGGCTTCCAAGAATCTTTGCCAGTGGCCTTGGATTTTTCCGGGGGAAGGGTGGCGGGGGGATCTTGCACTTTATATTTTTGTATTAAATTTTCTACAAGAAGTACATACAGCTTTTTGGAATAAAAAAGAAAAACATTCTTAGATATACAAATTCTTAAGTTACCAAGATACGGAACTAATGATTTTTTGATACTGTAAGCGATTATTATCAACTCCAAATACATTGTGCGGTGCGTATACGGACATCTCAAACTACTTTTAAAAAGAATAAACAGGTTTACTGGAACAAAAATTAAAACCTCACCATGTCTTAATTCAGCATTATTTAAAACGTAGTACAACACAGTTACCCACAATGCCTGTTGCATTGTAACTGGTTTTGGGAAAAAAAGAATAGTTTTCATAAATATCAAACTGCAAAGAAACATACTGAAAGTCATTCAAAAACAACCCGCAGACCACTGTGAAGGCCACGAAACCCACAGAGCCTCATGCTCGTCTCACCGCTGGTAGTGAGACACTGGCTACTGATGACGGTGCAAACAAGAAACCGGGTCTGTCTGTACTTACGACCACCGTGTGTATTTCTCTCAGTTCCCCAGGCCCAAGCCCCTGTTTTTTCAATCTTTCCATTCTCCTCAGACTCACCCGGAGGAAGTCTATATAGATCAAAGGCATTCATAAAGCTATGTGACAATACAGAAGAACTGGTGACTCACCTTGCAGGTCATAAGGCATGGGTGTCATGTGGAAAGGATGCCTGTAGTCCTGGATGAGGGATGTATTAATGTAGCTTGTGTCTACAGGAGGGAGGCTTGGGGTGCGGGACACTGGAGATGCTTGATGTGGAAGACTTAATATGCTAGAAGGAAAGGTTCGCATAATTTTCATGAGTCAGTTGAACTTTTAATTTTAACAAGGGGACTGCATCTCGCAAAATGAGTCCTAGCTTTTGCGCTGGAAATAAAAAGACAAGCAAAGCAGGATATAATTTAGACTATCATAATTATTAGGAAATAACTGTACACAGAGTAGCACTTCGCAGGGGCTACAGGGAGAAATGGCCGGGTAAATGTCACATCCAGCGTTCCTAAGCCACAAGCTGTCGCATCTACACTTTTAGAATGCAGGGGGAAGGCATGGCTGAGTCGCCGCAGTGAGAGATGAGTGAAAGAGATCTACATTCAGAACAGATTCTGAAACCTTTTAAAAATAGGCACTTGGAATGCTGTCTAGTCAAAAGTATAGGTACGTCGTCGAAAAACAAACCACATATAGTCAAGTTGGAGATGGCAGCAGTCTGAGCAGTGGAGCTAACAGTGGGCCCCCACACTTGCAAGCTTTATGAGAACAGAACCGAGGTACTGTTTATCCTGGTATTCCCAATGCCCTGCACACTCGTCGGCACACTGTTTGCACACAAGGCCTGCTGCATGAGCGGAGGCTGCAAGACAAGAGATGCTCCCAAATGAACGGGTGGTGGATAGGTTTTAAAGGCAGGAGAGTATAAAGGGGTGGGGGTGGGGGAGGAGAACAAAAAGAGGGATTCTGGAAGAACAAAGCAAAATGTTTAAGTAGCTGGGAAGTTAAATCTTTTTTTCTTTACAAAAAATTAACTAAAAAAGCAAAAAGGAGGGAGAAAGATGAAAAAGACAAGAAAGAATTGAAAGGACCTTAAAAAGAAAAAGAATTCTAATAGTCTTGAGTGCAAACATAAGGGTCATATGCTATCCCGACCATACATGAGGCTAATAGGCATAGAAGTCACAGAAAATAAAGAACAAAGAAAGGTATAAAGAGGCTATTTTCTGCTTTTAAAACTTCATATAAAGTACTTGGGTGTGGAGAGGCAATTTCAATGGTGCAATCCAAGTTCAGAATATTTCAAAAGATGCCAAGGCTGGATTTCCAGGAACAGAGTCCTACTTAGGACCATCTACCACATTTTCATGAATGGGATATGAAGCATAAAACACACTGTCTTCTGCCTCATAAAAATGTTTTGTCTAATGGAAACTTAATTAAACCTCTTACATCTATAAAAAGTACCACTTTCCATTAGCTGTCTCCTCTGACAATGCCTAAGGGATTACAAGAGAGAAGAAAGCAGTTGAAATGCTAGCCTTTGAAAATATCCTGGTATACCAAACAGCAAAGGAAATTTCTGGATGAATACTAAACACTCACTGGCTGAAGACAGCAAAATGCTTTACATTTCCTGATGATGGCCTCCAATTCCTGGCTGGCTCCTTTCCTTTCAGTTTTGTGATACTATTTCCACCTTTACCCTGCACAGTAACAAATACAGTATGCTTAGGGTTGAGGTTTTTATTTATTGGCTAGTCATTATTGTAAAATGGCCACGAGTGTTGAAACGGCATTATTCTTCTAAAATGCCATAAACTTTCAGCTTGCTTTTCTCTGAAAACAGAGAATGGTCTGGCATTTGTAAATACTTTATGTGGGTTTAATTGGTCACTGGTAAGCTTGGGGAGTAGTTAATGCATCTAATGTAATTTCCCAAACATCATAAACACAACTAGTTTTGGAAAAACAGCAAAGCAAATATCCAAAGACTTGAAATACTAGATTTCTAAACACTCCAAAAAGTTTCCTTTAAGGAAAAATGTATGCATTCTCTGACTATAGTCAGAGAGCAAAATACCAGCTTCTGGCAATTTGACATTTTTTTTCCCTCCCACTCAGGTTCATAAAATACGTTGGTGTAATAACAAGGTGAGGCTTGCTGGGTAACAGCCACCCAGGTGGGCTCCTGTCAGAGGTAAATCTTCATAGAGTAGGGGATTTAAAGTAGAATCAGTGTTTAGATTTTTTTTTTTTTTTTTTTTTTTTAAGAATAATGATACTGCTATTAATGCCTTTATTTCTGCCTGACGTGAGCTGATAAGCTACTCCGGAGTGAAAATACTAACCTGTGTAACAGGCTTGATTGTATTATGAAGATTCCGGAAATAGTCAAAATTTCTAACGAGCGAGTTATATTTATCACGATTATGCTCTTTTACCATTGCAACTCTACCTTTCAAGTAACTACAAATATTATCAAATAAAAGATCTTTTTATCTCATCAAACAATATCAAACCTGACAATGTGACTCCATGCATGGAAACGCCTGTTCCTGGTCTGGTGTTAACTTTCCCTCTGGAACCCTGAAATTTTGCAACAAGGCCTTCTATGGACCCTCCTTCTCTCAGTTAACATTCTTTCTTCAGGCACTACTGTTTGTTGGAAGGAGATTTTTTGACTAGCTCCTATTCAGTTACAACAGGCTACATCATTCTCCCGGTATATACCCTAAAAGGGGGCACGTCTATTCCTAGACTTCCCTTTGGTGTGCTACAACTGTGCCTCAGCAAAACCTGAAGTCTTTTTGTTGAGAATCCCCGACGTGTCTCATGAGACAGTCCATTCACTTAAAGAGCACCGCTACCTGTCTCACCATCCTCCACAAAATGTTAAACTCTTTAAAACTAGGACTGTACTTACTCCTTTTGGTATCACCCATGTTAGGCACAGGGGGTTTTACATGAAGCAGACAACATGTTTGCTGACAGGAGACGAATGGGAAACATGGGAAATGAGTCTGCCAGACAGAGAGCACTGTAGGCTGCAACTGCAGTCTCTGACTTCTTCACTGCCAACCTTACACACTCTGAGGCAGGTGTAATGCATTCCTCTGGTCTCCCTCTGCTTTCTCCTTGAAATACTCAACCTGGGATTAATCTTAAAGCACACATTCCCAGTTTGAGTAAATGTTCTAAATCCTACGAGCAGCATTAAGATCACCCAAGAACTGATCAGAGATCTGCGTTTCCTCAGTCCCTACTCCTGAATCAGACATGTGGGAACAGGGGAGCAATGCGTGCTTTAATGAGCCCTCTGGGTGATTCTGCTGTACACCAAAGTTTGAAAACCACCATAAGAGAATTATCTTTTGGTATGATAAATACGGTACCCAAGGGACTCCTTTAACGCATTATCCCAACCCCTCAAGAATATCATACACCTGAGGAAGATCTAACCTATTCTTTGATTACAAAGTTTCACAATCATGCATAATCATTTTACATGGCTGATCCTTTATTATTTTTTAATGTTTATTTTTGAGAGAGAAAGGGAGAGAGTGGGCGGGAGAGGGACAGAGAAGAGAGGGGAACAAAGGATCTGAGGCCGGTTCCGAGCTGAAAGCAGCAAGCCTGATGTGAGGCTTGAACCCACAAACTGTGAGATCATGACCTGAGCCAAAGCCAGACACTCAACTAATTAAGCCTCCGTCCCTACTGGCAGACTTTTTAAACTGTATTTGCAAAATTAACTTTCCCAATGACTTTTAAGGTCTCAGTCCTTACCCTTTATTATTTAGTGGTGACGTGGGAGACAGGGAAGGACAGGTCCTCTTGGCAGACGGCTCTTCCTCCTCTTCATCAGATGAGCTGTCTATGGTTAAATCGATCACCTCTACTTTCTTATTTTTATTTGAGGACTGGTGGTGGGAAGCCACCTGATGCTCTAACGTGGAGCTCAGGCATCCTGAGTAGGAATGAGTAAAACACAAGGTAAAAAAGACATATGACACCTCTCTTTTTTCTCAGTGTGCCTATGGATTAGTTTATTAATTACAGTTTAGACTTCCAATACTGCCGGGAGCAGAGAGTAGAAAACCAGCAGCGGCTCTGTTCCCCTAAGCTTAAAACTACTTCTGATTATTGGTTGTTAAAAGTTTGTTTGTTTGTTTTTTAAACAATTCTGAATTAGGGCAAACAATCAAAATATAGGTCTACTTCAAAATAAAAGCAGTTTGAGGGTAAAGACCATATATTACCTATGTATCTGGGATACTTAAGAAAGGTATGGTAACATTTTTTAAATGTCATGGCATCCTTCCAGCAAAAACATACTAAAAAACAGAAAAATAACATAAATGGAAAAGAAACATTCACTAATCTTTACCAAAGCTCCTAAAAGTTTAAAAGGATACCATTTCAAAAGCATGACCTCACGAATGACTTGTTAGATTGTCACTTTGAAATCTTACATCGCAAAATTTTAAAAGCTAGCAAAGTGAATTTAAAAGGAGTTTTACTACTTCTGAACATTTAATCAATAATTTAATAAGAGTTATTGAGCTACCCATAAACTAATGAGTTTTTCAGAAATGTATACTTTTCTTAAAAGCTTCTTTTTTTTTTTTTCAGTAATCTCTACCTCCAACATGAGGTTCAAGCTCACAACCCCAAAATCAAGAGTCGCATGCTCTACCAACTGAGCCAGCCAGGCACCCCCAGAAATACATACATTTTAATACTAAAAATCAAGGCTACCCAACAGCAGGGAGACTGCCCCACCCTGTGAAAAACCAGCACTCACCATCAACTCCATTATAGGAGGCAGACACTTCCTGTACTTCCTTTTTTGATCTCATAGGTGCCCAGGAGCCATCCTCCTTAAACTGTATTTCATCGCAGTCCGTGCAGTACTTTAGGATTTCCATAAACAAGCTATAGAAAGCAATTGGTCCTTTGAGTATCACATTCTAAATGAAAACAGACTAGAAGTATTGCAGTTCAAAAAACGTTCAGACCTCTTAGGTTTTGTGCGAGTATCAATGAGAAAGAAGAAGGCAGAGCAGCCAGGTTATATTTGTTCTCGAGTTCTAGGGCTAAACAGGAATGTGGTTACTTAAATTATGGTACCTTATGTGAGGGAATGTTATGTAACTACGAAAAATGAGGTTTTCAAACATTTTTAATAATATGGGAAAATATTCACAGAAAGTGGGAAGAGGCCAAGAAAATAAAATTCTACATTTTAGAAATAAAATCGTGTGTGTGAGTGGTATATAAATAGCAGTTATTTCTGACTGGTGACATTAGGAATAGTTCTTTTTCTCGTTTCTATTCTCGTGCATAGTCCATATGAACTACAAGAAGTGTATCCTATTTGATAAACTGAAGCAATACGTACTGAATGTTAAGTCTCCTTGAAAAATATCATGCAGATGTTGAGAAATGAGATGGGCAAAAAAAAAATGTATAAAATTGTCAAATTCTGAAATGAAACCAAAGCATAAAAAATATTAATACTGTACAATCGCAAGTATGTGAAAACAAAAATCAGAAAATACACCACAAAATCCTTTCATTTTCCTGTTTTTTTGTTTTTCTTTAAATGTGTGTATAGATACACACATGAGTATATAGTTTTTAAAATAAAGAAATTCCCAATTGACGGGGAGAGGGAATCTAAAGTTATGTAATATACAGAGTTGGTAAAATATTATTCAATTTAGATTTATTAGGGATCACTGTCATTTCTGAAAAATTAAACAGAAAACATTTAAGTTCCATGTTTCCTTTTTTCCACGTGTGGTCTGACATCTTTCAAGCTCTAGGTTACACTGTATTGCTAAATGCATCCTATTCCTTATGTTACATCTTCAGGCTCCTGTTTTCTCAAATGCTGTAGATAAGTTGCCTTAAGTATCTCGCTAGAGAGTACAGGAACTATCAAGAAGATCCTTCTTTTCACAATTTATCCTTGTTCAGCGGCAAAAAGGACAAGAAAGGAAGCTAGAGAACAGGGGTGCGTTTAGAGAAACACTCCAAGATGTCTGAAGGACAGAGAAAACACAGGAGTGTTAAAAAACCAAAAACAAAACAACCGACTGTTGTGGTGCCGTAGGCGGACAAGAAGGACAGAGACAAGTATGTCAGAAGAAACGGAAACAAAGGAAGCTGCTCTTCGGCATGGCGATCCACTATGGAGCCCTACGGCCCTTACGGTGGGGAACAGGTACGACGAACCAGGATCGCAGCAGCAGGAAAATCTGCAAAAACAGGTTAGCTTCTACGAAAAAAGCCCAACGTGGGTGCGCTGAAATTAGCCAGAGCGTCCCAGTGCTGCCATTCCTTCTCTAATATGGCTTGCACGGCCATGAGATGGTCTCATGTCAGGAAAAGGTGTAAGCATCCCCTGCTTAGAGCCAGTGCTACAGTAAATGGTAAAAGTTGCGAGATGCAGGCAGTAAACTGTACATTTCCCAAACAGAAGGACAAGTTGAAAAAGGAAAAATGCTCACAATATTAATACTTACTTTGCAAAGTACGGATTTCTAGAATCATGAAAATCCTAAAAATGCACTACTTAGAAAAAACACTACCTGTAGAATTTTCATCCTCAATCTGATGGATAACAAATCCAGATAATAGGTGGTCACTGCAAGGTATAAGGAAACACTTTAAATCCACATACCCATCAATAATAAGGTGTTCATACGGAGCCTTCTTATCACAGACTGGACAAACCCAGGTTGGTTTTTTCTCATTCATCTGAATGTAAAGAGTTGCGTCAAAACACTGCAGATGAGAGCATGTTAGGGCCCGACACGGAATTGTCAGCCGCATTTTACCAAGCTTGAAGAGAGAGAGACAAAAGTCGATATTAGACAATGGTTATTCAATTTAAGTTTTGAAAAAAATCTCCTGAAACACAATGTGTATGTATTCTGACCTAAAGCATATTGTATTTACTTTTCATCAATATGAAAGAACATTAAATACATTGTCTAGGAAACCTACATGTTAAAAAATTATAGGATTTCTTTAGATATTAAACACAGTGACTCTGGAAAGTCTATGGGGGCGCCTGGGTGGTTCAGTTGGTTAAGCGTCCGACTTCGGCTCAAGTCGTGATCTTGTGGTTTGTGGGTTCAAGCCCCCTGTCGGGCTCTGTGCTGACAGTTCGGAGCCTAGAGCCTGCTTCAGTTTATGTGTCTCCCTCTCTCTCTGCCCCTCCCCGCTCACGCTCTGCCTCTCCCTCTCAAAAACAAATAAACATTAAAAAATAATTTAAAAATAAATAAATAAGTAAATAAGTAAATAAAGTCTACATCAAGGGTTATTCTGCCCTGCATCCGTAGCTCACAGATTAGCTTTTGGGGGAAAGAACCATGAGCCCCTTAAAAGTATATGCAAAATTCTGTAGTGTGTGCATTTTTCCAAACAGAATGCTTTCACAAAATTCTCAGAGTAGTCCTTGATCCAAAAAAGTTAAAAACCACTTTACTAGGGATTTGGGGAAATGACAAAAGAATGTGTTATTAAATACTGCAAGATAACAGATACAAAGACACCGAACCTGATCCCTGAACGAGACCCCCAGGATGTCTGGCAGAGTTGCCAAATGGCACCTCTATGAAGGAAGTCGTGTGTGTGCACTCTCTGTATTTCTCCTCTGGGCATCACCACAGGCCACTCGGCAAACATCCCTAGACCTAGCATCTCCACCATCTTCTGAGACTTCCTCTTCTCGCCTTAAGCTGAGGTTAAGTGATCTGCGCTATAAAAAATGAAACCTACTTCACCTGGCCCCTGAGACGCTGGCTTGGGCCCCGGGCACAGAAGCCGCACTGCGAGCTGCCAAGTCACAACCCCTTCCCTGGAGGCCACCTCACACAGCGCAGCTGGGTTGCCACCGTGCCCCGCCCCCCAGCCCAGAGGCTACAATGGCCATACAGTATGAAAGTTATCTACTTTCAATAACCACTCTGTTTGCTAACCAGGAAAAGATTTTGGACATTATCTGCACGCTTGAAAAATATAAAGGCTTGAAAAGGGTAGGAGTTAAGTGAGGAAAAAAAAGAGGAAAAGAGTTTTGGCTCAGAAGAATTTCAGGAAAATGTGCAATTTCCTAGTCTACCCAGGAAATTAACTGTCATTTGTGGTCCTAAATTATTGTTCTGGTACCAATGATTTACTGTGCCTCTAGGAAAGGCACTTAACCTTTCTGGGCCTCTTTTTCTATCTCCAAAGTAACACTGTTTCCTCCTTACTCCAACAGGATGTAGCGATGAAGAATAAAACAGGACCCAGAATGTGCCATAAACTTGTGGGAAGGGAGTGTACCAGCTCACAGAATCAAAGGTATGGACGGGAGAGGCACAGAGAAAACGGGCAGCTCCCTTCTCTCTGTCCCCACCCGCAGCCGTGCGTGATTATGTACTGTTTGTTTATGTATCTGTCTCTTTCTACTAGAAACACGCCGGCCTAAATTCCTCATCCCTGGCGCTTGGAGATGTGCGTGCTATACAGCAGGAAGACGGTCCTGTGTGTGGACACTTAAGGCTCCGGCCGTGCTCACTGAGCAGTCTAGGAGGGAGCGCTCTCAGAGCGTGAGGGCTCTACGCAGCACTTTACGAGGCGGTCCGGAGTATGAATTCAGGAGTCAGACGACCTACGTTTGAATCCTGGCCCCACTACGTGGTGTGTGAATCCTGAATGTTATCCTGAATGTTGTCTTCTTGAGCCTCAGCTTTGTAAAATGGAGATAAAAGTCCCATCTACATCCTAAGACTGGGGTTTAAATTCTATTCATGTATACTGCCTAACACAGCGTAAGTGCTCAGTGTATGTTCCCCATTATAATAAAATGACAGAAACATTATTTGCTTCAAATTATTTTGTCAGCTAGTGGGAGACACACCCACATTTCAGCTCAGTCGTTCTTCCATTCTGTGCTCACATAAGATTAGACAACTCATTACTCCTTTCTACTCTTCTATTCAATTTTTATGATTTGATTTACACAGGCACCTGATGAAAAGCCCAAAAAGGACAAACTAGTTCTTATAACAGAAGAATCATCTCTGTGCTGTTAGCTAAGACATGCTGCATTAGTCCAGAAACATTTTCCAAAAGAACGCTCTGGATGGTGATGCTAAATTAAAGTGTTATATCTTAACTTACCTGTGAAGTACAAATTCCTACTGAGTATTTTTGCTACCGCTTAAGTACTAAGTAAAGAATTCACAGACTTGAAAATCCTAGACAAATACAGTAATTGTGGACAAAGTCCATGCAGCAGAGAACTAGTGAGCCACTTCCGATAGTTTATGAAGACAATGGATCAGAAGGTAAGAAGACTATTTCAGAATGTAAGCCACCGCCACAGAACTTACACTCTGAAAAGCAGTTAACTCGCCACACAATCATCTCACGTGCCTCCCTCCCCGCTCATAATCCTCACTTGGTCAGCTCATCTTTTTGGTGAGAGAGTAACTCTCAAGCCCTTAGGATAGACCACACTGACAAATCTGCCCACAGGGTTTTGAAGGAACACTGCTAAGTGAACGCTGCAGGAAGCACATTTATAAATGGGGATGGAAAAGGAACAGTTCCCTTCCAAATGCACTGTTTATTAGCTGTCACAAAACGCTTTGCTACAAAAACCACAGAGTAACTGTTATGTGGTGATACTCCCCATACTTCTGATTTTAAAAACAATCTCTAAATCGTAAATATTTATCTACAAGTGGACACTGACTTCTCTAATATGGTATCAGGAGAAAAGCAGAGCTTTAAACAACATCTTCATTTCATAACTACAAATTCCCCCTTTTTCCTTCATAGGACATTGGATATTTGCATCATTTGCAAATAAACCCCCTGTAAACAACCCCCAGACAAGTTTCCCAATGCCCTAGCCTTGCTATAACACATAATGGTACGACTTAGTAACTGATGGCGCTGCAAGAAAAAATACTCTATACCCTAGAGATGCTTCAGCTAGCTTATGTCCAAAGGACCTTAGAAAGTCAATAATATATATTTTTAAATCTGGTGAAAAGAAAAGAATAGTGGCATCAAGAATAATTTCACTTTTTCTTCTCCTTTTTCATCATCATCATCATCATCATCATCAATATTTCATAAATAAATTTCCGAGGAGTTTATTTTTTCCTTCTATCAACTCCAAGTCATCTGTATTGAAGTTCATAGGTCTGGGGAATATCTCACAAAGTACGTCCTCAGACATTCTTCCAGCTGTATTTTTAATAAATCAGAACTAAAAAATTCTCAAAGAACAAAAACATTTCTAATTATTTTCATTGCCTTTAGCTAAATGGTGCACAAACAACAGAAACTCATTTATTTTGAGCTGTGTATATCACAACAAGGGCAATTCAAATGCACAGTCAGACATCATATTTACATATTTCAAAGGGAACAAATCTCTTTTATTATTCTATAAATTTGATATATAGATGAGTTGTCATTACTAAGTTTTACTTTTTAGAATAAAAACATACCTAAAAATACTGTCTTAATGCTCCAGAATAATTGTAAAGGGATTTTCCCTTTAGTCAAATAGAAATCCATAAAATTATTATAATTATGGATTATATACACATACTTGTTTTTTCTGTATTCTGAATTTTAAAAGCAGATGTCAATTTAAAACGAACTGCTAAAACTGTTGAAACTAAAAAGGGAAGGAACAGCGGTGATATGGAGAGAAACATTAAAACCTGGTCCATTAAGTTAAGAGGCGCGAGAGGCAAAAACGTGATTAACATTTTCTAATAATACAGAGATCACCTGAAGTATAAAATTTAAAACTAGTTCTATAAGTAAAAATGTCAAGATTTATGTTACAGTGCTCATTTATGTGAATAAATGCTTTATCTAATGATATAAACATCGCATATATTAGAACACTTTTAAAAGGAGACTGCAGAAAAACAAGGCTTCTTCCAGGGATTTAAACAGGAAATGAAGCTTCTGCAACTTTTCTAAATTTCTCTTGGTCTCTAAACTGGTATCTTGTGATGAAATGGGATGGCAAGAAAACACATGGAGGGGAAAATAGATAAATTGGGACTTGGGGGAAGAAAGGGAGGATAAGTGGGTCTTTTTTTTTTTTTTTTTTTAATCTTTGTCTTCTTCCTACCTTCCACTTACATGGTCTGTGAGCCGTTTTCCTTTATACCACAGTCTCTCACAACATTTACCTAGTTACTTAAAATCCACCCCCTTATGCTGCGGCTTATACTTTTTATTGTGGCAAAAGCACGTAACATTAAATTTAACACTAACCATTTCTAAGCATGCAATTCAGTAGTGTTAATTCACACTGTTGTGCAAGAGATGTCCAGAACCTTTTCATCTTGCAACACTGAAATTCTATACCCACTAACACTAATTTCTCCTCCCCTCAGCCCTTGAGAACCACCTTTCTATTTCCCGTTTCTATGATTTTGACTGCTTTAGAGACTTCCTATGAGTGGAATCAGAGAGTATTCCTTTTTTTTGTGACTGGCTTATTTGCTTATCAGAAAAATTTAGAGTTTCATCCATGTTGTAATGTATGACATGGTTTTCTTCCTTTTAATGCTATGTAATATTCCATTGTGTGTATATACTACATTTTCTTTATCCATTCATCTCTCAATATACATTTGGATTATAATAACCTCTTGGCTATTGTGAATAGCGTTGTAATGGACATGGGTGTGCCAATTATCTCTTTGAGATCCTGCTTTGAATTCTTTTGCATATATACCCAGAAAAGAAATTGCTGGATCATAGGGTAAAATTATTTTTAATTTTTTTTTTTTTAGAAACTCCCATACTGTTTTCCGTAACAGCTGCAGCATTTTACGGTCCCGCCAACAGTGCACAAGAACTGCAGTGCCTCTGCGTCCTCACCCATACTTGCTATCTTCTTTTAATGGTGGCCATCCTGATGGGTATGAAGGGATAACTCATGTGGTTTTCATTGGCAATTCCTTAGTGATTAGGTGTAGAACATCTTTCTATGTGTTTGTTGGCCATTTGTAAATCTTCTTTGGAGGAATCTCTATTCAAGTCCTTTGTCCGTTTTTAAATCAGGTTATTTCGTTATTCTTGTTGTTGAGAAGAATTTTCTTATATATTCGATCCAAATTAAATATATAAGAAATTTCTTATATATTCTAGATGTTAACCCCTTATCAGATATATGATTTGCAACGATCTTCTCCCATTCCACAGGTTGTCTTTTCACTCTTTTTTGTTTTGTTTTTTTTTGACATGCAGAAGTTTTTAAGTTTGGGGTAGTCCATCTGTCTATTTTTGCTTTTGTTGCCTATGCCTTTGATGTTATATACAAGAAATCATTGTGAAATTCAATGAAGTTTTTCCCCTACGTTTTCTTCTAGGAGTTTAAAAGTGCAATGTCTTAGATTCATTTTGAGTTATTTTTTGCATATGGCATACGGGTCTAACTTCCTTATTTTGCATATGAATATCCAGTTTCTTCAACACCATTTGTTGAAAAGCCTGGCATTTCCCCCTTGTGTAGTCCTGGCACTCTTGTTGAAAAGGAACTTGGCCCATAAATGCAAGAGTTTCTGAGTTCTATATTTTGTTCCATTAGTTGACATTATCTATCTTTATGTCCATGCCACACCATCTTAATTACTGTTGCTTTGTAGTACGTTTTGAGATCAGGGAATGTTAGGGTTTAAACTCTGTTCTCATTAAGATAGTGCTTTGGCTCTCTGGGGTACTTTGAGATTCCACAGGAATTTTAGGATTTTCTTTTCATTTTCTGCAAAAAATGCCATTGGGATTTTTTTTTTAAATGTTTATTTGTGAGAGCGAGCGAGCAAGCAGGGAAGGGTTAGAGAGACAGTGGGAGACAGAATCCCAAACAGGCTCTGTGCTGACAGTGCAGAGCCTGATATGGGGCTTGCTTTCACGAACTTTTAGATCATAACCTGAGTCGAAATTGAGTCAGACACTTAACCAACTGAACCACCTAGACACTCCTCTATTGGGATTTTGATAGGATTGCACTAAATCTATAAATCACTTCAGGTAGAATGGATATTTTAACAATATTCAGCCTTCCAATCCACAGACCTGGGATATCTTCCCATTTAAGTCTTCTTTACTTTCTTTTGGCAATGTTTAATAGTTTTCAGTGTATAAAATCTTTCATTTTTCCTTAGTTAAGGTTATTCCTGAGTACTTTATTCTTTTTGATGCAATCATTCCATTTTGGATTGTTCACTGTTAGTATTTAGAGATACAACTAAGCTTAAACTCTGCTGAATATGTTTATTAGTTCTAACAGTTTTTTGTGGAATCTTTAGGGTTTTCTATGTAATAGATCATGTCATCTATCAACAGAGATGATTTTACTTTCTTTCCAATTTATATGTGTTATTTCTTTTTCTTGTGTAATTGCTCTGGCAAGAATGTCCAGTACTGTGTTGAATGGCAGTGATGAGGGTGAGCATTCTTGTTCCTGATCTTAGGGGAAGAGTTTTCAGTCATTCTATGCTGAGTATCATGTTTGCTGTGGGCTTTTCAGGTGTGGTTTTTATCATGTTGCAAAGGCTCTTTCTATTCCCAGGTAGTTGAGTGTTTTTAGGATGAACGGAAGTATTGAAATGCTTTTCTGCATCAACTGACACAATCACGTGGATTTGCCCTTCATTTTGTTAATGTGGTATATTTTACACGGATTCATTTCCATGTGCTGAACCATCTTTACGTTCCAGCTACAGATCCTACTTGGTCATGGCATGTGATTTTTTTTAATGTGTCTGTCTGGTTTTGGGATGAGGGTAATGCTGGCTTCAGAGAACGAGTTTGGGAGTATTCTCTCCTCTTCGATTCTTTGGAAAAGTTTAAAAAGGATTGGTGTTACCTCTACCTTAAACGTTAGGTAGGACTCTCTGGGGAAGGCACTGGGCGGCTTCTCTGTTGGGAGATTTTTGGCGCTTCAGCTGGTTCATGGGTTTGTTCAGGTTTCTTATGTCTTCGTGATTCAGTTTTGGTAGGTTGCATGTTTCCAGGAATTTATCTATTTAAGTTATCCAGTCTGTTGGAATATTATTGTTCATAGTAGTTTGTTTTAATCCTTTTTCTGTCATATTAGTTCATCATTTGTAATATCTTCTCTTTCATTTCTAATTTTAGCTATTGGAATCTCCCCTCTTCTTGCTTAGTCTAGCTAAGGGTCTGACAATTTTGTTTATCATTTTTGAAAAACCAACTCTGGTCTCATTGTTTTTTTTCTATTGTTTTTCTATTCTCTGTTTCTTTTATCTCTCTGCTAATCTTGGTTATTTCCTTCCTTCTACTGACTTTGGGTTTAGATTTTTTTTTTTCTTTTTCTAGTATCTTGAGGCATAATGTTAGGTTGTTGATTTGAGATCTTTCTTCTTTTTTAATGTAAGTATTAACTACTATAAACTTCCCTTTGGCTGCATCTCGTAAGTTTTGGTATATCGTGTTTTCATTCTCATTTGCCTCCTGATTATTTTCTAAATTCCCTGTGACTTCTTCTTCGATCTGCTGGTTGTTTAAGAGTGTGTTATTTAATTTCTACCTATTTATGGATTTTCCTGTTTTCCTTTTGCTATTGATTTCTAGTTTCATCCCACTGTGGTCAGAGAAGATACTTTGTATGACTTAAACTTGTTAAGGCTTGTTTTGTGGCCTAACACATGTTCTACCTTCAAGAATGTTCCACGTGAACTTGAGAAGCTTTTAGAATCTACTGTTGTTGGGTGGAGTGTTATATACTTTGTAAGGTGCAACTGGTCTATAATGTTTAAGTCCTCTGCTTCCTTAGTGACTTTCTGGCTGATTATTTCACTTACAACTGAAAGTGGGGTATCAAGTCTTCTACTACTGTTGTGTTGCTTTCTAGTTCTCCCTTCAGTTCTGTTAGCGATTACATCATATATTTGGGAAAGAATTTTAACAATAATATAAAAAGGCTGGAGTCAAAATATTTTCCCTAAGAAAAAGACTGGATATAATAAGGAACAAAAAGATAGAAGGATATATACAAAATGACACGATTCGGTGGATTTTATTAACTCCATTGTATTTTTGTAATTTTACAAAAGCTTAACAATGAATAGGGGTTCTCTTAGCAATAATTATAAAACAAAAAAGTTTTTTAAGAGCTATATCAAATACAGTATTATCAACTAATTCATGAGCTAATGACTTTTTTATCTTGTGTCTGAGATTTTATAAATTATAAAAGACTAAGATGTAGGACAAATAACAATTAATTTGTTTAAATTCTTTGTTTCTTTAAGAAAACAATAATTTCACCTTCATCTTAGATTAGTAGGATTTCAATATTCAAAGGTTTCAATATCAGGCCTGCCTGAACAAATCAGGCAAATCAGGAAACAGCTGTGTCCTCTTAGTCTTCATACTTTTTCCCCAATTTAGATATGATTAATTTGATTAATTATAGAAAAGGTAATTAAAATACCAAAGTAATTTACTCCTAGTTTTTCACATATTTTTGTGTGAAAACCACATTCATTTACCACTCCTACAACTGGTGGGCCTAACATCAAACTAGTTAAGAAATAAAGCTTTTTGAAAAAATGTTTATTTATTTCAAGGGAGAAAGAGAGTGTGCAAACGGAGGAAAGGAGGAGGGAAAGGAGGAGAGAAAGAGAAAGAAAGAGAAAGAGAAAGAGAAAGAGAAAGAGAAAAAGAGGGAGAGAGGGAGAGAGGGAGAGAAGGAGAGAAGGAGAGAAGGAGAGAAGGAGGGAGGGAGGGAGGGGAGAGGGAGAGAGGGAGAGAGGGAGGGGAGAGGGAGAGAGGGAGAGAGGGAGGGAGAGAGGGAGGGGAGGGAGAGAGGGAGGGGAGGGAGAGAGGGAGGGGAGGGAGAGAGGGAGGGGAGGGAGAGAGGGAGGGGAGAGGGAGGGAGAGGGAGGGGAGAGGGGAAGGGGGAAGAGGGGGAAGGGGGGAGAGGGGAGAAGGAGGGAGAGAGGGGAGAAGGAGGGGGAGAGGGAGGGGAAGAGGGGGAGGGAGGAGGAGAGGGGGAGAAGGGGGGAGGGAGGGGGGGAGGGAGGGGGAGAGGGAGAGACAGAGAGAGGGAGAGAATGCTATCAGTGCAGAGCCCAACATGGGTCTCAATCTCAGGAATCGTGAGATCATTACCTGAGCTGAAATCAAGAGTTGGACATTTAACCAACTGAACCACCCAGGTGCTCCCAAGAAAGAAATCTTAACATATTTTTAGGAGGAAACTTTTTCACTACAAGTTTAATCATCTGGTATGCTTTGGGCCTTATATTCATTTTGTATAAATGATTGATTTTGACCTCATTTTCTGGTTTAAAAATATTTCTAAGTTATTTTTATACGCATAACCAATTCAGTTATTCAGGCTAAACAGAACAGTTTTTAACTGGTGGATTCTTACAATGTAGACATTATTGGCAAAAATGGGTAAACTGAATGTATGGGTAAATCATGGCTAGATTTCTATTCAAAAGGATATTATTTTTTAAAATGTAATTTCAGGAGTGCCTGGGTGGTTCAGTCAGTTAAGCGTCCAACTCTTGATTTCGGCTTAGGTTGTGATCTCACTTTTTGTGAGTTCGAACCTCACGTCAGGCTCCTTGCTAACAGCGTGGAGCCTGCATGGGATTCTCTCTCTTCCTCTCTCTCTGCCCCTTCTCTCCGTGTTCACTCACTCTCTCAAAATAAATTAAAATAAACATTAAAAAATGCAATTTTAATAAACACACCAAGATAATACATATTCCTTATTTGAACACTTTACACTGGAGTCTGAGAGATAATCATTAGTCACAAGCAATATTTAAATATATCTTACGAAGAGTAGAAAATTTTTATAGACTTAAAAATTTGGTTAGATTCCAAATCCTATGACTAAATAATAATGTCTTTCTATTTTTCAGAGACTGTGACAAAGGTGGATACATTTCAAAAGTAAATATAATATTGCAAATACTGGGAATACTTCATAAAAGGAGAAAAATGTATGTTGAATCTTCTGGCAAGCAAATATGAGTTAACACTTACGGGACACAGCAGAGAAACCCTCAGGCTGGTTGTAGCTATTTCGCTGTCTGGATCCGCAGTCAATTTCTCTTTAACTGACATTCATTGAAGAGAAAACAAACAAATAGAACATGTTGATTAAAGATATATCAGTGATGTAACATAAGAAATAGAACGAGGAACTTAAAATGAGAAAACTTAAAAAAAAAGGAACTCAAAAATAATCCATTCAGTTATTTCCAATTAACTGAATGGAAAGATAAAAGCAATTACATGGTTTATAATTTCTTCTCATCATGGAACGAAAACTGCACTGCATTAACGTAAAGGAAATCTGTATAATGAACTGACATTCAACTGATGGCAGAAACTTTTCCTTTTATAACTCTAAGAAACTGAATAATGTTGTTTTTTTAAATTATGACCAATATTATATTTTAAGAAATTAATCAATAGTGTAGATAATAGAATTATCAACATTTATAAATTTTCCAAAGCTCAGATAACATATATTTTATATATCAATTATTCTATTTTTCCTTAACTCTATTTTTCTATTAATTATATTTTTAAATTATGAAAATACATTAACTCTATTTTCAAATTATAAAAAAGTTCAATTGCTTTTCTTCCACGTAATTATTTGAGTTTTACATTTATTTATCCATAAACTAATTATGCTATTTTAGGCAAGTCGATTCTTTTTGAGCTTAATTTTGCTTCTAGCAAAATAAGAACTCACACTGGATAATCTCTAGGTCTTTTCAGTTCAAACTTCCTATGGTTTTTAAGAGTCAAGGCACTAGTAATAATGGCTATTCTGTTACTTTCTGTCAGTCTATATAACAAGGACCTTTACACTTCTCATCTAGAATCCTGAGACATAGATTTACTTCTGGAAACTTCAATTTGGAACTTTAACTAAACTTCAACACTGAGACGAGACTGGAAATGCCTTAATGTAGTACTCCAAAAATTTTACAAATTGTTCCACAATGATTCTGAAGTCTGTATGTGTAAGGGGGGCCCAAGTGGAGTGGTTGTGTACATAGTCAATCACAGAAGTTCAGAGCTGTGGCACAACTAAGTGTGACCAGAAAGTTAATATGTAGAATTAAGAAAATGGGGAGCAGAAAAGTACTTGGATAAGGAAAAATGATTTCAGAGTAGATGTCTGTTGTACTGATAACCATTTAAGAATTAAGAGTCCTGCCTTTATTAAACATAGTGATCTTTACAATTTGGATTTTTCTTTTTTTTTTGAGATGGTCTACATTTTAGATATTCTGTCTCCATAAATTAGTGAATCTCAACTATGATGCACATTAGAACTACCTACAGAGTTTTGTAACTTATAATTGCTCGCTGAGTCAGAATAGGGAAGAAGGACACCAATGAGTTGTTTTTTAAAAGCTCCAGGGGCGCCTGGGTGGATCAGTCGGTTGAGCGTCCGACTTCGGCTCAGGTCATGATCTTGCAGTCTGTGAGTTTGAGCCCCGCGTCGGGCTCTGTGTTGACAGCTCGGAGCCTGGAGCCTGTTTCGGATTCTGTGTCCCTCTCTCTGCCCCTCCCACACGCATGCTCTGTCTCTGTCTCAAAAATAAATAAACATTTAAAAAAATTTAAAAAAAAAAAAAGCTCCAGATGTGATTCTGAGGCCAAATTTAAAAGGTCATTTCCATTTGACCTGGAAATTCCAAGTGTTTGAAATCTACATAACTCATAGTCTACACCTCACACCTGAAAAGGAATAAAATCCCTGAGTTTTAGTTTGGGAAATATAGTTATCACATCACTTATGCTATATAATCTCCTATGTAAATTATGGAAAGTAAACCTGTATTGTCACAGACCCAATCTTAGTCAATCCTTTCTTATAAAGATACATTTAACAAATAGTACCTTTTCAAGGATAATAATTGCCATACAATATAAATCTGTAAATAGAATTGTAACCTGATTACGCCATTCCGCATACCTGCGGCACCCTATCGCCACCCTACACACGGCAATGAGAACAGTATGGAATTGATCTGTATAAACTCCCACTGAAATGAAGCAATACTACAGACCATAATATCAACCTTATGCAAAACAGTTCAGTGTTTACTACTTCCCAAAGAAATTCAAACAAGAGAGGCAACCTGAAGTAGTAGTTATGAATACAGGATCTTACAAACAAACAAACAAAAACAACAAAAAAAGAATTTAGACTTTAGCCCAGTCATTTAACCTTTCTGTGCCTCAGTCTCATCACCCTGTAAATGGGAACGGCAGCACTTTATAGCAATGTTCTAAGCCTCAAATGAGTTAATACACACAAAATGCTTTAAAATAACCTAATATTATCTATCCTCAGTAAATATTAGCTACTGCTATTTTTTGAAAAAAAAATGTCATTTGTATGTTCACTTTCTCTAGGAGATGGCAGAATTTTACGAAATTATTTTAGAATCAGCTTGTCAACTTCCATTAAAAAAAAAGCTTTGCCTTTTGCCTTTGCCATTATAGGCTCAATCTTAGTCAATCCCTTCATGTAAAGATACTTTTAAAGATCCTACTAGGATCTTAATTGGATTGAATTTAATCTATAGGTCCATTTGAAGAGAACTGACATCTCTACAACACTGAATGTTCCGATCCATTTACATGTTATATCTCCCCGTTATTCAGGTCTTATTTTAATTTTTCTCAGAATTGTTTTGAAGTTTTCAGCATACAAATATTGCACATATTTTGTGTGACATATTCCTAACTATTTCAAATTTCTGGATGTTATGGTGCATTCATTGTTTTTTTGGATTTCACTTTTCAGTTGTTCAATGCTAACAGAAATACAACTGATTTATAAACTGATTGTGTATTCTGCAACCTTCCATAAATTCATGTATTAGTTCTAGTTGCTTTTTAATAGATTCTTTAAGTTGTTTTCTACATAGACAATGAAGTCATCTTCAAATAAAGACAATAATTATTTATTCATTTCTAATCTGTTGCTTTATTGTGCTAGTTTTTTTTTGTTTTTTTTTTTTGCTTTATTGTGCTAGCTAGGATCTCAAAGGCAATGCTGAACAGGAATATTCAGAGTTAACACTTTTGCCTTTTCCCCAGTCTTAGGGGTAAAGCATTCTAGTTTCCTACCCCTAACTAAAATATTAGCTAATAGCTTTTTGTAAAAAGCCTTCTCTTCTATTGTGCCTAGAATGTTATCATGAAGAGATACTTTGACCAAATGTTTCTCCTGCATCAATGGAGATGATCATATAATTTTTTTTCTTATTTTTAGGTTTACTGAGAAGGTGAATTATACTGACCGATTTTCACATATATTGTATGAACCTAATATTCCTGGAATAAACTCTATTTGGTTACTATAGGTTATGTCTTTTTAATTTTAATTGAAGTATAGTTGATATACTATATCATCATCTTTTCACATATTGACTTAGAATTGACTTAGCCAAGAATTCTGAAAAGAAAGTTGGAAGACTATTTGACTTCAAGACTTACTATCAAGCTACAGTAACCATTACTGTTTTATTGGCATAAGAACAGACAAGGTCAAGGGAAAATAGCAGAGTCTACATCTATGGTCAGTTGGGTTTTTGAAAGGTAATTAAATGCAGAAAAAGACCTTCTTTTCAAAAATGTTGTTGGAACTAGGTATCTATATGGGAAAAACGAACCTCTAACCTTACCTTTCATCATATACAAAAATTAACTTCAGAAAAAAGCTATTTGTGAGCTTAGGTTAGGCAAAGACTTCACAGTATGCAAAAAGCACAAACTATAAGAAGAAATAGGGGAAAAGATCTGAACGAACATTGCATCAAAGAAGCTATGAGGACAGCAAATAAGCAGAGGGCATCATTAATCATTAGGAAAATGCAAATTAAAATCACAATGAGATACTACTACACACTGACCAAAACAGCTAAAACTCGAAGCAACCTGACAATACCAAGTGCGAGTGAAGATGCACAAAAACTCGAAATCGCGTTATGTTGTTGGTGGGAATGCAAAAATGGCAGATGCATTTTATAAGAAACTGCCAGTTGTATCATGTGACAGCAATCCAAGTCGTAAATATTTACCCAAGAAAAATAAAAACATGTCTACAAAAGTGAGATATCCATATGCGAAATATAAATATTTAAGCAGCCTTATTTATGATAGTGAAAACTAGAAACAACCTCAGTGTCCATCAATCGATAAATGGATTAACGAATGATAGTTTCAGTAAATGGAACACACTCTATAGTAAAGAGGAAAAAACTACATGGATGAACCCCAAAAGCATCACACTAAGTTAAAGAAGCCAAATGTGAAAAGCTACATGCTGCAGACCTTGAAACATCTGACATTTTAGACAAGACAAAACCACAGAGAGAGAAATCACATCAATGGTTATAGGAACTGGAAATAAGGGGCTGAGATGAACCGCAAGGGGCCACAGGGGAACTTTCTGGGATGAAGGACGTTCTACATTTTGATTGTGGCAGTGGTTCATGATTGCATACACCTGTAAAATTCACCAACCTGTACAATTAAAAAGGTGAAGTTTTACTTTTGTAAACTAGACTTCAATAAACATAGCCAAAAGAAAAGAGAGAGAAAAAGGGGGGGGGGGGAAATTCCATTAAATTTAATCACAAGCAAGGAAGGAAAAATAAAGTAAGCAAAGTCCTTATAACGGGAGGATAAGGAAGTAAAAAGTAAAGACAGGTCATCATATTTACCCTGCAACATCAAACAACATGTGGCAAGCCTTCTGGGAATTAAAGTTTTCCTGTGTCACTGTGAGTGCAGTGGTAACAGTATCTTATTATATGACCTGTAACGAAGTAATAGCTAGCCTTTTAAAAACTCTTTGTTGTCATGACCTATGAGAGACTGCCTCGTCAGTCGCATGTGGCTATATTTGAGTTTGAATTAAATATAAGTTAAATTCAGCTCCTCAGGTGCACGAGTCACATTTCAGAGCTCAGCAGGCACGCGCTGCTGGCAGCTGCCACACCGGACAGTGCACATGTACACTGCCATCATCGCTGATTTTTCGATTCCCAGTGCTCTAGTTTGTTTGTTTTAATAAATTCTATCATTCCTTAATACCAGCCTATTTTATAGTCGTCTTTTTAGAATTTTAAGGTTGTAAACAACTGAATATACTGAGTTCAATACTTTATTTTATAGGCAAGGAAACAGGCACAGAAACCAAATTTTTTTCCTGGATTTCCTTACATCAGTGTACCTCAACAACAATCTGAGGACCTACTATGTGCCGGGAACTGTGCATGAGGAATTCAAAGACAAGTAAGATTAATTCCTGCCCAGAGAATCTCAGAGTCTGGCTGAGAGTGGAGCTGCTCAGCAGGATCATCTCTAATGTGCTCTAAAGACATGTGCTCAGGAAGCTAGCTGAAAATGGACTCAGCTACTCCAAGGGTTCTGAGGTGCCTCCTGGAAAAAGTGAAACACGAAGGATAACTGGAGTTAGGCAAAGTACAGGGAAGTTCGGAGGCCCAGAGAACACGGATGGGCAAAGGCAGTGCAGAAAGGAAAAGCAGCCAGTATTTTTGGAATATAAAGTACAAGAAGGATGACTACAGATGACACTGGAAGTGGTAAGCAGGTGCCGTGACACAGAAAGCTGCATCTGTTATGCTAACAAAGTTGGAGTTTTTACTCTACTAATGTTACAAAGCCATGGATTACAAGGGAATGCTAAGATTAGGTCTGTACTAATCACTTAGGTAGCTACCAGGAGAGAGATACGAAGACGGACCATGAAAGAAGAGGGATAGATTACTTAAGATTAGGTTTTTTAAATAAAGGCAGAATATGAGAGCAGAAAATGAGGGCAGTGACAACAGAGAGAGAAGACAGATGTGGGAAGTATGTAGGCTGGAAGTTTGACAGGATTCAGGGAGTTCAGTTTTTGTTTTTTTTTTTAATTTTTTAAAATATTCTTATTTATTATTTTTGAGAGAGAGAGAGAGAGAATGAGCGGGGGAGGGGCAGAGAGAGGGAGACAGCATCTGAAGCAGGCTCCAGGCTCTGCGCTGTCAGCCTAGAGCCTGATGCGGGGCTTGAACTCACAAACTGTGAGATCATGACCTGAGCCAGTCGGATGCTTAACCAACTGAGCCACACGGGCGTCCCCAGGGAGTTCAGTTTTAAATACTTGAATTTGGGGGGTGCCTGAGCAGGCGGTGAAGCACTTGACTTTGGCTCAGGTCAATATCTCACGGTCCCTGAGTTGGGGCCCCATGTTGGGCTCTGTGCTGACAGCTCGGAGCCTGTAGCCTGCTTCGGATTCTGTGTCTCCCTCTCTCTCTGCTCCTCCCCTGCTCACACTCTGTCTCTCTCTCTCAAAAACAAATAAGCATTAAAAACATTTTAAATGTTTGAATTTGAGGACCCAAAAGAAAGTTTCAGTGATGGTGGTTAGTCAACTATACACATCTATATATGAAATTCAGGGGAAGGTCCAGGATGAGATATGCGCTAATTGAAGCCGCAAGATCAGATGTGATTATGTCTAGATAAAGTATGCAGAAAAGTGGGCCAAGGATGACACCCCAGGAAAAACAAACGTTTACGATGCTTCTCTTAAGAGAATCTACTAAAGGCAAGTGACTGAGAAGAAAGAGAAGGGAACTTCGAGGATAAAGTGGTTGGTATGAAACGCAGCAAAAATATCTAAGATGAAAACTGAAAAGATAAACTTTAAATGTGGCAATCAGATTGTCACTTGTGACATCTGCAGAAGTTTCAGTGGAACAACAGGAGGTAAAAGGGCACAATGGGTTGCAGTGAGGAGGAAGACAGAGCAAGTGTAGACTGAAAAAAGTAGGAGGACAACAGGAAGAAAACAGAGCTCTATCTAGAGAATAGCTCGTTTTTATATTTTTTAAAGGATGAAAAAGACTGACAGGAAGAGCTCTATAGAGAGGGAGGAACCGGAAGACAGGACAGAGAACAGATAAAGGAGGGGACGAGGTCTCCTAACACTGCTTCTGGGCATCTCCACCCAGATGTCTCGCGGGTATCTCAGACACCAGTGTAAGCATGCACGGTGATTCCTCCAAACTTCTCCACATTGTTTGCCATTTCAGTAAATGGCACTACCATGTAACCAATTTAGGAGGCCTAGAATTCCTCCTTGACTTCTCCTTTCTCTTCCCTCCCCACACGTAACCCGTCACCATTGCTACTGTCAACTTCTAGGCCATCGTCATCACCTATGCTCAAGACACCACCACCTCTTACCTGGACAACAGGTACCTAACTGGCCTCACTGCATCAGTCCAGCCCCTCCTCAGTTCAGTCTTCAGAGCCATCTTTTTCTTTTCTTTTTTCTTTTTTTAATGTTTATTTATTTTTGAGAGAGAGAGAGAGAGACAGTGTGTGTGTGTGTGGGGGGGGACGGGCAGAGAGAGAGGGGGACAGAGGACCCAAAGTAGGCTCTGCACTGACAGCAGTGAGCCTGATGCGGGGCTTGAACTCATGAACCATGAGATGATGACCTGAGCCGAAGTCAGACGCTCAATCACCTTTAGGTCATCCTCCACACTTTTATGTCATCTGTATGAACTCACCCCGTGGCGCTCTCTCTCTGGCCACTGTCCTCCTTGGTTCGCTCTTCTCCAGCTCCACTGGCCTGGTCTCTTGGCATATTCCCCTTCTTGGGCTTAACTCCACCTCATCTTTATAATCTTGTCTTTAAACATCACAGCACCAGAGAGGGCTATGCTCTGTTGTTACCTCCACGGCTCCCTGTCTTTCTTTTTTAAGGCACATGTCACAACTGTAATTCATTAATGACTTGTTCAATCATTTAATTCTGTCTTTCCCACCAGACTGCAAACTTCTAAGGGATGCAGAACGGTGTGTGTCTTGTTTAATGCTATATTCTCCTGTGCCTGGAACACTGTAGACTCTTAATATGATTTCTTGAGTGAGAAGAATAAATGAATATAAGATTAACTTTGAGCAGAAAAGGGACATTTCCTCCTGAGACAGAGGAGAATAAGTAAGATTAGGGAAGCAGTGGGCAGTTGAGAGAATTAACACCCTGTAGCCCCAATTTTCTTGCAACGGCAGTGTGCTAGTAAGAGACGGGGGACAGAGTTTGAGTAAAGTGTGGTCAAGGTTTAAAGTGACTGCTATAGGGAAGATGGAGAGGAGATAGGAACGTGATGAAAAACAAGGGCTGTCTTTGTGATTGAGGGGACAACTCTACACAAAGGTGGAAACCATGGGACAAAAATCTACTAAATCGAAAGAACCGGAGTAGATTTCTCTGTGAAAAGTCTCAATATTATGGAGTTTATTTTTTCAAGAACATAATAGTCCCTGATTTGATGAATACAACTTTGCCAGCAGAATTTACTGATAAGATTAAGAATGGCTTACGGTGACTATATTTTTAGGTAATTTGATTCTTCAAAAATATCTGAGAAATCTGTCAACATTTTCTTCTGTCAAATTGTTTTATACAATCTTTTAATTACACAATTAATTTGCTGGGAAAGTTATTTCTTTATAGATAGCATAAAGGCAAACAATCTGTTGCTTAGACAATTACAACAAATGTCTTACTGATAGGATCCAAATTAATGTTTTATTGGCTCTCCAGGCCAGTAAGTAAGATAAGAAAAAACTGCCACAAAAATCCCACCCCATCTGCCAACTACTCTCCACTCCCAGCACTGTATCAGAGATAGAATAAATAGCCTCTGAATTAAGAAGCTTTTATTACTTAACAGTAGCTAATAGTGGTTCCTTCCAGAAAATAAAATAATTCTAGGTTCACCTTCCCACTCCCCTTCCAGATTGAGAAGAGTTAACAGCCTGACCTGAGGAAAAGCAGCTAGCCTTACTACTACTGCTGCTACTGCTACTACTTCTACCACCACCGCCACCACCACTATTGTTGTTAAATAGAACAGCCTCATCTGCTGTATTTGTTGGTATTACCTTCTCCACACAGGCTCACGTAATTCCATAGCGCTGACTAGATGAGATTCTAGCACTATGTGGCAGATGTGAAGACTCTCAGTAGAATGACCAGAGAAACGGGCTTCGGCAAGTGTGAAAAAGAAAAGTTATTTTCCTACACTCTCCTTCAAAGCAGATGCCTGTCCCTTTTTTCTTTGTCCCTGCCAACCGGTGCTTCCTCTCCCCTAGACCCCGAAGCAGGGCTGTCATTCTAGCTCGCTGCTGTCTCTTGAGGAATGTCTACAGAGGCATCAGCCGAAAGTACACTCCTCTTGACTGGGATTACTTGCATTTTAAAAAAGGGTCCTTTTAACGCAGAAAAATGCTTCGATGAACTATTATTGAGGGTATACTGCTATTCAGAGGTAGTGGGATCTTTTAATCTGGCACAGAAACAGGTTAGAAGAAAGGTATGCTGCAAAGGAAAGGGAAGGGAAAGCCAGCATTACTGCTTTATTAGTTCTTTCCACCAGAGCGTGCCTAACTACAAATGTGAGAGTGGGTTCATCAATCACCTCATACCCAGAATCCTTAAAGAGTAGCTGTCTAATCCCTGCCTGTAAAGTGTTCTTCCCTAAGTGTCCAGCCCCAACCCTGAATCCATCCATGAAGAATCTATCTCTCAAAAAGAAAGGCATAAAAGAAGAACTTAGTTCACCTCTTGGGAAAGGCTGCCAACCTCTGGCCTTAACCATCAAACACTGAGGCCAGAACAGTCCATTTGCAGACCTCGCTACATCTCAAATTCAATGCGACAAAATGAACCATCTAGTTATTTATAACTATAAACCCAGACTTTGGAGGAGATTTAGAAGTCATGTGATAACAACCTCTTGTTACAGAACAGGAATACGAGACTCCGAGGAGCAGAGTGATTTGTCCAAGGTTACATAACTGACCAGCAGAACCTTCTTCACTATTGCTTTTACCATGCCACGGGCTCTCTTTTTACTTTATTAACGTAGGGATATGGTCCTCACACATCCCTGCACATTCTTCCTGGATAAGCCTTCAATATAAAATAATTCTCATAAAATACAAGCCAAAATTTCCTTCCTGTCTCCTAGAATTCCTTAAACATTTATTAACGAAATTTTGGTAAAATACTCTTCCATATTCATTTACTGGCTTTCCAAAGTTAGCTTTAAGATCAGTAAAATGCAGATTATAAAATACAGGTCATAATAAAGATATTAAAACTAGTAAGTTTTGATTTACTTTGCTCGGAAAACAAGTTTTCAGTGTTTTGATTCCTCTATGACAAGCTCTAGTGAAAAAAGAAAATTTCTTTTGTTGGAAATTTATTGAGTAGAAAGCACACTATGCTAACCTTTACCAAAATAATTCAGCTACATAAATGAAATAAGTTTATCATA
Organism: Paguma larvata; assembly: GCA_030068075.1. Lineage (NCBI taxonomy): Eukaryota > Metazoa > Chordata > Mammalia > Carnivora > Viverridae > Paguma > Paguma larvata. The sequence goes on along the minus strand of CM057827.1, from coordinate 106,160,367 downwards.
CGTACTTAAAGCTCTAGAATGATCCGGATTCCTTATTCCCTTTGCTCGTAACCTCTGAAGAAGAACTGTTGAGGACAACTGTTTTACAAGATATACTGCCATGGAATAGTTCTGGAAAAAAAAAAAAAAAAAGATGTAGAAAACAAACAACATATGTAAGTAAATAGTACATCTATTTTAATCTCACAGTGGCAGGGAAAGAAAACTAACACTTCTTAAAACACCTACTGTGTGGCCAGGCACTATCTTAGATGTTTTTATGAACAGTAATTAATTTAGTCCTAACCAAAAAGCTGCTGAGGTGGTCATAAACCTACTTTTATGGACGAGGAAGTGAAGTTTAGAGAAGTAAAAGAATTTTGCAACTTTCAAGCAATAAAGCCAAGTCTGTCATGCTTCCCTATTACCTGACTACCTATGCTTGAAGCTAATCAATTTGTGGCACCTATATAAAAAAACAAAAACAAACAAAAAAAGACACTATTAAAATCAAATGTAAACCAAGGCCAATAAGATGTCGAAGTCACTATAAACCACATTTAGCTGGTAACAGATGTATCTAAAATAGTACCTATTAAAAAAGTACAAATTAAATTGGCTTCCGAATCTATACCACTGCATCTCCCTTTATGTCTCTAAGTAGCTTTGAAAAGACCCTACATGGGCCATTATCACAAACAGGTGGAGTATTAAAGATTCTCAAAGAGAAGCCGCTGGCTTGGCAGATGAATAGATGAATATCCATTACCAGCTGAGGACCGGTAGAGGAGATGGTAGCAGGAGAAGGTAACAAAGAAAATAGTTAATCATAAGCCAGGGCAGAGTGAAGGGTACATGACTGGAGAAGAGGAAGAAAAGAGGCCTGAAGCTTTTTAAGGGTAGGAGAGAGCTCTACATGAGAAGGCCCACTTTCCATTTGGTGTTGGGATCAAGAGGAAGATCAAGAGATTTGGAAAGAAGCAAATGGAAAAATACTTACTACCACCTTCTAGATTATAGCTACATACAGTTTCTGAAGCACTCTTAACCTATACTATCTACTTCATTTAAACCTCACAGAAGGCCTATGAGAAAGAAGAAGAAATATTTTTCTAAGTGAAGGATTTATGGAATGGAGGCACAAAAAGATATGTCATCTGCTCATGATCATGCATCTGCTTGGTGACAGAGGTGGCGCTAGAAACCAGGAAGAAAGAGTACGATGTCAGGGAAGTGGCCTCGATGGCCAAGGCTAGCATAGCTTTCTACCATTCCTGCTTTCACGCACTTTGTTTGCTTTGACCATCCTAACCTAGCCCAATGTATATTTCAACTTTCAGACTTTTAAAACTGCATTCCCCTCTTTTAACAACAAGAAACAATATCCCACGTATCCTCTGGCAGGCCAAATTTTCATTTGGAGTTCAGAAACCTATCACATGTAACATATTTTCTGGGGAAACAAAATGAACGGTCGAAAAAGCTAATTTACAAGTAATCTCAAAACTTGCCTAATTTTTAGAGCATACATATCAATCTAATTTAAAACTGAAAGGCTTCTTCTGGGGAAAAAATCTTATTCACCTTTATTATTTATTTGATTAATGTTTCGAGTATGACAGAAACTAGAGAAATGCTAATTAACACTGTGAAATTATGTACTGACAGCTTGAGTCTTCAGTACTAGAAATTACCCTCAGGCTTTTTATAATTTTTTAAGGAAAGATCAAGTAGAAACCACATCTACAAGTTTAGTGAAAAGGTATGTTCACTCTAGTTGAAACATGTAACAAATTTAAAAAAGAAGCAAAAAGAGTGTGAAGTATTAACAAAAGCCAAGTGTACTGATAATATGGAATTCGGGTCTATAGCACTTGAGAGATTCAGCAGCAAAAAATCCCCAAACTTTACAGTGGTATAATATCTCGTTCGGGTAAATGATAATACGTTGTGTCTGCTAACCCTTCAATTACTACTTAACTCTCAACTACTCACAAATATTGCATTACACTGATGTTTTTGTCAAGTGCCTTTTCAAAAGTCTTCAAAATTGTCTATCAAGTTCACAGAACATTTTCTCCATAATTAAGATACAATCTACTCATTAAGTAGTTTATATCCTTTATACCAGATCTAAACAACTTTTCTCTAAACAATGAGAGTTTAATAAATGCTAACCACAGTGATTACCCTGATAGGATAAGAAGTTACAATATAGTTCACTTATTTCCTTCAAGCACTGTACTAGCTCTTCTGATTTAAAAAATACTGTCTTTTTAAAATTGAGATATAGGGGTGCCTGGGTGGCTCAGTCAGTTAAGTGTCCAACTCTTGATTTCAGTTCAGGTCATGATTTCACAGTTCATGAGTTCAAGCCCCGCATCAGGTTCTGGTCTGACAGTGTGGAGCCTGCTTGGGATTCTCTCTCTCCCTCCTCTGCTCTCTCAAAAAATAAAATAAAATAAAATTTAAAAATTAAAAAAAAATTTTAAATAAAAATGAGATATAATTGACATAAAACATTGTGTTAAGTTTAAGATACACGACATGTTAATTTGATATGCTTCTGTATTGTAACAGGATTACCACCTTAGCTTTAACTGACATTAGCTCTTCCATTTCCTTAGGAAATATACTTCTAACATTTCTCAGTGGCAACTAGCAACTCAAATTAATCCCCCAAACAATAAGAGATCCTACAGTAACTAATCAGAATATCTTTACAAGTTGAATTAAAACTAGTGATTAAAAAAATCTAATAAGTTATCTTCTGGATTTTGGTAAAGAATAATTTTCCTTCAAAAAAAAAAAAAAAGAAGAAGAAGAAGAATTGTCTTTCAATGTTTTATTCAAAAAGGTCTCCAACTTGTAGACTGGGGTCTACACAAAGATCTCACCTACTAGGTAAGACTAGACCGCCTTCAGCTCACTGAAGATACTATCTTCTCTCTGAGGTTGGTAAGGCCTTCCTCTCTCCTCTAAGAGGAGAATATGAATGGTGCATGTGCTGCCATACAGCAGCACGTCTCCCTGCTCTCCCACACTCTGAGACTTCGGTCAGAGTTCACTGCGAACACCCCAGTAGGCTATTCTTTTCACACACGGGTAAAAAAAAAAAAAACAAAAACAAAAAAAACAAAAAAAAATTTTCAATGCCATCTTCAAAAAGGGAGGCCAAAGGGGAACCCCAAGGTACACTAGAAGTAAAATATTTAAAGGGATTTAAAAAAGCCTAATGGTGACACAGTAATTAGGCAAAGGAAAAAATATAATCTGGATAGTTGTCAAAAGGGATGCTGATAAAATTCACAAACCATGTCTTACAAAGATATCCAGTAACAAAGCAATATAGGAGTACACTGTTGATGTAAGTTCTATCAAAAATTAATTAATATTGGGACACTAGTAGTATCCTTATTATCATAAGGAACAAGTTGAGCATGCCACTGGCACTCCCATGATTTAACATTGTTCTGAAGGTTCTAGTCAGCATAATAGAACAAAAACAATAAATTATGACATAAGTACTAGGATTATCATTATTTGCATGAAACTTCTCAAAGTCCAAACTGCCTATCTGGAAATAACAAGAAACCAACTAAAAAGTTGTTGGAACCAGTATACGAAAATTCAGGTATTAAGTAAATATTCAACAATAACTAGCTTTTAAATAAACCAACAATAAATTATTTAGAAAATATAATAGAAAAAAGATCTACTTACAATAGAAATAACAATAAACAACACAGAATTCATTTAAAAAAATGGAAGATTTATAAGAAACCTATTAAATTATCGAGGAACATAAAAAAGGATTTGAATAAATGGAGAAACATATAGTTCCTGGAATGGAAATATTAAACAGTATAAATAAATTAATCCCAAGTTAATATACTAATTTAAAGCAATCTCATTCAAATTCCCAGGAAAATTTGGGAGAGTAAAGCAGGAAAACATGGCTCCCCCCGATAATTACTTTTCCAACACCTCCACTCTCCTCAAAGCCTCCCTCACATTCAGGCTAATACAGGCCCTCCCTCTTCCACAAACACTCCAGCAATAGCATGCTTCTAAGAGTGGTCTCTCTGCAAGATTCTGGACGCCAAACTGTTTACTACTCTGAAGAATGACCTTTTGTAAACAGAAATATACTCCTGTAAAATTTTCATTTAAAAAGAGAATATCCTTGGGGCGCCTGGGTGGCTCAGTTGGTTAAGTGTTCAACTTTGGCTCAGGTCATGATCTCACAGTTCTTGAGTTTGAGCCCTGCTCTGGGCTTCATGCCGGCGGAGCCTGAAGCCTGCTTTCTGTGTCCTCCCCTCACTGTCCCTCCCCCACTCGCAGTTTGTCTCTCTCTTTCTCTCTCTCTCTGTCAAAAGTAAATAAACATTAAAAGAAAAAAAGAAAAAGAATATTCTAAAAAAAGAGAATACCCTTAACATTAACAGTACCTCAAGTCCCTGCATGGCTTGGCCCTTCCTTACCTCTGCAGCCTCATCTTGGACGCGGCTCTTCCCCACTCTCTGCACTCTAGCCCCAGAGGCCCCCTCTCAGTCTCCTGCAAAGAACCAGGCTGACGACCCTTGCCACTGGGCTGCTGTGCAGGTTGTTTCCTCTGAACCTTTCACCCAAATTGCTGCCTGCTACCCTTCTCTTGGCTCAGTCACTACACTTCCTCAGGGAAGCCCCACCCGACCTCTCTCTAGTTCAAAGTGCCCTTTAACATATTCTGAAATCACTGCACACCTCTCCTTCATGGTCCTTCTAAACAATGTTAACCTTTTTGTGTGTGATCACCTGGTCCCCAGATATCAGGCTCTAAAAAAATACGGACTTTCTTTTCTTCCTCTGGTACTGCCAGTTTTCAGTACAGTGCATGGCATACAGGAAGCATTCAATAAATTTCAAATGAATTAATGAATGGATATAAGCTCACATGATAAAACTGAAATAATCAACGACATTCTGAAACTGTCCTGGAAGAATGCACGACGAAGAAACATTATAGAAAAAGTTCAGAAATCACACACTGGATAAATAAAAATCAAATATATAGTAATGCTGGCTTCTGCATCAGCATTTGCTTAGTTAACAGTATTAGACCAAACAGCTATTTAAAAATGAAAGTAAATTTTTATTTCACACCACACATAATTTGCGATGGATTAAATATTTAAAGGTAAAACAAGAAAACTCAGAAGTCTAGGAGAAAGTATAAATATTTAGGTAAGCTTGGGAAAAGCAGACAGATTTAAGTGTGATGGGGACAAAGGGGGAAAGACTATTGAAAAAAAAACTAGTTAAAAACTGGCTCTGTAATAGTTTAAATCTTCATGAATGAAAATAAAAGCGAAACAAACTAGAAACAAATTATTTCCAATATGTGAAAGAGTTTAAATCTTAATATATAAAGAACTGATAAATAGTAAGAAAAATAGCAATACAGAAAAAATATGGATCTAATTTTAAAATGTGTATCATAACAGGCAAATATGTTCGATCTCAGTAATAACAAGAGGGGCACTAATCGAAGCAACATGGTGCCATTACTGACCTACTAACATTGGTAGATTTTAAAGAAGATTTTTTAAAAGAAGTACTAATAGGGTACGGGACAGCAAGCGCGCAGATAAACACGGAAGGAGCATAAATTTGTACATCTGCTGGTAAGGCAATCTGTCAATGTACACAACATTTCTTAAAATTCTGCATGCTCTGTCACTCAGGAATTCCACTTCTGGGAATTTAAGGAAATTATCATGTGTGTATGCAAAGCTACAGGGATTAGGATGGTCATTGAAACAGCAATGAATCAGTCAATAAATCGACTCACCGCTCAAGAATAGGGAATAGACTGAACTGTGGCGTGCTCATATTGGAATATGATCTAGCCATTTAAAATCATGCAGATGAACATGTAATGACATAAAAAGACGTTCATGATAAATTGCTGAGTGAAACAGGATCAGGTTATAAAACACTGAATACTGCATGATCCCATTTTTCAAATGGGAACATGTTGAAAATTCATTGTGAGACAAAAATAAATCCTTTTGCAACTCACTTTTCAATATAATTTACATATAAGCTCAGGTAGCCATGGAGATTAACCCTTCCTGTAACACTAAGATCTAGTAGAAATAAAATTTACTCACTCTTCCAATCTCTGCAGTCCAAGAAACAACAATGGTGTTTGGTACTGTTGTGGACAATCGGACGAGGGAGGTGATATTAATTGGTCGGCTGGGTCGCTTTGGTTCCACACCATTTTTTGTAGGTGGAAGATACCCCTAAGAATGAAATGTAATTTATTTCTACTTATTTCCACAGTCATTTCGACTTCTATTCCTAAAACAAGCGAAAATCCCCACAAAGTACAAATTAGAAAATGAGAATATTTTCATTAAAGAGTAGAGAAGCAAACATTTACAAGAGTTTACAAGGTTGTTTCTCTAAATAACCTCACCATCTCATTCTATAATAAGCCTGAGAAAAATATTGGCGATAGAATTTAAAAATGTCTAAAACTTAAGAATCAGGATGAATTCATTATGGGCTTGGACAAGTGTATAAGGAACATCTTAAAGGTAACCGATAGCATCCCCCACAGCATTCTTCTTCTGTTCTACTGCAGGCTTCCAGATTCACATGAGTGCTGCTGAGGTTTTGTTAAACAATTTCTTGTCCCCCCAAATCCAGAACGACACTAGAGCTACCACACCCAACTCCAACTCCTCAACTTTGTCTCCATAGCTAATGTCACAGCTGTCAATTGTACATAGTTGGTACAAGTGTTTCACTCAGTCATATGACTATATATCCAAACTAAAGATGTTTTCTTAATGAAAAACTATGATTCACGACAGCTGTCATGACTTATGCATGCTACGCTGGCAATGCATTTAAAAAACAGCTTTTAGGACTTACTGGAAGGCTGCAAGGTTTTGTATTCACTTTCACACAGAGATTTGGTGGGAAGTGATCTTCTTGTGGACAACTGGTTTCTGACAAACAAAACCTAAACAATAGAGGACAAGTTTAACTTCCATTATTAAAAGATGACCTCAATATTTCTGTTCAACAGCTAATCTAAAAGGCTGTCAAACTTAACAACAACAAAAACTACTTAAAACTAGACATTTTACATATTTCAACAAATTAAAAATAAATAGTTCTGTCAATGTAGAGTTTCAATGATCATGACTATCGACTTGTAGTTGTCTTCATAATATTTCCAATCACTTGCTTAAGCAAGTTCTAAAGAGGAAAAAAAAAAAGCTCGGTAGTGGAATAAATTTAAGACATTCTGAATCAAAAAATTAAATTAAGTTTCCTTAACACAGAACTTCTCAGATAGGGTAACATACATTGTAACTTTCTAGGAGGGAGATACAATACACAGTACTTCCCAAATGTATCTGCTTATAAAACTTTCCGTTTGGGTTCTTAGCAGAACATACTGAAAAGACTGTTAAGTCCATCCCAGGACCAAATTCTATCCACTAAGCCAAGGTACTCCATTATTCCTTGAGAACCAAAGATGTTGAAAAACAGTATTATCATTTAAAATACTATTTTAGACATTCATGAAAACATTTATTTCTAAATTAAATGCAGAATATTTTGGCAAAACTATAGATGGCTACATGATTTGTAAATTCCCATTCTGTTCATGCTTATACGGATAAAGAAATAAATTATTAATTTGCTATTTAAGACATTTTAATAATTTCCTTATTCCTAATATACAGCTGAGGCTCATCCCACTTTTATGGAACTTTCACAGCACCTGTGAGTTTTATGTCAAGAAGAACCCTATCTGAATTTGGTGACATATTCATCCTGCACAAATATCTTCCCTCAACATCTGCAGTGCAGGGTCTTGACCTGCCAGCTGTAGAATCTGTGTTAGAGGAAGATCCACAAATTGGGACAATTCTGTGTATGTATCTATGTTCATTTTTATGGGTAAACCATCTAGAGCTTCCATCAGATTCTCAAAGGGAGAGGGGATCCATAAAAGGGTTAAGAATAACTGATCCACAAAGATTTTCTAGAAATACACACGGCCACATAGATGAAAGCACACAGGTCTCAAAGCTCACAGGACCATCTCTAACCCCAAGAAAACCTATTACAGGCCAGCTCCTGATATCGTTAGCAGTGAGAGTATGCCGCAAAGCTTTTAGTAAATTATTCCAATGCAGTGATAAATTTAAAACATGAACCCTGGCTGCCTGAACCTACAGGAAAAGAAAGATTTATGATAAGTTGACTCCTACTATTCATTAAGTAAGCCACCCTAACAAGTCAAAGGGAAAAGAAGAAAAAGAGGGAATAGCAGAAAATTTCTGTGAAGTTCATGGGGTGGGGAGGGAAAACAGACATAAATGAAAACACACTAGGAATCTAATAGAGAAAACACTGACCCTAATTTCTGACCAAATTATTTTCATGCGTTACATAAAAATTTATAATTAGGATGGCAGGTAGGTAATACACTCCCAACTTGAATAACATGCTAGGATTATAGACCTAGTAATGCGGTTATGGAAGTTGGGATGAAAAATAACCATTTTATCAAAACACAAAAAACCACCTAACAATTACCAAATACAAAACAAAATAGTTCCTGGTTCCGTTCTTTTTTTTTTCTTTTCCCGTTAAGTTCTGGAGATATATTTGAATTGAAAATGGCTAAACCATTTTTTTAAGCATCAAGATTCCCTTGGAATCTCTGAAATGGAGAGTTGATCTATCTCTGAAAGAAAACCTTCCTTTGGAAGGTGAACCACAGCAGCTGCTGCATTAAAAAATGCATGTATACAAATATAATACTGAAGACAGGAACTAGATCTTCTGTTCTAGAGCTATGGTTTTCAAACTTTATTTTAGTCTTGGGACTCTTTCTCCAAATGAAAACCAACCCACACATCAAACATGCAAAACAGAGCAAAGCTCAAAGCAGCACTACTTTGGTTCGCGGTATGTGTGGGGTGGGGGTAGTCACAGTACAGACCGCTAAGGGTGGCTCCAAGCACAGTTTAAAGACCACTGTTTCCAACAATAATGTCACATACCAGTATGAACAAAATAGAAATTGTCGATGCAGGAAGTAAGCAAGATTAACAGCAATACAGAATTATGAAGGCATCATATTTTAGTCCTTTATTTTTTCAGTCATTACCAAGTTCTGCTCCTGAGAGAGGATAAAGTACCTTTTACACTGGAACATCTTTGTCAGTGCCTTCTAAAATCAAGACTTCAACCTCTCTTCTGCTTTCTCACTTGTTTTCATCACCCTATTTTTAAGCCAAGATCAGAGGTTTTCGTATTGTTCCATAAAGCACTGTGCATGTGCTTTAGACTCTTTTCTGACCTCCATATGTATCTATAATTTGTGCATACAACTTAGGAGCCAATTACTGAGATGGGGGGCTATCTGTTTGACTTGTCCTTCCCACCTTAGGGAAAACAGCTTGTTGAGGAAAACAACTACCTTGTATTTCCTCTTTTATTCCTATTGCAACAAGAACAGTTTGGGGCAGTTAGGTTCCCACATGGATAGTCATGAAGTGAAAAGAGTACCAGAATATGGTTTATATAAGACAGAGAGACATTAACAAAGAAGAATTCTTAGATAGCCTTAGAAGAAAGGAGCTAAGAAAAGAAGCTGAATAAGGGGAAACTGGAATCCACGTTGGAAAATTTTCCATTCCTCTTTGCAAAACTATCAAGAGATGTCTAGAATAGACTGCTTTTAAATTAATGATTTAAAATACAGGACAAAGCAAATTAAACGGTTTTGGTTTTTGTTAGTTCATGAGACACTGTACACTTAAGTACTAGTTCTTTTTTTAAATTTATTTTAACATTTTATTTTGGCGGGGGTGGGGGGGGAAGGGACAGCGAGAGGGGGGGAGACAGAGATTCTGAAGCAGGGTCCAGTTCCAAGCTGTCAGCACAGAGTCCGATGTGGGGCTCGAACTCACAAACTGTGAGATCATGACCTGAGCCAAAGTTGGATGCTTAACTAACTGAGCCACCCAGGCGCCCCAGTACTAGTTCTTTATTTACAGTAGTTTGTCATCCATATAGGTTAAGACCTTTATACTTTCATAAAAGTGTAGTTCTCAAGAGCTGACACTATCGTATCATTTAAAGGAAGGTGTCATTAGCTGGAGCTTCTCAACCAACTGAAGGCACCCAAAATGGAGAAATGTGGTTAGATATATAGTACAGGACTTGCTATATTAAAATCTAAATTGCATAAAAATTAGGATTTTTCATAACAGGAGAAGGTCTTAGCCCATCCAAACATCTAAACCCAATACTTTCAATTTACTTACTGAAAATGACACAATTTTTAAAAAATCTTTAAGGAATATTAACTTTTAAATGTTGGATATATACTGTAGTCAATACTGTACCTTAACTGGACCTGCACTGTGAAGTCACATTTGGTCCCAGAAATATCCCTAGAAAAGACAGGGTAAGAACTACAATTATTTTTAAAATATGCATATGAAAGCTGATTCAAAGATACTTTTATTCCAGAAAGTTTCTCAAATTATCAGAGCTATAACTGCTCTTAGTATAACCAACACTAATATAGTATTTCCAGTACTAATATTTGTATGACACTAATATCCAATACACTGTTTTTAAAAATCACTTATTATCACTTATTATAGCCATTACTGGTTTCAAAGGCCAAACAAACCGCAAGTGACACGTGGAGAACTTACATGGAACTACTGATTTGCTGCACTTGTTGTGGTGTCAATGCAAATGCAAAACAGGTTTCTCGAAAGCGCTGACTGTTGTCTGATGCTAAAGAAGAAAAGAATCATACTTATAATCACCTTCAAATTCTTCAACAGAGAACACAACAGCCAGAAAAAACAAACAAAACCCCAATCATTCATATGACTTTAATGAATTGGAATGTATTCTCGAGTTTGGATAACGAGGCAATTAAACCACTGAAAAAGAAGAAATATGCCAGTTGTAACATAACAGAAATGGGCCCCAAAATGGCTAATTCCAAAAGCCTTATCAGGATTCAAATTCAGAAAATACATAATCAAAGAAACACTAATCACAAAGTACCTAATCATATAAATGTGGGCATCTAAAAAGCATACTTGTATAAAAACATGCCGGTATTAATTTTATTTAAAACAGAAAAGTATAAACCCATTTAAAGATACATAGTTTCTGAGCTAAGTAAGAAATATACATACCTGCACAGGTGAGGTGACATTTAGTTTTTAAGGCAAAATAAGAAATTTATCATCTCCCATCTAACTATATCATGCAAGTGTTATACAGTAAATACCATAGGTAGTTTCTCCAAAGCTTGGATGACCTAACTTCAAAATTTGCCTGTGGTCACTATCTCACAGAAGGAAAGAATTACAAAAAGAGGGGAAGGAAGGGAAAGGAGAGAAGAAGGGAGAGAGGGAAAGGGAAGTAGAGAGAGAAAAGAGCAGGAGTGCAGGCAAGCAAAGACAGTCTGTGTGAGAGCAGGGATTCCTACAGTACGCTGCTGTGAAAACAAGAGTTCTATTGGCTTAGACCAGTCACAGATATATTTTAAAAATCAGCACCAACGTTTCCTCAGTGCTTGGCACAAAGAAGCAATGGATGACTGCTGAATGAACAGAAAATATGAAAACTTTTAAATGTCAGATTCAACTATTTAAACTATACTTTGAAGGACAATTTTCTAGTACAAAAGGATCACTAAAAGTTATTACCAAGGAAATCCCGGCCTGTGGGGCATTTAAACCCATGCAGAAAAAGGAGCTGAACTTGGCCATCTCTTGTTTAAACTGGGTTTGATCCTACTTGCAAGCAACACTTCCTCTACAATTACCACCAAACTGCAGTATGTCATGCTGAAAAATCTGTACAAACGCATCACGATGAGAAAAAAAATGGAAAGGATCACTGCTGATCTACAATTTCATCTCAATATAGAAGTATCTTTTAAAGGCCGGATTTGCATTTCTGCTTTCTGTGATCTGGGAAGGTTTTTTCTTAAATAATCTATCCGCAAGAAAGAGTTATTACCAGAAAGTTATCTTTACTGTGAGGTACCAACCTGGCAAATGGCTGATAACCAAGGACAAGAATGCAGAAAAGCAGACAGTTTCCTCTGTCAAATAATGCAAGTAACTCTGTTGCTTCTTAAAGGATATATCTCTATGCAGATTTCAGGCCAGGGGGCTTAGCCTAATTTAGATTTCTGGCTCCATTCTAAAACAGCACTAAAATAATTTCCCAAGTACAAAAATTCCTATTTCTCTTTAGGCAAAATTTCAGATTCATTTTCGAATAAGTGAGTACAGTAAGTTTTGGACACACACATGCAGATTTAGATAGAGAAGACATGACCAAAATTAAGAGGTAGTTTCTTGTACCACACATGGAAATAAGGTTTATTACTTAGTGATAACCCCTACTTACAAACTCTTTTTAAATTGTAATACTCATGAGGTTATCACTATTTATCTGGAAAAGCATCTTTCATCTATGTGGTTTTCAAGCTTAATTTTTACAATGAATGCCAGTGAAGAATTTATAGTTTTGGTCTCAGGTAACAGATTACCTTAGAAACTTTTCTGAAAGTCAATTATGCTATTATTATCCCTTATAGAAAAGGTCAGGTTACACACAGAATCTTCATCCTGAAAAAGGAGCCTAACATATCTTCCAAAGCAATGACCTCCAATGTTGGGGGTACACATCTCAAAAGGTACATAAGACAATCTACAAGGATACAAGAAAAAGAATCTACCTACCTATAAAATGTAAGTTTTAAAAAGTTGAGATTTTATAAGAAATCTCAAATCTAGTTTACAAAAATATCTAAAATTATATGTAAAATCTTACCTTTTTTACCTCTATTTTTGTTTTATAACAAATACAGTATTAATATAATAGTTTAATAGATATAACATATGTATATACTAAATTATTTTACTGGGGGTGCATATGATCACATAAGTCTGCAGACCACCAATCTAGAGTTCAACCTTCCTTTCAGCCCTTCCTCACACTCTGTTTGAATTCTTTCAGAGGTGCGGGAAGAGTGGCCATTACCTTGTCAGGCAGAAGATAGCTGGTATTAACAGTTTGATTGTAAGAAAGTGTGCAGCCCTACAGAGAGTAGCAAAATTTAGTGGAAAAAGGGGAGATCACACAGATTTGGATTCCAAACTGGTTTTGCCACTTACTTGCCATAGAACCTTCAGTTCTTAACCAATACTCTGTGACTATTTCTTCCTCCAATATTTAAACACGAACACACACACACACACACGCAGAACCTCGTAGGGTTATTTTGAAGAATATAAATGAGGTAAGGTATTTAAAACAACCAACAATGTCCTTTTGTATGTGCTTTCCTCCTTATACCCTTATACAGAGTCAAAATACATAATGCTTTATTAATTTCCACCGTGTCATACACCATATCCAGGGACAGCCGATCTCCAAATATTTTAGATGACTTAATGAGCCCCTCTTTCTCAACTCTTTTCATTGTACTCCAGGAGAGATGACAGAATTACTCACCATCCCGATCCTCCGGCCATACTCCAGGTTGTCACACCCTTAAAGTAACAGCAAGAATTGGACACATTCTGTCACAGTATATATTATTTATTCAAACTATCTGCTGCTCTTCTGTACTGGCCCATCCCATGGGAGGATAATATATTCCAGCATCACTGACATTAGCCTTGGCCAATGAAATGTGAGTGGAAGCGTATCACTTCTGGGCAGACTTTTACAGGTTATCCTTTGGTTTCACCATCTTTCTTTCTAGTTCACCCTGATTCTAGAGTGAGAAGAGCATAAAGGGGAGTCACAGCCAATCTACAGCTAATAAGTAACATAAGGAGGATACAAACCTTACTCATTTGCCACCAAGATTTACGGTTGCCTATAAGCTGACTGATACATTATTCCAAATGTGACGTGACTAGAAGAGTATTTTGATCAAAAACTACCATCTACTATTGTTAATCTACACAATAATTATGAAGAAAAGGTATCCAACTCCTTTCTCAGATTCAGAAAGTGAAGTTCAAAGTAGTTATGTCGAGGCCTCATACTAGGTAAGAAGAAGCAGAATTGGAACTCAGACCTAAACATCCCCGAAGCCCATGCTCTTCTCATAATATAGGTCCATTAGCTCCCCTGATCTAGGTGGTGTAATTCTGTTAATGCAGTCTAGCATTATATTGGAGCATAGGAAATAGGAAAAGAATGATCCACTATCCCTTCATCATAACCGCTTATCATTTTTACACACTTCCTTCTAGTCATTTTTATACTGAATTGTATACACAATTTGAAAGCTCAATTTTAAAAAATTACCCTTATCACATTTTTTCAATTATAATCTCGATTACCATATTTTAATTATTGTATTGTATTCTGTCTATGGGATATAATGAAAATTTTAATTACTCCCTTGATTAGCTATTTAGGTTGTTTCCAATTTTTCATTATTTGAAACAACTCTGTGAACATCTTTGGGCTCATACATTTGTTTTCTGGAAGGGGGGGTAGTTATTACTTTCTTCGGATCAATTCCAAGATGTGGGTTTTCTGGGTCAAAAAGGATAGAGATGTTTATGAATCCTGACATATTGTGAAAGTGGTTTTCAAATGGTTATAATATCATACCTAAGACCACCAGTAATTTATGCATCTACTAGCCATCGCAGCCTACCCTGCCTGCACGAGAGTTGTGCTAATTCAATGTGTGGGTCATAGGAACTCCTTAGTAGTTTAATTTGCATTAAAGAGTTTTTCCCTCTTTGTTTTTGCTAAGCTTCCTGTTTAGTTTATCGTCCAATTTTGTCCAGCAGCCATTTTTATATCTGCGTAGGGGTTTCATATATAAGAACACTAATTTTTGGAAATTTGCTGCAAACATTTCTCCCAGTCTGCTATATTTTTTTCATTTGGCTACATTTTTGGAATATATAAAATAGAACTTTTATGTAATCTAATCTGTCAACCACATCCTTTGCAAATTCTAATTATTCCCCTTCTAAGTTTCAATCAACACACAATTCAATTCTTTGGCTTTTTGTTTCTATGTAATTATTAATCCATCTGGAACTTATTTTAGTATGTGATATTTTTAAAAATCTAAAGTTCTGTTATCCAATTGTTTACAGTTATACTAACACCATGTGTTAAATAATCCTTCCCTTCCCTATGGATATGTGTGCTTCTTTTTTCATATATTAAATCCTTATATCCAATATGTTCCATTTCTGGGCTATTTTCCCATTGGTCTTTTTTATCCTGATACTGGAACTCTATTTTTTTAATGTTATATATTCATTATGTTTTGCTACTTATAGTTAGGTTTCTCTTATCCATTCTTTTTCAGAACTTTAACATCAACTTAAATATTTATTCATCTATATGAACTTCTGAATATTTTGTTATGACTTTTAAAACCTAATGGTATTTTGAATAGAATTACAATAAACCTATAAATTATCTTGATAGCTGACATCTTTATATCTTTACATCTTTAATCTTGCCATTCTGGAGTACTGAATCTGTGTCCATTTATTCATATCCTCAAGGTTTTGTCATTTTAATGACGTAGTTATAGAGTTCCCATTAAGACTATTCTTATGCCAAATATCAGTCGATAGGAGAATAAATGAATAAATATTCATACAATAAAATACTCTGCAACCAAAAACAAAACAAACAAAAAAACAAAGTGCGCACGCAAGAGAAATCAGTAATACCAAAGGTGGTTTCTTTTTGAAGATCAACAAAACTGATATACCTCTAGCCAAACTAATAAAAATAGAGAGGACACAAATGACCAATATCAGGAATAAGAGGCAACATCACTACTCATCCTACATATATCAAAAACATATGAAGAACTATTATGAATACCAAAAATTCTGACAACACTGAAAAACCAGACACATTTCTTGAAAAACAAAAACGACCGAAGTGCACTCAAGAAGAAACAGATATGAATAGCCCTACATCTAGTAAAGAAATTAAATTTGTAGTTAAACTTCTTTTTTGAAAGAAAACTCTAACCCCAGATGTCTTCTCAGGGGAATCTACCAAATTAAGGCGAGGGGGGGGTGGGGGGAAGTTCTACGTAAGCTGTTTCAAAAAACTGAATAATTCTATCAAACATTTTTTTTTATTTTTTTTTAATGTTTATTTAGTTTTTAGAGAGAGACAGAGAGACAGAGCATGAGTGGGGGAGGGTCAGAGAGAGAGAGGGAGACACAGAATCCTAAGCAGGCTCCAGGCTCTGAGCTGTCAGCACAGAGCCCGATGTAGGGCTGAAACTCACGAACGGTGAGATCATGACCTGACCCGAAGTCGGACGCTTAACCGACTGAGCCACCCAGGCGCCCCTCTATCAAACATTTAAAACTGAATACAAGCTCTAAAAACCTCTCCCCCCAAAAAAATTAAAAAGAAGGGAGTACATCTCAAATCATTCTATGAGGTCAGTATTACTACAATACCAAAACAAGCCAAAGAAAAGAAAATTACAGACCAATACCTCAGATAAGCATAAACACAAACATTCTTAGCATAACTTTAGCAAATCAAATCCAACTATATATTAAAAAAAGATAGTACATTGCAACCAAGTAAGATTTCTCCTAGGAATACAGGAACCAATGTTCAACATTCAAGTCACTACATTAACTAAATAAGAAATACCATACCGTCATTTCAATAGACATAGAAAATGCATTCGGCAAAAATTCAACATCCATTCTGGCATTAAAAACAAACTCTTGGCAAACCAGGCATAGAAGTGAACTTCCTCAACCCAATAAAGGATTCTTAGGAGAAACTTATAGCTAACATTATACTTAAAAGTGAAAAACTAAATAGTATTCCTAAAATATTAGAAGCAAGGTAATGATAAGCACTCATCATTTCTACTCAACAATGTACAGAGGTTCTTGCTAGGGCAACAAGGCAAGAAAAAGAAATTTAAAAAATCAAGATTGCAAAAATAAGTTAAACAGTGTATCACAGACAACAGATGATGACTTAGGTAGAAAATGTTACAGAATCTACAAAAAGCTATTAGAAAAGTGAATTTAGTGGGTAAAGATGATACACAAAAATCTGCTGTAATTCTATATGCTAGGAATTGAAATCTTAAAAACATATTTATAATAGCATCCCTTCAAAATGAAATTCTTAGGGATAAATATCATAAAGAGGTACAAGGCCTTTAAAAATGCCAAACACTGCTCAGAGAAATTAAGAACCCAAATAAATGAAGAGATATACAGAGTTTGTGGATCAGAAGATTCAGTGCTATTAAGCTATCAGTTGTTACCAAACTGATAAGTAGATTCAATATAATGCAATTAAAATCCTAACTAGATTGGGGGAGGGAGATTAGTAACTGACAAGGTGCTTCTAAAACTCACGTGGAAATGCAAAGGACCTAAAAGAACCAAACCACTTTGAAAAAGAAGGCTGAAAGGCTAACACTAGTTGATTTCAAGACATTATAAAGCTACAGTAATTAAGACAACATGATGCTGGTGTCCAGACAGTATAAAAACAGATCTATGGAACAGAACAGAGTCTCAAAATATACCCACATTTATATGAAGAACTAATTTTTGACAAAGGTGCAAAGTTAATTTAGTTGAAAAAGAACAGTCTTTTTAATGAATGATGCTGGAACAACTGGACACCAAATAAGCAGAAGGAGAAAAAGGAGCTTCGAATCATATAGTACACCATATATGAAAATTAATTCAAAATAGGTCTTAAGTGACATCATGTAGGAAGCTCCGGAGGTTAGTCCCTTCTCTGATACAACCATTAAGCCGGGGGGGGGGGGGGGGGGGGGAACTATCAGAATCAATGATTTCAGAACTCTGGAACTTGATCAGATACTTACAGCAACCAAGGGAGTGTTTGATAAAACAAGATTGCTGAAATCTGTTAAAAGAACTGCGTTAGTGAACTAGCAGCTATCTCTCACCATCTCTGAGACTCACTGGAGCTGTGGGGACCGTGGCCCGAGTTCTTAGAGAGGCTGGCTGGGGTCATATGGAGCCCAGTAAGAACCTAGCTCTCCAAAAATTTGGGGTTGTGCATTTTGTGGGTCTGATGGTTCTCTGAGGGACCAGAGTAGATATTTCTCTTTGTTTCAAGACCTGCTCTAGCTTCAGCAGCTTCCCCAGCAGCATCTAGCACAAGACTGCAAGAGATGTACACACTTTGGTTTTTTTTAGATCCAGACATCTGGAGAAATCTGTCAGATCACAGGCTGACTATAAAGACACAAAGGAACAGAAAATTCACCAACCATACACAACAAGGAATAGAAACTTTACAGAAAGAGTGTAGAAACGTCACTTTACAAAACAGACAGTTGCACCCCTCAACAAGTAACAAAAGCGATCACTGAAGAGCGGGAGGATCTGATTTCCAGTTACCATATTAAACTACTCAAAACAGGTAGTTTTCCGCAAAAACTTGCCAAGATAGGTATAGAGAATAACTGAATACAATTGAGAGCCCAGAAACAAACCCTCACATCTATGGTCAACTGATTTTCTACATGCATGCTAAGAATATTGAATGGGGAAAGAAGAGTCTCTTCAAAAATGGTAGGAAAACTGATTATCCACAGGGAAATGATGTTAAACCCCTACCTTACATCATATACAAAATTTAACTCAAATTGGATCAAAGACTATATATTTATTTTAATATATTCATTAAACACTTGTAAAATTTATAATAGTGTTATATAATAAAATATATAACTGTTATATATTAATAAATATACATTTAATATATACATATTGTATAAATTTAATAAATGTTTATTGTATAAATGTATTTATTATAGAGTTATTATATTTAAAGAGCTAAAACGTAAATATCTTAGAAGACAACGATCTTCATGACCTTGGATTTTGCAATGGTTTCTTTTAACATGACAACAGAAGTACAGGCAAAAGAAAAAACAGACAAACTGAACTCCATTAAAATTAAAAATGCATCAAAGGACATAAAAAGAGTGAAAAGACAACACACATAATGGGAGAAAAATATTAGCAATCATATATCTGATGAAGATTTAATATCTAGACTATATGAAGAATTCCCAAACTAAAGAACAAAAACAACCCAATTTAAAAGATGCACAAAGAAACTGAATAGATACTTCTCTAAAGAATATACACAAAAGGCCAACAGGCACATGAAAAGATGCTCAACATCTTTAGTTTGGGAAATGCAAATTAAAACCACAATGAGATATACATGCAGTGGAACGTCTAAAATTTTAAAAATGACAACGCCAAGTACTGACAAAGACACAGAGCAAGTGGAAAGCTCATACCCTGCTGGCAGGAATGTAAAACTTCTCCCAACACTTTCAAAAATATCTTGGGAGGTGCTAAAATCGTTGAACCTGCATCTATCATATGACCCATTTATTCTATTGCTAAGCAATTTACCCGAGAAAAATATAAGCATACAACCATACAAAAGTTTGGGCCTCAATTTTCATAGCAGCTTTGTTTTCAACAACCAAAAACTGGAAACAACTCAAATGCCAATTAATGCGTGAATGAAGTGTTACTACATCCATATGAGGAAATACTACCCAGCAATAAAAAGGAATAAACTACTGATACACACAACACGGGTAAGTCTTAGAATATAACCCTGAGTAAAAGAAGACCGATCTCTCCCCCCAAGTATATAATCCATGATTCCATGACATAAAATTTTAGAAATGCAAACTGATCTATAGGTGTGACATTCATAATGTGACAGAAAGCATAACCAATCGAGGGGCAGCGTGGGAACTGACGGGGTAGCAGGGAAGAATTACTAATGGGATGAGGAAACTTTGGGGAGTGATGGAGAGATATGTTCATTATTTTAATAATGGTGATTTCACAGTAAAAATGTATTAAACTGTACATTTTAAATAAGTGCAGCTTATGAAACACCAAGGATATTTCAATAAAGTTGTTTTAAAAAGTGACGAAAGCAAAATGGGGGAGGGGAGAAGGCAGAGGAGGGATGGGGACAAACAAAAGAACCCTGAAGAACTACCAACGTTAAAGGCTCACGCCAAGGAAGAAATAGCCAGAAATTCAGAAAGAAAAGCAGGAGGAAATGGTGTCCTTGATACCAAGAATTTCAAAGCAAATGTGGATAGTGTTAAGTGCTGAGAGGTCAGGTAAGATGAGAGCTGAGAAATGGATTTAACAACTATCAAGTCATAAGTGGTCCTGGCTGGATGTGCTTCAGTGGACTGGGAGGAGCAAGAGCCAGAGTGCAATGGCGACAGGTGTGAATAATTTGCTAAATCACTGATTTTAACACTTACATATAAGATCTTCAATTATTTTCATATTTGCAATAGGAAACTATATTAATGTCTCAGGGTTTTGCATTAATTACTATACTATTTTGAATCACAGTAACTAATCTTGAAGGCGTTCAAAGTTCTAGAATGTATAGTAACTTGAAATTTTTGAAATTTCGCTAAGACTAGAATTTGAAAGTTCGCTGTTTGAGGGATACAGGATTAGTGTCTCTCAGGTAGCACCTCGGCCTCTCAATGTGACACGCATCATAGTACACTTGTAGTCACTGAAGGTAAAAAAGAAATCACTCAGATTTTCACTTACTCTATGCTCTAATTTAGAGAAAAGATGAAATGTTCTAGTGGTGTTCATAATTAAGGATACTTACAAAGGTTATGGGGGAATATCTCTTATGAATATTAAGAGCTTAATCTACGCATGGGAGATTTTCAACAACCTTCCCCTTGTAAGTATTAATTACTAACATTTCATCTGTAAGAAAGAAAAGCATTGCCCACAATAACCAGGATATAATTAAAATTCAAAATACACAAAATGTGCAGAGAGAAAGTTAAGGCTTTAAAATTTCATTTTTTTTTTTTACCTTGTTCCACAGAGACATGAACTAGACTAAAAAGAGAAAGAGGACTCATGTTGCAATTTACATAAACTCAAAACACTGGAAGGTAAAACCTAGATACATAAAATAAACAAGGTTATTGAGATTCTGATGATAGAAACACTGAGCTAATCTAAGTGGCTGTACTTTCAACTGCTCTAAAAATATTCACTATTCCACCTCACCAGCAGAAAGAAAAGCTAAAAATAGTCATCTTTCTGTTATAGAATATTTCTTGCTGTCTTGGGGAAAGTGAAACTAAAGTACCTATCTACAAATGTCAGCCTTAAAATCTTTAATAAAGTCTCTAGTTTATTCAAACAAACAAACAAAAACCTGGACCGCTATGTAATTTTTTAAAATGGAGCTGAAATGATGTATTTTCAGCATTAGGCTGCTAAGACAGAAAGTTGCAAAAAATTTATTTCCTCCAATAAAGGCAAATACACTGAATCATCAACAAACGCTACTTTGATCACTGCTTTATCTTTAAAATGGGAGGTTTTTTAAGTAAACAATATTTAATGACATGATAACGCAGTCATAAAATATTAAGACTTATAAAAGACATATAGATCACAAGCAAAAAAATATATATACATACACTCTTTTTAAAATGTTTATTTATTCATTTTGAGAGTTGGGGGGAGGGGCAGAGAGAGGACAGAAAGCACTCCGCGCAGGCTCCACAATGTCAGCGCAGAGCCAGACCCAAGGCTCGAACTTATATACTGCAAGATCATGACCCGAGTGGAAACCAAGAGTCAGATGGTTAATCGACTGAGCCGCCTAGGTGCCCCAATATATTCACTACTGAAAGACCAAATGAGGGAGCAAGACTTGATTTCTTTGTAACTTTACCTTTAGAATTCTTCAGACTGCATGGTGTATTGCTCTTATAATAATCTGTTTTACAGATCTTGCAACAAAAACCAATGTAACAGCACACACACAGTAAATCTACTGCTAGATTTTAACAATCTTCATGATGACAAATATTTCACAATGAACTCTGGCTTAAAGTTCTTTGAGGTACAACAAAAGTTATACATGAATTTTCCACCTATACAGACAAAACTTACCAATACTAAGAAACAGAAACAAGTGTAACATGCAATACTATTAGTCTTCAGCTCTGTAAAACCCTTAGATTTCATTTTATCATACCCTAACTGCAGGTTCCCAATAAACTCATTTTCAGTATACTTGCCTGTGCTTTTCATGATCTTTCTCCTCCTCTGGAGTTTAACTCCTATTTAGTCTTTGTATTATTTTTTGATAAGTTTACTGAGTTAGTAGTTGGTTTCCTGATAGACTTAATCTAATGAGCCTATAGACTCCTGGGCAACGTTAAAGCTACAAGTACGGTGAATATTTTATCCGGCCCATCTATTCTCTTACAGCTGGCTATTTTAAGTCCAGTGGGTTAAGAAACAGGACTAGGTCAAATCATATATATCACTAGGTTATAGCTAGCTATAAACAATGTCTGATGATCAATGTTCAAATGCAAAAATAGAAAAGGGAAACAGACTATAGTTAAGAAGTTAGTTTTCTCTTTCTTTCACAAAAATTTCATTTTCTTCTTTTTTTTTTGCTATTGGTAATACAACCAACCATTCCAAGTTGGGGGTGGGGGGAATCTAAAAGTCTGCTATTTGATGATAGCAGATAAAAAAATTCAAGGGCACCTGGGTGGCTCAGTCGGTTAAGCGTCTGACTTCAGCTCAGGTCATGATCTTGTGGTTCACGAATTTGAGCCCTGTGTCAGGCTCTGTGCTGACAGCTCAGAGCCTGGAGCCTGCTTTGGCTTCTGTGTCCTCCCTCTCTCTCTGCCCCTCTCCTGTTCATGCTCTATCTGTCTCTTTCTCTCTCTCAAAAATAAATGAAAACATTTTTAAAAATTAAAAAAAAAAAAAAACATTTTCATACTCTTCCAGGCATTTTCCCATATATATACACATAGGAACATTTGTACACCAATGAGTGTGAGACACAGTTTCCCACAGAAACTGCAATCATTTCTCACTTAAAAGCATGTAACAAAAATCCTTCCATGTCAATAAACATATCTTTGTCATCATTTTAAATGGCTCCATGATATTATATTATACAGATGTGCCGTAATGTAACCAATCTCTTACTGCTGGACATTTACATAATTTTTAGTTTTTTCCTTCCACAATCAATGCCTTTCCTTCCTCCC
The DNA here is from genome assembly GCA_030068075.1 of Paguma larvata. Taxonomy (NCBI): domain Eukaryota; kingdom Metazoa; phylum Chordata; class Mammalia; order Carnivora; family Viverridae; genus Paguma; species Paguma larvata. The sequence continues at coordinate 106,137,167 of CM057827.1, read as the reverse complement.
TGGGTGTGTATCCATGTGTCTGTGATCTTTATTTCCTTAGGACATCCTCTTAGAAAAGGAATGGGTGGGTCAAAAGATAGACACATTTTTAAAGCTTTTGTACAAGGTGCGAATTTGCTTCCAAAAATGTTCGTATGCATAAGTAAGTGGTATGTGAGAGTACTAGATTTACTTGCCAACACTGGGGAGTAGGTGGAAACATCTTATTGTCTTAAATTTGCCTTTCTTTGGTTACTCTGTAAGCTGACTACTTTTCATATCCTTTATTGGCTTTCTTTGTATTGTGAATGACACCATTCTGCTGTGTTAGTCGTCTTTTAATTTTTTCTCTTGATGCTTCAAAACTGAGAAATGAACATTGCTTTTACTGACATTATAGTCAATGATGACCTAGATAACAACAGTTTCTTCGGCACGGGGAGATGAAAACCTACTTGGAAATGGTTCATGAAAGAAAGGGAGAAACGAAATAGGAGACAGTAAACTGAGACACCCCTGGCAAGGAATTCTGTGATGAAGGAAAAGAAAATAGGGGTATAGCCACAGGGAAATCAGGAGAAAAACAGTTTAAAATGAAAAAGTTAGCATAAAGTTGTATATTAATGGGAATGATCTAGTACAGAGGCAAAAATTGATGACGCACAAAGTATTCAGGATTGGCCTTAGCCCAAAGACTTCATCCAAGTCACAGAAAAAACATATATACGTGAAGAACAAATGGGCAGAGATACAGGTAGGTAGGTATAAGGTACTTACGATAGTTATAAAAGTTAACTTCTGATTGTTCCTATCATCTCAGTGAAGGAGAAGTAAAAATGAACGGCATCATCAAACAGAGTAGATGGATAGTTGTTGTTAAAGAATAAGAATCAAATAGTCCTCTAGCAAAGTGGGAGAGTGTATTGACTACAGTAACACCATCCGATGGCTGAGTATGATTAAGTACCACTTATCTACACGCAAATTATTTCCAACAGCCTCTCACATATTAAAGATATATGATATGGTCAGATAATGTAAATAGTTTCCCTTGGTTTGTGCCATTTAATGTGATAAAGTGTTTTGGAGTTTGAGTCTTCACTATAAAATCTTATTTTCTTTCTTTAGGGAAAATTCTTTCCTTACTCCAATGTTATTTAAGTATTATTTATGTACTTTAATGCATTTATTTATTTTTTAAATGTTTTTTCTATATTTTGGAGAGAGAAAAGAGAGAGCATGAGTCGGGGAGGGGAGGGGAGGGAAGGAGTGGGGTGAGGTGGGGGGAAGGACAGAGGATCTGAAGCAGGCTCTGTGCTGCCGGCAGTGAGCCCAATGCGGGGCTCGAACTCATGAACTGTGAGATCATGACCTGAGCCGAAGTTGGACGCTCAACCGACTGAGCCACCCAGGCACCCCAATGCATTTATTTAAATGCAACCTATATTTCTCTCTGACATTGTTTTAGTTTCACTTCTAAGCATTTTAATCTTTAAACCATTTTGACATTAATCTGGTAAGATGCAAGGTAGGAATCTTACTTTTTAATGGTTAATTAAGAACTCCTGGACAATTTAATATCAAATTCATGCAACTAATTAGAACTTTCTCTTTCGTGTTATTTTTAAATTGTATTCCTACTTCATTAACTGCTTATTCAAGCACCAGCTCCACAGTTTCAATTATTGTACCTTTGCCACATAGAAAGACAGTATATTCTATATGTGGTATGCCATGCACTTCTTTGTCAGAATCCTTCCGTCTATTCTTAATTTTTCTTCTCAATTATACTGGACATTTCAGTCATGGTATCTATACATATCCAACTTCCCCTTCTAGCTGAATCTTCCCAGCTCACATCTCCTACCAGGGAAACAGCTCTCGGCTGTTTTCTGTACTGAACATCGATAGGACCAGGGAGCAAAATTTTCCCAGCGGTGGCCTATCCACTGACTTCTGGACAACCCACAACATGACTAGGCTTGAAGGAATCCATCCATTATCAACATATTAACTAAAATCAATTCAAACTAGCTTTGCCCGGGATTTGGAGGGGGGAACATGCAGCTCTCCGAGAGCTCTTTGTAGCCAATGGAAAACAAAATAGATGCTTAATACAGAGATGCCACAGAGAGAAAGAAGGCATGCAACCATACAAAGAAAGCACATAATCATAACTTTCTGATTCTGGTTTTAATCCATATATATCCTTAAATTTTTCTTAGGTGACCTGAGGTATTACTTTCCTTGCAATCAAAAGAGCCTACAGCACAAAGAAAGTTTAGAATCATTTGATAAAGCTCTCTTCCTCTTCCCTTGACCTCCTATTAAGCTGGATTTTTAATTACAACTACACTAAATTACTGAGAATAAACAGGTTTCAGAAAACTCTGTCATTTTATATATTAAAGTCTTTAAGAGTCTGTAAACATTTTTTTTCTTCAAATAAGTCCTATATATTTGAGAAGTATTCTTTGGTATTTTTTTTTTTAAACTGTCGCATGAGCTTTTTCTTCAATTTTGTAACTAGTTCTTAGCAAGTATATCAATATGTCTCATAGTGTGGTCCACAAGAATATACCTTGAGATTTTCTAAAAGGGCACTGAAAAGGAAAAGATGTTCTATAAAGGGAAAGGGTTACATGTTCAAAGAATTCTGGGAAGTTGTTGCATAAAACATCTCCCACTTAGAGATTCCTAGAGTACATGATCATATTTAAAGCCCTGAGAAATTCTGCTGTAACGAAACTTATTTAAATTTAAGTTTCCTAACTTAATGGAACACAGCCAAAGAAGGGCTACTGACATCCCATGGAACCAGTATCCAAGGATCCATTTTGTAAAACAGTGGCATAGAAGCGAGTAGATATTTCTCGTATACTTATTCAGCAGTTTCTATTCCCCCAGTAGACATTTCTGCTTGTGGCTTTACTTCCGGTCTCAGAATGAAGCATATGACCAAAGTCTAGGCCAAAAAGTACATTACATTCCCCTGCTGGGGTTGACTGATCAAGGGCTGGACAAGGCATTTAAAATAGTTCAATCATAGTGAACCTCAGGACTTTCCCTAGGAATGTTGAGACAAAGACTTTTCCTCTCTTCAAGCAGATGCGAATCTGAAAGAAACCCCTGGGAAACACATAAATGCCTTAAAAATTGGGACCAACATCAAGGAAGCAGAGCCACGAAATGCGGAACATGAATCTGATTGTTACACAAACATTCATTAAACAAATTATTTATTGACCACCTAGTATGTTTTAAGATACCATTCTACGTGCTTGAAATAATCAATGAACAAGAGATCAAAACTTCTGCTCCTACATTCTAATGGGCAAAGAAAGAAAAATAGTGTGATAATAAAGTGTATTAGAAGGTGATAAATGCTATGTAAAAAACTGGGCAAAGTAATGGGAATCAGAAGGAATGAGATGCAATTTTAAGCAGGGAATCTGGGTAAGTCTCACTAAAAGTAACAATACCTTAGGGCAGCACCTGGGTGACTCAGTCAGTTAAGCATCCAACTCTTGGTATCAGCTCAGGTTGTGATCTTGTGGTCATGAGATCAAGCTCCACATCGTCGGGCTCCATGCTAAACGTGGAGCCTACTTGGGATTCTCTCTCTCCCTCTCCTTCTGTCCCTCCCCTGCTCACCCTCATGCTTTCTTTCTCAAAATAAATAAACATTAAAAAAAAAATAGTTAATACCTTGACTTGAAGGAGGTGAAGGAGAGATCCATGTGAGTATCTGTGGAACAGCATGCCAGGTGAAGAAAACACCCCTGCCAAGGCTCTAAGACAAGAGCACACAGTATATCTGAGCAACAGCAAGAAAGCCAAGTTAACAAAGAGAATATATACTAGCAGATGATGACATCAGATGGATAACAAAGAGAAGGCTAGATCATAAGGATTTTGATTTTACTGAGTCACATCGGAGGCCAAAGAAGAGTTTTAAACAGAGAAGTAACATGATTAGCTTACGTTTAAAAGTATGTCTCTGGCTCACTTAGCAAAGTTGAGAACATTGAGGCAGAGATTAATGTAATCACCCAGGTGAGAGATGATGGTGGCTCCCATCAGGGTAGTAGCAGCAAAGGTTATGAGAAATTGTAAAAATTCTTGATATATTTTAAAGGTAGAGCCAGCAGGACTTCCCAGCCAATTAGATTGGGACATAATAAAAGATAAAACTCCAGGAAGACTCTAAACATTTCAGCCTGAGCAACTAGAAGGATGAAGATTCCCTTAATGGAGAAAGAGGAAGACTCTGGATAGCATTTGTTTGGGACAAAAGAACAAAACTTCACTTCTGGACAGAGTAAGTTTGAGACAAATCTCTGAATCATGATTTTCTACATAGGCAGTAGATGATGAGACTCTAGACCTCATGAAATAGGTCTTGGCTAAAGATACAGATTTAGGGTCATTAATGTTTAATTAATATTTTAAGGCTTGAGATTAGATTAAATCACAGTTTAAACTGAAAAGAGACTGGGAGAGGGAGAGAAACAAGCAAAGAAGTATAAAAAGAAATGACAGTGAGATAAAGGGAAATCAAGAGAGAGGGGAGGGGAGGATCCTGAAAGCCAGGTGGCAACAGGCTACACGCAGCAGAATCGGGCTAGCTGTGTCAAATGCTGCTACCAGATCAAATAAGCCGAGTCTGAGGAGGGACCTGCGCTTTGACGTCACAGATTTTCTTGACAAGGGAGCTTTCAGTGGGGTGACTGGAGCAGAAGCTTGACTAGAACGGACTTACAGGTGAATGGAAGGTGAGGAACTGAGGCATACTAGAGAAGACCTGTTCATGTTCATGGAATTGTGCCATAATGAGAGGCAAAGCAACAGGGTGGAAGCTGGCAGGGGAAGTGGAAGGTCAAGAAAAGGATCTTGCTATTCACTGAACTCAGCATCAAACCCCTTATTCTTTGGTTATATGAACTAATAAATTAGCTTTTATGTTAATGCCAGATTTAGGTGGATTTTCTATCATTTGCAATAAAAAGATTAAAAGTTAATGTGAAAAAAACCAGTAATTAGCTCTCATGCTTAACTTTTAATTAGTTCTAACACATCCTCACTGCTGATTTTCTAGTAGTTTTCTTGTACATGAGTTCTTGTATAAAAGTATCTAGAAGTTTCTGACGACACTGTAACTCTAAACCAGAAAGGGAAATTATTTTAAATAATGTTTCACTATCCACCTGGTATAAACTGAAACAAAATAGCTGTGCTTAAGATTTTTTTCTTAGATGTGTATTGTCTTTAGCTAAGTATAACATTAAGTATTTACTTTTAAATCTTTTCCTGTTTATAAATGTTGGCCACTTTGGGCGCCTGGGTGGCTCAGTTGGCTAAGCATCCAGCTCTTCATTTCAACTCAGGTCAAGCCCTCACGGTTCAGGAAATCAAGTCCGGCATCACACTCTGTGCTGACAGTGTGGAGCATGCTTGGGATTCTTTCTCTTCCTCTGCCCCTTCCCCTCGTGTACGCACTTTCTCTCTCTCAAAATAAATAAATAAACATTTTTTTAATGAATGAATAAATGAACGAATGTTGGCCACTCTATTTTTCATCATACATTACTATTAATTATATAGCTACATTTAGATATAATTTAATAGCCATTTTCAAATCCATTCTACACTATCCTTTCTTTCTTAAAAGACTGTAAAACATTAAAATTTGAGTAGCAGCCTAAATTCATGAACCCAGAAAAGGTTCCAAAGACTAGAATTATCTAGTGTAAACATTAGGCATTTAATAACATTTACCCATAACTAATTTTATATTTACAAAAGACAAACTAGAAATTCTAGGCATTTGGGTAAATACTGATATATCCCCCTAAAATATACTGCTTAAGAGAACTCAATCTTACAAACTATTATGTTTACTTTGCTCTACGAAGTAATGAATTTCCTTCTGATAAGGATTAAGAACACTCATGACATGAAGGTGGTGGCAGGTGAACCCAAACCTAATAAGCACACTTGCTGCAAACAGTGATCAGAGGAAAAATAGCTCCAAGTTCATGAAAAATCCCTGACAAACACCTAAGTTACAAATAAGCAAACATGTTCAAGTAGCTACTACTCTCCTGGACGCCCATCTCTGAGTAGAGCGCCTATAGGTTCAAAAGTAGAAATATTATGATACCAAGATTATTTTAATGGAGCTGAGCCAGAAGAATGCTCAAGCAAGTGTAGGTTTCTTAGGTTTAGCTCCTTGCTCAAAACCATCTTTCCCCTATGGTGCCAAATAATCATAAATAACGCCAGGCATTCTGTTTAGCCACAGTCCCCAGGTGAGAAGAAAAGTGTAGTTACCTCAGTCAGTTTGTTTCTCTGTACCTGCTTCCTAAGGAGAATATCTCACCAGGAGAATATGTTAGTCTTTTAAAGATCCAGTAATGATTTTCACACAATATGCCCCTAAACAGAAGCCAACTTCATCTGTGTTCAACTACAGAAACAGCAAGCTGACCCGATGCTGGAGGACAGCTTACGGTATCTAGCGATGACGCACTCCTGCGACGGATGAACAATTTCAGAAAGCTGCAGCAGTCAGGCTCTTACACCGACTTGTCAGAGTCGCTCGCTTCACTCTCTACATCAGATTGATTTCTTCCATTTTACAGATAATATGAGAAGGAAAATGGAAGGATTCTGCGGGGTTTAGTAAGAGGCACATGTGCAGGCCTAGGAAAACTGCCACCGGGAGGAGCTAGAGACACTAGAGACCTAAGAAGGGGGCAGAAAGAGGTAGAGGAAGCACAGAGAAATGGAGAGGAAGATGTCAAAGACAACTTTCCACTGAAATTTGGCCTGAGCCAGTTTTGTAACAGGTAAGAGAATACTTTCTTCTTGCTTCTAGAGTTCACCTTCCTGAACCACGAATCCTCCCCCACTCGTAACACAGGTCTAGAAGCAAGAGTTACTTTCCTCCTGGGCACAGAGATAGATGTTTACCCATTACTTTTAGCTTTGACAGTGGAGGGAAGGCAGTACAAAGAGTTTAACATCTCCAATGTGTACGTTCTCATTTCTTTCTCTTTTCTCCGACTCTGGGTACAAAGGAATCCCCTCTGTCTCTTACACACAGTTATTGTAATGAATTTTTCACAAACTAGAGTACAAAAAATCAACTGGAGAAGAAAATTATCACCTTTAATTAAATAGGTATCTAAATTGTAGTTTGCCATACAGCAAAAGTATGCCATGCAATGACCCTCAGCTAAAGAACTGCATTAGACTGGTAATTATCATTTTCTCAAAATAGTAAACTGTTTAACTTATGTGAGGTGATTCCTTGGGTATCAAAAAAATTAATGTCTATCCTCTAAGAAAAGCTAATCCATGTAAGGTGACAAGAGCTATAACAAACCACTATCATTAAGAACTGTAATTTCATTTCATATGAAGTTAAAACACATTTCAGAGGTTAAGCTAAAAGCACAACAGGGGGAAACGAGAGGTGACATGTTAGGTCAGGGAGCAAAGGAAAAGGAAGCTGCGGACTTAGAAAGGCTGACACAGACTATTCCTGAGGTAGCAAAAGCTCCAGTATTTTAATTCTAGTCACACTAAGTATCATTCTTCTCCAAATACTCTGATTTAGCAAATCTAGATCTTATGGCAGGAAGGGGGAGAAATGATATGAAAAAAACCACCACATAAATATAATCTTAAAATTGACTTCAAAAGTATTCCATGATCCATACAAGCGTAAGCATGTGACACACAAATACAAAAACAATAAATACAAACATATGGCCTGACTTTACCTGAAAGTAAGCATGGGATGAATTTTGGAGAAACTACAATCTTAAATAAGAATACAAGAAATAGTATCAAGGCTATCTAAAATGTATTATCTGTACTAAATAGGGAGTTAACGATTCACATCCTGAGTGAATGTGAAAATCTGAATTTCCTAATCTGGTAGGTGGATACGATTGCAATTTGACAGGTTAAATATTGTTAGAGCTCCACTCTCTTGGTTGAACTTTAACTCAATTTCTCAATGTATTCATTAGACTTTCTTATCCCCTCCCCCCACCCCGAGTTGAACTACTACTTCTTAGCTTTGGATTCTATAGAGTCCTCTAAAAATAATCTGAAGTAAAGCACTAAAGATGAATGTCTATTTCTCCACTTGGCAGTTCTTTCATGACCATAATTATTCAGTCTATTAAGATTTAGACTCTTATGCAATGAGGGAAAATGCTTCTTCTGTCAATGACTCCTAAAGTAAGCCTTAATTGTTAATAGAAAACTTGAGGAATAAGTCATTAACACATTTCTAGTGAAACAAGCCAATGAATAAATTAATGAAGGGGGAAAGGGAAACAAGACACACCGATTACACTGAAATTTTACTGATGTATGTAGGAAAATTTAAGTTTAAATTTTGGTATTTTGGTACTGGTTTGGTATTTGGTAAATAGTAACTACTTGTAAAATAGAAATAGGGAGAATTGCCAAAACATTAGAAAATGAAAGGGAAACAAAGATAGCATACATAATTCATCTCACAGAGGTCACGGAAGAAAAATAAATGAGCAAAGAAAACAAAGATGGCACAACAAAGACCAAATATAAGAGTGATAACATAAAAATGAGAATAGGTTACATTTTTAGATTGAGTTTTTAAAAAGCCAGTCACAGGCTTGCTATTTGTAAGAGAGAACTTGCCACAATCATATAGCACTTCATATCCACTAGATTGGCTACAATCACAAAGACATACAGTACCAAGTTTTGACAAGGATGTGGAGAACCAGGAACCCTCACACATTATTGCTGAGAATGTAAAATGGTGCCACTGCTTTGGAAACACCTGGCAGTACATCAAAGGTTAAACAGACTTACCATATGACCCAGTAATTCCACTCCTACGCGTATAATGAAGAGAATTAGAATGTACATCCATACAAAATCTTGTACATGAAATATGTGCAGCAGCAATATTCATAATTTCCAAAAAGCAGAAACAACGCAAATGTCCATCAACTGATGAATGGATTAACACATGTGGTATATCCATACAATAAAATGTTATTAAAGTACTGACACGAGCTACAACATGAATGAACCTTGAAAACATTATGTTAAGAGAAGCCAGTCACAAAAGGTCATATATTGTATGATACCACTTACATGACCTGTCCAGAACAGGCAAATCCAGAGGGACAGAAACGACATCAGTAGCTCCAGGGGGTAAGGGGAGGTGGGAATGGGGAGTGACTGAAAGTGGGTACGGAGTCTCTTTTTGGGGTGATGAAAATGTTCTAAAATGGATAGCGGTAATGGTTGCACAACTCTGTGACTTTACTAAAACCAATGAATTGTGTACCCTTTAAAAAGGTGAATTTTATAAGTATGTGAATTATATCTCAATTAAACTGTTATTTAAAGAACATAAAGCACCCTAAAACAAAATGCCACACAAGGTTGAAAAAACAAAGAATAAAAGTTTCTATTAGCCAAATGTTAATAAAACTTAAGCAAGAATAATGACAAAAAACAAGGTAGACTTCAAGGGAAAAAGTCCAAAAACAGAAGGAAAAAAAAAAAAAAAAAACAGTTTATCTTGAGGCTTTCCCCCTAAGATTGAACACTAGGAAAGAACTTTCATTCTTATCGGTATTAATACTGTATTGGAATCCCAAACAGTGCTATAAGGCAAAGTAAGCGAATAAAAGGTATACAGATGGCAAACGAAGAAAAGTCCCTGTTTGTAGATGTATCTAGAAAATCCCCAAAATTTTACAAAATACTTCCTAAAACTAAAACTGAGAGTCACCTTTTAGCAAGGTCACAAGATAGAAAATCAACAACAGCAACAAAAATCAACTATACATCAATACGCTAGCAATGAACACAAGAAAATCAAAAATTTTAAAACAATAACATCTGTAATCACTCCAAAAAGTAAATACTGAGGTACAGCTCTAACAAACAAGTGCAGGACTTGTATACTGAAAACTACAAAATGCTGATCGACAAAATCAAAGATCTAAATAAATGGAACAGACATACCATGTTCACATATTGGAAGAATCAACATAGAAAAAACTATTAACTATCACTAAATTGATGTTTAGGCTTAATGCAATTCCTATCGAACTCCCAGTAAGAATTTTTTATAGACATGGATAACTCAAAAATCTGTATGTATGTAAAGGCAAAAAAACCTAGAATAGCTAAAAAAATTTCTCTTTTAAAACAAGACCTAATGTTTGTTTGTTTTTTTAATGCTTATTTTTGGGAGAGTGCACAAGTGAGCACATAAGCTGCCCAAGTAGGGGAGGAACAAGGGAGGAGGGAGAAGATCCAAAGCAGGCCATGTGCTGACTGCAGAGAGTCAAATATGGGGCTCGAACTTACGAACCATGAGAATCATGACCCAAGCCAAAGTCAGATGTTTAACCAACTGAGCTACCCAGGCACTCCACCAAAAGAATTTTTAAACAAAATGAAGTTAGAGAAATCACTCTACCTGATTTCTATGACTTCTTAGACACCTACAGTAATCAAGAACACGTGATACAGATGGGAAACAAGACACACGGATCAATGGAACAGAACAAAGGATCCAGAGACAGACTCACGCCAGTGCAGACTATTTTCTGAAAAGGTACAATAGCAATACATTGCAGAAAGGGTATCATTTTCAGCAAATGGTACTTACTGGAGCAGTCAGCCAGCCATAAAAGAAACTCACTTAAACCTCACATTAGGTAAAATGTAACAAACGAGTCACAAATTCAAATGTAAAACATAACAATATAAAACTTTTAGGAAAAAGTGTAGGAGAAAATCTTTCAGATCTAGGGTTAGGCAAAGAGTATGTGGACTTGACACCAAAAGTACAAGCTACGAAAGAAAAGGACTTTTTAACTATGTTTTACACAAGACCTTAATAAGAAGACTAAAAAACAAGTAGAAGAAAATAACTGCAAACCACATACTCAACAAAGGAATAGTATCTAGAATATATTGAGAGTTCTAAAAACTCATTAGTTTACTTAAAAAAAATACAAAACCTCCAATTAGAAAATGGACAAAAAGAGTGCCTGGGTGGCTCAGTCGGTTGAGTGACCAACTTCAGCTCAGGTCATGATCTCACAGTTCATGGGTTCGGGCCTCACGTCAGGCTCTGTGCTGGCAGCTCAGAGCCTGGAGCCTGCTTCTGATTCTGTGTCTTCCTCTGTCTCTGCCCCTCCCCTTGCTTGCAGTCTGCCTCTCTCTCTCAAAAATAAACAAACATAAAAAAATTAAAAAAAAAAAGAAAATGGACAAAAGACAAAGAGAAATTCCACTGAAGAGTATATTCGCATGGCAAATAAACAAACAAAAAGATGTTTAACATCATTAGCCATTAAGGTAATGAAAATTAAACCCCAATGAGGTATTATTATACATATCAAAATGGCTAAATAGCAAATAATGATAGCACCAAATGCTGGGAAGGATGCAGAGAAACTGGATCACTTAGATATGGCTGGTACTAATGTAAAATGGTATAGTTGATTGTAGAAAATAATTTTGCAGTTTCTTTTATTTTAAGTTTACTTATTTTGAGAGAGTGTGTACGAGCATGACAGGAGATGGGTGGTAGGGGAAGAGAAAGTGCGGGGAGAATCTCAGGCAGGTTCTGTGCTGTCAGTGCAAAGCCCAATGCGGGGCTCAATCTCACAAACCTGAGATCATGACCTGAACCGAAATCACAGAGTCAGACACTTAAGCCACCCAGACCTGAGCCACCCAGGTCCCCCTACGGTTCCTTTTAAAACTAAAAATGAACTTACCATATGGCCCAGCAATTGAACTACTGGGCATTTATCACAGAGAAATGAAAACCTATTTCCACACAGAAGCTTGTATATAAATGGTCATAGCAACTTTATTCATGATAGCCAAACACTGAAAACTATTTAAAAGTCCTTCGGTGGGTAAGGTGGTTAAACAAATGGTAGTATACCACACGATGAAATACTCCTAGCAATAAAAGACGACTGCTGATGTACACCACAGCTTGGATGAACCTGAAGGAAATGATGCTGAACGAAAAAAGCCAATCTTCAAAGAACACGTAAGAAATAATTCCTTTCATGTAACATTGGTGGAACAACGTAATTTACAGATAGAGAACTGATCACTGGCTGCCAGGGACTAGGGATGGGGAAAAGCGGTAAGTGAGGCTATAAAACAAGAAGGCAGCAAGAAGGAGTCTTGTGGTGTCTTGACTGTGGTGGTAGTTACATGAAACTATACAAGTGATAAAACTGCACAGTCTTACACACACACGAATGAGTGCATGAATAACTAGTAAAATTTGAATAAGCTCTGTGAATGTCACTTTCCTGGTTTTAAGATTGTACTACAGTTAGAAAAGGTGCTAACAATGGGAGAGGTTAAGTGAAGAGTGTACAGGATATTCCTTCTTGTACACGTCTTCACAACTTCCTATAAATCTAGAATTATTTCAAAATCAGAAGCTCAAAAAAAAAAAGAAAAGTTTTTTCCAAGTTACAGACTGGAAAAAAATACTTGCAAACCGCATACCTAAGGACTAGTATCTAGAATACATAAAGCAACTCTCACTACCTATTTTAATTGCCTAAAATTAAAAAGTGGCAAAAACAAATATGCTGGCAAGGATGCAGAAAAACGAGATCTCAGACATTGCCACTGGAAGTGTAAAATGGTACAAACTCTGGAAAAGTTTGGTGTTTTTCTTAAAAAACTAAATATACACTTACACATATGACCCAGCAATCTCACTCCTGAGCACTGGGCCAAAATGGGGGAAACTTATGTCATACAAAAACCTGTTTGTGAATACCTGTAATACCATTATTTGTCATAGACAAAAACTGGAAACAACCAAAATGCAGAAAGGTGAAAAAGTAGAGAAACAGTGATATAACCATACCATGAAATACTACTTAAACAACTAAAAGGAATGGATGGCAAGTTTCCAATATCAATCATAAATAAAGTCAAAAGGTATCACCCTAGATCAAAAAATGGCTGCAGCTTATATCACAAAGTGCTAAATTTCTTAATTCTACAAGTCAGAGAAGAATGTCCAACAAGCCAATTTTTAAACGGAAAAAGTTCATCAACAAAAAGCAATACGATATACATACTGAAAAACGCTTCACTCTCATTCTAAAGAGAAATGAAAGACTATATATAATGAGTTAAGGGGCGCCTGGGTGGCTGAGTTAGTTGAGCATAGACTTCAGCTCAGGTCATGATCTCACAGTTCATGGGTTCAAGCCTCCAGCTGGGCTCAGAGGCTGGAGCCTGCTTCAGATTATGTGTTTCCCTGTCTCTCTACCTCTCCCCTGCTCTCTCTCTCAAAAATAAACAAACAAACAAAAAACTATAAATAATGAATTACAAATATTTACCTATTATTTTAAAATGATCAAAAAGTTTAAAAACACAAGGTGTTATTGAAGGTACAGGAGAAAAAACTGCATAGCCAGTAGGATTATGAATTAGCACATACCTTCTACAGAGGAAAATTTGGCAACAACTATAAAAATTTTAAATACACAATCTACTTCTAGGAATTTATCTTTAAACAATATTTTATAAATTTAGACACGTGCTCAGTGATATATGTTACAAAACATTCTCTGTATGCTGTTTTTTAAAAGCAGGAAGCTACCTAAATGTTAATCAGTAGGAGAATATTCAATAAAGAACAGTCCAATCAATCACATAGTAAGTAGATATTAAAAAAAGAATGTGGCAAATATTTGCATATGCAGAGAACTCTCTGGAAAGACAAAAAAGGAACTGAAAGCAACACCTGTGTTGAGATAAAGGTAGGAGAGGAACTTCTTTTTCATCATAAAGTCTTTTAAAACTTTTGATTTTTATATAAGTGAATATATTACCAATTTGAAAGTTTTAAAACAATCAAAAATATTAATCACAGTAATTCCATGTTAGTGGAGAAATATACAAACAAATCAGCAGAACAAAATAAAGTCCAAAAAAAATTCATTCAAAAGAAGTTTGAGAAAATAAGAGCTTTACTCTCAATAAGTAAAAATAAAATCTAGGGTTGATTTAAAAAAAAAAAAAACAACACTTCAATGTCAGAAATGGAAAATGCAAGTCACTTTTAATTTAATTCACCCATCTTAGTGATAGGATGGGTCATCAAAAATCAGACAAAAGCCACTGTTTAACATATGAAAAGCAATCATAGACCATATTAATAGACTAAAGAACAAAGACCACAGGATCATCCTCAATAAATGGAGAAAAAGCAATTAAATAAATTCCAACACATTTTCATGATTTAAAAAAATTCAACAAAAAAGGCATTTATGAAAAAATTCAGAGCTAACATACTCAATGGTGAAAGACTAGATACTTTCCCCCTAAAGAGCAAGATAAAAATGTCCACTCTTCAAATTCAACAGGATATGAAACGAATTATACACCATAAGCAAGTGGGGTTTATTCGTGGGATGCAAGGATGGTTGAAAATATGAAAAATAAATCAATGCAATATACCACATTAACAGAATGAAAGAAAAAAAAACATCATTCCAACTGAGGGAAAGCATCTGACAAAATTCAACACCTTTCATGATAAAAAATACACTCAACAAACTAGGAATATAAGGAGACTATTTCAACATCATAGAGGCTGTATATGAAAAACCCACAGCTAACATCATACTCAACGATAAAAGGCTGAAAGCTTTTCTTTTAAGATCAAGAATAAGGCAACTCTCTATTCAACATCATACTACCTAATGGTCGTCATTAGGTAAATGAAGAAATAAAAGTCATCCTATTTTGAAAGGCCGTAAAATTATCTCTGTTCATATATGATATGACTTGTATGTAGAAAACCCTAAAGATTCCACAAAAATCTATTAGAATAAACAAATTCATGAAGTTGTAGGATACAAAAATAAAAAAATCAGTCGTGTTTTTACACTAACAATGACCAATCTGAAAAGGAAATTAAAAAAAAATCCCATCTTCTATAGCATCAAAATGGATGAAATCCTTAGGAATAAACCTAACCAAGGAGATGAAAGACTTGTATGAAGAAAATCACAAAGTACGGTAGATGAAAATGCATCCAATGCTCACGGATTAGAAGACTTAATACTGTTAAAATGTCCATACTACACAGTGATCTACGGATTCAATGTAATCTCTTTCAAAATCCCAATGGCATTTTCTGTAGAAACAAACAAAAAAATTCATCTTAAAATTCATATGAAATCTCATGGGATTTCTGAGTAGCCAAAACAATCTTGAAAAAGAACAAAGTCTGAGGCTTCATATTTCCTGATGTCAAAACAGGTAACAAAGGTGTAGTAATCAAAACAGTGTCGTACTGGTATAGAGACAGACACAGAGACCAGTGGAACAGGAATAAGCCCAGAAATAAACCCTCAGACGTTAGGTCAAATGATCTTCAACAAAGGTGCCGGGACCACAAAATGGGGAAAGAACAGTATCTTCAACAAATGGTGTTGGAGAAAGTAAATATCCGGGTGCAAAAGAAGCTGGGCCCTTCCCTTACAATATATACAAAAATTAACAAAAAATGGATTAAAAACCTGAAACTATAAAACTTCTAGAAGAAAACACAGGGGAGACACTTCATGATAATAGATTTGGCAATGATTTTTTGGATATGACACCAAAAGCACAGACAACAGACACTTGGGACTACACCAAACTTAAAATCATCTCCTCATCGAAGGAAACAACCAAGAGAGTAAAAGACAACCTACAGAAGGGCAGAAAATATCTAGAAATCATATATCTGGTCATGGGTTAATATCCGAAGTGAAGAACTCCAACAACTCAACAAGAAAACCCCAATTAAAAAATAGGCAGAGGACTTGAATAGACAATTTTCCAAATAAGATACACAAATGGCCACATGCACATGAATAAATGTTCTCCCTTATGAATCACTGGAGAAATGCAAATCAAAACCACAATGAGAAACCACTTCGCACCCATTAAGATGGCTACTAAAAGAAAAAGAGAAAATAAAAGTGTTACTGAGGATATAGGAAAACTGGACCACTGTGCACTGTTAGTGGCAACATAAAATGGTGCGGCCACTATGGAAAACAGTATGGTGGCTACTCAAAAAATCTGAATTACCATATGATCCAGCACTCTCACTTTTTGGATATATACTGCAAAGAACTGAAAGCAGAATCTCAAAGAGACACTTGCACACCCATGTTCATAGCAGCATTATTCACAATAGCTAAGAGGTGGAAGCAACCTAAATGTCGAGCTACAGATGAATGGTTTAGCAAATGTAGTATATGCATACAATGAAATATTTATTACCCTTAAAAAGGAAGGAATCCTGTTACATGCTACAATATGGATGAATCTTGAGGGTGCTGTGTTAAGTGAAATAAGCCAGTCACAAAGACAAATACTGAGTGATCCACTTACATGAGGTATCTAAACTAATTCTTAGAAACAAAAGATACAATAATGGTTATCAAAGGACTGAGGGTAGGAGAAAATAGAAATTATTTAATGGGTATAGTTTCAGTTTACAATATAAAAAGTTCTAGCAGTCTTCTGCACAACGATATGAATATACTTAACACTACTGAAAATGTACGAGGGTAAATATGTTACAACAATTTTTAAAATTCAAAAAGAAAATTAGGCACATCTCATTAAAAATTATATACCCTATGGGGCGCCTGGGTGGCTCCATCAATTAAGTGTCTGACTCTTGATTTTGGTTCAAGTCATGATTTCATGGTTTGTGAGATCGAGCCTCGTGTCAGGCTTTGTGCTGCTGGTGTGGAAGGTGCTTGGGATTCTCTCTCCCTCTCTCTCTGCACGTCCCCCACTCAGTCTCTCTTTCAAAATAAATAAACTTTCTTTAAAAAAATTGTAAGAATGAAGTACTCCTGATGCATGCTACAACACTGATGAACTCATCATGCTAAGTCAAAGAAGTCAGTCACAAAAGGACTCCATATATATGAAACAGGCAGAACAGGAACATCCATAGAGACAGAAAGATGATTAGTGGTTTTCAGGGACTGGGAAGAGAGGGGAATGACTGCTAATCAGTACAGTGTTTCTTTTCAGAGTGATGAAATTTTTTAAATTAAACTGTGGTGATGGATGCATAACTCCATGAATATACTAGAGAACCACTGAATTGTACACTTTAACAGGGTGAAATTTAAAGTATATATGAACTATATCTCAAGGAAGCTATTTTTTTAAAAATCCAAATACCATAAAAGTAATAACTAACAGATTTGACAACTTAATTGTTTTCAACTTCAGTGTAATGAAAGATTTTATAAATTATGGTAAGTGACAGACTGAGATAAAATATTTACAACATATAATAGAGAGCTGACTAGTATGCATTACTCACAAAATACAAACCAATAAGAAAAAAAAAACATAGTAAGAAAATGAGCAAGTATACGAACAAGCAATTCAGGAACTGCAAATGGTTAAAGATCATAAAAACGTTCAACATTAGCGGTAAGTAAAGGCATACAAATTAAAACAAAATGTTATTTTTTCAGTTCACAAAATTTCTTAAATTATGATAAAACTGAGTAATAGGCACTCATAAGAATGTGTGTAAAAGTATAACTATTTTAGGGTCAGGGAAGCAACCAACTGACGGTAGCAAATTATAAGCACACATATCCTTTCACCTTTAGTAAAACTAAGATTTAAAGAAATACGTACATATAAAAATACATATTCTTACATATAAAGATGATACACACACACACACACACGAATGCTCACTGGTATAAATGGCGGGCCAAAAAAATGTGGAAACAACCTGTATGTTCATGGAAAGCAGAAAGTTCAGGTTTGTGATCATACTATGATACATTCTAAAGGAGTTCAAAGAAACGAGGTGACCTTTATGGAAAGGCATGTATATACCTTGACCCTTGACTAACAAAGGGGTTTGGGGCGCTGACCCTCACTCACACGGTTGAAAATCTGTATGTAACCTGACTCCCCCAAAACTTTATTAAGAGCCTACTGTTGACCAGAAGCCTTACCAATAACATAAACAGCACATATTTTATATGTTATATATATTATATACTGTGTTCTGACAATAAAAGAAAATGTTAAGAAAATCATAAGGAAAAGAAAATACATTTATAGTACAGTATTATATAAAAAAAAAAATCAGCACATTAGTAGACCCATCCATTTTAAACTATGTTGCTCAAGGGTCAACTGTATTGATATTAAATACAATTCAGAAGATAAGGGCTATGGAAAATTTCTGTATTTAATAGAAATCAGTAATTCTGATTCCACTATTACACAAAATGAAAATGTTAGATTCATGATCCCTGGTGAATAAAATCCCTTTAATTTTTATCCCTGGGTTTTGCCTTTTAGTTTACTTGGGCTTATATTTCTAAGATAAACTAATGGATTTTTGATTCCTCCACCAGATCATGAACTCCTTGAAGAATGTTTTATTCTTTCCCAGCAACTCGACTGGTGTTTGGCACAAAAGGCACCTATAAATATTAGTTGAATAAATTTTTAAAATAAAACAAGTTATTTTTATATTTATGTTGTTTAAAAAGTCACAAATTTCTTGGCAGGAAGGAATGGAGAAGATTCTACTTCCATGACCAGAGGTATTCACATTAAAATGAAAATATGCATTAGTAAGATCTTTGTTCTTCTGGAATGTTTTACAGTGGCTTGATCTGTAAGAAAAGGATAAAAGTAAGCAAAAAATAAAATAAGAGAACAAATAACCAAAATAAGTGAGTCTTCTATAACTCCATTTTATTTCTCTTTTATTCAAGTAATTTTAGAACTTAAAAAAATTCATTTTTTCTCTACTGTTTTTGAGGAGCCTTATAATTTTCATCTTATTTTTAAGGCCTTTCTCTTCACTATTAGAAAATAGTGTAAGTTATTTTCTTTAAGGCAAAAGATGACTTGCTCCTCCAAAATATTAAAAATCATCAGAAAGATTTTGAAATTGATTATACGTATATATGTATATATATGTATATATATATGTCATTTTACGAGAATGAATGTTAGCAAAAAACTAAAGTCTAGACAGCACTGAAAAAAAGTTGAATTTCCTTTGAAATATTTAGGTACTGAGTTATGAAGGGTCTATAATTTTAACATACTTTTTTTTTTAATCTAGGTACTAACATCTAGACGTGATAAATCAGAATTCCTCATATGTGCTGTGAATTTCATACAGGTCCAAGATGATCTGTTCAAATAAAACTCCATTTCATTTACACTGTATACTGGTAAAGATTATCATATTAAATTAAAATGTCAAACCCTCTTTCTTTTTTTTTTTAATTTTTTTTTAATGTTTATTTATTTTTGAGACAGGGAGAGACAGAGCATGAGTGGGGTAGGGGCAGAGAGAGAGGGAGACACAGAATCCGAAGCAGGCTCCAGGCTCTGAGCTGTCAGCACAGAACCCGACACGGGGCTCCAACTCACAGACCATGAGATCATGACCTGAGCCAAAGTCGGACGCTCAACCGACTGAGCCACCCAGGCGCCCCTCAAACCCTCTTTCAATGTATATATATATGGAATACAAAAACACCTTCAGTAGTACTCCAAAAATAAATTTCAAAATAGTGTTCCCATTTGTAGTTCCAATAAATTCTACCAAAAACAAAAAAATTCAAGAAGATTTTTCTAAATAAAACTGAGAGCAAAAGATGTTATAAAACTGATAAATTATTTCAAGGAACAATTCTAAAAATCTTTTTAATATTTTTTTATTTTTCTTACATGTTTTATTTTTGAGAGAGAGAGAGAGCGCGCGCGCATGACCAGGGGAGGAGCAGAGAGAGAGAGAGAGAGAGAGAGAGAGAGAGAGGGAGAGAGGGAGAGAGGGAGAGAGAGAGGGGGAGAGACAGAGAGGGAGAGAGAGAAAGAGAGAGAGAGAGGGAGGGAGACTCAGACTCCGAAGCAGGTTCCGAGCTGTCAGAACAGAGCCCAATGTGGGGCTCAAACCCATGAACATGAGATCATGACCTGAGCCAAAGTCGGACGCTTAACTGAGTCACCCAGGCGCCCCGTAAAAAATCTTTTTATTTTTAATATTTTATATTATATATTAGGAAAAACATTGGCTTTGGAAGCAAACTTGTATTCAAATCCTGGCCCCATTGCTGACAAGTTTTGTAAATTACCTTCTGCAGATCTCAGCTCATCTTTCGTAATAGGCTATTGGTCTAAACTTCTAAAGTTGTTTGGATGCTAAAATGAGATAACAGATATCAATCTCTTGCTACGTACTGCCAAACTCTCCTCTCAAAGAGCTGTATTCTAATTTATTACCAGCTGTGAATATATATTTTAACCAATCTCATCAATACTAGATAGAAATATATATTTTTTTAAATCTAGTACTACAAACAAGATTAAAACCTCACTGACTTACTTTGAATTTTCTTTAAGAACTATTAACAGTGAGGGGTGCCTTGGTGGCATAGTCAGTTAAGCCTCCAACTTTTTATCTCTCAGCTTAGGTCATGACCTCACAGTTCCTGGGTTCCAGCTCTGCACTGATGATGTGTAGCCTGCTTGGGATTCTGTCTCTCCTCCTCCTGCCTCTCCCTGGCCTGTGGTCATTCTCTCTCTCTCTCTCTCCCTCTCTCAAAATAAATAAATAAATCTTAAAAAAAAAAAAAAAAAAAAGAACCAGTAACAATGAGTATCTTTTCATGTTTCCTAGTTGTGTCTCCCCTTGTATAACTTACCTATTCGTATATTCTGCCTAACGGAGTCTTAGGAGCCTCACCCATATTGATCTGCAAGTTCCTTCCTTTAGTCTTATGTTTGAAATATTTTCTATGTGGTATTCACTCTTATGCTTTTTAAAAAAACCATGATGCATAGAGGTTTAACGTTTTCATGTAGTCAACTTTATCCATCACTTTCTTTGTCATTTTCTTAATTGCATGTAAACATAAATTGTTAACTTTACATTTAAAGTTTATGTGGGGAGGTGGTGAAAAGCATAAAATGTTATGAATATTTCTATTATATACAAGTGATTTCCCTTCTGATCCATCTTATGTATTAAAATCATTAATTTTAAAACTAAAACAAGGGGTTCCTGGGTGACTCAGTTGGTTGAGCACCTGACTTCAGCTCAGGTTATGATCTCACAGTTGGTGGTTTCAGGCCCCACACTGGAGTCTGTGCTGACAGTTCAGAGCCTGGAGCCTGCTTTGGAGTCTGTATCTCCTTCACTCTCTGTCCCTCCCTTTCTTGTGCTCTCTCTCAAAAAAATGAATAAACATTAAAAAAAATTTAATTAAAACAAAATTTAAGAGCAGAAAAAAAATATTCAAAAATATAGCTCTAAAATAAACTGTGAAACAAAATTGTAGGAACTATAGAGAACGTGTAGAAATAATTCAGCCTTTATATTTTTACCTACCTTAAAGTGATTTAATTCTAATACTACCTTCAACATCCAGCTTCTTTTGAACTGCAATGTCCTCATATTTGGCACATCTAAAGCTTATTTGCATTTTAGCTTTAATAAATTTAGCAGCAGTAGTGCCAAAGAATTAGAACTAATCTCTGCTCACAACTACTGAGTTCATCTGCAAGTACTTCCAGCACTAAAGTAGTATGGCTCATGAAAGGGAATGGCTTAAAACTATCTTCCAGTCACCCAGATATCTATCAGCAAGATTTCTTTTAAAAAAAGAAAAGACGGGTAGCTAAGTGGCTAAGTCAGTTAAGTGTCCGACTTCAGCTCGGGTCACTATCTCACAGTTTGTGGGTTTCAGTCCCGTGTCCGGCTCTCTGCTGACAGCTCAGCCTGCTTCAGATTCTGTGTCTCGCTCTCTCTCTGCCGCTCCCCTGCTTGCTCTCTCTCTCTCTCTCTCTCAAAAATAAACAAACATTTAAAAAAAGGAAAGAAATTGATTGCCAAAATTGGGTTCTCCTTTGTTGGACCATCCTACCTGCCCTATGATTACCAGACCCAGGTCCTCTAGCTGGCTGATGCCACTCCTATGGAACTCGATTTGTGCTGGGGAGACTGGGCCAAAGTAGTTAGAACCCACTGGGAAATCTGAAACGCTGCACTTCAAACACTATATACACTACATGTTTGATCTTTAAATTCCATCCTAGCAAAACCTTCTATGTTGGATTTCTTTGTTAAACTGTGCTTACTTGCTTGCTTGCTTCTGAACCAAAATGGCTGGCTCATTAATGTCACAATGTAAGATTTTTAATTTCAGATCTACAATTACAAAGAGGGGTTCTTTACTGATTGTGATTTACTGATTCTGAGTGTCAAAACTCCTTTCCAACCCAAAAAAGTCTATCATTCTTAGCTCCCAAGATGACCCTTGAGAACACAGATATCCATTTATTAAAAATACAGTGGATGCCTTTGGGCTTCTGGGCCACTATAAAAACAATAATCAAAATATTAAATTATCTACAAAGGAATATAGCGTTAGAAGGTAAATCTTAGATTTTGAAATCAGAAACCAGTGCTGCCAAATTAGGAATAAAAGTTTCTAGGGAAAAAAACCCACCTACAGAAAAAATTAGGGCTCTGATTCCCCAAAATTCAAGTACAGAGGAGCACAGCTTGTATTGAATTGTTAGAAGGCAAATGTTCTAAAAGCAGAGAAGAATGAATCACAAAACCTTCGAGTGCCCTTTCCAATAGTTACCCGAGCCCGCGTCCTTGAATTTGTATCACCTGATCTCTAGGCAGGGACTATCAGGCATGTGGAGGAAGGCAAACTCAATTATAAAAAAATGAGAGGAGAAGGAAACTGTGAAATCTAATCCAATGCTAGAGGAGCCCTTGGCAGAAAACACTGGTAACCAACGTTATTAAGATATAGCAGAAACCTTACCCGTGTTGCACAAAACAGGATGGATCATTTTAACTATTTAGAAGTGCTGAAGCATCTGCTTCCTTTCTAAGGGAAAACCCAAATTTATATACACACACTATATATACATATATAAAATTCAAACCTTTTCCATAAATTATTCATACATCTTCCCAAGCCTAAAATAATTATAATCTTCCATATAGGAAGTGCTCTGTTTTAAAAAGGAAAGAGATCAACCTGGCTTTCTAAAATAAAATACTGAGACTCTAAACCCAACACACCTAGGTTGTCAGTTTTCCCTAGGCAGTATTGGTATATTCTCCCACATCGACTTAGAACTAGGTGTAACAAAGCTCGGAATATCCAAATAAATAGAATCCAGATAAAACATATTCATGGTGTTTAATGGAAAAGATTGTTTAACAAACATTAAAACTTAAATAGAAGCCATCTTCCAAGATTTAAAAGAGAAAGACAGGGGGACCAGGCTGGCTCAGTCAGTAGAATATGCAACTCTTGATGTCATGGTAATAAGTTGGAGCCCACACTGGGTGCAGAGATTACTTAAGTCAGAAAGAAAGACAGAAAAGAAAGAAAAGAAAGAAGAAAACATAAACAAGTGACTTGTTTAATCACAAACTGAAGAATCACACAATGTCTTGGTGTACCGGATACTTCAGCATCCAAATGCTTTCCAAAAAATGTTACACCACTTTAAGAACTGAGGAGGACCAAGAGGAGACCATCTTCACAGACAATTTCCAATGTTTTTAAAGAATCAGATTTAAGAGAAATTGTTTCATTTTGTTCTTGTTCTTTATGGTCACTACCCTCAATTAGAAAAGAATTAAAATATAATGAATTCTAAAGAAAGACTACTAATATAAAACCGTATGATTAAAAAACCACATTCACGTACAACCCCCTATTTCTCCTAAACTTTCTCCCATCTAAGCCTCCCAAAAAGGTGAAACCCAAAAGTAGGTTTCTTTAAAAACAATGACAAAACACCTCAACCATAAAAATTATGATTCATGATCCATGTTGTTCCTCCAAAGAGGAAACCACTTAAATTTTATTATCAGGCAAGAAAACAAATAAACTTCTAGTTTCATGGTCTTTGGAGAGTTAAATATTTTCAGAATGGTTACAAAAGAAAATCATAGAAACCCTCTTAACTGACCTGCTCTTAACCGCTCTTCTCCAGTGACTCTCCACGTCCTGACTGGAGCTCCAGCAAGCTAAGTGCTCAGGGCAGAAGCTCTCCACAGCCAGGGGTGTTTCGCTGCACTTGCAGTTACAAAACTTAAATACTACAAAACTTATGAAATTTAAGTGCAGAAAGAAAGAGTTGCTGTTTTTATGAAAACTTAAGTCAAATGCTCTGCAAAGACCCAACAAAAGCAAATTGCTTTTTAAAAAAATGCAGTAAGCGGGGAGCCTGGGTGGCTCAGTCAGTTGAGCATCTTACAGTTCATGAGTTCAAGCCCCGCACTGGGCTCTGTGCTGACAGGTCAGAGCCTGAAGCCTTGCTTCAGATTCTGGATCTCCTTATTTCTCTGCCTCTCCCTCGTTCGTGCTCTGCCTCTCAAAAATAAATAAACGTTAAAAAAATTAAATATCTATTTAAAAAAACGCAATGAGGGGCGCCTGGGTGGCTTAGTCAGTTGAAGGTCTGGCTCTTGATTTTGGCTCAGGTCATGATCTCACAGTTTCTGAGTTTGACCTCACCTTGGACTCTGCATTGGCAATGCAGAGCCTGCTTGGGATTCTCTCTCTCTCCCTCTCTCTCTGCCCCTTCCCCACGGCACACATGAGCACACTCTCTCTCAAAAAAATAAATTTAAAATAAATAAATAAAGTTAAAACTCGGAAATCTGCAGCCTCAAAGGAGAGGCCTTTAACCTACACCAAAAGACTAGCAAATGAATATACATTAATATGTTTTACATTAAAGTAAAATGTTTAAGTCATTATGCATCACTTTTACCAGTTGGTTCAAATTTGGAGAAGAGGAAATGTTGTATCCTTTGCTGATCAACTAGAAGAACACTAACTCAGAATATTAGAAATAACACTCAATGACAGTTATTATTCCTCATACCAGTCTATAAGAAATCTCTAATCCATAGACACAGGATGTAAACTTATTCAGGTGTACTGCCCAAGACCTTTAAAAACCTCAAAAGAGGGGGCACCTGGGTGGCTCAGTCTGTTAAGCATCTGACAATTGATTTTTGGCTCTGGTCATGATCTCATGGTTCATGGGTTCGAGCCCCATATAGGGTTCTGCACTTACAGTAAAGAGCCTACTTGGGATTCTCTCTCTGCCCCCCTCCCCTTTCCCCACTCTCTCTCTCTTTCTCAAATAAACTTGATAAAAAAATTTTTTTAATTAAAAAAAAAACAACTCTCAAACAAGGGTTGCCAGGCTGGCCCAGTTGATACAGCATGCAACTCTTAATCTTGGGATTGTGAGTTTAAGCCACATGTTGTGTGTACAGAGATTACTTAAAAATAAAATCTTAAAAAATAATAATAAAATAAATAAATAAATAACAAAAACCTGAAAAGGAAGACATCCCTTGAGAAAGATATAATTTGGCTTAAATCTGATACAAAGCAAAATTTGAGATGACTCAACAAACTTTTACATGAGTACTCCAAATGAAGGCAAAGCTGTTTGCTCTCTCTGTTAGCCTTTGAAATAATTAAAACTATTAAAAATATATAAAGGCATCATTTTAAAAAATGTAGTTTCTCTTTGAAAATTTACCTGAGTCAAGATTATTATTTCTCTAAATAACTAAATTACCTGAGTCAAGATTATTTCTCTAAGTAACTAAATTTACCTGAGTCAAGATTATTATTTCTCTAAATAACTAAATTTACCTGAGTCAAGATTATTATTTCTCTAAATAACTAAATTACTAACAAACGAAAACCTAAGTATTAATGGATGTTTATTCCTGTTTGAATCAAACCAAATATTCTTTCAATCACTGTGAAAATATTTTGTGTTTTTACCATTATGCTCTAACACAGGTCAACATAAACAATAAAAACAATAACACTCTAAACAATTATATTATTCTAAGTAAAAGAATATTAAAGAATTGAGGGAACATATCTCGCTCCTGAATGGACATAATGAGACATTTTAATCCAAAATGATTTGTCCTTCTGACTTTTACAATTGTGTAAATTCCACAGATGAGGGGCACTCTATACAAATAAGATATTTCAAACAAAGTACTGTATACTTCTAACAGAGGGTGCTCAATATAATATGAAGATTAAAATTTTCTGTGCCCCATTATTTATCTATATGGATCAATACTATACGTGGCTAAGAACATGCTGGGTTAAGTCAGGGGGTATTTGAGATTCTCCTCTTCATTAAAACAAAATCAGAAATTAACACAAACAAGGGGTGCCTACCCGGCTCAGTTGTAAGAGCATACAACTCTTGATCTTGCGGTCATGAGTTTGAGACCCATGCTGAGCACAGAGATAAATAAACTTAAAAAGAAAATGAAACGAAATGAAATGAAACGAAACAAAAAGAAAAGAAAAGCAAGTGAGTTTGCCTGGGTGGCTCACTTGGTTAAGCGTCCAACTCTTGCTTTTAGCTCAGATCATGATCTCACGGTTCAGTTCATGAATTCAAGCCCTACATCGCGGGCTCTGTGCTGACAGTGTGGAGCCTGCTTGGGATCCTCTCTCTCTCTCTCTCTCTCTCTCTCTTTCTCTGCCCCTCCCCAGCTTTCACTCTCTACATCTCTCTCACAAAAAAATAAATAAACCAACTTAAAAAAAAAAAAAAAAAAACAAATACATACACGCAAGACAATGACTGACCAGAACACAATACAAATATTTTTAAATTTCTCTCTAAAGTAACTGGTATCTATGGATTCTATATTAAACACGTTATATCTTTTATAATGAGGAGTGGTTTACAGGCTATATTAAATATCCAAATCATCAATTAACCACAGAAATCAGAGTAGGGGTGGAAATAATAAAAGAAGGACACCTCTTTTCTCCCTACTCTATTTCCCATTCTTATCACAAGCCACTGTTTAGGATAATGTGTTATGCCTCAGTTCTATCTGAATGGTAAAATGATCAAAATTCACTGAATCAGAGTGAAGTAAAAGACTCTACTGTATTTAAATAAATTGGAGAGCTAATAAATGTTTACTGAACAACTACCATGTAACAAAGTCATAGATAGCGATTATAAGAATATACAGATGAATACGGCAGAACCATTACCGTTTTGAGGAACAGACAACAAAATGTTATAAGAATGTGAAAGAAAGTGAAATCAATTCTGGATGGGAGAAGAAACATATGTAGGAAGAAATCTTAGAAAGAATAATGAAAAAGATTTTAAAAAGCATATAAAATAGGCCTCATAGAACAAACAAGATTTTAATATAGACAAAAATAATAAATCAACCATCTTTACTTCATCTCCTAATTCTTCTAGTTAACTAGGGACAACGAAAAGAATTCTCTTTAATGTGTGGTTCCAAAATGAATAAAGACCTTAAAATTATTAATTGTTAAAAAATAATTACAAAATGAGTATAAGAGTGGCTAACAATTACCTAATAAAATTGGGGATACCAAAATTATTGTTGTGATTTTAGCTAGAAACATTAACAATATAGAAAACCATTCAAGTTACATTCAGAACATCTTAATATCTGTTTAAATCTAAGGGCTAAGGCCATAAGGAGGGAGGAAATGAAAAATTAAATTTACTCGTCACGTTGTAGACTCAACTGATAATTGTTATGAACTAGCTGGCTACAGGTCAAAACTAAACTCTTATGAGCCTATAATGATTTTAAATATATATATGTTTAGAAACAAAGAGAATACCAGAGCCATTTAACTTTTCAAAAAACAGTTTTCCTAGATTCAAAACAAATGACCTACTGACAAAAGTAATCCTTTAAAAACTGAATTCTGTGAGGCACCTGGGTGTCTCAGTTGGTTAAGCATCTGATTTTTTTTTAATGTTTACTTATTTTTGAGAGAGAGAGAGAGAGCGAGCACGAGTTGGGGAGGGGCAGAGAGAGACAGAGACACAGAATCCAAAGCAGACTCCAGGCTCTGAGCTGTCAGCACAGACGCAGGGCTCCAACTCACAAACTGCGAGATCATGACCTGGGCCAAAGTTGGATGCTTAACCGACTGAGCCACCCGGGTGCACCATAAGCATCTGATTCTTGATCTCCGGGTCACATGAGGTCAAGCCCCGTGTTGGGCTGCACACTAGGCATGGAGTGTACTTAAAAAAAAAAAAGAAAAGAAAACTAAATTCTGTGATGAAGTGGTAACTTCATTTAATGGAGAGATAGTCTTTAACAACATTGAAGAATCTTCTAGATTCTTTTCTTTCATTCCGTTTTTGGGGCTTTTAAATTTTTTCTTAAGTTTTATTTATTTATTTAAGTTTATTTATTTGAGACAGAGAGAATGCAAGTAGGAAAGGGGCAGAGAGAGAGAGAGAAGGAGAGAGAGAGAATCCCAAGCAGTCTCCACACCACCAGCACAGAGCCCAATGCAGGGCTCAAATTCCCTAATCGCGAGATCATGACCTGAGCCAAAGTTGGATGCTTAACCGACTGAGCCACCCAGGCACCCCATATTTATTTATTTTGAGAAAGAAAGAAAGAGAGAGAGAGAGAGCACAAGCTAGGGTGGGCCAGAGAGAGAGGGAGAGAGAGAATCCCAAACAGGCTCCGCATTGTCAGCCTAGAGTCCAACATGGGTCTTGATACGAACCATGGGTTCATGACCTGAGCTGAAAGTAAGAGTTGGAAGCTCAACTGCCTAAGCCACCCAGGCACCCCTCTTCTATTCTGTTTTTTTTACAAAATAGAGCTTTAAAATACATTCATCCTAAACTCTGCAAATTACTCAAAATCTTTTTTCAATAAATCTTTTTCAGATTCACTGAGCATTCCCTCTAATACTTACTGAATCAATAAATCTCCACAAATTATTTTCTGGTGAGACTGTTTTATGCATAACAAAAACAATGGCTTTTATTTTAATTCTATGTTGGCAATGAGAAATTAGAAATCTATACACCACCAAGCAATTCTGTAACACCTATTCATTTTGTGTGTATACCATAAACAATGGACTTATTCAATAAAAACTAGTATTCAAATTAAATCATACTTTAAATATACAATCAATTCTTGTCACTTGCGGTAACCGTTCTACAAAGTCACCACAATGAGTTAGTAAACACTGAACCACTGCTCCTAGAGAATACATAGGACTAAGTTCCTGCAAGCCTCTGATCACATTTTCATCAACTGATCACTATGTAACCTTGTTTTTGATTGTGTTTCCGTTTAAGGACACCTTATTTAATATATATTGCTGATTCATTAACATTAACCTCACGGCCAACAGCACTAACTCATGCCTAAAAAAAACTGAATGCATTTTTTTTTTCCTCCATTAGGCATATCACAGCCTTCTTGCATTTAGAAACACTAGAGAGAGCTTCAGCACCATAGTTGGGGGTGCTATTTAAAACTGAAATCACCAATAAAAAGCACAAAAATGCAAACACCACGGCACTAAATAGGGCACAGAAGAGGACACTTACAGTATGAAAGCTGAAAACAAGAAGGTTTCAAGAGTCACCTTGTTCAACCACAGGTGGGAAAGCGCGAGACAGAAGATTCACCTTTTTTTTTTTACCACTCTGCACATGTCTAAAATGATCATGAAATTATTATATGATTTTGGAATTACAAATAAATTTGAGGTAGTAGACATTCACAAAGATAGAATGTACCAATAATGAGAATTGATAATACAAAGAAAGCCCAATTAATAAGTCTCATGAGAAATACTTTAGTATTTCAATCTAGTCAATCTTGCAAATGCAAGCGTTTACTTACTGGTTATCAAGATGGGAAAATTTTTATGGCATTGTTTTTAAATTATCACACAAGAACACCCTCACTGAAGCAGTCTGTAATTTTTCACATAAAGAGAAAAGATGGAAAAATTATTTAAAATTTACTGCCTGTTCTTTAAAAACAGTCATTGGGGGAAAAGCACTATAGAAAGATATTGAAAACTGTAGCTCTTAAGAACACAATTTCTAGGGCGCCTGAGTGGCTCAGTCGGTTGGGCGGCCGACTTCAGTTCGGGTCGTGATCTCACGGTCTGTGAGTTCGAGCCCCATGTCGGGCTCTGTGCTGACAGCTCAGATCCTGGAGCCTGTTTCAGATTCCGTGTCTCCCTCTCTCTCTGCTCTTCCCTTGCTCACACTCTGTCTCTATGCCTCTCAAAATATAAAATAAAAATGTTAAAAAAAAAAAAAATTTTTAAAAGAACACAATTTCTTATGAACTATATGTTTCTACCTTTGTAGAGGAAAATCAAGTACATTTAAAAGTTCATAAGGATAAAAGTATCATAAAGTATTAGAGCAGTAAGATACAAAATGTAAATTAGGAAATATTAAGTTAAGCTAAAAAGGCATGAAAAGACCATCAGTGTAGACAATTAGAAATTAATAATATATTCAAGCAAAGTACTTCAGTAAAAAAATAACTAACGTAATTCTATGAATTCTAATTTATTTAATTGATTTAAACTATTATCCAGTAAAAGCATAATGTATGTCCAGTTTGCATTTTTACTCTTTATAACAAAATTTAGATACATATGTAAATAACATCTATTCACACTGGTACTTGAAATATATATTACTGAAAATGAAAACAGCAAGATATAGTAATTAAGACCAGAAGAGAATCTGAGAACTGGGAATCAAATCAAATCAAAGCCACCAACAGTTTTTCCTTTTAAATTTCAGATGATGTTCACTGCAGTGCAGACTTTTGCAACAAAAAAAACTGAAAAATTTGTCTTTTAATAGAAGACTCATTTAAATCACAGAATAGTATACAGTTTTTTAATAAGAAATGAGTTAGAATGTGTGTGTGTGTGTGTGTGTGTGTGTGTGTGTGTGTGTGTGTTTCTGTGTGTATGGCCTTCAATTAAAAATGTAACACGAGACAGACAAGGAGAAATGTCTACATTAGGGGGGAAAAGGCAAGTCACAGACTATGATGTATAATAGGATTCCTTCTTGAAAAACAAGAAACTCAATTTTTTTATATATGCATACACAAACTACTAATGAGGAAGGGACTCTGGCACTTTCATTTTTTATAATGAGCATGTGTAGGTTTTATAAGCAGCCAGTAGGTTCTTGACAAGTGTTAGATTGCCTTGAGATAGCTATTTTTAAAAAATAATGTGATATAAAATTCATGTTGTTTGAAAATGACTCCTCTAACCTGAATTTATTCAGGTAAATTCTGCTAAATATAAATAAAAACAAACATTTCCCCATTCGATGAATTTCAGTATGTTCTCAAAATTCAACACTAACCAATCCCCCTAACTGAAATGTTTCATGATTTGTAACAGAGGTCAGCAAACTTTATCTGTAAAGGTCAGACAGTAAACGTTTTAGGTTTTGCACACAGAGATGGTCTCTGTTGCATATTCTTCTTTTTGTTTTTTTACAAGCCTTTGAGAATGAAACACACACACAAAACACTGTTAGCTTATTAGGTCCTCAAAACACAGGCCGCAGGCTGGATTTGCTTTGCTGGCCGCAGCTTGTCTACCACTAATTTAAAGCAATAAACCAGCACCTGAATATCTGATATTTTAAATATATTTAGACAAAGGTATCAGAGATCACAATAGAGTCAGTTTTATTCTGCATTGAAAAAAGGTAGTACTGGAGCAATTAAAATTACACGTTGACTAATTCACTGAATTCTATTAAAACACTAGAGATTAATCAAATGATGGTAAAACACAGCAAAATAACATTTAAACTCTTCATATTATAAAAGCATGATCATGTGCGCACCTGCAAAGCACAAACATCCGCTTGAAAAAGTTCAGCTGAAAATGAAATACTACACAAAGCTCAAATCTGCTTTTATAATAATTAAAACCATTTACTCATTTAAATAATCAAAATTAGTCATTTGTTTCAGATGTCATCGACTCTGAAAACTGAGAACCGAACTGAGAGGCTGGTAGTAATTATTGTTTTAATTTTTTAATTTTTAAGGCTTATTGTAAAATATTAATCAACAATCTAAAATATTACACTTTAAAAGTTTATATTCTTAGAAACTTGTCAACGACCATCACTGGAAACTTGACTATGTCTGAAAGATAGCTTTTATGTACCTGATTCTGTCTAAAACTGAAAGATCCTTATTATTGTAATCTGAATGCTACTACCAAAGGAAAATTTCATGATGAATAATAAACTGGCTCAAATTAACACTCTAAGCAACCAAATAACCATTATAGAATAATCTTACCTAGACTGGTGGGTTTTATCAGTTCATCCAGTAAATCATAAAATGGTAATTTTTGAAGTTTTATATCCGGATGGACTGGGTGAAGAGCTGATGTAAGATGTGGGAGTTCCAGTTCATGTTTAGGTCCCAGAAGAGAAACAGGGAGTAACGGTGATGATGCAGGGTGACCATCGTAAGTGAGCTGTGGAATGGCA
Source organism: Paguma larvata (assembly GCA_030068075.1). Taxonomy (NCBI): domain Eukaryota; kingdom Metazoa; phylum Chordata; class Mammalia; order Carnivora; family Viverridae; genus Paguma; species Paguma larvata. The sequence goes on along the minus strand of CM057827.1, from coordinate 106,104,653 downwards.
GATGGAGACAAAGTTGCTGGCATAGGACTTGAATGGACACTGGGGATGGACAAGTCCGCGGGCGTCATGATTTTCTGGGGGAACCTCCGCCTGTAGAGTTCTTTAATTTTCATCTGCACAGCAGGACTGCAGCCGGCCTTGAGCAAATGCAGGGCTTTTGTGAGAAGTTCGTGTTTGCGTCCGTGCTTGTTTCTCCCAGCGTAGCCCAGCAGTACTTGGAGTTCAGAGACTCTAAGGCTCATAACCATTTGCTTCGAGACAAAATAAAATGTGAAATGTCAGTATTCCAATAGCATAATTTACAATATTTAGCAGTACTTTATTATAACCCTTTTTCCTTATGGCTTATAAAGGCCAGCTCATTTACAGTCAATTCTAGTTACTTCAAACTAAAAATAAGTAATCAAAGAAATTTTACATTAATACTCATTAATTCACCAACTTCTACCCACGGTTATAAAAGATGTAAGATGAAGTATACACCAGGTAGCACCACATCTCGCCTCAGTCCACTGTGTTGATGCAATTGTCAGCTACTCATCAAGCACTTACTGAGTCTCCAGGAGAGTGCTGAGTGCTATGTGGATGGCAAAGTATAATGATAAGCCCTCAAGAACATTTATTTTCTTGCGGGAAAATTATATAACTACATATGAAACATGTAAACAGCCCACCTCCAAAACCAGATACAAGCAGCAGGGTATAAATAATATCCTATCAGGTATTACCTTCTATGCTGACCCTGGAATTTGTAGGACTTAAAAATTATATACCCTTTCTGACCCGTTATTTACCAGATATAGTTGGTATTTCCCTATGGATTGTCACTAAATCTTTATTATCTCCACAAGGTGTTATCCCCTTCCTCCTTTATGCATTAAGGAACTATATAGTTAAGAAAGGTTAAATAACTTACCTAAGGCCACATAGCTACTAAGTAGCAGTCAGGATACAGACCCAGATATGTATGATTCTAAGCCCATGCTCTTTCCACTAAACCATTAGGAAAAGGACAGAGCTGGAAACGCAATCTTGACTCACTCCACTGGCAAGGCCAGGCTAAAAAGTCTAGGAATTCAATCCACATGCCATAATGTGTAAAGCTGTAATTAAAAAAACCGTACAACTTTGTTTAACCCTTGGTTTCCAAAATTGTTTGGTCAATATTTCTTCTTTTTCTCCAACTACTAAGAGGCTCCTAACAGGAATGCCCATCTATACCAATCCTCTCATTTTAAAGTGGAAATAAAAAAATGGAATCCAGAGAGAAGAAATGGCTTACCCGAGATCATACAGTATTAACAGCAGACTCCTCCCTGACAGGGAGGTGTCAGGGTGGAAGACACAAGTAAGCTTATCACCAGCGATTTTCCCCAAATGTTTTATCCCCTCACCCCAGACCAAATACCAATACACAAAAGATAACCTAACCTGCCTTTCCTAATTCACTGCCACTCCCTGAGAGGGCACTACCCTAGCCAATCCTACGGAAGCTGTTTAGAGAGTGCAAATAAATTAAGTAAAAAAATCAAATAGTGAGAAAACAGTATAAAGAGCTTTAGATCCAATATAGCTGGTAATCAAACATATAAGAGTCCTTCCCCTACTTCTCTGGCCTGAAAAATACTGTTTCTTCAAATTCTAGCTTTTGTCAGCCAGAGTCCATTAGGCCTGGTGATATTATTAGTGATTCTTTTCTCACTATTTTTATTGGCCGTTTTTCATATTGTTATTAGCACTTGCCTTGCGTTATTATAATTTTCTATTTGTACAAGTGATTCCATGACCAGGTTGAGCTCCTCCAAGGCACAAGCCAATGTTACCTGGGCCTGACAACAGTAGAAACTCATCAAATGCCTGGACAACGAATAAATGAATGAATGAAAGAACAAAATAAACAAGAAAGTCACACTGAAAGAAAGAGTAGGGGTGGAATCTACAATAATAAGTTATACACATAACTATAATATAAATGCAAATGAACTCCCAAACTTTATCTTCTGTATAAGGCATGCAAAGAAATACTATAAGCCTTCAAAACAAATTCTACCCCAAATCCTCTAAATGTTCCTTTTTAGATATGATTAGAGATTAAATTACTAACGATAATGTCAGCAAGATATCAATTTCTTTCTACTATCCAAAATGTCCTAAGAGTACAAAATAGTTTTAAAGATTTTTGTGACTTATTTTAAAAGGGACTTCAACCAAAAAGCACTATGTTAATAAGTAACCTTTTTTTGGAGAAATAACAAAAATTATGCTTCAAAAATTATCAGCTAAAAATAAATATAGGTTGTCATTAGTCAAATGTACACTTCATTTTACAGAGACAGTAGTAAAAATTTTAGAAAGAGAAGAATATCTTCCTACTTCAATTCCATTTACTCCTAAGTCAAACACAAACAAACCTGAAATTCAACGATTATCAGTTTTCACTTTTTTTGTTTTTTTGTCCTTACTCTTTGGTATAAGAATTTAAATGCACCACAGACTACGATCATTTTATTTACATGGAAGAACATATTGACAATTCACATAAAATCTCTTGCTTGATGGTCAAAAGAAAAAGGCTGATGACAGAAATATGATTTTTTTTTTGTTTTTACAGGATGTGTAATTAATCACCACAATTATGAGGTACCATCCTTATTTTACAAATGAAAAACCAGGGGGCACCTGGGGGACTTCGCTGGTTAAGCGTCTGACTCTTGATGTCAGTTCGGGTTATGATCTCATGGTTTGTGGGTTCAAGCCCGGCATCAAAATCTGTGGTGACAGTGTGGAGTCTGCTTGGGATTCTCTCTCTCCCTCGCTCTGTGCCCCTCCCCCACACTCTCAAAATAAATAAACATAAAAACTTTAAAAAAGGGAAAACGGAGACCTAGGCAGGTTAGGAAAGTTGATGGATACCATATAACTACTCCAAATATCGTGCTCTTACACGATGATGCCATCTCTTAGAGGAAACAAACCACACGCTCTTCAATTAGTTAAGAGAAAAACCTTTTAAAAGACTAATGATTTAACATCTAATCTCCATTTCAAGCATCAATATTTGGCTTAAAAGAATTAGTGGTTCAGATAAGAAAAGAATGCGTCTGGATTCAAATTAACCATTGCACCTTAAAATCAGGTTTAGTGAAAGATGGGGTGCTATCCATTGCTATTATTGGAGCAGCTGCTGCATACTCTTAAGGTCTGTGAATAAGCATACAGTATTTTTAAAAAATATTTATTTATTTTTGAGAGAGAGGGAGAGACAGAATCAGAAGCAGGCTCCAGGCTTTGAGTTGTCAGCACAGAGCCCGACATGGGGCTCAAACTCATGAACCGCGAGACCGTGACCTGAGCCAAAGCCAGACACTTAACTGACTGAGCCATTCAGGCGTCCCAGGATGCAGTACTTTTAAAAACTAAAAGGGAGCAGGAAACACAAACATCTGAAGCATCACTCAACGAAAAAGCTTCAGAGAAGCATGGGGCAGTCAATTCACAATGTAAAGTGCTGACAACACAGAGGAAAACTAAACACTTACATCTGAGATGTTGAAATGCAATATATTTTAATCTGTCATGTGTTTAAAAATCTCCATTTGTTAGCACTACAACAAAATGAATATTTATAGCTAAGGATAACATCAACCACTGCTACTACTAGAAATCATTACCTCCTCAAATAGCATTCTGCTGACTCTACATCCCCACATGATAAAGTTGTCAGAACCCTAGGGAATTTGGAATGCCTGAGAAATGTACATACTCTGAACAGAAAGCATTCTGTGAAGGGCATCTTTTTAAAATTAATTTTTGGGGTGCCTGGGTGGCTCAGTCAGTTAAGGGTCCTACTTCAACTCAGGTCATGATCTCGCAGGTTCAGGAGTTCGAGCCCCACGTCAGGCTCTGTGCTGACAGCTCAGAGCCCAGAGCCTGCTTCAGATTCTGTGTCCCCCTCTCTCTCTGTCCCTTCCCTGCTCACCCTTTGTCTCTCTCAAAACTAAACGTTTTTTTTAATTTTTAAATTTTTTAATTAAACAGACATGCACACATTTAAAAAGTCAAATAGTGCAACGAGAGAACAGATGTCCCTTGCCCCCGCCCCTATTCTTCCCATCCCTGAGGCCACCTCTTTCAAGGCTTTTTGGCTATTTCTTCTGGCATTTTTCACTATATTCTACATAACAGGTCTATGCGTTCTTAAAATTTTTCCTTTGAGGAAAAAAAATTGACTTATTATAAACAATAATGGTTTAGCTCTGTGACATCTCTATCCCCAAGTTCCCATCATAATTTTTAGTTGAATCAATTGTTGTTTACGTTACACTATGGTTGTAAATAATATTCACAGTTGAGCCAAAGTATATCATGATTGCTCTTCCTTTTATGTATGACCTTGGCTTTCCTTAGTTAATAAGGAAATAACATTTTTGTATTTGTTTAGTTTCTATGTAATTACTGCTAATTCATCTGTAAACTGCTAAAAGTATAACTTTCCTAGCAATGTATTCGAATACATCAGGTAAATCTGTTTTAATTTCTTTCTTAGAAATATACCTTCTGTAGCCCTCCATCGGGTTACAATTTGGACTGCTTACTCTCTAGACCTGGTACACAACTATGGTCACAGTATTTCCCTTCAACATATCTTGGGAATTTCCCTTATCTCTCTTCCATACTGGATCCCATTTCCTTGATCTCACTTTTTCCTCTTAGTTTTTTTTAGTAGAGTGTTTCCTTCACTAGCTTCCAGAGAAGGAACTGGAAGCTATAGTTTTTTATTCTTTGCATTGTCAAAACATATCTTCATTTACCCATAATTAATAATTGAGTTTGGCTCAGTATACGATTCTAGACAGGGAACCAGGTTCTGTCAGAATTTTAACAGCTTTTCCTCATGGTCTTCTGGCTTCGGAGTGTTGCTTTTAAGAAGCCTGGCATCATCCTGATCTCCAATCCTTCACAGTCGCCTGTATTTCCCATCAGGAAGCTTATAGAAGCTTCTTTCTACATGTTCTGCAATTTTACAGTGTTGTGTCTTGGAGTTGGGTTGGGATTTTTTGTGGGGTTTTTGTTTTGGCTCTAATTGTATGAACTGGTAATTGCTGAGGATTTTAAATTTAGAGAGGCACATCCTTCCATTCCGGGGGGTTTTCTTACTTTGTCTTCTTTCTAGTCTCTTTCTTGTATGCCTATTATTTAGGTACCGGTCTTAGTAGACTAATTCTCTAATTTGTCTTTATTTTCTTTTTTCTCTTGCATTTTACATCTCTTGCATTTAGCTCTATTTCCTGAGAGATTTCCTCAATTTAATCTTCTAACACTCCTGTTAAAATTTTCATTCCCATGAGCTCTGCTCTGTTGCATGCCTTGTTTCTTTTCTTTTTCCCCTACGTCTTGTTCTTAGTTTTCATGAATGTAGTATCTTGTTTTCTCTCTGATGACATAAATAAAGCAGATATATGACATTGTTGTTGTTTTCTTCTGCTGTCTGCGTGGTCTCTGTATCCTCTGGGCTCTTTTTTGCTATCTGCTTTGGTCTCTGCCTTTCATGCCTGACACTCTCCTCAAATGACAGAGGATCACTGGTTTACATTTGTATCTGAGAGTAAGATACTAAAAACATGATCAGATGATCTGAATGAGCAGACTGGGGTACTTTATTCTAGGATGATTAGGCAGGAACTTGGCTATTTTGAGAATTCCTTTTTTCCTTCTATCTGATCAGTTTTGACAGAGAGGAATCCTCCAGTGTTCCGCTTTGGCAGTGTAAGATTGGCTTCCAGTGCTCCCAGGACAATGGGAAGAAAAGAGGGGGGAGGTCCTCACCTTTCAAAAAGAAGACATTTCAACTGAATCCCCTTTCGGATATGTAAAATTTTATACACACACACATACACATACATGATAATATTCACACACATACACATACAAGATAATATTCAAGCAATATCAACAAGTACTGCTTTTTGCTATTAAATAAAAAGTGCCAGTATTATTGTCTCATTAGTTATGACCTTACATTATTAAAGGTCATACCTAAATTGTGAATAAGAATTAGGTACTTCCTGTTGAACATAATTACTTTCATCCACATATCCCACTGCAAGTAGTCTAGAGGATTAATCGTAACAAAGCAGACTATATTATGAATCTTTATCTGGTATCAAATAATAACCAATAGTAAACGAAACTGAATTCTGAACATAGACAAATTAGGCACTTAACAGTGTCATAGTATTTCATTTATGCTTTTGCTTTCTTCTCCCACCCCATACTTTTGCTTTCTATCCACAACAGAATTGTCAACAATTCTGTAACTGTACACATTAAAAAGCCTGTGGAGTACAACAAAAATACTTTAATTAAAGTCAGATGCTTCACCTACTGAAAATGACTTCTACATCATTTCTAATCCTCTCCATTTGAAACAGTTAATAAGCAGCTGTTATATTAGTAATTGGCCAGCAATGCCCAGTTCGACCAGAAAACCTAGTTAGACAGTTTCTACTAAAGCAACAATCAGGCTAGTTATCTCCACAATCTTGTTCCACCCAATTTCTCATATTGTATTTACTTCTCAATGGAAGACAACTAAAGAATGACCTCTAGGGCCTACTCCTCCAGTTTATCTTCCTCGCCTCCTGGTCTCTATGCCATCATACAGCCTGCATTTCGTCCCACATAATGACAAAATATGGAGATCCCATTCTCCTTTAAGTATAAACCTAGCACTGTTAAATTTGTGTACTACAGCTTTGATTTTTGATAGATACTTTAAACATCATCCCCATTTATGTTCTATCACATTTCATGAAACATATGGATGTGTCCTTCAAAAGGCTCCTTCCAGATGATAACTTGGATATTAAAAATAACAAACATAACTCAAAACATTTTAAAATTTGGATGAAATATTTTTTCTAATAAAAAATAAAGTTTAGAGGGAAAAATTCTAACTCACTGCCAAACTTCTTATGCAGAGGTAGGAAAACACAACTTTTATTTAAGTAAGAGGCTGTTCTGCCCACAGATGTTCAATAAATGCTTTTTCGATCAATGCACAGCCCCTAAATGAGTATGAAGAAAAAGGCAACACAGGAACAATGAATACACATACAAGCTCATCTTCAGGAACAGACACACATAATCATTATATTAATTCGATTCTTAAAAGTATTGCACACCTACTATGTGCTAGGTACATATAACATAATATGGTACTGGTATATTCAGAGCTTGGATTCCAGAACCAACTTGACCACTAATTTACCCAATTGCAATCTTTCACAGGGTCTGTTTTCTCACTTCAAAAAATGAGAGATTAACTACAGGTTCTCAAAGGTTCCTTAAAATATCAAAATTCTATAGTTGTATAACTCTATTATATGAAATCTTTCTTCTCATTCTTCCACCTTCCATTATTAAGGAAATATAAACAATCTATATAGTCAGTGAATCTAGGTTAGTAATGTTTTCAATCAAATTTTTTAAGTGTCATTTACATGGGCTAGCAAAATAAAAATGATAAACCTGGTATGTGTTAAATGCTTTCAATATGCCAATCATGTGCTATTATGGTAAATGTGATTAACTTATGTAACCCTCACATGAACCCAAGAGACAGACCATTATCATACGTATTGCATAGATAAGAAAACTGAGGCTCAACTTGAATTCAAGCAGTAAATAAGTGAAGGAGACAGAGCTTAAACCTGACCTGACTCCAGAGCCTAAGCTCATAACCACTAACCAATACAAGTGTCTTACCACAAATCTCAGTCAGGGCAGACTGTGTGTTACACTGAAACAGGGGGCACTAAATGACATAAGGAATTTAGACTACGCAGAGTAAACAATCATATTTTGGGGCAGCAAAATGTGATAAAAATTGTGTTTAAGGCTATCCAATTAGCCACCTATAGGACAGATAAAACAAAAAAAGACTAAGAAATAAAATTTCTAGCTAAAATATATGGTAATAAGAATTATTTATCTATACATAAGGTAAGAAGAAAATACGATGGTCAACATAAGGACCAAGAAATAATGCAAACAAAAACTGCAGGTTGCATGCAATATTCTAACTACGAATATGTCTTTTAACAATTAGAACTTTGCATAATCATGAGAACAATCATCATTCACTTTTGTTGGTTTTTTTTTTAGGATTTTATTTTTAAGTAATCTCTGCACTCAACGTGGGGCTTGAACTCACAACCCCAAGTTCAAGAGTCGTATGCTCTTCCAACTGGACCAGCCAGGTGCATCCCATCATTCACTTTTCAATAAAATCTAGAATTTAAAAATAATAAGCGGGGCTTGAAGAAATTTTAATTCTATCAAATTATAAAAGATTGAGGATTTTTTTTCCAAACTCCCCTAACCAAAAACAAGCAAAAGACTGCATTTGCAATTGGAAGATACCATATCTCTTCTAAGTTTCAAACAAAGCAAGAAGCTATGAAAGAAATAATATACTCTATCTGAGAGAAAGTTAAGAAGACTAAAAGGAGGAAAAGTATGAACAAAACAAAATGTGAGGGAAAAAATGCATTCTATAACTAAACAAAATGTTTAAATCATAGCCTTCTGAGTCCCAGAAAAGACACTAAGGCAAAGCCCTAGAGGGAAATTATCAAGAGAACTATTTCGGAGTAACAGGTGTAACCTACTCAAGGTCACAGAACTAGCAAGTAATGGAACCCAACTCAAAAGTCAGACGCCAAAGTCCACACAATGCTGCAGAGTCCTGATATTGACACAATTTGATAATTTTAAAAGGATGTTCTTGGAAAAAGGAGAATCCTATTATAACATCAAATAAAATTTTAGAAATCGTCTTGTCCAACTCTCTGTTATATGAAGTTTTACTGTAATCTCTTTAAATGATGGTCTCCCAGCCTCTGCTCAAACTCTTCTAAGACTTCACAATCTAATCTTAAAGCGATCTACCTTACACAAAAGCTCTATGAATCAAAACTTTCCTCTAACTCCACCCAATGGTTCTAAAATTCTGTCCTATTGGTGTTCCACTGAGTTTATTCTTTAAACACGTTGAGACGGCTCTTTTCCTTCAACTGGCTTGGTTTCTAGACCCCTTCCTATCCTGATCACTGTTCTCTGGAGCACTTAAGCAGTCCAGTGTTCCTGTGTACCCTCTGAAGTGATAGAAACTATCCAGATTAATTAACTGGCAGTGTTACTACCTCTCTTATTTTGAACACAGTATTTCTACCAAAGTAACCTAATAAGGCATTTGCTTTGTAGGCTGACTGCTTTGTTTTATCTGGGCAAAGGGAAGGATGTGGTGTTATGTTTTTGTTTCGGCAGTGAGGGGGACTTGCATCCACATCAAATTGTTGTTTCATACTAAGCTTGAAATTAACTAACATCTTTATTTAATTTTTTTCATATAAACTGTTTTTAGGTTAAACCTTTTTATGCTTTAATACAAAATTTTTAAATTTAAAACTAGAACTTTATATCGGGTGCTATTAAACTTCATTTTTTTTCCAGTTCATCATTCCAGCTTTTCAAAACCCTTCTGAGGAAATGCATTCTTCACTCTCTATTGCAGCACATACGTGGCATTAAAAATTGTTGATTTTCTGGTCTATGTGCTGCCCTAAACTTTCAAGGACAAGCACTTCTCTCCATATCACCTAGGCTAAGCATAGCACATGACACTTGGTAAGTGCCCAGGAGATGATGCTGAACTAACTCCCTTTGATTCTGTCATCTAACATATTCTTCCCAGTGCCACCTACAAAATCAGAGTTTTGCCTCTTAAATATTCATACAGGTCATCCTTAAAACCTGGGATATAGTAGGATCAAGTACAGAGCCCTGTGGCACATCCTAAGAGAGTCCCCTTCAGGTAACAATAAGGTTACAAACAACATTGCTCAACTGCTTAGGATGCAGATGACTTTCTCCCCAGGATTCCCCAAACTTAAGGTTATTATTCAATACACCCTGTCCTTAATTATTTAAGGTTATCATAGTTCAGTCTTGATTTACAGACTTTGCTTTTCAGAGAAAAATAAGATTAGAAAAGGATGTACACAAATGTCCTAAAAGCCTGGGAATGAGGCATCTGGTTGACTCAGAAGAGGATGCAGCTCTTGATCTTGGGGTCATGAGTTCAAGCCCCAAGTTAGGGGAGTTAGGGGTAGATATTACTTAAATAAACAAAGAAATAAACCATAACTAACTTTAAAAAAATAAAAAATGAAAGCCCTAGTAATGATTTCTCAAAAACTATAGTAAAATATTAAAAAGAAATATGGGGGTGCCTGGGTGGCTCTGTCAGTTGAATGTCCAACTTTGGCTCAGGTCACTACCTCAAGGTTCAGGAGTTCAAGTCCCACATCAGGCTTGCTGCTGTCAGCACAGAGCCTGCTTCAGATCCTCTGTCCCCCTCTCTCTGCCCCTCCCCGCTTGTACTCTCTCAAAAATCAATAAAAAAACATTTAAAAAAAGAAAAAGAAAAAATATGTTGCAGAAGAATGTTGTTCAGGTCTCACAATCATAGCCTGCCTAAATATTTTTAAAAATCCCATCAGGGGTGCCTGTCTGGCTCACTCAGTGACGTGTGCAACTCTGGATCTCTGAGTTGTAAGTTCGAGCCCCAACATTGGGTATAAAGACTACTTAAAAATAAAATCTTTTATAAAAATCCCATCAGAAACCTATAACAACCCTTCCTTTTCTACACAAAACACTTTCATCTGATCATTTCACTGGTTATAGATAAGAGAAACAACTTCACAATAAGATTAAAAATAAAATTGCTACCTATTGCAAAACTTACAGAGATCATTCTTCAGAACAGATTATGGTTAATATTTACGTGCAGAAGTTTTATAGCAGTGAAATCAAATTTAAGAAACTGCTCATATTCTCTTTTGAGAAATTCCATTAATGTACATAAAAATATATTTCAAGGTGAGAATCATGAAAAAACACTACACACTTTTACTGAAATTTATGGAGAAGAGGGAAGACGAACTACTCCTAAACCTTTGATGTCAAAAACTTTAACAGTATCCATTTTAACATATCCAGAATACTAACAACAACAATAAAATGTTAAAGTTACTGACAAGGAAGGAGTAATTTTTTTTAAAGTACAAAAATAGGAGGAAAAATGTTTAACTGGTATGTCTAAAAGACAACTTATAAACTAGCCAACAAAAGAAATAACTATAGTTATGCTGAAAGAGTTCTGCTGCCATAACAAGTGAAATAAAATGTGTTTGTCATAATCAAAAAGAACGATCAGGAGAAGTGCATTCTTTAAACACGCGACTAATCAAGTTCCAGAACCTTTCTCCAAATACTGAAAAAGCAACCCCCATTCTTAAAAGTACAAGTTCAATTCTTTACTTCCTCAATCTAGAAGACATCATTTTCCACTTGAGGATCAAAAACGTACCAATACTTTGAGACAGAGAAGAAACAATACCTATCAGTATATCCCAAGTCTAAAATGATAAAAAGAAAGAAACGAATACAAGCTAACGCCTAATTTGGAAGAAATAACATGGAAAAGGCCTTTTACTAAATCAGTAGTCAATCCTCAAATTTCCGCTAATAACAAAACTGGAGTATTTTTCAGGAAAATGTAATTAAGGTTATATTTTTTTATACTTCAAAATTTACTTGTTTTAATATAGTTAGCAGCCTAGACATCACCAAACTCCCAAAATAAAACCTGTAGCTAAGATGCAGTCTGACTGAGCTTCACATTAAAATTTAAGGGGCGCCTGGGCAGCTCAATCATTTAAGCATCCAACTCCTGATTTTGGCTTGGGTCATGAGCTCAAACCCTGTGTGGGGCTCCAGGCTGGGTATGGAACCTGCTTAATATCCTCTCTCTACCCCTCCCCTGCTCATAAACCTTTTTTATTTAAAAAAAATGTTTTTAAAGAGCTTTAATTTAAATAACAGGATACTCTAAATCAGCTTTTCCAAATTAAGCTTATAGTATTAATAGATATTCAGAGAAATAGAGTTCTATGGCAAAACAAGTTCAAGGAATTCAAGATTCTGTAATTCTCCACCGGGCCCTCCCTTCTCAAGTCATACGTGAACACATTAGAGGCCGTCCTAAGAAGGCCAGCAGAAATGTTAACGTTGCATCTAACATTCTGCAAATGTACTTATCCACAAAGCCTTCTTTATTATTCTATCTTAATCTATTATCATCTCATTTCTTAGCACTTCACAAGAGAAAATTCTAGAACAAATTACAAGATCTTCAAATTTTCCAAGAGTTCTCTTTTATGCCTGTTATTCTAACAAAACTATTAACAGCATCCCCTTCTACTCTTAAAAGTGCCCCAGTATGGATGATAAATTATAGTCTTGATAGAATTAATACTCTAAAACTAAACATGAATTATAAACCATGGGAACTACCTTTACCAAATGTCAAATCAACATGGCCATGTTACTACATGCAGTTAAAACGTTATGGAGAAAATGACTGATCGCTAATCCTTCTCTCAAACTTGTTAAGGAATTCTGTGCTTGCAATCTTACATATATTTTCAAAATACTCTGGACTAATGAACGCTTGCTAGTTGAGCTCACAAACCAAACATATTTAGACAGCAAAAGATATCTTCGACTGCACAGTTTTAAAGAGTTCATTATATCAAATTCTAAGGAAAGAAAAATCCTTTTCTTATATTTTTTATTTTTTATGAATAATTTATTGTCAAATTGGCTTACATACAACACCCAGTGCTCATCCCAACAAGTGCCCTTCTCAGTGCCCATCACCCATTTTCCCTCTCTCCCACCCCCGCATCCACCCTGAGTTTGTTCTCTGTATTTGTCTCTTGTGGTTTGCTTCCCTCCCTCTCTGTTTGTATGTTTTCTTTTCCCCTTCCCTTACCCCATGGTCTTCTGTTCAGTTTCTCAAGATCCACATGAGTGAAAACATATGGTATCTGTCCTTCTCTGCCTGACTTATTTCACTCAGCATAATACCTTCCAGTTCCATCCACACTGCTGCAAATGGCATGATTTCATTCTTTCTCATTGCCAAGTAGTATTCCATTGACTATATAAACCACATCTTCTTTATCCATTCATCAGATGGACATTTAGGCTCTTTCCATAATTTGGCTATTGTTGAAAGTGCTGCTATAAGTTATCTGCTTTGAGAGAGAGTGAGAGAGAGAGAAAGCAGGGGAGAGGCAGAGAGAGGGGGAGAGAGAGAATCCCAAGCAGGCTCCCTGCTGTCGACACAGAGCCCGATGCGGGGTTGGATCCCACCAACTGTAAGATCTTGACCTGAGCCAAGATCAAAGAGTCAGACACTTAAGCGACTGACCCACCCAAGCAGGAAAAGAAAACTCCTTTCTTTCTCCAGGAAAGAAAAACTCCTAAAAACATTAAAGCAGTCCATAAAAGAGGTTTAAAGTTTTAAAAGATATTTAAAAAAAAAAAAAAAAAAAACTATTCCAGCTCTTAACTTTGAGAATTCCTCCGTATTCTTGACTCTATTTTCACTCAGGCCAGTCTTCCTGGGTGACCTCATCCATCTCATGACTTTAAAATGCCATCTCTAAGTCAGTAATTTCCAGATCCATTCTGCTAAACACCTATATGTCCCACAAGTACTCAACATGTCCATACCTAATACATCAAGTTTCTCGTAAACCTTCCATCCACTACCCAGCTGTCCAAGCCAGAAACTCCTCCAACACCTTCTCTTTCACTCATGTCTATTTACCAAGTCATGTCAATCCTACCACCTTAAAATGTCTAAGTCCCTATTACCACTTTAACTCGCACTACCATGATCTCTTCCTAGATGTCTGCAAAAGACTCAGTTGTTCTCCCTATCTCCAATATATTCCCCTCCAAGTCATTCTCCACACTGGTGATCTTTCTAAAATATGTCTGATCAGGTCATTCTCATGCTTAAACCTTGCAATGATTACCCACTGCACTCGAGATGGAGGCCACACTCCCTAGCATGGCCTAAGATATACGTGATCCAGTCTCGGCTTAACTAACCCCCTTAAACCAGCTCTCCATCATCCAGGATTTGTATATACGTGCTCTTCTTTCAGCAAGCAATTCTTTCCCCTCTCCAACCTTTTCCTAGCTAACTTCAACTCATTCAGCTGTCAAATTAGAAATCATTACCTTTGAGATACTTTCTTCAGGCCACCCTCGACATTAGTAAATTTACCTTCTTATGTGCTCCACAGTTTAACCCGACAGCCTTTATACTGTATATAGAGAAATCTTGTTTACTTGTCTATTCTCTATCAAACTATAAGCTGTCTCTACAGACTGTGTCTTGGTCCTTGTCAATAAAGATATGAGTAATGATAGTCTGGCATCTGCTTTCAGTATTATGAACCATTTTGGTAATGCAATCTTATTAGAATTATACGTATTATCTCCCCTAAAATAAAGACATTGTATAATTCTGCCCAATGCCTAGTCAACATGTTACTGGTATCCAAACAATACATTACTTAGTTTGGACAGTTAAAGAATATTGGTCTTAGTCCTACAAAGAATGAGAAGTTATAAAAACCATTCAAATTGTTGGGGCACCTGGGTGGCTCAGTTGGTTAAGCATCAGACGTCAGCTAAGGTCATGATCTCACAGTCCTTGAGTCTGAGCCCCCCATCGGGCTCCCTGCTGTCAGTGCAGAGCCTGCTTTGGATCCTCTGTCTTCCTTTCTCTCAGCCTTCCCCTGCTCACTCATGCTCTCTCTCAAAAATAAACATTAAAAAAAATGTTCAAATTGCAGGAAATAGAGGGGGTGGGGAAGAGACTGGCATATAATCAAGAAGTCAATCTGACTGAAGAGTAAGTGAATTGAAAAGGGAAATTAAGATATGAGTCCAATTTAGAGGCTGTTGATTAACACCGACATGATACTATGAAAGCAAAATGATAAGGGTGGTAGTTGGGAAAGAAAGAAAGGCATAACATCAAGAAAGATGTGACAAGACCTGGATGTGAAGGGATTCTGCAGGTCAGAGGTTCAGAAACAGGGAAGCTTGCCCTGAGCACCCAGACTAGGTCAGGTCTTCTTGTCCCATACAGAATTCTGTCCTTTTCCTTTATAGAACTTAGTACACTTTCAAACTCCTAATTTCAATGTGAAAACTTCTGACAGCAATCTGCCCTCCAACTTCCCAGAATCTGCATTACTCTCTTATGTCTATCTCCACACATGAATCTACTGGGTGTTCCATAAAACATACCTCAGTGTTTTCTCTCATTACCTTTGTTCATGCTGTTCCCTCTGCTGGAAATAACCTCCCTGTGATCAGCAACTGTCAAAAGCCTTCTAAGGCCCAGTTTGAAATAAGCTTAGGGAGAAGTGACCTCTTCCTCTTATGAATACATCGTTAACTATTCATACGGTTACTCTTTTATGTTGCTTTCCATTATAGCTGTTCTAGACATTTCTCTCCCCCACATGAATGAGGCAAACTCCTTGAGGTCACGTATGGGGTGGAGGGAGCAGAGGTAGGTGTGGAGAGGCTGAATAGAAGGGAATTCTAAGCACAAAAACAGCATAAGAGAAAGCATCAGAGAACCAATGAAAATAAGTCTAAGAAATATGCACTCCCAGGACACCTGAGTGGCTCAGTCAGTTAAGTGTCCAACTCTTGATTTCGGCTCAGGTCATGACCTCATGGTTCGTGAGATCAAGCCCCATGTCAGACTCTGTGTTGACAGCATGGAGCCTGCCTGGGATTCTTTCTTTCCCTATCTCTCTCTGCCCCTCCCTTGAGCGCACTCACTCTCAAAATAAATAAACAAACTGGAAAAAAAAAAAAAAAAGAAATATTCACTCCCTCTCCCAAAGGATTTTTTTTTAATGTTCATTTATTTTTGGAGAGACAGAGTTTGAGTGGTTGAGGGGCAGAGAGAGAGGGAGACGCAGAATTTGAAAGAGGCTCCAGGCTCTGAGCTGTCAGCACAAAGCCCAACTCGAACTCATGAGCCATGAGATTATGACCTGAGCTGAAGTTGGACACCTAACAGACTCAGCCACCCAGGCGCCCCTCCCAAAGGATTCTTATACTGGGTTCTACAGACTCCTACAGATCTCTTCCCTTCTAATCCTTATACTACTTACTGGTGATAATACTTCCAGAAAATCACCACCCAAAAGAAATATAATGTAAGCTCCAAATTCAAGCTATATACATATTTTAAATTTTCTGCAAACTATATTTTTAAGAAGTAAAACAGGTGAAATTAATATTTTAC
The DNA here is from genome assembly GCA_030068075.1 of Paguma larvata. Lineage (NCBI taxonomy): Eukaryota > Metazoa > Chordata > Mammalia > Carnivora > Viverridae > Paguma > Paguma larvata. The sequence continues at coordinate 106,088,389 of CM057827.1, read as the reverse complement.
TTAACCCCAAATAAAAATATTATCATTCCAACATTCCAACAATTAATTTTAATTAACTTAAAAATATTACTGGGATATTTTCCATCCCCCTTTTCACACTATGTCTTCAAAATCCATTATATATTTGCACCTCCAGCACACCACAGTTCGGATCAGCCACATTTCAAATGCTCAATAGCCACATATGACTAGTGGCTACAGTTATGGACAGTGTAGCTCACATATATCCCTGTCATTCACTGAAGGTTTTAGCACCTGCCTCAACTACCCAGACTCCAATCCAATACCTCAGCTGTATTTCTTAACTTTCTCTATCATTACTCTCCACCCTCTTGGACCTTTCTACTAGAACTTATACCACCTCCAAAATCACTAATTCAAACACTAAATCCTCCAACTACCACCTCCTTTTCTTACTTACTTACTAAGTACCCCCAATGCAACAATTCAACATTATAAATAGCTTCGATTCACTGATGTTACCACTGTCTATCCTAATCCACTCTCTTCAGGTCCAACTTAGAAAGATCCCACTGATCCATCATTGAATTTTCCTTTGCAAAATTTCCTTCCCCCTCTATGCCTGGCACACTCAACTGGCTCCAACTTTACAGCGCAGGCAGACGTGCAGGAAGAATGCATGCACACAGGCAGACAGACGCTACTACACTTCCGTATCACCAACCGCGATGGGCACAGTTAGCCCACTAAATTTCCCAGGAGGCCAGCGATCGAACTTCCCGTGACAATTACGTCAATCTTTTCCTTTTTCCTCCATATCTCCTTCCTCCAAAATAAAAAACCAGCATTTTTTTTGCTCATTATAAAAACATGTATTATTTATAAAAATTCAGATAGAAAAAGGTGCGAGAGTACTAGGCTATTTTTCATGTACTTAAATGGAATACTAGAATATAAGTTTCACAAGGGCCAAGACTCAATCTGTTTCACTCCCAAATGACTACTGAGCATCTAACACCGTATCTGGTACATAAATCAGCCCTCATTTTTAGTGATGGAATGAGCCCCCTTGCCTTAAGCAACTGAGATATGAAAGGCCAACTTGAAGCAGAGAAAAGGAAAGGGGGGGGGGCAGTACTTGTTTTCAAGTTTAGCACAGACTACATATAGCCCAGGAAAGGAATAATTAGGTTTACTTTACATAAAACTTTTAAAAATGAATCAAACAAAATATTGGAAAAAAAATATATGATATGTAACACAGACTTTAATGGTTTATACTTCCAGCAACCAAAAAGCTAGACTCTTCTCACGACTTCAACTCAACTTTCTTATGGATTACAGCATGGACACAAATAAATCTAAGCACTGTCCAGGACTTAACCAAGTGTCGGTCACTGTGGCAATTAAGTCCCTTTGTCTTCCCCAAACACCTTTAGGCATAATTGCTAGATTCTATGGGCATATACATTTACCCCAGCTCCCCATGTTTTCAAAATGAGGTCTCCAAAACTTCCCTCTCCGCCTCTACCTACGGAATCCTCCTCTTCAAAGAACGCTGTATGACATTTGGAAATGTACAAGACTATGATATAATTAGATGGTTTCATCAGAAGCAACAACTTAAAAACAACCTTACAAGTAAATAATATACATAACAATATTTCACCACCACTTTTTTTTTAAGCAATCTATTAATACGAATTACCTAAAAGGACCTAGGGAGAAGACAGGATGAGGGTATACCAAAAAAAGTCACAATGTTTTGGAATATTCTATTAAGTTTGATGTTTTATTAGTCCTCTATAAGTTATACATTCCTCTACAAAATTATGCATATTATTTTGTATATACATTTTTTAAAGCAACCAATCTTTCTCTCGGGGAAGAACACAATTTCTATTATCACTCAGAAATCTTAATTCGACATTGGCAACTATTTAAGAATGGTTAGCATGTATTAATATGGTTCATACTATGAGCTTCACAGAGTTTACAATGTCAGCCAGTTAGACACAAACTGACCATACTCGAACACCTATCATATTCCCTCCCTAAGAAGAAACAAAATGACAGTAAAGGAAGAAAAAAGAAAAATTAAGTCAGGAGCACAGAGCAAAAGACAATATTCAACTGGTTTAAAACAAAACTAACAAACAAAAAAGTAAAAGCACAGATCCAGTCTCCTGACAAGAGAAAATAGAAAATGAAAGGGAGAAAATTACTAAAGAAGTCATATAAAACAATTTCCTGGAAGTGAAGGACATATGTCTCCAGACTGTGCCACCAAGCACCTCAGTACAATGACTGAAAAACACCCATCCAAGGCATTTCATGACGAAGTTTGAGCACACCAGGAATAAAGATCCTAAAACCTCCAGAGAGGTCACATGTAAAGGTTCGAAAGTGAAATGGTACTCTGTACCATGTACAGTGTGGAAATAACCTTTATTTTATGTTACAGAAGGCTAGGATATACAACAGAAAATGTCTGTTCTAACTGTTCAAAGTTCTACCACACTTCAAATTGTCTAGTTCCATTCAAGAGACAAAACTAGCCTTTAGAGGAAATTTTCTGAAAAGCTAAGATTTGTCAAAGATTTAACAGTAAACTAACTTTCAATAAGATCATTAAAGTTCAATGTTAACTTTACTTAAAGTCCTTTGCTACTAATAGATTTTGGTTAATTTGGCTTGGCAAAATACTAAAATGAATGATCCTTTTTTTTTTTTTTTGAGGGGGAGAGAGAAAAAGCATATGTGCGCAACTGGGGAGGGGCAGAGAAAGAGAGAGAGGGAAGGAGAGGGGGAGGGAGAGGGGGCGGGAGAGAGGGGGAGGGAAAGGGGGAGGGGGAGAAAGAGAGAGGGAGGGGAGGGAGGGGGAGGGGGAGAGGGAAGGGGAGAGGGAGGGGGAGGGGGAGGGGGAGGGGGAGGGGAGGGGAGGGGGAGAGGGAGGGGACGGGGGAGGGGGAGGGAGAGAGAGGGAGAGAATCCTAAGCAGGCTCCACGCCCAGCACAGAGCCTGACACAGGGATCAGTCTCACGACAGTGAGATCATTGACCTGAGCCAAAATCAAGAGTCAATACTTAACCAACTGAGCCACCCAGGCACCCTGAATGATCCTTTTTTGAAACCATGGGGCAGGCAGGAAGGGAGGTAGGCAGGGGGCAGGCAGCTGGTGAGGTGGGATACAACAATCTCAGAACAAAAGACTATATATAGTAAGTTTTCCAAAACAGTTAAATTATGGTAACTAATTTTTTTTACTCATCTATAGTATTCTTATGTGAGAGTTAAGGAGAAACAATCCTAAATACAGTAACTCAAAAATGTAAAGATTCAAAGTTAAGTAAAACGGACATATCAACCATGCATGGCTCTATTACTGGCCTTAAACAGATAATTATGATGCAAGATAATATGTATCCACCTCTCCAATAGACCGAATTCTTTTCCATCAGTAATTGTTCTAATTATTTCTGTATAATGATGACTAGCACAATACTGGGCACAAAGAATACACTCAAATATTTAATTAACAAATAAATAACTATCTAAAAAGGCCTAACTGTATATAGGAAGTAAAATAAGTTCTCTTCAAAACCCATGTTTTTAATGAGCTATGTATGACTGTAAAAGGGAAAACATTAAAAGATCAAGTAATTTTTAAATCAAGCAAAAAAAATTATGTTTGTATTCATAAGATATCTCTTCAATCAAATACCCTAAACCAGGGCGCCTGGCTGGTTCAGTCAGTAGAGCACGCAACTCTTGATCTCAGGATTGTAAGTCTGAGTCCCACATTGGGTATAGAGATTACTTAAAAATAAAATCTTTTTAAAAACCAATACCCTAAACCCATAGCTAATTAATAAGAGCTTAACTATGTGCACTTCACATCAAAATCACTTTTTCCCTTGATTAACTTTAAGTTCAAAATTACTTTCAATGGAGGACAAAGGCCCTGAATCCCAACAGCATTCACCGCACCCTCACCACCCCCACCCCCACCATACAAACACAAACATCACCCTCAGAACCCAGTCCTTCAGATTATGCACTTATGATGACAAGACATCTGAACATCAAAAATGAGCCACTTTTACTAAAGCTGAAGAAAAACTGTAATACGCTCGCACAATAAAATGTTCAGGATCACCCTCCACGCTCAACAGAATCACCTGTTAAGATCAGCAGATTCCAGAAAATATCTCAGTACAGTATGAAGTGTTTACCTACAAGCAAATAAGTTCTAAACAATTATCAACCAACCCATAAAGTAGCAAAGTTGAACTTACTCGTCCAAACTATTCAAGAGTTACAGCACGCTTTTATATGCGAATGCTGCTGCTAATTACAAATGAGTGTTATCTGATATCTTTTCTGTTGGGCACAGGAGGGTTGCCACTTGGAAAAACGTTGGGGCTCCCGCGTGGCTCAGTCAGTTAAGCATCTGACTTTGGCTCAGATCATGATCTCGTGGTTCTGTGGGTTTAAGCCCCACATCGGGCTCTCTGCTGTCAGCCTGGAGCCTGCTTTGGATCCTCTGTCTCCCTCTTTGCCTGCTCACACATGCACACTTGCTTTTGGTTTCTCTCTCAAAACTAAATAAACAAATTTTAATTATAAATTTTTTTAAACCAGTCTGGAATTAAGGGTTATTAACTTTAACTGTTCCCGCCTTCTGATTAGTCTAAACTATACCTGGGATTACTATTTAAATTTAGGAGTGAAAAATAATGGCAATCCTAAAATTCATGTTCTTTTTCCTTATTAGTATTCAATTACACAAAGAATAGCATACTTAAAAAAAAAATCTTTCACCTTTAAGATGTCACCTGATTTTGAAATCACAGATTGCAATAACTTTTGCACAAAAATCTTCACTTTCCAGGGACAGCTGGGTGTTTCAGTCGGCTAAACATCTGACTTCCGCTCAGGTCATGATCTCACAGTTCGTGAGTTCGAACCCCACGTTGGACTCTGTGCTGACAGCTCAGAGCCTGGAGCCTGCTTCGAAATCTGTGTCGCCTTCCCTGTCTCTCTCTCTCTCCCTCTCTCTGTCTCTCTGCCCCTCCCCTGTTCGCACTCTGCCTCTCTCTGCCTCATAAATAAACAAACACTAAAAGAATTTTTTTTTCAATCTTCGTCTTTCAGTCTTACCTTGACACCCTAAAGACGCTTGAGAAATACAGAGGCTGAAGCTTTTCAAACACAACTCTAAGAAGGTAGAAAGAAGCTAGAAAAGTATTCAGAGTTTTATAATCTCTAGGTTCCACTTCAATCCCACAAGAGGGAAAGGAAGAAAATGAAATAGGCTGAATGCAAACCCATCATCTCGGATATCTGGTAAGAGCTATGAAGATCTGCCGAAGAGGAAATGACTGGCTAAAATAGGTTAGGGGACATCTGTATGGATTTTTCATTTATCCAAGCCATTTCTATCCTCTACAACAGAAAAAAGCCAATCAAGAGTTGAGACATAACCTTTAGAAAATAAAAAGTTACACAATTCCCTTACCATTACTGATTTAAAACACTTGAGAGCAGAGTCATTCAATGCATTAGTCTTTTTACTACAGAAATGCAGGATACAATTCAACAGTTTCTGCTTACAAACTTGCCTTGTAAATGGGATCACTAGTATCCATAAACAAGCTATCTTTTCTTTTAAATAATAAATACCATGGGTGAGAAGGTGAAAGGGATAGTCTCATTTTAAGCTATCGACTCTTGTACTGTGAATCTTATACAGTGTTCAGGTTCTCTAAGATTTTGCTCTCTGGACTCTTTTACAGTCTAGAAAATGGAGGATCCCCAAAGTCTTTATTGATTAAATCCATCCATATATACTGTATTAGAAATCAAAACAAAATTTTTAAGAATTTATCATTAAAAATAATAAATTCACAGGGTGCCTGGGTGGCTCAGTAGATTAAGCATCCAACTTAGGCTCACGTCAAGATTTCACGGTCCGTGAGTTCGAGCCTGGGGTTGGGCTCTGTGCTGACAGCTCGGAGCCTGGAGCCTGCTTCCGATTCTGTGTCTCACTCTCTGCCCCTCCCCTGCTCATTCTCTATCTCTCTCTGTCTCTCAAAAATGTTAATAAATAAATGTTAAAATAATAATAATAATTTCACTATTTACTAACATAAATCACATATAAATTTTAAGAACTATATTCCAAGTCAAAAATATATAAGCAAGAAAACTGTCATTTTACATTTTTGCAAACCTCTTTAATGTCTGGCTTAATAAAGACAGACTGATTCTCATATCCGCTTTTGCATTTAATCTGCTGCATGAGGTTGTTTTGACTGAAGTACACGAAGAAAATTCAGCCTCACATAGGTATGTAGTTAGAAAAAGACAATTTTTCAATAGCCTTTTTAACTATGGATATTCTTTGATTCTTCACCAAAACTCAGCAAGTGGCAGTTTCTTAAAGGCTGTTGCAATATGGAAACTGAAACCAGATCAGTGAATACTTCCTACTCTGATTTACCGAAATCCATTGGTCTACCTTCCATTTCCAATGGATCTTTTCACCCATGCGTGATTTTGTAATACCACGCATTATTTAGAAAGCATGGCTTCACTGAGTTACGCAGCTCTCCCAAACGTGGACACTATCACTACACAACCTCAATATATCACATTCGTTAGTACCACCACTGATCTTATCAAAAAGTACTGGGAACCTGTCAAACTTGTATTTGTAGCAAATGTAAGTCCCCCAAAATTCCATTTTCACTGGAAAGCTTGAATTTTATCATCAGCAACAAATACTGTCAAGTTGTTTGTCTCATAGAGAAAATGTCTGCTGAATATCCACATCTGTAAAACCATACTTTGCCAGCCATTTTTTCAAGTAAAAATGGTATTCCGTTAAAGCAGCTGGCTCAGCCCGTAACTCAAACAACTGCACAAGGTCTTTTCTTTGAGTTAACCGTCGGGTTTGGTGCTCAGTAAAAGTGCTTTTACAGGTGCTTTCCATTTCATCAAACATGTATTCTAAAATGTACTTAAGGGGCGCCTGGGTGGCTCAGTCGGTTGAGCGTCCGACTTCGGCTCAGGTCATGATCTCACAGTCTGTGAGTTCAAGCCCCGCGTCGGGCTCTGTGCTAACAGCTCAGAGCCTGGAGCCTGCTTCACATTCTGTGTCTCCCTCTCTCTCTGCCCCTCCCCCACTCATGCTCGGTCTCTTGCTGTCTCAAAAATAAATAAACATTAAAAAAATAAATAAATAAATAAAATGTACTTAAGGAATGAGACATAATCAAATCAATACATTTGGGGTGGGAGTTATTTAGGACACTAAGTGTAACCGGCATTTATCTTTTAATTCCAAATGCAAGGTGATGTACTAAACTAGTACAGTTTAGTGCCACTGCCTTAATTCATGCTAAGACACCAGCAGTTTTACCTACCACTGATTTTGCAAACACCTTACTACTATTAGAGAAATTGTTTTGACCTGGAGGACCCCCAGAAAGAGCCCAGTGAGCCACCAAAGGTCTAAAAAATAGACTCTAAGAACCACTGTAATAGCTAATTTATTACTTATATGATTTTAAGAAAAGACGATTTTAAGTAAATATTCCGTTATAATGAGAATATTTTAAAATATACACGTATTCATAGAGATATACCCAAATCACTGATAGCCTGGTACCTCACGGTGGTACTCCAACACAGTGGAAACTCAAATATAATGAATGACAATGTGGTAGATACTTCTTGAATAAATAAAATAACAAATGATTGCCAAGTACCTACCATAAGCTAGGCTATAAGCTAGGTGCCTCTATATTCCCATTCTTGGGTAACTTACAGAACCCTAGAGACTAGAATGATGATTTTAATGTATGAGAAAAACGTTTATCCTGAATTCAGATCTTTTTTTAAGATTAGACCTACATGCCTGCAAGAAACAGTCTTAAAATTCACCATAAAGTACAAGATAGCATGTTAAATTCTATTTTAAGCTCTATGCCATGAAGCTAAAAACAGGCTTGCTCACATTCAGAAACCCAAATACAAAATGAACTGCTTTGGCTGTGCACTGCCAGAATCCCATAAAGAGCTTACATTCCATTTCTCCTCAAGCCAAACAACCCTTACCTGTTTTAGTTTTTATTCCTATTTTTCAGTGCAACTCCAAAGCTAATACCACAGATGTTACATTAAATATGGCAATTATTAAAAAGCAACAATATAACAAAACCATCAAAACAAGTTAAGAACTTTTAGACATAGACGTTGATAAATTCAAGAGGTAAACCTCTATAAACATACATACGAAATATGTGCGCTCTTAAAAAGAATGAGACCATCTCATTTTGGGATATGGCATGGAAAGATCTTCAATAAATATTTTTAAGAAAAAAAAGAGCAAGTCAAAGTATAGTAGGTATAGTATCATCCCATTTATGTTTTTAGAAAATATATTTTTGGAAAATCTATTTATATTTTTCTAAAATGTATATTTTAGAAAATCTATTTATTCTTTTAGTAATACTATGCTCCTTCTCTGTGCCTACTCTGTTCTGAATCTAGACATACGAACATATAAAAAATTACAAATATTACACAGGCACACACACATGCCCGAGAAAAATGAATAGGCCGGACACAGAAGACTGTATATGATTTCATTTATATGAAATGTCCCAAATAGGCTAATCTGCTGTCTGTCTCTGTAGATTTGCCTATTTGGGACATTTCATATAAATTTACAGAGACAGAAAATCTACAGAGACAAAAAGATTAGCAGTGCCTCAGGGTGGAACAAGTTGTGGGCAATGGGGGAAATGCTGAAAGGTGTGGGATTTCTTTTGGGGATAAGAGAGAGATTTTAAGACTGATTATGTTCATGGTTGCACAACTTTGTAATGCATTAAAAACCATTTAATTGTGCACCTTAAACAGAGGAACTATACAGTCTGTGAATTATATCTCAAAAACGCTGTTATGCTCCCCACTCCCAAAAACGAATAGATACCAAAGTGATTGCTTCTGGGGAGAGAGGAGAGTTTGAAGATAATCAAGTCCTTTAAAACTGTACTCTATTTACTTCTACCATTACAATAAGAAATGTATTCACTTATTGCCTATATAAGTTAAAGGAATATAAAAAGAAAACTGAAACAGTCTCAAAAATTATTCTAGATATGTTATTCAAGTTCATCTACAAATCAGCCATGAAAAAATGTAAAGATGTGAATATTTACAATTTAGACCATCATACAGACACGTGCGTCAGCCCCCTTACTAACAGAAACCAATCTGGAACATAATTTGTTCATTTCACAAATACATCTTAAGCACCTACTGTGTCCACAGGGTAGGGATTGGGGGAAATGAAGTGATGTACAAAGTACAACATTAGTCAACAAAAAGAAACAAACAGCTCCGGCTTTAAGTTAAGGACTTTTGCCATAGAGTGCAGGAGACAAAACACACACAGAGTGGACTGGGATCAGACTATAGAAAATTCTGAATACCTGAGAGCTAAAACTTTATCCTGTTTTCGATGGAAAGCCATTGGAGTGACAAGATGAAAAGAATGTTTTGGGAAAATTAACCTGGCAACCAAAGGGGGGGGGGACTGAAAGAAAGCAAACAGCAGGAAAGGTAAGAGGAGATGAAGTTTTAAAAAAACAGGAACATTTGCTGGGTTGCCTAGGTGGCTCAGTAGGTTGATCAACTGACTGGGGCTCAGGTCATGATCTCCTGGCTTTAGTCTGAGCCCCGCATCAGGCTCACTGCTGTGGGCGCAGAGCCCCGGTTTGAGATCCTCTGTCCCCATGTCTCTCTCTGCTCCTCCCTCACTAGCACTCTCTCTCTCAAAAATAAGATAAACGTTAAAAAAAAAGGAACATTTCCAACAATTCTGTGAGAAGTTATTGACATTTCAGTTACCAGTTGGTGTCCAAAGGGCTTAGATGTATTTTGTTTGCTTGATCTAAGGTGAAACAGAAAAGGAAAAAAGGTAGTTTCTTCATTTTGCTAAGTTTTGGATATTCATTACAAGAATGAAGTTTTACTAGAAAATTCTGAAGGGACGGGGCAGGGGGCAGGTTATCATTTCATGTGATACCACTTAAACCAAAAGTAGAGGGAATCAAAAGAAATGAAAAGTTTCACAGTTTTTAATAGGGAAGGAGAAGTATAATCACAAATTATTCACATAAAATTATTCACATAAATCACATAAAATTATTATTTTATAATAATAGTAAAGTGCATGACAATTATGAAACATAATAAAATACAACTAAGTACTTAAAATTTCTTCATCACCTATTTTTAAAAAAAAATTAACATTTATTTATTTTTGAGAGACAGAGAGACAGAGCATGAGTAGGGAAAGGGCAGAGAGAGAGACACAGAATCCGAAGCAGGCTCCAGGCTCGGAGCCGTCAGCACAGAGCCCGACGTGGGGCTTGAACTCACAGACTGTGAGATCATGACCCAAGCCGAAGTCGGCCGCCCAACCGACTGAGCCACCCAGGTGCCCCGTCACCTATTTTTAAAAATCCCCATGGTAAAACTTGTTACGTAAATTCAAGTTTAGGTGATTTTTGAGTTTGATCAATTTCATATCCTTAACCTCATCAACTCTTCTACACTGCAGAACTTTTCAGATGTTGCACAAATTATACATATAGATACAGATATAGATATTTAATCTTTATTTATTTTTGGAAATACAGAGCATGAGTGGGGGATGGGCAGAGAAAGCGATGAAGACAGAATCCGAAGCAGGCTCCAGGGAACCCGACACCGGGCTCGAACTCACCAGCCATGAGATCATTACCTGAGCTGAAGTCAGAAGCTTCACCCACTGAGCCACCCAGGCGTCCCACACAAATTATATTCTTAACGTGACTGACAGGGGCATTTATTGATTTAACCCATAAAAGTTTCTCTTTAAAACAGGAAAATATTTTCATTGCCTATGTAATTTCTTTTCTAGAACAGCCTCCTCAAAACAATGTTACCTACCAATCTAATACTAAGGCAACACTTAAGTTTTAAGATTAAGAATATGAGTAAGGCAAATTTTCATTTCCACTTTAATTATATTAATGCTCAGCACTGCTTTTTCTAAAATGTCAGTTAAAAACAGATGCATATCAAAACAAGGCACATAAACTTCTGATATTTGATTATGATATAATTTTAAAAATCAAACACACAAAATAAATTATAAATGCTTGATACTATTTCATACTTTATCAAAAGTTCTGATTGAGAGCAGTGTTCACTTACATTTTATAGAATATATCTCTGCCATCATTTAATAATCTTATCTGATAGGTTTGCAGAAATAGAAATTAAAGTATAGACAACAAATCAAGAATTCTTATTTCACTCATAACACTTCGTCTAATCAAATACCATTTGCAGTGCTGCTTACAGCACAGAAAAAAATTCTGTCATATCAATGTATTTTGTTATTAAAAAACATTTGCTAACTTTTAGATCAGGCACTGTTTAAAATAGCATCACTGTTCAGTGATAAGGTACTAGCTGAATAAAATACAATGTTACCTTCCGAAGGATCACAAAGACCTGTATTTACTAACCTGGAAAGACAGCCATGAAGATAGCAGATTACAAATAAAGAGGAAGTATGATCTCTTTTTGTGATTAATATATATAGGCATGCTCACAGAGAGAGTCTAAACGGATAGACACTCAGACGTTAACCATGATATTTCTATGTGCTGGGAATACAGGTGTTTATTTTTCTGCTTTTCCGCATTCTCTGAAATATTCAAAGTAAAATGACATTTGCAAGAATTAAAACATCTATGATTCCAACTAACAAACTCCAAAATCTTCCTTGCAAAAAGCCCAAGGAATATCCAAATATACCCTGGCATAGAGCAAGAGGGAACGTATTAGCAACAACATAACTAAAATTCTTTGTGAGCGAGGCACCCTAGAGGGCTCCAGGACTGACACGGCACCTTCACGACAGCCTATAGAGGCCAGGGTTTGAAATCACAAGACCTAGGTTCAAGTCCCTGCCACTTTTATTTGTATGACTTTGGGCTAGTCGCCTACTCTTTCCGGTCTCACTTTATCAATGAAAGAGCTATTACCTGCCTTTCTACCTCAAAGAACTGTTAGAAAGATCAGTTGAGATAAGGTGATACATTATGAACTGCAAAGTACTATATATAAATAAGATATAATTCATTCAAACATTTAAAAAGGTGCACAATGCCAGAGCAAATTACTTCAGAAAGCAGTGCAATCAATTCTATAATGAACCAGGGGTCTTGTTTTTAAAGGCTATTATCTCTTCATAAACAGCCAATTTTTCAGAAACTCAGATACTTCTTCCCAGTTCCCACTACAACTATGAGCCATTTAATTTTCTTATCCCTAGTTACCACCAAGAAAGGGTACAAATTACACTGAACAGAAAAAGCCTCAGCAAGAACCCTGGAGCAACATGTGGATGGAGTTCACCAGGAGAAACCCAAGGTTTATCAGCTGTGGACTCACGCTAAGCACTATTACAATCCACAGTGGTTGCAAGAGACTCTTTGAAGAGAAAGACAATACAATGACCCAGGAGAAAACAGTAGATGAAAAAGCAGTATTTCAAAACAATTATATGAAATACTTAAAAACTAAAGTATTTTATAAGTTGTTTTGAAATACTGTTCATAAAAATGGTGACTTAAAACAAAAGTCATCTAAACGTGGCACTTGACACAAAACCAAGTTAGAGAGATTCAAATCAAATCTATGAATAAATTGTCAGATTCATGTGCTTCTATCTGAAAGAAAAGCGGACAATTCACACCACAAAGATAAAAATTAAGTGGCTATTTCTTGAAAATAAAGTGGTAGACTCTGACAACAGAATTTATTAACATGCTTATAGATACTTTTAAAAACACAGTTTTAAAAATATGGCTTCAGGGCACCTAGGTGGCTCAATCTGTCCAACTCTTGAGTTTGGCTCAGGTCATGACCCCAGGGCTGCGGGATCGAGCCCCACAACCAGCTCTGTGCTGAGCATGGGGCCTGCTTGGGATTCTCTCCCCCCACCCCCGTCTCCCTTCTCCCCTGATCAGCTCTCTCTAAAATAAAATCAAATAAATAATGAAATAAACAATAAAAGAATGGCTTCTCTTCCCATTGAATTCCATTATTTTACTCCACTAAAATGAGGTTCTCCTTTCCCGCCAATCCTCCTGTGAGTTAAAATGGCAATGTAACTTGATTTGAGTTTTAGTGCAAAAAAACTGTAATTAGAAAAAAGTCCTCTAAGAGGAACTACATGAAGCTGTCAGATTACTAACTTCCAAGATCATCTGGCCATCACATCCTCCTCCTTTTTAAATTCGAAAGATAATAAAATGCTCCCTCTCTACACTCTTACAAATGTCATTTATGGGTATTCCCCTAATGAAAAATTAAACCTTTCATAAACAAATGTGCAGACAATTCTTTTTGATATGTATGACTCACAATCTAATTTTTATTGGCAGTATCTTCAAGTGTTGCAGCTTGCACTATTCCTACAAGAGATACTGATCTATCCGTCTTCCCATCTGATCTTTGTAATCTGTTATAGATTTGAAAGGACTCACTAAAATGGGCCATGAGGAAAATAGTCATGAATACAATCTGCAGCAAAATGAAATGTGGGTTGTGAATTAAGATAACAAAAAAGTCACTGTATTTCCTCAAAGTCTCATAGTTAGAAATCCATTGTAAGTACTGTATTTCCACCTAAAACTTTGAAAAAATCTTTTTTTATCTCAATTCTTATTCTGACTTTTCCTGTCTTATTAGGAATAAATGCTATTTACATTCAAAACAAAAAAACAATCAGAAAACATAACTTCCAAAAGGAGTATCTTCCAAAGCTTACTGCACAGAAAATTATATACACACATTCTCAAATAACTATGGTAGGCATTCCTAAGATCATCTACCTCCTTCAAAAAAAAAGAAGAAGAAGAAGAACTGCAAATCTAACCACAATCAAGCACTAAAAATTTTAACACAGCTATCACCAGCTAAGCGATTTATCACAGCTTCTCCAAGTATTGGGCGCACACACAATGACAAACCAGTATGTCAAAACAGTTATTATAATTTGAAAAAAATTGTACTACAGGAACATAAGACTAGTTTTTCCTCTGGAAAAAAAATTCAAGTAGATTTCTGAAAGAGCAAAAAGGGAGACCAATTTTAGAAAAATAATGTTTCCCTCCAGTGTTTAGCATTTATCTGATACAGACTCATTTTTGTAAAGAGAAACTTTACCTAACAAGACTCCCACCAGGGATCTGATCTATCCCCAAAGGCACTTTCTTAAAATGAGAAAGAACAAAGGACGAAATCTCCCAGCATGTGCTTTCCATACCAGTTTCTTTGGACAGCATCAAGAGTGACAATATAGCCAGCACAAGCTTTTCAGCTCTATTCTGTGGCCCCCGTACAACAGAACTGATTAGCTATCAGTCAAAAGGATTCCCAACAAAATAAGTATTAGAAGGTAAAGATCATAGCGACATAGTGACTACATCCTCAGAGTAAAACTACAGGAGACGTGTATCTTATTAAACTTGTGTTACTTTTCATTTCAAGAGTTAATGACCTCCAAATATTCAAATTCCTGAGGCTTTTTCATTCCAGTCAATAGTTTGAAACTGGGGGGGGGGGGGGGAACAAAGCAAAACCAACCATTCCAAATCTGCTCTCCCTTAATTTGTAATCAGAACTCAATTTAAAAAGAATGACATCCAAAGCCAGTGCCTTACTACACAAATTGTGGAATATTAACACTGCAAAATTACTGGGGAAACCGATCTTTCAGCGAAGCTTTCCACAGAAAAACTCTCCAGAAACAAACCTGGCGTTTGCTTGTTCTAGAAGCTGTCGTTTCAGTGTAACAGAGAAAAAAATTTTAAAGATTGTTTTATTAATTACAGAAAGAGGACCCTCCCCCAAAGATTTACAAGTGTATATCCCCATCTCCACGCTGACAGAGATGTCAGTTCTCTGGGTCAAGATAAAACCAGCTGCTCGGTTCACACACAGGAAGCCACAGAGAGGGGAATATCGCGTTCAGAGCCTCGAAATAATACGCGTTAGTTAAAACTGCCTGCTACTAAACCAAAATTATTCAAGCGGAGCCCCATTTGTCACAATCCAATCATAAGGGTTCCACCCCCCTCCCCCAACAGCTTGTGTAGTGCTTGGTGTATCTGCTTCGGTAAAGAAGCCATCATCAGGTAAAGAAGACTGGGGTGGGAGAAAAAGCGGGGAACAGGGGGCACCCTTTCATCCAATTCCGCGAGGCGTGAGTAATTGGTACAGTTGAGAGGAACGGAGGAACGTTCTATTTATTGGGGGTTGAAGTCGGATGAGGGGAGAATTTCGTTCAAATCAACATGGCCAGCAAGATGTCCCTACAAACAAAAGGCAACGGGGGGATATAAACACGAACCATTCACCTCCATCAGCTCTAGCATCGCCATCATGGTGTGTGCAGAGACCCCCAAAGGCTCCTCTCACCCTCCGCACCAGCCAGAGGAAGAGAAGGAAAAGAAGGGAGAGGTAGCTGCTTCCCACCACCCACCACTGCTTCCAAATACACACCCTTGGGGGGGTTCTCCCCCCCCCACCGGGTGCCCAGAATCAGAGAGAAAGTAACGTCCCGCCCAGGCAGACTCCCCCGCTGCCCCTGGGCCGAACCCCAACGCCGGCCCGGGGCTCGCGAAACTTTACCGGAGCTTCTCCCCACATCCCCGCCCCAATGCCCCAAGATCGCGCTGCCCACAAGCGGGGCACCCCCGGCGCCTCCTGACAGGCGGGCAGCCGGGGAGAGCCGAGTCCGGGGCGGGGGCGGCGGGGAGCCACTGAGGGGCGGGGCGGCCGGAGCCAAGTTCCCGGGGGTCTAAGGAGAGCTCCTGACAGCAGCCCGGGACTGCAAAGGAGGAAGAGGAAGCGGCGGCGGGGAGCTTTCCCAATCCCCCCTACACGAACACCCTGCCCCAGCCCCCGTTCCCCATGGGGGGGCGGGGAGGCTGGCTGGAAGGTGAGGAAGCCGAGCCCAGGGGGCAGCCGAGGCCCCCACCTCCCGACTCCCGAGCTCTTCCCCCGCCACCCCCGCCCCAGAGGCGCCCACAACAATAACACGCCGGGGACGACCCGTCAGCGCCCCCGAGGCACCCGGGGCCCGCGGCCCGCCGCTGCCGGGCCCCCTCAGCTGGGGCCGGGCGCGCCGCTCCTTCCTACAACTCCAGGCCCGGGTGGAGTCAGGCCCGAGCGGCCCCCCAGGGTCAGACCCATCCCCCCCGGCACCAGCGGCGCCGTCTCCGCGGCCGAATATTAGAAGTGAATTCGAGCTGCGCTTTACCTTTAGTTCCGCACTGTCCGCCATCTTGCGTCTGTCAGCGCAAGCGCACTGAACCTCGCCGGGGGCCGCCGCTAGACCCGCCCCTCTAGCCAGCCTGGCCCCGCCCCGGCCCGTCCCCTCTGGCCCCTCCACCTCCCAGGCCCACCCCCGGCCTCCGCCCCTCTCCGGGCGCTCGGAGCCCCGCCCCGGGCACGTACAGCAGGGAGACGAGCACGTACCATTTAAATAATGGCGCCAAGCGGGGAGGTTTGACAGTTACTCCCCCCTCGGCCTCCCCGCCCCCCATCCTCGCCTGGCTAGCTCTTCCTGAGAAAGGCCGGACCGAGTGGGCTGCCGGCCTGAGCCCCGCCCCTCCGCGGCCTGCAGAACCTTGCTGCAAAGCTTCGATGCCTACAGTCAAAGAAACTATAATGGCCCCCTCCCCCAATCAGCGAGTCCTTTTCAGCACCTGCCACCTGCGAGGCTACAATCCGTTACATTTGAGGATCACCTGATGAAGCATTTCCAGATTTATTAGCTCGGATCCTCTTCGTGACAGCGCGGTGAGGTGGGCAGAGAAGAGATTACAATGCCCGTGGTATATACATGTATCGTCAGAAATGAAAGCTCAGAGATGGAAAGTGACTTGCCCAAACACTTGACCTGGGTGACCTAAGACAAAATTCTGAAGACGTTCGTTAATTAACTCTTTGTTTTAATAAGTAATGATTTAGTGATTATATACCAGTCCTGTTTCTTTACATATACATAGGAAAATTAAATACAGCAAAAATCCCTGCCCTCCTGTAGTTCTCTAATGGAGGAATGGACAAATGAACCAATAAAGATACAATTACAAATGGTGATGAGTACCAGAAAAGAACAGTGTCCAGTGAGAGAAGAGCGATTGGAAGGAGATGTACTTAATACAAGGAGGGCTTTCGCCAATAAACTGACATTTAAGTAGATGTAATGAAAGAATTATTTCACACCTTTTCCTCCCTGCTGGAAGCTTCCTATACCTCCTCCCCACCCCCACTTTTTGCTTGCAATTTTGCTTCCTACCTCATGGAAAAACTTAAAAGATAACAGACATGAACTCCCTTATCTTCTCCCCCATCCAAACTATTCTTACAGGCATAGTTACATTTGGGTTACTGTAAATGAAGTGTCCCTGTGTCTATGAAGGCCCGTCCCTCTACCAGTGACCTGGATTCCTTTCTCTCCCACGTTCCTAAGAATTTTACTCCTACAATCACCGTGCCCTCCAACATCATTACTTTTTCCCCTATTAGATTACTCCTATCAGCATATAAACATACTGAAATTCCTCCCATCATAAAACAAACCTCCGTTGGCTCCGAAACCGCCCGATTTCTCCCTTTTCACTGCCTAAATTCTCCGAGAGGTTTTTCAAGACCTCCCTACAGTGCTTGTTCCCACTTCCTCGCGTCACGTTCCCTTCTCAGCTCCTCTGATCCAGCTTTGACTTCTCTCATCAAGATCACTTATCAAGATTAACAATCTCTGTGTTTCCAAAACCAATTGTCGATTCTCTAGTCTTATCTAAAATGACCTCTCAGCCGAATTGCAAACAGTTGACAAGGCTCCTTTCTCTTGAAACACTTTTCCCCCTGAACTTCCTTCAACATCTCACTGTCATCATTTTCCAGTACCTTCACAGAGCCTCCTTTTCAACCTCTTCTGCTGATTTCTCCTCTTTGGCTCAGTCTTTAAATGTGGTAGTGCTCCAGGGCTCAGGCCTTACCTGTCATCTCCATTTAACTCTCCCCAGGTGAACCAACTCATCCAAACTCTTTGACATTCAAATTTCAGTCCAGCCCAGACCTCCCCACCCAAATCCAGGTTCACAAATCCAACTGGCTACTTAATATCTCTACTTCAGGATGCCTAGTCATTCTCAAGCTTACCATGTCAAATAGAGCTTTGATTTTACCCCCAATCCTGTTCCTTTCTCAGTATTCTCAGTGGATGGCACCATCATCCACCCAGCTGTTCAAAATCTGTAAATCATCCTTGCTTCCTCTCTTTCATTCATCTCTCACATCCAATCCATCGGCCAGTCCAGCCGATTCTGCCTCTAAACCGTATCTGAAGCCTATCCACTTCACTGGCTGTGCAGTACCATCGCCCTATTCCAAGATGCCATAATTTCACAGAGGGATTGCTAGGAAGGCTATTCCACTGACAGGACTCCATTAGGACTTTCATGACCCTACGCACTTTTGCCTTTTTTTTAATAACGTTTATTTACTTTTGACAGAGAGACAGAGTGTGAGCAGGAGAAGGGCAGAGAAAGAAGGAGACACAGAATCTGAAGCAGGCTCCAGGCTCTGAGCTGTCAGCACAGAGCCCGACGCGGGGCTCGAACTCACAAACTGTGAGATCATGACCTGAGCCGAAGTCAGTGCTTAACCGGCTGAGCCACCCAGGCGCCCCCACTTTTGCCTTCTAAGGACTGTGCTATGATAAAAAGTACCATTTAACTTTGTCCCTGGTTCCTGTCACAGAGCTCCTAAAACCTTAGAAATTTCCTGAGAGATAGGATTGTCCGTTGTTATTCAAAATGAGCCTGTTTCCACCCACCCGGAGTTTCTACTAATGGGATGGGAGGGCGTGGCTCCTAGAGAGCATCAGGAGGGACGCTGGTCACTAGAAAGACTCAACACATGATCAGAGGGAAGGTAGTAAATGCATGGAAGCGTATGAAGTAGGTGACCAGAGAGGGCAGGGGATCTCTGCATCCCCTCCCTTCATGCATTGCCCTGGGCATCTCTTCCATTTGGCTGCTCCTGAGTTGTTTCCTTTATAACAAACTGGTAAAATGTAAGTAAAGTGTTTTCGTGAGTTTTATGAGTCCATTCTAATGAATTATCAAACCTGAGGAGGAATTCTAGGAATCCTCAAATTTGGTCAGACAGAACTACAAGTGGCCCATAGAACTGGCAACCGGCATCTGAAGTAGGGGCAGGCTTGTGGGACTCTGAGGGGTCTGAGCTTACCCCCGGAGTTGCTATCAAAACTGAATTGTTGGATGCTTAGTTGGAGCATTAGTGGATTAGGGATTGGAGAATTAGTGTGGAAAGATATCACATATTTGGTGTCAGAAAGAACCTCAGAGGCCCTTTCTTCCAAAAAAAGATATATAGGTATATATTAAAAATTACATTTAGAAAACTACATCTTACATTTGTATTGGTATAAAGACTAATGCAATCCAAGCAGAGTATGCTTATTTTTACTTCTGATAATAAATATTCAAAACATTGTTGTGGCCCCTAAAATTATTATGGTCCCACCCAACACACAAAAATTAACTCAAAATTAGTCATAGATCTAAATATGAGTTAAAACTATGAACTCTTAAGAGTAAATCTCTATAACCTTGAGTGAGATATAACTTGATCCATTGATTTAAAGTTTACTTATTTATTTTGAGAGAGAGAGAAAGAGGGAATGTGTGCATAAGTAGGAAAGGAGCAGAGGAGAGAGATCGAGAATCCCAATCTCCACTGACAGCGTGGAGTGCAACCTCACAAGCCATGAGATCATAACCTGAGCCGAATTCAAGAGTCAGACACTTAACTGTCCGCTGAGCTACCCAGACCCCAATAGCAGCTCTATTTATAAGAGCCCCAAACTAGAAACTATCCAAATCTCCTTTAATGGGTAAAGACTAAGCCAACTGTGATACCGTAGACTACTACTCAGCAGTCTAAAAACAAAGCCAAAAAAACTATTGATACACACAACAAGTTGGATAAACCTCACGAAATTATACTGACTGGAAAAAAAAAAAACTAATCCCAAAAAGATGCTTATTGCCTGATTCTATTTCTGTAATATGAATGAAATAACATAATTACAGAGGTGGAGAATAGACTGGTGGTTGCCAGGGAGTTAGGGATGGGGCAGGGGCAGGGGAAGGATGGTTCTTGCCAATATCAATTTCTTGATTTTGATATTACGCTCTAGGTCCATTAAATGTTAACTTTGTGGACACTGGGGGGAGGATGCAGGAGCCTTCCCTGTACATTTCTTTGCAATCTCCTGTGAATCTACAATTACTTCAAAAGTATACGTTTTTTCCAGATGTATATGAATATGTATATCTGAAAAGTATACATAAGTGTATATAAATATTGAAGATACACTGCATTTTCAATGTGGAAAGAAGGACATGATCAAAGTGGCAGAGTAGGTAGCTCCAAACTCCCATATCTCCGTATAAACTTTTAAAAACAAAAACAAAACAATAAAACAGCAACTTGAGGCACCTGGGTGGCTCAGTCGGTTAAGCATCAGACTTCTCATGAGCTCGAGGTCCATGAGTTTAAGCCCCGTGTCAGGCTCCGTGCTGACAGCTCAGAGCCTGGAGCCAGCTTCAGATTCTGTGCCTCCCT
This sequence comes from Paguma larvata, assembly GCA_030068075.1. NCBI lineage: Eukaryota > Metazoa > Chordata > Mammalia > Carnivora > Viverridae > Paguma > Paguma larvata. The sequence continues at coordinate 106,067,622 of CM057827.1, read as the reverse complement.
CTCTCTGCCCCCTCCCCTGCTTGCTCTCTGTCTCTCTCAAATATAAATAAACATTAAAAAATTTATTAAAAAAAACGGCAACTGCCAGACTAACTTTGTCAGAACTCAGGAAAACAGTCAAAGGTTTATAGCAACCAAGCAAATGCTTAGTCCAAAAAAACAGAAAACTTTTAAATTTTATCATACTTTCACTTACATCTGCCCTACTCCCTCCCTGACTTGGTAGCAGTCTCAACAACAGCCCAGCTTCCCGGGATGGAGCCCAGGTCCCTAGAAATCATTTGTCTGTTCTAATCTTCCTGGGAGCTGGCTGAAGGACTAATGCAAGGCCTATCTCTGTTGTGTTTAACCTGGAACTCACCACAGAAAAGCAGCAGGTGTTGCTTGAAAACTCTGTAATGTGAACAAACAACCTGAAAGCACCTGGGGCCAAAGATTCCAGTTGGTAGCTGAATAGACCACCGAAAAGCCTGGGAGTAGAAACTGGGGAGAGAAATTTACTGGGAAATTAGGTCATACAGATTAGAAAGTGCTCAAGAAGACAGGGGGATTTAGAAAGCCACACGCATGTGCCTGAGACAAGATGCACCTCAGGAAATCCCTGATTCCACCATTGGCTGATATATACACTCAGTATAACCAGAAAGGGAGATCGAGGAAGAATTTCAAATGATCTAGTTATGGGTTAAAGAAATACCCCCACACAGACCCAAATCACAAAGATTAGGAAAGGTGTTTTGTTTCTTTAAGTTCCCAGTATTGAAGGAAATCTCAGTAAGAACACTGGCTGAACACAAGCTGAGGCTTCAACAATCAAGAACAGCAAATCCTAGGGAAGGGAGACCATTTGATTCCCAGAGATAACACATAATATATAAATGCTCAATCTTTTTTATGATAACAATAACAAAAAAAAAAAACATAATAAGAAATAGGAAAATATGGCCCAGTCCAGTGAAAAAAGAAAAAAATTACAAAAACTATTCTTGAGGAAGCTCAGACATTGGACTTACACAAAGACTTTAAAGCCACTGTCTTAAGGAGTGCCTGGGTGGCTCAGTCGATTAAGCATCATTATTACGGGTTCTTATGAGTTCAAGCCCCGCGTTGGGCTTTGTACTGACAGCTCAGAGCCTAGAGCCTAATTCAGATTCTGTGTCTCCCTCTCTCTTTCTGCCCCTCCCTGACTCACAGTCTGTCTCTTTCTCTCACATTTTTTAAAAAAAAATTTAAAGTCACTGTCTTAAATACTCTCAAATTGCTAAAGGAAACTAGGTAAATAATGTATGAACAAAATGAAAATATCAATAAAGAGATTGAAAATACTAGAAGGAATAAAGTAGAACTTCCGAAGCTGAAGAGTACTATAACTAAAATGAAAAATTCACTAGAGGTGCTTAAGTATATATTTAAACAAAGGAAAGCAGAGACTTCTCGAAAGCAGGAAGAATAAAATAATTTATCACACACAAGTATTCTCAATCAGACTAAAAGCCAATTTCTCATCAGAAACAATAGAGGCCAGGGAGCAATGGGATGCCATATTTAAAGTGCTGAAAAAATCAGGTGCCTGGGTGGCTCAGTCGGTTGAGTGGCCGACTTTGGTTCAGGTCGTGATCTCACAGTCTGTGAGTTTGAGCCCCACGTCGGGCTCTGTGCTAACAGCTCAGAGCCTGGAGCCTGCTTCAGATTCCGTGTCTCCCTCTGTCTCTGCTCTTCCCCTGCTCATGCTCTGTCTCTCAAAAATAAATTAAAAAAAAATTTTTAATATTAAAAAATAAAAAAAATAAAGTGCTGAAAGAAAGAAATCCTGTCAAATAAAAATTCTGTATCCAGCAAATCTGTCCTTCAAGAATGAAGGAGAATATAACACATTCCAAGATAGATAACAGCTAAGAGAGTTTATTACTTACTACCTGCCATGGAAGTAATGCTAAAGGGAATCTTTTAGGTTAAAAGGAAAGGACAGTGAACAGTAACTCAGCCATGTTAGGAAATAAAGAACACTGGTAAAGGTAACTACATTGGTAAATAAAAGTCAGTATTATTGTACTTTTTATCTATTCATATATTTTTATGAAGTAAACTCTATGCCCAACGTGGGCTTGAACTCATGACCCCGAGATCAAGAGTGGCATGCCCCATGGACCAACCCAGCCAGGTGCTCCAGTATTATGGTACCTTTGGTTTGAAACTCTTCTTTTTTTTTTTTTTTCCGATATTATTTAAAATATAAGTGCACAAAATAATAACTTTAAGTCTATGTTAATGGGCACATAATGTATAAAGGTCCAATCTGTGACCATAAAAGGGGAGGAAAAGAAATATATGAGAGTAGAGTGCTTGGATATTATTGAAATTTAGTTGGTACTATTCAAAATCACTAAAATATGTGTAGAAAAGTTAAGAACAGAATCAGAACATTACAAAAAAATCAACTAGATACAAAAAAAAAAAGACAGTAATGGAGGATTGAGGAATAAAAAGTATATAAATCTTAGCCTGGGTGGCTAAGTTGGTTAAACATTCAACTTGATTTCGCCTCAGGTCATCATCTCAGGGTTATGAGTCTGAGCCCCACATTGGGCTCCATGCTGGGTGTGGAGCCTACTTAACAAAAAAAAAAAAGAAAGAGTTAAACGGCAGAAAGAAGTGCTTTCTTATCAGTAATTACTTTAAATGAAAACAGATTAAGCTCTCAAATTAACAGAGAGATATTGTCAGAACAGGTTGAAAATATGATCCATATATATGCTACAAGAGACACCTTATAGATGCAAAAGCACAAATAGATTGAAAGTAAAATGATGAGGAAAATATATTCTGTGCAAATAGTAACCAAAAGAAAGTGGTTATCTTATTATCAGACAAAATAGTTTTTAAATTAAAAACAGATATAAGAGATATAGAAGGACAAAAAAATTTTTCAAAAGACATAGAAGGATATTATATATTGATAAAAAGTTTTTTTAATTCATACTGACAATCTGTCTTTTAATTGGAGAGTCTAATCCATTTACCTTTATATTGACAAAGATTTAATACATAAAGACGATATAACACATTTAAATATATATGTACATATTAAGAGAGCCCCAAAATATATGAAGCAAATGCACTTGAAACATTCTCCAGGACAGACTATACGTTAGGCCACAAAACAAGCCTTAATAAATTCAAAAATATTGAAATCATACAAAATGTTTTCCAACCACAATGGAATGAAACTAGAAATTAAGAACTGAAGGAAACTGGAAAAGGCACAAATATATGGAGAGTAAACAATATAATTGTAAATAGCCAATGGGTCAAAGAGAAAATCACAAGAGAAATGAAAAACTACATTGTGACAAATGTAAACAAAACACACCTTCTAAGGTACAATAAAGTAATGCTCAGAGGGAATTTATAGCTGTAAAGGCCTACATTAAAAATAGGTGAGGGATGCCTGGGTGGCTCAGTCGGTTAAGCATCTGACTTCCACTCAGGTCATGATCTCGTGGTTCTTGAGTTCAAGTCCCATGTTGGGCTCTGTGCTGACAGCTCGAGCCTTGAGCCTGCTTTGGATTCTGTGTCTCCCTCTCTCTCTGCCCCTTCCCAACTCACACTCTGTCTCTGTCTCTCGTGCTCTCTCAAAAATAAAAAAACATTAAAAAAATTTTTTTAAAAAAAGGAGAAAGATCTCAAATCAATAATATAATTGTATATCTTAAGGAACTAGAGAAAGAAGACCAAATTAAACCCAAAAACAGCTTCAAGGAGGACATAAAAGATTAGAGTGAAGGTAAATTAAATAGAGAGTAGAAAAATAACAGAGAAAATCAACAAAACCCAAACTTGGCTCTTTGAGAAGATCAGCACAATTAACCAATCTTTAGCTAAATTCACTAAGGGAAAAAGGAGAAAAGATTCAGATCAGAAATGAAAGAGTAGGCATTACTATCAACTTCATGGAAATTAAAAGAATTGCAAGAGAATACTATAATAAATGTATTCCAACAAATTGGATAACCCAGATGAAATGGACAAATTCCTAGAAATACACAATCTACCAAAATGACTCATGGAGAAATGGAAAATCTGAATAGACTTATAACAAGTAAGGAGATTGAATATATAATTTCAAAAAAAAATCCTCTCAACAAAGAAATTCCAGGACCAGATGGCTTCACTGGTGATTTCTACCAAACACTTAAAGAAGAATTAACGCCAATCCTTCTTAAACACTTCCCCTAAAATGAAGAGAACATACTATTTCCTAACTTATTCTATAAAACCAGCATTAGCCTGGTACTGAAATCAGACAAAGATATTACAAGGAAAGAAAACTATAGACTAATATCCCCTACAAATTCTTCGGTTAAATTTACTCCCGGGAATTTTATTCTTTTCGATATTTTATAAATGATGTTATTTTCTTAATTTTCTTTTCAAAGTGTTCATTGCTAATATATAGAAATACAACTGATTTTTGTGTATTGGTTTTGTATTTGACATCTTTGTTGGATTTGTTTAACTTATATTGTCAGTGGCAACTTTTGCTTTATATCGTTTACTGCAATTTTTATTTTTTTTTAATTTTAAAGTTTATTTATTTTGAGAGAGACAGAGAGAGTGCACAAAGTGGGGAAGGGCAGAAAGAGAGGGAGACAAAGGATTTGAAGTGGACTCTGCACTGACAGCAGAGAGCCCATAACATGGCTTGAACTCGGGAACCATGATATCATGACCTGAGCCGAGGTCAGATGCTTAACCGACTTAGCCATCCAGGTGCCCCACCACAATTTTTAAAACAGTGTAACAAACAAACTTAGAGAGAAATTTATAGCCATATATGCCTATATTAGAGAATTTTTAAAGTTGAAAATCAGTTATGTAAGTTTCCATCTCGAAAGATATTAGGAGAACAGCAAATCAAAATCAAACTAGCAGTGAGGAAATAATAAAAATGACAGCAGAAATAAAATTTACAACAAATATAAAATACGAAAGATAAACAAAGCTGATAGTTGGCTATTTGACATTTTTTAAAAATTCTTTTAATGTTTATTTATAGAGAGAGAGACAAAGCATGAGTGAGGGAGGGGCAGAGGGAGAGAGAGACACAGAATCCAAAGCAGGCTCAAGGCTCTGGGCTGTCAGCACAGAGCCCACGTGGGTCTCGAATCCACGAACCACGAGATCATGACCTGAGCCGAATTCAGACACTTAACCCACTGAGCCACCCAGCCACCCCAGCTATTTAACATTTTTAATAAAATTGATTGCCCTTAATAAGACTGATCGGGAAGAAAAAAAAGAGAGTGATGCGTGGGTGGCTCAGTGGGTTAAGTGTCCAACTCTTGATTTTGGCTCAGGTCATGATCTCACGTTTCATGGGTTCAAGGCCTCATATCAGGCTCTGTGCTAACAGCTAGGAGCCTGCTTGGGACTCTCTGTCTCCCTCTCTCTGCCCCTCCCCTGCTCATGCTTTCTCTCTCTCTCTCTCTCTGTCTCTCTCTCTCTGTCTCTCTCACTAATAAATAAACTTAAAAAAAAAGAATAAGAAAAAAAGAGAATTTATAACTACCACAAAGGAACAAAGGATCACTATAGATCCTGTAGATACTAAAAAAGATTATGAAAGAATACTATGAACAACCTGCTGCAATATAGCTGATGATTTAAATTAAATAAACAAATTCTATAAAACATATAGCTCACCGAAACTGACTCAAGAAGAGACAGAAAATAAGAATAGTCCTACATCTATCAAAGAAATTGAATCCATTATTTAAAACCCTTTTACAAAAAAAACTCCAGACACAGATGATTTCACCAGTGAATTTTCCAGACAATTAAGGAAGAAACAATAATCAGTCTTACACAAAGTCTTCCCAAGGACAGGAAAAGTCCAGGACCTTGAAAACAAAACCTGACAAGGATACTGTGAGAAAGAAAAAGTATAGAGAATTCTCTCTCATTCCCATAGGAGCAAGACTCTTAAGCAACATATTAGCCAATTGAATCCAGCAACATATAAAAGCAAAGAATATAACCAAAAGGCACTGGTTCTAGGAACACAAAAAGTTGTTTACCATTTAAAAACCAGCCATTTTAATCACTTTCTTAGCGCAGTGGGCAGCACGTCAGTCTCATAAAAACCAGCCATTTTAATTCACCACATTAATAGACACAAAAAGTAAAAACTCCTACAATCATGTTGATAGATGCAGAAAAAGCATTAAAAAAAATTTACACCCATTCATGATATCAGCTTTAATGAGTTAGTCATAGAAGAGAACTCCATTATATGATTAGAAGTATCTACCAAAACGTACAGAAAACAATGGTAAAATACGGAAAATATCCTTTTGATAATGGGAATGATAAAGGCGGAAATGTAAGTAGAAGAAAATATCAGGATTAGAAAAAAGTAATTAAATTGTCATTTACGGGCAAAATGATTGTGCCTGGAGAACATGTGAAAGAATTCTCAGAAAAACTATTAGGTATTAGAATTTGTAAGTGAATTTGTCAATTCACTTGATATAAGGTAAGCTAAAAAAATTAATTATATTTCTAAATATCAGCAGTAAACAAATATATAATGTAATTCTGGAAAGATACCAATTATAATATTTTTATTATATTTGTTATTATACATTTATTTTATTTTATAAAATAAAAATATCTTATTTTTATTTTTTTAAGTGAGCTATATACTTAATGTGGGACTTAAACTCATGGCCCAAGATCAAGAGTTGCATGCTTTACTCACTGAGCCAGCCAGGCATCCCTATAAACATATTTTTAAAATAACCAAAAATATCTTAGAATGGGCCTTTAAAAAAAGGCCGCTCCCGGGTACCTCGTTTGCTCAGTTGGTGGAGCGTGCAACTCTTGATCTCAGGCTTCCAAGTTCAGGCCTGCCAATGGATGCAGAGCCTTCTTAAGATAAATTCAAAAATAAAAATAAAAAGTCTTCTACATTGAAAACTATTAAAATGTCACTGAAATTAAAGACCCAAATAACTAGAGGGCTTATATTCTTTTCATAGAGTTGAAGACTCAACATTGTAGAGACGTCAGTTTGCTCCAAATCGATACATATTTCATTGGAATATATGCAGTGTAATTGCAGTGAGAACGCTAGCATATTTGTTGTAAAGACTAATAAACTGATTTCAATATTACAGAAATGCAATGATTCAGAAATAGCAAACACAATCTCAAAGGAAATAACCTAAGTGGATGCCTCACAGTACCAGATATAAAAACATACAATCAACCTAAGGTGATTGCATCATGAATATTAGCATAAGGATAGATAAGGAGAGCAAGGAACAGAAGCTATAGTTCAGAGACACTTGGGGAAAGCATGACCTTTTCAATCAAAGATACAGCTCAACTGGACATCATTTGGGAAAAACTGAATTTGGACCCCTATCTCAAATCACACATAGAGAGCAACTCCAGATAGATTATAAATCTAAATATGAAACGTAAAAACATAAATAAATCTTTGGTAAGTTAACATAGAGGAATAGCTTTATGACCTTAAGGTAGGCAGAAATCTCTTAAATAGGTTACAAAAAATGCCAACCACAAAGGAAAACATTAATAAATTGGAGCATGTTAAAATGTAAAACTTCTCTTCATCGTAAGACACTAGTAAGAGAGAAAAAGTGAGCCGATAGTGGGAGGATATATTTGAAATACATGTATCCAACAAAAGGGATCACGGAGAATATCATACCGGAAGTTTACAAAACTTCAAATCAATTTCACGAAATAAAAAGCATGCAACCCAATAGCGCAAATAGACAAGAGACTTGAATTAGCACTTTACTCAAGAGCATATTCCAAATGGCCGATAGATACACGAAAAGATGTTCAACTTCGTCAGTCACCAGGGAAACACTCATTAAAACCGTGGTGTGACAAATTTGGGAAGAAGAAAGGAACAGGCTTGGCTCGGCTTAAATGTTACTTTCTCTGAGATGCCTTCTTATCTAAAGAAGGTAGGTGGTAGATTTTATTTCAACCAGAGTCAACTTTGACCTACCTCTAAGTCACCTCCACTGTAATAGACCTCACGGAGGGAATTCCCCACTGTGGGAGTTTTGGTGGGAGGGGAGTGAGTGCTGAGAGCCAGCCACCCAACCTGGAGGCCAGAAGCTGACAGAGAACAGATTCATGGTTCAGCTAGGGGACAGGTGTGTGAGCCAAGCCTCACTGCAGGTACCCTGACTCTCTGTGGAGACACAGGGACACCAGGGCAGAGACACGGCAAGTTTTCTATCACATGACCTTCTCAGCGTTCCTGCTGCCTAGTCCCCGATCTCTCAGGGTTCCAGTTGACTTTCCAAGTCTACCCGTTTAGGCTCCCTTTGATCCTAAAAGCTCCCAATTTTCTGCGATGATTTTCCTTTTTTTTTTTTTTTTTAAGTAATCTCTATGCCCCACGTGGGGCTCAAACTCACCACTTGAGGGTCAAGAGTCACATGCTCTACCAACTGAGCCAGCCAGGCCCCCTCTTTTTTCCTTTTGTTACCTTCAGTGGATTTCCCTGTTTGCAATCAAGAGTCCTCACTGATGCATCATTTTCTTGTCCACTTTTTCACTGTATTTATCACAGTGTATAATTATTTCATTCGTTTGTTTGTCTACTTGGTGCTGACCTATACCCAAGAGTAAGTTCCAGAAGGTCAGAATTCCTACCTGTGTTGTTTTCCACGGTACCTCCTGCATTTAGGATAGGGCCTGACCTAGGGACTCAGTGAATGCTGGTTGAACGAATGAAGGTCTTCTCTGCTTTACCGCCTTGCAGCCTCGTGTGCTTATTCACAGAATGGGGTTTTCGGCAGCCATCTTTACCGAAATGTTTAACTTGACATATTTTCTGTCAGGGCATTTTCAACCAATGATTAAAGAGCCACCATTTAGTAAGACTAGCTTCAAGACAGGCCTGGGATCTAATTTCAGGATGAAAGATTAGAAAGCTGCTTCATGTTGCTACTGAAGTTCTCGAATATGCCTAGATATTTATGTTAGTTGCTAAACAACGGTTCTATTTTCTTTCTCCCTAACATTCTTCCATTCAACAAAGTAGATGATCGCAACCTTAAGAATATCCACTGTCTTAGAACCAAGCCATCTTTAAAATTTTGAATAAAAACAAAAACAAAAACCTTCATTTTTAATAAAAACAAGCATTTATAATTTTTCTGAAGTGACCCTCTTGCAAAAAAAGAATATTATTATTGTTTTTTTTTTTGGTTTTCAGGCTCTGACAGAGTTGCAGAATGAAATTATCAGGTAAGGATGGGAGGATAGACTAAGGAAATATCTGAATTATAACTTATGTTGAGTGAGTGTGGCTTAAGTGGAAGGAATTCAATTTTTTTTCTTTAGAGAGAGAAAGAGGGAGCTAAGGAGAGGGTCAGAGAGAGAGAGAGGGGGGAGAGAGAGAGAGAAAAAGATATCCCAAGCAGCTCCATGCTCACGGAGCCCAACGTGTGGCTCGATCCCACAACCATGAGATCATGACCTGAGCCAGAAAGACTCGGAGGCTCAACCAACTGAGTCACCCTGGTGCCCCAGGAAGGAACTCAATCTTAAGAATTAGGTCTTTTTAGTCAGGTTTAAAGCAAAATTAAAGTGTACTTAAAGGTGGACTTAGAAGATGATGGCTTCCCATCACAACCTCAAAAAATAGAGTAGCGGAGTTACAAAACTAGACCCAGGTATATGGAAAATGAAAGTCTATTTTTGTTACCTACAGTTTATCCCACTGCAATAAACTCTCAAAACAAAATACCTGTGACAGCCATTAAGATTGTTTACAAATACACAGGTTCTCTTTTCCGTGAACCTGATAAGATGGACACGTTTCTGAACATTTTGAGGCTGGGCGTACTCCCGTGATTTGCTTTGAATAAGAAAGTATTAGGAGAAAGAAGAGGTGCCATGTCTAGGCAGCACCATGGACTGTGACGTGTCCCCTTTCTCCCTGCCGAGATGACTGTGGAACCATATGATGAAGTGGGGCTCCCATCAGCTACGGCTTCTGAGGGGCCCCAATACACAGATGTCCCACTGATCCCTGTTGGATATGTACCTAGGCAAGAGATAAACTTGTAACATTTTTACTGATTGAGATTTCCGAGTTTGTTACAACATCATAGCCTCTCTTACCCTGACTGATCCCTACCATGAGATGCACCCAGAACAAAATCCTGAAGAAGTGTTGCTGGCAGTGGTAAGGATGGTGAGCTATTTTACACGATAGTGAAACATTTGAGAAAGATGTTGCCCGAAGTGACTTGGAAGGTAGGTTATGTACCTAATGAACTTGTAGCTCTAGAAGAAACAATTAGAAAACATAGTATTCTACAAGAACCGGCTGGCTCAGTCGGTAGAGCATGGGACTCATATCGGAGTTGTGAGTTGGAGCCCCACGTTGTATGTAGAGATTACTTAAAAATAAAATCTTAAAAAAAAAAAGAAAACATATATTAATGGTGTGCTTTGGCTGTATTTGACAAGATATCAGAAACAAATAGAAAGCTAGAGAGGAGGAGAAAGAGATAGGGGAGGGGAGGAAGAGGAACTGGCTTCTATGCAAGTAGAAATGAAAAGCAAAAGAAAGAGTCCACAAATTCAGATTTGCAGAGTTGGAAGACAGACTGCTTCTCATTACAAATTAGATACAAAATAAAACAGTGAGGGGTGCCTGGATAGCTCAGTCGGTTAAGCATCTGACTTAGGCTCAGGTCATGATCTCACGGCTTGTGAATGCAAGCCCTGCATTGGGCTCTGTGATGACAGCTCAGAGCTTGGAACCTACTTTGAATTCTGTGTCTCCCTCTCTCTCCGCCCCTCCGCTGCTCTCGCTCTCTCTCTCTCTCTCTCAAGAATAAATAAACGTTAAGAAAAAAATTAAAAGTAAAAAAGATAAAACAGTGAAAACTCGGCCTTACAACAAGGATCTAATAAAAAATATTGCCCTTATATCCACGTATAAAATTTGAGTAGGGGCACCTGGCTGGCTCAGTTGGTAGAGCATGTGACTCTTGATCTCAGGGTTGTGAGTTCAAGCCCCCAAAGGGCACAGAGCCTACTTAAAAAAATTTAAAAAGAAAATAAATAAAACCTCTGAGCGGATTAGTATCGAAATTAGTGTCCAACTAGAATGAGACTTTGTGGCTGACTGCCTCGGAAAGGGTGAGTGAGAGTATTTGGTTTGCGGAGAAGGCATTTGGTGGCCAGAAATATGGATTATAGATGGTTTCCCACATAACAATGGTTTGACTTAATTTTTTGACTTTATTATGGTGCAAAAGGATTCAGTAGAAACTATACTTCCAATTATGAATTTTTTAAAGTTTATATATTTATTTTGAGAGAGAGAGTGTGTGTGTGCAAGCAGGGTAAGGGCGGAAAGAGAGGGAGAGAGAGAATCCTAAGTGGGGGAGTCCTACCTGGGGCTCGAACTCGCCAACCCTGAGATGGTGACCTGAGCAGAATTCAAGAGTCGGACGCTTAACCAAGTGAGCCCAGGTGCCCCTCATTTAAGAATTTGGATCCTTTCCCAGGCTAGTGATGTGTGGTGTGATCCTTTCTGGTGACACCGCGCAGGGGCAGGCGCCGTGGCTCCCAGGCAGCCACGCCATCGCGGGGGTAAACAGCCACTACATTTGCAAGCATCCTATAGTCGGACATCTATTTCTAGATCTTTCGCTTTCAGTACAGGAGTCAACAGATTTCATGAGATACTCAACACTTTCTTACAAAATAGGCTTTGTGTTAGAGGATTCTGCCCAAGTATACAGGCTAACGGAAGTGTTCTGAGCAAGTGTAAGGCAGGCGAGGCTGGTGTTCAGCAGGTTAGGTGTGGTATACGCATTTCTGACTTTTGATGTTTTATTTATTTATTTTTTATTTTTTTTAATTTTTTTTAATGTTTATTTATTTTTGAGACAGAGAGAGACAGAGCATGAGTGGGGGAGGGGCAGAGAGAGAGGGAGACACAGAATGTGAAGCAGGCTCCAGGCTCTGAGCTGTCAGCACAGAGCCCGATGCGGGGCTCGAACCCACGGACCGCAAGATCATGACCTGAGCCGAAGTCGGACGCTCAACCGACTGAGCCACCCAGGCGCCCCTGATGTTTTAAACTTAGGATGGGTTTATCAGGAGGTAACCCCATCACGAGTCGAGGAAAATCTGTAGAGTAGCCCTTAATGTCATCTGACACTGGGTTGGCCTCTTGGTAGGTGGTGAACCAAAAGACCCAATCAAGCCAAAGAATAGGAAAAGGAAGGGCTTTCCTTGCAACAAGTTAAGGAGAACAAGGGGGATATTTCCCAAACGACAAAATTGGGGGAGTTTTCAGCTGAGAGTGCATACATACTCATGAAGGGGCTTGCACAATGAGGAATACAGCATGGAATTGGAGCAAAAGTCACCTGAAGGTGACTAAGTCCAGGTTAAAGTCACAAGGCTGGCAAGGGTCAGCATCAACGCTTCTCCGGCTCCAGCTGGCTGGGTATCTGAGTGCTCAAGGGGGGTTAGATCCTGCAAAGATAAGTCAAGAATGTGTGTCAGGTCAATCTTCACTTTTGAATCAGGAGTTTTGCCACTGATTTATTGTCTCTGATACAATTAGGTTACCTTCTGGCCTGATAGTGGCTGTTTGTTCTCACATTCTTTCAGAAGATAGCCAGGGTCCTAAAATGATTTTTCTTAGGTGGAGAAAGCTGTGCCCATCTTTCTTTTTCCAAGAACCCCTAACTCCTTCTGTTTACATTGTGGCTGTCCACAAATATTTTGATTCTCTTCTCCTACCCAACGGCAGGATTGTACTTCCCCAATCCGTTTGAAATTAATTCTGACCATGTGACTAAATTTTTTCAATTAAACGTGAAAGGAAATCATGTACGCCATTTTGGGGTAGAAACTTTTTTTTAGTTTTGTTTTTAATGTTTATTTATTTTTGAGAGAGAGAGAGAGCATGAGCAGGAAAGGGGCAGAGAGAGGAAGACATCGAATCCGAATCAGGCTCCAGGTTCTGAGCTGTCTGCACAGAAACCGACTCGGGGCTCAAACTCATGAACCGAGAGATGGTGACCTGAGCCAAAGTCGGATGCTTAGCCCACTGAGTTACCCAGGTGCCCCTGGGGCAGAAACTTTAAGAGCTAGTGCTTACTGACCATTTCTTGAGCTGGAGCTTCCCCTCCATCAGCCTGGGTCCTTGAGTGACTGTGACCAGTGGAGAGCTTTCTTCCAACCTACCACGTAGTATGAGCAAGAAATACTTGCTTTGAGTTACTCCATTGAATTTTTAGAGTGTTTTTCTTTCTTCCCACGACATCCTTAACTTATCCTGACCAATCTAGTGACCAGTGTGCTTATCTTTGGAGGAGGAAACCATTATGAAGCAAGAAAGGAAATCCACAAGCCAGAAAGTGAAAGAAAACTACATCGAACAATATTTTAATTTTAACTTTCACAGGGTCAAAGACACTATAGAGAAATTACATTTGCCATACATATACCAAGGGTTAACATGAGCTACATTCAGAGGCCATCTATAAACTGATGACAAAACAAGCCAATAGAAACAATAGGGCAAAGGATGTGAGGAAGTCGTGGACATTTGCTGTTTCCTTCTCCAGCGTTGTTTATCTTTCGCCTGCCCAAAGCACCTAGATTTTCTTCAGGGGAAATGCCCCTCTCCTATTCTCAGGCATGTGATTCGAATAGCTTTGACCACCCCTGCAGCTGCAGGTGTGGCAAACCTGAGTCACATGCCAAACCCTGAGCCCGTCATTGATTTCGGGAATATTTGGGTCAATTTCGGCATTTCTATGAGATATTACTGAGCAGTATTTATGTATGTATGTATGTATGTATTCATTTTACTGAGAAGCTTTTAAAAATGAGATAGTCTAATATGCTAACATGAAACGATGAGCATGATATATTGTTTATTGAAACAGGCAATTTTCTGGGTAATGTGTATCATAGGACCACGTTTTTTTTTTTCTAAATAGGAAAGCGGGAGAAAGCCTATAATAAATGTGACTATGTCTTTGCATGAGCAGAGAGAAGAGTGCATAATGCTACACACCAAATGGTTAACACCATGTGTTTGTTACTAGGCTATTGTCTCAGATCCAAACCAACTCTTTACTTCTCTTTCGTGAGGCCGGGGCTGAGACTCCACAAACTACACTTCCGCCTTGCCCGCTGCTCTGTTTCACTCTGGTGACAGAGTGGTAATAGGGGTTCCAAAAGCCTGGAGGAGGAACTTCCTGTTTGCTTCCTGAGGACTTCCTATTCCCTTTTTTTTTCCTTTTATTTATTTATTTTGACAGGGGCGTGGGGGAGCAAGCATGAGTGGGGGAGGGGCAGAGAGAGAGGGAGAGAGAATCCCAAGCAGGCTCTGCATCTATGAGATCATGACCCAAGCCAAAATCTAGAGTTCGATGCTTAACTGACTGAGCCACCCAGGCTCCCCCTTCCTACTCCTATCAGAGTATCCCCACTAATTTTTCACCGTGGCAGCAATACCTGGTTCCAGTTTCCAGTATTTTCCACATGCCCAGAATGAATTTAGGAGTGTCCACTCCTCAGAGGTCTTGGGTACCAGCTCCACAGGCCCCTTCTCCAAGTTTCTGGGTTCAAATGACTCAGTCAGTTCCCTCTGTTCCCCGGCCGTAGGGATGGGAACCACTTCCTGTAGCTACTCTCTTGTCTCAGTGGCCCCTTTATCCCTCAGTTCTCCACTACCTGTTCAATTATCAAGTTTGTTATCACTGCTGTAACAGATCACCACAAACTAAGCAGTTTAAACAACATAAATCTATTGTCTTACATTTCTGGACGTCAGAGTCCAAAGTGGGTCTCGCTGGGTTAAAATCAATGTGTCAACAAAGCTTCATTCCTTCTGGAAGCTCTGGGGAAATCTACTTCTTTGTTTTTCCCAGTCGAGAAACTGCCTGCATTCTTTGGTTTGTGGTCCCTTCCCCTACCTTCAAAGCCAGCCATGTCGCACCTTCAAATCTGTCTCTGACTTTCCCGCCTCCTCTATCCCTTCTAAGGATCCTGTGTTTATACTGGACTCACATCGATAATCTATGATAATCTCCCATTCTCAAGACCATTAATGTAATCACATATGCAAAGTCCCTTTCACCATGTCAAGTAACACAGTGACCAAGTTCTGGAGACTAGGACATGGACCTCTTTAGCGACTATTATTCTGTCTACTCTCCCAAACCTGCAGATCACAGTTTTGTAAACTTTGACTGCAAAAGACTAGACAGTAAATATTCTAAGCTATGCAGACCATATGGTGTTGGTCACAACTATTCACCTCTGCTACCATAGAATGAAAGCACCATAGATGGGGCAGCAAGGGATGAGCTTGGCTGTGTTCCAATAAAACTTTATTTACAAAAACATGAGGTGGGTAGGATTTGGCCTGTGGGCCTTAGTGTGCCCAGCCCATCCTAGATAAAACTTCTGTCTGTTAAAATACTGATGTATTTTCTGTTTTTCTGACTGATTCCCTTTCATTACCTCAAGAGGGTGAAATTGAAGAGGATAGCGAGGAGAATACTACATTTTCTGTGTGTATCTCTATATTGTTTGGCTGGTCACAATTATAATATATGAATTTCATGACCAAAATACCAAATATCCAATAAACAAAAAATGTAGCCATTGTATGATCTTATCTATATTAAAAAAACATGTTCTTTATAATACCAAAATGTTGGAAATCACCTAAATGTCTAACCAGTGCCTGAATTTGTTGGGTAAATTACATATTTACACAACGGTCAATGCAACAATTCCCCATTTCACTCACACTAAAAGTAAAAATCCTCACAATGGCCTAGAGGCCATTTATTTATTATCTTTTTTAAAAATGTCTATCTCCTCCTCCTAAAGCGTAAGGTACGTAAGGATGAGGATTTTTCTCATTTTTGTGAATTGATGTGTCCTAAGCGCCCAGGACAATACTTCTCACGTAGTAGGTGCTCAATTATTATTTGCTGAGTAAGTGAATAATGGAATACTTTGCAACCATTACAAATGATTTTATAAGATTAAATTTCCACATATAATTATGTGGAAAAATGTTCAAAATATATTAAGTGGGAAGAATCCCATTGTAGTTAATATATACCCTATAATTTAATTTTCAAAAGTATTTATGCATGGAAAAAATATTGACAGGTATACTCTGATATATATTTTGGGGGATATACTTTGGTATATTAAACAGTGGTTATCTCAGAGTATGGGATTTTGAGTAGTTTTTATTTTAAAATTTTATTTTCTCTTATTTTTAAAGATAAAAGTTAGGGGCGCCTGGGTGGCTCAGTTGGTTAAGCATTCGACTTCTTCTCAGGTCATGATCTCATGGTTTGTGAGTTTGAGCCCCACGTTGAGCTCTGTGCTGACAACCCAGAGCCTGGAGCCTGCTTCGGATTCTGTGTCTCATTCTCTCTCTGCCCCTCCCCCACTTGTGCTCTGTCTCTTAAAAATAAATGTTAAAAAAAATCTTTTTTAAAGATAAAAGTTAGAATACCATCTTTGAGATATACTTGAAGGGTCCCACTGCTTTCTCTCATGTGCGCTCTTTCTCAGCGCAGAACACTGAGCCTGTTTCTATCTGTCACTCAATAGAACACCTACAACAGAAGCGCCTCGTGGACAGGAAGCCCATTTGGGGTTGAGAATTAGTCTAGGTTAGTAATAAGAGTAATAGTTGGGAGTCATTAAGACCTCCGTGATCTTGGGTAAGTTTCTTGCCTGCTTGGATTCTCTATTCTCATCTGCAACTTGGGATAATAAGGTTCATGTGACATGACTGTAGAGGTGTGACCATTAAGAACAAGGGCCTTGAGTGGGGGGGCACACCTGGGTGGCTCAGTTGGGTAAGCTTCCGACTTTGGCTCAGGTCATGATCTCCTGGTTCGTGAGTTCGAGCCCCACATGGGGCTCGTTGCATGGGTCTCTTTCCTCCTTCCTTTCCCTTTATAACTCTTACAACACTTAGGACGTTGCCTCGCATGTACTGAGCACTCTCCTCTCTCACCTCCATGCCCCTCCCTGCCATTAGGAGTACTAGCCACAATGGCAAGCCAAATACTGGGTCTCTGATCCTTAGCCCTCGCCGTCCCACACAACATTCAGCTCTGTGACTTTGGGCCTCTGTGACCGGGGGAGAGTGTGCGCGTGATTAAGGTGATGCTAATGGCCTCACCTTATCCGAACTGGCTGAACTGCTAAGGCCTGCTCTGTGGCACAGACTCCAGTTCTGCTGTCAGCCTTTGAAAGGCCATTCAAATGCAAAAGGCTCAGAAGGTATGGATGCTTGGCCCTAAAATAAAATTGTTATAAAGCCTCCAAGGGTTGGAAAAAACTTGGCTGTGTAATCACCATAGCTAGGCTTTGTTTAAATAAGAGTGTTTGAGGAATGTGTTCAGGATTATTTAAACTCAGACCATTTAAACTCTAAAGAATTCAAAAAGTAAGGGTAAACACTTCAATGACTTTAAAGATTTGCAAGATAAGAGGTTATATAACTTGTGTAGTTATATATAACTTATATAACTTCCCTCCTTCATTCTGAGGATCAAGTCATCCTACACAGCATGTCTGGGGGAACAAATGCAGGGCGGGAGATGGAGTCCATGTGTCCATCGATGAGGACCATACAATGAGATCATACATCCTGGGCTTTCTGGGGTCAGGCTCAATATAACATATTCTGTTTGGGGGGCACCCGGGTGGCTCAGTAGGTTAAGCGACCGACTCTTGATCTTGGCTCAGGTCATGATTTCACAGTTTGTGGGATCGAGCCCCGCATAGGGCTCTGCACTGACAGGGCGGATACTGGTTGGGATTTTTTCTCCCTCGTTCCTCTGCTCGTCTGCTCTGTCTCTCTCACACACACAAAATAAATATACTTTTTGTTTTAATTAAAAAATTCTTTAGAAAATATTCTGACTTGGCAGACAGCGTATCTTGGATTTTTGTTTCTGAAAATACAGCCACCATTTTAATTCATTGGGATCATCTGGTCCAATACCCTTATTTTGGAAAGAAGAATGTGAGACTCAGAGAGGGACCTACCAATGCTAAGTACAATTCCTGGCATATAGGTACTAGCTAAATATTTGCCAACTGATGCAATGTGGGCTTATGACTTGTTTAAAACTAGTCACTTGTGGAGTTGGAACTCTTCCTCTGGCCTTCTCAGTTGGAGACCATCCAGCCCACTGTGGGCCAGAACCAGGTCAATACTGACCATGGAAGAGAGAGTGTTAGCAGCCACAGATCCTTCAAGCAAGTGGGTTTGGGATTAAGTGAGCCTCTTCAACTTCGTTGGGGCCTTTGGACACCAGTTACACAATTCCCCAACACCTGTCTTACTGGTAGTACATGACGCCTTTTTTAGGCCCTTCTGAGAAATTTGTCTTGGTCTAAGTCAGGTGGCTCTCTAGA
Organism: Paguma larvata; assembly: GCA_030068075.1. Classification (NCBI taxonomy): domain Eukaryota; kingdom Metazoa; phylum Chordata; class Mammalia; order Carnivora; family Viverridae; genus Paguma; species Paguma larvata. The sequence continues at coordinate 106,049,115 of CM057827.1, read as the reverse complement.
TGGAGGATCAGGCCCAAGTCAATTGTGGCCATCTTTATAAAGTGGAAATGAAGGAAGTCTGTAGGGTGCCAGGCATTAAGAACACTGACCAACAGACAGACAGAAGTTGTAGGGTACGCTGTGATGTGCCTCGACACTCCCCTTCAGTACCGAGGCGCTCATTCCTTCTGCTGCTAACTTTATTGGCTGTTGGCAACCCACTGCTGAGTCCCTCTTCTAGAACTGCCCTCAGCCAAGTGGTACTCCTGTCCCAAGAGCAGCCAGCATCCAATACTTACTGAGAATACAAAGGCCTGACCCCACCATCTCAATCTGGAGAAACTCCGAAAGGCCCCCTCAGCTCCAGAATTCCCCAAGGGGTTGGCTAAGACCTTTGCTTTGCCTGCATCAAAGTCCAATTTCTCCCTCAGCCCTCACTCCTCACAGATGTTGATCCTGAGAGTTCTCCCCAATTAACTTCCTGCATACCAATATCCACCTCGAGAGCCTTTTTTTTTTTTTTTTTTTTTTTTTTACAGAATTAATCCTAAGAGCAAGAAGCAGACAGTGGAGCAGAAGCCTAGAGCCCATCGGAGAAGACTGTGAACGAAAGCCACGAGCTAGCAGGCGCCACGGCCTCACGCAAACTGTTCCCAAGTCAGGAGCTATAATTAAAAAGGGAGAAGAAAAGTAGAGAGAGATCAAATCACTTTCTCAATGCATCCTTAAAATCAGTTGAAGTAACCTGAGTTGTCTCCCTTCCAACCAAAAAGAATCTCTCAGGACCGTACTCAGCTGGGCATCTGCTTTATTGTCTTTCCACTCCTGCCGTGATCCTGGGACCACATGACTGGGACACTCTGGCCACATTTGTCAGCCTCTCCCTTTGAGGAACTGGCCAATGTTCTCTAAACCCCCAACTTGTGGCTGCAGTCTCGTTCCAAATCAACTGATGACCCAGAACAAAGGTGCTGCCGCCTGTCTGATTCTGAGTACAGTGTGTCCCTCTCGACACTGTCTTGGACTGCTGCTGGCTCCCCTGGGGGCTAGTCTGATAGCAGGATCATTTTCTCTAGCTCCATCCCCTCTGGCTCTGGCTCCCCTTCTCCCTCCATTAACCCATGATGTTGAGGGTACAGCCAAGTACACTCGTGTTCTAATAATCTCCTTTACTTTTTGGCTTTAGTTTCGCTTCTAAGAAAATGCAGACACGGCTCCTTGCAATTTTAGGCATTTCCCCCTCATTTCTGGCTCTCTTGGTTTGCATGTTTTCTTCTTTAGCAAGAGACATCTTTAAGCTTTAAGAATTCATTAGGTCAGGGGCACCTGGGTGGCTTCCTCAGTCGGTCGAGTGTCTGACTTTGGCTCAGGTCATAGTCTCGTGGGTCGTGGGTTCGGGCCCCAGGTCGGGCTCTGTGCTGGCAGCTCAGAGCCTGGAACCTGCTTCAGATTCTGTGTCTCCCTCTCTCTCTGCTCTCTCCTGCTGGCACTCTGTCTCTCTCCCTCTCTAAAATAAATAAACATTAAAAAAATTTTTTTTATTAAAAAAATTCATTAGGTCAGAACTAAGGGTTATGGAGAACATCTGACTAGTAGAATGAAGTGTTCACACTGAGGCTGAAATATAAGTTCAAATATTTCTTGTCATAATATACACGGTGATGGATCACAAAAAGTTACTTTTAAAATGGGTTCATGTACTTATTTTCAGAAAAATGTTAGTATGTAAACTTTTAAACATGCACAAAGAAATCATATGATGAACCGTCATGTACCCATGATCCAGCCTAATCTAATTTTTTTTAATGTTTATTCATTTTTGAGAGACAGAGTATGAGTGGGGGAGGGGCAGAGAGAGAGGGAGACACAGAATCCGAAGCAGGCTGTAGGCTCTGAGCTGTCAGCACAGAGCCCGATGGGGGGCTCGAACTCACAGACCGTGAGACCATGACCTGAGCCAGTTGGAGGCTTAACAGACTGAGCCACCCAGGAGCCCCTGCCTAATCTATCTAAAATGTATATATTTATTTCTACTATGCTCAGCTGAATGACTGCAGTCCATAGATGATGAATTAACTTGCAGGTAACTGAAGGTCACCTTGAAATGACAACTACTGATCACATTGATTGACCTGAGTCATTGTGCTCCTGCATTCCTGTTACTCCTACAGTGAACCGGCAGGAAAAAAATCATGGTTTTTTTCTATAAATCTCTTGAATCCATCCTCTTCTACCTACTTAAAAATAATTTTTTTTAATGTTTATTTATTTTTGAGAGAGAGAGAGAGAGCAGGGGAGGGGCAGAGAGAGAGGGAGGAACAGAGAATCCCAAGCAGACTCTTTGCTGTCAGTACAGAGCCCGATGTGGGGCTCAAGCTCAGGAACTGTGAGATCATGACCTGAGCTGCAACCAAGAGTTGGGCACTCAACTGACTGAGCCACCCAGGTGCCCCCATCCTACTTTTATGCTTTTGGGTCCTCAGTAGTCTCTTGTCTGTTTAACTACATTTTATATTTTGAGCTTTTAATATATTGTCTGCCCCCTCACCCCATATTTGCTTCTCTCCATCCCTCTCATTCAAGCCAAAGGTGAACTCTGAACTATGAAACCTCTAGAAAGTTCTGAGCAGAAGAGGAGCCAGAAGCAGGCCAAACTCTCTGGCTTTTGTTGTCCCCAAACCCAAGGAGCTTGAGGGAAAATTAGAGGGTTTGCTGAGAAGAAAAGGGAAGAAGGCTATTTGCAGGTATAGATAGTGTTTAGAGGCAAAAATAGAATTCCTTGGTGGGGGAAGTCCCTGTCAATGGGCAGCCTGGTTCTGCTTCCTGTGAGGCGGCAAGTCCCCATGGAGGAGTAGCTGCTGCTGACTACATCTAGGTTGGGTGACCCAAGGGGACTCGCAAGAGATGCCCAAATCCGCAGTTCGGTGCAAAGGTCACAGAGAGTGGCTGGGCCTGGAGGGAGGAGAGCCAGAGGTCTTCTCCATGGTACCAAATGTCTAATCAAGAGCACACTGCTGTCCACCCCCATCTTGACACCGGGTGAGACGCTGGGGCTGTGTGGCACCTCCCCTGTTGGTTAACAGCTGCTAACATGTGGCGCGACTGGTATTGAAGGCCAGGTCTGTTGGCTTTCAGGCCTCGGTGTCCCCCTTACTCTCTGGGACTGTAGACATTTGGTGCCTTCATACCTCCGTCAGCTGAAATTCTTTTGCTCCAGAGGCATGAGGGTATATCAGATGCCCTTTCAAATGACCCCTCTCCTGAGGCAGCTGTGGGAAGTAAAAGGAGCTTGGGCTGGCACAGCCCCAGACTCCTGAAGACTCACTGAGCCACGGGATGATGCCTGGCCTCAGGCTCCTCATCTGTGAAATGGGGCTGTAACGTCTACCTCACAGGGTTCCTGGTGAGCATGAGATAAGAAACTGGAGATGAGGGGTGCCTGCTGGGTGGCTCAGTCGGTTAAATGTCCGATTCCGGCTCAGGTCATGATCTCACAGTTCGTGAGTTCGAGCCCCGCATCAGGCTGGGTGCTGACAGCTCAGAGCCTGGAGCCTGCTTCGGATTCTGTGTCTCCTTCTCTCTCTGAGCCTCCCCTGCTGACACTCTGTCTCTTTCTCTCTCTCTCTCTCTCTCAAAAAAAAAAAAAAAAATTTTTTTTTTTACATAAAAAGAAAGAAAGAAACTGGAGATGAAAGAAACTGTACTATACACGGGCTCCTGGGTGGCTGAGTCAGTTAAGCATCTGACTTCGGCTTTGCAACATGATCTCACGGTTCTTGAGTTCAAGCCCCACATCGGGCTCTGCACTAACATTGCAGAGCCTGCTTCAGATTCTCTGTCTCCCTCTCTCTCTGCCCCTTCCTGGCTCCCTTCCAGTGCTCTCTCTCTCTCTCTCTCTCTCAAAAATAAATAAATAAACATTAAAAAAACTGCACTATACAAATGTCTGGTGTGGGGACGACATGGGACACGGGGAAGAACACTAACAAAGAACACTTTCATATGTAATGATCCAGCCCCAGGCCCCACTAAGACCTCAAGGGCAGTTCAGCTCCTCAAGGCTGAGTTCTCTGGTGTCTCGGCCTGGGCACAGCCCGTTCCCCTCTCCTGAAACATCTTGCCCAACTCCTCCCCCCACCTCCCCACGTTCCGTTTGCAAACTCCTATTGACCTCCTGGTCTCAAAGTAAGATGTCACCTCCCCTGGCGAACCTTCCTGGACCACACCTCACCCAAACATTTGGGCGACACGCTCCTTCTCTGGGCAATCCCTACACGCGTGCTCTGGCCCCTTAGCCCTGAAATGCCCCCACTCACCTAGCCCATCAGCCTACTCCTCCCTCCCTACGGCCCCCACCTCTAACTAAGCCAGCAAGTTCCTGGAGAGTAGGGGCTGTGTCTTGTTTATCGTTGTATTTCTGAGGTCTAGAACAGGGCCTCGCACACAATAGATACTCAGTATTTGAATATCTGTTAAATAAAGGGAGGTACAAATAAGCCCTCTGAGTCATCAAAGACAGATTCATTTATGGCCCTGAGAATTTCGGTGCCAAATATGTCTTATTATAATTGAATTTCTTGAAAATTGGCAATCCAAATACAGCTTGAATATAACATAGCTAGTCACCACCCACCCACAAGCAGATCATACGTTCCTCCTGGAAGGGCTCGATAATTCTTTGGCTTGTCTCGTTGCCCCTAAGTAAGTTCTTGAAAAACATTAGCTGAGTAATTGGCCAACATAATACATCTCTCCCTGGCTAGTGTGGGGACAGAATTAACTGTGTAAATTCCTATTGTTTACAGTGACTCAGAGCTGAGGGGTGTTCTATGTTTCATAAACTATAGGAGTTGGGAACAGGCCTTTTCCTCTTAAAAACATATCAGAATCCAGTGTACGTGAGGTCTGATGCCAGGAACTACAAGATGGCTGTGAGAATCTAGAGCCTGGATTCTAGACAGCCCTGCCTTCAGTTATTAACAATCTAATACTGGACGCCCAAACATAACCGGGGCTTCTGCTCCAGTTCACAGATTTGTATTCTGCTCTCCGTGTACCTCAAGCTGGTCAATGAGAAGTTAATGAACTAAGACGTCGGCCAAGCCCGAAACAAACAACTGTCCGAAACACTGGCTGGACTGATCAGCCACAGACATTTCATAATGAAGGACGGGGGCAAATTCAGTCTTATTCACAGCAAACGGTACTAGATTAAAATGTCTCCCGCAATACCATGACAAGCAGTTGGGCCATTAAAATTACAAATGGCCACTTGAGCTAATGTATTTTGTTTGCCTGATGCCCTCTGGGGCTGTTCATCTCCCTGCCAGAGATGACACAGATAGGAGATTATCTCGCTTTTTATCTTAGGCTGGAGTAAGAACGATGAGGTCTCCCATGAAGTTTTGGATGGCTGGTCTCAGGACATAGCTGTCATTTTTTACAGCACCCAGCGGACTCTGGGTACAAATGATATATTTCCTCATAAGGCGATGCAGACTTTTTTTCTGTCTGGCTTTCATATCTCCCTCAGCCTTATCCTATAGGAGATGAAACTTTGACTGATGGGTCCAGGGTTGGAGACTGGAGCACACTGAGCCAGTAAGTTTCTTCCCTGGGAATCTAGAATCCAGGCTAAGAGATTCCATTTTCAGTGTGACTGGTTTACAGACAGGACTTCGAAATGCAGAACTGGGAGTGGTGATTTCTGCTGTATTTATTTGGTCTGTGAAACAAATAAAGCCAGAATGCAGTTAGAAAAAAATTACCGATTTAGAAGAGGACTTCAGCTGCCCCCATTTGGACCTCAAATATTCTGCTTGGGTTCTTCTTTCCAGCTTGTCTTTGGGCTCAGGTGGAAGGCCCTGAGAGTGAAGTTCCCCTGATGGGAACAGAAACTGTCCCCTCCAGCAACAAGGGCTGTGCTGAGCCAGCAAGACCCCACCCACGACCGACTCCAAGACAATTATGGATTTGAGCTTCACTGCCCACCTGCAGTACCCACCCACCTATGTCCCACATTTTCCTTATATAAACCTGGAAATATTTAAATCACTTTGGAGACAATCTTTGAGATGCTAGTCCACTAGCCCACGGTCTTCTGAGTGTTGGCCTCACCGAAATAAATATATTTCTTGTTTCCACCACCACTCATTTCTCTGCCTTTGGATTTTGTCAGCGACCAGTGGCCAGATCTGGTCTGTCTGGGACGCCTGGAGCTAGGTCCTCTTGCACCCCTGTGTGCTGGCTACGAGTTTATCCTACTACCAATCTGCTTCAATCTAGTAGTCAAAAGATTCATCACTAATACAGTGGCCATAGTGTGGCGAATATAAATTGCAATAGGAATTTGAGAAGAGGAGGCATTATTGGCACCTGCCAGAAGTCAGGCAGAGCTGGGCCTGCAGGTGTGTAGTTCAAAGATTCTCACACCTCACTGCTCCATTTAACCCTTACACTTCTTTGATTTCGTCCAGAGGATACCACGGAGTAGGATGTTGTCAACAAATACTTGTGGGATGAATTAATATCGGTGATATGCTGGCACATGTTGGGGGGGTGGAGCAGTCGGGAGGTGAGCCCTAATTTGTAGCATTTGCCAATTTCCAACGTGTAAATACTCTGTTCCTGGCCAATTTCAAGCTATCGCTGTGAACTCAGCAAATACACAGTTAGAAAAAGAATAACAGTGTAACACACCATTATACAGTATTTCTACCATATACACACAACAGGTTTAAGTCACCTCCAGAGCATGGATAATAATAGCATGCAGTAAAAGTATTAGCAAATGGTGAATATTGAATGAATAGTTATTACTCTTGTTTTTAAGACAATTCATTTAATATATTCAAATTTTAATTTTAATAATGGCCGTGTTGTGTTTAATAACTGGCCAAGTTCCTGTAAACTTGGTTATCTACCTTTGCAAACTGGTACAGGTTGCCTTCAACACACCTGGTGTGTTGGCACCCAACGCATAACTGGGACGAAAGTTTCTTGGTCAAATTCAAAAACAGGTTTATTGTCTGATTAATGTGATAGCTAATAGAGTGTAATCTCACCTAAACCCTCAGGGCTAGGGCCTGACACGGACATTCTTGGGTGGTTGTTGTTCTTCCTAATTCAGAAACTTCTCATGCCCCGTGGAAGCCGTTCTAAGTCTTTGCCCATCCTTCTTCTGGAGGAAGTAACGCCCCACCCTTTCCAAGGCTCCCCGCCCCCACCCCACACTCCTGCTCTCTGCCCCCTCCTCTGGGACATCAGGCCGTTAATTGCAGTCAGCAATTAACCAAACTCATTAGTTTCTGCCTGAACTTGCTCCTCCTCCCCCTTCTCCACCTATTTTATACCTCAACCACAAAGAACTATTTGTTCCCTATCTCATTTAATGCCATCCCAATTCATTCTGCTTCCAAGCTGGAACTCTTAGTACAGTGGTTCTCAACCTTGGCCGTATTCTAAGATATCTGTGCCTGGGCACTAGGGCCATAGTTCTAGACTTCATTAGTCCGAGGGGTGGCCTGAGCACTGGGGGAGGGGAGGCTAACGAGATCCCCAGATGATTCTGACGTGCAGCCCGGTGCAAACAACGGCACTGTAGTCCCATCCTTACCTGATCTCTCAGCATTTATTATTACTATTATTATTTTTTTGACTGGCTGCCAAAGACCAGCCTCCAAAACATTTCCTAAACCTATTGCAAAGCTCCATTCCTGCGGTCCTTGCTCCATCCCCACCTTGCCTGGACTACCACCGTGGCATCTTGACCTCTCCTCCCACAATCTCTGTTTTAGTACATCCTCTTGCAATCACCCGAGTGATTTTTTTTTCCAAAACGCAGGTCTGGTCGTGTCTCCACACCCACGGAAAAGCCCATTACGGTCGCAAGCATTTGCACTGCAATATCTGGATGCCAGAAACGCAGCATCTCATTATCTTTCTAGATCAAATTAAAGTCACTCTGAGCAGCCATTTTCCAGGGGAGTGGCTTCTTATTGAGAGTTTTCTTTCCTAGAATTGTACAAGACTCCCAGGAGTCTTAAAGGGCCAGAGAGTATAGGGAAAACCCTTCTAGGTCCGTTTTGGTCACTGCTGGGATGTCCTTTGTCCGTCTTGTGAGCCCCTTCCATTCTTTTCAATTCGAGCCGTTCACAAAGGTCTTTCCTCTAGACCTCCATCCCGCAGTGTCTGGGGTCTGTCTTCCCTAGACATAGCAAATGGCCACTTGCAATCTGAGGCACTGGAATGTCTAGGGGTTGAATGTCTAGGGCCTCTTACTCCTGAACACTCAGTCTCTGGGGAAAATGACTACCTCCTCAATCCTGGAAGACTTCCTTCTCCCAGAGGAACCAGTTTCAGAGGTCAACACAAAATCCTGTCTGCTGAAAGGGCACCTAGCTCGGCAGCCTGGAGCAATCCATCTGGCATAGAGGAGAATCCCGGTCCTGGCCTGGTCTGAGCAGGTCATATCCCTGGGCTGGGGCTCCCTTTTCCTCAGATGGAGGGAGGGGTCAGGGCCTGCAGGTAGCTATGACTCTCCCTGTTCTAGCCTTTTGTTGTAGACTCCCTCGCTCGCTCGCTCGCCATCTTGTCAACACATTCCTCCTTTCCTTAACCCCGTGGAGCTGCGAAACAATAGAAGGAAGGAGTGGTGTGGTCAATGATTAAACCACCTTACTGTTAGGGGGTCAGGTACTTGCAGAATACAGCATCGAGGCAAAAAGAACTCACAGGAGCTGAGAGTTGGGAGGAGTGTCTCTATCCAGCTGGTCCCTCAGCATCCCTCTTGGCCACTTCTAGCTGTCTCTCCGGGTATGCGGGGAACATAATGAGCTGTCTGTAGTTCCCCAGCCATAACCCTTTTGCGGCCTCCATAACTTTTGCTCACGCTGATCTCTCTGGCTTTCATACCTCCCCTCCTGTTAATGTTCACTTAAATGTCACTTCTCTAAAAAACTTCCCAAATCATCTCTCAAACGTTTGATCCACACCTTCATTTTAGACCTTCTCATGTTACTGTCTTTAATATCATAGATGGCATTTAAATTTTTTTTAATGTTTATTTATTTTTGAGAGAGAGAGAGAAAGTGAGCAGGGAAGGGACAGAGAGAGGGAGACACAGAATCCAGGCTCAGCTGGCCGCACAGAGCCCAACGCGGGGCTCAATTTCATGAACCGAGATCATGATCGGAGCTGAGGTTGGACGCTTAACCCACTGAGCCACCCAGGTGCCCCTACATGGTATTTTTTTTAATGTGTATTTATTTTTGAGAGCGAGAGACAGAGATCGCATGAGAGGGAGAAAGGCAGAGAGAAAGAGGGACAGAGAAAGAGGGTCCAAACAGGCTCTGCGCTGACAGCAGTGAGCCCAATGAGGGGCTCAAACACACGAACTGAGAACTGGACGCTCAACTGGCCAAGCCACCCAGACGTGGCTCGGTCATGAGAAAGTACATGATACTTTACACGCACCCCCACCTGCATACTCACATGCACACCTGACACTGGTGAATTTCTTACAGATAGGAATCGGAGAGTTTTGGGGGGTTGGCTTTGGGCCTTGTTTTTGTTTTTAAGTAGGTTCCATGCCCAACCTGAAGCTTGAACTCACGACCCTGAGATCAAGTCACATGATCTATTCACTGAACCCGCCAGCGCCCCTAGGGTTTTCTCTTTTTAATCTTTGTATCTTAATCACATTTCACAAGCCAGGCATACGTTGGCTGGATTTCTAGAATTTTAGAGCCAAAAGGAACAATAAAGACCATCTCGCCCAGCGGTTTTCCAATCTACTTTAGTGATACGATCCCTTTATTTCAAACAATATCTTATACGGAACACCCGATATTTAAAGAGGCAAGAGCAGAGAAGCTCTAGTTAAAGCAGAGGCGAAATGGTGCCGAGAGAGGTCCACAGACGCGCCGGCGCGGGTCAAAATCAAAGAGCACAGATCTTGCCCAGTACCTTTGTTTTGCCAATGAGACAACCGCGGCCCAGGGATGTTTTTATCTTGCATGAATCTATTCCATCCCCCATCTTTGTAAAGTTGTTGGTTGATTCTATTCTAGAATCGTCACCATCACCTTCTGGAGTCATCACAGGTTCCCAAGAGACATCAATAACCCATTTTTAAAGCCTTTGTGGAATAAGTGATTTCCTTGGCCATATATTAGACACCCTATTAACCGATTCTTCAAGAAAGGTGTTTACAGGCAAGTTATTACTGTGTCAGGATTGCAGAAACATGTATTCCAATTATACTGTGGGTTTTTTTTTTTTTATTGCTTAAAAAATTTTTGCCCTATAATATTGTGTGGGTGCTTGTGAAATTAAACTGCCTGAGTCGGTGCCACAGAGCTCTGCCAACGTGCCTCAAGACTCTTCCAGGCTGAAGAGCCTCAGGAAGTATCTGTAGTCTCTTATTATAAGGTCCAATTTGGCTTGTGTTGTTTTTAAACAATCCAGGAAGCTGACCAAAGCACTCCCTTCCTTTAAAAGCCACAGTGCATTGAGATGCAACTCTCTTTGAGGGTGGAGGCGTTTGCTCATACTTATCAGGACTTGGGCATTTTTATTTTTTTACATATTTTTAAAGTTTTATTTGTTTAAGTAACCTTTCCACCCAATGTGGGACTTGAACTCACGACCCTGAGGTCAGGAGTCACACGCTCTTCTCCCAGAGCCAGCCAGGTAGCCCAGGCCTTGGGTACTTTTAAATAACAAGGCAGGCCATTGGAAATTCTCAAGGTCAGCTCACAATTGGCTGGAGGGCTCCATGCATATTGTGAATTCCCGCAGAGAGGGTGTTGTCAATTCTATCACACTCACTGCCCTTCTAATCCGACCCGTCTTTTCCTTTTCCACCATCACCATGCTGGGTCAGGCCTCACCATCTCATGCTGTTGCTTCCTGACAAATTTCTTTGCTGCCTTCAGTTTCAGCTCCCCTGCCCCACTTTTCCAGCTGCAGCTAGAGCGGGCTTTTGCAAACGCATCTGTGTCCCGTGGAAGGGGTGGTGACCGAAAGGGGCTTCTGGGGTGCTGCTCTTGTTCTGTTTCTTGATTGAGGTTGTTGGTTACATGGGTGTGCTCGCTTCGTGAAAATTCATCAAGCTGTATATTTATGATCTGTGTGCTTTTCTGTCTTTGTGCATCTCTCTACCACAGTTGGCTTAGTTGTCCCGTTAGGAAAAAAAAAAAAATTATCCTGTTAGATTGTGACCTAGGGACAGAATTCTTTCATTATCTTTGTATTCCAATATCTATTTTTTTTTTTTACTGTTTATTCATTTATTTTGAGAGCAAGAGAGAGCACGTGTGAGCTGGGAGGGGCAGACAGAAAGGGAGAGAGAGAATCCCAAGCAGGCTCCGCACCACCAGCACAGAGCCGGATGTGGGGCTCAAGCCTATGATCCATGAGATCATGACCTGAGCTAAAATCAAGAGTCTGATGCTTAACCAACTGAGCCACCCAGGCGCCCCTGTATTCCCCGTATCTAGCACACAGTGGCCATTCTACAAATTCTAGTTGAAATGTTACAGGAATAAGTGATGAAACGAATGGATGGAATTGCAGTCTCAGGTTACAAGGAATGAAGAATCTTTGGGCTGAATGATTAGATACAGAAGAATGGAACTACTAAATTTTGCAGGGGCATGGGGGTGGAGAGTGGAGTAGGGAGTTGGACACTTGTCCTGGAAGGAGGAAGGTTGTTTAGAAGCACTGGGTTCCGGGGGCGCCTGGGAGGCTCAGTTGGTTGAGTATCCAACTTCAGCTCAGGTCATGATCTCACGGTACATGGATCTGAGCCCTGCAACGAGCTCTGTGCTGACGGCTCCGAGCCTGGAGCCTGCTTCGGATTCTGTGTCTCTCTCCCTCTCGTTGCCCCTCCCCCACTTATGCTCTGCCTGCCTGTCTGTCTGTCTGCCTGTCTGTCTCTCTCAAAAATAACATTAAAAAAGAAAAGCAGCCTTGAATTCTAACAGGAGGAAGGCCGGAGAGAATACAGGGGCTCCTAGAGCACCTGCCAGCACCAGGCACATGGAATCACAAGCCCTGCCCCATGTCCAGGCCAGCCCCTCTTCTTGTGTTTCTCTTTTGACTTCTGGGACTGACATCTTTCCAATCACAAAAACACCCAAACTCTTCCTTTTTTCTCTCTCTCTTTTTTTTTTTTTTGCCCCCTCCAAATTCCATTGGCCAACAAAGTAAATGTTTCTTAGATCAATTCTTTTTCCATTCCCGTTACTGGGCCCTTTGTTAAGACTCCCCTGGCTTTAAAATAAAAGGGGTGGGCACCTAGGTGGCTCAGTCGGTTGAGCTGCTGACTTCAGCTCAGGTCATGATCTCACTGTCTATGAGTTCGAGCCCCGCGTCGGGCTCTGTGCTGACCACTCATCAGAGCCTGGAGCCTGCTTCGGATTCTGTGTCTCCCTTCTCTCTCTGCCCTTCCCCTGCTCACGCTCTGTCTCTATGTCTCTCAAAAATAAATAAATGTTAAAAAAAATTTCATTGCTTCTTGGTCTGATAGCTCCCAACTAAGACTCCTTGTGGAATGGAGCCAATAATGGATAGGGACTGATGTTTTTAGTTTTATTTTTTAATTTTTTTCAAGGTTTACTTTTGAGAGACAGAGGGAGCACACACACACACACACACACACACACACACACACACCAGCAGGGGAGGTGCAGAGAGAGGGGGATAGAGAATCTGAAGCAGGCTCTGTGCTTACAGCAGCGAGCCCTGATGTGGGGCTCAAACTCAGGAACCATGAGATCATAATCTGAGCTGAAGCTGGACGTTCAACCAACTGAGCCACCTGGGTGCCCCTGGACCAATTTTTCTTTTCTTTTTTTTTTTTTTAAAGAAAAAGAATAAAGGTTAGAAGCAAGAGTCATTGAAAGATTACAGAGATGACCAGCAAAACCTCAAAAAATATTAGAGACAGGGGTAAGAAAAGTCGCCGAGGGTCTCTTGGTGCCTCTTTCTGTGTACCGCTCCGTGATTTTAGTCTGCAAATCCTTCTCCTGCCCCTGAGACCTCATGGTGGAAATCATGGCCATCAACCCACAGCTGAAGTCTGACATCTGCTTTCAAGACTAGAATCTCCCAGGCTCAATTCCAAATCCCACGCAGGAACCCTGATCAGCCCACTGAGTCGGGCGTCCACCCTTGGACCACTCAACTGTGGTGCTATGGGGGGACAGGGTCCTGATGTGCCAAAGGCTGTCCATAACTGAGCACTGTCACCATGCAGAAGGGACAGGGCCATTCCCAGAGAAAAGGAATCAGACAAAGAACCCGAGGATGAATTTACACCTTTGGCCTGGAATCTGCCTGGCAAGCTGCTCCCCAGGAGTTATCCTTCTTAAAAGAGAGCTCTGATCAAGTCAATTTGCCCAGCAGCTTGACCTCAGCTGCAGTCACCTCACCCGCGGTCTTACCCCAGAGCAGCCCACCGCTGCCCTAGGGTGAGACCCAGCGAGATGAGAGTATAAAGGCCCAGCCATTAAACCTGAACGAGATAGCTCTGCCCGGCGCTGCTCCGGGCAGAATCAGTTCCCCGCCCGGCTGGCTGAGGCTTCGTCAAGCCTGCGTTGCCTTCCACTTCTTCCTCTGTCCAGTCCTGCTTCCTCTCACTCTAAGCTCTTGGTCTCTACGACCTTCTGTCTCAGAGGCTGCTTCCTGAGATGCCAAGCTTTGGCGACTGACATATCCTTCTGCCCACGCGAAATTTCTATCTCCTATCTTCTCTTCCTGCCCCCTCAGATGCCACCACCTCTAAGAAGTCTTTCCTAGTTGTCCCCAATCAGATGTGCCCTCTCATCCCATAATCCCTGTGACCTCTTAGAAGCTGTGTATCTTTTCTTGACCTTGCCTCATCTTCCCAATATCGTAGCTATTTGTGAGCGTCTCTACCTCCCAGTCCTCAACACACACTGATCTATAAGTTTTTTTTTTTTTTCCTCTCTCTCTCTTCAAAGCTCTCTGCTCAGTACATGGTCACTTCTCAGTGAATGATTATTAGTGTTCCCAAACCCTTGCAGGAATCAGGCAGTGAACAAATACAAACCACTAAAGCTCTGTTAAAAACATTTTGTGGGGGACACCTGGGTGGCCCAGTCATTTAAGCGTCCAACTTCAGCCTAGGTTATGATCTCACCGTTCATGAGTTCGAGTCCTGCGTCAGGCTCTGTGCTGACAGCTCAGAGCCTGGAGCCTGCATCGATTTTATATTTCCCTCCCTCTACCCCTCCCCCACTCATATTCTATGTCTCCCTCTCTCTCTCTCTCTCTCTCTCTCTCAAAAATAAACATTAAAAAAAATTAAAAAACAAAAAACACATTTTTTTCATGGGGTGCCTGGCTGGCTCAGTCAGTAGAGCATGCAACTCTAGATTTCAGGGTCGTGAGTTCAAGCCACACATTGTAGGTAGAGTTTACCTAAAACATCAACAAACTTTTTTCTTAAATAAGTCAGGATAGAGAAAAAAATTAATACTGAATGTTTGCAAAATTATTTAATCTTATTTACTGGCCTATAAACTCCTAAACAACAGAGAATATATCTTATCAGTGGCCCAAATAAAGCAAATAATATTAGTGGCTAGAAAAAAAAAGCAGTTAGTAAAAGCTTTCCTTTATTGAACTTCATACAGACACTCATATCAGGGGAAAATAAATAAATATTACAATATAAAAAAATAAGAAACTAACAAGCAGAACTTAATTACATTAATGTGTCTCTTTCAAAAAAAATTTTTTTAATGTTTATTTTTGAGAGAGAGACAGAGTGTGAGCAGGCAAGGGGTAGAGAGAGGGAGACACAGAATCCAAAGCAGGCTCTGGGCTCTGAGCTGTCAGCACAGAACCTGACATGGGGCTCGAACTCATGAACCGTAAGATCATGACCTGAGCTGAAGTCAGACGTTTAACCCACTGACCCACCCAGGCACCCGAGGAATCTCTGATTTTTAAGAGATTCCTCAAATTCTGGGTTTTATGGATATCTTCTGATATTTAAACATTGGCAATGAATTCCATTTATTTCAACATCATGTAAGACATATTGGAAGGGTTTAAGGTTGGCTTTGGCCAGCAGGCAATCAGTTTGCAGCCTCTGCTTAGAGCTGGCCACTATGGCCTGCTTTCATATGACCATGGAAGTAATGGCCCTTGGCTTGAGATAGCAGCACAGGGCTGCTAGGACTACCCTTTCTGTTGGAGCTTCTTCAGGCTACAGACTCCTGGAAGGGGAAGAAAGGCAACATTTGTAGATGCATCCTGCAACACGCACCCACTATGTCCACCAATTCCTACAGCAGCCCTGTAAGGTAGGAGCTATCCTCATCCCCATTTGGACAGAAACAGAAGCTCAGAGGTATTATACAACTTGCGGCAGTTCCACTTTGCTACTAAGTTACAGAACTAGGATTTGAACTGAGGACTATCTGATTAGACTGTAAATTCATAAAGAGAAGGAAGAAACAGGGCCTTATTCCTTTCTGGATCCTTCCAAACACAAGTCTGGGCATGTAGTCAGTGCTCAGTAAACACTGTCGATTGATGACATATTGACTGAGAGAGCAAAGACATGCTTACGGCTGCGTCTTTTCAACCCTTAAACACGAATTCGAAAGTCAGTTGGCTTATGCCAGAGATACCAACTCCTCCACCAAATAAGAAAAACACACACATGTTCAACTAAATCGATGATCAGAACTGAGTCATTATCTGAATTGGCGTCTAAGAGATAGTGAGTTAATACATAAAAGAACAGAGTTGTGCTTACCTACCAGCTTCTCATAAGCTCTTCCCATTCTCTCTGCTTCTCATCCCCCCCAAAAGAACATTTTCATGGTTTAAAAAAAAAAAGTCTCGGGGTACCTGGGTGGCTCAGTTGGTTAAGCGTCCGACTTCAGCTCAGGTCATTATCTCACAGTCTGTGAGTTCGAGCCCCGCATCAGGCTCTATGCTGACAGCTCAGAGCCTGGAGCCTGCTTCATTCTGTGTCTCCCTCTCTTTCTCTGACCCTCCCCCTACTCATGCTTTGTCTCTCCTGCTCTCAAAAATAAATAAAAACATTTAAAAAAAAAAGTCTCCAATTGTTCTTCCACGAGCACATCCTCAACAGGTTTCCATACACTATAAACCTTCCGTTACCGTGAGTGGCTGCTGCTGATGACAATTCTATCTCAACTATGCACAATGATTCATATCTCTGTGTCGGTATTTCACAATATGGAACTCAAGTTACATGCTTAATCCAATGAAAACCCACGAAAGGCATTTATCGCCGAAGTACTTGTTGAAAGACTCCCCACCTATAGAAACATGCAGAATAGCTCCAGGGAAGAGTAGTAGCCTTTTCCTAAAATTTTGGCAAGAAACTGTTAAGGAGTCCTGATGAAGGCTGGCAACACGGAAGAACATTTCCTCCTCTCGATGGCACCCAGCCAGCTTCTGACAGCCTGGTGCCAGCTTCCCAGAGCTACAAATGGCTTGGGGTGATTTTATCTGGACTCGAGTATCCTAACTCACAACCTATAGAAGTAGGAAAAGAAGAAACACAACAGGTGAGATGTGAAGCAATAGCAATGAGCCATGACTAATTTAGAGACGAAGTTCAAAGTAGATGACCGAGCCACAGGCTTAATCTAAATTCAAACTGTAGGGGATGCTGGCGAGGATGTGGACGAATAGGAACCCTCTTGGACTGCTGGTGGGAATGCAACCTGGTGCAGCCTCTTTGGAAAACAGCTTGGAGGTTCCTCGAAAAATGAAAAATAGAACTACCCTATGACTCAGCAATAGCACTACTAGGAATTTACCCAAGGGATACAGGAGCGCTGATGCATAGGGGCACAGGTACCCCAATGTTTATAGCATGTCTTCAACAATAGCCAAGCTATGGAATGAGCCTAAATGTCCATCACTACTGACGAATGGATAAAGAAGACGTGGTTTATATATTCAACGGAATACTACATGGCAACGAGAAAGAATGAAATCCTGCCATTTGCAGCAACACGGATGGAACTGGAAGGTATTATGCTGAGTGAAATAAGTCAGTCAGAGAAGGACAGATATCCTATGTTTTCACTCATAAGTGGATCTTGAGACACTTAACAGGAGACCATGGGGGAGGGGAAGGGGAAAAAATAGTTACAGACACAGAGAGAGGTAGGCAACCCACAAGAGACTCTTTTTTTTTTTTAATCTTTATTTTTGAGAGAGAGAGAGAGAGACAGAGTGCAAGTAGGGGAGGAACTGAGAGAGAAAAGAAGACACAGAATCTGAAGCAGGCTCCAGGCTCCAAGCTGTCATCACAGAGCCTGATGCGGGGCTCAAACTCACGAACTGCGAGATCATAACCTGATGCCGAAGTCGTATGCTTAACCGACTGAGCCCCCCAGGCGCCCCTCCATGAGAGACTCTTAAATACAGAGAAACGAGGGTGAGTGAGGGAGTCAGGGAGAGGGGGAAAAAGGGTGATGGGCTTAAGAAGGGCATTTGTTGGGATGAGCACTGGGTGTCGTATGTAAGCCAATCTGACGATAAATTCTATTCATTTAAAAAAAGGAACTCTGCTTTAAAAGAGTGAGTAGAAAGGGAAGAAACAATTCCCACTTTTTCCTGGCTCAGAGTATCTAGTGGTAAAGTCAAACTGTAATCTTGTAGGTAATGAAAAAAAATGACTGTATCAGTTTTTCCCTCCTATCTTAAGAAAAGATGTTGTAAAAACTAAAAAAAAAAAAAAAAAAAAATTCAAACTGTAGGTACTAAGGTAGACAAGCCCCAAAGAAAGTAGTGGCCTTAGACAAACACAAAGAAAAAAACTAGAATATTCCTTTGACTCCAAGTGGGGCCGGAGAGGCAGAGATTCTTTTTCCTCCCTCTTGAGAGGGCTTGAAACGGAAGTCATGGATGATAAAAATGATTTCTATATAGTTCATTGTACTAAACTATCATTTGTAGTAATATCATACAAATATTAAAATACAAGAGACTGACCATAAATTATTCATGCATTCATTTATGGAGTATGTTTGGACACCCACAGTCCCATATTTCTATCCTCAAATCGCTCACAGACCAGGGAGGGGCTCAGTCACAAAGACAAATAGTTACAAGACAAAATGATAAGTTGCAGAGCAAGAGGATGAGGAGCACCGATGAAGGGGCAGCTTGACTCCTCCTTTAGGGTCAGAAAGCTGAGCGAGGGCCTGAGAATCTGGGGCTGGGGCAGGGAATTTCCTGTCATGGGTAGTTGGGCCACCAGAACCATCATAGACAGTTTGACCCAAGGCCAGGATCCATCCACAAAGTCAAAGTCCACAGCCAGAAAGTCGTAGGGTGGACAAGACAAAAGTAGGGTGGATAAGACAGAAGGCCCAGAGGCGACTCTCACTGTTGGAGCACAGAGCCCCAGATCTGGGAAGCCAGAGATGGCCCTTCCGGAGCCCTCAGGAGGGAGCTGCACACTCAGCCTGCTTTTTTTGTTTGTGTGTTTTAAGTTTACTTATTTGTTTTGAAAGGGGAGGTGGGGAAGGAGCAGAGAGAGAGAGGGAGAGAGAATCCCATTAGGGATTCGAACTCAAGAACTGCGAATTCATGACCTGAGCCGAAATCGGATACTTAACCAATTGAGCCACCCAGGCGCCCCAGCCTGCTTCTGTTTTGATTTTTATGTACTTGTTGGGGGCACTGATGCGTGGACAGATCAGTCAAGTTTGAAGGTTAAGGGTATGATAAAAGGAGTACATTACTCTTTTGGGGGGGGGCAGGGGAGGGTAGTTTTCTTAGAGACATGGATAAAAAGAAAGGTGTCTTGAGCCGGTGGAAATATGGACTGAGGGAGACGTGTAGGCAAAGGCAGGAAGCGTGTTTTGGGCTGGGCAATGGGCTGGAGGGGTCATGGCTACCGTGACCATGAGCCCGGGCGAGTGAGCTCGGGGAAGCCTTGGGTGCAGACACCAGGGCTTGAACTTGATCCCATAAGCAAAGAGGAGACCTTCACTCCAACTGGGGAGGGGTGGTGGTGAACCCTCAGGTTCCCAGGTAGACCTGAAGGGTGACAGTCGCTACGCTCTTGTCTATGTCCCAGAGAACAGACGTCACCGCCTCGGGCCAAGGAGGGCTGCGGATGTTCCAGTCATAGGAAAGCTTTGCGTAAGAACGTGCCAAAGGAGTACAGATGTCAGCAGCATCCAGGGACCACACCAAGAGTGCCTCGGGAGGGTAAGCAGTCCCACTGCCCCCAATCCTGGGATACGGCCATTTCTCTGGGCTTTGACCCTTGACCTCTCAGGCACTCGAGGGCAACAGAGTTTATAACTGCCCTCGCGGGGAATTCTCCCAGGGCCCTGTGGCACAGGCAAGCGATACATCCTCATAGTGAAAGAATGCTATCTTATTAGGGACACAGCTCATTTGTTCCTGCTCTGTCCCTGGAGGAAAGAGCTGGATTACATCCAAAGTACAAACATCATCTGAGAATCTAACAGATCTTCCTTCCTTCCCATCCCTGTATAAATTCACCTGTTACACCATTTTATCTTGCTCAAAGTTTCAGGGACTCAAAGACGACTCCCCACCCCCCACCCCCACCCCGCCCCAGCCAAGGGGCGCCCGGGTGGCTCAGTCAGTTGAGCATCTGACTTCGGCTCAGGTCATGATCTTGCCATTTCTGGGTTTGAGCCTCATGTCAGGCTCTGTGCTGACAGCTCAGAGCCTGGATGGAGCCTGCTTCGGATTCTGTGTCTCCCTCTCTCTCTCTCTCTCTCTCTCTGCTCCTCCCCTGCTTGTGTTCTGTCTCTCTCTCTCTCTGTCTCAAAACAAACATTTAAAAAAAAAAAAAAAAAAAAAGAAGATTTCCCCCAGCCTCACGGCAGTCTAGTTTCATCATTACCTCCTCATCCAGGTGAGGAAACTGAGGCTCACGGAGGGTAAGTCCCACCGGTCGTGAAGCTGAGATTGAAACCCAGACTTGCCAGAAGCCCCGGGCCATGCACTTCCCGCTAGCCCACATCCTCTCCCTGCAAGGGAAGAGAGGCAAGGCCAGGGCCAGAGCTGCTATCTCCAGGGATCTGGGGTTTCTCCGGATGCACGCCCGTGAGGCCAGGGGCGTTTAATAATCTTATTTTTTTAAGTTTATTTATTTTGAGAGTATGTGTGCGCACAAGCAGGGGAAGGGCAGAGACAGAGGGAGAGAGAGGATCCCAGGCGGTTTCTGCACTGTCACGCGGAGCCTAACGTGGGAATCGAACCCACAAACTGTGGGGTCATGACCTGAGCCAAAATGAAGAGTCCGGTGCTCAACAGACTGAGACGCCCAGGCACCCCCAGTTTAATAATCTTATAACTCAAACCATTCTTCCTGGGGCTTAAAGACATCTCTTGAAAGCGAAAAGTGTGTGGGGAGGAAGGGTGCGTGATAATATTTTGCATTTATAGGCCTCTCTATTTTCCCAAGCATTTTACAGTTTCCGCCACACTGAGTCACACAGCCCCCCAGTGAGGGAGGAGAATGCCCAGGCGTTCATTACCACTTGCTCCCTCTGAGGTTTGGGGCAGAGATCAGGCAGGCTGCTTGAACTTCAGCAGCTTCTCCCTTTGGGGGTTCCAGTCCTTCACTGTGTATTAGAGAGGAGGGGGTTTCTGTGCCAGACGCCTTCCGGCACCACCCACTCCTCCCCAACAGCTCACTGGGGCTTCCCGGAAGCTTGCTCGTGGTCCCCTCGAGAGCAAGATGCTTTCTCCAAATTGGCAGAGCAGGCCTTGTCTCCTTCTCCAACGCCATCACCATGTGAGGCTAAAGTGCGTAGGTGGGTAGGCTGAGTAGGAGGAGTCTCCATGATGCAATGGAAACATTTTTAAGCATGCATACTAAATATGAGTTTTTTCCCCTCATAGATTGAGAGAGAGCTCCGAGAAGTTAAGCCCTTCACCCCGGGTAGGTCTGTGGAAACCACAAGCCCTCAGGGCTGCTGCACTGAGCAGCTCAGCCCCGCCTGGGCCCTGGCCAGTTCCTAACCCTTCCCTCCAGCGACCCGCTTCCCCGAGAAAGCTTCCTTCTTTTTACTTCCATTTTGCAGAGCTTCCTTCTTTTTACTTCCATTTTGCAGATCGGACTGGCAAATCTTTCCACCTTGCCTTAAAAATCTGCTCCGCTGGTAGGAAATCCCAACCCCAGCCCCTCAGGGCTCGACCTCACCCCCAAGGCATTCCGTCCCCTAGCCCTGCAATTCCTTAAGTCCGAGTTCTTTAGTTAAGTCTAGAACGATATCCAGATGGTCCTCAGGACAGACCACAGAGGGTCATAGCGCGCAGTTCCATGAAACAGAGAGGTTGGGGGACGCTTCGCCAGTCATCTCTAGATCACCCCTGACCCCCCACCCTGCTTCTTGTTTTTCTGATTGACCCGTGGTTAACCGTTCCATCAGATGCGCACACACCTCCAGTGAGCAGTTTTCAGCCCCAAGTCCTAAAGCTACACGAAACCCGCAAACATCATCTAACTTGGTCAGTGCCGTGTGTTCCAAAATGTTTGCAAATCTGAACTCCTTTGGCTGGGGTCTGTGCGCCTTCTCAGTTAGTTCCAGTCCCCGCCATTCCCCCGTGTCCTACACACCGGGCTGATTCACTCACTTGCCTTGTGTTGTTGCCCCCATGGGCGTGCCTGCCAGCAACTGCTCTCCCAAACCCACGAGGAAGAAGAGGGACATTTTCCTCATTGTCCCTTAATTCGCAAACCTGCGTCTGTCTCAGTGGAGCTGGTACTGCGTGCGCGTCACCCCTGGCATCATTTGACCTTTGCCTTAAGCCCCCTTCCTCCTTTCAAACAGGCTTCCTCGGCTCTGTTGGAATGTAAAAATCCCATTACCGAGCTGCTTGCCTCTTAAGGGGTGCTCTTCTAATTACGCAGACACAGTCAAAGCTTTGGCACTGTCTCTGGGGTTGGGACCAGATGGTGGGGAAGGGTGGGCAACACCGTATCTTAGTCGTGAAGCCGAGCAGGAGAGAGGCCCTCACTTGGTCCTGGGACTGGCCTTTGGACTGTGGCGTCCTTTTCGGTGTGAGCGGAAGGGAGTTGCCCTGAATCGATTCATCGATTCACTAAGCCTTGGAGAAGTGAAGCAGCAGCCAACAACCCCGACTACAGTGGATGCCCCTGGTCAGGTTCAGTGCAGGCCCCTAATGCTGCGAGGCGAGCCCCTGACTGTCCCACAGCTCCTCCTCCTCCCCATCACCTGCCTGGCAGACATGACCAAACAATCACAGCACTCTTCCTCACCAAGCCAGGCTACTTCCACACAGGGCTTCTCAGTCCACCTCTCGGGGCGGCCTGCCACAGCTCGAGCAAAAACATTGTGATGAAACCTCTATCCCATCCTTGGCGTGATGGCAAATGTGTTGGGACAGCTAGCTAGTCAAAGAGCCTGGGTTCTGGTTTCAACCCCCGCCATTGACTCACTGGGCGATCTGGGGCTGGGGCAAGGTTGTTTATCCCCTAGACCTGTTTCTCCATCTGTTAAATGAAGTGGTTGGGCAGGGGATTAATTGGTTTCCAACTTCCGGTCAAGGCTAGGTGGCATGATGGTTTGGGTGAGGAGGGCTGGAACAGCAGGGAAAAGGAAGGGGAGCCCCGAGAGCGTCCCGAAGTTAGCGGGGTTCGTGCCAAAGCTGATGGCCAGATTGAGATTCGAAGGAGGGTGCTGCTCCAAGCAGGCCTGATCCGCAAAGGCGGGGAGCGGAGAATGGACTGAATGGGGGGAGGACCCACAAATGAATAATGCTCTTACGCGTTCACTCTCCCAATAAACACTTCCTGCATCTGACCGTGTGTCCGGCATTGTTCTAGGTGCCGAGAGCCTGCTGTGAATAGAAGACACACAGAGAGCCGAAGGGCTGTAAGCTGGCCGTCTCCCCAAACCGAAGCAGAGAGAGGACTAGAAGCGGCTTGCCCCGTGGCCCCTCCAGAGGGCTGCGGACATGCATTTTAATGAGTGAGTGAGTGCAGCCAAGTCACCTAGCTGCTCTCAGCCTCTGTGGAGAAGGTAAGTAGGCACTTCTTGCAAAAGGCATTTGGTAAGCTGCAAAATCGTCCGCAGATGTTGTCTATTGTCTGTTGTCTAGGATGAGACGCTGATGGTGGAATTTCAGGCAACAGTTCGCAAGTGGCAGAAAGTACCGAAAGCGTCTGGACACCGGCACAGGAGACTAACGCCAACATTGACCCTTGCTCCCTGACCTTCCCACCTTCAGTGTTATGACCCAGTTTAGGCTTCCCTTTCAAAAGCTCATAGATATATTTCCTCACTGTAATTATAGGCGAGGCGCAGGCTCTGTGTCGTAAGAAGAGCTGGTAGAAAAGGGACAATTAACCAAGGCACATAATTGAAGGGTAGATAAATATATCCGGTGGCAGATGAAGCCCCGTCCTATTGGATACTATTCCCAGTACCCGAGAGCAAAGATAGGAACGTGCTTCGTTTAGACCAGAGATGTCGAGCACTTTATTATTAAAGGCTCCTGTTAAGAAGTGAGGTGCACACGAACGTGGGCGATGGGGACTTCCGGTGCCTCCTGCGTGGACCGAGTCACCATGCTCCCGTCCCTACCCAGACTCCTCCCATGCTGCCTGCAGTGACTCCATTTAAAGAGTCTGCTAATCATGAGATTGGAGGGAACATTTGGAGCAAAGACAGTGTGACTCCTGTCACTAAGCGGGACCGTGAAAAGTTCAAAAATAGTAGTATCCACTGGTGGAAAAACCAATAAACATATAATTTCCAGGTAATTACTATCATATAATTAGCTCTCTGCTTTTATATGCCCCAGCGGAAACTGGGTTGCGGAGGAACTGAAATGCAGTTTAATAATCACGGTACATTCCACAGCAAAATGAAGACTTTGTTCCCAACGAAAACTGAGGGCCAGAGAGCACCGAGACTGGCTGTGCCCAGGCCCAATTCACACCGACTGGGGAGCCAGGTTCTTGGGGATTAATACAGACTCAGGACTACGCATCGGAAGAACTGGTTTTCATTCCAGTTTGGCCCGATCCCATCGTGTGACCTCCTCCAATCTGTACAATGACAGAGTCCGTCTAACTCACGCATTCTCATGACACCCAGAGCAGTGGAGATTGGTTTTGGGGGAGGTGAAAAGAAATCTTAGCTACGTCAAGGGTTCGTGCCCCCGCCCCCCCCAAAGCACAGTCCTCTCAGGCAAAACCTCATTGCTTAGCGTTCAGTTGACTTCTCTCATCGGATTTTCTTCGGTATCAAATGAACGGCACTGACATTAAGTTCATGGAAGACGCACAAAGAGCCTGCAAGATCCGTGCGGCAAAACTACGGCGAACAGATGGCTGTGATTGGGGGGCTTTCCCTCTGTCACTTGCCCCATCAAAAAATGCCGTCATAAGAGATGGCCCGTGTGTGCTTGCCGGCTGCCATTCGCTGCCTTGTGGGTATTGATTATGTTCATTTCAGAGCTTTTGTGTATGACTTAGGCTTTGAGAATTAAATAAAAATAGTTATATTTTACTCTTTTGTCCTACCAAGTTATTCGGTCCACCAATAATTATGTCAGGTGCTGAAAAGAAAAAAATGTCAACGATATCTGAAAGAATCTTTAGCCACGCGTACACACGCACAGTGCATAAATGGATACACAATGTATCTGTGGTATTAAAATTTCACGGGGGCAGTGATTAGCAAAAAGAAAAAGTCTGAGAAGACTTTGGAAGGGTAATAACAGGTTGGGAACACTGCACTAGACGATTCTAAGAGCCTCTGCAGCTGCGAGATGGTGCGAGGCCATGATGGAGAATTGTCCTGTGAGTTGGTATTCACCAAGCGTAGCGGTGGCGTTTATGTCTCGTGAATTTCGGAAGGCTCCTTAACCGCTCTGAGCCTTCAGTTTCTCATCTGGAGAGAAGGAATGCACACACGTGTGGATACACAGAGACCTCTTTCCTTCCAGGGGAAAAGAAGCAAGCCAGTTTAACCAGTGTGTTAATTTGTATTCTCCCAAAAGCAGAGCGTGAGATAAGGGCCTGAGCGGAGGCAGTTTTGGGGGGAGATGATCCAGGAAGCGGGAGTAAGGGAATGAGCAGAGCGAGACAGGGAAGCGGGGGGAAGCCATTAAGGGTGTAAGTCGGTCACTGCGGTGAGCTTCAACCCTGCCAGCAAATGTCTGAGAAATCACACAGGACGAGGTTCAGAACTGCTCCTTCGCAGGATGGGAGGCTGGGGCATGGAAGCCTGGATTTTCAGCCTCTGTGGCAAAGGATTACCCCTCCCAATGTTGACTCCTATGCACTTTGAGGCTTCCCTGCAATTAGGTTGAAGGAGTTTCTGCAGCTTCGGAGGAAGATTTGGGGCAGAAAGAGGGATGAGACGGCTGAGCATTGTAGATGTGCGTGGAAATATTCACCGTGGCTGCGGTGGTGGCACAGGATACCCAGAGCTTCTGCCACAAGCACGACAGAGTAGGTATTACAACGCAGTCTTTCCCCTAAGCCCATCCGTGCATCCATGCGAGCCTCAGCTCTGCGTTCCTCCATTCACACATCCACGCGCCCACGCACGCGTCCACGCATCCATCTATTCCTCTGTCCATCCATCCGTGTGATCCTGTTATAAAACAGGATTCGAGGCGAGTCACCAACGTGGGCTAAGACCCTGAGCAGGTCATTCCCTCTTGCTGGGAAATGCCTTCTTCTCTGAAAAAAGGGGAGAAAGAACTGGGGGATGGTTGGTCTGACAGACAGAGCCCTGCCAGCCTTGGGTTCTAAACTCTAGTAAGAACAAGGGTCGCGAAGGCAGGTGGAGTTTTCACTGTCAGTAGCCCACCACAGCTGGAGAAGTGAGCTAAAGATGAGCTCTGGGGAGCCTAGCTGGTGGTCCAGAGAGGCGAGGCCGGGCACAGGTCCTTCACTCCAGAATCTGGACCTCGGCATCGGAGCTTCGGACACCTGGTTATTGAACCTGGGTGTGACCTGGCCCTGGAAATAGAGAGGAAGGTGTTTGGGGAGACGTGGAGGGGGCCCTGAATTAGAATCCCCAAGCTCACCAGATCCTCCAAGGCGAAATTATTCATTTACAGGGAGCTGTGACTGTCAAGAGATTCAGAGCTCTTCACGGGCTGATCGGCACCTGCTCTCTGTACAGGTAGGCTCCATGGGAAGCCAAACGCTAAACACAGGGCTGTTTGAGGAGTCTGGATGCGGAGCCGTGGAGGGAGCCGGTGGTCTTCTTGCCAGGTGTCACTGAGCCATGAGAGTCTGATGTATATCCATCGCCTTCTGGGGCCAGGCTCCCAGGGAGATTTATGGTGAGCCTGCTTTCTCCCCTGACCCGCATTGAGGCACACGGCCAAACTCCGTTCTCTGAGTCTTCTCACCCCTGGCTGTCCATACGCCGAGTGGGAGTCTGACAACTCCAAGATCGAGTACGATGCAATCAATTTTCAACTAAGTTCCTTAACGGAAACCACATTCCAGTTCTGCTCCCTGGAAATGACACGAAAGCACTGTGGCTGGAGTCCTGAGGACACCCGACCCTTTCCCTCACCTACCAAGGCTTGCTTGAGACTGGCTGATGGCATCCATCGTGCGTAGGGTTTTCTGGTCTGGCTCTCAGAGAGCCTGTTGGCCTGCTACCTCCTGCTCCCGGACAACCGCACATACCCCACCCAGATCTGTTCTCCCCACTGCTCCGTGCCTTAAAGTCTTCCTCTGTGGATGTACCTCCCAGCTTCTCTTGCCAGTTCGCTTCTAGTTGGCAGGACACTGGGGACAGGGAGAGACATGGATGGCCTGTCTTTGGCAGTGGCCGCTTCCCTCCGTGGCTCCTTTTTGGTAGCCCCTTCTTTCAGGTTGAGCCAACACTGTGCTTCAGCAACACCATTTACTTCTCTTGTCCCTCCAGGCCTAAAGGTGGTAACAGCTCCCCTCCCTCCCTCAGACGCTCACCTCTGAGTGCCTCAGTATCCCTTGCGGGTCCCTAAACTCTGCTGGTATCTCTGTAAGCATCTCCTTCTGTCTAGCGTCTTCCTTTGAACCCTCTGGGGGTGAATTCTACTTCTTGCTACGACCCTGACCATCCCGGAGGCTCCCCTTAGTCTCAAAGTCTCGGCAGGCGCCCCGAATCATTTCCGTCATCTTCGCAAGGAGGGCTACATGTTTTCATGTGACAAGACGTGTCAAAGCAAAAGCAAGTGACATTGACAGGCTGAGAAACCCTGGACAAGTACGAAGTGTTTCAGGAAGCGTCTCAGCTGGACGACAGCACATTGAAGAGGAGACAGTTATGACCATCGGTGACTTTCTCGATGCCAAGGAGGGTGCGCCTGTCCTAGCAGTAATCCCATCACATTTCTCTTTATGAGAAAATAAAGGTATCAGGTGTAGGAATTAAATAGCTTATCAAATTTTAACTCTCAATCATAGGTATTAAAGTTATTAATTATTAAAATTCTAATCATGCATTAAGGTACTTTACACATTTAAAAATACACCGGGCTTCTAACAAATTAAATATTACATAAAGGACATGGGTCGAAATGAACGGAAGCTGATTCCTCTGGGCCTCCCTTCCCCCTCTAGTTCAGGAGGACAATTTTTCTTATCCTTCTTACTAGTCGAAAAAGTCTATGACTCCAGGATCCCATGAAGATTCATTCTACCCATCAAAGTATCAAAGACTCAGCTTTTCTTCAACGTGTTTGACGAGCAACACTGCTGCACACAACATACTGTGGAACCCACCATTCAGGCCCTGGCATCCCCGACCACCAAGATCTGACCCCTCTTTTCCTTGTCAACACTCAGAATTTAAACCACACAGTTGGGCTTCTGACTGCATGTATTTTGTTCTCTAACTTGAAGCCTGCTGGTAAGGCTGAAGTCCTTTGGGAGGTCCTGAATCCAGCACCCTCTCTGCCGCCCGAGGGGAAATCAGCGTTCTCCCTTTGGTGTGTAAACCTCTCTGATCATATGTGTGCGTGTGCGTGTGTGCATGTATGAGTATGCGAAATAATTTATGAAACCTAAGAGAGAAAAGGTATCACATGGGAAATATATTTAAACGGCACAGCCTCGGGGCGCCTGGGTGGCTCAATCCGTTCAGCATCTGACTCTCGATTTCAGCTCAGGTCATGATCTCACGGTTTGTGGGATAAAGCCCTGCGTCAGACTCCGCACTGACACTGTGGAGCCTGCTTGGGATTCTCTCTCTCTTTGCCCCTCCTCCATGTTCTCTCTCTCTCTCTCTCTCTCTCTCTCTCAAAATAAGCAAATAAACTTAAAAAGAAAGCCTGCACAGTCTTTAAGCAAATAGAGAGCTCATAGTCCCCCAACAGCTTCCAACTACTTTCTCTTTTCTAGTCTAGTCTCTGAGTACCCAGGGCTCTTAGGAGCTGCCAGGGCAGTTGACAAACTGCGCCAGAAGCGTGAATGTACAAGAAGGAAAGATCCTTGGAGATCACTTCCAAATCCCATTCTACAGATGGGTATATCAAGGCCCAGAGAGGAAGAAATGAAATTCTTTTTTTTAAATTTTTTTGATGTTTATTTATTGATTTTGAGAAAGAGAGAGAGAGAGAGAGAGAGAGAGAGCGCACAAGTGGGGAAGCGGCAGAGAAAGAGAGGGAGACAGAGAATCCCAAGCAGCGCAGAGCCCAATGCAGAGCTCGAACTCACGACCGTGAGATCAGGACCTGAGCCAAAACCAAGAGTCGGATGTTTAACCGACTGAACCCCCCCAGGCACCCCGGAAATGAACTTCTGAGGTCACACAACTCAGGAGCAGTCGAGAGCCAGGCTTCCGGACTGCCCGTCCGGTGCCCTGCCCACACCCGCACCCAGTTCCCGCTTTCCCTTCGGGAACTCGCCCGAGGGCGGGCCTGTGTAAAATCTCTCGGAAGTGAGAACTTGACAGCCCACTCTTGGACACACCCTGTGCCCCTCGTGGCTGACGTGGGCAACTGTGAAACGGAAGGATTTCCTGTGGATGTGTTCATTCGCTCACTTACCCCAGCGTTCACAGAGCACCTTCTCTGCACCAAGAGCTGTGACAGGGGACACTGGGGTACAGAGACGCGCCAGAACCCGTCCTGCCCTGCAGGAGCTCACAGCCCGATTGAGGACATGTGACAAGGGCAACAATAGCTGAAGTGTCGAATCTTAGGTGCCGAGTGCCACGGGAGGGGTGGAGAATGCAGTGAGAGCTCAGACGCCATTGCATCTGAGAGTGGGGAGTCAGAGGAGGCCTCTCGGAGGAGGTGGCATCTGAGTGGGCTTTGAAGGATGATTAGGTTCAGTGAGGGACAGTAAGTGAAAGAAACTCCAGGCATAGCAAAGTACTGAGGAAGAAGGGCATGGAGGCTTTCTTTTTCCCTTTGATTTTAGAAACACTTTTAAGTTGATTTATTTATTTTGAGAGAGAGAGAGAGAGAGAGAAATAAAGAGCATGAACAGGGGAGGGGCGGAGACAGAGGGAGAGAGAGAATCCCAAGCAGGCTCCGTGCTGTCAGCATGGAGCTCGACATGGGACTTGAAGCCCACAAACCGTGAGATCATGACCTGAGTTGAAACCAAGAGTCCGACGCTTAACTGACGGAGCCACCCAGGCGCCCCAGCACAGAGGTGTTCAAGGAAAAGGCAGAGCTCAGGTTGCTGGGCAGCGTGAGCATTCTTATAAAGGGTGGGGGGGCTTAAGTTAATCTTCTCTCCCTTGGAATCATGAGGGACAGATCTTGTGGCCTTCATGAGCGTATGTGCCCCCAGAGGAAAGACAACTAACCTCATAGGTCTGAATCCTCTGGTGCCCAGCAAAGCCGTGCATACATAATATTATATTACATTAATAATGAGATTATATCCCGTTATATTAAATGCATACAATATATGCGCATACATACACACGCCATATATTTCATATGCACACACATATTTAGAAGGGAGGGGGAGGAAGACATGAGACGGGAAAGAGGGGAGAAAGCAAACAAACAGGCACACAATTCCCTCCTCCCGTCACCCACTCTTTACCCTTCCCTGGGGATATTGCGTTTCTTCCTTCTAGAAGTCTAAATAAATTGTCGATTCGATCTCGTGTGGTAATGTGCTTGTGCCACAAGTGATTTGACTGCGTGCTCTAGTATGGCAGTCACTATTTATTACTTCTTAGAAGTTACAAACAGCTTTGCTATTCTTGCCCCCAAGAGGAATGCGTGACTGTCGCAAATCCCCTCAGGAACCAGGAAGAAACACAAAAATCACTATTCATAGTGAGGAGAAAACATCCTCTCTAATGCCTAACGACAATTAGAACAATATGAAATATCCCCTTCTCCTTCCAAGTAGCGAAACTTTTAAATGAGTGAGAATATGCTTGAACATGATTGAGCTGTTGCAATTCCCATGAACAAACGTGCTTTAAGAATCATGGGGCGCCTGGATGGCTCAGTCGGTTAAGTGTCTGATTTCGGCTCAGGTCATGATCTCGTGGTCCGTGAGTCTGAGCTCTGTGTCGGGCTCTGTGCCGACAGCTCAGAGCCTGGAGCCTGCTTCGGATTCTGTGTCTGCCTCTCTCTCTCTGCCCCTTCCCCACTCATGCCTCTGTCTTTCTCTTTCTCTCAAAAGTAAATAAACGTTAAAAAAATTTTTTTAAAAAGAATCTTAAAATGTTCACATCCCTGGACAGTGATCAGCACTTCTATGGACTTATCCAAAGGAAGAAATCGGTAACGTGGACAGAGTACTAAGTATAAATGTGTTTAGTTCAATATTATTTATCACTGGGGAAAATTACAACTAATGCCCAACTTGAAGGCTATGATAAAGTAAAATACAATGTCCCCGGCCAGTGGGGTGTCATACAGGCCCCACATTGGATGTCTTCACGGAAGAGTGTTTAAAGGCATAAAAATACACGTATACGCATGTACGCGTGTCAGCGGGCACGTGTGTGTGCATGTGTGTGTGTTGGTTTGTTTATCCCTAAATCCTCTGTGCTTTTCTTCCTAAAAGCAAAGACTTTTTTCCATAACAATAATCAAACTCAGGAAATTATTAATGATATCATGCCCTTACTTAATCCACAGACATAGATGTTTCTCCATTGTCCCAGTGCTGTCCCTTAGAGCAAAACGGAAGAGTGTTTCCTCTGCCAGGATCGCACATGGCATTTGGCTGTCCCGTCCGTCTCTTCTGTCTGCTTCAGTCTGAAACAGTTACCTCACTCTTTTCTTGTCTTTTATGATTCTGATAACTTTTTATTTAAAAAATTTTTTTTAATGTTTATTTATTTTGAGAGAGAGAAAGCATGAGCTGGGGAAGGGCAGACACAGAGAGAGAGAGAGAATGACAGAATCCGAAGCAGGCTCCAGGCTCTGAGCTGTCAGCACAGAGCCCGAAGCTGGGCTTGAGCTCACAAACCGCGAGATCAAGACCTGAGCCGAAGTCGGACGCTCAACCGACGGAGTCACCCAGGCGCCCCTGATTCTGGTAACTTTTGAACAGGTCAGGTCCAGTATTCTGTAGAATGCCCCTCACTTTGGGTCTGTCTGATGTTTCCTCACGATGAGATTCTGGTTATGCATTTCGTCGGCAACATGACAGGGATAACGGTGTGTCCTTGTCAAGTCAAGAGGCACGTGGTGTCTCTTTTTCCCTTTACAATTAATCAGCATCTTGTGGGGAGGTGCTTTGAGACCATGTAAATACCCTGTTTCTTGTTAAATTTTTACCCACTGGTTTTAGCATCTGCTGGTGACGCTTGTTTGACAATTATTACTACGGTGGTTGCTAAATGGTGGTTTACTCTTTTTTTTTATTTTACTATTTATTTATTTATTTATTTATTTATTTAGGGTGTGCTTGCGCAAAGGGGAGGGACAGAGGGAGAAGAAGGGAGAAAATCCCAAGCAGGCTCCACACTCAGGGCAGAACCGATGCAGGGCTCAGTCTCGACAAACATGAGATCACGACCTGAACTGAAATCAAGAGTCCGATGCTGAACTGACTGAGCCACCCAGGTGCCCCAGTGAACAGTGGTTTTCTGGTACCATCAATCCTTCCTTCCCTTCTCCACCATTCATGTATTTATTCATTTTTCATATCAGCATCAATTCTTATTTTATTTTTATGAGTTATTATTTGTTATATAATGATTTCTTTTCATGCTCAAATTGTCCCAGATTTGGCCAGTGAAAGCCCCAGCAACCAACGCCTATGTCCTTTTGACATAACCCCATTGAGTTTTTTATTTTTTGTTCTTTTTTGTTGGTGGTGGTGATGGTGGTAGCGGTTTTTTTGGAGGAGGGGTTGTGTTTTTCTTGTTTTGTTTGTTTGTTTTCTGGCACTTCCATACTGTTTTGTGCAATAGTATGTTCCAGGCTTCTCTTGCACTGTCCATGCTTCAGTCCTGGAATCAGTCATTTCTCCAAAGCAGTTTTGATTACTTTTAGTGGATATTAGTATTTAGAAACCAAGGTTTGGGCCAGAAGTGTATTCTTTGCTGCTAAAGCATCATTGCCTTTAGGCCCTGTTATAGACAGGAGACAGACAGACACACACACACACATTTATACTCACAAATCTGAAAAATTATTTTTAATACAATATCAAATGGAAAAACACAGAATTATATGTATATGGCAGACGGAGTCCACACCCAATCTTAGAAAAGACAGCGGGACAAGACATATATGTTCACAAATGAGTAGGGGCTCTCTCTCTGGCCCCAAGGTGTGAGGAATCTGTGCAGGACTGAAAGCAGACAAGATGGACTTGAAGGGGGGGGCAGCAGTAGCCATAGTGGAAGTGAACCTCCCAGAAGCAGGGAGCAACATCAAGATGGCCCATGTCCAGAGGTGACAGGAGACAGCTGGAAACAAGAGGGTGTCCCGGGAAAGTTGACAGGGGTATTCTTTGCGGGACTGTAGCAGGAGCAGCCAGGCCCTACCAGCTTACACTTCTCCATGTATCCCGTGTGTCTGAGCTTTGGGGGTCAGTATTTGGATTCAGGAGAAAAGACCACGGACTGAGTGGCTGTCTAAGTCTGAAAGGAATGAGAAACATCCAAGCCTAGAAGACCAGCTGCTGAGGTTCTCAGCCGGCAGCAGGTCCTGCCCGTCAAAATGGTATAGACGACAAGTTCCAGCAGCTGTCTGGCCCCTCCCTAGAAGCAAACCGCTCCACCAGAGGCAGCCCCCGGCCTTCTAAGGCATCGCGACTGCAAAAATGTACACCTAGTCAAGAATCGCTAAATGCGTGAGGTGTGCGATATTATAAACAAAAGATCGTAGAGGTAATAAACTGATAAATACACCTCTGAGGAAAGAAAACTAATACAGTAACCAGAATTAGACTTAAAAATAAATGTAATTTGGGATGCATGGACAGCTCAGTGGGCAGAGCACGTGACTGTTAATCTTGGCGTTGTCAGTTTGAGCCCCACGTTGAGTGTTGAGATTACTTAAAAATAAAACCTTGGGGCACCTGGGTGGCTCAGTCGGTTGAGCGTCTGACTTCGACTCAGGTCATGATTTCGCGGTTCGTGAGTTCGAGCCCTGCGTCGGGCTCTGTGCTGACAGCCTGGAGCCTGCTTCAGATTTTGTGTCTCCCTCTCTCTCTCTACCCCTCCCCCACTCCTGCTCTGTCTCTCTCTGTCTCAAAAATAAATAAACATTAAAAAAAATTAAAAAAAATAAAATCTTAAAGAAAACCAAAATTAAAATTAAAGGTAATTCTAAATGCTCAGAGAGATAAGGAAGAGTATTTCATTCGTGAAACAGGGATGGCTGGTTGTAAAAACAAGAAACGATTAGAGATCTTGTAATAAAAGAAAGAATTATTGAAACTAAAAATTAGATGGGCCGATAGCATCATGAACACATTTAAAGAATGAATCAGGGAACCTCAAGATGAGGTCTAGGAATTCTTTTGTAGAATGCGGCAAGAAGTAATAGAGATGGATGGTAAAAAGAAAACTTAAAGATAAGGGGGATGGACTTAGAAGTGCCAATGTTGTTTGAGAAGAATTCCAGAAGTATGTAGCAGAGATAATAGGATATAGTATTTAAAGAAGCAATAACCAGAGATTTCCCAGAATTAAAAAAAAAAAAAGTATATGTTCATATTAAAAGGATCCACCAGGTACCAATAAGATAATTCTTTAATTCACATCTGGACTCATCATAGTGAAATTTCAGAATATCAAGGGTAAAGAAAAAAGTTAAATGCTCATAGAAAAAAAAACAAATTTACCTACTATGAAAAAATAAAGGCTATTGAGATCCAGCTGACAGTCATGGTAAGAGAGAGAAGGGAGAATCCCATGTGAGCTGGTTCTGGAAATGACACCTATGATTCCGGCTCACATTTGACTGGCGGAGCTCCGTCATAGGGCCACATCTAAGGGCAGGAAAGACCAAGAAATATAGCCTCGTTGGGTACCCAGGAGGAGGGCGGAAACGGTGTGTTTATCAGTCTTTCACACATAAATGAACAGGGACGCCTGGGTGGCTCAGTCGGTTAAGTGGCCGACTTCAGCTCAGGTCATGATCTCATGATCTGTGAGTTCGAGCCCCGTGTCGGGCTCTGTGCTGACGGCTCAGAGCCTGGAGCCGCCTTCAGATTCCCTCCCTCTCTCTCTCTGCCCTTCCCCTGCTCACACTCTGTCTCTATGTCTCTCAAAAATAAATAAACGTTAAAAAAAAAAAAAGAAGAACAAACTGTGAATCTAACGGATACATGTTGAACTCCGAGCCTGGCAGAGAATGTACCTTTTTCTTAGACGTGATAGAACACTTGCAAAAATTGTCTAAATACTAGGCTGCACAGTAAGTCTCCAAAATATTTAAAAGTTAGTGTAATCCAAAACATTTATCGATGACCCAGAAATGAACTTAGATGTATAAAGAAGGTAGAAACTTACATACATCTGGAAATTTAAAACAGAGATCTAAATAAGAATCGACCGAAGAAAAATCACAATGAAGTGAAAATTAAATGAAGGGCTGCTTTGGAAAGCAAAGTGGTTTTCAGAGAATACATAGACTTGCATGTAGTGATGGTTGTTGTTATTATTTTTTAAGATTTTAGTTTTAAATCTCTACGATCCATGTGAGGACGGAACTCACAATCCTGAGATCAGAATTGTATGCTCTACCGACTGAGCCAGCCAGGTGCTACTCATGTAGTTATTATAAAACAAGAAAGACTAATGATGAATGAACCTAGCTTCTGTAGTAGGGCAGTCATAACAAATTACCTCAAACTGAGTGGCTTAAACAAGAATTTGTTGTCTCATGGTTCTAGAGGATAGGAGATGGAGATAAAGGTGCTGGCCAGGCCATGCTCTCTCTGAAGGCCCCGGTGGAGAATCCTTCCTTGTCCTTTGCTAACCTTTAGTGCTTGCAGGCAACGTTCACACTCCTTGCCTCCATGGAGTGCCTCCATCATCCATGCCTCCATCATCACATGGCCTTCTCCCTATGCCTCTGGGTCCAAGTTTCTTTTTTCTTCTAGGGACACCAGTCATATTAGATTTAGGGCCCATCCTACACCAGTATGACCTCATCTTAACTTGATTACGATCGCAAAGGTACCCGTTTTTTTTTTTTTTTGAAAGCGAGAGAGAGAGAGAGAGAGAGAGAGAGCCCTTGCACACATGAGCATAACCAGGGGAGGGGCCGAGGAAGAGAGAGAATCTTAAGCAGGCTCCATGGCTAGCACTTGGGCTAGATGCCACTACTGTGAGATCATGACCTGAGCAACAATCAAGGCTGACTGAGCCGTCCAGGTGCCCCAGAAACTATTTCTAAATAAGGTCACATTTATAGGTTGGACATCAGTTTGGGAGAGACACTGTTGAACACTGTCCAGCCTCCAAAAATAAATAAATCAAGGGGTGCCTGGCTGGCTCAATGGGACCAGCATGGGACTCCCGGTCTTGGAGTCATGAGTGCAAGCCCACTTAGATAAATAAACTTCTGGATCTCCTAGATGGCTCAGTCGGGTGGGCATCAGACTCTTGATCTCAGCTCCGGTCATGATCTCATGTGTTTGTAGGATCAACCCCGCCTCTGGCTTTGCGGTGACAATGGGGAGTCACCTTGGGATTCTCTGTCTCCCATTCTCTCTCTGCCCCTCCCCTGCTTGTGCTCAAGCATGTACACGCATGCATGGGTGCGTGTATTCTTTCTCTCAAATAAATAAACTTTTAAATAGATAAACAAACTTTAAAAAACAAACAAATAAATAGAAAAAAAACCCTGCAAAACAAAAAGAAAGTAGACTAAAGAAAAATGGTAAAGACTGAAGTTAAAGAGTGATAAAATAGACAGGAAAAAGGTTAATTAATAAATAAAAAATGGTTCCATGGAAACAGAGAAATAGGTAAACTTTTTCAAAGTATATCAAGTGAAACACAGGGAAGGCAAATTAGCATTATATAGATTGACAAAATGGTCAGACTACAGACTTCTAACTCAGAAGAGATTTTATATTTATACAAGGCTACTGAACAACATTATTCAAAAAAATATGAAACCCGGATGAAATGGAAATAGGAAAACATAAATTCTCAACCGTAAAAGAAATGGAAACAATGAGTCAAAGATCTATCTACTAAGAAGATAACTGGTCCACGTGGTTCTATGGGAGAGTTGCACCACAGTAAACTTTTCTATATAACAGAGGGAATTCCTATCTTCTGTAAACTCTTTCAGGGACAAGAAAAAGAAGGAAAGCTACTCCTCTTATTTTCTTGGTGAATGTTCTGTGTGAACTTGAGAAAAATGTTATTCTGCTGTTTGTTGGATGAAGTAGTTTACAGGTGTCAATTGTACCCAATTGATTGACGGTGCTGTTGAGTTCAAGTGTGTGCTTACTGATTTCCTGCCTGCTGAATCGGTCTGTTTCTGACAGAGGAGTGTTGAAATCTCTAACTATGAGAGTGGATTCATCTATTTCTCCTTGCGGTTCTCAGTTTCTGCCTCCTGTAACTCGATGCTGTATTGTCTGGCACAAACATGTCAAGAATTGTTATGTTTTCTTAGAGAACTGACCATTTTATCATTACATAAGGCCTCTCTTTATCTCTGATAACATTCTTACTTTGAAGTCAGCTCTGTCTGAAATTTAGGTAGATGCTCCTGCTTTCTTTCGATTCGTGTAAGCATGGTATAGTTTTACTCTATCCATTGACTTTTGATCTGTGTGTCTTTATATGTAAAGTGGGTTCCTTATGACAACGTGTCACTGGATTGTTTTTTGATCTACTCTGACAATACCTGTCTTTCAATTGGTACATTTAGACCACTGACATTCAAAGTGATTACTGACATAGTTGGATTAACATCTACCACATTTGTCACTGTTTTCTATTTGTTGTCTTTAGTTCTTTGTACCTATTTTTCGCTTCCACTGTCTTTGCCTTTTGTGGTTTCAGTGGAGCACTTTATATGATTTCATTTTCTCTCCTTTCTTAACATATCAGTTAGACATTTTTTTAGTGGGTTAGAGTTTGCAATTTAAGTTTACAACTAATCCAAATTCACTTTCAAATAACACTATACTACTTTATAGGTAGTGTGAGTGCCTTATAATAACAAAAGGATCCTAATTCCGTCATCTTGTCCTTTGTATCATTTCTGCCATTCATTTCACTTATATATAAGCACACATAAAAATATGTATATGTGATATGTACATAAGCATACATAATTAAATATACTGTTGCTGTTATTATTTTGAGTAAACTATTATGTCTCATCAATTAGGAAGGAGGAAGATAAGTTTTATTTTACCTTCATTTGTTCCTTCTCCAACGTTCTCATTTTCTTTATGTAGATCTGAGTTTTTGACCTATATAATTTTCCTTCTTTCTAGAGAACTTTTAAAAACATATTTTGGGAGGCAGGGGCACCTGGCTGTTTCATTGGGTAGAGCATGCTACGTTTTTTTTTTTAACTTTTTTTTTTTAATGTTTATTTATTTTTGAGAGAGACCGAATGTAAGCAGGGGAGGGGCAAAGAGAGGGGAGACACGGAATCGGAAGCAGGCTCCAGGCTCTGAGCTGTCAGCACAGGGCCCGACACTGGGCTCGAACCCACCAGCCACAAGATCATGACCCGAGCTGAAGTCAGACGCTCAACTGACTGAGCCACCCAGGTAACCCCTCTCCTCTTGTTCTCCAGGTCGAGCTCCATGTTGGGGTAAGACATTACTTAAAAAATTAAGAAATAAATAAGTAAACTTAAAAAAAATTTTTTTTTTCAGCAAGGCCGTTCTATTGGCAACAAGTTCCCTCAATTTTTGTTATCTGAGAAAGTCTTTATTTCTCCTTCACTTTTGAAGGATAATTTTGCAGGGTACAGAATTGTAGGTGGTTAAGGTTTTTCGTTGTTTTTTTTTTTTTTTTCTCTCAATACTTTAAATATTTTGCTCCACTCTCTTACTGACTTCATGGTTTCTGAGAAGAAGTCAGATGTAATTTTATCTCTGTGCATTTATTGGCAAGGCGTTTTGTCCTCTGGCTTCTCTCGGGATTTTTTTGTTTTATCTTTGATTTTTTTGTGTAATTTTTAAAAAGTTTATTTATTTTTTAGAGAGAGAGAATTTATTTTGCACAAGTGGGGAACGGATGGAGAGAGGGAGACAGAGGATCCAAGGCAGGCTCCGCGCTGATGGCAGAGAGCCCAACGTGGGACTCAAACTCACAAACCATGAGATCATGACCTGGGACGAAGTCAGATGCTTAACCCACTGAGCCACCCAGGCGCCCCATGCAGTTCTGTTTTTTTTCTTTTATAATTTGAAAGTGATATGCTGAGGGGTAGTTGTTTTGCTTGGTGTTCTTTGAGCTTCCTGAGTCTACGGTCTGGGGCCTGATGTTAGTTTAGGGAAATCTTCGGTTACTATTGTTCCAAATTATTTCCTCTGTTTCTTTCTCTTTCTTCTCCTTCTGATATTCCATTATAATGTGTTATACTTGATGCAATTGGCCCACAGTCTTTAGATATTCTGTTATTTTTTTTTTCCTTTGTTTTCCTTGCCTTTTAGGTTTCACGGATTCTACTGATAGATCCTCTACCTCAGAGATTCTTTCCTCGGCCATGTCTGGTCTACTAATGATTCCATTAAAGGCATTCTTTACTTCTGTTACAGTGGTTTGTTTTTGGTATTGTTTTTTATCTCTAGCATTTCTGGTTCTTTCTTAGGATTTCCATCTCCCTACTTACACTGTCCATCTATTCTTGCAGACTGTCTCCTTGATCTATTAGAGCCCTTAGCATATTAATCATAGTTGTTTTAAATTCCCAGTCTGATAATTCCAACACCCCTGCCATGTCTGATTCTGAAGCTTGCTTCGTCTCTTCAAAGTGTGTTTCTTGGCCTTTTGGCGTGCTTCGTGATGCTTTCTGAATCGCTGGACCTGACGTACCGGGTGAAAGGCTGTGTTTTGTTAATCCCTTAGAAAGAAGATGAATTTAATTCTAAACAGAATTATTTTTTAATTGTAATAAGATATACTCTGTACCAGGAAAAAAATGTATAGAAAAAAGACTGAAAGGAAATATATACAATGATGTTGAACAATGGTTGCTCTGAGTGATGTGTTTATGGGTGATTTTATTTTCAGCTTTTTTTTTTCAATTTTCTGTACTTTACACATTTTCTGGAAATGCCATGTGTTACTTTATAATTAGCCATGAAAAATGGAAAAGAGATATAAAGGGCCTTTTAAAAACCCACTGTCAAATTCAATCTTTAAAGAACAATGTGGCTACCCCCCTTTCCCCTGACATTTAGAAACAATATAAAACACTCTGAAGCACCATTTAATCCTATTACTCTTCTGGACCTCTCACAGACCAGGGGATGATCCTTTTGGCTCTTTAAAATAAATCTCCCAAGGTCATGGGGCTCGTCTGTAACAGAGGGGGATGAAACTCCCAGGCCAGTGCTCCTCCTCCTGCACCATCTGGCACCTCGGAATTTCATTAAAGCCTGCATCAGCTAGCCAAAAAGCCAAATGTTCAAATTCATCTTCTTCCTAAGGGAATATTACTCCCTTTTAGAATCACTCCACTAACAAGCTACTGCCCCCTCTCCGGGCCTCGGTGTCCTCCTCTGTAAAAGTAGGGCACGGTGTTGTCCCAGCAGATTCCAGGTTCTTAAGACACCTGTGGCCCCTGTTCGCCTCCCTCCCACCACCTCAGGGGTCTGCTTCTTTCTGCCGGTTCTGTTATGGCCCTAGGGAGGCCGGTTCCCATCCCGGTTCTGCCATGAACTCATCTGTTGGGTGTCCTTGAGCAAGTCCGTGCTGTCCCACTGTTTTCCCGTGTGTACGATAAGGCTCTGGGTGATGCGACCCTAGGGTCCTGGGGAGGGGAGGGTAAGCAGCTCTCCATGTGTCTGTTTTTCATATTGGGATTCTGGGTAAGATTTCTTTTGAAACAAGGATGTGTTGCTGCAAACCTATTTGGAAACCACTGGGCCAGGAGACTTTGCAATTCCTTTTCCAGGAGTGACGTTCTATTTCTCCAAGAAATAGCGCAGCAGAACCCTGGGTACCAGCGTGAAAGAGTGGGGAAGATTCCCCTGGGCTCTGGAGGCCCTCCTTCCTCCCAGCAGGAGAAGCGAAGGTGGATACTACTAGATGGTGTTAAGACCGAGATGCTCAGATGCTCGGATAACTCAGCCCACCCGGCCACTTCTCTGCCCCCCCCCCAACTTCTCTTTCCGTCACCTAGGCAACCAGGCGGGGCATTGGGCCTGCAGTTCCTCCTTCCCCCTCCCTCCCACCCACTCAATCTGCAGGCCGCATTCCCACCCCACTGTCTCTGCCCACAGATTCTCTGAGTCTGGAGAGGAAAGTTCCACCTCTAGGGCTGCCTTTTGTGAGCATGGAAACCAGATTCCAAGCAGGAGGCCCTTAACTCTTAAAATAATCCTGGTTTGCATGCTGAATTTGACTGTTTTCCTGGCAGGCGAGTTGCAGGCAAAGGGTCTGACCTTGCCAAGGCAGCCTGTGCAGAGCTCTAGGAGGTCTGAGACCCGGGCTCTTTGATACAGGGTGAGCGTGGAGTGGGGGGAAGCCAGGCCACAAGGAGTGGGGGCGGAGCAGAGGGGCTGTCCCTGGCGGTTCTCTGCTCCAGGTGGGAGGTCAGGGGGGACGAAGCGTCCTGGGATTTAATTTACTGCAAGTTATCGCTGCCTCCAACCTGCCAGAACCGGGGGCCAGGTCAGGGTGGGAGTCCAGCCCAGCTCAAGATAATAGTTAAATGGGGGCAAATGGGGTGGGGGAAGATTGGGGAGTTGGAAGGGAGAGACAGAGACAGAGGCTTTGTAGAGGGGACTGGATGGAATTTGTGCCTGTAAATTACCCTGAAAAGCCCCGGGTTCAATTAAGGGAGTGAGCTGGTGTTCTGAATACCAAAAGGAAAGCACTAAGCTGGACCAAAGCTCAGGCATAAAGGGCAGCAGGACCCTAGCAAATCCCAGCTACTCGGTGTGGTCAGCAGTTAAATGTGGAGGTGTGCGGACTAGAGCAAAGGTCAAATATCAATGGGAATTGGAACTAAACAATTCAGCATGTGGCAGGGTACAAGATCGAGGCCCCCAAATCAGTTTTATTTCTAGACTCTAGCAATTAACAACACTGAAGGAAATTTAAAAAAAAATTCCATTTATAATAGCATCACAGAAGAGAATTAGAGAGTGTGTTGGAACTCTCTGTACCTTCTGCTCAATTTTTCCGTAAAACTAAAACTGCCCCACGAAACAGTTCACTAATTTAAAATTTTTTTTTGGAATAAATCATAACCAAGGAGATGCAAGGCATACACTGTCAACATTGCTGAAAGAAAATAAAGATCTAAATAAATGGAAAAACATTTCAGGTTCATGGAGCTGAAGACTTAACATTGTTAAGATGGCAATACTATACAAAGCAATCTATAGTCCAATGTCTTCCCTATAAAAATCCCAAAGGCTGTTTTGCAGAAATGGACAAAGTGATCCAAAAATTTATATGGAATTGCAAGGGACTACGAGTAGCCAAAACAATCTTGAAAAAGAACTAGGGGCACCTGGGTGGCTCAGTCAGTTAAGCATCTGACTTGTGATTTTGGTTCAGGTCATGATCTCACAGTTTGTGAGTTTGAGCCCCACGTGGAGCTCTGCACTAACAGTGCAGAACCTGCTTAGGATTCTCTGTCTCCCTCTCTCTCTCTCTCTCAAAATAAATAAATAAACATTTAAAAACAAAAAGAAAAAGAACTAAATTAGAGGAGTCACCCTTCCTGATTTCAAAACTTACAGAAAGCTACAGTAGTCAAAACAGTATGAAACTGGGGTACCTGGCTGGCTCAGTTGGTAGAGCGTACAATGCTTGATCTCAGGGTCATGAGTTCAAACCTCACGTTGGACATACAGCTTACTTTAAAAAGAAAAGAAAAGAAAAAGAAAGAAACTGTGAAACTGGCATAAGAGTAGATGTATAAATTAGTGGAATAGATTTGTGAGTCTAGGACAAAATGCATACACCTATGGTCAACTGATTTTTGAAAGATGTGAATTCCATTCAGTAGGAAAATTGTGGTGAGAAAACCAAACAGCCACATGCGAAAGAATGAAGCTTGAATCCTACCTCACGCCATGCTAAAAAATTAGCTTAAAATGAATCAAAGACCTCAATGTGAGAACTAAAGCATAAAATAGAGAATGTAAGTCTCCATGACCTCAGATTCAAGCGTGGTTCTTTAAAAAGTGACACCAGAGACACAAGGAATAAAAGAAAAAAGCGATAAATTGGACTTCATGGACATTAAAGACTTCCATGCATCAAAAGATACTATGAAGAGAATGCAACGACGACCCGTAGAAGGAGAAAAAATATTTGCAAATCACATATCTGAGAAGGGACCTGTATCCAGAATATATTAAAAA
Source organism: Paguma larvata (assembly GCA_030068075.1). Taxonomy (NCBI): domain Eukaryota; kingdom Metazoa; phylum Chordata; class Mammalia; order Carnivora; family Viverridae; genus Paguma; species Paguma larvata. The sequence continues at coordinate 106,006,160 of CM057827.1, read as the reverse complement.
CTCCTACAACTCATCCACAAAAAGACAAACAAGCCAATTAAAAAATAGACAAAGGATTTACATGGACATTCCTCTAATGAAAATATACAATGGCCAATAAAAACATGAAAAAATGCTCAAGAGGGTTGGTCCTTTGGGAAGGCAAATAAAAACCACAATAAGATACCACTTTATACCCTATAGGGTCGCTGTAATTTTTTTAAAATAGAAAATAAGGATTGACAAGGATGTGGAAAAATCGGACCCCTCGGCTGTTGCTGGTGGGCAAAATGGTGCCGCCACTATAGAAAACACTTCGGCAGTTTCTCAATAACTTATGACTCAACCATTCCTCTGCTGGGTGTTTACTCAAAAGAATTGAAAAGTGGTGTTCAAACAGAAACTTTGTACACAATTGCCCACAGCGGTATGATGCACAATAACCCAAAGGTGGAAACAGTTCAAATAGCCATCAACCGATACGTGGATAAATTGTGGCATGTCCACACATGAAATATTATTCATCCATAAAAAGGAATGAAGTACCGATACTATGCTACGTCAAGAATGAACCTTGAAAAAAGTTATGCTGAGAGAAAGAAGCCAGCCACAAAAGACAATGTATCATAGGACTTCATTTTTATGAAATGTCCAGAATAGGCAAATCCACTGACATAGAAAGTAGATTAGTGATTGCCATGGGCTGGGGAAAGAGGGTAATAAGTGATTGTTTAACGGACGTTACGTCTCCTGTTGGGGTAACGAGAATGTTCTGGCACTATATAGTGGTGAGTATTGCACAACACTGTGAATGTACTGTCACTAATGGTAAATTTCATGCTGTATGTATTTTACCGTAATAATAAAATGTTCAATGAATCATTTTCCAAAAGAAAACCAACTGCCTAAAATTTTCTCACCTCTCCAAAAACCAACAATTTGCTTTAACAGCAAGCTATTTCGTTCAAGTATGAGCGTATGCAGAAACTCCATATCTAAAATGGACGACGGTGGAGGCCCGGTGCAGAGGGGAGCCTGTGCCCCTTTTATCCCATAGGAACGTCCCTAAGCAACTGGACAGTTTCTGAGATGCCTTCCAGCCTCGATCTTCTCAGCTGGAGGGACTTGGTAAACGTATATGGAAAGAATACTCTGCTGAGACTACCAGGATTAAAGGCTTCTGGATTGGTGACCATGCCAGGGTCTCAGCTCTGGTCTAAATTCTCTGTGGGGTTCTGGCCAGAGCCTGCTGAGCTCAGAACTGGATGGCATGCTTTGAAAAGATGTCAAAATGAACTGGAGGTGAAATCCCAGAGAAGGTCTGGGTGGAGAGTAGGTAGGTGTGATGCTTAAGAGTCAGGGGTTCAAAGCCAATGGGCTTTGATTCCTCCATCCATACTTATTAGCCATTTCCAGGAGGTTAAGATCCCAAACTGTCCATCAGAAACGGATAATGCAAATGGCATGATGGTGGTATGAGCATTAAGGGCATTAATTGGAGTAAGCTGCTTAGAACAGAGTCTAACGCATAGAAAGCTCTTAATAAATAATCTTATTTTTCATTCTCGAACTATAGTGTTTCCTTTCACCATCTGACTCAACATAGTCAAGCCTATGGTGACTGAGAATCTCTCACCCAGAAGGGCCTAGAGATGGCCTTGGACCACAACTTGCCCTTCCTCCAGGTTTCTCCTATAGTACATGTGGCTGAGGCAAACTGAGGTATTCTCTCCAAAACGTCTGCATAACCATTGTTTTTATTGTTTCCAACTGCTGGTCTTAACCCACTGGTCTTGAAATTAACCGAGAGTCTTGTAAACAGTTACAAACATTTCGAAAATCAAAAAAAGAAAAGAATAGAATGGAAAACAGTCTAAGTGCATCATAGATAACTAGGGTTAAGTATTAAGCATTGTTTGTTGAAGCTTGTTGCCCTGTGCGTGCACGTGTGCGCACGCGCGAGTGAGCACTCTCGTACTAGGTTGCGGTATAATTAGGGTTGCAGTTTAAAAAGCTTGAAGGCCGTGATCCGATAACCCCTAAGGACTTTCTGAAAGCCCCTGGGCTGAGCCGAGAAGGGCTGCCTACCCTAGGGGGCTAGGTCTGATTCCGGGTACAGGACTGAACGGTCCCAGGCAATTTGCCCATCCCCCAGCAAAGCTGGAACTGCGGACCTGCGACCTGTGCTGGGGACTGCCATCAGGAAAGAAAGAAGATTCTTTAACTGGAAGCGGGGGGGGGGGGGGGGGGGGGGGGAAGGGGAGGCTGGGGGGGGGTTCCAAGGGCAGGAAAGGTGCCCTAATACTTGAGAGAAGTCATCAGAACTTGGAAGACTTCTACACCGTTCCCCCTCAAACACACACTGGGATCATTTAAGCACAAACGAAGGTGTTAGCTTGTCTCCCTCTCTCTCTCTCTCTCTTTTTTTTTTTTTTTTTTGCTTAAATTTTATTTATTTATTTTGAGAGAGACAGAGAGTGTGAGCAGGGGAGGGGTAGAGAGAAGGGAGAGAGGGAGAGAATCCCCAGCAAGCGCCACCCTGTCAGCATGGAGCGTGATGTGGGGCTCAGACTTATGAACCATGAGATCGTGACCTGATCTGAAATCAAAAGTCAGACACTTAATCCACTGAGCCACCCAGGTGCCCCTAGCTGTCTCTTTCATAATATTTTTTATTTTCCCGGCTACCACATTCCCTAGAACTGTTTTGTGGTTACAGAAGTACCCCCACCTCCCACTTGTTACATGACCTATGTTACATGACATGTTACATGACTCACTCCCAAATCACTGGCTTTCCTGCTCTCCTAACCCCCTCCCCTCCCAGATGTCACCTGCTCCCCTGGCTCCAGTTCCTCCTAGTGGCTTTGACTTCTGTGCAGCCTCCCCTCCCCCACACCCCCTACCTCCACTCCGGCGTGGAAGACTAAAACCCCCTCTCTCCATATTAACTTAGGAGAGGAGGTGTCGACTCTCCAGAGGTCTGGAATCATTGCCGCAGCCCTGGCCAAGAGCTGCCAGCTTTGTGGAAGGAAGCTTCTGGAGACTTAGCAGCTGGGGATGTGTCCTGAGAAAGAGGTGGAAGAAGAGTTTGGAAGTGTTGTTGAAAATGTGGGCAGATGATACACCTAGACTCCCCTTGAGTATTGCTTATTCCAGGATTAAATAAGCAGGGGGTGCAGCTGCCTTCTAGTGCTTGGGGCTGCAAACCCCTGCCTTCGCTCCACCCTCACTCGGGTCGCTGGCTGGAGTCCCGCAATTCTCTAAAGCCGGGACCTCAAAAGCCAAAAGGAAGGAGATTTGACCTGAGCTGGGGAAAGGTATTATTTGAGACTCAGTTTTTAAAGATCATCCACGTGCCTCCAAGAGGGTTCATCAAATTGGAGGCTTTAAATCCAGTCCTTATAACGACATGAGTGTCACTCACGTTGACTGCAATTTTGCTTTGAACTTCCTGTAAGGCAGGACGGCAGCCAAAGTCCGTGCACCAGTCCCTTTGGCTGTTTCAGTTCCCTCTTCTTTACTTGCAAAGTGGTTCTAATAGTGTCTTTCCCAGGGCGTTGTGAGGATAAAATAAACTAACATGTAGGAACACCCTAGTACAGTGACGAAAGCAAAATAAGCATGTCGCATGATCAACTATCACAAACATCCTTATGCTATCACATTTTATAATTTGCTTGCAATACCAGTGAAAACACGCAAAGTGAAACCACCATAAACCAACTATGCTTAAAAACGAAACTATACTAAGACTTACAAGACCTCACTTTCCACTTCCCAGATTAACAGTTTGCTGTGTATTTGTTATTTTTTCCTTCAAGTTTAATTTTTTTTAAACATTTATTTATTATTGAGAGATAGAGCATGAGCATGGGAGGGGCAGAGAGAGAGGGAGACACAGAATGTGAAGCAGGCTCCAGGCTCTGCAGAGCCCGATGCGGGGCTCGAACTCACAAACCATGAGATGACCTGAGCTGAAGTCAGCCGCTGAACCGACTGAGCCACCCAGGTGCCCCTTTTCCTTCAGGTTTAAAGGGTCCCACCCACTGATCACTCTCTCCATGCTTTTTAAAAAATTTTTTTAAATGTTTATTTATTTTTGAGAGACAGAGACAGAGAGACAGAGTATGAACAGGGAAGGGGCAGAGAGAGAGAGAGACACAGAATCCGAAGCAGGCTCCAGGCTCTGAGCTGTCAGCACAGAGCCCGACGGGGGGGCTCGAACTCATGGACAGCAAGATCATGACTTAACCGACTCAACCACACAGGCACCCCTCACAATCTTAAGTATTTTATGTAGTCAGATAAGATTCATTTGTCCTTTATGGTTTCTGGATTTCTTTGGGGGGTGTTTAGAAAGCCTCCTGTTCTGGCTTTCCTGGCCCTGCAGCTCTGTTCCTCAGTGACAGCTGGCAATGACTGTCCTCATCGAGCCCTGTTCATCCCTCATGCCAGCCCTTTGGGGTCCTTATCTATCAACACAGTGTCATAATATCTATCAGACACCGTGTCTGGTGCTGGGAAGCATTTGTGCCAGAACAGGCAGAAAGGAAAGAGTGGAGGAGCCTAGACGGTCTGAGAAGGCAGTGAAGGACGTAGGGAGGGAGACAGATGGTGGAACTGAACGGTTGAGGAGCAGAGATGAGCAGGAATCCCATGACTGTGGCCTGAGCTCCTAAGAGTCATGCTAGCTGATACCCTGAGAAGGAATTTTAAAGCCAACAGTGTCCTGGAAAGGAATTTCATTTAACTTTTTTTTTTTTTTTCAAAAGCTATTTCATTCTTTACAAGCGCCACGGAATGGCCGGTCCCCACACCTGAGAGGTCATATAAAAACCTCCCGCCAGACTCGAAGTGAAAGGAAAAGAAATTGGAAAACAGGACCTTAGTTCAAAAATATGTCTCCTCTTGAATGAATTGTAATGTATATTCCAGGCTCCGTAGATCAAATGCTCACATTTTATTTTTATTTTTTATTTTTTTTATTATAATAGTTTATTTCAAGTTGGTTTACATATAACACCCAGTGTTCATCCCAACACGTGCCCTCTTTAATATCCGTCACCCCCTCTCCCCCCTCCCTCACCTCCCTCACCTCCCTCACCCTCAGATTGTTCTTAGTCTTTGAGAGTCTCTTATGTTTTATCTCCCTCCCTCTCTGTGTCTTTTTTTCCTTTCCCCTCTTCCCCTCCCCCTGGTTTTTGCTTAGTCTCACCAAGTCCACCTATTCGTGGAAACATATGGTATCTGTCTTTTTCTGACTGACTTATTTCACTTAACATAATACCCTCCAGTTCCATCCACGTTGCTACGCATGGCCAGATTTCATTCTTTCTCATTGCCACGTAGTAGTCCATTGTATATATGTGCCACAACTTCTTTATCCCAAATGCTCACATTTTAAAAAGATCAAGACCATTAAAGAGGGCACGTGGTGGGATGAACACTGGGTGTTATATATAAACCACTTTGAAAATAAACTATTCTAATAAAAAAAATAAAATAAAAATAAAACAGCAAAGAAAAAAAAAAGATGAAGGTCACGAAAGTAAGGGTGCCTTGGTTTCGGCAAGCCTGAGTTCCTTACCTCCCCACCGCTCGCCTTCCTAAATAAACAAACAGAAACAGGCTAGGCAGCCACTTACACGAGAACACCACTCTTGCTCCTTTTTAAAAAAAATTTTTTTTAAATGTTTATGTATTTTTTAAAGAGACAGAGCACGAGCGGGGGAGGGGCAGAGAGAATGGGAGACACAGAATCTGAAGCAGGTTCCAGGCTCTGAGCTGTCAGCATAGAGCCCGATGTGGGGCTTGAACCCATGAACCACAAGTTCATGACCTGAGCTGTAGTCGGACGCTTAACCGATTGAGCCACCCAGGCGCCCCCACTCTCTCTCTGTCTCTGTAAAAAGCCCTGGAGGTAAACGGGACTTGGTTTAGGGGGTCATGCAGCTCTGATGCCTGGACATTGCCTAATGGCCCCTGGCATCTGTTGCTCTGACTCTGGCATAAAGCTAATCTCTGCCTCTGCCATTACCGTTCCTACAGCCTTGCTCTGTAGCAAGTGGGCTTCTGCCCGCTGCCCTCTCTCAGCACCTCTGTAGGCTTCTGCCTCCTCCCCTGCTTCCTCGCCGTGAGGAGCCCTCTTGAGACTCACATTCAACAACTCCAAGAGAGAAGGGCTGATGGGCTCAGTTGGTTACCGGTGTCCTTCTGGGGCTGCTGGTCAACCCACAGCTGGCTGTCCTTGGGTTTGTTGCCCGATTTTACTCCAAGGTGGCGGGGTCAAGCAGCCAGCTTCCCTCAAAAGGAGCCCCGCATGGGCGTTAAAGCCTCAAGAATAAAAGTAAGCTGCTTCCCAAGACTGGCTCCTTCCAGCAGCACACTCCACCGCAAGACTTGACATCTGGCCGCCCAGGGTACGGCAGGGCGAGCAGCAGTTAATAATGAAGGAGAAATGGAAGATGAGAAATCACTCGCGATCACTAGCCAAACATAATTTATATTTATTTAATGTTTTGGTAGCTTGATTTTATTACAGGGAAGCTAGGGAGGAACAGAGCCAGTGAGGGTTTCCACAGGAACGCTCACTACGGAGCAGGTCTACCAGGCTTCCAGTAGGTCCAGAAGCCAGGAGAGGATTAGCATCCTGGCCCCTCTGGTCCATCCTGCGGGCTGGGACCCAGGCCTCCACTAAGGCCAAGGTAGGAATGGCCTTTGCTGTTTGCCCCAGAGGCTCCAGCAGCGTCTCCCCTATGCTCAGAGTCAATTCAGACCTTCTCGTTGGGCACATCAGTGTCAAACGGAGCTCCTCCCGGCTTGCTGAGGAATTAAGTGACCGAATTAGAGCAGTTTTCACCGCCATGTCCACAGAGAACTGGTTCTTCTTCAAAATCCTGATTCTTGAGCTACAAGGTTGTCTCAGGACCACCAGTAATTCTCATGTGGGGGGGGTACCCTCTAATCAAACATTATTATTCAACCAATATTTATTACCATTTGACACATTTCAACAACATCAATCACTTTCTAAGCAAAGTGATACGGCTGCTACAAGTTTACCCTGAGGAAATGGGCTGAAAATTATAATACGCAACATACAATTGAGATATAAGCCCTCAAGAAGGCCATTTAGGGTCAGGGCAAGCCTTGTCCCCGTTAGTAACCCCAGTCCACTTCTGCCCTACAGCTCGGAATAATACTCGAGATCCAGAATAAAACTGAGCCATGGAAATGTTAAACTGGTTCTAAAGACTCTACTTGGTAGTTAAGAACAAATTAAGTTTGGGGGCGCCAGGGTGGCTCAGTCAGTTGAGCGTCCGACTTCGGCTCAGGTCATGATCTCACAGCTCAGGAGTTTGAGCCCCGCATTGGGCTCTGTGCTGACAGCTCAGAGCCTGGAGCCTGCTTCAGATTCTGTGAGTGTGTGTGTGTGTCTCTCTCTCTCTGCCCCTCCCCCACTTACGCTCTCTCTCTCTCTCTCTCTCTCTCTCTCTCTCAAAATAAATAAACATTAAAAAAAATTTTTTTAAACCAGCCATAACCAATTCTACATCATTTTTAAGCTAGGTGTGTCACTCAGCACCCCTGCAGGGAATCTGTGTGACCTGAGGAGACATTCATAAAGGAACCATAGCTGACTCTTGTACAACATGGGGCATTTGGGGCACTGACCCCCTGCGCAGTGGAAAGTCCACAGGGAACTTCTGACCCCCCAAAAGCTTAACTACTAAGAGCCTATCTAATTGGTAAGAAGGCTTACCAATAACATAAACAGTTAACATGTATGTTTTATGTTATATGAATTACATGCTACATTCTTCAATAAAGTAAGCTAGAGAAAAGAAACTGCTATGGGAAAATCATAAAGAAGAGAAAATACATTTCCAGTGCTATGCTGTATTTGTGGGAAAAAAAGTCACACATTTCAAACCCATGTTGCTCAAGGGTCAATGATATTTGCCAAAGTATGAGGGCAGAGTTTAGGGAAATTACTGGGGACTGTGCAGCACCCTGGGGCTAGCGACAGTGGGGAGTAGTTACTATCCCTAGGCCTAGAGGGCGGAGGGGAGGAGGCGGTGACCAGCGGCAAGACAAGGGGTGTGTATGGAGAGGTAGTGGCACAAAGCCAACCCATGATGACCTGGCAGAGAAGAAACGAAGGAAATACATCCATTTCTTCCCTTTCTTCAGGTCCGGCTACCTCCGGTATTTTTTCATTTGCCAAACCCTACCAGAAGCCTCGGTGCAAGAGATACAGTCCACAGAGGGCAGTCTCCTGGGGCACACGATAGAGTGGACAGGAGGAGGGGTGGATAGAGAGGGTCGAAGAGAAGATGTCCAGTGCTTCCATTATTAATGACAACGATAGTAATAATATTAATATCATTTTATGAATAATGCAGGGACAACAATATTAATAATAGCTTCTAGTTGAGTCCCTGCTTTGTGCCCTTCACACCAATTTTGTCTTTTACAGAAAAGGAAATTGCATTTCACAGGTTACTAGGCTGTTCAGTGTCCCTGTAGAATAGAAATTGAGATTATCCTTTAAGAAAGAAATTCTTTAAATCTTCTTTTTTAATTTATTTTTTGATAGAGAAAGGAAGAGAGGGAGAGAGATGGGGAGGGGCAGAGAGAAGAGGGAGACATAGAATTGGAAGCAGGCTCCAGGCTCCGAGCTGTCAGCACAGAGCCTGATGCGGGGCTGGAACCTACAAACCGTGAGATCATGACCCGAGCAGAAGTCAGACGCTTAACTGACTGAGCCACCCAGGCACCCCGAGAAGGAGACTCTTAAGAATGAAAACAGCGGCACCTGGGCGGCTCAGTCAGTTTAAGTGTCCAATTCTTGATCTCAGCTCAGGTCATGCTCTCACTCTTCGTGAGCTCTGGCCCCATGTCGGGCTTTGTGGTGACAGTGTAGAGCATGCTTGGGATTCTCTCTTTCCTTCTCTCTCTGCCTCCTCCCCTGCTCATGCTTTCTCTCCCTCTCGAAATAAATAAACTTAAAAAAAAATGAAAACAAGGAAGGATCATCTCAGCCACATAGGGTATATTAGTTATCTGTCGCTATTAACAGATTATGCCAAAACTTAGTGTCTGTGGGTTAGGAGCAACTTGGTTGGGAGGTTCTAGTTCAGGATCTGTCATCGGAGGCTTGATTTGGGCTGAAGGATCAACTTCCTGTGCAGCTCACTCTTGCCTTGCAAGATAGTGCTGGCTTTGGGCAGGAGGCCTCAGTTCCTCACTGCATGGACCTCTCTACACGACTGGCAGAGTGTCCTCAGGACACAGACGTTGGCTTGAGACCAAAATGACTGGTCTAAGCGAGCAAAGTAGAAAGAGCCACAGTACCTTTTACGGCCTAGTCTCACAAGTTACACACTTCTGCCTCCCACTACTCATCAGAAACAAGTCACAAGGCAGAAGGTGGGGGGAGGAGGGTGGTCCAAATCCATCTCTTAAAAAGAACATTAGTCAAAACTTGGGGGACATATCTTAAAACCACGATTCATCACAATCACAACATCCAAGATATTGTGGTTATATAATTGAAGAATCTGAGGAAGACTTGACCACCAAACATGGTGAAATCTTCCTAGCATGCTGTGTTCGGTCTGAAGAAAGAGCATGTTAACAGAAGGGGGCTGATTTCCAAAGCATCTATGAAAAGATAGCTCAGAGGGATAATACTGTGCAGAGAATGGGAAAGCCAGTGGACTCAAGCCATCTGATAAAAGGAGAGGCATACTTGGTTTGGGGAAAGGAAATGATCGGGTCTGGATGAAACATCTGTCAGGATTCTCTCTTTCCCCTGGGTAGGAAATGCCTTCTGGGAAGGCAGTATTCTAGCTAGTTGTATTTCAGTAAATCTAAAGAATCGCTTCCTTTTTTTTTCTTTCAAATTTTTATTTAAATTCTAGTTAGGTAACATACGTTATGCTGTACTATTGTTTTCAGGAGTAGAATTTAGTGATTCATTGCTTACATATAACACCCGGTGCTCAACATCGGTGCCCTCCTTAATACCCGTCACCCATTTGCTCACCCCCCATCCACCTCCCTCCATCAACCCTCGATTTGCTTGTTTTTGTGTTTGCTTTTATTCTTTTTAACGTTCTTTTAACGTTTATTCATTTTTGAGAGACAGAGACAGAGTGTTAGTGGGGGAGGGACAGAGAGAGAGGGGGAGACACAGAATCTGAAGCAGGCTCCAAGCTCTGAGCTGTCAGCACAGAGCCCAATGCGGGGCTCGAACTCACGAACCATGAGATCATAACCTGAGCTGAAGCTGGACACTCAACGAACTGAGCCCCCCAGGTGCCCCAACCCTCAATTTGTTCTCTATTGTAAAGAGTCTCTTATGGTTTGTTTCCCTCTCTTTCTCTTCTTTTTCCCCTTCCCATATGTTTATATGTTTTCTTAAATTTCACATATGAGTGAAATCATACAGTATTTGTCTTTCTCTGACTGACATTTCACTTAGCAAAATACACTCTAGCTCCATCCACATCATTGCAAATGGCAAGATTTAATTCCTTTTGATGACTAATATTCCATCATATATTTATGTGTATATATATATATATATATATATATATATACACACACACACACACACACACATACATACATGTATATATATATTTATCAGTTGATGGATATTTGGAGTCTTTCCAAGATTTGGCTATTGTTGATAATGCTGCTATAAATATCGGGGTACCTGTACCCTTTTGAATCTGTATTTTTGTATCTGTTGGGTAAATACCTAGTAGTGCAATTGCTGGATCGTAGGGTAGTTCATTTTTAACTTTTTGAGGAACTTCTGTACTGTTCTCCAGAGTGGCTGCACCAGTCTGTATTCCCCAAACGTACAAGAGGGTTCCCCTTCTCCACATCCTCACTAACACTTATTTCTTGTGTTAATTTTAGCCATTCTGACAGGTGTGAGTGGTATCTCATCATGATTTTTGATTCATATTTCCCAGATGATGAGTGATGTTGAGCATCTTTTCATGTGTCTGTTAGCCATCTGGATGTCTTCTTTGGAAAAATGTCTATTCATCTCTTCTGACCATTTCTTAACTGGATTACTTGCCTTTTGGGTGTTGAATTTTATAAGTTCTTTATAGATTTTGGATCCTAACCTTTTATCAGATATGTCATTTGCAAACATCTCTCCCATTCCATAGGCTGCCTTTTAGTTTTGTGGATTGTTTCCTTCACTGTGCAGGAGCTTTTATCTTGATGAGGTCCCAGTATTTCATTTTTGGTTTTGTTTCTCTTGCCTCTGGTGACATGTCTAGTAAGAAATTGCTGCGGCCAAGGTCAAAGAGGTTACCGCCTGTGTTCTCCTCTAGGATTTTGGTAGTTTCCTGTATTGAATTTAGGTCTTTCCTTTGTTTTGAATTTATTTTTGTGTATGTATAAGAAGGTGGTCCAGTTCCATTCTTCTGCATGTTGCTGTCCAGTCTTCCCAACGCCATTTGTCCAAAAGACTTTCTTCCATTGGATATTCTTTCCTGCTTTGTCAAAGATTAGTTGACCATATAGTTGTGGGTCCAAATATCACTTTTGTTTAATATCAATTAATTGCTCATTTTGCATGCCCATCAGTATCTTCTGAGTGTCGCTCATTTGAGGCGGGTCTGGGCATTTCCGGACCTGCAAAACTGAGGACTAAATAGACCCACGGAAGGAGAGATCCACACTGCAGGATAATCACTGCCTTGCATGATATCCATATCTGGCCTTGTTTTTGTTCTTCCAGAGTCCCTTCTATAAAAATTCATGTCCCTATCGCTTCCTTGCACCCCTGAAAGCAAGAAGGTCACCAGCAGCGTTATTAGAGCCACGTGTGAAAATTCAGCCGGAGTTCTTGCTCCTGCTGCATCTGCTCAAACCAGCACGGTCTGATCTGGAAATACAACCTCAACAGGCACCACGAGTGTGTCTGTCAGTACACGGAGGATAGAGACTCTGCCAGTTTGGACTGAATGATCTTCCTTAGTGAGAAAACAAGACGCAGGACATGTAGACAGGTGTATCGAGTTATATTACAACAGGTTATATTATAACGGTTATATGACAACAGGTGTATCGAGTTATACTATATATAATATATTGAGTTATGTTATTATTGTTATTTCGTGTGATTGAAAGAGAATGAAAAAATATGCTTATATCTGCATGAATTTACACAAAACCAGTGAAAGGATAAATGAAAATGGGTGCCTCTCGGGTAAGGGGGAAAGGGTGGATGGGGAAGGAATGAAAGTAACACTTTGCAGAGTGTACTTTATCTTATTTAGATTTTCAGGCCATACAAATGTGCTGTCTACCCAATAACATAGAATAAACCAAAGCAAAACAAAACTTTAAAGATGAAAAAGGGGAAACGACATCCCTGTAAGGAAATACTCAGCATTGAGCGTTGAAAAGAGACCTCTCTCTCTTTAGGTGCTCATTGACTTCCTGCTATTGGATAACACAAGATATATCAATTACTGTGTTTCTTTTTTGCCCTAGTTGCCTGGCAGAGCAGAGCAAAATTTAGAGCTTTGCTACAGTGTCTTTCTCTTATATGGATTTCTAGTATAAATCCACCCCCTTCTAGTCCAGGGCCACTGCCTACCTGGCTTTTGTTTAATTTATCCTTCTTTCCGGCTTTGACTTTAGGCCCACTCTTATCCCTTCTGAGGCAAAAATAGTCAAACAAGAAGGGAGGTGGGGCACTTGGCTGGCTCAGTTGGTAGAGCACACGACTCTTGATCTTGGGGTCGTAAGTTCGAATCCCACATTGGGTACAGAGATTACTTAAATAAATAAAACTTTAAAAAAAAAGAAGAGAAGGAATAAACATAAAATACTTGAGACTTAAGAAGCCAAGAAAGAGGGCACTTGCACATTTTTGATAAAAATTTAAAATTCTTTTCACGATGAAATTTGCAAGTGTCTTCTAATTTTGTAAATGCACATATCTTGGATTCAACACGTATTCTAGGAACTCGACTTAGAAAAATACCCGCGAACGTGTGTAAGATATAAGTACAAAACGAATTCGTTGTTCATTACAAATATTGGTGAAAATTTGTAACCAATATAAATGTCCGTCAATAGCGGAGTGGGTTAAGTGGGTTAAGTGAATTACAGGAAAACATGCAATTGTTAAAAGGAGTGAGGCAGACCTGTGCTTACTGACATTCGAGAATGTCAAGCATAGAACAATCTGTAGATCAGCAGTTCTCAAACTTTTTGGCCTCAGGGTTTTGTTTTTTATATTCTCATAAATTAACGAGGATATCCCAAAGAATTTTCATTATGTAGTTCTGTCTCTTGGTATTTACCATATTAGAAATTAAAACTGAGACATTGAAAAAGTGTGCTTAGTAATTTATCGAAAGCAACAATAATGAGTGGAGCCTGGCTGGCTCAGCTGGAAGAGCATGTGACTCTTGATTTCAGGGTTGTGAGTTCAAGTCTCAGGCTGGGTGTAGAGATTCCTTAAATCAATAAAAACTTTAAAAAAATAAAGTAACAATAATGAACTCATTACATGTTTCCAAAGTATCCTTTTTATGAAAATGAACTATATCGAAACATAATTTAGTGAGAAGGCTGGGATTCTCTCACACTTCTGCCCATGTATTTAATGTCTGCCTTAACAGAAAAAAAAATAAAAAAATAAAATAAAATAAAATCCATTGGCCTGTCTTTCTTTTTTTTTTTTATGTTTATTTATTTTTGAGAGAGAGAGAGAGAGAGAGAGAGAGAGAGAGCAGGGGAGGGGCAGAGAGAGAGGGAGACACAGAATCTGGAGCAGGCTCCAAGTCTGAGCTCTCAGCACAGAGTCTGACACGGGGCTCAAACCCACAAGCCATGAGAGCATAACCTGATCCAGTCAGATGCTTAACCAACTGAGCCACCCAGGTGCCCCTATCTTCTACTTTGAATGATTGTCTTACCCACACATGATTTTGTAACATTGGTCATTTAGAAAATATAAGTTGAGTTATACAGATCTTTCTAATATTGACCATGTTATTAACAATACCAAAAATCACATTTGTTAATATCACTATCTATCCCATCACTAAAGTCTTTAATGTTGGAAAGTTGTCCAGCTCACAATATAAGCCATAGGGCACCCTTTGAGAACTGGCTGATATCATGAATAATCCCTCTTATGTGTAAAAAGTTCTTTTACTTATAATGAAAGGCTGCTGCTCAAATTTGCATTGAGCTTTTATTTTTTTACTTTTTTAAAATGTTCATTTATTTATTCTGAAAGAGAAGGAGAGAGCGAGAGTGTGAGCAGGGGAGGGGCAGAGAGAGCCAGAGAGAGAGAGAATCCCAAGCAGGCTCCGCGCTGTCAGCGCAGAGCCCTATGCAGGGCTTCATCTCAGGACTGAGAGATCATGACCTGAGCTGAAATCAGGAGTCAGACACTTAACCTACTGAGCCACCTGGGTGCCCCGGAGACTCTAACCAACAGAGCAAAGATTCTACTTTTTGCTTGGAAGCTTGAATTTCATCATTAGTAACAAACACGGTCAGTTCACCTTGAAGTGACAGGCTCTTTTCATTCCTTTTTGAGAAAAGGTCTGAAAAATTCCCAAATCTGAATCACCAAAGATCGCCGGTTAGTCATCATCTCAAGTAAAAATGGTGTTCCATGAAAAAACCGATGGAATTCAGTTTGCGAGTCAAACAATTCATTGCAAATACCCTTCTCCCCAGATGGCCGGTGGAATGCAGCGAAAGTGCTCCAAGGGTACTTCTCATGGGATCTTAAAAAGCAGGTACTCCAAGGTTGAAATTGAATACAATGAATAATCACTACTGCTTTCAAAGACATTCTTAAAGAAACTGGCATTTCTGTTATTCCGAGTGTGTGGTGGTGAAGGGTTACAATGACCATTAGGACGGTATGAAGTCACCGCCTCTTGATCTAACACACCAGCAGTTTTACCCAACTTTTGCTTTTTGTAACATGAATGCCAATGTCAACACTGTGGGGGAAAAATAAAAAAGCTGGGGTGCCTAGGTGGCTCAGTTGGTTAAGCATGATCCCATTGGGCTCTGTGCTGGCAACTCCCAGCCCGCGGAGCCTGCTTCAGATTCTGGGTCTTTCTTTCTCTCTGCCCCTCCCCCGCTCACACTCTGTCTCTATCTCAAAAATAAATAAACACTGAAAAAGAAATTTTTTTAAAAAGTAAATAATGCCTTAGTATTATCATTAATGTTTTGGTGTTGTGGACCCTCTGAAATGGTCTCGGGGACCTTCGGGAATTCATGAGACCACCCTTTGAGAACTACTGAACGTAGCATATAATCCCTCTTCTGTTAAAAAGAAAAAGAAAAGAAACACAAGATACACACTGAGGCGCTAACAGTGTCTACCTCCAGCAGTAGCAAGTGATAAAATGATGTTTACTTTTTACTTTATATACTTTTCTATTTTTTGAATCCTTTACAATGAGTATGTATTTCTTAAGTAATGAAAAACACTAAAGAAAAAGATTAAATGAAATCTAAATCATAAGCAACCATTACCACGCGCTCAGAGAACGTAAAATGCCGGTAGAACTATTTTCATTTCGAAAATATGAAGAGATTAGACACATAAAGCAGGGAGCTTAAATTATTAAAAACAAAACAAAACAAAACAAGACGAAACGGGAAAGCTCGCCCTGAGAAATACCTCATTTCCCACAGGGCTGGAGGAAGGAAGTGCCGCTGTGTGTGAGCGCTCGAGGCGCCCGCCAAACCCAGGTAGCCGGAATGAATAACCCTGCTGATACCTTCAGACGCAGTTTGAAAATAAATCTAAAACACATTCTCTCTAGAAGACAGCAGGGTGAGCCTCCAAGAGTGATCTGACGCTTGGGAAAGCTCGCTTCCTTCCCGGAGGAAGGAGAAAATCAGGCACAGGACCCAGGGCCTTACATACAAAGCAGCTGTCATGGTCTTCTTCGGGGCCCTGTGCCCTCCTCCTTCTAGATGGAGCCCCCGTCACCTTGACTGGGCATATCCAGTGCCCTTCTGCTCTCCTCTGCTCCCCACTACCTAAGCCTCTTGGGGTCAGAACACTGTGATATCAGTCTTCCACGCCCTAGCATAAATGAATCTCCATGACCCCTGCTCCCTTAAGCGCGTCTGCTGCTTAAGCTGGTCTCTGATGGCGATATGGAAGCCTGGCTCCCAGGCGAGGCCGCTTAGGTTCATCAGAAACTGGTGGGGGAGACTCTGAAGTGGAAGTGTCTTCCCGGGCTTCTGAAACCACGCTCTGTGAGTGGCTGCCTTAGGCAAAGCTGCTCCTTTCTGCTGTGTGACATCAAAGAAGGTCCTGCCCCTTCCTGGGGTCTGCGAACTGAGTGGGTTGAACCAGCGACCTCCAAGGTGGCCGCTGCTCGGGAGCCCTGTGACGGAGCTCCTGTAACGCGGGGCAGTGTTAACTCAGGAGGCTTTGGGAACCGGCATCTTGTTTTCAGTTCCCGAATTAAAAGAAGATTCAGAGGAAGCTCCACACACACTCCCTGCAGTGTGCCCCCTCCCCCTTCTCTTCCTCATGACCTGTGTCTCCAGGGGGAAGATCAAACAAAGAGGTTGCAGAGGGTGGTGGAATGCTGTGTTTGGTTAAGTCCCAGGCTGGATATGATTACAAAGTTCCTGTGACTGGGGAGACGCAATGGGGAATGTGGTGGGAGGGATTCAGATCTTCCAGAATGTGCTCTGGCACACCCCCCCCCCCCATACCCGGGCACACTCTGCGATCGCTCGCGACTCTCAATACAACCGTGAGTTGCTCAAGTCTGTGTTCCAACGCCCACTGCCTGCGTGTCCCCCGCCCCCTTGCTTCTTCCACAAGGGCTATTGCAAGAGTGAAAAACTTCCACAAATTAAAGGGATAGCCGTGACTTTCTGCTCTGCTTGTGTCTCGGTGTCTGTCTTCTACATCTGTGAATTCGCCAAGGGCAAGCGTCATGGGTGGTTCCTGTCTTTACCCCCATCCCTTCTCATCGTGCCGGGCGCGGATCTGATGCCTCACAAAATGTTCTTCCACGCACAGATGCATGAATAAAGGAATGAATGGAAAATGAATGCTACCCCTAAGGTTGAAAAACAGGTTTTTAAAGGTAATGGATTATTCCCCATCAGGGGTCACCATGTCATTCAACATGTCATCTTGTCTCCATTTTCTTCACCATGGCTTACAAAAGACTGGCCCCGGAGGACTGTTCATGTTATCTAAAGAAGAGAAAATAAAGACCCAGTGCTGGCATTTGAGCTGTGCTATCCTAGGGTCGCACTAGCCCTCTCTAGACCTCAGATCCAACTCAAAATGAAGGTTAAGAATACCAGCCCTGGGGCTGGGTGGCCCCGTCGGTTAAGTGTCCAACTCTTGATTTCAGCTCAGGTCAGGATCTCATGGTCATGAGATCAAGCCCCGCATTGGGCTCCTCTGTGGGCATGGAGCCTACTTAGGATTCTCTCTCTCCCTCTCTCTGCCCCTCCCCTGCTTGCATGCACTTTCTCTCTCTCTCAAAATAAATATACATTAAAAAAAAATTACCAGTCTTGAGTCTATAGGGAAGCTATAAGACCCCAACGAGTAAACACCATTTGTAAAATATGGAGTTCATTGCAGCCATAACGATTTACAATTATTATTATTAGTTAAGCCACCTAAGGCCCAGGGAGGCCAAGTGATTTGTTCAGGGTCGCCCAGTGAGTTAGTGACAGACATCAACACCCAGCTGACAGGGTCTCCAGGGTGTGCTCCCCAGTTGGTGCCTGCCTCCCCCAACCCCCTCAAAGACACATAAAACGAGGAAGTGCTTTATCATAATCATCCACCAGCCCCTTAGAGCAGTTGGCACCATCAACTCAACAGGGCATTCCAGAACCATTTGTAGCAAGATAGCTGTCTAGCTGGGGTGAGGCCAGGGTCACAGGCTCAGGCTGTGCCCATCAGATAGCTCTGCTGCCTTCTGGGCACACTGCACCTGCAGACAGCCTGTGCTGGTGGTGAGGGGGCGGGCATGGCCATCCAGACACTCCTCCAGCAGGCACTGTCACTGTCCTGCCCAGATTCCCACGGCCCACCCTGGAGGTCACCCACGGCTAGACCTTTCCTGCACTCACGGTCTACCTCCCAGCCTGCCTCTCTCTGCCCGAGGGCTTTCCCTAATAGCAGGAGCATGGGACAGGTTGAGAGCATAGAAAATCAGTAGCCCCAGGTTTAAACCTCATCCACTGAGGAACAATTATTGATGGATAGTTTCCTGGCCCCTCAGAGGGCCCCTGTGGGACTGAGCCCCAGTTGCCCAAAGGGATAATCTGCTCGTCCATATCCCATAATAAAGAGGTGACCTTCCTGCCTTCCCTGCCTCCCTGACCCTCTCTCTCACCTTGAATTCCTGGGCTCATCTCCTAAACAAATAATTACCACCAAACTCTGCTGTAGGGAGATCCAGGTGAAGACAACTTCCCTCCAGGCTCTCCGAGTGGAGAAATAGCTAGAAGGACAGAATATCTTACTCACAGGCTCCTTCAACAAATCCACTGGGTGGGCAACTTCCTCTGTGCATCTTCTCCGCAAAGGCAGACAAAGCGAGATGATGGGGACGCCGAGGTGAAGCCGGTGAGGGGCCTCGCTGCCAACTGAACCCTTGGTTTGGCCTCAGTCTCTAGTCAGAGCAGCTCTTCGAGAGGCAAGGCAATGTCAAGGCCTTGACTCAGAGACCGGAGAACAGTTCCCAGGGTCTGGCTGGTCTGTTCGTGCCTTCGCTCATGCATTCATCACACGTTTTCGAGAGCCGACCATGTGCAGACATGCGCAGTGTGAAGCGGGGACGTGGCTCCTCCTACCGTGGGTATCCCACCAGCTCAGGGCCTGCCGGCCCTGAGGTCTCGCACGAGCTCCTGTCCCTCTCTGGGCTGAACGTGACCGTCGCTAAGGGTCTCTCTGGGCTGCAACATCCACACCGCTCAAGCAGAGTCCCCGTCTTCCAGCAGCAGAAACTCTAGTGGTTCTTCCTAGGCCTGAATAGTCCTCGATGGGACCCTCTGCACAGCACGGAGCCGTCGGTGTCACAGCGCACAACGGAATTTCTTCCCTTAAAAGAAACGCATAATGAAAAGAAGTTTAAAAAAATTTTCAACTTGGCAATAAGGTAACCAACTCCAGATTCTTCATGAAGAGGCTTCCATGATCCTGGATCCCATGTTTAGGGTCAGAGTATTCGGGGCCTAGCTGCAAGGGGAGTCTGCCCCAGTGGCCTGAGCACCGTGTTCTTGACCCCTGCAGCACAGGACATCTTGAGAAAGCTGAGAGCGAGAGACCACACTCTTACCGCCAAAGGGAAGGAGTAGTCACGACTGTGGACTCTGACCCAGGAGTCAAGTAAGGGTGTCCTGGAGCCCTGGCCCCACACTGGGTTCCCAGGCCAGAGGCGTCAGGGGAGAGGTGGGGGGCACCTGGAGTGTGGACACATGGGATCAGGATGGAGTCATAAGAGTGGCCTGGCAGTGGGTTTGGCCGAGGCCATGTCGCCAAGCCCAATCCAACAGCCCCTTGCCATCAGCTTCTCTGTAATTGGCAACGTTCGGTAGAATGCTTGGTCAGATGTTGCGGGAGGTAGCAGTTGCCATTCCTCTGGGTAAAGACACTAGGAACATAGTGGGTTTTGAGCCCAACTGTGACTTGATGGTGTTGTGGTGGGCTTCCCTCCCTCAGTACAACCCGTTCCATTCCTCTTAGCTATATAATGAGTAGAGGGGAATTTCAAATCCATCTGTTGGTCCTCAAAGCCCATGAACTTAACCACTACCATACAGAGTCATCGTGAGAAATTATCTTCAGGCCGCCTTCTGTCTGTGCCTTTCTCCAGCACCCCCAGCCCCAGGTGGCCAGGGTCCTCATGGTACGCAGAGGCCTCCCATTAGGAAGAAGGCGGCAGAAAATGAACCCATTCAGACTGAAGTTTTGCGGATTTAATGTGTTTCCCCATTCAGGCCATGAGCGTGCTCTAGAAGGGGGAGATGGAAGAGGAACGATATTTAAGAAAAATGGCCTAATTAACTGTGTGACCTTGGGTTACTTACTCAGCCTCAATAAGGCCCAGTATCTTCATCTATACCATGGGAATAATACTATCTTTGCCTTGTGGCTGTAATGATTAAATGTGGAAAATGCCCAGGATATAATAGGCATCTATATATTTAATTTTTTTAATGTTTTTATTTTATTTTTGAGAGACATAGAAACAGAGTATGAGCAGGGGAAGGGCAGAGAGAGAGGGAGAAACAGAATCTGAGGAAGCAGGCTCCAGGCTCTGAGCCGTCCATCTATATATTTAGAACCTCAGGGTTAACAAAAGAGAGATCTGGCTTTTACTTACTGACTGACTGCTCGTCCGTCATAAGATCCACCACACTGGTTAGAAGCTTCCTGAATTTACTCATGAAAGGAGGAGCTATCTTTCTTTAGTGAATGATTTTTTAAAAAATTTTTTAATGTTTATTTTTGAGAGAGAGAGAGAGAGAGGGAGAGAGAGAGCGGGGGAGGGGCAGAGAGGGAGACACAGACTCTAAAGCAGGCTCCGAGCTGTCAGCACAGAGCTAATGCGGGGTTAGGCTCACGAACCATGAGATCATGACCCGAGCTGAAGCCAGACACTTAACCGACCAAACCACCCAGGCGCCCCGCTTCAGTGAATGATTTTTTAACAGAGTTGTCCATTTTTAACAAGGTAGCTGTACTTAGGGTCTGTGAAGACATGTCAGGGATAACAGGACGCTGAGAGACCCCCACTTGTAGCCCAAGCCTGAAAGGAATCTGAGGGCAGACAGAGACGGGGACCTGGGTTAGAACAGCGTGTATGGTTTAATCAAGGCTCCCAATACCATTAGCCTGTGTTTCTCCAAATTTCTACCAAAGAACTCTCTATCGTTGCAGAGAGGAATGTGTACTGCCAAGAGGCTTAGATATGCATATGGAATTGGCTTTCTGCCAGTAGGAAATTTCTTAGAACACATTTGTGTTCTCATAAAAATTCCTGCAGACTCTTATGTTCTACGCCAAAATATAGATGTGTTTAATTTTAAAGATTTTTTTTTAAAAACCATGTCTCTCCACTCCCATAAAATCTTCAGGTTGGTACTTCCAGAAGATGCAGCGGTGCAGCCTGCAGCTTCACACTCTGCCTGTATCTGCCACAGGCCCCCTCCTTCCGTGGCTGTAAGAACCCGGTTTGACAGCAGGGCTCCGAAACTGGATATGAATCTGGCTGACCCCGCCGTGTCTCTTAGCGCCTCAGACCCAATCCGGCGGGGCTCAGCTGCTGCCCACACCGCATCCACAGCATAAATAAAACACAGGCAGAGTTAGCAAGACCACACAAACACAGAAACCGAAAGGCCTGCACCATTGTTTGGGGAGGAAACGGGGCTTGAGAGACAGACCTCGGAGGTGTGGCGGCCATATCAGTCAGGGGTCTTAGGTGGTAAGCAACAGAAATGGGCTCTGGGTAATTTACCCAGCAAGAGTAATTTACTTCACCAGAAGATGTGAGACCACAGAGAGCTGAAGGAAATGTCTCGCCCCAGGCTCCAGAGGAATCGGCAGGTGGGGGGTTCCAGGAACCTGGGAGGCAGACCCCAGAGGGAAGTCACCAGAATGAGGATGATTCGCCCCAAACACTTTCTGTGTCTGTATCACTTGCTCACGATCCACCTTCCAAGGAGGGGGATCTGGTGGCGGAACTGGGGTGACATGGCTCATCTTCCAGCCGGGGGAGGTGGAGTCTCTGATGGTCAAGCCCACCCAAACTATATCGAATGCCAGAGGGGTCAATTGCTAAAGCAAAATTAAAAGTGGGCATTGAATGCTGAGCAGGAGCAATTCAAACTTTTTTAAATGTTTACTGACTCTTGAGAGAGAAAGAGAGAGATGAAGAGGAGCAGAGAGAGAGAGAGACGCAGAATCTGAAGCAGGCTCCAGGCTCTGAGCTGTCAGCGCAGAGCGCAACACAGGGCTCGAACCCAGGAGCCACGAGACCATAACCTGAGCCAGAGTTAGACGCTTAACCAGCTGAGCCACCCGGGAGCCCCTGAGCACAAGCAATTCATAGGTATCCGCTGCAGATCCTCACTGAACTTGACTCCAAAGCCAGCCTGGTTGTCCCCACCCTCCGGGACTCATAGGTCATCTCTAGGGAGAGTGCACCATCACCAGGTCACCACTGTCACCTGGTGATGCTGACTCTTCCTTTCTCAGAACACAGAGCCTATCACCTTGGACAAGAAGGGCCAGCATAGACACCAAGGCCACGGGGGATAGAAAGCCCATCTGGAGAGACCTTTGTCCTCAGCAGAATGACCCACAATCAGAAGCAGAAACGTTCAAGGGAACAGGCTGCAGTGAGAGAGGGGAGGGGGACGTGGCCACAAAAGGAGAACCCGGGAAAAGAGGCCTCTCTTCCTGTAGGCAGACTCACCACCCTCACGCTTTGGCCAAAAGCAGGTGTTGGCCTGAAGTCTTTACTAGAGAAGTCTTTCTTTTTTAGAAAAGTATTTTCTTATTTTTTTAATGTTTATTTTTAAAAGAGAGCATGAGCAGAGGATCCAAAGCAGACTCTGTGCTGACAGCAGAGAGCCCCATGTGGGGCTCACAAACCCAAGAGATCATGACCTGCGTGGAGCACACTCAACCGAGTGAGCCACCCAGTCACCCCTAGAGAAGTTCTGAGCCAGGCCTGGTTTGTCAGACAGAATCTTCTTTCTGGAACAGAAAGAAAGAAAGGAAAAAAAAGAAAAGGGAAAGAAAGGAAAGAAAGAAAAGAAAGAGAAAGAAGGAAGGAAGGAAGGAAGGAAGGAAGGAAGGAAGGAAGGAAGGAACGAAGAGGGAGGGAAGGAAAGGAAGGAAAGAAAAAAGAAACAGTAACAGCTAGCATACAATATACAAATCACACGTGTTATAAAACGTTCAAATAGTGCACAACTATGCAGTGTAAAAAATTAAAGTCTGTAGAATGACTCTTTTACTCCCCCAAACTCCACAACTTGTGCCTAGTGAGTGGAATCTCCAAGTACTGGCTCCCCGCCCTTCTCGTTGACAGCAAGAGGGGTCCCTGGAGTGAAGGGGACAGGGAGAAGACAGGGCAGGGAAATTCCCACTGCTGCTCCAGACCTGAAGCCGGGACTGAGCCAAGAGCTGGGGCTGTCTCAGACGCAGTCCGGCACACAGCAGCTGTCTCCTGGGCACACCCGGCAAAAAAGGAAGTGGTGGAAAGAGAGGGTGGGGGCGGGGAGGGGGCAGGAAGCAGGAAGGAAACGAAAGGAAATTAAAGTTCCCTCTTACTTCCCCATTCCACTCATCTTACTCCTCCCAGAGGTAACAACTGTTACCAGCCCTTCCTTACTCATTTACTTATATAAGGCAGGTGATCCAGGTGAGAAATTAAGGGAGTGTTATTTTCCCGTAGGCTTTTCAAGAAATGACTACAGAGTATTTTGCTTCTCCTCCTCTCAAGAAGCTAGTCTGCTTGGTGGCCTGGAGGACCATGGCTCCCCCGCTGTTCCCTTCCATAAAAAGGAAACCCTATAGGGCAGAGGTTTTGTCCTATTTTCTCTTGTCTCAGACGCGAATCAGATTCTTATTCGCACCCCTTCCTTCAGATTGGATCAAGTTTGAGTAGGTTACCGTTCTTTCCAATCGACAACCCCCAGCTGGAGCCCCTGGTCTTGCTCGTGCACTCTGAGATAGGGGAGCATGTTATAGAGCTGCAAAAACAGGGCTAACCTTAGGTTTGGAGCCAGTGGACCCACCTTTGTGTTCCTGCCCAGCCACTAGCTGTGGGGACCCGGACGAGGGTAATGGATGCCTTGACGTGGCACGCAGAGCCCCCTTCAGGGTTGAAGTGGTGTTCGCCCTGCCGCCCCCCACCCCCACAGCAGCTGGAAGTGTTAAAGCCTGATGGCTCTCAGCTGAGTCCCCCGGAGCCCTAACAGGACCACTTCTCGGAAGGTGACCTCCTTTCCCTGGGGCAGCCCAGAGCCCGCCTCCGTGCTGCAATATAAAAGCTCGGTCCCCTCTCATCAGCAAGGACAACTCTGCAGAGCCATCCCAGCTCCAGAGCAACCTGCGGGATTGTCTGACGCCTTTGTCGTGAGGCATCATCACAGTCCAACCTCCCTCTGGGTCCCGTCCTGCTGTCTTCGCTGCCCCGGGGGCACTGCTCCTGAGACCACTTCCCTGGGAACTTCCTGCATGTCAGCCTGTCTCAGAGCCTGCCTCCCCGGGAACCCTGTATGCAGTAAGAGGCCACCTGATCTCTCCATTCCCAGGCTCCTTAGCTATACAACGCATTAAAGAATGTGGGCTT
Organism: Paguma larvata; assembly: GCA_030068075.1. NCBI lineage: Eukaryota > Metazoa > Chordata > Mammalia > Carnivora > Viverridae > Paguma > Paguma larvata. The sequence continues at coordinate 105,981,786 of CM057827.1, read as the reverse complement.
TGAAGTCAGACTTAGATTTTAATCCTGGATCCACCACTTTCCAGCTCCGTGTTGGGGGAAATGTATTTAACTTCTCTGAGACTTATCTGCCTCATCTGTAAAATGGGATACAGTAGACATCTTGGGTGCCCTGTGTCTCATCCCCTCAACTCACCTGGGATATCAGCTGCAGCTGTGGGGGACAGTTTCAGGCACGCTCAGACTCACTTGTGCTGGCAATGGGCCCACCCGGTGTCCTTTACATTCCTGACTTTGGACAGGCTGTCCCTAGGCCACTGCACCTCTATTCGCTTCACTGATATCTCTTTATTTTTTTTTTTTATTTTTGAGAGAGAGAGAGACACACAGTGAGAATGGGAGGGGAGCAGGGAGAGAGGGAGACACAGGATCTGAAGCAGGCTCCAGGCTCTGAGCTGTCAGCACAGAGCCCGATGCGGGGCTCGAACTCATGACCTGAGTCGAAGTCCAACGCTGAACCGACTGAGCCACCCAGGTGCCCCTTCACTGACGTTTCTGGCCTACCCTAAATCTGGGTAGGATTTGTGTCCCACCCTTGAGAGTGAATGCATCGTATGTATTACTTCTTGCTCAGTTGGTCTCATTAGCATGACGTCATTGATATGGTACATTAATGTGATATTCTGCAGAATTGTCCAGATGGTCTAAGTCCCTTCAGACTACATTATGATAGAAGGCAGAGAATTAACATAGCCCCGATGCAAGACTCGGATGGGTCCTGTTCTCTGCTCCATGTGAATGTGAATTGTTTTTGATTCTTCTGATAGAGATAGAAAAGAAGGCAACAGCAGATCGCCGTCGTGCACCATGTACTGGAGGCTGTGCTGAGCCGCTCCAGCAAAGATACCATACTTAGCACGACAGCAGCGACTGGGTCTAGTATTGGTGAAATTTGTAGTAGTCTACTCTCATCGGCCAGTTTTTGTAGGGGCTAGGCTGGTAAATTAAATGGGCATATGACAGCGACCACCATCTCTGCATTCTTTCTTCTTGAGAATGGTGCCGATTCCTGCCATTCCCCCTGGGACACAGTCATGTATTCAATTTACTACCCCGGCCAGGGAGGGGGGCAGTTTTAGAGCCTTCCAATTGGACTTCCTTACTGTACTATCTCTTATCCCATAGGTCAAAGAACCAGTATTGGGGTTCTACCAACTACCAAGTATGTCCATTCCCGTTACACACTCAGGCACAGGGAAATAAGCGCAGCACACCCGAGGACCCCACTGAATTCACCTGGCTCCCATTCCACTCGCTCTAATGGCATGGGAGGTGGCACAAAACAACCCTCGGATCGCCAAATATCAGTGTCAGTTCAGACCCTGTGGCCAACAAGCCTTCAAATTCCTTGCCAGTCCCCCTTTCTCATGTTCGGTGACACAAGTGATAGCCACGGATTCTTTCTGGAAAGGACTGGGTGGGCGTGGGGAAATACTACCGAATGCATTCGCCATAATGCTGCAGAGCTTTGCTCAATGGCTCAGGTCCAGAAATAGGGTAGAGAATCATGACCTTTCACTGGGGGCGGCTGCCTTAGCTCCCTGATCATTCATCCTTGATATCTTTTGATTGTCTAAATCAAATACACTGTTGGCCACCCATCTATCTTGCCTCTCGGAACACTGTGTTCTATTACCGTCTCTGTAGCCTCTGTGGGTCAGGGCCCTTTTGACTGCTACTCTGATTTTGCTGCTCATTGCAATAATCACGCCTACCTCGGTTCTAAAGGTTCGGCACCATGATCTGACCTCTATTATTTGGGGATCCCATAATCCCTGTGGGTATCAGGGAGCCCAGTTCTGCAACAGCATCTCCTACTGACCAGGAAAGCTGGTCCCCCGCCTCACCAGCCCATTCCTTATTGCTTCGGTAAACAGACTATTCTCCATGGGCGTCCCCAGAACAATCAGCTGGTGGACCTTCTGGACTTGTGTGCTACAAACACTTAAGCTTGCCCACTTCTCTGAGCCTTTTGACTTCTCCCTCAACTGTTTGCCATGGCCATTTTTTAAAAGTTTATTTATTTATGTTGAGGGAGAGAGAGTGTGTGAGTGGGGGAGGGAAAGAGAAAGAGGGAGAGAGAGAGTCCCAAGCAGGCTCCACTCTGTCAGCACAGAGACCAACACAGAGCTGGATCCCGTGAACTGTGAGACCATGACAGGAGCTGAAACCAAGAGTCAGACGGTTAACCAACTGAGCCACCCAGGCACCCCCGCCATGGCCATTCTAACATTTCTACTTCACATGAAACCCTGCTTTTCCTAAGCTTCTAAAATCCATCTAAAAAGTGTGTTAGCACTGTCTTCTGGGTTCCTTGCCAGGAGTTGACTCCTGCATCATGGGAGGGTACTTTCATAGCAACATCTGCTCTTATCCAGCTTTGTTTCACTCTTCTTTTTGTTTTTTAATTTAAAAAATTCTTTAATGTTTATTCATTTTTGAGAGAGACAGAACATGAGTGGCGGAGGGGCAGAGAGAGAGAGAATCTGAAGCGGGTGCCAGGTTCTGAGCTGTCAGCACAGAGCCTGATGCGGGGCTCGAACCCATGGACATGAGATCATGACCTGAGCCGAAGTCGGACGCTTAACCGACTGAGCCACCCAGGCACCCCTATTTTCCTCTTCTCTTCATCTGGCCCCTCAGGACTCAGTTCTGTGCATACGACCTGCCCGGAAGTGTCAGCCAGATCTGGTGGCCCCTCTCCTTCCTTAGCAGGCCCAACACAGTTGGGATTTGACTCTTTGTGTCCATCAGAGAGTCAGAAAGGAGACAGAGGCAGGTTCTGAGGGAGGGGAGGATTATCCTGTAGGGCACCCGCCTCATTTAAAACTGCATGTAATCTCTCATAAAGAGGGACCACTCGTTGTCAACAGGAAGTGGACCCCTTCTGTGGGCCCAGTGGGTTCAGAAAAATCTGAGTTCAAGATTCTCAACTGCATCTACTCACATATGCCCAACCCGAGTACCAGGATCCCCCCTCTTTCCTAACAGGCTCTGATCTTGGCATACAAGGCCTAGCGGGACTGGGAATTCCACCTTCTCTGGAGCTCTGCTACTTTTACCACGAAGTCTAAGCCCGGTCCTCCTGCAGGAGGGATTTCCTTGGATGCTACCCCAGGGCCCTGCCTTCTGGCTTCTGCTTTTGGCCTTGGTTATTTTTCACTTTGACACTGCCATTATCCCTCTTTAGCAAACCGGTGGGCTTTGCCACAGTCATTCATTTCCATGGTCCTTGTACTCACCACTTCCCTCGATTTCTAGAGACATGGCACTAGCCACCACGACTCCTTCTGCCCGTCTCCCACGCCAGGTCACAGGCAGTGATGAGGTTACAGCATGCCGGGGACCAACCTTCCTTCTATTCCGGCGATGCGGTCTTCACTGATAGCTGGATGGCAAGTGACCCCGCTCCCAATTCCCACTTCTGCTTCCTCGGACCACTTCTGGCACCAGCTGTCTGGGTTTGGGGTCCCCGAAGCAGACTCTGAGGTAGAGAACTGTCTGCAGAAGGTGAATCAGGGAGTGCTCTTGGGAGACACACCTGTAAGTAAGTGAGGGGACTGGCCTGGGAGAAGAAAGCTGACCCCCAGTGGGGGTGCAGCTGGGGCCCCCGCTGAGCCTACAGGGGGCTCTGAGCTGGGACGGCTCTTCAGAAGGTCCCAAAGTAGTCGAGGAGGCCTGACCTCTACAGGCCTGGGTCAGCCAGTCACGGGCTGCCCTCTGTCTTGGTGCCAGCAGCGGCTTGTGGCTGAGGACAATTCCCAGCAAGAGAAGGAGCCATGGCCGGTATTTCCAGCAGCTGGGAATGGGCGTGGGGGCCCTGATGGGGGCCCCGGGAGGATCGCAGCTATAACTACCAGAGTACCCACTTCACAGACTTCTTGTGAGAACAGAATCAGATAAAACATGCTAAGAGCTTAGCAATATTCCAGGCACTTAAAAAAAAAAGTCCCTGGGGCGCCTGGGTGGCTCGGTGGGTTAAGCATCTGACTTCGGCTCAGGTCATGATCTCATGGTTCGTGGGTTCGAGCCCTACATAGAGCTCTGTGCTGACAGCTCAGAGCTTGGAGCCTTCTTTGGATTCTCCCTTTCTTTCCGTCTCTCTCTCTCTCTCTCAAAAATAAAACATTAAAAGTAATTTTTTAAAAAGCACCTATTATTGTAGTTATAATAATAAAAATTATAGTTATGATTTGTATAATACTATTAGGCTGAACCCTATACATTGTCAACATGTAACCATATTTGACCTGTAAACACGGAATTTCATACGGTTCGTCCCCAGAATGAAGAAGACCAGTTAATCTCATCCTTGTTCTACATACCTTACAGGATTATTTGAGGATCAGCTAGAGATGGCACGTGTAAAAATGCTTTGAAAAGGTGAAAAGTTCTATTAAAATGTTGACACGCTGAATTATTCATATTATCTGTTTTTCTACTACACCATCTAATAGAATGGCTGTGTTCAGGCGTCCCCAGCCAACGATAATAAACTGTCTTACTCCATGAAATACTCAAATTACAGTTCCTTTGAATTCTACCAGCCCACATGGGAGCTGAGGCCCCGCAGAGTGTCCTGAGCTATTTTGGAGAGCTCCTCAGTGGCGGGCGACACCAGCCCCGGAGCTTGCCCTCCGGCCTCCTCGGCGGATCCCACACTCTCTGTGACTCCCACCCTGGGGGACGGGGCCATCCTCCATGGGGAGCCTCCGGCCCTGAGCCCACACTCAAGCCTCGTCTTAGCCACTCAACTCCAAGCATGCCTAGGTCTCTTTTCTCCATGTATCATATTTACTGGAAACCGGGGCCAGCGACTAGCAGGAGCGGACAAGACTTGGGGACCATAGAAGATGTGTGAAACAGAGCAATACTCACAACCTTGATTCGTGGGGTTTTTCTCAGAGCTCACGGGTCCCATGCTGGTGCCCAGGTAATCTCATAGAGCCACCTACCTATCCGGGCCCCTGCTGGCTCCACATGGCAGGGACCAGCTCAGCCCCACCTCTAGAGGTGCGTGGGGCATGTCTTCCCTCAGAAGGCAGACTTAAAACAGGAGAGAGAGAGAGAGAGAGAGAGAGAACTTCTCTGTCATCCCAAAGGCCCATATCCTGAGTCCTCAATTTCTGCCCCAGGATAATCTTTCTTCCAGGATGACTGGCAATGGGATCTTTCCCTTGGTGGAATTTACCAAGGCCATGGTCTCGCTGTGTGTGGATGGCAGGACAATTAGGGAAGTACAGAAGAGCCCAAGATCAGTCCAGTCCAGGACACTGTGTATCTACGGTGTGTGTCCGGCCCAGCCTGGTCCAGGCCCTTTTCAGTTTCTCCTCTGGGAGACAATCATGTCTGAATGTGCCTTCTGCAGTCCTCTAGAAGGAGTCTCCGAAATCTTCCAAAACATCCGTTCAAAGCACCCACGGTTCCCTAAAGAACAAGCAGCGGTTTATTACTCAGCGCCCTCTAGACTAAGACAGGACTGAGAAGCCTTCCTCTACCCTCCACACATGCAGAGGCGCACAGTATTAGCTGAGTGCCAGCTACGTGCACCACGTACACAAGATCCCTGTAGCCGTGAGCTTCCCGACCAGTGGGAGTGAAAGACCATCCGCAGAGCCCCAGTTGAAGGGACAAGGGCCCATCCATATGATGGGGAGCCGGGATACACGGAGCATGCTTTCTATTAAAGGTGTGGTGGGCACCTTTTGTAAGAGTTCCCGGAGATCCCCGCCTCCTGGTATTTACACCCTTGTGCAATCCCTCGTCGTGTGTGTGCCTGTGTGTGCGTGTGTGTGGTGGCTGGGCAGGGGGTGAGGGGCAGCGAGACTTAACGCCTTCTCCTAACAACTGAATTACGCAGAAGTGATGGACGTCAGTTCTAAGACTCGGCTCTGAAAGCCCAGGACTTCCAACTTGCTCGTGCTCCTCCTTCTCGGCACGCTGCTGCGCCGGAGGGCCCACGTGGCCAGGACCTCGGAGGAAGGAAGCCACTGGGTCCAACAGCTCCCAGGGAATTGAATCTTGCCAACAACCTCACGAGCGAGCTTGCCATCTGATGCCAGTGGAGGCTTGAGATGACCGTAAACCACACCGACACCTTGATGACAACAGCCTGTGAGGGACCCTGAGCAGATGGTCCAAGTTAACGGCACCCAGGTTCCTGACCCACAGAAACGGAGATAGGAGTGTGGCTGTGGCTGTGGCAAGCCACTGAGTTTGGGGGGAATTTGTTATATAATGAAGACAGAGATAATCTTAGATAGATAGATAGATAGATAGATAGATAGATAGATAGATAGATATAGATATAATTTTTTTTTTTTTGAGGGACAGAGAGAGCAAGCAAGGCAGGGGCAAGGAGGAAAGGAGACACAGAATCTGAAATAGGCTCCAGGCTCCCAGCGGTCAGCACAGAGCCTGATGTCGGGCTGGAACTCCCAAACTGCGAGATCGTGACCTGAGCCAAAGTCGGATGCTTAACCGAACTGAGCTACCCAGGCACCCTTCATTTTTATTTTTATTTTTTAATTTTTTTTAATGTTTATTTATATTTGATAGCAAAAGTGAAGGAGGGGAAGAGAGAGAGAGAAATCCAGAATCTGAAGCAGGCTCCGGACTCCGAGCTGTCAGCACAGAGCCCAACGATGGGCTCGAACTCACAAGCAGCGAGATCATGACCTGAGCCGAATTAGATGCTCAACCGACTGAGCCACCCAGGAACCCCTTCATTTTTATTTTTTATTTTTATTTCTATTTCTATTTTTATTTTTATTTTTGAAAGAGAGAGAGAGTGGGGGAGGGGCCGAGAGAGAGGGAGAGAGAGGATACGCTGTCAGCACAGAGCCCAAGGCAGGGCTCCATCCCATAACCCTGGGATCATGAGCCAAAACCAAGACCTGGATGCCTAACCTACTGAGCCATCCAGGCACCCCAAAATATATCTTTAAGTAGAAAAATCAAGGTGCAGAAAAATGTGTATATCATTATTTGTATAAAAAGGCAGAAATATGTCCACATTTCTGTGTGTGTATGTCATCCATATATAGGTGTATCCACATATACGTATTTTCTTCTATATCCATAAAATATCCCTGGAATGATATACGTTACATTCATAATTTGGGTTGCTTCCAGAGAGGGAACCTGGTGTTTGGGGGAGGGAGAATTTCCACTATATAGCTTTTATATCTTCACTTTGTATCATGAGAAAGGGTTGACTATTCAAAAATAAGCACAATATATTAAAAGAATAAAAAAGGGGGTGCCTGGGTGTCTCGGTCGGTTGCGTGTCCGACTTCAGCTCTGGTCATGATCTCACGCTGGCCCTGCATTGGGCCCTGTGCTGACGGCTCATCAGAGCCTGGAGCCTGCTTCGGATTCTGTGTCTCCTTCTCTCTTTGTCCCTCCCCTGCACACTCTCTGTTTCTCTCTGTCTCTCAAAAATAAATAAACGTTAAAAAAAATTTTTTTTAAAAAGAATCAGTCAATAAATCACTTGGGAAAAAGAAGCTGAGAATAAAACATTTTTAAAGTAATCAGGGAAGCCCCAAACTGAGGCACTCTATGGATTTGTGGGTGCCTTTTATTCCCCGCGTCCAAATGCCGTCAGCTCTACAGTCAGAGGGTCTCCAGTCTGACCTGCCTCTCCCCATCCCCACTGCTACTCCCCTGCACCAAGCCGCAGGCACTGTGCACTCGGGCACTTGTAACGGCTCCATAACCCTTCTCCCTGCTCCCTCCCCTGCCTCCTTTCCTGATCCTGGGCCACCCAGCCTCCCGAGGGATCTTGGAAAATTAAAAATTAGATCATGTCACTCCTCTCCTTCATACTGGAGTTTTCAAGCCAAATTTTCACTTTCTCTTTTAGCATATTTGGTATAGGGGATAGCTTCCAATTTCAGAGAAGCTCTTGGAAAAAAAAAATGAAGGGAAAGAGGAACTAATATATATCATGTGCTTACATAAAGCCGACTTTGTATATGTTACGCTGTTTACTCTTCACAACAGCCCCATAGCGTGGGCACAGTTACTGTCTCCTTTTTATTTTTTTTTATGTTTTTTATTTAAAAAATATATTTTTTAACATTTTTATTTATTTTTGAGAGACAGAGAGAGACAGAGCATGAGCTGGGGAGGGGCAGAGAGAGGGAGACACAGAATCCAAAGTAGGCTCCAGGCTCTGAGCTGTCAGCACAGAGCCTGATGCGGGGCTCGAACTCAAAAACCGCAAGATCATGACCTGAGCCGAAGTCGGACGCTCAACCGACTGAGCCGCCCAGGCGCCCCCTGTCTCCATTTTATAGATGAGGAGAGTCAAGGTCAAGGAGGCTGCAGTACTTGTCCATGGGAACTGTCTGCTCAGCATCCCTTCTTCTGCAACTACCTCCCCTTGGCTCCATGCACTGGCGTTACTGAAAGAGCTGCCATCACCTGCCATTGTCCTGCCTCCTGGCATGGCCGATGGGTTCAAGGGCAGGCATCTGGCCCAGTGTGGGCCAGCAGAGCACTTGCTGTCCTGATGGGTTCCTTCCTCGGCTGCTAACAGCTGCAGAGAGACCCAGGGAGCCACAGCAGGAGAGGGGCCTTTGATGACTATCCCTCAGCTGGGAGATGCTGACCAGCGGTGATCAAAACTCCCTGGGAACATGGCCGCTCCTCTCCCTCCAGCCCTGAAATCCAGTTTGTCACTCTCCCTGCACCTCAATATCCCTGTCTGTCAAATAACAGGTAGGGAGGGACAGTGGTTTAGGTTGGAGAAGATGATCTCTAACTAAGGACCCTGACTGGCTATGTGACCTTGGGAACTCTGTTTCCCCTCTCTGGGCCTCAGTTTCCACACACTGTAAAGTAAGAGTTGGAGAAGAGTGGGAAGGAGGGGGCATGGATGAGGTGGTCTCTGGAAGGATTTGCCAGCCCCAAAAACCACAAGGTTAAAAAAATAATAGTAACAATGTTTAAATACCACGGGGTTATCACGTCAGAGGTAAGAGGCTGCCTCCCTTCTCGGTTGGAGATATATCTTTCCCCCTGTTTTTTGGTTGAGCCCCTCTAGGCCTCTTTAAAGAGAGGATGGTAGACCTTCTAATCTGGGACTCCCGACTCGGAGTGGGCCGATCTCACCCCAGAACGAATGAACCGCAGAGACGAAAACCATCTGTGGTGTGGCCGAGACCCTGCCAGGGGTCCCTGAGCAGCCTGCCTCTCGCCAAGACCCAAGCCCCCGCCTCCAGCCTTCTCGGCACCCCTGCTCCCCCCACCCCCCGATTTGATTAAATGGTACATTTCCCTTCTTGCACTTGAGCCTACTGCTCAGAGGTTACTAGTCGCTCTTAAGGGTTCTTTATGCAACTCCTCTTGGGCTCCCAGCCACCAAATTCTTCCTGCTCATGCATTACTGAGATTAGCTAAGGACGTCGGCATTTAGAGCCAAACTCCAGCGTGCATCTCAGAAGGCGGCCTCATGATTGCCACAGCTGTTATTTCAATGCAGGACCCCTCGGCAGGGATTGCTCTCTGTGACATGAGGTGTTATACAGGCTCTCGCTGTATCTATAATGCCGCATATTTTTACAGTTAGTCGGCTCAGAGCACATTCCACTGTTGACCTCTCGCCTGCAATCGGTCTAGGAGACGAGGCAGCAGATTCCAACCACTTTCGTTGCCTGGCTCCTCTTCCGATGACCCCACCTCGCCTCTCCTCGGACACGGAGCCCGTCTAATCCCCCCCACCCCACCCCGGGATGCCGAGAGACCCTCCCGATTTATGGAACTGTCACCAGAACTCCTCATTTTTCTGTGGCTTGCCCATTGTACGGATAAGGAAACCAGGTCTCACGGAGGAAATGCTTGTCAGCGAATAATGCGAAGCACATAATGTTCATATTCTCACGAAGCCGTCAAACTTCTTTACTTTGAGCCTAGGGCTTTTCCCACTCGACCACAACCGCCTATTGTTTTTAAAAAAGAGATGAACTTTAAGAAATGGATGCCCTAGCCACGATGGGCCATGTCAGATGTTAGCGCAAGGCTCTGAGCAAGGGAGCAAGAGGATGAATTTTCTCTCACACAGACTGTCAAGTCCCAGGTTCCTTCCAAGTTGTTGCTCTGCTCTCCAGAGCCTGCTTGTGGTCTCCATGACGGAAGCTGGTTTTGCAGCCACACCTGGGTGCCGGCTGGTGGGAAGGGAAAAGGGAAAAGATGACCTTTCATCATCTTAAGGTCCAAGGCCCCTCATGTCATGTGACATTACCACTCATACTCCTCTGGAGTGAATCTGGTCACATGACCACCCTTCCCTGCAAGGGGTAGGGGGCTGGGCGATAGACTCCAGCCATGTGCCCAGGAAGGAAGGGAGCTGGACTTGGATGGGTAACTAGCAGAACCTCCTATACAAAGCTTTGAAGACCTCCAACCTTCATACTCTCCTTGAACCCCCACCCAAGAGAGTGGCACGCTCTCTCTCTCTCACTAGCCTCTCTTGTAGCTAAAAACCTTAAGGGTCACCTTTGGGTTGTGAAGGCCCTTTGGTATCATATATTCAAATATTGATTCAAATATCAATCATTATTTGAATACATTTTCATACTTTCAATTACCATCCATCTTCCTACTAAGCACCTAATAGCATCGTCTTTAATCTGCATGATACCCCTTAAAAGACTATCATTATTCCCCTTTTTTAAGTGAAGAAATTGAGACACTGAAGATTCAAGTGTGTGATCCAAACTAGAGTCAGAATTCCAACCTGGGTCCATCAGACTCCGAAGCCCAAACTCTCCCTGTTCCTACATTGTTCCTACATCGGAACGATCGTAGACCGACAGATTTTCTTTGTGACTATGATTTTTTTTTTTTTAATCCAGAGATACCTTCTGAAGATTGGGTGCTGGTCTAAAAGCAAGCTCTTTAGGACCCCAGGAGACAGGCAGGTGAGGGTTTGAGGCCTCACTGTAGGCCTCCTACATTGCCACGGGAACGGTGTTCCCACGCCATCCCAGGAGACTCACACACTGGGAAGACAATGTTGCGGTCACCATCTGGAAACCCTCCAGGGCTGTGACCCAGACTCTTCACATTAGAAACCAATTCTCAGCGAAACCAAAGCGCCCGCTTTGATTCCAGATATTGTTTTGTAGAAAAGACTAATCTAATAAGAAAAGCTTTTTTTTTTTTTCAGAATCCTTGGAAAAGCCCACTTCTCTCATGACCCAAGGACCAACATGATTTTCATTGTGTTTTTGGACGGTCTTGTGATTAACTTCTGGGATAGCCATCCTGCACCCACAGTGAGGAGGAGGGGCACTGTGTTTTTTTTTTAATGTTTATTTATTTTTGAGACAGAGAGAGACAGAGCATGAGTGGCAGAGAGAGAGGGAGACGTAGAATCCGAAGCAGGCTCCAGGCCCTGAGCTGTCAGCACAGAGCCCGATGCAGGGCTCGAACTCACAGACCGTGAGATCATGACCTGAGCCGAAGTCGGCCGCTTAACCAACTGAGCCACCCAGGCGCCCCTAATGTCTTCATGGGACAAACTTTTACTCTGCCTGCATCAGTCAGCACAGGCAGAGAGTCCGCAGTTCCAGACTAGGGTTATCTAGAATGAGGCCCAGGTGACACCGCCCTTTCTTTCTTGCCGTACCCGCCCCACCCTTGGACTCATTTACTCTCTTGTCGCCACTGTACCTCTGGGATGCTCCTGAGGCCCCAACATTTTTTGTTCAACCGAACAAACATCTTTTTCCTGAAAACATTCATCTGTTGGCCCTCATGTTCCCTCTTGCATCATCTAAAGCAAATCTAATTCCCTTCACATGTGACAGCTCCTTACGTATCTCAAGACATAGCCCCATCTTCTAGAGGCTTCTCTTCCTCAGGATGAACATCTCAGGTCCTTTAACCATTTCCTGGATAACAGCTTTGAGTTTCCTGACCCCACAAACATCTTCTCTACCCACATTCCGTTTTGTCAATCTTCCTTATATTGGCCAGGAATCTTTGTAGCAGGTACTAGAAATCCAGTTTGAATCAAAGTAAGATTGACAAACGAGAGGGAAGAGGTTGAGAATTTATTAGTTCACAAAGCTGAAAATTCTAGGAACTGGATCTTTGCCTTCAGGCACGGCTGGATCCAGGAACTCAAACAATGTAATCAGGACTCCATTTTATTTTATCCATCTCGTAACTCTGCTTTCTTCTGTGTTGTCTTCATTCTCAACCATACGCTTTCAATGCAGCGAGTCGTCATAACTCTGGGCTAACATTCTCCCAGTTTTATGGTCTCAGTGCAATGGTGCATGTGTTTCCCCATGGTTTGCAACAAAAGTCCCAGACCCGGGTTGCTTGCCTTTCCTTGAAACCAGAGAGATAAGATGGAGGAAAGGAAGATTCCACAAAGGAAAATTCCATTGCTATCATCAGAAAAACAGGAGTAAATGTTGGACCGAAACAAACAAACAAACAATGAAAACATATAACCACTCTATCACTCTACCTTCTCAGCTACATTGGCTTCACTGTCTTATCTTTCTTTTATTCTCTGCCACTCCACCAGACTGCTCAGCACGGAGGGGGCCAAAAATTGCTTGCTGAATGGGCAATTCACGCTCAGAGAAGGCCAGTTCTGTGCAAAAAAAAGACTGCCCCGATGGGAGTCAAGTTACTCAACAAATATTTATCGAATGCACACTCTGTGCCCAGGCACTGCTGTAGGTGAATGAGCAAAAGAGACAGAGCTCTTGCACCCGAGGACCATACCTTCTGCTGGAGAGTGGGAGGGGGGACAATAACAATAATAAGCAAACAGCAGGTGATGCAAAATTCTGACACAGGCCACAACATGGGCGAACCATGACGATATTACGCTAAGTGAAATAAGCCACAACGCTTGATCTTGGGGTCGTGCGTTTGAACCCCACGTTGGGCATAGAGATTACCTAAAAATAAAATGTTGTTTTCAAAAAGGTAGGTGATAATAAATGCCATAAAGAAACAAAAGCAGGGAAAGGGGAATAGGAAATGGTGTGGAGAAGTGGGGGGCGGAGTGTTATTTTTAGGCGAGGTGTCTGAAAAGGTCTTTCTGGTCGGCTGGTGTTGAGGCAGAATCCAGAATGGGGCAGGGGTTCCCCACCGACTATGGGGCACAGGGAGAAGATGCCGGGCAGAGGCGACGGTAATGGTAATGACCCCGAGAGAGCAGTAATGGGCTTGGTAAGGACGAGGAGGAAGCTAGTGTGGTTGGGATCCTGGGAATAGGGCAGAGCAGCAGAGGTGGAGGTCCAGGGGCAGGTGGGGCCAGATCTTGCACTTGAAGGCCACCTTGAGAGCTTTGGGTTTTACTTTAAGGAAGTGAGAAGCCATGGAAAAGCTTAAGCAGCATACTACTCCCCCCCTCGCCACTCTCCTTTAAAAACAAATTTCGAACATACATAAAAGCAGGGAAATTAGGATAATGTGTACCTATCGCCCGGATTTAAACATTTCCACTGAAACATTTACATTTAAACATTTTATGCTGTTCATTTCGTTGTTGTTGTTTTTTTGCTGAGTTTTTTAAAGCAAATTTTCAGACATCATGATACTTCATCATAATTAAATAAGCAACTCCAGAAAATAAAGACATTTCCTACCATGAGACCATGCTTGTTCCTAACAAAATTAATGATTCTTTCATATCTGTACTCAAATTTTACCAAGTGTCCCAAATGCCTTTTCTTAAAAATGTTTTTATTTCTTTGTGAGAGAGAGAGAAAAGACAGAATGTAAGCAGGGGAGGGGCCAAGGGGGGAGACACAGAATCAGAAGCAGGCTCCAGGCTCTGAGCCGTCAGCACAGAGCCCAACGCAGGGCCGGAACCCATGAACCGTGAGATCATGACCTGAGCCGAAGTCGGACACTTAACCGACTGAGCCACCCAAGCACCCCCAAAATGCCTTTTTACAGTTGGTTTGTGTAACTCAGGATCACACATAGCATTTTTTTGGTACGTCTCCTAAATATTTTTAATCTAGGACCATCTCTCACCCTATCCCTGCTCACTTTTTCATCACGCTTTGACTATCAAAGAAGTTAGGGCAGCTCCTATGGAATGTTCACATGGTGGTATTGTGACTCACATTTTATTTAAAAAATTTTTTTAATGTTTACTGATTTTTGAAAGAGAGAGAGAGAGAGTGCGTGCATGTGCACACATTTGTGGGGGAGGGGCAGAGAGAGGGAGCGGGAGAGTCTAAAGCAGGCTCTGCGCTGACCCCCTATGTGAGGCTTGAATTCACGAACCATGAGATCATGACCTGAGCTGAAATCAAGAGTCAGACCCTTAACCAACTGAGCCACCCAAGCACCCTTTGTGACTTACATTTTAAAGGACCCCTCTTGCTTGTGTGTGGATAATAGACTTTAAAGGGGCAGGGATGGAATCCAAGAGGCCCTTTTGGAGGGGGTATTATACTAAGAACAAACGTTAAGTCCACAAGGACAAGAGCGCAGGAATGGAGACGACACAGGAAAAGGGTTTGTCAGCATGCTGGGAGGATGAAAAGCTGATAGAGAGTCCAGTCAGTCATATCAGAGTAGAAGCAGCTGACTCCGAAGAGACTATACATTGGTGACACCATGAGAAGCAAGCCAGAGAGGCTCAGGGACTGGGGGCACCAGGTAATGTAGAAGGCAAAGAGAACGCTAAAAACAAGTCTGGTTGATAATGACACTTAGGCATACTCTCCCTGCTCCGTCTCCTTCAGTAAGGCTCACCAGCTGACAACCCTCTTTATGACAACAGAACTTCCTTAAAGCTTTTCGGTGACTCACTCCTTAACAAGAATAGATGAAGCTTCCATACGTTGAAGAAAGGCTCCAACACTAAAGACAGAATAAGACAAAAGGAAAACAAGAACTTGGAGGAAACGAGGACAATGCAGGGAGCAGGATAAAACTTACAAATAAAAAAGTCCCATCCATACTTGATATCCGCAGAAGAGTAAGAGATGAAATTGTGAGTGGGTTAAAAAGAACACAATACTATAAAAAGCAACAGGGGGGGGGGCATCTGGGTGGCTCAGTCGGTGCAGTGTCTGACTTCAGCTCAGGTTATGATTTCCCAGTTCATGAGTTCAAGCCCCACATCAGGCTCTCTGCTGTCAGCACAGAGCCTACTTCAGATCCTCCGTCTGGTTCTCTCTTTGCCCCTCCCCTGCTGGCTCTCTTTCTCCCTCAAAAGTAAATAAACATTAAGAAAAAAAAAAAAAGGCAACGGAGAACAAGATGGAGCTTTGAGAAATCAAAAGTATGGTAGCTAGAATAAAATAACCTAAATGAAAACATTGGAAGGTATAGTCTAGGAAATTCTTCCAAATACAAAAAGATAAAGGAAGAAAATAGAACACTTTTAAAAATTTATTTATTTATTTTGAGAGAGAAGATGCGCAGAAGGAGCAGAAAGAGAGGAAGAAAGAGAGAATCCCAAGCAGGCTCCACACCGTCATCCTGCAGCCTGATGCGGGGATTGAACTTACAAACCATGAGATCATGACCTGAGCTGAAACCAAAAGCCAGACACTCAATTGGCTGAACCACTCAGATGCCCCACAAAGAACATTTTTTAATTAAGGGGCAATCCGAGAGGTCTAAAAGTCAAAGAATTGGAGTGTCAGAAAGAAAGACAAGAAATAAAATGAAGGGAAGGAAATTACGAAAGAAATATTACAAAGAAATTTCTCAGACCTCAAGGACATGAATGTCCAAAGTGAAACGGTCTATCACGTGCCTGGCGCAATGACTAGAAATTTTAGAACAATTAGGAATAAAAAGAAGAGCACAAAAACTTCTAGAGAAGAAAAAAGATTGCATACAAAGAATTAAGACTCAAACAAGATATCAGACTTCTGACAACCTGTACCTCTCAAAATATTGAGAAAAAAATGAATTCTAGTCTAGAATTGTATGCTCAGCAAAATTATCATTCACCAGTGATGGCAGATTAAAGACATTTTCCGATATACCAAACTTCACCATTTTATCTACCATGTTCCCTTTCTCGGGAAGCTACTAGAGGATGTGCTCCAGCAAAATGAGGAAGTAAGTCAGAGAAGAAGACATCAAATCTGAGAAAAAGAGATCCAACACAGAAAAGAGATCCAGTGGAGAGAGGAAGCCCTGGGATAGGATCTGAGCCCAAGCCCAAGGGATACCCAGTCTACGGGGTAGCAGGAGGCTAGAGGGCTCTAGGGAGAGGCTCTGGTAAAACAGTGGCACTGAAAAAAAAGAGACACTGACACACTATCTGCTTACCCACGTCGAAAATTGTCTGACAGAGGCTGTTGAAGATCAAAGAAACCACACAAGTTAAAAAAAAAATGAGGGCCTTATCAACTCCAGGTAAAAATAAAGCCTGTATGGGAAAGGAAATGTCACATGGCACATTACTTGACTCAGTAAAGAACCGTATTTTCTCAGTCATAATAAGCAAACATTGAATACTGATTTCACTGATTATTACAATGTAACTCTATTAGCATGGCTTAAGAGCATAACCAACTACAGAGAAGAGAGCTGTTTAAGAAAGGTAAATTTTTACCTCTACCACAATAGAAAATGAGCAGGTCATGCCTTAACTTACACATCCAGAAAATTAAGGAATAGAAGTTTAAGCAGTTAGAACAGGTGTCAACAAATGATGCCCCATAGACCAATTCTGGTTCTGTAAATAAAGTCGTACCAGCATAGGTCTACGCCCACTCATTTACCTAGAGCTGTTTTGTAGCTACGAGAAGAACTGAGAGGTTGCAACATACTGGCCCACAAAGCTGAAAATATTTCCTATGTGACCTTTTATGGGAATCGTTTGCACTGTTACAGAAAAAATAAACCCTGGATTTATAATAACGGCGAAAAACACATAGAAAAGTAGCCGGAAGGGTTAAGAGTGGTTGTTCTCTGATGCCTTTTGCTATAAGCCTTCAAATATGAGGTGGCTTCTTAAATATGTGCATTACTGCTTTTGATAAAAATGTAAAAATGACTGTTTTTAAGGCGCTGTCCTGATGCCCAGCAGGGAGGCCGGCGGCTGACATCAGGGCTCGTGCCTGAGCCTTGCCCCGCTGTCTCCTGCTCTTGGCCAGCTGTCCACCATCCCATCTAAATGGGGCTGAGTGAGTCAGAGCTGCCTGGCCAGGGCTTCACAGAAACTGGAACCAGTGCCTGATAGCGGGCTTGGAAAGAACGGCCCTGGGACAGCCTCCTCCTCAAGTCGTCATTTGGTATTGTCAATAGCATCAATGAGTGGCAGGGTAATATCACCGCGGCTTGAGTGGCTGAGAGCTCTGGGGTCAGACTGCCTAGCTTCATAAAATTCAGGCTCCTCCTCTAATCCGCTATGACCTGGACAAGTTATTTAATTTCACTATGTCTCTGTTTTGTCATTGATTAATGGGGCTGACGATGCCTCCTTATGGGGTTGTGGTGATCTTAATTCAACTAATACATATGGACGCACTTGGCACCGTGGCAGGTACGTATAAGCCGACCGAATGTATTCCCGTTTTCACAGATGACACGGATGAGGTCCAGAGAGGGAAAGTGGCATGCACCATGTCACACAGCACACTGGAGACAGAAGCAGGACTGGGGCCTGGGACTCCTTTGTCTCAGGGCAATGCTCTCTCCTGGCACCACTCTAAGTTGCCTATATACGCATAAAACATCTCTGGAAAGATACACAAGGGGTGAACAACACCGGCTCCCTATGGGCAGGTGCAGACGGAGGGGCAGGGAGAGCTGTATGGTCACTTTAAAATTTGCAAACCACGTGACTATATTACTGACACAAAAACAAGGAGACACATGGATTAACTTTATTTAGTTAATCTCATTTATTTATGAGGTTAATAGTGCCTTTCTCATGGTGGAGATCGAATAAGATAAAAGACATTCATCTGCATGAAAGAGGTACCCGGAAGTAAGAGGTTATTACTAGCAATCACCGTGCTTTTTAGTAAAAGGAAACTCTCCTCTGGATTTGTGGAACAAACTATGAAGGGGCATAAATTTCACCAGCCAGAGTCTCCTCTTTGAAGGCAGAATGGATTTCCTTAGCCACAGGTGAAGCCATTTTGGACTGCAATGGAAATTTCCACCTTGGCATCTTGCAAATGAAGGGTACCCTCCCCTCCCCCCCCCCTCCAAAGTGGCTCTCCCAAACCCAACAGTTTGCACCCAGGCCCCAAGTTGGACAACTCTTCTGGAAAACATGATTAGGCCTGAAAAAGCTGGGGGTTTTATTGGGGATGACAGCGAGGGCCACAGTTTGTTTTTCAAGGGAGGGAACTAAGTCCCAGAAATAGCTGAGCCCGAGCTGGCAGGCAGCTGGCAAAGAGCAGGAGGCTCTAGGGCAACGCTCCCAGGCCATGTTGACTTTGGACGGGCTGCTTGAGCATTGTAAACAATTGCAGAAATGATTTCCTACCCTGGCAAAAGTCTTGTTTGGACAAGGGGTCCCCCCCCCTTCTTTAAAAGGCAGTTTTATCATTTGTTTGCAAAAATGCTCAATCCCCTCTTTCTTTTCTTGTTCCCTCTGTGGCTCTGGTCTCCCCCAGAGCCAGATGAAAAATCTTTGTGTTTCTTTAATGTTAACCAAACCCCCATTCCTCCTTTTTAAACTGTTCCAGGTCTGTTGGACAAATACTCCCCAGCAACAGGACTTACAAGGGTCTGTTAAGGATTTTGTTAGGCTGGAGTCTTTAGCCAGAGTGACTTACAATATTTTTTTTTCTCCTTGTTTATTACATTTTAAACTCCTAGCACAATAAAAGCGGCACACAAGGATTGGGAAAGCAATAAAAATGCAACTCATAATGTCTTGGCCTGAACTAGCTAATGCTCCATCTAGACACTGATGTAACAGATTTGGTCTCACACACCCTCCCAAGATGTCAGGCGAGGAAATAAAACGGGCTGTCTATAAGAAAGCAAGCATAGGACAGGACTGGGAGCCTGTCTGACTGCTGTCCAGGGTGGGGCTTCTGAGAGGCTGGGAGATGGACTGCACGTTCTGAAAGGCAGCCAGAATCCTGAGCCGTTCTGAAAGAAGGAGTACTCTCTTCTTGACCACCCAGGGACAAGGGCCACCACAGAGTGGATGAGGAAGTGATACGCTAACCTACGTACCACCTATCACCTAGCTCCAAATGGGAGAGGACAAAAGAAGAAGAAAGAGTGGGGAGGGGGGAGGGGGTTGAAAGAGAGAAAAAGGACAGGGGGTATGGGGTGCTTGGGGGGAGGCTGCATCAGTCACAGTCCCAACCAGAACGGAAGCAGGCTCAGACTGGATAACTGAGGGAAATTTAATGAAGGAGACAATTGACAAGGTTAAGGCAAGAATTGAGGGAAACGGAAAGGGACAGAGCCACACCCCGGAGCTAACAACAGCAGAGAGCTGTCCCATCCCTAGGCTGGAAGTGCCCCCCCTCCAAAGATGTCACACAGGAAGTGACGTCCTTCTCATTCATTCCATCAACAGGAAATCTACCACTCTATTTGAAGACATGAGAAAAACAGCCAAAAGATGAATCCAAATTAAGAATTTATATAGGAGGAAACTGAAGTATAAAAAGATTTAGAGTAAGCATTACATCTATCTGAACATACAGGTACTCTTTTTTTTTTTTTTTTTTTTTTAATTTTTAAGGTTTGTTTATTTTTGAGAGAGAGACAAAGTTCTAGCAGGGGAGGGCCACAGAATCCAAAGCAGGCTTTGAGCTCGGAGCCCGACATAGGGCTTGAACTCATGAACCTCGAGATCGTGACCCGAGCTGAAGTCAGACGTTTAATCGACTGAGCTACCCAGGCGTCTCTAAACATATTTAACTGTAATGATTATGCGAACCAGGAAAATAATACAATTGTTAGAATTATCATTTAAAAAAAAACAAACCTTCAAAATGCTTTTTGTTGTTGTGTTTATTGTTGTTGATTTAAAAAAAATCCCAAAATTGTCACAGAGAAGGAGATGGGGGTGGGGGGAGAAAGAAGAAAAAGAAATAGATGTTGGTTTGCTTGTTTGTTTTTACTGTGGTAAAACATCCACAACATAAAACCTACCATTGTAATGGTTTTTAAATGTGAGTTCCTTGGCAGTCAGGACATCCACACTGCTGCGCGCCCATCACCACCATCCAACTCCAGGATCTTTTCCTCTCCCCCAGCTGAAACTTTATCTCTATTAAACACTAGCTCCCCACGCCCCCTCCTTCTAGCCCTGGCAACCACCATTCTGTCCCTATGTATTGGACTACTTTAGCAATCTCCTAGAAGAGGAATCCTACAGTTTCTTTTCTTTTCTTTCTTTTGAGAGACAGAGAGAGGGTGCAGAGAGAGAGAAAAAGGGAGGGAGAGAGAGAGAGAAGAGATAGGGAGAAGCAGGGCTCACCCGAAGCAGGGCTCATGTTCACCCAGAGTGGGGCACGAGCTCACCCCAAGTGGGGCTTGAGCTCACCCGATTCGGGACTCGAACTCACAAACTGCAAGATCATGACCTGAGCTGAAGTCAGATGCTTAATGATGGAGCCACCTGGGCGCCTGCATTTCTCCTATTCTGACTGGCTTCCTTCACTTGGCAGAATGTCCTCAAGGTGTATCCCTGTTGTGGCGTGTCTCAGAATCTCCTCCGCTTTAGGGCTGAGTAATATCCATTCTATGCATGGCCCACATTTTGCTTATTTATTCATCTGCTGATGGACGCTTGGGTTGCTTCTGTCATTCGGCTACTGTGTAATAACGCTGCCATGAAACGGGTGCACAGATATCTGTTCAAGTCCCTGCCTTCACTCACTCCTTTTGGGTACATATACCCAGCAGTGGGATTACTGGATCATATGACAATTCTTCATTTAACTGTTTGCAGAATTGCCATACCGTTTCCACAGCAGCTGCAAGGGAGATTGTTTAAATCGCTAATATCCTTATTTTTCTTAGGAGAGAGAAAATGACACTGTTTCTTTTCCGAAAATGACAAATTGAGAAATATTAGTTAAGCATATTCTTTAAAATGACAAAGACAACCATCAGGAGAACTAAAAACAGCCTGACTACCTTCCAAATTGCCCGAAAGCAAGGCACAGAAACAGACCACACAGAAGATAAAACAGAGAACACAAAATATTACAGAAGTCGACTAAGGCTATGTGTTATGGGGATGAATGAAACTAATATAAACTCGCTTTTTACAAGACGATGAAAGCCAGTAATGTGTTACCTACGAGACAGAGGCCTGAATCAAAAGAACCGGGAAAGGTTGAAATTTACGCAGACAAACACAAACAAGGAAGCAGGAATTCTGATAATAACAGGCTGAGGGGCGCCTGGCTGGCTCAGTTAGTTAAGCGTCTGACTCTTGATTTCACCTCGGGCCATGGTCCCGGGGTTGTGGGATCGAGTCCTGCATTGAGCTCCGTGTTAAGCCTGGAGCCTACTTGGGTTCTCTCTCTCCTTCTGCCCCTCCCTTCCTCATGTGGGTGCTCATATGCTCTCTAATTAAAAAAAATAAATAAATAAACAAATAACAGGCAGAATTTAGGCCAATAAACATTATAGTAAATAATAGCATCAAAATACATAAAGTAAAAATATAAAAATCATAAGGACTAATTAATATAATACAATACTGAAATACAGAAATAAAATTGTAACGAAGTGATTTTTTTTTAAATATACATGACTTTTTTTTAAGTTTATGCATTTATTTTGAGAGAGAGAGTGTGTATGTACATGAGCAGGGGAGGGACAGAGAGGGAGAGAACTAACATTGCCAGGCTGGAACTCACAAACCACAAGATCGTGACCTGAGCCGAAACCAAGAGTTGGGGGTTTAACTGACTGAGCCACCCAGGCATCCCTGTAATAAGGCACTTCCACTCGCTTCTCTCAGACCTTGACAAATCACAGAGACAAAAAGTAATGATTCTGACATTCTGAATAACATATTTAAAGACACTGACTAGACGGGTGAATAGATAGAGCATTGTTATCTCTATATAGAATCTGACTCTAGAGACTCTCTTTTTAAGCTTCCATGAGACGTTTACAAAATTTGAAAGTACAATAGATCATAAAGAGAATGATTTACAAAAAAAAAAAAAAAAGGAAATACAATTAGTCACATTCTTTGACTTTAGTGCACCAAAACTGACAATGAATAATAAAAATAGAACAAAACTTGGAAAGCCATCTCTTAACCGACTTCTGAATTAAAGAAGAGATCAAAACAGTAACTTTAGAAAATTTAGAAAACAAAGAAAACACCATATATAAAGGTCTGTGACCTTGAAACCATGCTCGGTGATCGATGCCAGACGCAAAAGGCCGTATATTATACAATTCTGTTTATATAAAATATCCGGAACAGGCAATCCCTAGGGACAGAAAAGAGAGGCCTCGTTGCCAGGGGCTGGGGGAGACAGAACGGGGAGTGGCTTTTTAATGGACGTGGGGTTTCTTTTTGGGGGCGATGAAAATGTTCTGGAAACTAGACAGCGCTGATGACTGCACAACGCTGAAAATGTACTAAATGCCACTGAATGGTACGCTCTAAAATGGCAGAAGTGGTAAACTGCATGTCAATGTATATTTAACCACAATGGGAAAAAATTCTATGAAAAGAGGGATTTATGTTCCCATTGATGGTAGACCCAATCGTGCCGACCAGGCTGAGGACAATTAGGAACTTTGGACAGAATGTGAAATGCATCTGATTGGAGGACTGAAGATCCAACAGGGCAATGAAAAATTATAGGATCGAAATTCAGAAAAGGAAATCTGGAGTCTTCCTTTCCACAGCGGGCATCAGATGAGTCCACAAGAGGCAGCTGAGAGGTGAAGGAGCTGAGGGGAGTATCGAATAGCCTTTTGGGGCTGGGGATAAAAACTGGTATTCTGACATCAACTGGTGTATTGCAATACAGTTTAGATGATGACTGCCTGGAATTTGCATCAAAGTCCCCAAATCCACTGAAAAAGCAGAGGAATCTATCTAGTTGGGACCCTCCCTTGGCACCCCTGTGTTGAGAAGGAGCACACACTCATGAGAGCATTCAGCCAGTGCTTCATGCTGGTTTCTTCTCCCATCTTAGACAACCATGTTTTAATCACCCATTCCAGTTCTCTATCAAACTGTGACTCTGCGGACTGTTAACATAGAGAACAAACTGAGGGTGGATGGAGGGAGGTAAGTGAGGGGATGGGCTAGATGGGTGATGGGTACTAAGGAGGGCACTTGTAATGGGCACTGGGTGTCGTAGGTAAGTGATGAATCACTGAATTCTACTCCTGAAACCAAGAGGAGTAGACATACATTGCACTGTTAACGCATTAGAATTTAAATAAAAATTTAAAAAACCAATAAAAACAACAATGACTCTGAGGAGGAGATCCCTTTGCCATTGTTGGACATCATGGGCTACAGAGCAAGTTCCTTGGTTTGAAGACATGTGACTTGGAGGCCCAGACTGATGGAGCGTCTTCAGTTCTGGTTTTTCAATAGCGCTCCGCGTGTTTCTCTCTACTGCCTCACAGGCCAAGTCCCGGCGTCTTGAAGATTTGCTCTTGCCAGGACCCATGCGCAGCTGCCCAGGGCCACCAGTACCAGCCCCACTTGGCAGCTATGTCCAGGGCCTTCTCCCCAGGAAATTTTCCCCAGAGGCATCCGCAGTCTCTGCCTCTCTTGTTGGCAGATGGGACCGCTCTTATTGGCACTCTGTGTCTCACAGCGTAAGAAAGGAGTGTGTCTAAATTCAGCCGCATCTGCATTGTTGCAGCCCTGGTTGTCTATTTATTTCACGGACCTATGTGGCTACCTCAGGTGAGCACGCCAGGGTATCTCCTCACTGGCTCCGATGGCCAGCTGACCCTGAAAGGGAATTCTTCTAACGGTGTTCTAACTGTATTTTCTTAGAGTCGGTATTTGTTTGGCACCCATTCGTCTCAGGGCCAAACTAACAGCCCCGGTTGTTTATATCTCGCCTGCACCAGTAGCCCATACTCTGAATGCCTCTTTGTCTTACTCTCAAACGCCACACAACGTCCCCTGCCCTGAACCACCCAGAGCAGGGGACCAGACAACAGGGGACACAGCCCCTGTACCCCGGAGCCCACCTGAACTGTTCAAACTAGCCAACCCTAAGCTAGTCACCCTGCCCTGCCTTCCCAAAGGAGACCCTAATAAAGGCTTTGGGCTATGACTACCCCTCATTCCTTTCTCCCCGCTGACCAACACCAGTGCTTCTCCGTGCGGCCTGGTGAGGCATACTGCGCCCCCTCTAGGGACATGTAGGTAATACAAATCTTCCAGTGGCATCAGCCTCTAAGTGTCATCACTCAGCCACCTTCATAAATCACAATTGAGCCCAAGTAAGATGGACACCGTCATATTCACTTTAATGCACCCCTCAAATCCCCTTGGTGGTTTCCATAGGGCTGTGCCCCCTGTGGGCATCCCTTTTACTTTTTTTTAAAGATTTTATTTTTTAATTTTTTCTGAATGTCTATTTATTTTTGGAGACGGAGGATCCGAAGCAGGCTCTGTGCTGACGGCAGACAGCCTGATGCAGGGCTTGAAGCCATGAACTGTGAGATCATGACCTAAGCCAAAGTCAGACACTTAACCGACTGAGCCTCCCAAGTGCCCCAAAGATTTATTTTTTTAAGTAATCTCTACACCCAATATGGGCCTCAAACTTACAACTCTAAGATCAAGAGTTTCATATTCTACCAACTGAGCCAAACAGGTGCTCTATGCATCCCTTTAATAGGTCCTTCTGCCTGACCATATGGCCAGGTCATTGACCACTGCCCCAATGGGTCAGTAAAAATTCAAACAAAGGGGCAAACAACATGTAACTCTGTCCACTGAGCTGATTTGTTTTTAGCCATTTTTTAATCAGAATGGCAGCCTTCTAAGCAGGATGCTGTTCCATTCACCTTGGAACTTCCATCCACAAACCAAGAAGCTCTTTGTTGGTTAACAGAGAGCTGTTCACCACCTGGGCACAGTCCATGTTGCAATAGGTTTCGGCAGCTCCTTAGATGGTTCCAAAGTCAGTCTTAGGCAAGAGTCTACCTTCTTGTGAATATGCCAAGTAGCTCTTTGTATTTCCTCAGAACTTCATCCAAGAACTAGAAACCATAAAAAAGGACCAAATGGAAGTTCTAGATATTAAGAATACCATAAGCAACAAATAAGAACTGAGCATGTAGAATCAATGGCAGAGGAGACAAAGCTGAGGAGAGAATTAATGTACTAAAAAAATAGAACTGAAGAAATATCCAGATTGCATGGAGAGTCAAAATTCAATGCAACATTGAAGTAAAACAAGCAATATACTAAAAAGCCTTAACATACATGTAATTGGAGTCTTATACATGAAGAAGGAAATCAGACAGAAACATATGTGAAGAGAACTGCTGACGAGGTTCCAGACCTGATGAAAGATATCAAGTCACAGATGCAAGAATTACTACAAACTCCCAAAGAAGATATGAAACAGAAAACCACACCTAGGCAAATCACAAACTCAGACGCAAAGAAAATCTTAGAAAAGAGAAAGCCTTCTTTTGAAGGAGCAGTCATTAGAATGACATAAAAAATCTCAACGAAACGATGAAGTCCAAAATACAATGTGATGATATCATCAGAGAGCTGAAATACTATACCCAATAGAAACCCTCTTCAAGATTGAAGATGAAGTGAAAACATTTTTAGACAAATAAAAATTCAGAGACTTCATCACCAGCAGATTCGATTCAAAGGGAACCCGGAAAGGGTGTTCCTTAGGCAAATGGAAAAAAGATATCAGGTGGAAATACTGCAGGAATAAATGAAGCATAACAAAATCAGCAGAAATATTGGTAAATCTAATTGACTACTTATTGGCAAGAAAAAGGAGGAGGAGGAGAAAGACAGGAGGAGGAGAGAAGCACAAGGAAAAGATATCGTGGAGTCTGAAATATATGTGGAGTGGCCTAAATAAAGTGGTAAAGATACCAAATAATATTAGACTTTGGTCAGCCACTGATTCGTTTGTAACCATCAGGGCGATCACTAACAGAAAAATGTAAAACGTATATAATTTTCAAGCTAATAGAAGGTATAAATAGGATGATAAAACATATCATTCTGACATAGACAAATACATCAATAAATGTATATGAATACAAATACAAATGAGAATCAGACTCACATTTATTTGGTCACCTAATTAATAGCAAAGGTAACATGGCGGTACACCAGGGAAAGAAAATATTTTAATATACAGTGCCAGGCTAATTGAACGTTTATATGGAAAAAAGAATTTTGTTCCCTATCTCAGGTCACACATGAAAAATAATTCCAACTAACTGCAGATCTAAATATAAATGGGAAAAAAAGTTCCTTTTAGAAAGAAACATAAAAGAATATCTTCACAGTCTTGTAGTATGTAAAGATTTTTTAAAACAGGACCAAGATACTGAGCTGACTCTCTGGGGGGAAAGGATAGATTAGACTATATTAAGAATGAAAGGGGCTGCAAGATGAAAGATAGTCAAATGGCAAACTACAGTGTGTAAGAAGATAGTTTCAATAAGACAGGATGTTTTTATGTGGCCAGAATATATTTTAAAATGTTTTTAACATTTATTTATTTTTGAGAGACATAGAGACAGAGCGTGAGCAGGGGAGGGGCAGAGACAGAGGGAGACACAGAATCGGAAGCAGGCTCCAGGCTCTGAGCTGTCAGCACAGAGCCCGACGTGGGGCTCGAACTCACAGACCGTGAGATCATGACCTGAGCTGAAGTCGGACGCTTAACCGACTGAGCCACCCTGGTGCCCCCCAGAATATATTTTAAAACCCCTACAAAGCAATAACAAAATAACATAAAATGAATAGCCATTTCACAATAAACTGTATTCCAGTGGCCAATCGACACAGAAGAGGTACTCAACCTACTAGTCATGAAGGAAATACACATTAAAACCATTAGATGTTCCACACTATCTCCGGAATTGACTAAAAAAAATAGGAAAAAAAATCAGATAATACCAAGTGTTGCCAAAAATGTGGAACAAACAACTCTCAGAAACTGCTGGTTAGAGTGTGAACTATCCATGGGAAAAATGTTCATCAGTATCTTGTAAAGCTGAAAATAAGGACCCAGTAATTCTTAGGTATATATATATATATATCCAACAGAAATGTTTCATGTTTACCTAAAAGATACAGTATGTTCATGGAAGCCCTATTCATATCCCCTCAAACTGGAAACTAACCAAATGCCCATTACCGGTAGTACAGATAAATCAAACATGGCATATTCACACAAAGAATTTCTCTACAGCAATGAAAATTAACAAATGAGCAACAAGATGGCTATGAACAGAATTGTGTCCCCCCTTCCCCCGCAAATTCATATGTTGAGGCCCTAACCCCCAATGTTACTGTATGTGGAGGCAGTAGGGTCTTTTAAGAGTTCCGTGAGGTCATAAAGGTATGGGGCCCTCAGCCAACAGAACTGGTGTCCTTATAAGAAGAGGAAGAGTTGCCAAGGATGCACATGAAGAGAGAAAAAGCCATGTGAGGACACGGTGAGACAATGTCATCTGCAAATCAAGGACAGGTACCTCGGGAGAAATCAGACCTACCAAATCTCAATCTTGACCTTCCGGCCTCTAGAACCGCGAGAGGATAAATTTCCATTGTCTAAGCCCCCCAGAATGTAGTATTTTGTCGTGGCAGCCCTAGCAAACTAATACAGTATGGATATAACACATTTTGTTTCTCCATTATCTGTTGGTGGCAACTGGATTGTTTCCACTTTGGGGCTATTGTCAACAACGTCGCGCTATGAACATTCAGGTACAAGTTCTTGTGTGAACATATGTTTCCATTTCTCTTGAATATATTTTGAAGTGTAACCCTGGGTCATATGGTTACTCCGTGTTCCAACAAGTTAAATGTTTAAAAGTGTAAAGGAATCCATAAAGAGCAGGAACTCATGCAGCAAAAATAATAATAATAATAATAATAATAATAATAAACAAGATACATAGGATGATCAAAGTCTAAAAGATTGTTCTGTAAAAACATTAATAACTTGTAAAAGCCCCTGGGAAAACTGATAAAAGAGAGAAGGCATTAATTACCAATACTGAGAATGAGAAAAAGACATAGCTACAGATCCTACAGACATTATAAAGATATGAACAACTTGGGTCTTCGAAGACATTGAATATTTGAGTTAGAGACAGCAGCTACGAAACCACCACTTACAAAAGCCAATAAAAGGAATAGAACATCTAAGTAGTGCTATATCTATTAAACAAACGGAATTCATAATTTGTATCTTCCAACAAAGAAAACTCAAGTCCCAGATGGCTTCACTGGCAAATTCTAATAAATATTTAAAAAAGGAAATTGTTGTGGTTACACATACTCTTTCAGAAAATAGAAGAGAGGAAACATACCCCAAACTCAAAGCATGAGGCCAGCGTAACTTTGTTAGTAAAATCTAACAAGGATATTAGAAGAAAGGAAAAGTATAAATCAATCTTGTTAACAAACACAGATGCAAAAAGTCCTACACAAGATAACGGCAAAGTGAATTCAACAATATAGTAAAAGGATAACACATCCTGTGAGTTTGTGTTTTCCTAAGGACGCAGGGTTGGTATAAATTTGAAAGTAATCATTAAAACTTGGGGCGCCTGGGTGGCTCAGCCGGTTAAGCATCTGACTCTTGATTTCTGCTCAGGTCATGATCTCACAGTTCGTGAGTTCGAGCTCCTCATCAGGCTCTGCCCTGACAGGATGGAACCTGCTTGGGATTCTCTGTCTCGCTCTCTCTCTGCCCCTCCCCTGCTCGCTCGCTCTCTCTCAAAATAAACAGTTTTTAAAAGTCATTAAAATTTATAATATGCATGGAATATAGGAGAAGAGTCATATAATCATGTGATAGATTTTTCAATTTAAAAAGCAAATTCAAAATTAAATTAAAAGTTTAAAAAAATAATAAAACCTAACATCCATTGATAGTCATCCACCCTCATGTAGATGTGTATTCCTTCATTTAATGCAATTGTCTGCTCTTCCTAAGTTCCCCATTCTTCCACTGCGACCTCAACCCCTGGTCCACCCTCAGCAATATGCCCCAAATCCTCAGGCTCTTCTGCAAACATTCATTTCCTCCTCTTGCCTTCACTGAAATCTGGTTCTGTTGGAGAACATCGCTTTTCTTACAGGCCTCCCACTTAGCGGCTGGCTGTTCTCCTTTACCCCACAGATCACAGGCCCAGGGGTGGGGGAGGGGTCCTCCTTGCGCTCCTTTGACTTTTCTAGACTAAGGATCCTTCCTTTTCTCTACAAAACCACTCTTCCCTTGAAGTTCGTGTCCTTAGACCAAACCAGCCCCTCTTCTTGTTGAAGCCTTCTTGGCCTGCCAGCTACTGCCCCTCACTCACCGAAGATTTTAGAGTACGACTCTCAGCCTCTCCCTTCACCGTTCTTTGTGATTTCGCCCCACATCCATCAAAGACCTTACAACACTCTGGCTTTTCGGGTTTTGTATTACTTGTCTGTTATAAGTGCTACGTTTTATCACGGGTTAACGCGTGCCAGGTTCTAAACTGTTCTAAATACTCTACATGTATCAACTCCGTTAATCTTCACGATAAGCACAAGTATTATTTCCATTTCACAGATGAGGAATCAAATCATAGGGAATTGAAAACTTCACCCCAAGGTTACCCACTAAGTAAGTGGGGTGTCTGGGATTTGAACACAAGACTCCGGCAGCCAAGCCTTTAACTACAAGATACTGTCAAGTGTAGACCAACCAGTTGGGGCAGGCTGCGGAGGTCAGAATCCACGACAACAATCTATATGCTTCAGAACAGAGGCTGGTTAAATAAACTGTGATAGAATCTTATGTAGCCATTAAAATGATGATCTGTATCTGTATTGACAACACTGAAACCCATTCCTAACGTGCTCGAAAAAAAGCAAGCTGGAAAATAGTGTAATAAACCTGTACATGAACGTTTATAGCAGTCCTCTTCACAACTGCCAAAAACTGGAAGCGACCAAGATGTCCTTCCAAAGGTGAATGGATGAACAAACAGCAGTAGGTTCATACAATGCAATGTTATTCAGCATTCAAAAGAAATGAGCTCTTAATCCATGAAAAGACATGGAGGAAACTTAGAAGCATACTGTTTAGCAAAAGAAGCCAGCCTGCCGTAGGGAAGGAGAGCTACTCATTGTGTGACTAACTGTACGACATTCTGGAAAAGGCAAAACTAGAGAGACAGTAAAAAGATCAGTGGTTGCACCTGGTCCCAAAGGGAGGGATGACTAGGTAGCACACGGGACTTTTTAGGGTGGGGGTAACTATTCTGTTTGACACTGTAATGGGAGACACACGACATTATGCATTTATTGAAACTTTGAACTTTACAGCACAAAAAGGAAAGCTTAGTAAGCTATGGGCTTGATTAATAATAGTGCATCAATATTGGTCCATCAGTTGCGACGCGTGTGGCACCCTAATGCAAGACGTTAATAATAGGGAAAACTGTGAGGATGGGGACAGTAGGTACCTGGGGACAGGAGGTGCATGGGCACTCTGCACGATCTCAATTTTCTGTAGACCTAAAAACTAAAGTCCGTCAATTTAAAAACAACAGTACAGTTGCACGCTCCCTCTCCATGTTAATATACCCCCGTGTGTTTTGAGCCCGGGGAGGTCTGGAAGGACATAATCAAAATTAACAGCAGTTGTCTCCGAGGGGTAGGATGCACGGAGATCTTTCTCCTAGTGCTACTTGTCCTATTTTCTTAACAAAAGCATGCCTTAATTTCTTATAAAGGAGTAAAGTGAGGCCGTGGGGGCCGCCGGGCCAGGGCCCAGCGCGCCCGGGAGCCGGCGCTGCCAAGCCGGGGCGCCGCGGAGAATGCAGCCTAGTTAGCTCCGAGCGCGCCAGCGCCGACGCCAGCTCCGCAGCGGCTCCGCCCCCCGCGGCCCTCGGCCTTTCCCGAGTCGGGTCGGGGAGGTTAAGGGAGGGAAGAGCGCATTCCTCCGGTGCAGTCGCGTCTGCACGCGCGCCGGGCGGGCGCGGGGGCCGGAGGGGCCGGGAGGGGCTCCGCGGGGCTCGGCCGGGGGGCCGCGGGCGGACGCGCGGCGCAGCTCCGGGGGCGCGGCCGGCCTTCCCGGGGCTGGAATGTTCCCGCGGCGCTGTGTACTTTGTTCCGAGGCTGGGGGAGGGGGCCGCGGGGGCCGGGCTCCAGGGCCCCTGGGACTTGGAGGGCCGCCAGCTTTCCGTTCCCAGGGCGCCTTCCCGGGGGGTGGGGAGTGGAGGGAGAGGAGCTGTCTCGTTCCCAGGTTCCCAGGCCGGGCAGCTGCGAAGCACTGACGGAACCCCGGGGTCCCGGGGCCGGCCCTACCACCCACTAATGGCATACTTCTGCGGTGGGCGCTCAGTGCCGCTGGGCCTTAATTTCCTTATCTACAAAATGGAGATGATGATGATAATAATAATAATAATAATAATAATAATAATACATAGTTACTGTCTGGCATTGTTGTAAAGCGCTCTGCATGTGCTCGTGCCTCCTAACTACCCTTTGAGATAGGTAGTACTGTTACTAGAATAACATCATTATCCTATTAGAATAATACTCCCTCACTGCACAGGCTACTTTGGACAGCTCAGATGCTCCGGCTGTAGAAAGCCTGCCCCAGCCTTCTCCCACCAGGTAGGCAAATGTGCGCTGTTACTACTTTCACCTTAAAAATGAGGAAAGAAACGCTCAGGGAGGTTAAGTAACTTGCCCAAGGGCACACAGCTCCTAAGTGGCGGTCCTGGATGCAAATGCAGGCAGTCAGTCGGGCAGAAAGCCTCCACTCTGAAATACTGTCTTCCTACTGCCAGTCTCAGGAAGCCCTTAAAATCTGTTTATTTGGACATACTGCAATCCACGCAACATTCTGGAGGAAGTATTACTAATCATAATTACTACCAAGTACCGATAATGATCACCAACTGAGGGCTGTAATTCTCACAACACCCTATGAGGTAAGTGCCACAATTATTATTCTCATTTTAGAGATGAAGAAATTGAGGCACTCGAAGGTCACTCTAGTTTTAGGAGAAGGAGCGCCTTCCTCCTGAATCCAGAGCTGAAGGAAAGCTTAGCTCTTGGCTGCTTTCAAAGCCTTTTAGAGGGAGGCAGACCCCTCCGGACTCTGAGCATAAGAGTCAGAGCATAAAGTCAAGCGTAGCCTGGAAGGACAGTGTTTCCTTCTGCATATGTTGCAAGAGGCAACCTTGCCTGGTAAGCCCAGGAGCTTCGGAGAGTGTGATGAGTCTCAGATGACACCTAACGCCAGCTCCCTGGCCGCTCCTCTCTCCTGGGTGGGCCACTTCCAGGAGCCCAGCTGCCTAGTGCCCAGAACCACCTCTCCCCCCCCCACCCCCAGAATCTCCACAGAAGGCAGGTCAGTTTTGTGACTTAACCACTTAAGTTCCATTTGTTTGACGTTTGCTATGTAGTGTTTTAAACCGAATAATTCTCAGCATTTTTGATAAGTAACATTTGATATTTACTAATGGGGTCAGTATGTGAGCTATTTTATTTTTTAACGACAACCATCTTTTCTTATTAAATGAAACACAATTCCATGCCCTGTGTTTCTGCCATAACCTGCATCCCTGGTTTTCTCTTTATGAAGAGGAATTTTCGAAAGTTTGTTTAAGTGGCCTTACTGAGAGAGAGAGAGAGGACGTGTTTGAGTCTCATTCCTGGGAGGTGAATGAAATCTGCGGGGATTTTTTTTGCTGGTCGCCCCTACCTCACCCTAAGCCCTAGAGAATAAGGAAAATACACAGCTACAGATGACCCTTAATTTTATAGCATCACGAATGACTCCTGAAAACACCCAGCTTGCCCTTCCTCTCTCCCAGGCTTGGCTGTGCTCTGGACTGGTGTCCCGCCCGACTCAGAGCGGGAGGGATTGCTTGGGGAAAAAAAAAAAATTAGCCAATATGTCATTTTTATTATCGAGGAAAATCTAAAACTCTGCACCGAGAAGCGTGTGTTATGTGACTTGGATCTGAAATTTCATTATATTGCATGTGTGTGATGATCTTGGCATTTGTAAAAATTGTGGTTAAAAAGTGCATTCTGATCGGCTTGATGCTGAGAAAAATACATCAGCATGGGTTCTGTGGAACTCTCCGCCAAAAATCACTGCAGGGCCCTCGTGAGCTGCGGAGGAGAGAGGGATGGCTGCGTGGAAGAATGAGTGGGTAGGTGCCAGAGAGATCCATCTATGGAGGAGTGTGAATGGCCGAGAGCCAGAGGGATGGTGGGGGGTTGTATGTGCTGGGCCCCAAAGACCCTCGGCCCACCACAGCGCTGACCACTGGTCTGCCCCATGAGGAGATCTGGAGCTCCTTGAAGGCAAGGAGGGAATTCTATCCTCTGTTGCTTCCTGGGCCCCTATGGGGTATCCGGCGCATCCGTGGAGGGATTAGTTAGGATGTGGGCGTGGCTTCTGTTACATGCGACACCCCCCACCCCCACGCCTGCATGAGGGGCACCCCGGAGTCGGCGGCGCAGCCCACAGAGGGGAAAGAGAGGGAGGGGCAGGCACATGTGTCCTCTTCAAGGGCAGGACCTGGTACTTGTACACATCCCCCTTGCTCTCATCGCAGAGGCCAGAACTTAATCCTATGGCCACACCTTGCTGAGAGGATGCCTAGAAACTTTGCCTTATTCTGGGTGGCCTTGCGTCCATTTCAAGGTTTTCAAAATAGCAGAAACGGCTATTGGAAGGCAATTAGTCTCCCTCTGCTACCTAAGTGAGCAACGTCTTATTTGTTAAATGAATACAAAGACGGAAATGAATCTGACACTGCAAGTCTATTCTGAGAAGAAAAAGCATGTGGAATCACACAGTTAAGTGAAAAAAAGCCAAGCGGGATTGGCAGAGAGAGTTATTGCTGTCCTTCTTTACCAAGAGACAGTTTGCGGCGAGCGAGCGACAGGAGGCCCGGATTAGATACTCCGCCTCCCGGATTCCCTCCAAGTGGCCGCGCGCCGCCACGTGACCACTGAGGTCTCCATGGAAGGCAGCTGGAGAGTTCGGAGCACGTTTTGCTTTAATGTAGGCATACGCTCCCCTCGTTCTCCCTACTTCCCGGTTTCTGGAGTGCGGTTAACTCGTGACTGGGACTCCATGAGCTGCACATTAAATGCGAGGGAGTGGAAAGAGGGGACGTGGCCGGACGCTGACGCTGTTGCGACCATGCCGCCCGACCCTGCCTGCTTGCCTCCAGACTTCCCGCTCGTGAGAAGTGGCAACTCCTACTTGGTTAAGCCAAGACGGCAGCCTTTCTGTTGTATGCAACCCCACCGATCCCTAATATCCTATCTTGAAAATTCACTGGCCTTGTAGAATAGAATGTCCCTGGAAGGTCACACAAGAACTCATAGCCACAGCAGCCTCTCAAGTCGTGAGTTGAAGGACAGGGGACAAGAAACCTACTTTTATTTTCATTTTCTTTCTTAAAAAAAAAAAAAAAAGATTTTATTTTTAAGTAATCTCTGCACCCAGCATGGAACTTGAACTCACAACCCCAAGATCAAGAGTTGCACTCTGCACCGACAGAGCCGGCCAGGTGCCCCAAGAAACTTACTTTTCCTTTGTAGGCTTACGATTTTAAATGTTGAATTGTCGGCATTTATATAGTCAACCAGAAAGAGCTGAAATAACAACTGACAATGAGGAAAGTCGAAAAGACGCCGTTCATTCGTGAATTTGATGGCTCAAGAGGTGTGATGCCCCGCGGTCATATTACTGTGTCACCTCATGACATCGTCCCTGGTGGCACAGCTCTCCCAAGAAATTCACCTTGGGTGGTTCGAGAACTGAATTTTGAAAATTATTTCTTTGTTAAAAATAAATTAGATGTATGCCATACTTCAATAAAAGTGGGGTCTTGGGGGCTTCTTTTAGCTTGTTTTATTTAAATCTGAGAGACTTAATTGTCTTTAAACTCAATTGAGGGGCGCCTGCATGGCTCAGTGGGTTAAGCGTCTGACTTCGGCTCAGGTCATGATCTCACAGTTCGTGGGGTGGGTTCAAGCCCTGCATCGGGCTCTGTGCGGACTGCTCAGAGCCTGGATCCTGCTTCGGATTCTGTTTCCCTCTCTCTCTGCTCCTCCCCCACTCATGCTCTGTCTCTCAAAAATTAAATAAACATTAAAAAAATTGTTTTAATTTAAATTATTTTAAATTTTTCAATCCTATCTCTAATGTTGTATCTTTTTTTTTTTTTTTTTTAGTGTTTATTTATTTTTGAGAGAGAGACCATGAGCCTGCCTGAGGCAGGCTCCAGGCTGTCAGCACAGAGTCAACCAATGCGGGGCTCGAACCCACAAACCACGAGATCATGACCTGAGCCAAAGTCAGATGCTCAACCGACTGGGCCACCCAGGTGCCCCTAATGTTGCATCTCTTAAACTACTTAGAGAATATACTATTCTTTGTCTTATTATTCACTGTATTTCTTTGATTGGAATATTTGCTATTTTGAAATTAATTGTGAAAACTCAGAGTGCATTCAAATATAATCAAGGGCTCTCCGTCCCTTGAATTACAATGTGTTTTCTTGAGAAGCAGAAACAGGGCTGATAGGCAGAACTACTGAAATTGGCGCGTGACCCTCAATGTGTCTTATCTCGGCTTCAGCTAGTGGCATTACCTTGCCAGCGGCACCACAAATAGCGGCGAGGATTATGAATGATCCTGGTGCCTGGGAGTCATGATTCGCAGACTTACTTTCATTTTCTTCTTAATTTTACCTATAGATACATTCTTTTTTTTTTTTTTTAACGTTTATTTATTTTTGAGAGACATAGAGACAGAGTGTGAGCAGTGGAAGGACAGAGAAGAGAGGGAGATACAGAATCTGAAGCAGGCTCCAGGCTCTGATGAGCCATCAGCACAGAGCCCGATGTGGGGCTCGAACTCACAGACCATGAGATCATGACCTGAGCTGAAGTCAGCTGCTCAACCAACTGAGCCACCCGGGTGCCCCTATAGATACATTCTTAATAGGGAAGCAGGCGGGGGCGATGACTCAAACCCGAAGGCTGCATCCCCACCTAGAAGGCACAGGAAGGAGCGTGACCTGACGATCATTTCTATTAGGAGCCACATGGCAGTGCTGACTGCCAAATCGAAACCCAGCGATGTACGAGGGCAATTTGTCGTGTTCATAGTCACATAGAGATGACTGACTTCTGTGGTCATTTTTAAAAAGCTGTTTAATATCTATTTATTTTTGGGGGCAGGGGGAAAGAATGAGCCGGGGAGGGGCAGAGAGAAAGGGAGACACAGAATCCGAAGCAGGCTCCAGACTCTGAGCTGTCAGCACAGAGCCCGACACGGGGCTCGAACTCAGGAACCTCGAGGTCATGACCGGAGCAAAGTCCCACGCTTAACCAACTGAGCCACCTAGGCGCCCCTTCTGTGATCATTTTAAACAGTAGAAGATTAACTCATGTTTATTCTGAAACAGTACATACTTGCTCCTTTCCTAATATTACCTATGCTGTGAAAATGGCAAAAATAAAATTTATTGGAAGGTACGTTTTTAATTTAAATAAAGCTTCATATTTTAGAAATCAACTTGGTTATAGTTATGTACTTTCCCACATAGAATGACGAGTTGCTGAAATGTCCTTAAGGGCTGATTTTACCCCTCATATGTTTATAAACCACTTATAGTGGCACCTGGGTGGCTCAGTCAGTTAAGCATCTAACTGGCTCAGGTCATGATTTCGTGATTCATGAGTTCAAGCCCTGCATGGAGCTTTCTACTGTCAGTGCAGAGCCTGCTTCGGATCCTCTGTCCCCTTCTCCCCTTTGCCCCTTCCCCACTCATACTCTCTCTCCCTCTTTCTCAAAAATAAATAAACATTTTAAAAAATGCTTTTATAAATATCATGCCAAAGAAAGTATAAGAGGCTATTTATTTTACTTCTCTGTGAAATGTTTAATATTTCTCAGGTTATGTCCATGAGACTGTCTCGTATGTGAATGTCATTCATTATGTATGTCATTGGAGTAAAATACGTTAAAACCAAAAGAAAAATCCCACATCATCAATAAATTCTTTTTTTTTAATGTTTCTGTATTTTTGAGAGAGAGAGACAGAGCATGAGCAGAGAGCATGAGCAGGGTAGGGGCAGAGAGAGAGGGAATCTAAGGCAGGCTCCAGGCTCTGAGCTGTCAGCAGAGAGTCTAACGTGGGGCTTGAACTCATGAACCACAAGGTCATGACCTTAGCTGAAGCCAGACACTTAACTGACTGAGCCACCTACGTGC
Organism: Paguma larvata; assembly: GCA_030068075.1. Taxonomy (NCBI): domain Eukaryota; kingdom Metazoa; phylum Chordata; class Mammalia; order Carnivora; family Viverridae; genus Paguma; species Paguma larvata. Next base: position 105,944,356 of record CM057827.1, on the reverse strand, counting down.
CCCAATAAATTCTAATAAAACTAATAATTAGGATCAGTTATAATTCAAAAGGGTCACTGAAGAAGATCAAAGCTGGCCTTCTAAGTATCAGTATGTGTGATAAATTATATATTTATTTCATGCCAAGACCAAGATCCTTACTGTGCTACCCCTAAGCTAAAAAAAAAAAAAAAAAAAGGTAAATTTTCTATATCATCTCATTGGGAGGTGATTTACTAAGGGACAGATACAAACAAAGACATATATTTTTTAGAAGAAAACTGGCATTTTGTTAGGCTATATTTGGACCTGATAATTAAGATGTGGGGGTCTTTTTGAAATAAAAATTTTTTAATTTAAAGTAAACTCTAGTAGAATTAAAAAACAGGATATCTATCTCCCAAATCACAGCAAGATAAAAGCAAACAAAACGCAGTCTGCATAATAAAAGACAGGAAAAAGGTAATTAGAATGATAAACAGTAGGCCTCATAGGCACGATTACCAAAAACAGAATACATAATGTAAACAATACATGTAAATGAGTTAAATCTACTATTAGAAGACCGGGGCATCTGGGTGGCTCAGTTGGTTAAGCATCCAACTCTTGATTTCAGCTCAGGTCATGACCTCACAGTTTGTGGTTTCAAGCCAGCACTGGGCTCTGTGCAGAGCCTGCTTGGCATTCTCTCTCTCCCTCTCTTTGCCCCACCCTTGCTCAAGCTCTGGCTCTCAAAATAAATAAACATTGAAAAAAAGAAGACAAAGACTCACAGTTGGGGGTTTAAAAAAGCCAAGCATATGCCTCTTAAAGGGACGCACCTAAAATGTTGCAATAAGGGTCAAAAGAACACAGGATGCAAACATTTAACCCTAACTTCATGTAAGTTCAAAATGTAACCCTTGGTACTTACTTTTCATTTTAGTGGCGGGGGAGGGGGGGAGGCAAATAACTCTTGGAAGGGTGCCAGAATATAATGACTCAGTACGGACCTGCCTATATCAGCGAAATGTTCACTCTACATCGCTCACTCGTTCCAGACCACCCTCCTCTCCTTCATGAGCCCAGGAGCCCAGTGTGTGTGCTGTGTTTTTATGCTGGTGGATATGTAGGGGGCTGGGAACATAGTGTCCAGCTGAGTTGCCCAAGGCCCCGGAAGAGTCAATATTATTGAAGTAAAATTTACGTTTCTGTAATAGTCAACTGATCAACAAAGGAGAAAAGGCAATTCAATGGAAAACGGATAATCTTTTCAACAAATGGTGCTGGAACCACTAGATGTCCATATGTTAAAAAAAAAAAAAAAAAGGAATCTAGACACAGACTTTCCATCTTCCACAAAAATTAACTCAAAATTGGTCATAGATCTAAATGTTAACTACAAAACTATAAAACTTCTAGAGGGAGAAAGGAGAAAATTCAGATAACTTTGGGTTTAGCAATGAATTTTTAGATACAACACCCAAAACATGATTAAAGAAAAAAACTGGTTGGACTTTATTAAAATTAAAAGCTTTTGCTCTGCACAAGACACTGTTAAGAGAGTGAAAAAGTTACAGACTGCGAAAATATATTTTAAGAACATGTCTGATAAAGGGCTTGTATCCAAAATACACGAAGAACTCTTAATGAACAGTAAAAAAGCAACCCCATTTAAAAATGGGCAAAATACCTGAACAGACACCTCCCCAAGAAGATAAACACATGGCAAACGAGCACAGAAAAAGATGCTCAACACCATTTGTCATTAAGGAGTTGCAGATTAAAACAATGAGGTATATTCATAAGTACATAAGAAACTGCCAAACTGTATTCCAAAGTGATGAACGATTTGCTTTCTCACCGGCAAGATGTATAACTTCCAGTTGCTCTGCATTGTCAACAGTGGTTGGTATTGTCAGATTTTTTGATTTGAATCATTTTGTGATGTAGCAGAATGTCGTTGAGGTTTTCATTTGCAATTCTTAATGACTAATCATACTGTGAATCTTTTATGTGCTTATGTGGTGAAGTGTGTTTAAATCTTTGGTTCATTTAAAGAAAAATTTTTATATTTATTTATTTTTGAGAGACAGACAGACAGAGAGAGCACAAGTGGGGGAGGTGAAGGGAAAGAATGGAACACAGAATCTGAAGCCAACTCCAGGCTCCGAGCTGTCAGCAAACAGCCCGACGCAGGGCTTGAACTCACAAACCGTGAGATCATGAGCTGAGCCAATGTAGGACACTTAACCCACTGAGCCACGCAGGTGTCCCCTCTTTTATTCATTTTTTAAGTGTCTTGTTCATTTTATTTATTATTGAGTTGTGAGGTTTCTTTAGACATTCTGGATATAAGTTAGTATCAGTCAGGGTCCAATCAGGAAAATACTAAAAGGAAATTGACATAATGGGGAATCGACTAGTAAGAGTCAAAGAGAACTCTGGTGAATACAGGAATAGCAAATACGGGGTCGGCCACTAGCAGGGCTGAGCTCTAGTTGTCTGAGAAGGGCCTCTAGACCTGCTGGAAAGAGCAGCTGGCACAACATCACTCCGAATGTCATAGATGAAATCTCTACACAGCCCACCTCCAGGATCACGGAGCAGGCAAAGAAGGGTGGATTTGGACATGAGAAGCAATAAACCGTTGCCTGGCACAAAATCCTTTATCACATGCGTGTTTCTCCAGGCCGTGGCTTGCCTTTTCATTTCTTAACAGTGTCTTTTGGAAAGCAGAGGCTTTTAATTTTCATGGTGCTCAATGTGTCCATTTTCTTCTGCCATCCATGTTTTTATTGGCCAAAAAAAGTTTTGCCTAACCCCGAATCAAAGATTTTCTCCTATGTTTTCTTCCAAAAATTGAGTTTGAGCTCCTAGATCTGGGTTTATGATCCATTAGGGGCGCCTGGGTGGCTCAGTCAGTTGAGCGTCCGACTTCGGCTCAGGTCATGATCTCGCTGCTTGTGAGTTCGAGCCCCGCGTCGGGCTCTGTGCTGACAGCTCAGAGCCTGGAGCCTGCTTTAGATTCTGTGTTTCCCTCTCCCACTCACATTCTGTCTCTTTCTCTCAAAAAGAAATAAATTAAAAAAAAATTCTATTAAAAAATTTTTTTTCAAGATTTTATTTTTTCTTTGAGCAATATTAGACTCACAGCAAAATTCAGTGGAAGGTACAGAGAGGTCCCGTCCTCTCCCGTCCCCCTCACATCAATAGCCTTCCCCATTTAAAACACCCCCCACCAGAGGGTATCTTTGTTACAAATGCTGAACCAACACTGACACATCACAATCACCTAAAGTCCGCGTTTACATGAGGGCTCACTGTTGGTGGCGTACATTCTGTGGGTTTGGACAGAGGCGTTATGACATGCATCCACCCTTACAGGCTCATAGAGAGTATTTTCGCTACCCTAAACATCCTCTGTGCTCTGCTGACTCATCCCTCCCCTTCCCCGTATGCATTTTAAACATTGATAAAAAAAAAAAAAAAGCATATATACAGTAACTTACAAAACTATGTACACGTACTGTCATTCATGTGAATGGTTTGGAGTTATTCACTTGTTTTTATTCTTTCATCAACTTAGCACTGTTCTTAAGGTCTATTCCTGTTGCTACACATGCATCCAGTCCTTCGTCTCTCTAACTGCTGCGTAGTACTGTTACCGTGTGCACCTGCCACACTTCACCCATCTACGCCTCTGCAGATGGATAGCTGTCTATGATTGCCCGCTGTCAGAGTGGATGCAGCAGTGGGCATCTAATGCCTATCCCCTGCTGGACTTGTGTGATCATCTGCTTGGTCTACCCACCCAGGACTTACTTTGCCGGGTCCTAGGCTCTGCATGTGTCTCATTTGCCCGTGTTGTGCCAGACTACTCTCCAGAGGGGTCGACTGTTCCACATCCCCACAGCAGCAGGTGTAGGAGGCTGTATCTCCATCTACTTGCCAACGTATATGGCATTTTCCAGCTTTCCAAGTCTTGCCCGTCTAGTAGATGGAAGATGATGTTTCACTGTCGTCTTAAGTTGAACCTCTCTGATTACTGATCATTTTAATTCTTTTAAACTTTTTATTGTTTTTTATTTTTTCAGAGAGAGACAGAGAGAGAATGAGATGGGGAGGGGCAGAGAGAGGGAGTCACAGACTCCGAAGCAGGCTCTCAGCTCTGAGCTGTCACCACAGAGCGTGATGCAGGGCTCAAACTCATGAACCATGAGATGAAGACCTGAGCCGAAGCCAGACGCTTAACCAACTAAGCCCCCCAGGCGCCCCTGATGATTTTAATTCTTAATAATTCTCTTCATATGCCTTTTTATAAATTACACTTTTATAAATTACATTTTTATAAATTGTCCATTGATAAACTTTGCGCATTTTTCCATAGGACCTGTTACCTTTTGCTTACATTGGATTTAATCTGCCCTTCTTTTTTATAGTTTCCGAAGATGGAAGCTTAGATCATTGATTTTAGGTCTTTTCTAATACATGCATCAATGCTATAAATTTGTCTCTAAGCACTGCTTTCTATGCATCATGTAATTTTTGATTAGTTGTATTTTCATTTCTATTTAGTCTAAAAACTTTAAAATTTCTCTTAAGACTTCTTCTTTGACCCCGGTGTCATTTATAAGTGTGTTGCTCAAGGTCCAAGTATCTTGGGATTTCTAGCTATCTTGGTTATTGATCTCCTGTAATTCCACTGTGGTCCGAGGAGAGACATTGTATGATTTTTGTGTTTCAGTTTGTTTAAGGTGTGTTTTATGGCCCAGAATGTGGTCCATCTTGGTGAGTGTTCACATGAGCTTGAGAAGGATGTGTATTCTGCAGTTGGATGAAGTAATCCATAGACATCAATTGTATCCACTTAACTAATGATCTGGCATTCCACTGTGTCCTTACTGATTTTCTGCCTGGTAGATCTGTCCATTTCTGATAGAGGGCTGCTTAAGTCTCTAACTAGGGTAGTGGATTCATCTATTTCTTCTTGCAGTTCTACGCATTTTACCCCATATATGTTGACACCATCGTTAGGTATATACATATTAAGGATTATTCTGTCTTCCTGGAGAATTGATCCTTTTATCATTATATAATACCTCTCTTCATCCATGAGAACTTTTCTTGCCCTTGGTATTATCTGGTTGAAACTAATAGAGCTACTCCAGCTTTCTCTTGGTTAGTATTATCACGGTGTATCTTTCTCCATTCCCTTACTTTTAATCTACACCTGTCTTGGGGTGCATGGGTAGCTCAGTTGGTTAAGCACTGACTTCAGCTCAGGTCATGATCTCACGGTGTGTGAGTGTGAGCCCTGCGTCGGGCTCTGTGCTGACAGCTCAGAGCCTGGAGCCTGCTTCAGGTTCTGTGTCTCCCTTTCTCTCTGCCCCTCCCCTGCTCACACTCTGTCTCTCTGTCAAAAGTAAATAAACATTAAAAAAATATATATTTAATCTACACCCGTCTTTTTATTGCAAGTGGGTTTTTTCATAAACAACATAATTTGGTCTTGTTTTTCATCCACGCTGATAATCTCTGTCTTCTAGTTGGTATATTCAGACCATTGACATTTAAAATGACTATGATATCCTATAGTCGGATTCATATCTACCA